>OX369276.1:1687789-3167789 GCA_947284805.1 Coleophora flavipennella
CCCCCCCCCCCCTCTCCGATACACCCTTTTTGAAATACACTAGACTATCAGTACTAGAAAGCTGTAATTTGGCATGGATATCACACTTATATTATAAAGGCGAAAGTTTGTGAGTGTGTATGTTTGTTACTTCTTCACGCAAAACTACTGAACGGATCTGGCTGAAATTAGGTAGGTAGACAGAATAGGACCTGGATTAATACATAGACAATTTTTTATCACGCTCGCGAGCCGCGTGCGGCTCGCGCACTGCGCACCCTCGAAAAGTCATAGAAACGTTGTCCACGCGCGGTGAAGCCGCGGGGAACAGCTAGTACATACTAATCACGCCGATAAAGTGTGTAACCCTACATCGCACGAGTGTGACCCGCACTTGGCCGGCACTTTTACACTATCCGCGGTTGCTATATTATATTTTCAACAAAATTAGGGATCCTTAAACTCTAATAATGTAACCAAAGGTGTAAAAAAATTACCGCACTATCTACAAAAAGTAAAAGCGTCGGTGGCTCAACTGGTAACGACCTCGGTCCTCCTAAGAAGAGGTGCCGGGTTCAAATCCAAGACGGCATTGGTACCAATGAGTTTTTCGAAAGTTACGTACATGTACTCAGCCTTTACTTTAACGGTGAAGGAAAACATCGTGAGGAAACCTGCACACACCTGCGAAGTGTGTGAAGTCGACCAACCCGCACTGGGCCCGCGTGGTCGACTAAGGCCCGATCGCCTTAATTCAGGGTAGGCTCGAGCCCCTCGGTGGGGACAAATATGAGCCTATATGATAATCTACAAAAAGTAGTGTAAGCGTAGTGTAGTGTAGTGTGTAGAGTAGTATAAGGCGATACGAAGTTCGCCGGGACAGATAGTTCATGTATAATTTTGTGGACATCGGATGTACTACTTTGTTAAAATATCTAATAAATGAGTTTAAGCATTGTACTTTGTATTTACATCCTACTAGATTATGTAACTGTGGAAATCTTTCAAGGCTTTAGAAATTCACTCATTTTGCTTAAGAATAGCTGTTTGATTTCCCAAGTTGTAAAAACATAAAAAATATGGCATAAAATGATCACTGGCTGAGTGCTCCTACGCGTAAGTACGTAATTGGCATTATCCGTACTCAGTAAACTCCCTCCAGTATCTCGGCGCAGAAGGCGTTTCCATTTACCTGGACAATTACACTGAAATCACTGAAATCCCTCTACCCACTTATATCTGATTCAGCCTTCTCCAAATATCAGGGATTCTCGTAATATGAAAATGACAAACAATTTATACAGTGACAATGTGACACATAAATAAAAGAGATTTTTATAGGTACCCTCCATGATATGTATGTATGTTAATAAATTATAGAAAAGTAAACTAACTTTATTTATTTGTCATATACGATAAGGATGACGACAGCATCGGAAATAAATTATCAACTCTTGATCACTAAATCCCCCCCCCCTCCTACTTAAACTTCGTAAAACCTTACTCGTTTTGTTTTTCCATCAAGTCTTCGATTCTTTAAGCGACTTCCAAAAAGGAGGAGGTTCTCAATTCGACTGTATGTTTTTTTTTATGTGTGTTACCTCAGAACTTTTGACTGGGTGAACCGATTTTGATGATTCTTTTTTTAACTTCCCGTGTGGTCCCATATAAATTTATCAAAATCAGTGTAGTACTTTATTAGAAAATTAACAAAAACCAAAAATAACAATGCAAAATTGTACTGAGTTGTTGCGATGGAAGTCGGTTTTTAACGTGTTTAGCGTTTTCAATTATAATTCACCGAAATGACAAAATGAGTACTTAAATGACGCTGCTAAACTATGACGTCACGCTTAGGTATTTCAAACATTTCTAAAACAAAATGATATGATAAAAAGTAACTCAGATGACTAGCATTCGTCATCCCTATTATAAAGAGGTAAAGTTTGTAACTATGTAGGTTTAGATGTAAGGGGTAATCTCCGGAACTGCTCATCTCATTTCTACAATTGTTACGCCGATATTAAGAATAGACTCCCAGGGTGAACAATCATAGGTTTTACATACAAAACATGTTTTTTTAAAGCTTTAAAAAACATGTGTAGGTTATAAACTTTCAGTATGGTCAAGTGCTATATTAATTCTGTCAGATTGATTTAAGTGGTTTTGTACAAACGCATGAAAAATAAAAAACCGGTCAAGTGCGAGTCGAACTCGCGCAAAGAAGGGTTCCGTAGCCTTTTCAATAAATAAATGAACTCATCATATCAGCCGGAAATCGTCCACTGCTGGACAAAGGCCTCCCCCAAGGATTTCCACGACGACCGGTCCTGCGTTGCCCGCATCCATCGGCTTCCCGCGATCTTCACCAGGTCGTCGGTCCACCGCGTGGGAGGCCTGCCTACACTACATTTTAATGAACTCGTATATATCCAATTACACGTCTTAAGTTGGTCGACTTTTACTCCTAAACTAAGAAAGTCTTCTCAGCCGCGATAGTTTTTTCTGTAAAATGATTATATTTCGTACTATTTTAAAAAAATCCGATGTCCTGAAATAGCGGTTTAGACACTTGACTTTAACAAAAATTAGCACTTTAAAGCTGAATATTTCTCGAACTAAACCTTGAAAAACAGCCCGAACACGGCTAGAATACGTGGTCGCGTTGTGGAGCTCCAGTGCCTACTACCCTCCGACTCCATCATCAGATCAGCACGATGGTACCAAATTATTGTATTGACATCCGCTACAATATTATGTAGTATGTAAAATTTCAAATCGATAGGTACGATAATTAGAAGTAAGCTCAAATCGCCTTTATACATTTTATTACATACGAGCTGTCGCTCGCGGCTTTGCCCGCGTGGGTATTGAGGGTGCGCGGTTGGCGAGCCGCAGGGTCCATCCTAAATATTGGTAAAAAAGTTTCTGTAATTGGATGAGTACTTTCGAAGATAACCTCTTACATTCAAACTTACAAACTAAAAAACGTTATATATTTTTAATATTTTAGTATGTATACCTAAACTTATATCATACACGAGAAGCTAATAAAAGCATGTTAACAACAGACTATGCTTTTTTACCCGACTGTGCCAGAAGGATAGTTATGTTTTTTGAGTGTATGTATGTATATTTCTTTAGCACACTCTGTAGCATAAACGGCTTACTGAATTTGGGATTGCGAGGGTCGTTAGATTCGTCGTGATCCCGTGAGTGACTGGCCAAAAAAAAAGGTGATAAGTTTTTGTGTAGTCGTGTCTTTATTTTTTAATTAAGTCGTGGAGTTATTTACTCATTAGGATTAACTATACAATAATGAGCATTTTCGAATGAAATTTACTTTTACATTTGCGTTACCTCCTCGCTACGATGTGTTAGTGTCACGATCAGCGAATGTACTAAATTCTAGAGCTAAAATAAAGCCCGCTTCAATCTTCAGCTTCATCGTCACTTACCATCAGGTGAGATGATGTCAAGGGTTTACCAATAGGGATGACGACAGCATCAGAAATAAATAATGAACTCTTGTTCACTAAATTGCCCTCCTACTTAAACATCGGAAAACCTCACTCGTTTTGTTTTCCATCAAGTCTTCGATTTTTAATTCACAAAACTGCTGCAAAACTATGACGTCACGCCTAGGTATTTCAAACAGTATTAGAACAAAATGTCGTTTTTGATAGATGATATAAAGTAAATCAGATGACTAGCATTTGTCATGCCTATTGTATATTAAAAAAACGCTAAACACGTTAAAAACCGACTTCCATCGGAACAACTTAGTACATTTTTGCATCATTGTTTTTGGTTTTTGTTAATTTTCTAAAAAAGTACTACACCGATTTTGATAAAATTTAAATGGGACCACACGGGAAGCACTAGCTTTTTAATAAAAAAGGAATCATAAAAATCGGTTCACCCAGCCCAAAATAATGAGGTAACAAACATTAAAAAAAATACAGACGAATTGAGAACCTCCTCCTTTTTGGAAGTCGCTTGAAAAACTAAATAGTACTGGAACTCACATCTTCGGGGTTTAGCCCTCCGGGGATGAGGGTGCCGTCTTTGGAGCAGAAGCAGTACGGCAGCGCGCACTCTGCGGGGTCGCACTTGGTTGCCAGGTCGGTAGGCGCCTCTGTGATCGGCGCAATAGCTGAAAAAGTTTATAAATACATTAAGATCTCCTTCATATTATTATTACTTATTTCATAAACATATTTTTTCTAATTAATAATAATATGATAACACCCACACACAGAGCAAACAAGCCTGTCCGTCACTCGAAAGTTTGCCCTGGGTGGTAATCGAACTCACGACCCCTGCCAAGAGCACTAACCACTATATCACTGGGTCAGACATTTATCATCGAATTAACTAAATATGTTAAAAAAATTATAAAAGTAATTCAAGCATCGTTAGCCAAAAAAACCGGCCAAGTACGAGGCGGACTTGCTCTATACAGGCTGTAACAAAATTGGTGTAGGTTCCGTTAACTGGGCCTTCTACTCATCATACTGAACAACTTTTGTTCTACGACTTTGCTGAAACGTAAAAAAAATTTTTACTCTTCATACAAATAAATCGATCAGCTCATCGACCGATTTTGTGCATTTTAGTATGGAGGGTCCAATTTTTTTTTGAGAATTTACTATGGGTTCCTTGGAGAAAGTTGTTCAGTATGATGAGTAGAAGCCCCAGTTAACGGGTCCTACACCAATTGTGTTGCACCCTGTATAATCATTATCTATAAAAAAACGTTTGTGGGAGCCCCTTAATTATTATTTTTTTAATTGATTTTTAAAGTGAATATATAGGTAACTAAATATTCTGTAAATATTTCAAGCGTCAATATTTCAATATCAATATCGAGCAAAAACGAGCAAATAAATCACGTTTGTTGCATGGTAGCCCCATTAAATATTTATTTTATTTCAATTTAATTATTGATTTTTAAAGTGAATATATATCTAAATATTCTCTGAATATTTCAAGTTTCTATATTTCAATATCAATATAGAGCAAAAAAAAGCAAAAAAATCACGTTTGTTGTATGGGAGCCCCATTAAATATTTATTTTATTGTTATTTTTAGTATTCGTTGTTAAAGCGGCAACAGAATTACATCATCTGTGAAAATTTCAACTGTCTATCTATCACGATTCATGAAATACAGCCTGGTGACAGACGGACAGACAGCGAAGTCTCAGTATAGGGCCCGTTTTTACCCTTTGGGTACGGAACTCTAAAACTAAAAGTTTATTATTTTATTCAAGTAATAAAAAACCGGTCAAGTGTGAGTCGGACTCGTGCACAGGGGGTTTCGTATCACCACACGTCTTCACGCAAGTTAACAACGATACCTACTCATTACAAACATGATTGGAAACACTAATCACGTTAAGAAAGCGACTTTTATTACAACAAGCAAGTACAAGTTTTTTTTTTGTTTTAGTTTATTTAAAAAAAAATACGTAACCAATTTTGATAAAATTTATGACCCTGTAGGCATTATCATTTAGAAAAAGAGACATCAAAATCGGTTCGCAACCGTCGAATAAATCACGTATAACGTCGGAAAGTAGGAGGCAGGGTAAAAGGACTCCTTTTCGCAGTAATTAGCACTTCAAAGCCTAATATTTCGCAAACGGAACCCTGATTCCAAAAATTGTTGTAGCAAACGTTCAGTAGTTTTAAAAGACGTATTCATCGGTACCCCAGACGATAGGTTACGTCAACAAAAAAAGTCACACCTTTGTTACATGTAGGGGAAGTACCAGATTTTATATTACCACTATATTGGCGTGATTAAAATGAATAAATGAATACCCATGCAAAATTACAACTTTCTAGTACTTTCTTACAGTCTCTGAGCTAAGCAGCGGACAACTGTAAGGGTTCCTTGTTGTCAACGGAACCCCAGAAATGTACTTCAAGTAAAATCATATACAAACCCTGTGTTAATATTTAATAAAATACTCACAAAGGCACATATCATAAATATGTACTCGTGTATATATAGAACGTTTCAACATACTCTTTGATACCTGGCACTTATGTGTTTCTAAATAAATATGCTTACTCTTTGAAAGGTCCTGAGCCTAAGACCTTCTAAGAACCTCGCACGCGACGCACCCGATATGGGTAATTCGTATATTCGAGTAGGCACAGACCACATTTCTCGGGTGATTGTGTAACGAATACCTTGGTAATATTGAAATACCTATCTTGTTACATTTAATTAAGACGTAAACCATGTTACGCATCCGCTTAGCTGAAGGGGCTCGGTGATTAAACCGAGCTAGTGTATCAAACTAAAAGGCCCTTAAATAGATCACACAATTAAAATAATTGGTATCTAAGTGTGTACCTAACTACGTGCACGTCATAGGCTTTACATCCTTGTATAATTAACAAATCTTCAATACGAGAGTGAATAGGCACTATTTGAGCTTGCGTGTTACATCCTCCGCTGCTTCGGCACTTACCATCATGTGAGGTGCAGCCAAACACACTCAATTTTTTTTTAAAAAAAGCTTCAACTTTATCCTTTTGGACAACGTTCCAAACTACAACTTTAGTCACAAAATTTTAACTTGTGAAATTGAAGTTTAATGTTACATACGATAAAAATCATCACACTGCAGAAGAGGTATTTACCCGAGGGCCCAAAAAGAGGTTAATTTTTATCAAGTATATATAGGTATGTATAAATGTATTTTTCTTTCCTGAGCCTGTAGCCGAAATGGCTTGATGAATTTTGAAGTGCGAGGTTTCGTTAGTAAAAAAGAAAGGTATTTTTTTATGCAGTTGAGTATTTAATTTTTAATTAAATTGGTTAGGTTATAAAAGTAATTATTTTTAGCCGGTGTGGAGGACCTGTTCAATTCACGTTAATCGACAGTGATAAAATATGGCCGCAATTAGTAGTAAAACTTGTAAATATCTCTACAGTTAGGCATAATTTAAACTCAGTTAGTTATTAGAAGCTTAGGCAAAGTAAAGCTTAACATGAGTAACTCCTTGGATGTTGAAAAACTTTCAGCCTTTGAACTATACAGGCTATACAAAGACCACTCCCGGAAACTTAAACTGGAGCTTCTACTCATCATACTGAACAACTTTCTCCAAGGAACCCATACTGAATTCTCGAAAAATTTTTTCGACTTTATACAAATCAAATCAGTAAGCTAATCGGCCAATGTTGTATGGGAAGTCCAAAAAATTTTCGAGATTTCAGTATGGGTTTCATGAAGAAAGTTGTTCAGTATGGTGAGTAGAAGCCCCAGTTTAAGTTTCCGGGAATGGTCTTTTTACACCCTGTATTTTTTGGACAGCCTGCAGGACTTTCAAATAGTTTCAAAGTCTCCATACGACAGGTGTCAACGAGCACAACTCACTGGTGGGAATCGGTCCACATCTCGCTTCAGCCTCGAACGTGCAGAACTTGCTGATATCATCGAAGTACAGCCCCGACGGACACCTGTTAAGGTATGGATAGCCGTCCACGCACTGAAATAAACACGAAATTTGTATAATTTATAATTAAATTAGTTCTCCTAAGATTGACAAATGAAAAACGGGGCTTGACGTGATTTTATATAATTGATGTTGTTTTTACCTCAACGTTTCGACTATGCTTCGATAGCCGTGATCGCGAGTAGACTGAAGCCGCGGTGTCATCGTCAGGACCCCGGCTATCGAAGCATAGTCGAAACGTTGAGGTAAAAACAACATCAATTATATAAAATCACGTCAAGCCCCGTTTTAATTTGTCAGTATGAATAATTGTGAAAGTTTAAAGTCTCCTAAGATTGTTAGTTAAAAAAACACGGAAAACTAGGTATTTAGTTAGATTAATAATGGAAACCTGAGATCTTATTCTGGCAACAATAAGTACCATTCCATTACAAGTTACTTTAGAATAGGTCAATTCACAATTTTATTGTTGTTGTTTGTAAACAATTTTGGGATACACATACTGCTGAAAGTTAAAATTGGGTAATTGGATAGCTAGATAATTAAAGCTCCCAAAACATTCAACAACTCACATTCATGGAAGAGCGTCGGTGGCGTAATGGCAAGGGCCGCTACCTCCTGTCCGGGAGGTCGTGGTTCGAATCCTGCTAAGTACCAATGTGTTTTCGAATTTCGATTTCATATGTACGTTTATCCGACGCTCTTACGGTGAAGGAAAACATCGTGAGGAAACCTGCACACGCCTGCGAAGAAACTCGAAGGTTGTGTGTGAAGTCAACCAACCCGCACTGGGCCCGCGTGATCGACTAAGGCCCCATCGCCCTACCTAATTCAGGGTAGACTCGAGCCCTTCGGTGGCGACGTATAAATAAATAAATATTCCGGGACAAATCACACATGGTCATCTGGCCTCAAAGTAGGATTCCCTGTGTTATGGGAACCAGAGACTGATATATAAATACTTATATACGTTTAAATACACACATATATAGATATTTAACACCCAGACACAGAGCAAACAAATCTGCTCATCACACAAATGTTTGCCCTGGGTGGGGATCGAACCCATAACTGTCGGATCAGCAGTCAAGAGCACTAACCACTGAGCCACCGAGTCAGTCATATATGAGCTGATATGATGATGATAATTCATGTAAAGTTTGTTTGAGCCTTAAGTCAATTCCTTAAATTGCCGCAGTATGGAAACTGACAGGACCAGGCCTGTCGCACTCTGAGCTGTAGGTATGAAAATTTTAAAAATGTAGCCAATCCGCGCGGCCCCTTGCAAGGTGCAAATTCAGTAGTTAGAAGAGATAAGAGTTACGCGGTAGAACGAGAGGCAACTTGTAGTTTAATATAACTGTAGGTAATTAGCGCTGTGCGACCTAAATTTGTACTTTATTGTGTAGTAGCAAGAGTCGCCATTCATTCAAATGATTTTGCGGAGTTAACCTTCTTTTACATAGTTAATAGTCTTTATTCTTTGACAGGACGCAAGTTCTTCGTATTGTACCTACTCACAATAAGTCGCTTCGATTTGATTACAAAACCACAGGGCCAAATGTCTTTTTGTAAACATATTCCTTGAAAGGAACATCCAATCTATAAATACAAAATACTTATATTCAATAAACAAGTATACTATCGATCACGAATTCGCCCGGGAATATTCTCAAGGGTATTGAGACACACGTAAAACTACGGTCTCAGACGTTTTTGTGAAGAATCTGAGAAACAGTATAATACCCACTTTTTTATCCGGAATCGATAAACCCTTGGCATTGTCACACCTGACGATGATACCAAAGATGGAAGCGGGCTTACCAATATTTCTCAATACAATACTTGATTACTTACCCCAACGCAATAGGGAACTGAGTATCTTATCTTCATGCTGGAATACATCGTTAAACATTGATGTTTGGCGGCAAGGCTTAGTTAAGATGGTAATACCTCGCCAGGCGAGATTAGAAAATGCCATAACACTGACTAAACTGCGAGTCTTACTAAGTTGTAGGTGGTAACTGATATTTCAGATACTTACAGTAATAGAATATTAAAATAAATGTTGATAAAATTATTTGACTAAAGTGGGTATGGAAGGTAGAGATAAAGAGATTTCAAAGTTTTTATTTAAAATTCAGCTCGCACACACTAAAAACCAGACTCTACAAATTCTTGGCAAAAAAACTTTAAAGTTGAAATGTAACCTACTTAATGTAAATCTTTTTGCACTTATTTATTTTTCTTTTATTTGGTTACGTTTTTTTTATCAATCCAGTTAGCAATTTAGCATGGGAACCAGTAATATTGGTATACCACCGCCATTAGGACCCGATACCTAGTCACATAGGAAAACAATATTACGATAATAATAATAATAATTCAGAATTATTGAACTTTACTATCTATCGTTCCTGAATTGAAAGTTTTCGAATAATATCCCCGTTAATCAATGAGTATGAAAGGCAGGTAAATCTCTGAAATGGAGATGGGTCCCAAAACTCTAACCGTAAATTCAATTCTCTGTAGAAGACTCGGTTACCGACGGCGGCGATTTATCTAATTTAGATCACTATCACTGTAATCGAATTTGAATTCTATTTACAAGAAGATACCTAATAATTTGGGTATTTCAGATCCCTAGAATTTTATCGTTCAAGTTGCCAAAAGCACTATTTATTTTATTTGGTATTAATTCATCATCATCATCATATCAGCCGAAAAACTTCCACTGCTTGACATAGGCCTCCCCTAAGGATTTCCACCACAACCGGTCCTGCGCTGCCCGCATCCATCGGCTTCCCGCGATCTTCACAAGGTCGTCGGTTCACTGCGTGGTAGGCCTCTCTACACTACGTTTTCTGGTGCGCGGTCGCCACTCGAGAACTTTACTTCCCCATCGGCCATCTGTTCTACGAGCTATGTGCCCTACGCACTGCCACTTCAGTTTAGCGATTCTGTGAGCTATGTCGGTTACTTTGGTTCTCCTGCATCTCTCGGTATTAATTAATATCCATTATTTGACCAACTCGGGTGGATTAACAACAAAGTAACCAATCTATATTGTTTAAAATTTAGTGTGTTTGACGCATCTCAATTATCACCAGATGGAAAGTGACATTACACTCTCTCGATGATGGAAACCTGCAAACTCAAATAATTTTGAATTGCAAACATAATGAACACCTACATCTAATCAATTTTTTTACTACGTCAGTTCCGGTGCGATGTGAATTTCCTTCTTCCTTGCATAGTGTGACCATAACATTAGTGGTGGGTGACAAGGCCGATACTAATTCTATTGTTCAAGGTGTAAGAAATATAGTCGTCGGCTCAATGTATAGCAATCAATGAGTTATCATCTTTTTGTCAATTGCTTGAAACGGTAAAGGAAAACTTAGGAAATCTTCTCATCAGGTTGCCTTCATAAATGGTCGGTATTAACAGCACGCCTGTGGATATTTTACATAAATCCAGGTGATGTAAATACATTAAGTACATTTTTTTATCCACATTCGATAAGTCCTTGGCATCATTTCACCTGATGGTAAGTGACGATGATGCCGAAGCTGAAAGCGGGCTTACCAAGATTCCCAAATGCAATGGGGATCTGGCTATCTTATCTTCATGCCGGAACACATCAATGCCTTTAACACTGATTTTTTGCTGCAAGACTTAGATAAGATGGTGGTAGCTAGCCTTAGTATGGAAATTACCACCAACCAAACCGAGTCTTACAAAGTTGACCCCGCCGGGAATCAAACCCGCGTAGTTAAAGACGTAGTGTTAACGGCTCTCCCCCAGATAAACTGATGATCTAGTGAGACTTGTAGGAAGACGTTAGATGCAAGTAGCTCAAGGGACTCAAAATACTTGGAATCGAGCTGAGCTGACGTCTACTAGAGGTTTGATAGATTTGAAAACACTTTGTTGCACAACATAAGAGAGAAAAAAAGATACAACGATAAAGGAAGTTGTACATATAGGCGGTTTTATCACTAACAAGCGATCTCTTCCAGACAACCTTTAGGTGAAGGAAACATGAGAAAACATTATTATTATTTAGGGTTACGGTGATAATAGGAGTGATAATCTAATGATGAAGGTCTAACCTGATAGAAGCGTCTGCAAGTGGCTGGATCGGCGAAGTTGCCGTTGCCTGTTGTGCCTTCAGGACAAACGTAGGATTCTCCTTCCTTGTCCTTCTGTTGACAGCTTACTGGAAAATATTAAATATAGGAAAGCTCAAAATAAGTTTGGGTAAGTCCGAAAACTTTATGTAAAATAGTTTTCCCACGCGTGATCCCATGTAGTTTTTTTGATACTTCTGAAGGGAAAGTATCATGTACCTAGGTACTATTTTTTCGTGAACGACTCCACATTTACTTACAGAGAAAAACTAAGGAATAGAAGTTGTTATCCAGAACAGGCTCTTTTTAAACAGTTTATTGTGTACAAAAAGAAAAGATTACTTATCAGGCAGTAAATAAAATTTAACAATACCTATTTATGTTTATGTTTTCGAGTGTATGTATGTTTATTTCTTTGGCACACCCTGTAGACGAAGTAACTAGTGTCTCAGCTGTGCCTGGAGCCTAAACGGCTTGATGGATTTTGGAGTGCGAGGGGTCGTTAGATTTGTCTTAATCCCGTTGGGTTCTTTTTAATTAATTACTAAACTTATTACTTCAATCTCCTATTATAATAATATTATAAATGTGAAAGCGTGGATGTTTGTTTGTTACCTTTTCACGCTTCAACACCTTAACCAATCTTGATGAAATTTGGCATACAGGTATCCTGTGTCACTGGGAAGGACATAGGCTACTTTTTATCCCGTAAAAATAGCATAGTCCGATGCAGTTCCTGAGGGAACTGAAAAAATACTCTTTTTTGGTTAATTTCTCTAACATCGCAACGGACCAATGGCTTGCTGTGTTTTTTGCACAGATATGGTTGTGGGGGTGGGATATGACATAATTAGCATATCCCGACATAGTTCCCGAGGGATCCAGGGAAAAATCATTTCCACGCTCGCGCATGTCAGCGTCTTTAAAACGGAGCGACGGATTGAAGTGACTTTTGTATAGAATTGGTTGGAGTGTGGGAAGTGACATAGACTGCTAATCAGAATAGCCCAATATAAAACCTGACCTGCACCACTCACCCTCGGAGACAGTCATAAAAAAGATGTCCACGCGGGCAAAGCCGCGGGCAAAAGCTAGTATCCTATCTTATAAGAGAAAATGTGTTTTAAAAATGTAATCTGACCATGTACGCTTCATTAATTATTTACGAATGTATTGTATTAGCAAAACTCTTTAGAGACATTAAATATCTCTCAGAAAACATTTTGAGTAAGAAATTCTGTGATATTTTCCTTTGCTTTCCATCAACTTGATGGTTGTTTTAACATAATCTGCTTAGCAAGTAGCTAAAATGTTTTCCATTTTGCCTCTCGATGTAGTCAAACACAAATAAGAATCCTTGTGTATTATTTGTCTATAGACTTAAGTAAATGTGGCTTCGCTTGCATTATACGACGACCTGTTGAGTAAAAATTTCAAATATGTCGTCAGTTCACATTAACAAATCGGAATCATAGCGCTTTTAAATGGCTCGTTTAATTACTAATCCGGTTGGCCTAATATTCAATGATCCCTAACAAGTAGGTGCCTATTGTGAAAGTAACTTAAATGATTATGAAACAATGGGGCTAGCAAAAGGCCAGTTAAGTTTTTCAGGGTTACCAGGGATGACCAACGGGACCCTATTATTACTTATCCTCCGCTGTCTGTCTGTCTGTCAGTGGGCTGTATTTCATCAACCGTAATACGTAGATTAAAGGGGGCTCCCATACAACAAACATGTTTTTAAAGGCTTACTTCTTTTTTGGTCTATAATAAAAACGGTTAAGCATACAAGCATGAAACTTGGTACGGTTTTGGTATGTATCCTAAAGTTTAACATATAATTAAAACTGGCTAAGTGTAAGTAGCGTAGGCTGGCCTCCCACGCGGTGGACCGACGACCTGGTGAAGATCGCGGAAAGCCGATGGATGCGGGCAGCGCAGGACCGGTCGTCGTGGAAATCCTTGGGGGAGGCCTTTGTCCAGCAGTGGATGATTTTCGGCTGATATGATGATGATGATGGAGTGTGAGACGTACTGGCGCTAAGGAGTCAGATTTTTCGATTTTTCGCTTGCGTTAATGTCTTTTGTTTGTTATGTGAACACCAAATCATTCTCATAGTTGTGTGGAGAGGTGTGGTGTGGTGTATGGAACCCTGTCCGACTCGCACTTAGCCAGTTTATTTTAGTGTCTTCAATAGGTATTTTAAAAAATGGTAAGTATATGTCCCGTCAGGAACCCAATAATATAATTTATAACACTTTAAACTTTCACGATCGGTCATACTGACAAATTTAAAACGGGGATTGACATGATTTTATATAATTGATGTTGTTTTTTTATATAATTTATGTTCTTAAATGAATGTTATTTTAGGGTTCCGTTCACAAAATGTGTTAACGTGATCCTATTACCTTTGAACTGCAACAGGTTTATTACATAATAAATGTTATTGTATAACTCGTCTTCAAGACTGAATAAGCACTATTTGAGCTAGCGTGTTAAATCCTTGGCTGCATCGACTTTTACCATCAGGTGATCAGCCAAACGCACTCAAATTTTAAATAATAAAAAAACCTGGTCGACAAATTTTAAAAGTCAATTAATTACTCTTTATATTGAAACGAAAATGTATCATTATTGTTCTCATTGATGTTTTCACGGTTCCTTGTCAAAAGTGTGGTTGTATGGAACCCTGCGATTGCTTAAACGGTGAAGGAAAACATCGTGAGGTAACCTGCACTTCTGATTTCAGGTGTGTATGGAGGTCGCGTTGCACACGTCCGTATTTGTAAATCTAAATGCCCTACACGTGACCGCGGGTGATGCTAAGTGCAACACCAGGCAACCGCCGTGTATACCGTGAATTGCACGGTTAATTATGTGCCACACGATAAGAGTGAGATCAAAGGTGTGGTTGTACAGAACCCTCAGTGCATTAGTCAGACTAGCACCAAAGTATATATATTAATACTAACACACGCTCTCTAGATTGCGACCTCACCCCCTCGTCACCCTGATTGATTCAGATTGGTTACAGTTGATCGACAACGATCGAATTTCGCCGCCATTTTGTTTGTACGTCATTCGTTTTTTGAAATGCATTTCTGGCCCGTTGTATTATGTGTCCAGGGTGTGGTAGCACTTGGCCGGTATTTAATTTCATTTTCTGTTGCATTTTAAGAGATTCTCCTATAGGTAGATCATAAGGTATATCGATCTAAACAAAACTGCCGGTAACGACCTTTTTACTTAAATTAAGGTCTTTATATCAATCAAAAAAGTTTTGTTATTTACAGGATATGAGGAGTTATTTTGTTGTCCTCGAATTTTATTTTAATACACAGAACTAAAGAAAAAAATATCCTAATTCACCCTTTTTTCTAGTTGTAACCTTAACACTACTGCAATTTTAATCAACATATTATGATCATTTAAGATTGTTTTAGCGAAACAATATAAAATTATTTTGTATTCTTACTTCTTGGAAATTCTTCTTATTTAATTTATAATGAATTAAAAACTACAAATTTCGCACGTAACAGCCACGTTGCAGTACGAGCAGACAAGAACTTTATTTCAAAGCAATTTCATTAGATTTTTGAAACATCGTGAATCGAGTTGCTTATTTTAGGGACGGAGGAGCTTTAATATAGTTAAGTCTTAGTTATGTTGACAATCGTCTAACTCTCTGGTAAAAATAATCACATCAATGACATAGATAGATACGCATCTATTATATATAGATACCGTTCGTATTTCATTTCTTTCTCACTTACTGGTTTGTTGGCAGTAAACTCTTACAGAGTTAAACCAATTGTAAATCTTGTGGGTTTTTTTTAAATTGTGTATTTCTCGTTTACTGTGTACACTAAACAATATATAAAATAAATAGAAACCTACCTAAAAAGTAATATAGAAGGTACAGCGCAGAAACAGAGCCTTTCAAAGGTAAGTATGATGTGAACCCGAGGTATTACTCTCATCTTAAGGATTTTTTTAAGCTCAGTCATACATACCTAACCGTACTAGGCACAGCTTTATCAGCTTTTTCTATCAAAAAAACGGCCAAGTGCGACTTAGGGTCACACAAACAGGGTCCCGCACACTTTAACCGCCAACTGTGGGTATATGTATAAAGAAATAATATAATATGATGTGGGTAGGTAGTTGGTGCATGAATACAAATCCAGTCTTAGCTCAATGCTCGTGTTTGATTTATATGTCCTAATAAAATATAATTTAACACCAACAGAATAAGACCTCTTACTTTGCTCTAGGTAAAGTTACTTTGCTCTACTTTAATTTTTCCTGTGAGAACGGAAGGTCTTTAGATTTTCCCACATTTTTTTTCTATAATCTATGCATTGAACCTCATATACTGTGATTTTTTCAATATTTTACCCAGTAGTTTCGTATAGTAGAGGGGGGAATGGTAAATTTTCGCCTATGTTCTTAAATTAAGTACTTCAAAATTATCTGAAACTATTAAAAAAAATATTCGAGATTCTCACAACAAGCCTTTTCATTTGATATGTCACACTAATTAACCCCCAAGTGGCCCTCATTTTTAAAATCATTACTTTATGTTTCACGTCCGTCTTTGGGTCACCGACTTACATATTTGTACCAAATTTCAACTCAACCGGCCCAGTAGTTTCCGAGCAAATTGCCTGTGACAGACGGACGAACAGACAGACACACGAGTGATCCTATAACGGTTTCGTTTCTACCTTTTGAGTTACGGAACCCTAAAAACGATACAAGTTTGAAGGACAGCTTTTATAAGAGCAGCGTAGTGCGCTCAGCTGCGCAGTGTCAACATCCTTGATCACAACCGGTCAGCTCAATGTCAAGTGAGATAGGACGTAATTAATGTGTGTCCACACGTACCGACTACTTTCTAAATAAAACACTTCGAAAAACTAAAGCGTGGATCTTGCGTGAGTCACATATAGATATCGATATTACAATTAATCATTGATAACAAATAATTTTCCGCAAAAGCAGGCGTGCAACGACTTCCAAGAAGTTTGTTCAAGTTTGATCTAAGTGTACTCATCTTAATAAAAGATCAGTTTTCTTGTTTGGATATAGTAGGTACCTCTAGGGAACGTAGCCATACTACGGGACCAGTTTCATTCGGCGATAATATAGGTAAAGTGCGTGCCACTAAATATGAGACTTGAAACACCACGTAAAACATTAAAAAGACAAAGTAGGCAGATGGTTTACGACGCGTACACCTATACAACTAAAAAACGTACAGCTAAAAAAGCGTCGGTGGCTAAAAAAGCGTCGGTGGCTCAACCGGTAACGACTCGGTCCATCTAACCAGAGGTACCGGGTTCAAATCTGGACGGCCAATGTATCAATGAGTTTTTCAAAAACTTACGTACATATACTTACCGATTGCTTTAAAGGTGAAGGAAAAACATCGTGAGGAAACCTGCACACGCCTGCGAAGAAACTCGAAGGTTGTGTGTGAAGTCGACCAACCCGCACTGGGCCCGCGTGGTCGACTAAGGCCTAATCGCCCTGATTCAGGGTAGGCTCGAGCCCCTCGGTGGGGACGTATATGAGCTGTAATGATGATGATGACACCTATATGTCGAAAGAAGCAAAGGATATGTATAATGGAATTTAAATGTTTAGCAGATTCAATTCTCTTAAATTTTGCCAATTTAAGAAATTAGTTAGACGTATCATAATACTGCCCGCATCCATCCATCCCGATGGATGCGGGCAGCGCAGGACCGGTCGTCGTGGAAATCCTTGGGGGAGGCCTTTGTCCAGCAGTGGACGATTTGTGGCTGATATGATGATGATGATGATGATCATAATACTCTTAATATTAGTCATTAGTGGTATGATCTAGGAAATGTAGGTAAGTACTTATAACCCGGTAAAATTAAAGTTTCGTGAATCTGCTAAACAATTAAATTGCGTGACAGTAAATACTACACATGGTCATGGAGGGGAAGGCGAAGGGGGTTTAGGTCTTTCTTACGAAGTTTTCAAAGGAGTTAATCTTAATTTAAAAAAATATTGACAAAAGCTTTTAAGATTGCAGGTTTTTTACATTTTGTTACAATCATAGTCAAAATTACAAGTTTCTCTCAGCGTAATTACAAATTAATATGAACAGGCATGTAACTATATATTTTTTAAATAAAACAACTAATAGGAATATTTTTCTGGATCACAATCATTACCATCTGCAGTAACCATCTTAGGTAAACAGCCATATATGGTAATGTCTTGAAATTGCTTCGGAACTACAAACTTCGTAAATCTTCAATAATTGGGATCAATTTTAAAGCTACTTTTTTGTGCGTAATTTTGCGAGTTTTAATTTTTTTTTTCAAGAGATACAACCTTACATACATTTATTATAACGTTAAAACCAGGGGGAGGCAATGGTCACAGGAGCTGGGTAATTGTTTTTTTTAATTGGTCACATAGTAGATCTCTTATAGAGATAAGTCCACCTTTGTATATGTCCTTTCGAAGTGTTTTTCATGTAAACATTTGTGTGCAATAAAGAATATATATAGGTACGTTACCGGACAAACGCTTTGTGAATGAGCTAGTGACTAGTAATGCTTTCACTTTATCACTATTCTGTGACCTACCTATGTAACGGTTACGTTAACAGCGTTAACGAATTATCTGAGTACTTAATCGTCCGATTAACACAAACATTAGAGTTAACAAAACGAAGATTATTAAAATTTAGTTACTTGTATAGGTTAGAATATGACAGAGTTAAAAATGTAAGTAAGCAAGCGCTAGTCAAAGACTTCTCAGAACAGGAGAGACACAGAAGCATTACGACGCACTGGTCTTGCATAAGTTCACAAATTACGCACGACAACGTTTTTTTTATCAATTTTTACATAACTGCGAACTAAATAAAGCACTCAATTACAAACTTTTAACACAGCTCCAAGAAAGGAGATTGTATTTATTACGTTAATTAAAATAGAAACAAACCGGTGACGAAGAAGGCGCAAAAGAAGTATATTCGCAAGTTCGTTTTTCCGGCCATTGCTGCGGTTGGTCTGCCAACATTGTGTGTGTAGTTCCGCGACATGGTGTCTTGCCTTTCACCGTCGCGCGCGCACTGCCCGTGCACGAGTCGCGCACTGGTGCAGGAGTGGGACCCGACCGACGATGCGCCAAATAACGAAATAGACCCCAGCCATCGATAGCCGACCTCCGACGAACGGCTTTCTCTCTTCCCAAAACTCAAACGCGATGCCTCATCGACTCCTTGTTAATTAAGAAACAACATCATTAACAAAATGTGGGTAAATACATTGAATTACTACTACTACATGAGTAATTAAGAACCTTTATTAAAAGTTTTTTTGACGTGACAACGTCCAATAAATCGATGAACGCCAGCTGCACGTACGAAAAAGTATGACTCATTGTCCCATTACGTTATGACGTTGTCACGTTAGACTATCGTCCGTAAACCGACTTTACAGACAACAAATTTTTTTATATATATATTTAGGATTTATTTACCTACCTATTATAAAAGGTTAGATCAAAATAAGCGTCGGTGGCTCAACCGGTAACGACTCGGTCCATCTAACCAGAGGTACCGGGTTCAAATCTGGACGGCCAATGTATCAATGAGTTTTTCAAAAACTTACGTACATACTTACCGATTGCTTTAACGGTGAAGGAAAACATCGTGAGGAAACCTGCACACGCTTGCGAAGAAACTCGAAGGTTGTGTGTGAAGTCGACCAACCCGCACTGGGCCCGCGTGGTCGACTAAGGCCTAATCGCCCTGATTCAGGGTAGGCTCGAGCCCCTCGGTGGGGACGTATATGAGCTGTAATGATGAGATCAAAATAATCGATTTCAAAATTATTTAAATTTTAAAACCCGACTACGTAAGAAGTAAGCTTTAAAAACCGGCCAAGTGCAAGTCGGACCAGCACTCCGAGGGTTACGTACCACCACAACTCTCCACACAACTACAAAGTAGGTATAGTAACAATGATACCTATTCACGTTACAAACAAAAGACATCGACGCGAGCGACAAAAATATGTTTTTTTTTCTTTCAGTTCGGACTCCTTAGCGCAAGTACGACTCACACTTGGCCGATTTTCTGTATTTTTTTATTTTACTTCAGTATTATTACTATAATCAAACCAAGTTTCACGGTTGTTTAAATTACCGTTTTTACGATAGAGCTAAATCAGAAATACTTCCGAAGACCTATAAAAAATACGTTTTTTTTGTATGGACACCACCCTTATTTTTTAACTTTTACTAATTTTTAGTATTTGTTTACACACAAAAATACACATTCCGTGACAATTTCAACTGTCTACCTATTACGATTCATGAAATATAGCCCGCTGACAGACGGACAGACAGCGGAGGCTTAGTAATAGGGTCCCGTTGGTCACCCGTTGGGTGTACGGAACAAAGATGGAAACGAGATGACCTATCACTGTCTCCAATCGCACACCCTGTAAGTACACCCTAAGCCGAAATCTAGGCCCATTGGCTAGTTGTCCCTAAACTTATTCTGCAGAGAGTGCTATTCGTAGTAGCCCTCTTGCCAGTTGAAGAAACCTAACGCAGTCGAAGGCAATAATATGACTCAGGAGTGAGAAGGGTCTCTATTTCTTTAGCGGTGTGTTGTCGCCCTTTTTGAAGAAGAGCACCACCACACTTCTGTGTCATGACTCGTGACAAAGGCGTTTGTCCCTGGAGTATAACAGAATTGAATAACTTCTGTAGAGCTTTTAGTACCGATTTCCCACCTGCTTTCAGAAGTTCAGCCGTAATTATATCATTACCCGGTGCTTTATTGTTCTCGAACTAATCTCTCTCGTTCTAATCTCATACATGCTGACGTTCGGAATGTCTTCGGTAAAGTGTCAGGCAAAGACATTAGATTTCCCTCCTCTAGCGATTTTTTTTAACTGTGTGGTGTCGGGTTAGTCTGGGTATTGGGTCTTTATCACTGTGGAGATTTAAGTAGACATTTTTTTTTAATTTGACATCGACAAAAGCTTTTATTATTGCAGCTTTTTTACATTTTGTTACAACCATAGTCAAAATTACAAGTTTCTATCAGCGTAATTACAAATTAATATATGAACAGACATGTAATTATATTTTTTTTAAATAAAACAACTAATAGGATTATTTTTCTGGATCACATTCATTACCATCCGCAGTAATCATCTTAGGTAAACATTCATAATAGGTAATGTCTTGAAATTGCTTCGTAACTACAAACTTCGTAAATATTTGTGCTATACATAATGTTATAGGCAAAGGTTTATCTTATTAGTTTACGAGTATGCTGGTTTTTATTCAATGTCAATCAGTTGCACCTGTTGCGATGTTTTTACGCGAATAATATCTATCGTAATGTTGTTTACTGTATCAATTCTGTTACATGCATTATGGTAACAGTTTAGAAGCATAATATTCGTTAAAAAATAAAATAAAAACGTTTGCTCCTATATAGTAAACACGTAATCTTTCGTATTCTTCTTATTTTCAATTGGAAAGTTGTAGAAAATAATTACAAGGTGTATTCCTACCTATAACTTAATAACACGAAAAACCGGCCAAGTGCGAGTCGGACTCGCGCAAAGTAGGGTTCCGTAGTAGTGTTTCTAAAAAATAAATGTGTATCTCAAAAAAACAAAATTTGATTTGCCGTTGGTAATAGAACATTTAGTTTGGAAAATCTATGAACTTTTTACAAATCCAATCGCACACCTTAAATTGGTCGTCTGTTACTCCTAAACTAAGAAAGTTTACTTAGCCGTGATAGTTTTCCTCTAAATTGAATATATGAAGTACTATTTATATATTTTTTTCAGGTGTCCTGAAATAGTGGTTTAGTTGGTTGGGGGAGAGGGGGAGGACATTTGAGTGTAACAAAAACTAGCACTTTAAAACTTAATATTTCGCAAACCGATGCCTGAATCAATAAATGTTTCTGGAAAATCTTCAATAGTTTTCAAAGATGTATTCAACTATACCCTACACGATAGGGTACGTTATGACAAAAAAAGGCTACGTTTTCCGGTGTGCTGTTGCCATCTTTTCTACGAGCTACGTGCCCTGCCCACTGCCACTTCAGTTTAGCAATTCTGTGAGCTATATCGGTTACTTTGGTTCTCCTGCGGATCTCCTCGTTTCTGATACGATCACGCAGAGAAACTCCGAGCATAGCACGCTCCATTGCCCTTTGGGTGACCTTGAGCCTTCTTATGAGGGCCATAGTAAGCGACCATGTCTCAGTTCCGTAAGTCTGGCAACACACACTGGTCAAAGACCTTAGCCTTGAGACTGCGGTATTTGAGACGTGAAGATATTGCGAATCTTCCCGAACGCTGCCCAGCCGAGTTGGATTCGACGATTGATCTCTTTCTTGAAGTTGGACCTCTGTTTGTCCCAGGTATACATATTCGTCAACAACTTCCAGTGTAGAGTCTTCAACTGCTACACGGACATTAAACATTATTTTCGTCTTGTCCATGTTCATTTTAAGACCCACTTGTTGAGAGACTTTACTGAGGCCATCGAGCATTGTGCTTAGGTTTTCCATAGTCTCAGCCATTACCACAATATCATCAGCGAATCGGAGGTGGGTTATATAGGTACTCGCCGTTGATATTGATGCCAACTCCACCCCAGTCCAGAAGCTTGAAAACATCTTCCAGGGCGGCGGTGAACAGTCCCGGAGATATCAGGTCTCCCTGTCTCATCCCTCGCTGCAACTGGATAGGTTTTGAGTTCTGTTCCTGGATGTGAACCGACATGGTGGCGATTTCATACAAATACTTCAACACCTCGATGTATCGATAATCAATTTGGCACCGCTGCTGGATAGACTGTAGCACAGCCCAGGTTTCGACTGAATCAAATGCTTTCTCATAGTCCACAAACGCCAAGCATAGTGGCTGATTGTACTCTTCAGTCTTCTGTATAATCTGCCGCAGCATATGTAGGTATGTGGTCTATGGTACTAAAGTCTTTTAGGAAACCGGCTTGTTCGGGAGGCGGGAAGTCGTCAAACCTGGGTGCAAGACGATTCGTAATGACTCTCGAAAACAGCTTGTATACATGGCTCAGAAGTGAGATGGGTCTGTAGTTCTTCAGCAGGGTGTTGTCACCCTTTTTGAAGAAAAGCACGACTACACTTCTGTGCCATGTCTTAGGCGTTGGTCCCTCGAATATAACTGAATCAAATAACTTCTGAAGAGTTTTTGGTACGGGTGATCCACCTGCTTTCAGAAATTCAGCCGTGATTCCATCATCACCCGGTGCTTTGTTGTTCCTGAACTGTTTGAGAGCCATTCTAATATCGTACAAGCTGACGTCCGGGATATCTTCGGTATAGTGTTGGGTGAGTCTGACTCTTGGGTCTTCGGCCAGATCGGTGACAGGCAAACGTGTAGTCTTGTACAATTGTCCGTAAAAATTCTCAACTTCTTCCAGCAGCTAAGTCTTAGACGATATGATCCTGCCATCCTCAGTCTTCAGCTTGGTCAGTTGGCTTTGTACAACATACAGATCTCTCGCGAACACTTTTGAGCCTTTGTTGTACTAGTTAGCTAGTTAGCACACAGTTAGCGAGTTACAAATCTGCTTGTTTAGATGCCGATACTGAGTAGCATCTTCAAAGGACTGCAAAAGCAACCTGCGTCTTTCTTCCATAAGGTTGCTGGTGAAGTCCGAGAATTTTTTGTTCTGTTTGAACGGCAAGTTTTAAAAATCTTAGACCCCGACCGTTTGGACAATATCCACCAATCTTTCATTATAATCGTCCACATTCTTGCAGTCTCCTAGGCATTCGAAGCGATTGTGCAATTCGAGCTGAAAGCTGTCGAGGTTTTGGAGCTGGATAGGCGCTGGTCGGAGCGTAGACTTCATCAGTCGACATCTTTCTAGATTGGTGTTTAGATTCAATGAGCCTTTTACCATCCGGTGATCGCTTCCTGTTTTGACTGAATTGATCACAAAAAATTTGCTTCCTTGTCGACAAGATGAAGTCAATCTCGTTCTACGTTACGCCATTGGGATGCAACCATGTCCACTTTCGTTGTTTAGGCTTTTTGAAGAAAGAGCTCATCATAAAGAGGCCCTCTGTGTCGATAAAGTCGGCCAGTATCTGACCACATGCATTTCTTACTCCGTATCTAAATTTTCGTTTGTCCAGTTTCGCGTTGATGTCACCCATAACAACGGTATAATGGGTCCTGGTGCTATGTAAGGCTGTAGAGATGTCCTTATATATACATACTCTCTACCTCGTCGTCGGAGTGTTCCGTGGTCGGCGCGTACACCTGTATGACCTTCATCGAACACCGTTTGGTGATTCTGAGTATAAGATATGCTACCCTTGTCGAAACGCTCACGATCTGGACCATATTGATTGTTATTGAGGGATTTGTGGACGAGAAACGCGACACCACCCAGGGATAGTTGGTCACCCTCCCGGAAATAGAGCAAGTTTCCGGATTTAAGGATCATGGTGTCCTCTGCCTCTCTTCGGACCTAACATAAACCTACGATATCCCACCGTAACCTGCTCAATACTTCTTCGAGTTCTGTAAGCTTCTCGTCAGTCCGCAGTGTACGCGTGTTTAAGTTGCCAGGGCCAAAGGTCGTTGGGTTTGGTATTCTGGCATCTGCCGGGGATTATTCGCACCCCTCGCCCCGCCGTTACTATGACTACTACCGCAGCCAGGAATAGCAGGGCCGCCGGGGACTAGGGGTCGTTTTCTGGGTGTGGTATTCATAGGTGGATTTTGCCGTAATCGTCACGCTTGGCAGGCGGGTTGGCGATCGCAGTGTGGTTGCAGGTGTGTTGCAACGCACAGAAAGGACGCTGCTGCCCATCCTCAGGTTTTGAGTCCCTTAGTCGACTCTTACGACCCCCATTGGAAGAGATGGGATGGTCCTATTCTTAGCCGGGAGCCATACGGCCTAGCCGGGAGCCATACGGCCAATAATAGCATAGTACCGGATTATTCGCTGGCGACCTCGATGTGTGTTTTTATTAATATTGATGTTTAAGTGTTTTAAGTTTATCAAATCAATCAATCAATTACATTTATTCAGATATAGGTACAATATAAAGTAAAGTACAGATAGTAAAAAAGTAACATTGTACAAATTATACGGCTTTATTGCTTAAAGCAATCTCTTCCAGACAACGTAGAGATTGAAAACATCTACATAAAAATAAGGGCAGTTCAAAGCAAATTTATACAACAAAATTGCAAAAAGGAAAACAAACTAGACACAACTTAATTTAAATCATAATACAACATTAATAATACACATTCATTTGATGAAAATAAACCCTTACTCTATAAATAGTATTGGTCAGTAAAACAAGGAATAGTTCTAAGAATTTGATTGAAGACCTAAAGAGTAACTCTTTAACTTGATATTTAAAAGAGTTAAGAGAAGTAGCTTGTCGGATAGAGACGGGAAGAGAATTCCAAAGCTGGATAGATGGAATAGTGAATAAGTGAGCGAAAAGTTAGTAGAATGAGGAGTAATGTACAGGTAAAGAAAGGTTATCTTATGAGCGGAGAGTACGGTTGTGAATGAATTACAAAACTGAAAGTTTTTGGGTTGAACAGGAGAGAATAGAGAAGGGAAAGCATATGTAGGTACTTACGGCGCGGTGGCGAATGGGAATCCACTCGAGGTTACTTGTATATTCTGAAACCACCTCGGTTAATCTTTATGTGATTTGGAACAAACCATAGAGGCAAAGATGACCTATATTGGTAGGTAGTTTGTTTGTTTAACTCTTAATGGCATTTAAAAACAACTAAATTGCTTAAACAACAAAATAATAAAAGTTTAATAAGGAAGACTCATCCCTTTCGAAATCTCTTCCAGTCAACCTTTCCAGTTCAATTAATAAGAGGTCATCTTTGGTCACGGTTCAAAAATATTTGCGATGAAACGAGCGTCGTGCGAATGACGACGTGTCTGTCAACAAATGTCAAACTAGTTTGACGTTTTATACGTCTGTGACGTCCGTCACACGTATTAGATCAATTGACAATTCATGTTAGTAATTTATAGGTAATGAGTCAAACTCAATTTTTTTGAATTTTCCTATTATTTTAATGTAGAACTATATGTTTTAGGCTGCTATTGATTCTTAATGGATGTACCTTTGATTGTGCACAATGACGACTTTACGTGAACGCCAACTCAGTAAGTTATCCTCTCACTTTCTAAGGTACTTGTTACTGCTGTAGTTAACACATATTTAACGTTGTTTCTTATGTGTAGATGCATTGAAGCAAATGCTTAACCTTAACCAGCCTTTGACTAAGAGCGTGGCCACAGAACCTGTTTGGAAAGTCTTGATTTACGACAGAATTGGACAGGACATCATTTCACCCCTTATCTCTATCAAAGAACTAAGAGAGCTAGGCGTCACTCTTCATGTGTGAGTAAAATTCCATTTAAAATTGTTTCTTGTATATTGCCTTCAACATACTTAATTTGATGTTATTTATAATAGAAATTGAAGAAAATGTTACCTGAAATGAGCGAATGTGCTATCAACTTTGGCTGATAATGTAAACAACCGATTTCAACTCAGCAGTTGCAGGGAGTTTATAAACTTTACACATTGTGTTTCAGCCAATTACATTCAGATCGAGATCCAATACCTGAAGTGCCAGCGGTGTACTTCTGTTCACCTACAGAGGAAAACCTGGGTCGCATCTGTCAAGACTTGGACAATAGAACCTATGACCAGTATCACTTGAACTTCATATCGCCTATATCGAGACAGAAACTAGAAGATCTGGCTGCGTCAGCCATACAGTCCAACTCTGCAATGCACATACAAAAAGTCTATGACCAGTATTTGAACTTTATTTGTTTGGAAGATGATTTGTTTATCATGAAACATCAGCAATCAGATCCTCTCTCATATTATGGTATGTATAGATAGTGATTATTTTCTTTTTTGAAATCAATTTCTTTTATAAATAATAAACTCCAAACTAATTCTTAGTCATATACCCCAATCAAATAAGGGGTTCGT
The DNA here is from genome assembly GCA_947284805.1 of Coleophora flavipennella. NCBI lineage: Eukaryota > Metazoa > Arthropoda > Insecta > Lepidoptera > Coleophoridae > Coleophora > Coleophora flavipennella. Next base: position 1,714,469 of record OX369276.1, read on the forward strand.
GCTTACAAAAGGTCCGGTAGTTCTGATTTTTTTATATGTTGTTAGGACCTAAACGACTACTAAAAATCCAGATTTGCAATTTCCGGAATGCTGTGCGGGGGGAGGGGCACCCCAAAAACCGCGAAATTTTCTGACTTTTTTCAATTTTTGCTCAATTTATTATTGAAGGAACGGTCTGACGGGTATAGTCACTATAAACTCTTTGAAAGTATACTAAATTACCAACAATTTGAGACAAAAAAAAGTTCTATACATGTAATAGTTTCCAAGATACAGATCTTCAAATATTTGGTTTGTATTGAAAAAAGTCCAATTTTAAAAAAAAAAATTGCGTATTTTGTGAAATATCTTCTAAAATACGAATCGTATGCAAATAATAACGAAGTCAAAGTTGTAGAAAATTTTATTAGCTTTCATTTAATACCAAATTTGTACCCATATGCTAAAAGGTTCTCTTAAAAACAGTAAATAACCAAAAGCATGGCATGGTGTACTAAGCCAAAAATATAATGAAAAAACCGAACGAAATCATACATATTTCACCTCCTGGAGCCGGCATCAGGCTTAATGCCAGGTAATGCTGTATGCAAGGTGAAAGCCACATTATGTACTCTCATCACCAGCTGCACCAAATTCCTGAGTACCCCATCTTCATGGTGTACTGAGCCGACATATAATTGTAAGATTATGAAAAAATCAGACGAAATCATGTATATTCCACCTCCTGGAGCCGGCGGCAGGTTGAATGCTAGGAAAAGCAGTATGAAGGATGAAAGCCACATTATTTACAAATAAAATACAAAATAACAATCATATAAAGTCACATAAAGCTCTAGATAATATATTATGCAGATAGGCCTATGTCCAGTAGTGGGGATATCCAGGCTATGACTTTCGTTGCATCTTTGATGGCCCGGGCCTGGGCTCGATTGATTCATTGGCCGTGATGGACGCTGAGAGCGGCTCCAAGTCTGTCGAGTCTTTATTATCATCTGAACATCTGAGCTCCATCTCTGGTACGTTAGTGCACGATTTACCCCCGCATAATTGGCATAGGACTGAGCAGTTGAGCCCAGCCTTTCTGCACGAGCAGCTACCAGAGCATCCTTTCTTACACTTGCATGAAATTTTGCGCAGAAGGGCAGGAGGTGCGGGATCCATGGTGGTGGGGATGGGAGTGAGTCCCTGAGAAGAAAGCTTCCACCCCCAATCTGTGGGATTCAAGTTGACTCCTCGCCACTTCTGCACTTGGAGGTAGCACCTTGCTGCATGGTTACGTTCCGCCTGCAGCAACCAAGTCGTCAATGGCGACGAGGCGCTCCTGAATAATCCTTCCCCAATCGTCATCTCGGCGTTTAGCTGCCTCTAAAATAGTTTCCCTTGTACCTAACATTTCAACTGTATGTATCACATTCCTTCTTCCCAAGGGCAATTTGCTCTGTTGCTGGAGAAATTCTTCAGTGATAGCATCACCACACAAAAAGCAAATCCCTCTTAAGTCAGGAACCTGCATACTAGATAATCTTGTTGATGGCCGTTGGGAAGCAGTATCCCCTCCTCGTCGAATTGAGGCTTCAACATTACAAACAGCTGTATATCTCTTCCTGCAAGCATCGTGGACGCTAACTTGGTTACAATGTTGCAGGAAAGTTTTATTTTCTTCGAGACCACGTTTTGCACTAACTTCTATTAGTGTGTGGATACCTCGTTTTTTTACTATCACTACAGGACCTGTTTCGAGGTCCTCACGACACACGAAACACACGCTCCTACTAATAGACATATCGCGAAAAATATTCTCATCAACTTGCTTAAAACAAAATCACACTTTTATTGGTGGCTGCTCCCCTGCGTTACCGGATACACAGCCACACAACTACGAAAAATCACTTGAAACAACTATAACATAAGCCCGAAGGCATTTATTAATGATGACATTGTGATAAATTAAATAGTATGTTTGGGAGTTTAAGCCAATAAATAATATTGTTACCGCCTTCACCGCGTGGAGGTACTCCCAGCTTATGCTATTTTATGTGATTGTTATTTTGTATTAACCTCGATTTCCCTTATTGACTATTTTTGCTTATCTTCCGTTTTTGGGAGAAGCGCATATCATATAGGCACCAATTTGGTCTTAAATGAAAGGTAATTAAATTCACTACAACTTTCTTTCCGGAATAATTGACAAACAAGGCATATTTTAGAAGATATTTTACAAAATAAGTGAACCTATCGAAAAAAATTTACTTTTTGCACTTAAAACCAAATGTTCAAAGATCTGTATCTTGGAAATTATTAAATGTATAGAACTCATTGTGGTCTCAAATTGTTGGAAATTTAGTATACTTTTAAAGAGTTTATAGTGACTATACCCGTCAGACCATTCCTTCAATAAAAAATTGAGCAAAATCTGAAAAAAGTCGGAAAATTTCGTGGTTTTTAGGGTGCCCCTCCCCCCGCACAGCATTCTGGAAATTGCAAATCTGGATTTTTAGTAGTCGTTTAGGTCCTAACAACATATAAAAAAATCAGAACTACCGGACCTTTTGCAAGCACGACCCCCTTTTCAAGCCTAATTTGACTGGGCTAATAGTCAATTATTCATGCAAATACATTTTTACACGCTATGAGCAATGTAGAATTAATTGAATACTAAGGCAATATGCAGTTCATTTTCAAGTTATTTATCAGTGATCACAATCATCATATTAGCTGAAAGATGCCACTGTTGGACATAGGCCTCCCCTAAGGATTTCCGCTATGACGGTTCTGCGCTGCCCGCATCCAGCGCATGTCAATAGGTAGAGTAAATTCTGGAACTTGTGATGTGCTGTCATAGCATGGGTATAGCTACTTTAAATGTAATTTACCTGATTTCATGAAGTGTGTCAGTTTTGCTCACATAAATAAATTTTATATATTAAAAACACTAGTATTTAAAATTATGATCTACAAAAATAAATGTGTGAAACATTTTTGTTGGGCGTATACTAATATATTAATAAAATTATTTTTAAGTAGCTCCAATTGCACGCAGCACTTTTCTCCCTCTCTTTCGTCACAAAATGATTTTCCATTAGATAACTTTAAAAAAATAAAGTCCAAACAAGAGCGGTAACTATACTGACATAGCATTCTTGCCCAATGACCCTACATCCCTCTACCTATTCCAATCACTGGTCATTATCAACCAGCATAATTAAATCAAAATTTTTCTCACTTAACTTTCAGCCATCAATAAAGGAGACACCAAAGACACAGAAATGGAAGCTATTATGGACAATATTGTGGAAAGCCTGTTCTCCGTTTTTGTCACATTAGGTAAAAAAGTTCCAGCACATAGTTAGAATTGTTTATTTTTATCAATAATTTTAATGACTTTTTCCCTTGATCATACTATATTGCCATACTAGTGAGACTACACATTATGATAACAACATGTGTCAAATAATCATATCATATCGGCTCATATATGTCCCCATTGAGAGGTTTGAGCCTACCCTGAATTAATGTCAAATAAATATTCTGAAATTGTAACTGTAAGGACGGGCTGATTTCCACAACCAGGCATCTGAGGCGTCTATTATATATATATAATTTATCTATTATACCATAACATCACTGCTGCTAGACCAGCTCCGCCGCGAAGTCCAGTAGCCCCAGCAGGTTGCCGACGACTTCCGGGCGTGTCCTCAGGTATCAATATGCTAGGCCCTGTAAGCTACCACCTTCCTGCAATCCAGAAGGAAGTGAGCAGCTGTCTCTTCAGTCTCGATACTCTCAAATATGTAAATAAAATAATAATATAAATATGAATAGCCTATAGCAAACATAGAATAGGCAGACCTCCCACTCTGTGGACCTATTCAGGTTGAGTGTTAGATAAGTGCTCTTCTAACGTTGTGGAAATCCTTGGGGAAGGCCTTTGTCCAGCAGTGGACGTGTTTTGGCTGTTATGATGATGATGAAATTTTAATGTAAAATACCATTTTATTTCTTGTTTTGTAGTGGCATAACAGCTATGGCTGCTACCTCCTGTCCAGGAAGTTGTGGTTTGAAACCTGCCATGTACTACTGTGTTTTCGATTTCATATGTACGTTCATCCAACGCTTTGATGGTGAAGGAAAACATTGTGAGGAAACCTGCACACACCTGCGAAGAAACTCGAAGGTTGTGTGTAAAGTTGACCAACACGCACTGGGCCCGCGTCACAGTATTACGATATGGCTTACAGTAGCGCAACGCCTTTGTTGTCGCACGATGCCGCCACGGCGTAGGTACTAGCAGTACTAGCCTGTAGCCAGCCTAGCGAACTCGCGGAGTTTGCCAGGCTGTGCCCCGCCGCCCGCCGCCCCGCAAGTACCCTTCCGTTGCTATGCATAAGTACATTGTTGCACTACTGTAAACCGCTATATTGTAATACTGTGCCAGTGTGGTCGATTAAGGCCTGATTGCCCTAAGTCAGGCTAGGCTTGAGTCCCTCGGTTAAGATGAATATGAGCATCATATCAATGATGATTTATCTATTTGACACATCACATGAAATCCTACTTGTACAACAAAATAGTAGATCTATGTTGAATAAACATCAATTTTCATAACCTTATTTTTTTTTGTAGGTAATGTTCCTATAATAAGGAGCAGTAAAGGTAATGCAGCAGAAATGGTGGCACAGAAATTAGATAAAAAGTTAAGAGAGAATTTGTGGGATGCAAGAAATAATCTCTTCCATGGCAACACTGGGCAAGCTGGTTCATTTAGTTTTACTCGGCCCATGCTCATTTTATTAGATAGAAATATTGATATGGCCACACCGTTGCATCACACATGGACATACCAAGCCTTGGCGCATGATGTGCTAGATCTATCTCTGAACAGGTATTGTATTCGTACCTAATTTAGTACTTGACTGCATCAAAAATAAATTATTTAATTATATTCAATAACAAGTCCTCGTTCAATAACCTTATTTGTTTTGTTTTTCATAACATCTTCAATTTTGACTAAACAAAATCACAAAATTAGTACATACACTAAATAACCTAGTAAATTTAATAATAGAATTATAAACCTGATTGCAATTTAAGACTTAAATGTTCCGTATGTCATTCAGGGGTTCAAGAATTATCTAACTAAACCTCGCAATCCAGAATCCATCAAGCCGTTGTAAGGCAAGACATTGATTAGAACAGTTGTCTCTTTACACGTAAAGAGTAAAGAAAATAACCACGTTTTTGCGCTTTTTCAGTGTTTTGTGTTTTAATTAAAAACTACAATTAATTTTTAAAAATCCAACTGGCATATTTAGAAATTTAGAGGTTTAAATAGGTCTGGTTTGTCTGTAGAATGCAAATGTCTATTTTAAAAGAGGTTTCTTTGTTATATTTTTTTCTTTTGTAAAAGTTAATAAATAATGCAACTGACAAAATGAAGTCATTGAAATGAAGAATCAGGTTACAAAATATCACTATCATATGTTTTGTAATCGCTGACAAAAGTCGAGATCCCTGCCACCAAAGTTTCTAATGCGTCGCCTTAAACTCAGCCAAAGAAACAGACATACTTACTTACAACCAAAAAACCTTAACCACCTTAAGCAGTTGGGTATAAACTATATAAACTATGGCGTCACGCCTAAATATTTCAATCTATTTCAACTGTTTTTGTTGTCTATAATATAATAAAACTGTAACAGGGCCGTGTCTGTACATGAAATATTTTTGGAAAATAATAACTGTGCTGGACATAACTAACGATACAGAGGCCAAAACAACAACTTTTGGAATTTTTGTCTGTCTGTCTGTATGTTCGCGCATCACGCAAAAACTACCAGGCCGATTTTGATGAAATTTTGTATGGTGGTTCCTTATAGCCCGGGTTAACATATAGGATACTTTTTATCCCAGAAAATTCAAGAGTTCCCGTGGGAAAATCAAAAGTATTCATTTATAGAATGGCTCACCACGCAAATGTGGCTTGACCTATTACAATCAAATTTTACACGTTGATACCCTTATCGCGAACTAAAACTGGGATATTGTGAATCCCAAAAAAATTATGGTTTCCTGCAGGATTGCAAAAAAATTGTATCTTTAGAATGGCTCAACGTAACAATATGAAAAAATTACATTGGGATGGGGTGTTTTGACCATCATTGTATAGTCGGGTATTCTTTATCCCGGAAAACTAAAGAGGTCCGTGAGAAATTATCTATAGATACTTACAATAATAACAATAGAGTACTTTTTTCCATATATTAGCTACAAATACCGCACATTTTAATCATAGCAGCAGAATGTCAATAGATGGCACTGCAGGGATAATAAAACGCGCTTAAGTTGTATTAAAACATTATTTCATACTTTTGAGTGGAGTTCTTAGTATTTTTCAACATAAGCTACTTTAAACAACTCTAACTCTGGAACTATGGCACGTAGCGATGTGTTTCATAGACGAAAAGATAGGTATTTTTTACAGATTCCAATCGTGAAAAAAAATTAAAAACATAAATCGAGTTTAGCATCTTATAACAGGAGGCACAGATATGGGAATTCTTCTGACGGCGACTATTTGAGTGTGGCAGTTGCTCTCCGCCTGCAATATCAATATCTGTAAACCTCATCAATGTATTTGCGGGTCCTCGGTGGAGGCAATTGGCCATCACTCACTGAGTTGCGGTCGTTGTTTGTGAAGATGCAGCCGCCGGGCTTTTGTCGATCTGATGGCAAAAGGCCGGAGGGTTTTAACAGGTGCTATGGCAGAGAGGAACGTCCTCACCCGTACGGTACTGCTGCTCAATTTGCGGCGAGAAAGAAGCATAAGTACTCGGTCTCGGAGGCAAATTACTGCTTTGTGCCGCTGGTCTGTGGGACAACCGGCTGCTGAATCCTCAGAGGCCTTTGCCTTTACAAAGGAGATTGGCCGTCGCCTTCGAGAGAGGAGATGTGATGTGACGTGATGTGATGTGTGATGTGACCTGCTGCTAAGGTTGTCTATTGCCATCCAGCGCGGCAACGAGAAGTGCGTCATGGGCTCCTTTGGAGCTGATACGACTCGAGGATTTGACCCATATTAATATTTTTAGGAAATTTTATTACCAGATTGATATAATGATTTGAATTAGTTTTTTGATAATATAGGTATATGTGTTATTTCATCATATCAGTTTATAAGTCCCCACCAAGGGCGAGTTAGGGCGATCAGGCGTTAGACGATCACGCGGGCCCATTGCGGGTTGATTGACTTCACACATAAGATTCGAGTTTCTTCGCAGGCGTGTGCAGGTTTCCTCACGATGTTTTTCTCACCGTAAGAGCGTGGGATAAACGTTCATACCAGTATTAAATCGATATTCGTATAGATATTGGTAAGTGGCAGGATTCGACCCACGGCCTTCCGGACAGGAGGTAGTGGCTCTAACCGTTCTGCCACCGCCGCTCTATATGTTATTTAAGATTAAGAAATCCTTACTTAATATTATAAATGTGAAAATGTGTTTGTTTGTTTGTTTGTTACCTATTCACACTTCAACACCTCTAACAATCTTGACGAAATTTGGCATGCAGGTAGCCTGTATCACTGGGAATTAGTGTTTGTGATTTCTCGAGGTTTTTCAGTTCTCGGGTCTCGAGAATTCTCGAGCCTGATTTCTCGGGTCTTCTCGGGTTATCGAGAAAAAAAAATTGCGTCTAAATTTTTTGTTTAAATAAAGAGAGTGTTTAATTTAAATGTGTTATTAATAATGATAAAATTAAAAGATAAACCTTACGCATATTATAAATGTGGAAATGTGTTTGTTTGTTTGTTACCTTTTCACGCTTCTACACCTCAACCAATCTTGTCAAAATTTTGCATGCAGGTAGCCTGTGTCACGGGGAAGGACATAGGCTACTTTTTATCCCGTGAAAATAGCATAATTTGATGCAGTTCCTGAGGGAACTAAAAAAATACTCTTTTTATGGTTAATTACTTTTACATCGCAACGGAACAATAGATTGTTGTGATTTTTTGCACAGAGATGGCTCTCAACCATCTCTCTCATGGGAAATGACATGATTTATTAATAAGCATATCCTGACATAGTTCTCTAGGGATCTGGAGAAAATACATGCCCACGCTCGCGAACCACTTGCGGCTCGGGCACCGCGCACCCTCTATAAGACAGTCACAAAAACTATGTCCACGCGGGCGAAGCTGCGGGCAAAAGCTAGTTTTAAATAAAATCAAATGACTAGCAGCAGTCAATTACCCTATTACTTATACCTTTTTGCTTTTGGGATTAAATTTTATAAATTTTGGCAGTCATTTACTTTTGTTATTTTTTTAGAGCTGTAGTGCCAGATAGCTCGAGTACAGCATTACCCGACCAGAAGTCCAAGACTCGCGTGTGTGACCTGGATTCAAAGGACCCTCTGTGGACGGAGCATAAAGGAAGCCCGTTCCCTACAGTTGCTGAAGCTATTCAAGAAGACTTAGATAAATACAGGTTAGTTCTCTTCTAAATTTTGTAGTTCAGCCCTTCCTTAATTTTTTTTATAGCTCCGTAACCAAGGGTACAGTAGGGATGCAATTAAAATTAAAATTTCACAGAATATGTGTTATTATGGCGGATTTCCCTACGCCTGGTGGCGGAAACCAGCCCGCCCCTTACTAACTGACATGGCGGATTTCCTAATAAATAATAAAAATGATATGAATGAACAGTTAAAAACTAACTCCCCATACAAGAAACATGTTTGTTTTATTCAAGATTTTTTGGTTTAGAAACGGTAGTATATACAAGCGTCAAACTTGGTGTGATTATAGTACAAACCTTAACATAAAACAACAAATTTTAACCGCCTCTGTGGCGGAATGGTTAAGTCCATTAGCTTTACATCAGGAGGTCGGGGGTTCGATTTACAGCGGTGTCTTAACTTTGTAAGAATCGGTTTGGTTGGTGAAAAGGCATTTTTTAAGCCCGCCTGGCTAGCTACCACCATCTTACCTAAGTCTTGCCGCCAAGCATCAATGTTAATAGCCGGCATTGATGTGTTCCGGATCGAAAATAAGATAGCCAGTTCCCCATTGCGTTGGGAATCTTGGTAAGCCTGCTTCTATCTTCGGCATCATTGTCACTTGCCATCAGATGAGATGATGCCAAGGGCTTACCAATTGTGGATAAAAAAAACGCCTATGTGCGCGTCTTACTTGCTAAAGGATCCTAAACTGAATTAAAAATTCTAAAAAGTTCTAAAAAAGTTTCTGTTGATGTCTTTCAATTTAAATGAATAGGCATCATTGTTGTAAGTACTCGTTGAAGTTCATAAGGTTTCTTATCTAGAGGTGTGGTGGTACAGAACCCATTCTTAAATTTCCAGGAGTTCAGAAGCGGAAGTAAAGAAGTTGAAGAGCTCAATGGGTTTGGATGCGGAGAGTGACCTCGCGCTGAGTCTCGTGAGTGACAACACGCAGCGGCTGACCAGCGCCGTCAACTCTCTGCCACAGCTGATGGAGAAGAAACGACTTATTGATATGCACACTACCATTGCCACAGGTAAAAATAAATTATAATTAATACATTTCCTGTAAAGATGTCTGCAGTACCTGCCACTAACAACCACATCGCCACAGTTCAAGACTGAACCATCGGTCAAACTATATGGAGAGTTTCATATTCATCTCGATAGATGGCACTATCGTCGCAAGAAGACTATTTACAAAGCATCTACAACGCGCTTTCAACAATTCTTTGCTAATTAGCATATATAAATATACTTTATACAAGCACAAACCATACACGGTCGAACCCCAGGCACACCACCACGCCTGGCGGAGATATCTCCCTTTGCTCTCCAGAGTGGGAACACAGGTTCTTTCCTGCAGATGCTTGACTACCTTCATCATGAATCTGCAATGGACGCATTTTGGCTAATATTATGATGAATGCTGAACATCGGCCTCTCTCAAAGACTTCCACAATGACCGGTTCTTCGCTACCCACATCCAGTAGCTTCCGGCTAGGTGAAGGTTCACTTCCAGTGCTTCATTCCCTATCCAGTGGGGGAATATTGAAAAATCCAGCATTATTCCTGGTCTACGCCATAAAGGAAACGTCTGTGCAAAATTTAGCCAGGGGCTTTTCACTCAGAACATTGTATGAGAAAACTGTAGTTTAAATATTCTTCGATAGTTGGCGCAACAAGCCATTGGGATGTGCGCGAGTTCCAAACCAGTCAAATTTTTAAATTAGTCCTACTAATATTATAAACGCGAAAGTTTGTAAGAATGTATGGATGTATGTTTCACGCAAAAACTACTGAACCGGATCCGACTGAAATTTGGTTGGTAGACAGATTAGGACCTGGATTAACACATAGGCTAATTTTTTCCACGCTCGCGCACTGCGCACCCTCGGAAAGTCATAGAAAAGTTGTCCACTCGGGTGAAACCGCGGGAAACAGCTACTTTTTCATATTTTTGTACTAGTTTGGGAGCGGTCCCTAGGGGCGCTGTCTTATGTGAAAGAGTGACTACTCTATTTTCCGTATTTATAAGGTACTCTTTAAATGTAGCTTTCTAGTTCCAAGGTCTGGGCTTTGATGAGACATTTAGTGAGTAAGTGTCAGGACTTTTCTTTTTACCCTTCTGCCCAAGAAGGGGGGTTATGTTTTTCGGGTGTATGTTTCTTTGGCTGAACAGTTAGCCGCCTCGATGGATTTTGAATTACAAGGTGTCGTTAGGTCTTTCTTGATCCCGTGAGTGTCATAAGATACTTTCTTGATCCCGTGAGTGTCATAAGATACATTTTTACCCGACTGCCCAAAAAGAGGGGTAATGTTTTTATGCACTCGAGTTTTTGAATTTTTTATTCAACTCATTTGTTATTTATTATATATGTCACGGCTAAAGGTGGGTGTGAACATAAACTTGAGATTAGTCGGCTGAAGTTGTTAGGGTAGAGTCCGATTATTAGTTGGTATTCAGCGTTTAACCGTACACAACAAGGTCTATCCAACACTGGCTGGGTAATGTTCTTTTTGTGGTGAGCCAGCGAAGAGAGTGATATTAGGTTCGGTAAGGTATGATTGATTTACTGGCTCTCTCAACCCTGGGTGAAGTTTAGCCGGCTAATCTTAAGTTTATGTTCCCACCCACCTTTAGCCGTAACATATAATATACTAATTGCTCAGATTTTCTCTCGTGTTTCCCCAGCAATCCTCAACGCAATCAAATCGAGACGACTGGACTCCTTCTTCGAGCTAGAAGAGAAGATAATGAGCAAATCCAGCCACGTTGAGAGCAAGGCAGTCGTGGATCTGATATCTGACCCAAGTGCTGGGACTCCCGAGGACAAAATGAGACTGTTCATCATATACTACCTGTGCTCTGCACAGATGGGCGAGGACGAGTACAAGAAGTTCGAGTCAGCGCTGCTTGCTGCGAACTGCGATGTTAAACCGATGGCCTATATGAAGAGGTGGAAGTAGGTTCACTTTCTGTCTCTTCATCATCATCATATCAGCTAAAAAAAATAATTAAAGGCTCGTAATGGTTTTTTTAACCGACTTCAAAAAGTAGATTCTCAGTTTGACCTATATGTATGTATGTATGTTTGTCCTCGATTATTTCGCGTTTGGCTGAACCGATTTTGATGCGATTTTTTCATTTCATTTATTAATTTAAAAGAGCGTCGATGGCGTAACTTTAATCCTGCCACGTAGCAATGTGTTTTCGAATTTCGATTTCATATGTGCATTTTTCCGATGCTCTTATGGTGAAGGAAAGTATCGTGAAGAGACCTGCACACGCCTGCGAAGAAACTAAAAGGTTGTGTATGAAGTCGACCAACCCGCACTGGGCCCGCGTGGTCGGCTAAGGTCCGACCGCCATAATCAGGGTAGGCTCGAGCCCCTCAGTGGGGACATATATGAGTTGATATTAAGATTAAATTAAAAAACATCATTACAGGTATACCCTATCAATAGTAATATAAATATGATACTTTATAATATTAAGTTTTAAAGTGGTGATTGTAAGAGTTACATATCCCCATCCCCTACTAGCTTAGCTTCTATTTCAAGAAATCTAAAAAGTATATTAGAAATATTAGGCCATAGAAAGCATCACCTCTCCGCGCTGTAGGCATGAAAATGTACCTAAGCCGCGCGGCTTTCTGCTGGAGGCAAATCAGTAGTCAGAAGAGATAAGAGTTACGCGATAGAAAGAGAAGCAACTTTTCGGTGAATGTAATTGTAGATAATTGGCGCTGTGCGAACCTGAATTGCACCTTATTGTGTCGTAGCAAGAGTCGCCATTTATTTAAATGGTTTTGCGGAGTGGAACTGCTTTTACGTCAGTAAATAGTCTTTGTTCTTTGACATGTGTAAAGCTTGACTTATGACCCGAGAGAAAAAAAGCATCGGTGGCTCAACCGGTAACGACTCGGTCCTCCTAACCAGAGGTGCCGGGTTCAAATCTGGACGGCCAATGTACTACTGAGTTTTTCGAAACTTACGTACATATACTCACCGATTGCTTTAACGGTGAAGGAAAACATCGTGAGGAAACTGCACACACCTGAAGAAACTCGAAGGTTGTGTGTGCAGTCGACCAACCCGCACTGGGCCCGCGTGGTCGACTAAGGCCCGATCGCCCTAATCAGGGTAGGCTCGAGCCCGTCGGTGGGGACGTATATGAGCTGATATGATGACCCGAGTGTGGAGGAGTCCCGTGCCCTAACGGTGGGGAAGTTATAGATTGTTGACAATAGAGAACAGAATATGGTGTGATGAAGTTAGTAAGTAGTATTTCCAATTGTTTTCAGAGGATTCTCGAAGATGCCCACATCCAGTCAGTATGAAGGTGGTGGTACTAAGACAGTTTCCATGTTCTCCAAATTAGTATCCCAGGGATCTTCTTTCGTAATGGAAGGCGTCAAGAATTTAGTCGTCAAGAAACACGTAAGACTTATTTTTTTTAATCCTACTATCCTACTAATATTATAAACGCGAAAGTTTGTAAGAATATATGGATGTACGTTTGTTACTCTTTCACGCAAAAACTACTGAACGGATCTGGCTGAAATTTAGTAGGTAGACAGATTAGGACCTGAATTAACACACGGGCTACTTTTTCCACGCTCGTGCGCACCCTCTAAAGTCATAGAAACTTCCACGCGGGTAAAGTCGCAGGAAACAGCTAGTTTAGTCATAGATTATTTTAAGGTAGTGATAAATTTTCAGGGTTTCGTTCCCAACGGGACCTTATTACTAAGCCTCCTATGTCCGTCTGTCTGTCAGCGGGCTGTATTTCGTGAATTAGGTTATTTTAAATTATTGTAAATTTTCAGTTTGTGTTTCTAGTGCCGTTATAACAAAAAAATTAACCATACAAGAAACGTGTTTTTTTGTAACGTGAAGAAAGTAGCGACATCTAGTAGTATCTTCTACATAGATGATTTATAAATATGTTTTGGTAGGGAACCTTCATTGCGCGAGTCCAACTCGCACTTCATCATCATCATATCAGCTCATATACGTCCCCACCGAGGGGCTCGAGCCTACCCTGAACTAGGGCTACCAACTCGCACTTGGTCGGTTTTATTTTATCTTTTTTTTCCCTTTCGTTATCAACCATTCCGTCCCATTCATTTTGTCCGTGCGTATCGATGTTTCTCTTCATGGTAACATTACTGTGTGTCCTGGTGTCAAAAGGGAGTAGGAATCTCTGTGACATATTTTTCCATACATATTTACATTTACATTTTACATATTTTTCAGTGTAAGGAATATTTTTAGTCGATCAACGGAGACGTCTAGACAGGGCAATTGGGCTGGGGGGGGGGGGGAGATTTCGAGCCCAAACTGCCAATGTCATCGTTGTACAGTCATTAAAGGAGACTGTGGAGGAGATGACTAGTGGTCTCGGTTTTGACGCGTACAGTGTGTTGCACTGTCTATATTTCTTTAGCACACTCTGTAGCTTAAACAGCTTGATGGATTTTGGAGTGCGAGGTGGCTTAGGATATTTTTTTACCTGATTGGCTAAAAGGAGAGGTTAAGTTTTATGCGGTCGAGTTTTTAATTTTTATTGATTTGTTTGCAATTATAAGGTATGCAAGTATAACCGAATATGTATATGGATGTTTTGACCTAAAGCATTAAGTAACCAAGATGTTTTTGTAGATAGATAAAAAATGTATTGAGTTTGGATTTGGAAAAAAAATTGAAAAGGCATCCTACATCCTATTAATATTATAAATGTGAAAGTTTGTATGTATGGATGTTTGTTACTCCTTCACGCAAAAACTACTGAACGAATCTGGTTGAAGTTTGGTAGGTAGAGAGATTAGGACCTGGATTAACATATATGCTACTTTTTTACACGCTCGCGCGCCGCTTGTGGCTCGCGCACTACGCACCCTCGAAGACAGTCATAAAAACTATGATCACACGAGCGAAGCCGCTGGCAAAAGCTAGTATTGTAAATAGTCATTGTGCCAGTCTCGGTACTAAAATGCTCCAACCCCTTTTCTTCTTCCGAAACAAATAGTGACAAATCTTTAGATATGCAACTATATGTATATCATCATCATCATGTCAGCCACATATCGTCCATAGGTATATATATATATATATATATATTTATTGAACACAAGGAATAATCACAAAATGGTTTTATATCAGACTTAAGTGTACAAACTGTAACTATAGTCCTAATGTAGGTAATAATAAAATGATTTGAACATCAACAGAAGCTGCCTATCACTCGCGCGGTGGAGTCAAGGAATAATCACAAAATGGTTTTATATCAGACTTAAGTGTACAAACTGTAACTATAGTCCTAATGTAGGTAATAATAAAATGATTTTAACATCAACAGAAGCTGCCTATCACTCGCGCGGTGGAGTCTGCGTTAAGCGGCGCGGGAGCGGGCGAGGGTGGTGCCGAACTCAGCTGGCTCGACCCTCGGGCTGCCAGGACCGACGCCGCGGTCAGGGCTAGGGCGGCGCGACACCCCGCCCCCAATGACGCGGTCGTGTTCGTGGTGGGGGGCGGCAATTACATCGAGTATCACAACCTCATCGACTTGGCTAAAGTGAGTATCGAGTTAGGGCCGCTACCTCCTGTCTGGGAGGCCGTGATTCGAATCCTGCCACGTACCAATGTGTTTTCGATTACATATGTACGTTTATCCGATGCTCTTACGGTGAAGGAAAACATCGTGAGGAAACTTGCACACGCCTGCGGAGAAACTTGAAGGTTGTGTGTGAAGTCGACCAACCCGCACTGGGCCCGCGTGGTCGACTAAGGCCCGATCGCCCTAATTCAGGGTAGGCTCGAGCCCCTCGGTGGGGACGTATATGAGCTGATAAGATAAAGGAAGATATGAGCTATACATGTAAGACTGCAGGCTTCCAGGACTGACGCCGCAGTCAAAGCTAGGGCTGCCCGCCACCCCGTGTGGCCAATGGCACGGTCGTGTTCGTGGTGGGAGGCGGCAACTACATCGAGTGTCACAACCTTATCGATTTCGCTAAAGTGAGTATAGATAACCTTTATATGAGCGGTGCATGTAAATCCTGCGAGCTGTCAGAGCTGATGCCCCGAGGAAACTACTGGATACGACAGATCAGTAATTATAACCTCATCGATTTTCTTGCTGTAGGGCTGTTCTATGATGACCTATATGTCATGCATGATACTGTTTCTCTATTTTAGTACACTCAGTTTGTTTTTTGTTTTGTTTGTGAAGGGCGAGTCGCAGATAAAATGCGCTGCATTTTGCTCGCAATTTTTTTATTTTTGTTTACACAAATAGTGTAATGTCGTAGTGGTCATCATAGAACGGCTCTATTGTATTGAGTGAACTAGTCCCTTTAGAAATAGGATTCTACCACCGGGAGCGCTATCAGTGCTTCGACGATTTCCCGAAATATCATATCCCGACATTTCAGATTCTTATCAGTTATACTTTTATTCAGGGGTCGAGGATATATATCATGATATATATCCGATGTATATCAAATGATTTTTTATGATATATATCAATACAAAAATTGTTTAAAAATTTTATATTATTAAGTAATTTTTGGCGTTTGTTACTATATTTGTACTTCCCAAATGTAGATGGCGTTGGAGTAGAATTAAAACATACTCCCTAATAGTAAGTTCTAATCCATAAATGGCCACACTTCTGCCGGCATTAGTGGCGTCCAGCGTTGTCAGAATGATACTTTTGTAATAAATCATTAAAAACATTTTAGTTTTTTTCTTAATAAATTTAATATGTTTATGTAGCAAATATGCAAATAGTATACATAAATAATACAGTAAAATAATAATATCAAACTTTTGATATATATCGGATATCTATATATATAAAATTCTCGTGTCACAGTGTTAGTTCCCATACTCCTCCGAAACGGCTGGACGGATTTCCATAAAATTTTCTGTGTATATTCGGTAGGTCTGAGAATAGGTTACAGAAAATTGTTCACCGGGATCTGAGCGGGCGAAGCCGCGGGAAACAGCTAGTATATCATGAATATCAGATATTTGGATATTTTTAATAAATATCGGCTATTTTCGAACCCTGCTTTTATTTAAGATCGTATTCACAAAATTGTTTCAATACAAACCTAAAATTACTACTTCTTGCAAATGGATGGGCCAATTCTAATGAAACTGTACATATAAGCAAGTCGCGAAATTCTAGTTTGTGAATAGATTACATTTCCAAAAAAAATATGTTGTCACTAAATAATAATGATAGGTTTTCATAGTATGTTTATTTACAAGCGACGAGGAAGGTCTAGAAAGTATTGTGATGGCAAAAAATCTAAGTTTAGATTTTGATGGGAATCGATTGTCTCACACTAATAGTCGAAAAACCTAAAAACTTTTAGGTACAAGCTTTTAATATTGCATTGTCACGCGATATACATATGTATCCAAAATTTCAGCTCAATCGGAAACCGGGAAGTGGGTTAAATTTAACTTGCAAGATTCCACCCAGACAAACATACATACATTGCAAGTTAAAGAATAATAAAAGCTTGTAAAAAAATAAGAATGTGTGTGTGCGTGTGTGTCTGTACGCCCGTTCGGTGCTCTAGTTCCCAAAGCGGAATGGGGCGTAAACAACTGCGACACAGTTTCATAAACTACTGCAGTTGTTTACCTTGTTCTTTAAAGTTTAATAAAAATCTTTAAATCTTTAACTACTTGGCAGATTTGGGTTAAGTTTTGGACTATTATTATTATTGTTGGGTGGGACGCCTGCGGGGTACAGGCGGGTGTTCAAGTCACTAGGTGGACTCATTACACCCTATTCCCATAGTGGTACAATGGTTACTGTGACCCCGGTGGCGTCCCCCCCTCAAACCTTGAGCTCCTTCTACAATACTCCGCTATGTGACTGATTTCCAGGCTGCATAGTTCCTCTTCCGTGATTCTATCGGCGCCAAAAGTCTCCCACCTTAGCCTGCTGTAGAGTACACACTCAGCTAAATAGTGTTGGCTGGTCTCCGGTTCTCCGCAATTGGGACAGGAGGGGTTCATGTTCCTATCTATTAGGGACATATGTCTGTTTAGCCTGCAATGTCCTGTTACTATGCCCATTACCATTGCCAGACTTTTCCGGCCTAGGGATAGTAATGTTCTGCTCCTCCTGCGATTCCTTCCCTTCAGAAACATTTTCGCTTGTCTACAGCTATTACTTCCTACCCATACTTCCTGGGCTTCGCGCTTCATGAGCTCTGCGATCACTCCCTTTGTGACGCTTGCTGATATTGGAAGTCGAGGCTCCGGTCCTATAAATCTTGAGCTGGCACCCTCTCGTGCTAGCATGTCTGCTCTTTCATTGCCTAAATTTCCTTGATGTCCTGGAACCCATGCTAATGTGACCGCCATTCTCTCTGCCAGTTTATTGAGTGTGTCTTTGCACTCCATAACTAGCCTCGATGAGGTCTCTGCCTTGGCCAGTGCTTTGATTGCTGCCTGGCTATCTGAATAGATTATAGTGCTGTTGAACTCTTCCCATGAGTCCGCCAGCACTTCTTCTGCACATTCCTTAATTGCAAATACCTCCGCTTGAAAGACACTGGTATAGGTTCCCAGGGCCAGAGCCTTGTCCCTTTCTGGGTTGCTAGGTATGTGAATCCCTGCTCCTGCTAGCCCAGTGCCTTTCATTCTAGATCCATCTGTGTAGCAGTTAAGCTGGGATTCTGGGGCTTCCAGCTCCCAATTTGTTCTTTCTCCTATATGTATTCTAAACTTTTTGTTGAAGGTCCTTTGTTTCTTGATGAGGTCGTTATTTGTCATTAATAGCGACATATCTCTACCCAGGGCATCTTCTATTGAGGCATGACCTGTGTCCGTAGGGTTTGCCTTCCATTCTTTGCACGCTGTGATCCTGTACCATTGCTCTGCTGCTCTTTTCTTAGCCTCGATCTGGATCGGGTTCAGTCCCAAAGCCACATCTAGTGCCATCGTTGGTGTGGATGCCATGGCACCTGTGGTCATTAGGTTGGCAGCTCTTTGTACTTTCCTTAACTCTCGAACGTTTGACGATATGTTGGCTCTGTGCCACCACACTATCGCACCGTACAGTAGTCTTGGAAGTATGATTGCTTTGTATATCCACTGGCAGATATGAGGTTTTAGCCCCCAGATCTTACCTACTGCCCTCCTGCATTGCATCAGAGTCATAATGGCCTTCTTACTCTGCTCTTTTATGTGCTTATTAAAGCACAGAGTTCTGTCCAGAGTTACGCCTAGATATTTTATTTCTTCAGTGGTTTCTAATATGGTGCCCCTCAACGCTATCGGCGTCAAGTCTATGTTTTTTCTCCTCTTGGTGAAGAGAATCACTTTTGTTTTGTCTGGGTTGAGGCCAAGCCCCTTGTCCTGACACCAGTCTGCGACAATCTTCAATCCTCTCATTGTTATGTCTCTAACGGTACTTAGCACCTTTCCTGAGACTAGAATTACTCCGTCGTCTGAGTAGGCTTGCATGTATATATGCTGCTTGTTGATGTAACTTACCAGGCCGTTTATGAGGAGGCACCACAGGAGTGGGGATAAACAGCCTCCCTGTGGGAATCCTCTCCTGGCCACTACAGTTTTTGTATCTGTACCTAATGTCATTGTAATAATGCGATTTTTCAGCATAGTTGTAGCCCATCTGGATAGTGCTAGCGGTATATCTTCCCTGTGCAGGGCGCTTTCTACTGCACTAAAGTGTGCTTTATCAAAAGCACCCTCTATGTCGAAGAAGCATCCAATAGCATAAGCCTTGTCTCTACTAATCGCTCTTTCAATTCTTAATGTAAGATTGTGTAGGGCTGTCTCCGTAGACTTACCCTCCATGTAGGCATGTTGGTTGCCGTGTAGAGGTAAGTTGCTTGTCCTTATGCAGGCTCGCATCGTCGCGTCTATTATCTTTTCTAAAGTTTTCAGTACAAACGATGAGAGGCTGATGCATCGGAAAGATTTAACTTCCCGGTAGCACTTTTTACCCGGTTTTGGTATGAAAACTGCCTTTACTTTCCTCCATCTAGGAGGAATGTATCCTATAGCCACGCTGCTTTGTAGGAGATTGCACAGTAAGTGCTTTATGTGGTCCCATGCTTTTTGCAGGAGCATGGGAAAGATTCCATCAAGTCCTGCCGCTTTCATGGGTCCAAAGGTTCGTACCGCCCATTCCACTGTTTCTAAGGTGACTGTTTCCTTGGCTATATTCCATTGCTCTGGTACATTTTCCAGGGAGTCCTCGTTTTCGTCAGGTTCCTCACATCCAGGAAAGTGTGACTTCAGCATTGCATCCATCACTTCCTTGGGGTCAGACACGTCCTTGTCGTCGACTTTGACACTGCCTAGCTGACACAGGGTGTCTTTCGCTAGAACTTTCATCATTCTGGCTGCGTCTGCGTAGTTGGTGATGCCTTCGCAGAATCCCTTCCAGCTGCTCCTTTCCTCTTTCTGGCGCAGTCTGTTGAATTCTTTCCTTATTTCTCTATATGCGTTCCAGCTTTGATCGTCCTTGTTTGAAATGGCGATTCTTAGGGCCTTCCTGCATCCCTTCCTAAGCTTCTTTAATTCTTTATTCCACCACGGCTGACCTTTGCCGTCACGAATTTCCGTTAGAGGACATGCCTTGTTGAATGCCGCCATAAGCGTGCTCTCCAGCTCTTCCGCTCCTTTGTTAATTGCTTCTGAGGTCAGAAAATCAAGAGTTGTGGGTTGCCAGTTCCTCAGATCCGAGTCGAATTTCTCCCAGTTGGTTTTCCTCTTATTTCTGATCTTGAGTTTCTCCCATCTGGCGTCTATACAGAAAGTGATCATTCTGTGATCCGAGAAGGTATCATCTGTACTCACTTTCCATTCCCTGACGTGCCTACATAGGTCTCTAGTCGCATATGTTATGTCGAGTACTTCCCTTCTCGTTTTTGTAATGAACGTTGGTTCGCACCCGATGTTCAAAATTTCGAGATCGTGCTTTATTAGAAAATCTAAATAACATTCTCCCTTCTCATTCGTGTCAGTGCTGCCCCACACTTCGTTGTGTGAGTTTGCGTCACAACCGATAATAAAGGAAGTTCTCTTACCTGTATATCTTGTAACGAGTTCTTCTAGCTCAGAAGCGGGCGGCCTGTAGTCCGTCTCACTTGGTGTGTAACTGGAAACCAGGGCCATCTTCTTGCTACTACCGTCATCTAGTGTGATAGAGAGTTCAACTGCTACCAGATCTCTGGAACATATCGCACTCATGATACCATGTGCTTTCATATTATTACTTATATATATACACGCGCGGGGGTATTGCTCACCTGTGCGAAGGTATAGCAGCTCCCCACCCAAGCACCCAAGGCCAGTGACCCTGTTGCCGACGGTGTATGGCTCTTGAAACAAGCCAATATCAACTTTGCGTTCTTCAATGGTTTTGCAGATATTCGCCATTGCATCCTTGCAATGGTGCAAGTTGATTTGACAGATCTTTATTGACTTTTGTGTTTGTGTTTTTGTGGTGTGTGTGTTAGGTGTTTGTATGTGTGTGGTCATGTGTATCTGTTAGTTGAGTCTTGCAGGCGCGGAGACTAGGTCGGACCTCCGTGGACAATCTCCATCCCGGAGATTCCAAGATCCGTGAGATTTTCCCCGGCGGCCCGGTCCACTCCCCGCGTCTGCTCATTTGGGTGTGTGCTTGTTGTGGGAACAGTGGCTTCCGCTGCCCGTCCCACCTGCGGTTGGACTGGATCTTCTCCTTTCGGAGCTCCTCCAGATCTCCCGCAGGAAGGACAGGCACCGGCCCCCGACTGCCCCTGTGTATTCGCGCCTATTTTCCCTCCCAGCAGCTTAGCTACCACCTTTGTAAGTTGGAAGTGCAACATCTGAGTTGCACCCCACGCTTCCCCTACCTCCGAGGGGACTCCCATCATAAGGCGCACCCCCGTGGGGAGGGCTTCCTTAGTGATAAGAGTCCACTCGTTTGGCCTCAGTTCTGTTCTGCTGCTATTTTGTCTCTTGAGCCATGTTACAATGTCTGCTGGCATTTTTTCCTTCTTGCCAGGGAGCCACACCATTACCCGGGCCTTGTCCAGTCTCCTGGCCACTATGGGGATGCCATCGTACTCCCCGAGGTTGCAGGAAAGTAGCCAGTCCCTTGCCTCCTCGGTTTCTGGTGTCACCAGGAAAAATCCCTCGGACACCAGCCCAGAGGTTGCAAAGGCTAGCTTCCTGTCACTTTCGCATCGTTCGATAGCTATCGCCATGTTGGCCAGGATCCTATCCCTAATGATCTCACTCAGAGCCTCATCCACCAAAGCCCCGTCCCCCCGGACGAAAGCCACGGCAAGCTCGCTGCTCCGTTTTGCGGAACTGCGAGCTCCCTCGTCGCCCAGCCCGTGGTTCGGTCGCTTTGCCGGAGGCCGCTCTGAGGGTTCTTCGGGATCTGTCTCCTGCCGTTTGAGCTTCCCTGGTACCCTAGTTTCCTTGGCGTCTGAGCTGCCAGTGTGCATTTTCTTTGCCAGCTTGCGCCTATCTCTCCTTGCCTTCTTGCGTTCGGCTTGGCTCTTATACTTGTAAAAGCCTCCCGTCTCCGAGCCAGTTTGCTCGGGGGCAGGAGACCTTAACAAGTCTTCTTCATCCCTAACAGAGAGGTTGCTAAGTGATGTTACTATGGGAGGTAAGTTTTGGACTAGGGCAATATTATTTTTTTATCTCCAGGCGTTATTTTTTTTATTTCCCTTATCTTGATTTTGTAGAGTTGCCACTATAATAAAAAATCACATGTTATTTTTTACTCAAAAATGGCTCTAACGATTTTGATGACACTCGGTATGTTACTATCACTGTATAGGGTCTACAGTACCCGATTGTCCGTTGTTCCAAGAAAAATCTGCCCGGGGCTATTAAAGGAAATTAAATTAAAAATTGTTAAAAATGTTTTTTTTATGAACAGCCTTTTAAAGGAGTGTCGCTCTTGCCTGCGTATAATTGTGAGACGGTCGATCCCACAGACAAACTGATCATTCAGTTTTGTGGGTCCAATGTTTACCTATGTACTCATTTTTTTCGATTAATAAATAAATAATAAGGTACCTCCCATACAAATCCAGGTTTTTTCTTTGTCTTAAAAAATGTCTCTAACGATTTTTGTGAATAATTAGGACTTAATAATAACTAGGTACTTCATTATTCCAGGAAAAATCTGAGCAAGGTACCTCCCATACAAACCCTAGTTCTTTGTAAATTTTTCATCAAATCTGATATACCTAGCTTTATTCTTTACTACTAAGTAAATGTAATGTTTATTGTAGATTTGTGTTGCCCGACTGCGACAGGCGGTGAAGGCTTCGCGAGAGAGTATGTGCAACGTGGCTGTGCATTTTATTCATTTAAGCCCTAATTCAGGGTAGGCTCGAGCTCCTCGGTAGGGACGTATATGAGCTGATAAGAAGAAGAAGCCACAATTGGTGGTGATCCTTTGGCATCATCACCGCGTTTCAAGATTTCCCAACTCAATGGCGAACTGGTTATCTTATCACCACGCCGCCACACATCAATGGTATTGACATTGATGTTTGACAGCAAGACTTATATACTCTCTTTGGACCTTGCCTTAGTTTAATCAGCTGTTCCTTTGTCTCCAGCAACAAGCCACGAGCGGCGCCGCTAGGAAGATCGTCTACGGCGCCACCACGCTGCCCAACGCGTTGCAGTTCCTAAAGCAACTGTCACTGCTGGGCGAAGACTTGCAGTGAATCGCAACATTCCCGCTGGCGCACGAGGTGACGTGCTACTTGTAATATAATTGTACTGTATATTATAATAAATTATATATCTCTATATAACTCCGCATTTTCTTTGGTAGGTGTTGACATTTGATTTTCCTCCAGTGAAAGCCTCAACAGTAGCATTAACAAACCTATTATCGCCGCTCATTCTACGTACCAGTGGGGAGAGCAAAACCGGCCAAGTGCGAGTTTGACTCACTCCGTGGGTTGCGTACCACCACACCTCTATAGTACTAATATATATACTGTGCCTCTACCCACAACTACATGCCTACTTATAATGACAATGATACCTATTCACATTACAAACAAAAGACATCAACGCAAGCTCCAAAAAAAATTTTTTTTTTACCATTAAGTTCGGACTCCATAGCGCGAGTGCGACTCACACTTGGCCGATTTTTAGTATTTGTTGTTTTATCTCAGTGTTAGTAATGTAATGACACCAATATTACTGTTTTTACGATAGAGCTCAATCAAAAATACTTTTAAAGACCTATAAAAAAACACGTTGTTCGTCTTGACTTGACCACCTGATCCTGTATTGCACAGAAAAAATCCTCGGTCTCCGCAAAAAGGTCTCCGAAGCGCATCCAGTGCACGAAGGCCTTCTGATCTACGAAGGATCCACAAAGGGCCTTGAAGAACCTACCTTGCAGCTCTTTGTATTTCCAGATGGCCTCTCGCTCGGTAGTGCTAAGTACAGCCGGCGCCTGCCAGTTCTCTTGGGGCATGGATAGAGGGGTTAGTCCTTTATCACAGGTTATGACAACTGTATGCAACTCACTATCGACTTTCTTAAAGAAGTAACTTCGGAGGCTGCATATCTCGCGGTCGAACATTTGTTTGGCACTTAAAATGCCACGACCACCACTCTTCCGCGGGATATACAGCCTCATCACTGACGACCGCGGGTGATGCATCCTATGGAGTGTCATAGTAGTGCGGACCTTTCGTTCCAGGGCGTCCAGTTCGGTCTGCGACCATCTGAGTATACCGAAGGTGTACAAAAGTACAGGCATGACCCAGGCGTTGAATGCTGGTATCTTGTTAACGTCCGACAAATAGCTCTTAAGATCTTTTGTCAGGCGCTCCCAAAACCTGTCAGAAACCGCCCGTTTCACCCCTACCTCGTGAACACCAATACTCTGCGACATACCCAGACACCGGTATATATCAGTTCCAGAGAGGGTGCGGATGTTCATGGAGTTTAATGTACCACCCTACCCCTGTCTACATGAAGGATCGCGCACTTATCCACTCCTAGAATAGTCAATGTTGATGGAACTGCTAAATTCACAAGTGATTTTCAACAGTTCCTCCAACCGCGTTGCATTTGGAGCGAACAGTTTGGGATCGTCCATGTAGAAAAGGTGGGTCATGTGTGAATCACCTCTCCGAAACTGAAATCCCGTCCCTAATTTATTTGTTACTAGCTTTTGCCTGTGGCTTCGCCCGCGTGGACATAGTTTTTATGACTGTCTATGAGGGTGAGTGGTGCGCGAGCCGCACTTGCGGTTCGCGAGTTTGGATATGAGTTTTCTTTAGATCCCTTGGGAACTATGTCATGATATGCTAATTAGTAAATTATGTCATTTCCCACCCCCTCAACCATCTCTGTGCAAAAAATCACAACAATCCATTGTTCTGTAGAAATTAACCAAAAAAAGAGTAATTTTTTTAGTTTCCCCCGGAACTGCATCGGACTAAGTATGCTGTTTTCACTGGATAAAAATTAGCCTATGTCCTTCCCCGTGACACAGGCTACCTGCATGCCAAATTTTATCAGGATTGGTCAAGGTGTTGTAGCGTGAAACTGTAACAAATAAACAAACACATTTATAATATTGTGTAAGGATTATAGGGGCAAAAGCAAAATACACTTTCTGTGAAAATTTGAACTGTCTACCAAACGGTTCATAAAGCACAGACCACGGGCCACAAATTTATTGTTATAGCGGCAACAGAAATACACATTATGTGAAAATTTCAACTGTCTACCTATTACGGTTCATGAAATACAGCCCGCAGACAGATGGGCAGACAGACTGACAGCGGAGGCTTAGGTATATGGTTCCGTTGGTCAGCCTTTGGGTGTACGGAACCCTAAAAAGAAGTCCACAAAAAAGCGGACAAGTGCGTGTCGGACCACGTGCAAAGTAGGATTCCGTAGTCTTCAAATTGATTTCATATTTTAAAAACAAAGTTATTTTTGCAGTTGGTGTAGTACCTACATATATTGACATAGCTCACAGAATCGCTAAACTGAAGTGGCAGTGGGCAGGGCACATAGCTCGTAGAACAGATGGCCGATGGGGCAGTAAAGTTCTCGAGTGGCGACCGCGCACCGGAAAACGTAGCGTAGGAAGGCCTCCCACGCGGTGGAGCGATGACCTGGTGAAGATCGCGGGAAGCCGATGGATGCAGGCAGCGCAGGACCGGTCGTCGTGGAGATCCTTGGGGGAGGCCTTTGTCCAGCAGTGGACGATTTGTGGCTGATATGATGATAGTACCTACATTTAGTATGGAAAATTTAGAACATTTTAGGAATCTAGCTGCACATCTTAAGTGTGTCGACTAGGTATTACTCCTAAACAAAGAAAGCCTAACTTGATAATTTTTCCTTTTAAATTAATTATGTTATGCCCTACTAAATCATAAAAATTCAGCTTTATAACTGTGATAGTCTAAGTAAAACGACAGTGACGTACCTACCGGCGCGGCGGACGGACCGACACATGCGAAACTACAAGAGTTGCTAGTTTGACTACGAAACCCTAAAATGCGAATCCATAAAGATACAAAAAAGTAAAAACTCGTTTTTTTTATTTCTTTTATCTACTCTCATATCGTAAAGTTCGCATTATCTACTTTAAAACGAGTTTATATTACATTATAACATTATTTTGTTAGAGAATTAATGTTATAATGTAATTTTTTTTTCCATTACGATACAAGTTAAACCAGAGATAATATCACCAACGAAGTTCCATATCAATTTTTTTTTATTGGAACGCACATGCGGTTCGCGCCATTTTTACAGCAATACAAAAAGTTTTCATTCCAATTTTTTCTTGTCTGTGACAGCGCCCGCTTTAACGCATGCGCGGTGATGTGTTTTGTGTATTTCGCCATATAATCGTGTCGATAGCTGAGAGGAATTAATGTGCTTGTTGAACAGACGGCCGTTGGGCCAATAAAGCTCTCGAGTGATCAAGCAAGCAGGCATTTCACTCGACGGTGACGGTCACGAAAAGCCCCTGGCAGTGGGCAGAGCTGAGCCAGTCGTTATGGAAATCCTTGGGGGAGGCCTTTGTTCAGTAGTGGACGTCTTTCAGAAGGCCTGGGTGCATGGAGTTTGTCGGAAAGTGCCTCCTAGTGGTCCACCCCGGGCAACGGATTCGCTCTCTAGGTGAAAACGGCTAAAGCTTTGGCACGATGGACTTGCTCATTTTTTCCTGCTATCTCTCCAATGCGAAAAAACAAAAACGGCCCTTCTAAGGGCTCCGTGACCAGAACTAGGTGTTGGACCATCTGTCCGATACTTCAATTAAATATTGAAGGATCCTCGCAGACCAAATGTGACCTGTCTCGGCTGGCCCGTGAGAACGACGTACATTTTATTTCTGTCCAAGATCACTGTGTCCACTTTCAGACATCAAAGTCCTGAAAGTAAGTTATATAAATACTCTGAAAACCGTATGTGTCAGGATATCCGATATACATTTAGTGTCAATATACAAACCTCCGGGTAACGTTTAAGAGAACCCACCCTTTGAAACCCTGCCACACCCAGCTATATATAATGGCGACTTTAACAGCCACCATAATTCCTGGGGATATTCTAGCAGAGTGGGCGAACAGAGAAAATATCCCCACCTTATTTTCGACTATCCTCGACTGCATCATCACTTACCATCAGGTTAGTTGCAGTCAAACGCACTCAAATTTTTAATTAAAAAAAAATCTCAATATGGACAGCCACCATAATTCCTGGGGATATTCTAGCAGAGTGGGCGAACAGAGAAAATATCCCCACCTTATTTTCGACTATCCTCGACTGCATCATCACTTACCATCAGGTTAGTTGCAGTCAAACGCACTCAAATTTTTAATTTAAAAAATTCTCAATATGGGTGCTGCTAATCCAAAACATATTCGAGTTAAAGGGATAAACTAAATCTTATTTGCAACGAAAAAGGCATATAAACTACGAGCGGAATTGTTTTCAAGTAATGGCACATTTAATTTTCATGTTTTGTATGTAAAATCAAATTTCTTCAGTTCGTCGTAATTTTGTAAAAAATATTATACACTACGGTAAGCGTGCAAAATACGGGAAAAAGTTTCTCATTTTATCAGGTTCCAACAAGGTACACAGGCCAGCACATCAAGCTACACATTTTGGACTTTGTACCGTTCTTATGGCGAATGCGTATGGATCAGATTCGCACTACAAGTGTATAATAGCTTAATGTGCTGGCCTGTGTACATTTAATGAGTTGGAAAAAAAATACGAAGTAGTTAAAAGTCAAAAGTCGCAATAAGTCCCAAACGTTTTTTCAAGAATTTTCTATGAAGAACAATTTGGTCTCGAGTTTTAAATAAGCTTACGCACAAACGTAATTCGAGTAATGACAGATGTATGTTTTTTTTTAATCCACAATTGATAATTTTGATTGGTAATGCAAAAAACATACTAAATCCAGAGATATGCTATATTTAAGGGGAGGTAGATAGGTTACATGCGTCTAAAAAGTGAAGCAAAAAAAAGATGCCAATTGGCATCTCTTTTCTTAGTAACATTCGGTGCAATAGAAGGGAACTACCTATAACATTGTGTGTGTAAATGGCTTCGATTTTCAAATGTTGTTTGTTAGTGCATAACCCAATTATGGTAACAAATCTCTGACTAAATCTCATAAACTTAAAAAGTATAGGTTCTTTTGAAATATCTAACTTACATATTTTTTTGCAATTGGGTATTTTGATTGGCTTTTTATTTAGCCTTTTTTTTGTCGTGAAAAGAATGCTGTCAAGAACCTTCTTGAAGCATTCTGCGTTCGATCTTTGCATGGAACAGAAGTCCAGATATTTCTATTGAAAGCATACCGAATTTGCCAGAACAACTACAATACAAAGTTTTATTTCTGCAATATAAAATGAAAGGAAAAGGTATTGAAAATGTAAACAAAAGAAGTAAAAAAAAATTCAAAGTTCACCATTTTTGTTAGCAATTTTCAGTCTGAGCTAGGAACCTCCCCCTACCTCCCCACAGGAGAAGATAGTCTTCATAGTACTTTACCTATGAGCCCTAGTACACATATGCGCAAATGACAACTTCGGAATATGGGCGAATGCACAGATCTACTACAAATAGATTAGTAATAAAATTGTTAGAAAAAGAAGGATAGTTACGATATGGCACGAGTGCGAAAAAGATACTGATATTATTTTTTGTCCCTATCGGCATGACCACTTTTTTGCTGGCTAATTGAAAATCTGACAGTATCTTAGCCAAACAATGCTTCTTTCAATGTTGCCAAATAAATTTAAATTTTACCTAATAAAAATTACATATGTTTGTAGGTTTCTATGTGACCCCTGATTTTGAAGAGGTAGGCGAATGCAACGATTACGCCTCGCCTCTTACAGCAAAATTAAGGAGCTGTCACAGAACTGCCATTCAGACCTACCAACAGAACAAAGTACAAAACATTTTTTTAAATGCAGGACCTACCACTTTGAACCTAACGGATAAACGAATAAAAACAAATAATTCAACAAGTTGGCATTTTATTTACAATGACATTGAAAATATAGCTAACATCTAACGAACTACTAAATTTTGATTGTTTTGAACAAGAAGTATAAAATCTAAATCACAAGATTAGTAATTTAATGATGATCAGATCTTGACCCACGTTTGTAAATGTACTGTCATGTAAGAATGTTCAAAAGTCGGAGACCATGTCACAACCAAACACCATAATGTAATGTAAACACTCTTGCGAAACAAACTTGTCGAAGTTATTTTTATCCCAGCCCTTAACTTTATTGTGCTTATTTAAAAAACTAAAATGTGTATGTTCAGCTAAAACATACCCTATTAAATAACCCTTCGAAAAATAGCAATATATGATACTACTCTTACAGTAAAAGTACAATATAGAATTGAACAAACAAATACATAAAGGAATTCAAAATGACAAGGAACTTGAACTTCTTACGCTCAGCACTGCATGAAGTGTTAGGGGGCAAGTGTAACAAGATAATCTCCAGGCTTACGGCCATCGCTAACAAGTCAACTCTTATGTTATACATAGATATATAGATAGATAGAACACTGATCATGATATGGTTTGGCACAGTGACACAGCGGAACTAATATTACAAGTACGTAAATACATCAGCAAAAATTATACTTAATAATATGGCATAGGAGTACATGTACGTAATTAACAATCAAGGCAAGACCTGTGTATTATACAAAATATATGATACACGCAAATGCTAATAAAAAATATTTTGTGCAAGATAAATTACTTTAATAGTATAACAAATCCTGTATGATATTAAAATATAATTTCAAATAAACATGTGTCACTTTATACATTTTAAAAATTATATTGTGCGCCGTAAGTCGTTTGGTATTAACCAATTTACGAGTATGTATCTGACAACATATACTACATTTACATAAATAATTTCAAATAACAATAAACAAATTCATATAACAAACAGAACATGGTACAATATTTTATTCACCATTAACATGACTAAAGTATGAGGATAACAAATGGCACTAAAAGCTGGCATTTAGCAATTGTTTCATGACAAACGTCAATTAATTATTATTTTGAGAATTAAATGAGCCTCTAAGTCAAATGTGAACTAAGCAAGATTAAGTCAAACTCTTTAAACATGTTAGAAATTGAAAGGGCCAAAATGTACATACAATTACATAGATATTAAGGCGCCTTGTTGAAAGATATACAGTCGTACTTAGAGATTAATTAATTTACCCAACATTTCTACACTTAAACATTAAGGACTTTAAAGCAGTGCGATGCTTTATATTATTATAACTAAGCATTATTATTATTATGTTTAAAAGCATTTTATTGGTATTAATAAATATTATGATGATTGAAGATATAAATTATGTTTAGAAAATGAAATTAAATTGATATGATAAGTCAATTAAATATTGGATTTTAACATCTATTTAAGTGTTAAATGTTTTAAAAGGGACTTTGGAAAAATCACTTTTCAAAATGCGTTGATTTTAGACTAAACAAAAGTACAAATTATGCGAATCTATAACATAAGACCAACAAATGTCGTGGTTTCAAAGTGAAAATAAATTAATTCCTTAACATTCATTAAGTTAGGTAACCTATATCAAGGAATAAGGAATAATAATTGTGGTGGGCATTAAATATCATGTACATACATAAAATAGCACTTTTAAAACTAATTGAATAAGTAACACATTGGAGGGTTATTATTTCGTAATAATTCTTTGATAATTCCAGTAAATATCACGGACGGAAATATATAAATATTTACACACATATTGTATTTTGCTGAATTTAAAACAAAAAAATATTATGCAGATACCTACAGGTACATAGTTAAAAAAATATATTCATAAGTTACATTACTTTCGTTCAGCTATAATTAGTTTGTTTTGAGGAATGATTTAGTAATAATATCAACAAATGTAATGGCCGTCACTAAATAACTCATCAATGGCACTTCGTAATATTGGAATGTCAATTGAAATATGAAGTCGGGTTCATATATTTTTTTTATAAATACTGATTCATTGGAATGTCAATTTAAAAATCCAAATGGGAATGTAATTTTGAAATAATTTTTAACACAATATTGTACATATACAGATGATACAGATTTTAGCGGCCTCCGTGGCGTAATGGTTAGTCCATAAGCTTCACATCAGGAGGTCGCGGGTTCGATTCCCGGCGGAGTCTGACATTGTAAGACTCGGTTTGGTTGGTGGAAGTGCATTTTCTAAGCCCGCCTGGCTAGCTACCACCATCTTATCTAAGTAAGTCGTGCCTCAATGTTAACAGCATTGGAGTCCGGCTTCAAGATAAGATAGCCAGTTCCCCATTGCGTTGGGGAATCTTGGTAAGCCCGCGTCCATCTTCGGCATCATCATAACTTACCATCAGGTGAGGTGATACCAAGGGATTACCGATTGTAGATAAAAAAGATACAATTACTAAGTTGCAAAAATGAGAGCATGACTGATACAGAGCTTATTTTCAACTAATTGTAATAATCTCATGATTTCATTTATTTATTTTCAAGTGAATTATGACTTCTGGTACTATTACATTAACATTTTGAAAGTCATCCCATATAATCCTGTCAATATAAATGTAAAAATTTATGAAAATTAAAAAAAATAATAATAAATTGTAAAAGTTTTATCATAATATTAAAAATTTCATTAAAAAAATCACGTAACTTGTAGGTAATTTATAAGCAAAAGCAAGCATTAAATACAGCCGTGGCGCAGCGCGCGACGTCGCCTCACAGACAAGTGTGTATGGGACCGTCCATTAATCACGTGAGGCTTGAAAGGGGGGGGAGGGGTTTGACAAAAATCACGAAATGTCACAACTGGGGAGGGGGGGTGTAATAAGATATCACGTGTATTTATTTTTTCAAACGCGCGATTTTTAAATCGAAAAGCGGCGTGTAGTGTGACCTTGACTCGCCGTTGCTAGGCAACGAACGAAGTACCTACTCACGCGCCGCCGACGACTTCCCGGCTCGGCACGCCAATCGCCTAAAAATTAAGATTTTTTGTAGATACTAAAAATACACGTGATGTTGGGTGGGGGGTGGGGGGTAGTCTTAAACCTCACCATGTATCACCAAGAGGGAGGGGGGGTTAAAAAATGCTTAAAAAAAGATCACGTGATTAATGGACGGCCCCTATGTCCATCAAGGCGACTCCTCCTTGCAGGCCGGCGCGACATAACGAACGATTATTAAAACGTTTTACGATTTGTAAACAGGTTATTATACTATTTTAGTGGCATACATAAAGTATTAATACAACATCAATGGTATAGATTTCAACATTAGGCAAAACTATACTGTCGCAATGTGAAAATTCTATTGCAAAATTATGCCATAGTAGTATTTGCCTATTGGTATTTTTTTTTAATTTTTACGTTTTTCTCATTGTAAGAATTATAAGATAATATTATAGTAGTCTTCAAAAAAATATGTAAGGTACGTCACGCCATATAATTTACCTGACCTTAATATATAACACGACAACAGAGATAGAGAGGATAAAACTTTGGAATCGTGTAAGAAAGTGTAACAGTAAGGCTTACATTATGTATAGGGATTAATATAATTATTATTGAACGACTCATCCACGATATTTTAAATCAACTACATTGAATGGTTAAATAGGACTGTATTAATTAGGTATATAATTCTTATTACTTACGAAACAATGATTTTAAAATCGGCAGTCAGATGCACTACACCCAGTTAGCGTGGATGTTGATATTCAAAATCACAATAAATATATTTCATTCTCTCGAAAGTTAAATAAGATTATTATGTTAATTAAATTCTTAGTGGAATCAATTGTAAATAAATAATTATTTTATTAAACCTTTTCATAACTGGATGTCTCGTTTTTTGCCACTTTGTATGTTTAAAACTTGAAAACCTTATGATACTAACATATAACCTACAATAAATTGTTTTACATATTTGTCATCACTTTCAAACACTAATGTTGCAACAGATCTTATCATTAGTAAAAGATTATCACCTTATGCATTAATAGCTTTTATTAGTCAGTATATGTTTTAAAAGAACATCATTTATTACCTACCTACTTATTTATATTTTTTTTATTTCAATCAATGATGCAAAGATTCCTCGAGAACAAGTTTAAAAAAATATCTGTTAGAATTGTACAATACCATTTGCAGATCTTCGAAGCTAGTTAATCAGATCTATAAGTTTGTCATCAACGCTAGCAAAATCAATAATATTATTATGAACATTCACAACAAGACAAATTTTAACAGTATTCCTGTAAATATGAGATTTTATTTGTAAACTACTACAAATATTATCCGCTTACTACATTTGTATATTTCATGCAGATAAGACAATGACTAGCGATAATGTCTTACTTAACAGTTCGTTGATTTTAAATCATTTCATTACCTAGTGGCTTATATTTTATCAATTGCTGCTTTGTTAGTCATCCATATACATAAATGCATGTCCATTTCAATTTACATAAATGTATCAGACACTTCAAATATTGCAATCTTAAACCTCAGCAATGTCTGCCTACTGGTAACCGTTTCGTCAATGAATTTAAATTAGCCAGCGAGACATGTAAGAATTAAAACTGTCGCACTACACATTGTATCGACAACTAAGTGGAGTGATCAGATCAATTTATGTCATGTTTGTTAATAAAGATTTAAGTACCTTGAATGCGGGTGATAGCGAGGCGTCGGGTTAGATGTGCCACCAAAGTCTAGTGGGCCAGCTATTGCTTGGCGTTGGCGCTGCGACCGGAGCTGCTGCTGCTGAGGGCCATCTTCTGCATTTGGCGGATGACGGTGGTTGCGTGGTACGCTTGTTTCCAGCGAGACTTAGCGAAGTTCTTCTTGAGCTGCTCGGATACAGTTCCGTGGATGTTCTTGTTGCTGGCCGCATTGCCAGAAATCCATGGGTGTGCCAGAGCTTGTCTAAAAGTTAAAAAAAAATTATGTAACATTTGCTGTAATATAATTTATTCAAATTTGATAAAGAAAGATCCAAAAGAACAGAAACAAGTATGAACTTACAAGTTCTATAAATGCCTACGAATTCAATTTTTCTACCTACGTACTTTGTTTCTAAATATTGTTAAGACTTTGTGAGATCTGGTTTTTGTAGAGTTTCTAAAAGTTTTAATTAATTACAATTGCACGACTTTGATTAACTCTATTCCCAGAGAAACCTTGTGCGAAACAAGAGAAAAAGAAACTTTTGCTGGAGGGTCAATCTTACGTTAAAGGAAAACATCGTGAGGAAACCTGCACACGCCTGCGAAGAAACTCAAAGGTTGTGTGTGAAGTCGACCAACCCGCACTGGGCCTGCGTGGTAGACTAAGGCCCGAAAGTCCTAATTTAGGGTAGGCTCGAGACCCTCGGTGGGGACGTATATAAGCTGATATGATGATGATGATGAAGGGTCAATCAAACAATTCAAAAGGGGGCGTCATTTTTATATTTTTCCCATAACGTACCACACCACTTATTTCTTAAACGAATAATACTTATTTTCTTTTATCGTAGAAATGTTCTTCGCAAACCCTCAATAGTTTGAACACAAAAACAGAACTACTCACACTTGTCAATTTTTATTTGTTGTTATACTTTAGGAGCCCCCTTTAATTATTTTTAGGGTTCCGTATCTCAAGCGGTAAAAATGGAACCATTACAAGAAGTAGAACGCCGCGAATGGGCCTGGTAAAGTTTTTGTACATACTTATTTTATAAATTTTAGTTATAGCATGTCCTCTGCGAAGCTACAAACTCCAGAATAAGAAGACCTAATTTTAACAGTCTAGTTTTTAGTCTTTCGTGTTTTAGATCCTAGAGCAAATTATGTATACTGAAAGATCTTGTTCTGTTGGGAGTTAAGTTTTGGTGCGGAATCCTGTTTGTGTGATTTAAAGTCGCACTTAGCCGAAATACAAACTCTATTTAAATTTTAACTGTCTTATTATTACGGTTCATGAAAAATAGCGAAGACTTAGTAATTCCCGTTGGTCACCCTTCGGGTTTTTTTACAGATTTTTTCCATTATATGTTTATAGGCGTCACAGGTTTGTTCAACAAATATTAGCTTTAACTGTAATATTCTTTGAATATACATATAACTTTAGGAATTATTCAAAATTTAAAACCCGACTGCATAAAAACTTAGCCCCTATTTTTGGCCAATCGGGTAATAATTTATGCTATGTCACTCGTAAGACGAATCTAAGGACACCTCGCACTCCCAAATCCATCAAGCCGTTTAGGCTATACAGCGTGCCAAAGAAATAACCTCTTTTTTTGCTAGTCGGGTAAAAATGTATACTATCTCACTCACGGGATAAAACTTCAAATTACATCAAACCGTTAAGGCTCCAAGGCGGGCGTGACAAAGAAATAAATAAACACACATACAAGTACATACATACACTCGAAATAGTAACCCTCTTTCTGGTGCAGTCGGATGAAAAGGGCTGTGGCATACCGACGGATACACATAAGGGTTCCTGATTTAACTGCGGAACCCTAATAAAAATGGTAGTTCTAAGTACAAGCGTCAAACTTTGTCAAACTCTGTTTAATATTGCAAAGGTTGACTGGAAGAGATCCCTCTAAGGGATAAGTCCGCCTTTGTACTTAAGGTTTTTTAATGCATTATTTTAAGTGTATATTTTGTACAATAAAGAGTTTACAAACAAACAAACAAACTTTGTGTGATGAATGGATAAAGAAAAACACTAAAGTAAACTCAGTGTCTAAAGAGCGAGTCGTTCTCAAGATAAGGATCCCGAACTGAATGAAAAAAAAATCTGTCGCTCTCGTTGTTTTTCTGATTAAAACGGATAGTATTATTTCGTAAGTATTCGTTAGTGTTTTTAAGAGGAGTCTCCCAGCGCGGCACTGGCGAACAATCTGATATTTAACGTTATAGAATCAGCTTTACAATTTCATTTCACGTGAGTGTCTTAACGGAACTTACGTCCTTTACTTCGGGCGTAAATGCACATTTTGATTTAATGCGAGCTTAGTAAACACTTTGGGAAAATTTCGTCTTAGCCGTTTTATCAATACCTTTATTCTCTTACTGTCGGTATTCATTTCATGCGCCTAACTTATGTAATGTAGGAGAAAAATCTAATAATCTCTCAAAACTACATAGTTTTACAACATAAAAAGTATTGAACGAAAACTAATAAATCGTGTTTTTTCTTTAGCCATACTAAAGAAAAAGGTTCTAAGAATCAAATGTGTAGTTTTCACGTCCAGCAAGCTAGCGGCTGACTCAACATATTCAAGCAAAAAAGCACTTATTTTGGGAGCCTGCTTTTAAGGTACAGACGAGTTCATTAATATATTGGCAGGGCCAATGGTTAAAAAAATTATAAGCGTAAAAATGAATATAAAGTTCTGTACAAATATATGTAGATATCAATAAAATGTTATCATGTAAACGGTTCATTAATTGTTTGTACAGAACTTTATATTCATTTCGACGCTTACAATGTTTTTAACCATTGGCCCTGCCAATAAATTTATGAACTCGACTGTACTTACCCAGAGGTATAGCTCGCGCCAAACTTTATTACGGCTCTGAAGTTGGTCGCAAGACGCGTCACAGTTTCTAACTTTAGGTTTTAGTGGGACGTAGAGGCACAGTATTACGATATAAGCCGCTATATTGTTATACTGTGGTAGAGGTAAGTACCTACTATCAATGAACAAAGGCTATTTACTAACTACAACTCGATTGTACTAGTAGCGCACGAAGCACTCGCATCACAGTTCAGATCAGCAATAAAGTTTGGCGGTAACTTTAGTGGTATGGAATTCGACTCACACTTGGCCGGTTTTTAGTTTTTGCTCTATTTTTTTTATTTTTTTTTTATTCACAATTGGTAAACCCTTGACAACATCTCACCTGGTGGTAAGTGACGATAAAAAAAAATCATAAAAACGGTACCTAACACATACAAGTGTCACACTAGGTGTGATTATAGTGCAGTCTCTTAAGTTAAACAATAACTAAAGACTGACTCGGTGGCTCAGTGGTTAGTTCCCTTAACTACTGATCCGAAGGTTGTGGTTTCGATCCCCACCCAGGGCAAGCATTTGTGTGATGAGCAGATTTGTTTGCTCTGTGTCTGGGTGTTAAATATCTATATACGTATGTATTTAAACTTATATAAGTATGTATATCAGTCTCTGATGTTTCCCATAACACAGGGAAGATGACCATGTGTGATTTGTCCCAGAATATTTATATTTATTTAAGTATAAATAAATAAAAACCAGCCAAGTGTGAGTCGGACACACGC
Organism: Coleophora flavipennella; assembly: GCA_947284805.1. NCBI lineage: Eukaryota > Metazoa > Arthropoda > Insecta > Lepidoptera > Coleophoridae > Coleophora > Coleophora flavipennella. Next base: position 1,751,898 of record OX369276.1, read on the forward strand.
TAACGATCCCCTATTGAACGAAAGAAAGTTTTTAGTGTCGATGTCCGTCTCAATGATGTCTTGCTTAACTTTTATATTAAAACTCTTACATTGATACAAAACACAAAAAAGTATATTGTTGGTGGTACGGAACCCTCGGTGCGCGAGCCCGACTCGCACTTGGCCGGTTTTTTACATATAAATAGTTGACAGGTTGGAAAGTAACATAGGCTTTTTATCCAAATACCTGATTCCCTCAAGAATTCCTCCAGTATTCTTTCTTAACTATAGGGCTAAAGGATAGGGCGAAGAATGACATATGATTCCTATATTTTATCCCCGAAAAGTTCGAAGTTCCCGAGAGATCTGGAAATACTCATTTCCACACTCGCGAGCCACTTGCGGATTGCGCACTACACAGTGATCCGAGGTAAAAACGATATACATACACGCGGGCAAAGCCGTGGGGAAAAGCTGGTCAGCGAGCGAGCGAAAAGCGTTTTTGCATTTGTTTATTTTGGAATAGCTTTAGATACCTCACCTAAATGTTCTAAAAAAATTAAAACAATCGGGATAAGGCAAAAAAATCTGTACGTTAAATATATGCGGAAAAAATTAACAAGATATTTTGTTTGTTTGTGTTTTTGAACGGTAATCACGTAAAAACCACTGAACGCATTGAGACGAAACTTTGTATAGTGACAGAGTATATCCCGGAAGATCATACTTAATATATTTAAAAAAAAACGAATATTGACCGAGAAACAAGCAACCAGCAACAAAAACCTTTGGTATAGTACAAAGTTAATGTGTTTCAGAGGTCTATTATTACTGGACGTGAACGTATTATGATGTGTGGATAGTAAACTAAAAAAAAGCGTCGGTGGCTCAACCGGTAACTACTGGGTCCTTCTGACCAGAGGTACCTGGTTCAAATCCGGACGGCCAATGTAGCAAAGAGGTTTTCAAACTACTTACCGATTGCTTTGAAGGCGAAGGAAAACATCGTGAGGAAACCTGCACATCTGATTCCAGATGTGTATGAAGGTCGTGTTGCACACGTCCGTAGGTGTAAACCTAAATACCCTACAGGAGACCACGGGTGATGCTAAGTGTAACACCAGGCAACCGCCATCTATCTCTTGGATAGCAAGGTTAATTGTGAAAGAAGTAAACTAATAATGCCGAAGATGGAGGCTGGCTTACCAAGATTCCCCTATGCAATAGAACTGGATATCTTATCTTCACGCCGGAACACATAATAGTGTTAACATTGATGTTGTCGCGGAAAGACTTAGATAACAATGATATGATGGTAGCCAGGCAGGCTTAAAAAATGACCTATCCTAAAATTACTCATTTTTTTATGTTTTTTTATAATTTTCATAATACATTTATAATGCGGAGAGATACCACTCTCAGCTATATTCACACAACATTCATGAACTGGTTAAGCACGGACCACATGCCTACTGTGGTTAAAAATGTGTGAAGTGTGAAAATGGTTTGAATCGTAATTATTGTTTTTATTGTTATTTTTCTTTATGTGTTTTACTAACATTAGTTTATGAGCAGCTTACTAACAAAATGGACTATGTCTGAATTAATAAAGATTAATTATCTAATACCTATAAACGAGCAATTCTTGTATATACCTATGTATATATAATATATATAATTTGAATCTCGGAAACGGCTCCAACGATTTGCTTGAAATTTAGTATACGGGGATTTTTGGGGGCGAAATATCGATTTAGATAGGTTTCTTCTCTGGGAAAACGCTATTTTCCGAGATTTTCGCACTGGAATACGCCGCGCAATCATAGGTAGGTAGCGTATTTCTAAATGTTTTTAACGGCTCTGGGTACTATGCTAGGTACTAATAATAATCATACTAGTTTACCATAAAATAGTAGGTCTTTTCCTATGAAATTGCCGATTCAATCTTAAATACCTTAATAATTTTAAGTCAGCGCCAATGAAGAAAACAATCAAATTCATTTTTACGAAAACTGAATTAATGATGGCAGCGGAATGCGCGGCACCGGCGACACAACGCGTCCCTATTCTGGAAATTGCCGAACGTTCTGTTTGTTTGGCGCCGACTCAAAATTATTAAGATATTTACAGTTAGACTAAAAAGGTTATTTTTATTTTTCGCTTTTCGGTTCCTTTCTTTTTTCGTTTTTTTATTTTTTTTGTCTAATATATAGTAATTAATAGCGGGAATTAACTTTTAATAGCACTTTTGTCTTCTAAAAAGTAAGTTGTTTATAAATTATTAGTATTAGGTTAGCGAGCATGTAAATTCTAAATGGACTGTTTTGCCGACCATATATTATGAAAAAGACCCGGTTGATAGGACTCAACAACGCAACCCAGGACAACGAGCGAAGTTAGTTCTGTCGCTTAAAAATTTAACCTAACTACTCGTCGTCGCATCGCTCCTTGCTACCTAAACTGCCGACCTTGCCCCACCTAGATCCAATCTACTTATGCATCTCCCCTAAACCTCAACACCGACATACGGTTACTTCAAATCAGAATCGTTAATATGAATGAATAATCCTAAACATAATCCTAATAGTGTCATTAGAACTAATTATGTGTCCCAAGGTTCAACAGAATCGGATTACAGATAAAAATTCAGTGGGTGAACAATCCCAATCCAATTCTCTATTTAGGGGTAAAGGTTTTTTTTTTCAAATTTAAATGGGACCAATTTTGAAGTATACCCTATCCATTAAAAAAAGAATTATCGAAATCGGACTACTCTGTAAAAAGATATGCGTGGTCATACTTAAAAAAAATGCGGGTCGACTTGAGAACCTTCATCGTTTTATCGTCATCGGTTACAAACCCGTCTTCATAGGTTTTAAGACTTAAGCCACCGTGCAAAATTTACCACCACTTAATTACTAACAGTCTAATGCTGTTTTGAGAATAAATGTTGTAATAACTATTTCGTTCTTTAAACTTTCCATCCAATAGGCAATTTCACGTACCACTCCACGTAGCAATGTGTTCACGAATTTCGATTTCATATGTACGTTTATCCGACGCTCTTACGGTGAAGAAAAACATCGTGAGGAAACCTGCATACGCCTGCGAAGAAACTCGAAGGTTGTGTGTGAAGTCGACCAACCCGCACTGGGCCCGCGTGGTCGACTAAGGCCCAATCGCCCTAAAAACAGGGAAGGCTCGAGCCCCTTGATGGGGACGTATATGAGCTGATATGATGACGGCAATTTCATAGGTAAAGAATACCTATTACGATTATTAACAAAGAAATCCCAAAATAGCTACGCTGAGTAAGGTAGGAAAAACACCAAAAATAACATTTTCATAATAAAAGTTTATTTAACTAAGCATGCTAAGCATCGTCCATGATGGATGAATAATGCTCTGTAGAAATGTGTTTCAATGGTGCCAATTATGTTAACGGTATGCTAAGTAATGACTTTATCACAGCTGAAACATGAACAAACGAAGAAGTTTTAATGTAAATTTGTATTTAAACTGAATTGTTGCTTTACAAACATGTGCACCACAATACACACATTTTACGTCATATATAAATAGGTTTTGAATTACCGTGAAAAAATTGTTTGAACAGATATGTGTCAGCCTGTCACACACAACTGAAGTTGATTCAATTTATGTCACAGGCAAAATAATTAACTTATAAATTGTTTTACTTTACTTACAAATCATCTAGACACACGGCAGTATCACAGTATTAGAATATATCGTAATACTGTGGCAGTGTGTCAGCCAAGTTCGAAAAGAAAAGGGCGACACCGGCTGTTGGTTATACTACACGAACCATTTCGGGCCACTTTCGACCTACCCGTAACTTAAAATCAGTTGCGATTTTGTGTCCAAAAGACTTCCTCGTCCACTTAGAATCCCAAATTTCATTAGACCCTTTTTTACGATTTCTGAAACATCGATCATCACGTCCGAAAAATCACTTTTTTTTACTGACTTACTGATTCACTTACTCATCAAAATTATAGACCACTACCAGGTGACTTAGAAACTTGAAATTTGGCTTTAAGGTAGGTTATTGGACGTATACAATGAAAAAAATTCGAAAAACGACCAAGTGTGAGTCGTAATCGCGCATCCGAGGTTCCGAATCACCACTCCCCATCAAAATATACAGACTACTTCCGGGTGGCTTAGAAACATGAAATTTGTGATCTAAACAGGTTATTGGGCGAGTCGGACTCGTGCACCGAGGTTCCGTTCTTTTGTGTTATACAGAGTTAGTTTTTTTAGGGTCAGTATGAGGAAATTCTAAACTATAAGAGATAGAGAAAAACGCTCTTAGGAACCGTGATCTCATTTTAGAGAAAATATAAATGGCGTTTTAAAAAATCTTGATACGTCACGAAATATGGCGTTTTTTGAAAAAAAAATTATCTAACTGACTGAATATTTTAAATCATCGACACTGTCATAGCGAGTTTTGTACACTTCATTCTTAAGTGACCCATCCATGGGCGTTAATCAGGTTTGACTAATGGTCGCTAATAGTTACATCATTAGTAGCACAGAATATAACAAAATTTCTTTTAAGCAATTGAAAACCGTCGTTCATTCTCTATTGTTTTGAGAAGTCTAAGAACATAAATATTTCAATTTGAAGTCCCATAACTATGGTTTAAGAAACTACTATAGAACTTGGTACCTATAGATATCTGTTCATTTTTTGTATCGAACTTGGCTTCCTTTCACATTTGTATTTGTTGGGATTTACTTCACAGCAATGACGTTTAATATTTTTGTAATAATTTACATGGAATGTTACAATATAAATGCAATATCTACAATATTCTAACACAGACAATAGGTTATATGTGTATTTTAGTCGCATTTCACTAAATAGTGCTCAAAAAAGTAGCAAAGTACGCGCGAAGTAGGGTCCCGTAGTCTTTTTAAGATGCAACCCGCACCATGTAACTATAATGATAACCAAACCGTAACCAGCCGTCAAATCGCCGGTATTTGACCATAACAATAATAATAACCGGTCAAAATCGAGCGGGTTATGGCGTCATTTTAACCGTTGTTAAAATGGTGCAACCCAAATACATATAACCGGCGATTGAACGGCTGGTTACGGTTTGGTTATCGTTATAGTTACATGATGCAACCCACCTTTCATAAACCACTATCTTATCCGTGTAATAAACAAATGTATATATTTAAAAAAAACTAAATTATTTTTGCAGTTGGTATAGAACATTTTGTATGGAAAATCTATGAACTTTTTATAAATCCAACTGCACATCTAAAGTTGGTCGACTACTACTCCTAAACTAAGAAATCCTTCTTGGCCCTGATAATTTTCTTTTAAATTGATTAAATGCCGTACTACTTCCAATGCCTTTTAGATTTTCTGAAATAGTGGTTTAGCTGGTAAAGGGGGGAGGGGGATCATCAGCCCGCTTTGTCTTCCGCATCATCGTCACTTGCCATCAATTTTTACATATTTTATACCATAACTGTACAAGGGCCATGAAAGGCCATAGTAATATGTAGTATGTAAAGTAAGCCAACACTCACGAGCTCATAACGCTTTCACTGTTAAAAGTAATCACATCTCATGAAGAGCCAAGCCCCTAACTCTACAAGGCCTAACTTTGCAAGCCAGTAATCTGAATCCTACTTCTTGGTCAAAAGGCATGACATTTCATGAAACTATTGCGTGATGTTGACGATGAAAGACCAGTGACTAAATCCTTATCCTTACTGATATCATAAACGCGAAAGTTTGCATGTATGGATGTTTGTTACTCTTTCATGCAAAAACTACTGAACGTATATTGATGAAATTTGGTATGTAGACAGAGTAGGACCTGGATTAACATATAGGCTACTATTTTCCACGCTCGCGAGCCGCTTACGGCTCGCGCACTGCGAACCCTCGGAGACTGTCCCAGAAACTATGTTCACGCGAGCGAAGCCGTTGGCAAAAGCTAGTTTCTTACCATAAGTCCATCATGGAAGTGTCTGTGCAACGGCCGTGAAAGGGCCATTCTTGTTGAAAAATATGTAGGGCTTGTAGAAGGCCTTGTAGAGTCAGAGGTTTCGCTCTATGTATTTGGTTTCTGTCCGGGAGGTCGTGGTTCGAATTCAGCCACATACCAATGTGTTTTCGAGTTCCCATTTCATATGTACGTTTATCCCACTCTTACAGTGAAAGAAAACATCGCGAGGAAACCTGCACACGCCTGCGAAGAAACTCGAAGGTTGTCTGTGAAGTCGACCTACCTGCACTGAATCCGCGTGGTCGACTAAGGTTGTCTGTGAAGTCGACCTACCTGCACTGAATCCGCGTGGTCGACTAAGGGCCAATCGCACTAATTTAGGGTACCTATTCTCGAGACCCTCGGTGGGGACGTATATTAGCTGATATTGTGATGTTTTGGTTGAATTTCATTTCTTTTCGTAAGGTGCCCTAGTTCTTTTTATTTCTTCGGGCTGTATTTCTTGCGAATCAGTTATTCCTTTTTTAGGGTTCCGTAGTACAACAACGTATCCTTATAGTTTCGACATGTCTGTCTATCCGCGGCCTAGCTCCTAGACTATCAGTAGTTAAGAGCTGAAATTTGTGACACAGGCTACCTGCATGCTAAATTTCATCAAGGTCGAGGTGTTGAAGCGTGAAAATGTAACAAACAAACAAAAACATTTATAATATTATTATTTATTATTACTATTTTCGGTTTCGTCCCCGTGCATATCGAGGTTGAAATCCATGAATATTACTCGGTATGTAAGATATAACCATGCAATTTCACTCAAATCGGTTCAGTCGTTTTTTTATGATGCTTGAACAGACACAATTTCAAAAAAAAATGAATTGTCAATAGACATGTCCCCCATGGTTATCATTTTCAAAAAACATTTCATTTAGGTACTGTCAACGGTACTATTCATCATCATGTTATCATTCATGTTAGTTAGGAGTTAGGGCGGTCGGGCCTTAGTCAACACCACGCGGGCCCAGTGCGGGTTGGTCGACTTCACACACACAACCTACGAGATTCTGCGCAGGCGTGCAGGTTTCCTCACGAAGTTTCCCTTCACCGTAAGAGCGTCGGTACATGGCAGGATTCGAACCACTACCTCCCGGACGAAAGGTAGCGGCCTTAACCGTTACGCCACCGACGCCTTCAGTTCTATTATATTATAGTCTTAGGGCTTACGGCGATCTGGTCATCGGAAGCTGCACCTGCGGCGGATTACAAGCCGCTTTGCACAGTGATACTAGGGACCAATATGAATGATTTCATTCGAGTAAATGAAAATTTCATCCACTGGAATTCAAGATGGCGGACCTTTTCCAAAATGGCGGCGGCATAATTTTAAAATAATTATAGTGTCAAAACGGCTGCTCCGATTTTTGTGATTGGGGTGTCAATTGATTTGCATTGAAAAGCTCTTATCAAAAAAAAATACCATTTCATAAATAAAAGATGGCGGCCGAAGATTACCAAAATTGTGTAAAATTTCAATTGTTTTTTTTTCGTTCTATTGAAAATAATAACGAAATATTCTATGATATGGTTACATAGTTATTAATTTAAATAAAACCTGATAATATTATCTACAAAATAAAATAAAATGCTTGAAAATCCGACGAATAGTTTTTGAATTATACGCGTTACAAAAGAAACGCGTGGTTTTGAAAGCCTTCATGTCACGTGATGTGATGCATCGTAAAATCAAAATGAGAGCACTGATTTCAGAGATGATTTGTATTTAATCCTGTATTATATGGCGTCTCTGTGAAAACGGGCTAAGTGCGAGTTGGACTCGCGCATAAAGGGTTTCGTACCACTACACACATAATTGTTTATTTGTTTTAATCACAAGTGTCACAACTTACTAAAATGTCATTCTGAATCAACAGTTTCAGTTATATGTTTTTTATGTAGTTATGACTATGTTTCTTTTATTACCTATGTAGAAATCTCAAATCCTACCTGGTTTAGTTTTAGGGGATATTATATTAGGCCCTCGTAACAAAAACACAACTTTGATGGCCCCCTTTTCTTTATTTTTAGACGTAAAGCAGAAATGTACATATGTATGTATGTGTGTATATATATTTTTTATATATATTATATATATAATTACACTACCTTCCCGCCCAAGATAATAAAAACTTATAATCACTAACCAAACTTAGGTATTTATTATCACTCCTCGTCCGATGTGCTTAAACTGAAAGAAGAGAAAATTCATATGAAATCAGAACAAAATATACCTAATATAATTTATAAATAGTATGTTATATACCTTTCGTTTTTGCAGCTGCCTTTGCATATGCTGCATTGCACTGTGCAGGGAAGACCCACCCGCCGACATGTGCAGCGCATTGTTTCGCAACCTTTTTTACAACCGCAATGATCCAAATATGACAACTCACGCCATATCTCCCTGGCTTCAGACCACTGCGGTACCCAGCTATCGTTCAAGGTCTTCCAACTCCAAAAGGATGGCAATGGCACAGAGGCACCATCAAGTGTTAGAGCATTGCCCCATAAGTGGCCCGCTTGATAAACGACACGGAGCGCGTGTTTTTCTAATGCTGCCGCTGTTGGTGGGATGCTGGTTACTGGTTTATTTTTTGTGGCAAACAGTTCCTTGCGTACCAAGTTCACTGATGAATGTGCTGTTTGCGGATCATACAGGTAGCAAGTGAACTTTTCCAGCATAGCCATTGTTTCTGCAGAAAGTCTTTGTAATGGCTGCGATATTTCTTTCAAAGCCGGAGTAAATTCAGGATGTGACAACCACGTTTTAAAGCACGACCTTTTTCCTTTTGTGTGGAAGTAAGAAGTAGTGTCACACCCTGTAAAGGCGTGAAAACCACGAAGAGCAGTCGATCTGTCAGGACCCAAAGTTTCAGCAATTTTATGGACTTCGACATAACGGCGTTTATTTGCAGTTCCGGTCAGTAGCCATACCTCTTGCAGGCCGCTCTCAATTGACATTTTATGAAAATATGAGATTAATAACACCAAAACATCTGTATCGGAAGATCTGATCAAAATGCGCGTTATTCCTTGTTCCGCCATATCTTTTACGTGAAGTACAATGCGGCCATCAGCTTCTTCCGCATGCGTTCCAATTGTTTTTCCAGCAATCGTGGTGCAAGTGTAGTCTGAGGAAGTCAATTGCTTATCAAGATTTGTCACCACATTAGCACCATCAAAGTCATTTAGGAAGGCTTGCCCCAGAAACTGAAAAAGCTCTGATTTATTTTTTTCATTACGCAGAAAATCTGACCAATCAGAAGGTAAGCTATTATTAGCAATAACTTGACGACGAATGCCAGCTCCTCTACCTTCTCGTTCTTGTCTCTTTAGGCTATTCGGCAGATAGAGATCCCATACTAGGTCTATTCTCTTTGCCTTTACTTTTTGCACTAGTTGGAGAACATGAGGCCTGAGATCTGATGAGTAATACTCTTGAAAAGTTTTGGAGTTCTTTGGCCGAATCATTTGTATAAGAGCAGCACCATCAAGCTGATGGCCGCATTGTACTTCACGTAAAAGATATGGCGGAACAAGGAATAACGCGCATTTTGATCAGATCTTCCGATACAGATGTTTTGGTGTTATTAATCTCATATTTTCATAAAATGTCAATTGAGAGCGGCCTGCAAGAGGTATGGCTACTGACCGGAACTGCAAATAAACGCCGTTATGTCGAAGTCCATAAAATTGCTGAAACTTTGGGTCCTGACAGATCGACTGCTCTTCGTGGTTTTCACGCCTTTACAGGGTGTGACACTACTTCTTACTTCCACACAAAAGGAAAAAGGTCGTGCTTTAAAACGTGGTTGTCACATCCTGAAGTTACTCCGGCTTTGAAAGAAATATCGCAGCCATTACAAAGACTTTCTGCAGAAACAATGGCTATGCTGGAAAAGTTCACTTGCTACCTGTATGATCCGCAAACAGCACATTCATCAGTGAACTTGGTACGCAAGGAACTGTTTGCCACAAAAAATAAACCAGTAACCAGCATCCCAACAACAGCGGCAGCATTAGAAAAACACGCGCTCCGTGTCGTTTATCAAGCGGGCCACTTATGGGGCAATGCTCTAACACTTGATGGTGCCTCTGTGCCATTGCCATCCTTTTGGGGTTGGAAGACCTTGAACGATAGCTGGGTACCGCAGTGATCTGAAGCCAGGGAGATATGGCGTGAGTTGTCATATTTGGATCATTGCGGTTGTAAAAAAGGTTGCGAAACAATGCGCTGCACATGTCGGCGGGTGGGTCTTCCCTGCACAGTGCAATGCAGCATATGCAAAGGCAGCTGCAAAAACGAAAGGTATATAACATACTATTTATAAATTATATTAGGTATATTTTGTTCTGATTTCATATGAATTTTCTCTTCTTTCAGTTTAAGCACATCGGACGAGGAGTGATAATAAATACCTAAGTTTGGTTAGTGATTATAAGTTTTTATTATCTTGGGCGGGAAGGTAGTGTAATTATTAGAGATGGGCCGACTATGACTTTGGCCGACTAGCCGACTAGCCGACTAGTCGGCTGGGATAAGGCCGACTAGTCAGTCGACTAGTCGGCCAAGCCGATCATTGCTTTCGGTTGAGTTCGGGTGACGTCGGCAATGTTCGTGACTGCGCTATCGGCTCATATGTGCCGGCGCGCGGCGCCCGCGTCCACTTACTACCACTAAGAGAAATCGATTGCTGCCAGAAAGGGCAGAGACTTTAGTCTTTTTACATCATAATTTGCCTTTTATTAAGAAATATAAATTCTAAAGTAACATGCTCACAGTATATTACCTTATATTTCATTGTTATCAGGTTAAAGGAAGAGTTTGTTTGTTTTTTTACTTGTTATGTAAGAAGTTTATTTTATTTCATTTCTGGATATAAGTCCCATTAAATAATCATTAATTATTTGTCCTAAGAAAGAGTTCCTTTCCTATTTTAAGTTATAGTTTAGTTAGCTATATAGAGTATCTTTTATTTTGTACTTCAATTAATTAGTTTTACTTTATTTCATTTCTCGATCTAACTAACTAAATCCATTTAAATAATGGAACAAACGAAGTGCTCTGCAATTTCCTATGTGATTGTATAATTAAATTAATTAATAAAAAAAAATTAATCACTTCTTTTAACTTTTTAAGCATAATATAATATTTTATATAATTAATTATATACCTATATAATACGAATAAAACATGGGCCAACTAGTCGGCGGCTTTTGCCGACTAATCGCCGACTAGTCGCCGACTACAAATATGGCCGACTAGTCGGCTTTCCCGACTAGTCGGCGCCTAGTCGGTACATCTTTAGTAATTATATATATAATATATATAAAAAATATATATACACACATACATACATATGTACATTTCTGCTTTACGTCTAAAAATAAAGAAAAGGGGGCCATCAAAGTTGTGTTTTTGTTACGAGGGCCTAATATAATATCCCCTAAAACTAAACCAGGTAGGATTAAAGATTTCTACATAGGTAATAAAAGAAACATAGTCATAACTACATAAAAAACATATAACTGAAACTGTTGATTCAGAATGACATTTTAGTAAGTTGTGACACTTGTGATTAAAACAAATAAACAATTATGTGTGTAGTGGTACGAAACCCTTTATGCGCGAGTCCAACTCGCACTTAGCCCGTTTTCACAGAGACGCCATATAATACAGGATTAAATACAAATCATCTGTAATGAAAAAAACTGAAATCAGTGCTCTCATTTTGATTTTACGATGCATCACATCACGTGACATGAAGGCTTTCAAAACCACGCGTTTCTTTTGTAATGCGTATAATTCAAAAACTATTCGTCGGATTTTCAAGCATTTTATTTTATTTTGTAGATAATATTATCAGGTTTTATTTAAATTAAAAACTATGTAACCATATCATAGAATATTTCGTTATTATTTTCAATAGAACGAAAAAAAAACAATTGAAATTTTACACAATTTTGGTAATCTTCGGCCGCCATCTTTTATTTATGAAATGGTATTTTTTTTTGATAAGAGCTTTTCAATACAAATCAATTGACACCCCAATCACAAAAATCGGTGCAGCCGTTTTGACACTATAATTATTTTAAAATTATGCCGCCGCCATTTTGGAAAAGGTTCGCCATCTTGAATTCCAGTGGATGAAATTTTCATTTACTCGAATGAAATCATTCATATTGGTCCCTAGTATCACTGTGCAAAGCGGCTTGTAATCCGCCGGAAGTGCAGTTTCATTTTGCTAAGCCCTAAGACTATTAATCATTACAGCTCATATATGTCCCCACCGAGGGGCTCGAGCCTACCCTGAATCAGGGCGATTAGGCCTTAGTCGACCACGCGGGCCCAGTGCGGGTTGGTCGACTTCACACACAACCTTCGAGTTTCTTCGCAGGCGTGTGCAGGTTTCCTCACGATGTTTTCCTTCACCGTTAAAGCAATCGGTAGTACGTAAGTTTTTGAAAAACTCATTGGTACATTGGCCGTCCAGATTTGAACCCGGTACCTCTGGTTAGATGGACCGAGTCGTTACCGGTTGAGCCACCGACGCTTTTTCTACTAAATTATAATGTCTATTATATTATAATGAACTAAAGGTATGCTTTTGTTGCTCTTAAGAAGTGATTGTACTGATCTGACATACATGTTAAAACCATGATTTTTCTTTACTCAACTAGTAATAAATGTTTTTTTTTTGGTTAACAACCTGCAACCTTCCCCACTGCTAGTGCACGCGTCTCTTCCTCAACTCAGGAAGGTGAGGCCATACCCCACACAGGGGAGCCAAGTAAATAGGGCAGGGTTGGTGAAGGTTGTAGGGCTAGTGGCGAACCCCACTGTCAGAAGTTTTCAAGCCGCCTGCAACCTGTAAGGTTATCTTACAGAGCTTAACAACTGCCATCTAGTGATAGAAACCGGCACTAGCGGCCTAGCATGCCTAGCGAAGCTCGGAAACGTTTGAGTAAAATGCCATTATGACAGTCATATCTAACCGGATAATGACGGTGCTTCAGGTCGGTTAACCTGCATGATCAACTCAATTGTGAATTTTAAAAAACCATGCATATCACACTGTTTTTTTAATTATTTTTTTATTCACAATTGGTAAGCCCTTGGCATCATCTCACCTGACGGTAAGTAACGATGATGCCGAAGATGGAAGCGGGCTTACCAAGATTCCCCAACACAATCGAGAACTGGCTATCTTATCTTCAAGCCGGAACACATTACGACCACTTTTCTTTGATTACTGCTATACTAGCTTTCATATCAAAATTCAGCTTTCTTGTAACTTAGCAAGTACCTACCCTTAACAAAAATGCACCCCGAGTTATAGTGTGAAAACAAAAAGATTTCACTCCCCTCAATTGAATGTCTTGCTATGAAAGTTAGATTTCTTAATTTTTTTTTGTTGCTTGTGTGCTAATTCTGGTCTTCATACTAAATTTCAGCTTTTTAGGACTTTTAAAGTTCCTATGAGAAATAGTTTTAATACAGACCTGACCCTTCTTTTATGAGGGGTAAATGGATAGTTTGAGCGTGAAAGTTACAAAATTCGTTGTTTGTGTTCTAATCCTGGCCTGCATATTAAATTCAGCTTTCTAGGACTTCTGAAAACACCCTGGAGGTTTTTATATTTATCAGTGAGAGAGAGTGAGTGAGTCCGTCTGTGACGAAATCAATTTATTTAAGGGTGTTACTTCCAGTCCTTACCACTGTCTCCGTTACCACTGAAACTGGTCATTACCACAGAAAAAAATCACATTCGTCCTCAGTTGTAACGAGTGGAAATTTTTTATTCCTATTTGTCACACACTGAAGAGTGGTGAGTAGAGTGGAGTGGAGTAGATACTAGATTGGAGAGAAGAGTAGAGAACACCACTCTACTCTCCACTCTTCTCACCACTCTATTCTTCACTCTACTGCACTCTACTGGCATTCCCAGTGGTGACAAATGGGAATAAAAAATTCCCACTTGTTACCAATGAGGACGAATGGGCCCCAGTGGTAATGGAGCCAGTGGTAAGGACTGGGAATATTCGATTTAAGGTGAGGACCCACAGCGAAAATTTGACTTTTCATACAAACGGCGAAAGTGATTTCACCTCGTAGCAGTTAACTGATTTTAACCAATTTTTGATAGATTGTCAGTCAAAACAAAAGGAAGGTTTATAGGTTTTGTTTTTTAAATTATTGATTAAAAATAAACAATAATAAGTAATGGCCGAAATTAGTTTTGTATGAAAACATGTAAACGACAATCAAAATTGAACTTTTTAACTTTATTGAATAAACAAAAATCTACAACCAAGCTTTTGTTCCGACTGACAACTTATCAAAAATTTGTAAAAATCAATTAACATTTCAGAGGTGAAAATCACTAACGCCATTTTTATTAAAAGTCGCAGCTTCACAATCCTCTTTATAAAATATAGAATATAAAACCTAGATAAATAAAACTTGGTGTGTTTCATTTCTCCATTATCTACATCTTTTCTTGAGAATTTTGGCCCTAGTATTATCCAGACTGAAGCTGTGAGGGTTTGAAAATACACAAAACGCTTTGAGAAAAGGCAGGTAGTGCCTAGCTTCCACTGGCTTGCCTTCCGTAAAAAAAAATAAACAGTGTAGCTATTACGATTAAAAAGATACAGCACTGTGATAGTAAGGCTTAGTAGTAAATAAGATCGTGTTGGCACCCTCTGGGTATGGAACCCTAAAAAAGTAAGCAATGTAAAAGAAAAGTGATAGATAAATTGTTTATTTGTATCTGCAGATACACACACACATGTTTTTTTTTTAAAAAAAACATGGATATTAAATTACTTTGCTGATACATTGATTGTAAATTTAGAGGCCACCCAATATAGCACTGTTATCAGTACTTGTCAGATGTCCCAATTTTTTGGCCAGAACTAGATATCCCGCACGGGTCATGCAATGTCCTGCTTTTTCACTGTGATCCAAGATAAGCATGAAAAAGCACTTTACCTAAAATTCTTTAAAAAATGATTAATTTGAACCATACTGCAAATGAATTTAACAAAATTCAAGCATGCTTTGCTCGCTTTGTTTGATGTTGTCAAGGGTTTACCAATTGTGAATAAAAAAAATTTTAAAAAAATTTGAACAAATTTCGACAATCAAGCATAATGTTAATGTCTTGATTAAAGATATTTTATGGCACAATCTTGACACTGTATGACGATTCAAGCTCCATTTTCTGTAGTGTCCAGCAAACAAATCAGTGATCTTTTGTTTATAATTGTGGTAATTTTGCCTCGAATTTTTTAAAAGAAACACAATGTATTGTGTTTTTATTATAACAGCTCATATACGTCCCCACCGAGGGGCTCGAGCCTACCCTGAATCAGGGCGATTAGGCCTTAGTCGACCATGCGGGCCCAGTGCGGGTTGGTCGACTTCACACACAACGTTCGAGTTTCTTCGCAGGCGTGTGCAGGTTTCCTCACAATGTTTTCCTTCACCATTAAAGCAATCGGTAAGTATGTACGTAAGTTTTTGAAAAACTCATTGGTACATTGGCCGTCCAGATTTGAACCCGGTACCTCTGGTTAGATGGACCGAGTCGTTACCGGTTGAGCCACCGACGCTTATATAGCCACCGATGCTTATATTGTGTAATGCCCCCATTTAGCTGAAATAATGATTGACAATGCTAAACACAATAAAAACACCCCACTTCAGCCTCAACAAGTTCTGTGTAGAATTGCGGAGAATGTTTTTTCCAGTGATTGCTATGCACTTTTAACAGTTCATAGCTTGAAAATTAATAAACTGATTTTGATGAAACTTACACTGTTCCCTAAGTTAAAAGAAAAATAACCCAAAAAAAGAATTATTGCAATTTGATTTCTAGTTACATTTCTAAATACAAGGACAATATACATACATACACTTATGAAGTTTGGCACTAACATATATGAATATGGTATTAGTATATGTTCGACCTATATGCATATGTATGTACATATTGGTCAAATTAATTCACTTCCATTCTTTAAGTTAGTTAAAATTTTGACAATGCTGCATTACATTTGCTATCATGTCAACATGAAATCACAAAACCTGGACCCCATTAATTTATTACCTGCCTATTCGATTCCACATCTTTAATGTAGTGAGACTCTTAGATGCATGTTTTCCTTTAAATAAATATTTAACTTGCTTGTTATAATAAGATAATGCCATTGTGGATAAAATACATTTCTTAGCTAGGTACCTAAATATGTATTAAGTTTGTTTTGTTTCTTACATATTTACTTATTTATTAGGTCAATCTGTCATGTGCCACTTATAGCTGTAGTGATTTTATTGATAAGGTTTCTAATATAGTGGTATGTATGTTTATTTAAAAACTAGCTTTGTCTGCGTGGATCTAGGGTGCACAATCTTTTTTACAACACAACTGCCCACAAAAAGGTGTGTATTTTTTTCAGGTCTAATGTATGTATTTCTTTATTTCACAACATCCACCAATTGGCTTTATGGAATTTGGAGTGCAAGGTATCGTTAGATTCTTCTTGATCCCGCAAGTGATATAGGATACATTTAAACTGACTTGCCAAAAAAGAAAGATAATGTTTTTATGCAGTCTTTTTTTATTTACGTTTTAATTTGAAAGTTATTAGCCTATGTTTATCCTGGAGGACCATTGTAAATATTGGTGAAAGAATTTATGAACAGGATGAACAGTTTTGGAGATTACTTTAGTTCTTTATAATATTAGTATAGATATATGTATGTTTATTTATCTACTTACTTGCAAGTGTATCTTTTGTCCACATCTACGCACATCAGATGCCGAATGAAATCTTTGGCCGAGTCACTGATGTCATCCCAGTATGGTGAGTCAAACTCAAAGTCTCCCTTTAGTATTTGTGCAAACAGGTTTGCATCATTCTCATCATAGAAAGGTGGATATCCACATAAGAGGATGTATGAGATAACTCCTATACTCCATACATCTACTGCCTTGCCATACGGCTTCTGGGCCAATACCTCTGGTGCAACATATCCTGGTGTACCACAAGCAGTGGCCATAATGCCAGAGTCCTCTATCTTCGACAAGCCAAAATCACTGATCATAATTTTACTGTCTTCATCTGCACTGTAATACAACAGGTTCTCAGGCTTTAGGTCACGATGTACCACACCCTGACTGTGCATGTAGTCCACTGCCTCCAGAACCTGCCTTATTAGGTTAGATGCATCCTTCTCAGTGTAGGAGCCCTTCTCAACGATTCTGTCAAAGAGTTCCCCACCCGTCACCAGCTCCATGATTAAGTACACTTTGTTCTTGTCCTCGTATGTTTCCAGCAACTGAACTATATTCGGATGTGAGAACATCTTGTCGCCGCCTTCGCTTTTCGCCTGCTCACTGAACCTTCTCAGCACTCTTATCTCATTCTCCAACGAGTCTTCCTTCCCCTTGAGAGCTTTTTTGTCGATGATCTTGCACGCGAACAGCTGTCCATTATCCTTGCTCTCGATGAGACGCACCTCGGAGAAGGCTCCCGTGCCCAGCAGATCCTTTACGATATACTTGTCCTCGATGGACGGTTGTTTCTCGGAGTCTCTACTTTCCTTCTTTGATTTCCTGCCGAAATCTTTCTTCCCGAATAGAGGCATCTTGGAGCCCCACACTGGAATATAGAAACCACTACTTAACTACAATTTATCTAACTGCCTACGTAGTATATCGAATCGAAACTGGCTGAATGTGGTTGGCCCAACTAACAATAAAATAAACTCGCACAGCTCAAAGCCTCAAGCTTCGGATAAACGGAATGCGCAGGGCGACCAAGGTCAACCATTTGTCAAAAGACGCTACGTTCCATGTGTCGCTGTGAATTTCTAGATAAATGTCAATTTAAAGTTAACAATGTTATATAATCGATTCATTTCAGTTTATCTAAAACAAATTACTTTGTTTGAGGCTAAATAATAAAGTCATAAACCTAATACCCAAACGAACGTAAAAAAAGGTAAGTTCTAAGTGAGCAATGAATTGGAACGTAAAATAATGATGCAAATTGTGTAAATTATTTCAGCGCCATCTATTGGATCGTTAAGAAGTATTTAATGATAGTTTACTCATCACCACGTATTATTTTAAAACTCCTTCACTTTTCTGCAGCGAGATAATAATTCAATGCTTTTCTGTGTCTTTTTTGTAACTTAGAACAGTTTGAGAAATTACGACCTAAGAATACCTACTACTCACTACCGAAAGGTTTAAGAAAAATATTTTAATTACTTATTAATCTGCTAAATAGCTAAGAACATAATTGCTTCTAGAATATGCAACATACAACCTAAATATATTTGTGCTTAAATTCTGAATCTGAATAATTTGAATAAGTACCTATATAGTAAACACCACGATTTAGTAATCTGTAACACGGTCCATAGATCCAACATTCCATCATACGTATGCGTATGTTACTTTTAAAAACATAGCAAGAACAAGAACTTAAATACTTACTGGCACTCTACTGGAAGAAGAAAGACATATTTTTCATTTTAGCATAAAATATGTTTTGTTTGGGTGATATTTATTCAATTATTATCGTTAGGTCCATGTATCCGTCCCATTAGTGTGTCACAACGATATAATAATAATTCACAACTTTAACAATTAGATCGAATTACATAAAATGTACAAAAATAGTTTATATATACATAGATCTCAATCATTTTTAAAACGAGAATCCAAAAAAAAATTACTTGTTCCTAAACTGTTCGACCTACGAACTGAAAATCACCCATATCATCATCATCATATCAGCCGAAGGACGTCCACTGCTGGACTAAGGCCTCCTCCAAGGACTTCCACGACGACCGGTCCCGCGCTGCCTGCATCCAGCGACTTCCCGCGACCTTCACCAGGTCTTCAGTCTACCGAGTGGGAGGCCTGCCTACGCTACGTTTTCCAGTCCATTACACCTAAGTAATTGGCATGAACTTTCAATGAAAATTGTTTCAGGTAAGTATGCTCTAACAAACAGATTTCGAGTTAAGAATAAATTACTACGAAACCCTACTCATGTAGGTTGTACCTAATCAATGTATACATATTAGTACAAACATACAGTACGGACACTGCCTGCCGCTCTCTAGATTCCGACCTCACCCCCTCGTCACCACCCATATTGATACAGATTGGTTATAGTTTGGTTGTCAAACGTACAGGATTTCGCCACCATTTTATTTTTTCAGTCATTCTTTTTTTGAAATGTCATTTCTGGCCCGTTGTATGAAGTGTCCAGGGTGTGACCTATTATAGTTAGTATTATTGCCTACGCCTGGTCCGACGTCCAACACGTACTTGGCCAGTTTTGAAGGTTCCGCGCACAAGGGAAACAATAGACTTATTGTTAAGCCTATACACCGTCCGTCTGGTCCGAAGTTTAAAAGGTGTATCTTTTGAAGCGTAATAAATTAGTAAGTCAGTTTAAATTTTTAGAGAATATGTGTTATTATGGCGGGTTTACTTAAAAACAATAAAAATCAATAAGTAAACTATTAACAGAACAAAGATGCTTTTTCCAAGGTTTTTTTTTGTTTTTGCTCTACTGTAAATGCGGTAATACAATACTAACCTCAAACTTTGTGTGACTGCAGTTCAATCTTTAAAGTAAAACAGCAAAAAATCAAAACCGACCGAGTGTGAGCGAGACTGGCGCTAAGGATACCTGAATGAAAAAAAAAAATATTTACTGTCGAGGTCGGTCTTTTAAATAAATGATTAGTGATTACACACACAAATATTACATGGTGATACGGAACCCCCAGTCCGTGAGTCCGACTCACTTTTGTTCGGTTTTTGAGTTCCCTAAAGTTCTAAGCTTATTGTTATTAAGATCACGGTCAAACTGTTGCCAGTAACGACGATCGCCATCAATATCTTTTAAGTAGCTTTTAAATGTTTAAAACCAACCAGTACCTATGAAAACTCGGAAAACTTACTCATCCATCACGTCTTTCTCTAATGCACTATGAGCAGCCATGATGAGGGTTTTTTTTTCACCCTCACCCTCGCAACTCTACATTTTCCTTTGTCTATGCTCCCACCCCCTGACGTCACATTGAAAATCGACCAATCCCATTGGGCGCAGCAGTCGATGGCCCACATAGCTGGAATCACTACCGCACACCACACCACGTCGTACCATATCCTCAAATGTTTTCGTTGTGCCACAAAATGTGCCGTACAAAAATCCTATCTGTGATTAAAATTGTCTAAAAATGGACTGCATCAAGTCTACATGTTTGTGAGAGTTATTTTTGTTTTGTTATCGGAAGAGTGTTTTATAATTTTCTAGTGTTACGTTAGGGGGTGGTGCCGTGATGCCAGTTCGTAAGCAAGGTAATTTGTGTAAGGTTGAACATCGAACATCGATGATTTGTGTAAATTCAAGTGTATTGTCAGAGGGTGCTGTTTCGCGCGAGGGGTTGATTGCTCGAGTGAACCCCTGTTGATAGTATCGACGGCTAACGGCTGTGGATACATTGCCAGTTGGCAGACTGGGGCCGATCACTGCAACCTAAACTCTCATTTATATTGACTTTATGCTGTTACATGAACATTTCGTTACAATTATTACAACTGGCGCGGTTATTGTATGATTTGATACTGGAACCATTCTAAACTACGCCCACTTCTAATCTGTACCAGTGTACCTGCTTAGTAAATCAAAATGAAATTAGCTATTGACTAGTAATAAGTCCTAATTATATTAGATAGGTTAATGTCCCAAAAATACTTGAAGTATATGGGCACCTAATATTAAAGACATTAGATAGATATATAATATTATACTGATCAAAATGTTTCATATACCGAGACCATATTAAACAGAAGCGCAGCTTTCTTGTACCTGTTGTAGTTTTCACCGATTTTCAGATATTTGCCTGAGTTCATTGTACGAAAGTAGTGGTTATTACCCGCTGGAGGGATTTCTGCTTCTAGAGACGCAGGAGTTGCTAGACAGTCCCGTGCTTCATGCTGCAGTTGCAGCAAAAACAAACAAACGACAAGTGGTGCGCTAAAAACGTTATATAACAGACAGTGCGTGTCTCTGATACTTTCTGTTATTTGATTAAGGTTCAGAATTGAACAATAAAGCGGATCACGTTTGAGCACAAATTTGCCTTGAAAAAAAAAACGAAATACTGTCATTGGAACGTTGACCTTGCCAACGCATGCGTGCTGCATTTCAAGAAAATATTGAAAATAAGATAAATAATGGCGTAAGTAAACTTTTTTCTTTATATTGAGTAAATTACATTAAGGAATTATTCTAAAATATATAAACAACAGTTTTTAGATGGAATATAAAGCTATTGAGCGACAAATCAGTCTTAAATCACTCGTACTCGTTGTGACGCCAACAACTAGGCGCAAACATTTGTTGAAAAAACATAGTATTTGAGATTTTTCCTATAGTTCTGGTTTATATTACTTTTTAAGATATATATGTGATCGTATCTCATGCAATATTCTTGTTACTTATAGCTAAATAAGCAGGATTCAACATAAAATATTGCAGATATGGTAAGTCAACAAAAAATGAGAGTGTTTTCTATGTGCTTCAAATGAAGCAATGCTATTGTTGCGTCAGTTGAAGCACAAGGGCTTGTTCACGCAGGGAGCATGGGAGCATCATATAAAAAACTGCACATTCATTTAATTTTGATGCAAATGTATTTTTTATTGTTTTATTTTATATCCGATTTTTTTGTTTGTTTGCCCTTTTCATGGCAGGCTAAGGCTCATTGGCCATACTGCCTTGTCTTCAGTATATAATATATATTTTCCATAGTATCAGTTTACGTCTTCAGAAATTTTTCTTTCACAGTTAACAGCATTTTTCATTACATTGCAATTTTTTTCACTGGCGATACATAATTAACTTAACCTACAAACTACAAAAAAATGATAGCGCTTTCACTAAAGCTTTGGTGGACTTCTTGTGGGAACTCGAAACACAGCATACATACTTTTATTTCATTATTCTATACAATAAACACTTAATGCTACTTTGCTGATCAATATTATGCATCAAAAATCACGAAATGTAATTTTTCGGATAACAAAAGAAAAATGACAAACTGAACGCTACCACGTCCCGACAAAAAGTTCCTAAACTAACAGTTATATTTATAAGGCATGGGTTATTTATTTTAGTTTGTTTAACTAATTGCTTTAATGAATGGGTATTAATTTTTAGCATGATGGTTTGATTTTTTTAAATTTTGATTAATATTTTATAAATTGGTAGTACATAAATGATTCTTTAATTAAAGTTAATACTTAAATTCAATAAATTCAAAATTATGTTCGAGTAAAAGTAGCATGAAAATTCATATTGGATCTTATTACATTTTTTTCAAACAGAATATTTTTTATCAAAAAATACATGGAGAGTTGCTGTTTTGACTAGCAGCCTATTTACGTGACCAAAGTGATTGACATTATTTATTTTGATAAGAATTATGTGACTGTATGGAGAAATTAACAAACTTATACAAAATTACCTTAGATAAAATTTTTAGTTATTGACCATAGAGGATTTAACGCAGACTTTTTGAATGAGTAACTATTAATTACTCCTTATGCTTATAACAATCAGTCCATAAAATGTGTTTGGTAGTTAAATTTGTTTTTTTATTACATCAATAGAGGACGTGGACTTGGCAGAGGAAGAGGGAGAGGGAGAGGGAGAGGAAGAGGGAGAGGGAGAGGAAGAGGAAGAGGAAGAGGCCAAAGCCCTAATACTCAGCATCAGTTGGCGACTCTATGGTAAGAAAAAGAATATCGCAAAAACTCAACTTGATTTCATCCCATGAAACCGTGTTCAGTTGTTACTTGTTATGTCTTTTGAAAATTCGGAAAAAAAAACTTCTCTTTACAAAATGGCTTAGAAATTATTGTTTCTTATGAGGAATAAAAACTTTTTATTAAATGTTTAATGTGATTTTTTACAGCAGCGAGCAAGCAAAAAGTAGCAGAGGTAGAGGAAGAGGCAAAAGTAAAGCACGTCGCTCGCTCAATGAACAGTTTGCAGACAGATGTTTTGGGAACATTGAGAATATCTCGCGAATTCGTCCCAGAATCATTGAAGTTTGTCACGAAAACCGAATTAAGAGCTGGAGAACTGGTGTATAGTCAAACTTCTGACCTCACCGTATTGGTCTGGCGTGATGCCAACTTAGTATCTATGATCTCCACGTACCACCCGGTGGAGATTGGAGCGAAAGAAAAGTACGGGAGTTGGCGCTATAAGCCTCAGGCCGTACTTGATTATAATTCCTTCATGGGGGGTGTTGACAAAAAAGACCAACTTTTGGCGGCATCTCCCATGGTGCGGATTAGAAATCAAGTATGATACAAAAAAGTGTTCCGTAGGTTGCTGAACGTTTCAATTTTGAACGTTCAAATAATCCATGCCGCATACAATAAAAAATTAGCTCAGCGGCAATTTCGAATAGTTTTGGCGGAGGAACTTATAGCGCGCTTTTCAGCCAGCAAAACAGTCATCCACAGAAGTAAAAGTTTTAGATGTTCAGAAGGGTAGATGTATATTATCAGGAAACCACTTTGTAATAAAAGGGCCCTCTCGACACACTTCTTGCGTCGGGTGTAGACGCAACAAAAAATTATCGCGCACAGTGTTCAAGTGTGAACAATACTCGGTATCTTTGTGCTTGGACCCTTGTTTCAAAGAGTTTCACACTGTGCGCGAATAATTTTTTTTTTTGAATTTTTCATTAATGTCGATTCGGAGTAAAACAACAATTAGGTACTTAAAATTGAATCTAATCTCAGATTTGACACAATTTTTAGCTATCGTTGTTTAACTGAATAAGCTAATCTCAATCGTAACGTAAAGTTAGAGAATATTAAATTTATTTCATTTTTAGAGTTTAATACTCTGAATCAACATTAATTTTAATTTATAACTTTTTTTTAAGATTTTCAATTGTAATTTGATATTGTATTGTTTTGTATTTTAATAAAGTAATCTGACATGCATAACTTGACGTATAATTCTAAAATGACGTAAGATTAAGCGATAACCGTCAAAGCGGAATAGAATTTGAAAGAACCAAATTCAAAAGATGCAGTTTAAAAATTTTATCTTAATCTTAGGCAAATACGTCAAATTAGAGGATTTTATGAATATCCGTTTTGACAGTCCTAAGCCTAACTTATGGCTATTTCACATAAACAAATATAAAATATACAACCTCGAAAAATGCATTTATTATTTTTTCACCACATTACTAATGAGCGGTCAAAAGGCCCTCTGCTTGAGACCCCAGTCTAGTACCGGACTACAACAAAGAGACACACGATTACGTATCGTATTTACTCACAAATTGAGTTCAAAGTCGTGCGCTCTACTGGAACGTATACGTTCCAGCGGGCTTGATTACGATGATGAATGGGCTTGATGAAGTTATTGAAAGACTTTGCAAAGCTATCACTATGGAAAAAAAATATAGTATACATAAAAGTAATAAAAAATCGATTTAACTGAGAACAATTTTAAAATTATTAATACTTTTGATGTAAAAAAAATTCTTGTAGACCCTGTTTTTGACACTAATTGAAAAATTTCTCGAAAACAAATAGTTATTATTGAATGAAAGCAACACAAAAAAATCTGAGACTTCGTTTTTTATTTTAATTGAAATTATTATTTTTAATTTTTTTTTAAAGTGAAGAAAAGTAATAAAACATGTAAAAATCGAGAATTGGGCGTTCGGTTTCAACGTTACAGCCGCGTTGCGGCCCGCATTGATTTGAACTTAAAATTGATAGACTTACGTCCGATAATATTTTAGCACGTATCAACCTGCTCGGATTGTGTCGTCTTAAAGGCTTACAACACTTTTAGCCTTAAAAATGTATGAAAAGTGCTGCCAGGGTGTGCATGGCATGCCCACATAGGGGTCAAACCTTGACAAAATAGATATTATATAAAAAATAATTGTAAATATAAATATATATGTATATATATCATATTTAAAAAGTTAAGACCAAACATGTTGTAACGTAATGAGAATTTTTTAAATCTAAAATGCTTTGTGAATTTAGACCCAAAAAATTAACACCGCACTGCCATGCATCCATCTAGGTGGAGCTCCGACGTAACTGACATAGCCAGTCAACCCAATCCCAACCATACCTAGTCTCCGCCATATTTTGCTGTGCATTTGTGTAGTAAGTTGACTCATTTAAATAGACAATATGCCACACAAGTACATATAATATCATTGCGCCACACTGGCATTCTTGTATCCCTCCAGCACCTAGGAGGTTGAGTACTGGGTTTTTGGCGAAATAATAGCCGCTGCCTTGTTTTATTAGTATTTTTACCTTTAGCTCTATAAAAATTGGTGCTGTACCTTAAAGATTATTTATATATAGCCCTCAAAATTTAATAAATTATCCAGTAAACATGCGGAAATGATCTGTTATTCTGAAATAAAAAAAATATTAAGTGATTATGCCTATTTTCATAATACCTAATCACAACTTCTTTTAATTTCCCAACATTTAGTATCTTATAATTACTTGTACTATGTTTGTGATGTTTAATAAATAATAATAACAATAAATGAAAATGTTAAACACATTCAAAATTTTCTTCCATTCAAAGAGTCTTTACATAAAATAGATAGGAATTTCAAATGGTAAATAAAATCCAATTAGCGCACAATTTTGTTTTTCTTTTTTTTAATTCATATAATATATATGATAATGATCATGAAAAGTATTATAAATAAACACTTTTAATATCATATAAGTACTTATTCATAATATTTTTCATGATCACGGCCTTATTTTCTTTTTGCGCTTTGCTGTGTGCTTCAGTTGCAGCACGGCAGTATTGGAACGCGAACAATTTCTATCGTATTTCTCTCTCAACTTTTTATCAATAAAATCAATATTATCGTTTTGAAGTGCATTTAAAATGATTATTTCAGAAATAAGGTACACGTGAAATGTTCGTGCACTAAGATTTAGTGATTTAGTGATAGTGAAAAAGTGAAAGTGTTAAAGTAAGATTTCCTCCTTCCACGGACGGAGTACGCCAATTTCAGAAGGCCTGGCAAGGTATTCATTAGTTGTTTTGATGTTTTATTTTACTTTTACAATAGGAAATATATTCGTGATGACTTAGTTTTAATATTACAATTAACACATGCGTATTAAAGAGTCACGAAAGCTAAACATACAATGCACGTCCGAGTCTAAATCGTAAACAAAATGGCGAAAAAATAAATTCATTTTTGTCGTGTTTTCTTTTAAAAAATCTTTGAAACCTTTAAAGAAAATCATACAAATATTAAGCACAGGTAACCTTTATCATAATAAATGTAATGTATTGCTAATTAAGTTAAAATTTACATTAGGAAATTAATTTTTCTTCAGCGATACTTTGAAAAATGATTTGCTTTTATTCAACTCAATATATTAAAAGAAATATTTTAAGTTGTAAACAAAACTTTAGTGTCATTTAAAGCTTATTTCATGATCTTTTCAAAAAAATACAATTTCATGACAGTATCAGTGAAAAATATCATCGAAATCGCGCAGTTTCTTCGAGCTTGCAAAAGCCGCTATTCTCCGCTAGAACCTCAAGCACACAAGGGTCTCGATGCGCGAGAGCCCACAGCACGCCAGCGGTTACATAACTATTTACTGTTCTTTTCATAATTTCTCATAATAATCTTTAACATTCACTAATGATTGTTCATCGTGTACGTATCTATAAATAAAGTGACCCCAAAGGATATTAATCGTCTAATCGTTGTAAACAATATGCTATATTTAGTAACACACAGATTAAGGTAAGTCTAAGCAAAGAAGTAATAAAGTTTTTAAACGGTAACTTGTAATTGTCATTAAGATAATTTGTTAAAATGATGGGCTACTTTATGAATATGGCAAATGACGGATGACAATCTCTTAATTCATAGCATATGAATATGACAGTACGATGATTAGAATGACAGCTGTCAAATCCATAGAATTATTTAATGAAAAAAAACAGAAACATCGCATTGTAATTTACAAATAAATACATGCGATTTTTGGTTCCGTGGTCGACTAAGGCCTAATCGCCCTGATTCAGGGTAGGCTCGAGCCCCTCGGTGGGGACGTATATGAGCTGTAATGAATGAACATGCGATTTTTGGTTCCGTACCCAGGTAACGGGATTCCTTACAAAGCCTACGCGTGTATCTGTTCGTCCGTCCGACCATTGTAAGACTGAAATCTTTTGAACCGTAATAGGTAGAAGGCTGTCACACAATATGACTGTGTTGTTATGGTATTCTAACAAATAATAAAAAAACTACATATTTAGGTGGTTCTCATACAAGAAACTTGTTTTTTTTTCTTTTGTTTTTCTCTACCGTGAAAACGGTTTAAAGTTGTATTAACTTACAAGCGAAAAACTTCGTGTGATTATAGTGCGAATCATAAATAATTAAAACTGGCAATTGTACGTCGTACTCGTGCCATGAATAGTTCTCAAACTTAATTTAAAAAAAAAACCGTAAAGTGAGAGTCAGAACCGCGCACAAAGGGTTTAGTACCATCATACTAGATGGCGCTAGTTTCTTCACGTTTAAAAAGAAACACGTTTTTTGCATGGAGACTTTCCCTTTTTCTAATTTTTAGTATTTGTTGTAATAGCGGCAACAGAAATACATCATCTGTTAAAATTTCAACTGTCTAGCTATCACGGTGCATGAAATACAGTCTGGTGACGACGGAGAGACAGACAGACAGACGGATGGACAGCGGAGTCTTAGTAATAGGGTGCCCTTTTTACCCTTCGGGTACGGAACCCTAAAAAGCATTATTATGTCACTGCATTCTATACACGTCGACTACGCGAGCGTAGTCAGTAGTATAGCTAACCTATCACCTTAAGGTCCATTTTAGGCTTACACCTGCATTCTTTACATGCGGACTACAGGAGCGTAGTCACAGTCAGCTACGTACTAGTAGCATAGATTACTAAATTGTTACTTCTAGTAGCTTAGATCGTCGTAAGGTCAATTTTAGGCGGTCTCAATAACATACACCTACATTCTTGACATGCAGACTACGCGACCGTAGTAGTCAGTCAGCTACGTAATAGCCTATATTGCCGTAAGGTCCATTTAAGGCATACACCTGCATTCTTTACATGCGGACTACGCGAGCGTAGTCACAGTCAGCTACGTACTAATAGCTTAGATCGTCGTAAGGTCAATTTCATTCAGCGGTCCCATATCATTACACCTGCATCTACACATGCGGACTACGCGAGAGTAGATCGTAGTTAACAACGTAATAGTTAGCCTATCGCCTTATGGACAATTTTAGGAGGACTCATTACATACATTGCATTCTTGACATGCAGACTACGCGACCGTAGTAGTCAGTCAGCTACGTAATAGCCTTTATTGACGTAAGGTTAATTTTAGGCAGACGGTCCTAACCTTACACCTGTATTCTAGGTATATAAGCGGACTACGCAAATATAGTCAATAGTTAGCTACGTAATAGCTAGCCTATTTCCTGGAGGTCAATTATAGGCGGTCTTATTAACTTACACCTACATTCTTGGCATGCAGACTACGCGACCGTAGTATTCAGTCAGCTACGTAATACAGTGCACGAGCTAACAGGCTAACAGAAAGGCCACGATAGAGCGCATAAGCCTATCACTTCAGGCAGTGTCTGATTGGGGTGATTCCAACCTCGTAAGGTTTAATGCCTCTAAGACACAGGCGTGTCTTTTTTCCGCCAAAAGGAGTCCATTCACCTTGACTCCAACTCTCCGGAAAGAATCGATTCAGATATCTGATCACCTGGAACTCCTTGGCGTAGATTTAACACCCAATGTTAATTTCGGTTGTTTCATTGAGTCCAAGGCAAAAGTTACTGCAATGAAGCTGGGCATTCTCTCTAAGGTGAGACGGTACTTCACACCTGGACAGCTGCTTACCTTACAGCAAGCACAGATCCGCTCATGAATGGAGTACTGTTTACACTTATGGGATGGATCAGCCTGATATGAGCTGGACACCTTGGACGCCATCGACTGACGCGTACGGAGACTAATTGGTGACGACGAGTTAGTCAATGACAAGCTCCAAAGCCTTGAGTATCGCCGCAAAGTCAACGAGACGCAGGAAGTGGGACCTTTTCTCACGAAGCGTTACGCTTCCTCATTTATTATGCGTACTGCGAAGGAGTGGAACTCCTTGCTTGCGTCAGTGTTTCCCGATTCCTATAATTTGGAGATCTACAAGGCAAGAGTGAAGAGACTTTATTTGAGTTTGCGTGTACCATCCTCGACTTTATCATCACTTACCATCAGGTGAGCTGCAGTCAAAGGCACTCAAATTTTTAATGGAAAAATAAAAACGCCTATATTGCCGTAAGGTCCATTTTAGGCAGATGGTCCCTATTACCTTACACCTGTATTCTAGGTATACAACCGTACTACGCGAGTGTAGTCAATAGTTAGCTACGTAATAGCTAGCCTATAGCCATAAGATCTCTATTAGGTATACAAGCGGACTACGCGAATGTAGTCAATAGTTAGCTACGTAATAGCCAGCCTATAGCCATAACATCTATTTTAGGTATACAAGCGGACTACGCGAATGTAGTCAATAGTTAGCTACGTAATAGCTAGCCTATAGCAATAAGATCTATTTTAGTCGGCCTCATTATCTTCCATCTGCATAAGGTCTACATAGGCCTATATCAGTTACGTACTTACCACAGTATATATATTAGTTGGTACTTACAGGCACAGATTACTATGCCAGAACTAGGTTACAGGATAAATGACAATATTTTTCAAATTAAACCATGTTCAGTAACCTTTGATTAAACTTAGGGTCATGAAAATAAACAGCTTTCTTCAAAGAGCATTATTATATTATGGTAAATTTAAAAAAAAACATCTAGACTTTCTATACAAAGTTGGCTTATCAGCTGATCGCCTATGTTAGTGAATAAGGTAGTTGACTACATAAAAAGTAATATGAACTACCTGTCTATTTTGCTATATTTTTATTTATTTAGCATAAATATCTACATCGCAGCGTTTTAATTTTTATGTATAACTAAAGGCTGTGTAAGCTACAATTTGGCTTAAGTGCTGCCAGTAAGTTCAGAACTTGATAGAGTGATTAAACAATCGGAAACAAAAAAAAAACTTAATGGCTATCTGAAATTTCAGAATACCTTACTCGCTTTAATTTGCAAAAAGTCTTCAATTTTTGATTAAATATTATCACAAACTTGGTAATTATTTACATCAATGACGCGGAATATCACGTCACGCCTTGCTTGTTTATTAAAAATATTTTTATAAAAAAATATACAAGGTACTTGGAGAGTCGGTGGCAAGGACCGCTACCTCCTGTCCGGGAGGTCGTTGTTCGAACCCTGCCACGTACCAATGTGTTTTCGAATTTAGATTTCATATATGTACGTTTGTCCGACGCTCTTACGGTGAAGGAAAACATCGTGAGGAAACCTACGCGTGGTCGACTAAGGTCCGATCGCCCTAATTCAGGGTAGGCTCGAGCCTCTCCGTGGGGACGTATATAAGCTGATATGATGATGACTACTACAAATAACTTTCGGAATAAATTAACAATATAAAACCTGACTGCATAAAACTAAACCCCTCTTTTTTGGCCTGTCGGTTAAAAATGTATCCTATGTCACTCACGGGAATCAAGACGAATCCAACGACACCTTGCACTCCAAAATTTAAGTCAAAAAAAATCGTTTAGGCTAGAGAACGTGCCGAATAAATATGCATACATACATACACTCGAAATCCATAACCCTCCTATCGGCTCAGTCGGGAAAAAAAGGGTAGTAGTGACACGCATGCAACTACAACGTTGAATAGGTATAGATTAGATAAAGTCAATTTTTTAGGTTCATGAGTAAATATTGCCATTAGAACGTCAGCCTGTATACTTGTCATGTTTCTATTGCAGAGGCGCACCGAGCTCTGGAACTGCTGGAGGACTATCACAATAAGCTCGTGAAGCCGCAGGACCGGCAGCTGCGACTCGCCATCGAGAGGGTCATCAGGATATTCAAGTCGAGGCTATTCCAGGCCTTACTTGGTGAGTACTAATCATCATCATTATCATATCAGCTCATATACGTTCCCACCGAGGGGCTCGAGCCTACCCTGAATTAGCATAGTACTAATATATATACTTTGACTATAGTATAATATTGGTATACTCTTTACAGGGTGTTTTCGTAGTAGTGAGCAAACTCTACTCATGAAACAGAACAAATATCCCCAGGAATACATAAGTAGGTAGTCAATTCGTATTTAGTTGTGCAGGGAAAACAATAAATTGCACATACATTAACGATACTGTTCAGATTAAAGAGGGGTATTAAATCAAATACAGCTAATTGCACATCATCATCATCCTTATCATCGAAATTGTCCACTGCTGGACAAAGGCCTCCCCCAAGGATTTCCACGACGACCGGTCCTGCGCTGCCCGAATCCATCGGCTTCCCGCGATCTTCACCAGGTCATCGGTCCACCGCGTGGGAGGCCTTCCTACGCTACGTTTTCCGGTGCGCGGTCGCCACTCGAGAACTTTACTGCCCCATCGGCTATCTGTTCTACGAGCTATGTGCCCTGTCCACTGCCATTTCAGTTTAGCGATTATGTGAGCTATGTCGGTTGCTGTGGTTCTCTTGCGGATCTCCTCGTTTCTGATTCATTCACGCAGAGAAACTCAATTAATTGCACAGTATCAAAATTTTCACAAATCAAGAAAAACGAAATGTTCACATTGAGATTTGATGTTGTTTTGTTTCATTGCAAGCTGACTTTAATCCCCATGCCATTTTCACACCCCGGACACTGCATACAACGGTAGTGAAATGTCATTTCTAAAAACATATGACGGAGCAAACAAAATCACGGCGAAATCCTAACGTTCGAGAATCAAACTATAACCAAATCTGGGTGACGAGGGGGTGAGGTCAGAATCTAGAGTGCGGTAGGGAGTGTCAATATTGTATGTTAGTACTAATATATAATATAATAATACTTTATCATTTTTAAAAGCAGTTTTCTACTAAATTTAGTTGGCTTTGTTACTACGAAACAAAGATAACTATTAACATTTCAAGACATATTTTTTTTCGTATTTACTGTTTGAATTTGAACTAACATGCAATTAGCTGCATCTGCGGATGGTGGCGCATCGGGAGCCGGGTCGTTCCTTTCCCTCTAATATGGTTGATGGGAGCGATGGCCGACTCTCGCGTTATACTCGTGACCGGGTGCTGTCCGTGTGAACTGGCCTACTCTTGTTAAATGCATTCAATGATTTTTATGTATTACTTTTCGTTTCATATTGTTTTCATGTTCTAATGACATAATCTGGTTTATATCAAGTATTTAATTTTGACGTTATTAACGAATTATTATTTATTTCTTGATTGTTCACAAATGACATTGTTATTATTATTTTATAACTATCAGAAAGAGTGTAATTTGCACCTATTTTGAATAAATATATTGAATATTAGGTGAATACACTAGGTATTTGACTAAGCATTCGATTTTAATACCAGTCACATTTCATATGGAGTTGTTTTGGAACTATTTTGATGAAAGTGTTATGGTACTTTTGAGCAAACAGGAAAGTATTTTTAGGTACTTATGTAAGTGTTTGTACCTACTCGTACCTATTTGTTTGTCTACGTTCAATAAATAAATCAATGATTTTAATCATGTAATTCTTTATTCGTTATTTATGGTCCAACTTACACGCATCGGACGTAATAACGGGACCTCTGCCATATTATCATCTCCCATATTTACCAACTAGATTTTGCCCGCGGCTTCGCCTCTGTAAACATAGTTTCTATGACTGTCTTCGAGAAAGCGTGGCTCGCGAGCTCGCTTAGTAGTATAAGTCGCACTTCCTACTCGGCACTTATATCTGTGCAAACTATCACGTCAATCCCTTGCTCCGTTGCGTACGACATGCACGACATAAATGAGTTTTCTCCAGATTTTTTTTCTATTCACAATTGGTAAGCCCTTGGCATCATCTCACCTGATGGTAGGTGACGATGATGCCGGAGATGGAAGCGGGCTTACCAAGATCTCCCAACGCAATGGAGATCCAAATCCTAATCACTCGGGTACAACGTTAGGCTATGCTATCAGTAATCCGTGACATTTTCCACCCCCTCAAATATTATCTCTATGTAAACTATCACGTCCATCCTTCGCTTCATTACGACGTGAAAGAAATTATAAAAATAGAAAGTTAACAAACAAACACCGACGACCTGGTGAAGATCGCAGGAAACCGATGGATGCGGGCAGCGCAGGACCGGTTGTGGTGGAAATCCTTGAAGGAGGCCTTTGTCCAGCTGTGGACTGTCTTCGCCTGATATGATGATGATATGTTGAAACAAACACATTTTCATTTTTTAATATTGTATCTACAGTCGTAGTTATGTACTACATAATGTGTTTTCAAATTTTTATTTCACATCATGTACGTTTATCCGACGCTCTTACGGTGAAGGAAAACATCGTGGGGAAACCTGCACACGCCTGCGTAGAAACTCGCAGGTTGTGTGTGAAGTCGACCAACCCGCACTGGGCCCACGTGATCGACTAAGGCCCGATCGCCCTAATTCAGGGTAGGCTCGAGCCGTATGGACGTATACGAGCTGGTATGATGATGACAGGCAGAATGTAAAAAAAATGGTGTAGGATCCGTTATCATCTTTTTAACATATTTCCTAAAGGAACCCATACTAAAAAAAATTGAACCCTGCATGCAAAAATGCACAAACTTGATCATTCAGCTGATGGATTTGTACAACGAGTTAAATATTTTTCTGCTATTACAGCAAGGTCATAGAACAAAAGTTATCCAGTACGATGAGTAGAAGCCCCAGCTAACGGGACCTACATCAATTTTGTTACACCCTGTGTATAGTAAGGATCCCAACCTAATTTCATCACACCTATTCTTTCAGTTGCATTAAAACTTGGTATGATGATATCAGCTCATATACGTCCCCACCGAGGGGCTCGAGCCTACCCTGAATTAGGGCGATCGGGCCTTAGTCAACCACGCGGGCCCAGTGCGAGTTGGTCGACTTCACACACAACCTGCGAGTTTCTCCGCAGGCGTGTGTGCAGGTTTCCTCACGATGTTTTCCTTCACCGTAAAAGCGTCGGATAAACGTACATATGAAATCTAAATTCGAAATCACATTGGTACGTGACAGGTTCGAACCACGACCTCCCGGATAGGAGGCGGCGGCCCTAGCCGTTATGCCACCGAAACTTGGTATACGTAAAATAAATAGCTAGTACCTATATTCTTAGCTTATTTTACCAGGAGGCGGCTCTACTCGTAGTTAGACATTCATTCCATACGATATTTTAAACAATAACTCCGGGCCGGCGGCGGCGGGCCCATACATCACGGGCTCGTCTGTGCTACCTATACAGTTCAACGGTCGGCGGGATTGAATCCAATCTGCTGCTATTGTAGATGTACACGATGGATGCTATAAATACACGCGTAAAACACGCGTGATTGCACCAACGTCACCGGTGCTCTTGACTTGACCACGACACTGCCATTGTGATCTTTATATTTAGCCAGTTGCAGTGTACTTTGATATCAGGTAGGTAGGAGGACTAAAATATACCCTATAATTACTCCCTAAATACTTCCTAGCTGAACCACTCGGGGAGAATTGTAGGTTTTCTATAAAAGGTGATTCTGTCAGACTCTGTACTAAAAATCTGTCGTGAATGTATATCTAAGCATTTAAGTAGGTAATGACTAAATAAATATATAAAAAGTGGCCAAGTGCGTGTCGGACCACGCGCAAATTAGGGTTCTGCAGTTGGTTTTATTGAATAAATGTATTACGACAAAGAAATTGTTATTGAATCTATGAACTTTTTACAAATCCAACTACGCATCTTAAGTTGATCGACTATTACTCCTAAATTTTAAATTAAATAAGTACCCTACTATTTTTAATACTTTTCATATTTCCTGAAATAGTGGTTTCGCTGGTGGGGGATATGTAAATCTAACAAAAATCACCACCTATACATTTAATATTTAGTAAGCGAATGATTTATCGGAAAAAGTATGTTAGCATAACCTCAATAGTTTTATTAGACCTATTTAACGACATCCCACAAGTAAACAAAAAAAACACCCTACAGAATAAAAAAATAAAAATGTTTTTTTTACAGATTTTATTCCTAACTATAAAGGAGTCACAGATTCGTTTATCAAATTTCAGCTTATAACTTAGTACTAATATATATACTGTGTTATAACTGTAACAGTCTCTTGAGTTAAACGTGTCTGACATACCGGTAGCAAAGTATATATATTAGTACTAACATACAGTATGGACTCTCCCTGCCGCTCTATAGATTGCGACCTCACCCCCTCGTCACCCAGATTGATACAGTTTGGTTACAGTTTGGTTGTCGAACGTATAGGATTTCGCCGCCATTTAGGGTGTGCCGGTAAACAGACATGGCAAAACTATGGGTTCCTAGTTTCACTGCAGAATCCTAGAAATTGACCAACTATAAATTGTAATGAGATGACACGGAGATGAGAGGAGACCGATCGAACGACACATGTCACACTCTTGGATAGTTACGGCACACCGAATAAAGTCAATAGGGGATCGGCCTGCTAGTCATTTGAGTTACTTTTTATGATCCGTCAAAAACGAAATTTTGATCTAAAAATGTTTGAAATATCCACAAGTGACGTTATAGAATTTAAGCGTCATTGACGAACTTATTTTGTGAATTTGATCAATTAAAAATTAAAGACGTGATGGAAAAACAAAACAAGTGAGGTTTTTTGCAACTTCAAAAGGAGAGCAATTTAGGAAATCATATATCAGATTTTATTTTTTAATGCAGTCCGATCCCTTATTATTTAGCTAATAAACAGGTACTAAGAATTTGCTGTACTAAGGGTGAGTTGCACCATGTAACTATACCGATAACCAAACCGTAACCAGCCGTTAAAACGACGTCATACCTTAACGCTAATGTTAACCGCTCGATTTTGTCCGGTTATTGTTATGGTCAAATAACGGCGATTCCGTGAAATGAACATGGACAAGACGAAAGTAATGTTAAATGTCCGTGTCGCACCCACCCCTCTAAAGGTTAAAGACTCTACACTGGAAGTTGTTGACGAATATGTATACCTGGAACAAACGGTCTAGCTAGGCAAGTCCAACTTCAAGAAAGAGATCAATCGACGAATCCAACTCGGCTGGGCAGCGTTCGGGAAGCTTCGCAATATCTTCACGTCCCAAATACCGCAGTGTCTCAAGACTAAGGTCTTTGACCAGTGTGTGTTGCCAGTGATGATTTACGGAACTGAGACATGGTCGCTTACTATGGGCCTCATAAGAGGGCTCAAGGTCACCCAAAGGGCAATGGAGCGTGCTATGCTCGAAGTTTCTCTGCGTGATCGAATCAGAAACGAGGAGATCCGCAGAAGAACTAATTTAACCGACATAGCTCACAGAATCGCTAAACTGAAGTGGCAGTGGGCAGGGCACATAGCTCGTAGAACAGATGGCCGATGGGGCAGTAAAGTTCTCGAGTGGCAACCGCGCACCGGAAAACGTAGCGTAGGCAGGCCTCCCACGCGGTGGACCGACGACCTGGTGAAGATCGCGGGAAGCAGATAGATGCGGGCAGCGCAGGACCGGTCGTCGTGGAAATCCTTAGGGGAGGCCTTTGTCCAGCACTGAACGATTTGTGGTTAATATGATGATAACGATGTAAACCGATTTTATAATTTTATAAATGTTATCCACCTTGGTGTAGTACTTCTTTTAGAAAGTTAACAAAAACCTAAAATAATAATGCAGTTTGTATCAAGTGGTTGCGATTAAAGTCGGTTTTTAGGGTTCCGTACCTCAAAAGGAAAAAAACTGAACCCTTTGTTGTCCGTCCGTCTGTCTATCAAGACCCTTTTTTCCGCACAATTATAAT
This sequence comes from Coleophora flavipennella, assembly GCA_947284805.1. Taxonomy (NCBI): domain Eukaryota; kingdom Metazoa; phylum Arthropoda; class Insecta; order Lepidoptera; family Coleophoridae; genus Coleophora; species Coleophora flavipennella. The sequence goes on from OX369276.1 coordinate 1,789,076, forward strand.
AGTACCTACCTAAACTAACTATTTAGTAATCTGTGCCTAAACATCAATGCCGCCCACCTTTCGTTTACTATAGGGACGAAACCAAAGAGTAGATAACACCAACGCAACGCACACCCCGGACACTGCACACAAACGGTCGTGAAATTACATTTTTAAAAACAAATGACGGAGCAAACAAAATACGTACGTATCCCATACGTTCACCAACCTAACTATAACCAATCTGTATCAATCTGGGTGACGAGGGGGTGAAGTCGCAATCTAGAGTGGCAGGGAGTGTCCATACTGTATGTAAGTACTAATATATATACTTACTAGCTTTTGCCCGCGGCTTCGCCCGCGTGGACATAGTTTTTGTTACTGACGTAGAGGGTGCGCGGTGCGCGAGCCGCAAGCGGCTCGCGAGCGTGGACATGAATTTTCTCCAGATCCCTCGGAAACTATGTTAGGATATGCTTATTAGTAAATCGAGTCATTTCCCACCCCCTCAACCATCTCTGTGCAAAAAATCACACAATCCATTGTTCCGTTGCGATATTAAAGAAATTAACCAAAAAGAGTATATTTTCAGTTCCCTCGGAAATTGCTATGCTATTTTCAAGGGATAAAAAGTTGCTTATGTCCTTCCTTGTGACACAGGCTACCTGCATGCCAAATTTCATTAAGATTGGTCAAGGCGTTAAAGCGTGAAAAGGTAACAAACAAACTAACAAACACATTATCACATTTATAATATTAAGTAAGGATTGCGTGCGTTTGACTACAACTCACCTGTTGGTAAGTGACGATGTAATGGAGGATGGTACACGCAAACTCAAAAATCCTAAGCATCTTTGATAACGTAGAGTGGCAACCAGAAGTAGGTTGTTTTATCACCGGTGTCTTATCAACCAGAAGTAGGTTGTTTTATCACCGGTATTATCAACCAGAAGTAAGCAGTTTTATGACCAGTCTCATAGCAATTTGATATGGTTACGTAGAAAGTGATTTGTGTAATTAGATTGTTCTACAATGCAATACCATATAATGCATGATGAAGTATTAACCTATAATTTGACTGATTCGGTGGCTCAGTGGTTAGTGCTCTTGATTGCTGATCCAAGGGTTGTGGGTTCGATCCCCACCCAGGGCAAACATTTGTGTGATGAGCAGATTTGTTTGCTCTGTGTCTGGGTGTTAAATATATATATAAGTATGTATTTAAACGTATATAAGTATTTCTATCAGTCTCTGGTTCCCATAACACAGGCAATCCTACTTTGGTGCCAGGTGACCGTGTGTGATTTGTCCCAGACTATTTTTTTTTTTATAATGGCCTATAACCTAAATCGTATTAGAGTTGTAGATTAAAACAGCTCAGATAACCTTTCGAAGAGAAGTAATCAATGTTATTACGCCGTTTAAGCGTACTTTACAGAAAATAGAATGATAAAAACCGTCTGATCGTTCGACCGAGATGTGACCCAGTTTAGGTAGCTCAGTATCGTATGTAAGGCAGCTAAGGTAACGCACCTAACGCACACCTATGTCCTATACGTAACTTTACGTCTTCATCGTTGTCATCGTCCTGCGTCCATACGGGATGTTAGGTAAAATTTTCGAAAAAACTAAAAAAAAATTAGGTACAAGCTTTTAATATTGCATTGTCATGCGATATCCATATGCATGCAAAATTTCAGCTCAATCGAAAACCGGTAAGTGGGTCAAATTTCCGCCCGAACAAACATACATACATTGCAAGTTAAATAAAAGCTTGTAAAATTTACTATATTTTGAGGGGAGCTTTTACTCGTGAATTTGAACAACTTTTGTTTTATATTTACTGAGTTTGCAAAAGACTACTTTAGTTGGCGAATCAGCTGATCGATTTGTGTGAAAGTCAAAAAGAGCAAGGCGCGTAGTGTGGCCCCGGCCGCGCGCTGCCCGCATATTTTTCGTGAAAACCGACTTATTCCATCGCAACAACCAACAACTTAGTACAATGTTGCATTATCATTTTTGGTTTTTGTTAATTTTATAAAAAAAAGAACTACACCGGTTTTGATAAAATTTATATGGGACCAACTCGGGATCGTGTTTTTTGTGTGTGTGTGTGTTACGTGATATCTTTGCTGATTATGAACCGATTGTGATGTTTCTTATTTTATTCGATAGGGTATCGAGTAAAAAAAATAATCATAAAATCGGTTCACAATCTGCAAATTTATCGCGTAACAAAAACACAAAAAAAAAACATAAGTCGAATTATAAACCTCGTCCTTTTTGGAAGTCGGTAGAAAATCATAACAAGTGTTCCGTGATAGTTTTATCGTTTTGTCATTTGGACACTGACAATAAACAAATGACATTGGACATTTTGCCACTTATTTCTACACTAGCGATAGAAGCTGTTAGCATTTTTTTCTCAATCACGCAAAAACGGCTGCACCAATTCATTAAATTTGGCATTTGGTTAATTTTTTTTTTTTTTGTAACTCTCTTTAATTCATGCCGATTTTTACTATTATTGCTGCGAATATTTTTAAAATCTATCCGTTATGGTTCCAACCATTGTTGAAATATTATTAGTATCGCAGTTATCAGCGATTGAAATCTAACCCTGTTTTCGTTACGCAAGAAAAATTCGACCGGCAACCTCACTGTAACACCTAGATGTTTTACATTAAAAAAAATGCGATTTCAGCAAAGTTGTAGACAAATGTTGTTCACTTTATTTGAGTACAAGCTTGTCAAAATGTGTTCTATTTTACCTTACTTACACCGTTGAAAAAATCAATTAAATGAAGTAAAGGAAAAAAAAACTTTTTAAAAAAGCACTCCTTAAACAAATCGAGAAATTACCAAAACAAAAATCGGCTGCAGGGCCGCTGTGCTTCTCCGATGTCGAAGGTAGGTCAAGATCCTTATTTCTCAGTTTTTAGGGTTCCGTTGTCAACAAGCACCCTTTTAGCTTCGCCATGTCTGTCTGTCTGTCTGTCCGTGTGTCCGCGGCATTGCTCGGAGACTATTAGTACTAAAAAGCTGTAATTTTACATGGATATACTCAGTGCTATTCAGTGCTAATTTTTGTAAGTGTCACCTCCCCCCCTCCCCCTTCCCCTTCCTACCAGCTAAACTGCTAATTCATGAAATCTGAAATAAAATTTAAATAGAAAGACGTATCAATTTAAAGGGAAACTATCACTGCTAAGTAGGCTTTCTTAGTTTAGGAGTTAGTAAAACCTCAGTACTTTTACAATACCTATTCAACAATACCCCACACGATAGGGAACGTCAACAAAAAAAAAACCCTCTCTCTTTACATGTAGGGAAAGCACCCTAAAAAAATAGTCGACCAACTTAAGTTGTGATGTTAGATTTGTAAAAAGTTTCTAGATTTTCCATATTACAAAATGAACTTGTACCTACCAACTGCAAATGTAATTTTGTTTTTAAAGTATACATTATTTTTTAAAGGCTACGGAACCCTACTTTGAGCATGTTCTAACACGCACTTGGCTACTTTTTTAGGGTTCCGTACCCAAAGGGTAAAAACGGGACCCTATTACTGAGACTTCGCTGTCCCTGTCCGTCCGTCCGTCCGTCACCAGGCTATATTTCATGAACCGTGATAGCTAGACAGTTGAAATTTTCATAGATGATGTATTTCTGTTGCCGCTATAACAAAAAATACTAAAACTTAGAAAAAATGAAAAAATAAGGGGGTCTCCATACAACAAATTTGATTTTTTTGCTCGTTTTTCCTCGATATTGATAACGGCAACTTGAAATATTCTCAGAATATTTAACTTAATATTCACTTAAAAAATAAATAAGTAAATTAAAATAAAACAAATATTTAAGGGGCTTCCATACAACAAATGTGATTTAATACTCGTTTTTGCTGGATATTGATAACGGCAACAGGCAGACACTTGAAATATTCATAGAATATTTAACTAATTATTCACTTTAAAAATAAATACTTAAATTTAAATAAAATAAAACAAATATTTAAGGGGGGCTCCCATACAACAAACGTGATTTTTTTGCTCGTTTTTGCTTGATATTGATAACGGCAACAGGTACACGCTTGCAATATTCACAGAATATTGAGTTGTATTATTCACTTTAAAAATAAATAATTAAATTAAAATAAAATTAATATTTATGGGGGGCTTTCATACAAAAAAACGTGATTTTTATAGATAATGGTACGGAACCCTTCGTGCGCGAGTCCGACTCGCACTTGGCCGGTTTTTATACCTTCTCCTACCGCCCACCGGGTCAACGAACCAGCGGGCATTCGCCTGTTACTGAGTTACTTAAATAATACAATTTGTATTAAAAATGTTTTTTTAAGATTGATTTTTTTCTTGTATGATAACTTGATAAGACTAGATAAGTTGGGTAAAACCAGGATAGTCGCCTCAGTGGTATAGTTGCCCCGATTGTAATTACTCTAGTTTCGCGGATGAATTGCATGCTATTTTACTAATCTATCTAAAGATTCTCAAATTACCACTAAGTTGACCGTGTCTCATGTTTCTGTGCGATAGCATGGGAAGGCAAAATGTAATTAAAGTTTTTGCGCGGTAGATGTCCTGTTTCTCGCTGGGGCATCTATCCTAAACGTCATTGACATGGATTAGGTAACTATCCCCTATGTGGGATAGATGTCCCAAAATATAGAGGTCCGCAAAAACCGCTAAAACTCTAAAAATATTAAAGATAATGTTTTTTTTACTTTTCATAAATTTGTAAATAAAAAACCAAAGTACCGGCCAGTTTTACAAATAAAGTATTTTGCTTTTTGTACTGGGAGATGTAGAGTAATTTCAAAAAGTGTGGCAACTATCCGGCTTTTACCCTACATGTGTATCTCTTTAAATGTCACTCGTGTTTTTAACACCTGCATGTAGGTATACACGATAAATACTTGTGCGTTAGTCTGTAAACTGTACCTAACCTACATACCTACACCGCACATTGGATTAACCTTGCCCTGCTCTGATGCGATTTGCACTTGCATCGCGAACCACGCTCCTGATTGCCAGCTGATCGCATGCGTCATCCGAGCTTTGACTTTTCGAAGGTTTTGTTCGATAGGTACCCTACTTACAGTTTTATTTATGACTAGCTTTTGCCCGCGGCTTCGCCCACGTGGACATAGCTTTTATGACTCTTTTTGAGGGTGAGTGGTGCGCGAGCCGCAATCAGCTCGCAAGCGTGGACGTGAGTTTTCTCCTCAGGAACTGTATCGGGCTATTCGGATTAGCAGTCTTTGTCACTTCCCACCCCCCCCAACAAATTCTATACAAAAAATCACTTTAATCCGTTGCTCCGTTGCGACGCCACTGACGTGCGCGAGCGTAGAAAACAGTTGTCCCCAGGTCCCTCGGGAACTATGTCAGGATATACTTATTAGTAAATTATATTTTCCACCTCATCTCTGTGCTAAAAATCACACCAATCCATTTTTTCGTTACGATTTTAAATAAAGTTGCGAACAAAGAGTATTGTTTTAGTTTCCTCAGGAACTGCATCGAGCTATGATAATTTCCACAAATAAAAGGTTGACTATTTCATTCCCAGTGATACAGACTACCGGCATGCCAAATTTCATCAAGATTGGTAGAGGTGTTGAAGTGTGAATAGGTAACAAACAAACAAACAAATTTTCACATTTATAATATTCAGTAAGGATTTCTAAATCTTAAATAAAATATAGAGCGTCGGTGGCAAAACAGTTAGGGCCACTACCTCCTGTCCGGAAGGCCGTGGTTCGAATCTGCCACTTACCAATATCTATACGAATATCGATTTCATACTGGTATGTACGTTTATCCGACGCTCTTACGGTGAGAAAAACATCGTGAGGAAACCTGCACACGCCTGCGAAGAAATTAGAAGCTTATGTGTGAAGTCAATCAACCCGCAATGGGCCCACGTGATCGTCTAAGGCCAGATCGCTCTAACTCAGGGCAGGTCGAGCCCCTTGGTGGGGACCTATATAAACTGATATGATGAAATAACACATTACCTATATTATCAAAAAACTAATTCAAAACATTATAGGTATCAATCTAGTAATAAAATTTCCTAACAATATTAATATGGGTCAAATCCTCGAGTCGTATCAGCTCCAAAGGAGCCCAAGACGCACTTCTCGTTGCCGCGCTGGATGGCAATAGACAACCTTAGCAGCAGGTAGGACCTCACGTCACATCTCCTCTCTCGAAGGCGAAGGCCAATCTCCTTTGTGAAGGCAAAGGCCTCTGAGGGTTCAGCAGCCGGTTGTCTCACAGACCAGCGGCACAAAGCAGTAATTTGCCTCCAAGACCGAGTACTTATTATGCTTCTTTCTCGCCGCAAATTGAGCAGCAGTACCGTACGTGTGAGGAGTGAGGCAGAAATAGTGGCTTCCCAAAGCAGACACGTTCCTCTCTGCCATAGCACCTGTTTAAAACCTCCGGCCTTTTGCTATCAGATCGACTAAAGCCCGGCTGGCGGCTGCATCAAAGATGGAATATTCCATCTGGCCGAGACCAGTGCCCCCCGAGTGAGTTCATTAAGGAATTGGTGACGTGGGAATCTTCACAAACACGACTGCAACTCAGTGAGTGATGGACAATTGCCTCCACCGTGGACCCGCAAATACGTTGATGAGGTTCACAGATATTGATATTGCAGGCGGAGAGCAACTGCCAAACGCAAATAGTCGCCGTCAGAAGAGTTCCCATATCTGTGCCTCCTGTTAAAAGATGCTAAACTCGATTTACGTGTTTTTATTTTTTTACACGATTGGAATCTGTAAAAAAATATCTCTCTGTTCGTCTATGAAACACATCGCTACGTACCATAGTTCCAGAGTTTAAAGTAGCGTATGCTGAAAAATACATAAAAGAATTCCACTCAAAAGTATGAAAAAATATTTTAATGTTTTAATACAACTTAAGCGCGTTTTATTATCCTTGCAGCGACATCTATTGACATTCTGCTACTATGATTATAATGTTTGGTATGTGTAGCTAATAAAATATACAAAAAAGTACTCTATTGTTATTATTGTAAGTATCGATAGATAATTTCCCACGGGACCTCTTTAGTTTTCCGGGATAAAGAATACCCGACTATACAATGATGGTCAAAACACCCCATCTCAATGTAAAGGTTTCATATTGTTACGTTGAGCCAATCTAAAGATACATATTTTTGCATTCCTGTAGGAAGCCTAATTTTTTTGGGATTCACAATGTCCCAGTTTTAGTTCGCGATAAGGGTATCAACGTGTAAAATTTGATTGTAATAGTTTAAGCCACATTTGCGTGGTGAGCCATTCTATAAATGAATACTTTTGATTTTCCCACGGGAACTCTTGAATTTTCTGGGATAAAAAGTATCCTATATGTTAACCCGGACTATAAGGAACCACCATACAAAATTTCATCAAAATCGCCCCGGTAGTTTTTGCGTGATGCGCGAACATACAGACAGACAGACAGACAGACAGACAGACAGACAGACAGACAAAAATTCCAAAAGTTGTTGTTTTGGCCTCTGTATCGTTAGTAATGTCCACCACAGTTATTATTTTCCAAAAATATTTCATGTACAGACGCGGCCCCGTTACAGTTTTATTATATTATATAGAATAGAGAATAGATATAGATCATCTACCCTACCACCAACCCTACCACTAATTAATTCTATTGTGACCCTACCTATATAACATTGTTTGAGCCGTTAAGGAAATAAATGCACGCACACACCTCTTATGCAAAACGCATATTAACTTTATCCGTTTTGTTGTGGCTAAAATTAAACTTTTTTTTAAACTACTTCAAAAAAAGGAGGAGATATATTTTTTTTTATGTGTGTTCGCGAATAACTTCGTCGTTTATGAACCGATTTTGATGATTCTTTTTTTGTTGGAAAGGAGATATCCCAAGGGTGGTACCATGATAAGGAAACCAGGATTTGATGATAGCATCCCAGAGAAATCGAGAGGAACCTTCAAAAATCGTAGTGGCGACTAGTGCGTTTGAAGTCGTTTTTTTTTGTTTATATTCAGGATAGATAAAAATCTAGTGAGTTACGTTAATAGCTAAACAAATTTATTAAAAAACCGGCCAAGTCGGGGTCACACAAACAGGATTCCACACCAAAACTTTAGTTACCAACAGAACAAGACCTCTTAGTACATACTCTGCTCTAGGTAAATAGGGGTCTATTTATTCTGTAACTTAGAAATTTTATGTTTCCTTTTGGGAACGGAAGGACTAAGAATTTTTCATAGGTTTTCCTGTAATCTATGCATTTAACCTCATATACTGTGACTTTTCAATATTTAGGCCCAGTAGTTTCAGAGATAAGAGGGGGCGGGGTCAATGGTAAATTTTCGTCTATTTTATTAAATTCAAAACTATTCATCTTGTTTTGCGACAAATAGTTATTGATATATTTTATGTCACACAATATAATCGTTTGCAAAACTTTTTTAAATTTTATGAGTAATTTACCCCCAAAAATGTCCTCCATGTTTAAATATCATTTTATTACGTTACAATTCCGTCTTTGGATAAACAACTTATAATATATGTGTACCAAATTTCAACTCAATCGGCCTAGTAGTTTCGGAGGAAATTGGCTACGGCAGACGGACGGACGTACGAACAGACAAACAGACAGGCTCGCGAGTGATCCTAAAAATACTAAACCCTAAAAATTAAAAACCCGACTGCATAAAAACTGAACCACTCTTTTTAGAACAGTCTAGTCTAGTCACTCGCGGGATCAAAACAAAATCACAGCACAAAAAAACCGGCCAAGTGCGAGTCGGACTCACGCAAGAAGGGTTCCCGTACCATTATCTATAAAAATCATGTTTGTTGTATGGGAGCCCCCCGTAACATTAATTAATTATTTATTTTTAAAGTAAATAATACAACTCAATATTCTGTAAATATTTCAAGCGTCTACCTGTTTCCGTTATCAATATCGAGCATAACGGGAAAAAAATCACGTTTTTGTATGGAAGCCCCCCTTAAATATTTGTTTTATTTCAATTTAATTATATATTTTTAAAGTGAATATATAACTTAATATTCTGTAAATATCTCAAGCGTCTACCTGTTGTCGTTATCAATATCGAGCAAAAACGAGTAAAAACTACACGTTTGTTGTACGGGAGACTCGTTAAATATTTATTTTATTATATTTTTTAGTATTTGTTGTTATAGCGGCAACAGAAATACATCATCTGTAAAAATTTCAACTGTCTATGAAATACAGCCTGGTGACAGACGGACGGACGGACGGACGGACGGAAGGACGGACGGACAGACAGACAGACATACAGAGAATAAATAACTAAATATTAGTTTATTTTTCACCCCACATCATCATACGGTTATTAACAAAAAGATAAAAACATATTATACAGTTGTGATTGACTGGATCCTGAGCTAGACTTTATCAAGTCTGTGTTTCGGGACACCAGGCCTCACCCCATGGATTTGGTATAAGCTAAGTCTCATTAATAGGGTCCCGTTTTTACCCTTTGGGTACGGAACCCTAAATACAGCACTACAAAATCTATCAATCCGTTTTTCCCTCGGCTCCGCCCGCGTGGACGTCGTTTTAATGACTGTCTTTAAGGGCGATTAGTAAATTATGTCGTTTCCCACCTACTAAACCATCGCTGTGCCACAGTATATATATTAGTACTGACGTACAGTATGGACACTCCCTGCCCCTCTCTAAATTCGACCTCACCCCCCCCCCCCCCCCCCCGTCACTCAGATTGGGTGTAGATTGGGTACCAAACGTAAAGGACGAGCTACGCAAGCACTTTTATTCACTATATTCACTTTGCGCGCCGCTGTGATTTCGTTCACAAGCATAAAAACCAACCAGTTACCGAACGTAAAGGCCCAACTGAAATCTTTTTTTTTCATAGTTGTCTTATGTTGTAAACAACCACCGCTCGAACAAAAAACACGTATGAATTAACACTGAAAACTGCTATTATTTTAGACGGTCATCTTCTAACACTTTTTCCATAAAATTTGGGGGTTTTAAATGGGTGGAGGGGGCTGGGCCCCCTGGACCCCATATCATGAATCTTGGTGATCAAATTGACTTCACCTTTTTTTGGAATAAGCGGTAGCGATTTTCGCCGTCAGAGAAGTGGAAGACCTTTTTTTAATAAGCGGCAGAGATGACCTTTTTTACTAAGCGGTAGCGATTTGGTCAAGGAAAAAGTGTTTTTAGTCTCATAATGTGTATGGTGACCAATACCGCCGGTGTGATTCAACCCTACCTGCATTCTTGCCTATAGATACGTCAGTTATAATTATGTATATCATTTCTCGCTCGTTTGTATGGAGTGTCCGGGGTGTGGCTGTGCAAAAAATCACAACAATCGAGTATTTTTCAGTTCCCTCAGGAACTGCATCAGATTATGCTATTTTCCCGGGATAAAAAGTAGCCTATGTCCTTTCCCGTGACACAGGCTACCTGCATGCCAAACTACATAAAGATTGGTCAAGGCGTTGAAGCGTGAAAAGGTAACAAACAAACAAACACATTTTCACATTTATAATATTAGTAAGGATTATCAATGTCATTATTATCAAGCTTATTAAATAATTAGTCAAAGGAAAATATGATCGTCAGCATAGTAATAAATTATATCCTTACTAATATTATAAATGTGAAAAAGTTAAAAATAAAACTCATTGATAACAATAGATGTAGGCATTAAGTAACACATTTGTGTCCTTTGTAAGCAAACTTCATGGTATGGCCTCCGTTTTCAAATGCTATCCTAGGACCAGAGATTCGTTACCATAGATGGATATGCACTAACAAACAACATTTGGAAATCGAAGCCATTTACACACACAATAATAAAGGTAGTTCGCTTCCATTGCACCGACTACTACTAAGAAAAGAGATGCCAATTGGCATCATTTTATTTGCTTCACTTTAAGAACGCATGTAACCTATCTACCTCACCTTTATATAGCATATCTCTGCCTAGGACCTTCTTATCCTACTTACCAGTAGGTCCGGTCTCTCTATGCTGAGGATTGTGCCCATCGTAGTTGTATCTACCCGACTGCGCCAGAAGGAGGATTATACAGGCTGTAACATAAAGGTGTGGTGATACTTTAAGGTGGGCTTGTACCCATCAAACTGAGCAACTTTAGTTCTGCAACTTTACTGAAATCGCGAAATTTTTATTGGATTTTCCATACAAAACCGTTTAATCAGCTGGCCGATTTGTACGAAAAATAAAAAAAAATTGCGATTTCAGCAAAGTTGCAGAACAAAAGTTGTTCAGTTTGATGGGTACAAGCCCACCTTAAAGTATCACCACACCTTTATGTTACACCCTGTATATTTCGAGTATATATAATTATGTATGTAACATTTACTTCATTGGCACGCTTAAAGGTTTGATTGATTTTGGAGTTCGAGGTGTCGTTAGTTTCGTCTTAATCCCATGAGTGACATAGGTTACATTTTTAATCGACTGGCCAAAAAAATAGGGGTTAACTTTTTATGCAGTCGGGTTTTTAAAGTAAAACTTCTTTACGGGAGTAAGCTGGTGGATGCGTGACGAGAGCTTTACGGAAGTATGATCGGGCGAGGGGAACGGAAGTTGAGAGGGATATATAAATTAGTGAAGATATTAAGAGAGATACTATTTATTTTTGTTTGCCAACAATATCGGGTGCCAATGCAACAATAATGAATGTCAAAACAATTAAAACAAACATATAAGATAAAAAAGATTTAATCATTTTCAGAGGATAATAAAACTCTTTTCATAAACTGTCTATACCTCCGTATGACAAAAAAGATTTGATTATTTTCTGAAGACCAAGTATTTACTGGCATTCATATAGATGAAGCTAAAGAAGTTTTACTTCAGTCGTGTGGTCTTTAAGCACAATTGTATTTTTTATATCAAATTTTTAAAGGATTCAGCAACAGAAGAGCGCTCTCTACTAACCGTGATAGATAACTAGCTACGTCCAATGCTTGCTTACCGCCTTACTACCGCTTGATATCGAAAGGAAGTCAAGTGCTAATTTACCCGCTAACTCTTAGCAGAAGGTTTACTTCAATTTTGAAAATCCACTTCAAGAAGAAACAAGGCACAAGGATAGACTATGTCTTCCAAAAGTCAGGGTAAACGTCTACAAGAATGGATCTTATTGCATGGCTATCCAAATATATAATAACCTTCCTAGTAGATTGAAACAAATTTCTACAAACAAATTTAAGCTGAAAATAACAGAGTGGCTATTAAACAAATGTTACTATTTCGATTGATGAGTTTTTAAGTGATAAAGAGATATTATGATTATTTATTTAGTAAGATTTTTTTTTTGTTATTTGTGCTTATTTTGTTTTTAGTCTATATACATATTCATGATAATTCATTTATTTTCGGATACTGTATGACATTGTGATAGCTTAATGTATTAATACTTATTGTGTACATGATTCAGGTAGAATTTAACTTCATCTATTACTATATTTTCGATCTATACAGGGTGTAACAAAATTGGTGTAGGTCCCGTTAACTGGGGGTTCTACACGTCATACTGAACAACTTTCCCCCAGGAACCCATAGTCAATTCTCAAAAAAAAAATTGAACCCTCCATACTAAAATGCACAAAATCGGTCGATCAGCTGATCGCTTTGTATGAACAGTAAAAAAAAATTTTTTTACGTTTTCAGCAAAGTCGTAGAACAAAAGTTGTTCAATAAGATGAGTAGAAGCCCCAGTTATAGGGACCTACACCAATTTTGTTACACCCTGTATATACTTAAATTCCTGCACAATAAATGACTTGAACTTGAACCTCACAATGTAATCTTCTTAGTTCTGCACAAAAGATAACTTCGTTTGTCTGTGAATCACAGCGTTGTACCACCGGGAGCTGGATAGGTATACCAGAGACAGACATGCCACAATGGCCTATCACAATCCGTGGAGTGTGACCTAGATTCGAGACACCCCGATACGGGTCGCCGCTCACAGGCCTATCTGACGTTTATAAACATGGACCCCAGCGCTCTTGGTTTTAGATACTACCCCACCAAAAACATAAATTTGAATGAGAGCCAAGTTCGATACAAAAATTGGTTGTCTGTAAAGTCAGTTTACGGACGATAGTTTAACGTGACAACGTCATAACGTAACTGGACAATGAGCGTAACGGGACAATAATTAGTCATCCTTTTTCGTGCGTGCAGGCGGCGTCCATCGATTTATTAGACGTTGTCACGTCAAAAATGTACAAGGTCTTAAATCCTTGCCAATAAAAGAAGTAAGATCTAAAGGGTATCAAGTTCATCAACAAGGAATTTAAATTGAAATAAAAAATATGTTCTGTGTTTACTAATGGTGTAACTTGGCAAATTCTTATGTTCAATATTGGCGTACATTTTTTTAAAGTAGGTACTTTGTCTTTGCTTGCTTATATTTTTAGTGGGATACCATAAATTTTTGTCCTCTTCTCTTTATTCAACTATTAGACGTAAATATTTGTGTAAAATATTATTCATAAAACAATGGAGGGGGTACGAAATATTCATAGAAATAGGGATTCTACTTTCAATAGACACACTAAATCGCAAGTACGTAGGTCAAGAAGATTTTAAGTAACGCGAATTTCGGAAGTGGCCCGAAATGGTTCGTATAATATAACCTACAGCCGGTATCGCCGTTTTCCTTTACGAACTTGGCTGTCACACTGCTGTGTGTCTAGATTTTAATTAAAGTTGAGAATACATCCTATAGTTTGATGGATCTGAACCCTATACTTTGGAACAAAACATCCTAATAGGCAGTTTACCTATATGATAGGTTCAAAGTCATTGGTCAGATAACAGATTGATTGATTGATTGATTGAAAACACTTTATTGCACAACATAAGAGAAAAAAAAGATACAATGATTCAGATAAAAAAACAAAAATAATAAAATTTAAAAAAATAAAATATTAAATGAATAATAAAATATCACATTCTATACTTAATTGTATACTTTAAAAAATAAAAGTTAAAAAAATTAAAACCAGACTACGGAAAAGCATAAAACAAGAGTTTCCCGCCTGAAATCATATAACCTTTATTTTTCCCTTCATTTACCCTGGTCTCAAGCCATAATTTTTGATTACGATAGGGCTAGCGACTACGGTTATTACTACATACATACACTGTCAAAAACATAACCCTCCTTTTTTCGTAGTCGGGTAAAAACTACGTACACAGACACATACTAGTACATTTGTAGAAAGACGGGGTTATTTACATTAAACGCTTCTAGCTATTTAAAAAGAATTTAAAATTGTAACAACCAAACCAATTTTATTTGAATATATTTAAAAAACTTGAAATATTTTTGTTACTAGCTTTTATTTGAAAGGAGTTTTTATGCTCAAAAAGCCAAATGCTTAAATAAATATAAAAATGCACGGTACACTGTACCACAGATTACTAATTAGTTACACTGTACCAAATTTAAAAACAATGAGCTTATATTTTCTACTATTCTATCCCTACTCCCTACTAATCCCTACACTAATATTATAAATGCGAAAGTAACTCTGTCTGTCTGTTACGCTTTCCCGCAAAAACTACTGAACGGATTTGGCTGAAATTTGGTAGGTAGACAGATTAGGACCTGGATTAAGACATAGGCTACTGTTTACCACGCTCGCGAGCCGCAAGCGGCTCGCGCACTGCGCACCCTCGAAAAGTCATAGAAACGTGGTCCACCGCGGGTGAAACCGCGGGAAACAGCTAGTTAAAAAATAAAAGACGATTATGGGTTCTTGATTCAACCTCCAAAGTTTACTCAACTTCAAAACAACAAAAGGATCTATTGTTACCGGGAATACGGCTTCATTCCAAATTTCAGCTTAATCGGACCCCTGGAAGTCGCTCTAAAATCGATCGCAAGATTTTAACTTATCAAACATACATACATACATACATCAAACACTGCGAGTTAAATAAAAGCTTTTAACTTTTAAAAAAAGGGTGCGGTCAAGTCAGGAACAAAGTTCCTCATTTTTATTTTGAATGTCTTTTTGCAAATAGTGAAAAGGAATTAAACTTTTGCAGTATGATGAGTAGAAGCCCCAGTCAAAGGCGCCTGCACCAATTTTGTAACAACCTGTATATAAGGTCAACTAAATTAGCTGAAACTATTTGAAAACATCGTGAGGAAACCTGCACACGCCTGCGAAGAAACTCGAAGGTTGTGTGTGAAGTCGACCAACCCGCACTGGGCCCGCGTGGTCGACTAAGGCCTAATCGCCCTGATTCAGGGTAGGCTCGAGCCCCTCGGTGGGGACGTATATGAGCTGTAATGATGGTTTTAACTGGTGCTTCTAGCCAAGAAACTGAACAACTTTCCTCGTGGAACCCATAGACAAATCGCAAAAAAAATTGGCTCTCCCATACTAACTCGATCAACTGATCAGCCAACTTAGTAAAGGAGAGCCAATTTTTTTTGAGATTTGACTATGGGTTTCATGGGGAAAGTTGTTCAGTTTCATTAGTAGAAGCACCAGTTAAAATAGTTTCAGCTAATTTTGTTGGACCTTATAATATGTACTCACTACTCATATATACTATACTGTCTGAATGAATGGGACTGTAGCCTAAACGCCTTGAAGGATTTTAAAGTGCGAGCTTTCTATATATAGATCCGCCTTGATCCTGTCACAGATTAAGTAGGTACAGGTGGAGACATTTTTGCAGTCGGACTTTTAATTTTGGAACGAAGTTTCTGCTTGCAGATAGAGTGAATTTGTAATAATTTTTGAAAAACCTAAAAACTTTGCGGTACAAGTTTTTAATATTGCATTGTCACGCGATATACATATGCATGCAAAATTTCAGCTCAATCGGATACCGGGAAGTGGGTCAAATTTAACATGCCAGATTCCACCCGAACAAACATACATACATTGCAAGTTAAATAAAAGCTTGAAAAAATCGTCAAGCGACACACCATACATCAAGTGCGTGCGAGATTTCGCGACCAAAACGTCGTAAGCGCAAGGAACCTTCAGGCGCTTACGCGTTTCGTTCACCGTATTATTTTATTACATAACCCTTTTTTCCTAAAATATTGAATGAAAATTTTTGATTTGATTCGTTCCTATTCATTACTTGCCTTGAAAAAAAAGACATAAAAAATAAAAGTAAGGAACTTTGTTCCTGACTTGAGCCCCTGACCGCACTCCTTTTTTAAATTTTAAAAGCTTTTAATCAGCTTTTAATGTTTGTATATATATATGTATGTTTGTATATATTTATGTTTATATGTATATTTGTGTGTATGTATGTTGGTATATAATTATATACATATAACCCGAAAAACTTTACCTACCTTCTTGTGCAGTCGGGTAATTAAGAAATGAAATACCCCAAATAAACTGAAATATCAATAAAACTAAAAGGCAAGGAATTTCTACATATATTATCTAATTACTAATTTATAAAAATTCCTTGCTATACCCTTAAAGCAGCCACTGCGGTTGAAACATATAACAGAAAAAAAAATTGTTTTTAATCCCCGACGCAAAAAGAGGGGTATTATTAGTTTGACGCCAATGTCTGTGTGTGTGTCTGTCTGTCTGTCTGTGGCATCGTAGCTCTCGAACGGATGGACAGATTTTAATGCGGTTTTTTTTATGTGAAAGCAAGTTTCCTTGTGGTGGTTCTTAGCTACAATTGATGAAGATCTGTTCAGCCGTTTGAGGATCACAGCTCTCATCTAGGTGATGAAGGGATCTGGGCAACTTATACAGGTCTGATCGATAAAAAATTTGGTGCCCTGTTACTGTAATAATATTGCAAAACTATAGTAACCTTGACTTGATGCTGCTGCATCTCCTGGAATCTGCAGGATACCTAACTCCTCGCCAACTTACAGCAGAGGTATTGCGTTTGGGCTCATTGGAATAGTCTCAATGAATAGGCGTAAGATAGAACATGGTTACCTTGACCTGCTGCTGCAGCATCTCCAGGAATCGGCAGAATACCAACTGATTATTATTAAATATATCATATATTATATCTTCTGGCCCCAAAGTAGGATTCCCTCTGTTATGGGAACCAGAGACTGATGTACACACTTTTAAACGTTTAAATAATATACTTAAATAGATATTTAACACCCAGACACAGAGCAAACAAATCTGCTCATCACACAAATGTGTGCCCTGGGTGGGGATCGAACCCTCAACCCTCCGATCAGTAGTCAAGAGCACTAACCACTGAGCCACCGAGTCAGTCAATATTTTTATCTTTATGTTTTTTCTGGTCATCGCATCACGCGTGAACTGCTGGACCGATTTTGCTAATTCTTTTTTTGTTGAGTTTGTTATTGTCAGGAGAAGGTTTTTATGTAGGGTAGGATAGGGAAGGGTAAAGTAGTGTAGTTTAAGGTGGTACGAAGTTCGCCGGGCCAGCTAGTTACTAATCCGTATCCTTACTATTACTAATATTGTAAATGTGTTTGTTTGTTAGTCTGTTTGTTCCCTTTTTACGCTTCAACGCCTCGACCAATCTTAATGAAATTTGGCATGCAGGTAGCCTGTGTCAAGGAAATAGGCTACTTTTTATCCCGTGAAAATAGCACAGCCCGATGCAGTTCCTGAGGGAACTGAAAATATACTCTTTTTTGGTTAATTTCTTTAACATCGCAAATTCGCAACGGAACAATGGATTGTGTGATTTCACAGAGATGGTTGAGGGGGTGGGAAATGACATGATTTACTAATAAGTAACAACCATATCCTGACATAGTTCCCGAGGGATCTGGAGAAAATTCATGTCCACGATCGCGAGCCGCTTGCGGCTCGCGCACCGCGCACCCTCTAAGACAGTCATAAAAGAGATGTCCACGCGGGCGAAGCCGCGGCCAAAGCTAGTACATAATCTTATATATAAAATTCTCGTGTCACAATGTTCATTCCCGTACTCTTCCGAAGTCCGAAACGGCTTGACCGATTCTCATGAAATTTTGTGAGCATATTGAGTAGGTCTGAGAATCGGCCAACATCTATTTTATTTTAGGGTAGGGTAGTTTAGGGTAGGGTAGGGTAGTGTAGTGTAGGGTAGTGTAGGGTAGAGTAGTGTAGTATAGTGTATGTAGGGTAGTGTAGGGTAGGGTACTGTAGGGTAGGGTAGGGTAGTGTAGTGTAGGGTAGTGTAGGGTAGGGTAGTGTAGTGTAGTGTAGTGTATGTAGGGTAGAGTAGTGTAGGTTAGGGTAGTGTAGGGTAGGGTAGTGTAGTGTAGGGTAGGGTAGGGTAGGGTAGTGTAGTGTAGGGTGGGTAGGGTAGGGCAGTGTAATGTAATGTAAGGTGGTAGGTAGTTCGCCGGGACAGCTAGTATTATATAGAAATTCCTTGATATACCAATACAGCCGCTGCGGCTGAGACAGATGACAAAAAACAAAAGCTTTCTTTCTTACTACCTTCTCCAGTCCAAAGAGTCTGGTCATTAAAATAATAATTTAAATCTTGTGAGGCAACACCTCAACACAAAGAAAAGTATAAATACTTCAGACTTCGTTTGCCATGGCAGATTTTATGGGCTACTACACCACAAACTTGGGGTCGCCGCCCGCTGCCGTTCGATATCGATTCCAACGGCCTCACGCGATAGTTCGCTTGCCTACCCACATCATACCTTTTATAAATTGCCTACTCATTAAAATGCCCTTCTAGCATCTAGGTATAAAGTTATCACGTAACTAAGTGCTTAACTTACATTTACCGGCAGGTATAGTTATTGTTACTAACCACTAATTTGTGACCTCTTGTACACAGTTTACAGTTTGTTAGACCTACGACTACAATAAATCAACATTTTGTCTTAATGTATTCGGTAAAGCAGACTGTCAGTTGTTTTGATTGTCATTTTATCTAGGTAATGCATCTCTCATCATGTAAAACTTTAAAATTTTGAAAAATCCCACGCCGTGTTTTAAAACGTAATTGAACTTTATTTAAATCCCGCGACTAGAGGGAAATAAGAAACGATAGATTTTTTTTAATCCAAGACAATCTGTCGGAGGCTGCCATCGTCCTCTATGATCCAAATTTAAATGTAGCATTTAATATTGATCAACAATTACATTAATTTACATAGGTACTGAATTAGTCAAACTCATAAAATTGTGTACACCTATGCAATTTATTTCAGAGCAGAGAATGGCAGTCCCTTGTATTTTTTAAATTTATCTTTCGTTTATTATTTCCCTCTAGTCAGGGGCCTTTGCCAGATAAAGTGCAGAAGTGAGTCTCCTTCACCAGCACCCGGAACGCGTGTTATATTGTACCCAGGGGGGCCCGTAGGCCCTTTGAGTATAATCCCTCCACAGTCTACATGTGCAAAGTGAGGTGCTGTAGGTGTAGGCTCTGAAGCAGGTTAGGTTAGCTTGACCTCGACAGAGCCAAAGTATATATATTAAGTACTAACGACAGAGCATCGCGCAAACCCGCGGGAAATCATATTTGCTCGGACCGACAAAGTCCAGGTAAGTTTTCGAAGTTGAAATTTACGAACATTAACTTTCATAGGCGGTGAAGAAATGTACAGTATTAGCTTTGTAGTATGTAATTGTACGAGCAAGCGCGTACAACACAAAAATGTTTCATAATCAGTTTATGTTTTAACCCAATTACTTATTATTTCTACAAGTCAGTTCGTTTTCGGCCATCAAGCGCGCCGTGCGTACTCCTATCAGTTTCATCAGTTCATTTAGTTTTTAACATTTTTATACAATTTCAATATACAGTTTCACCAAAAATCAGTATCAGTATTTTTGTTACGGTCTTAACCCCGTACAGTAATATTTAGCTATAAGATTTTGCTTATTATTTGTATTCACTGTTAAAAAGCTGTAACATTTATAAATTGATTAATTATTAATTAATTATTTGTATAAGCCTTATACGCCATTTAGACTTTATTAAAATTCACCGTATAAAATATGTTCATACACCACGTCATATTTGTGAATAAAAACTCAAACGAACACATTACAGTAATATTTTTCTAGGAGTTAGGAGTTTAATAGTACTTTTTACATAAAAAACATTACAATTACCCAGCTATTCAATAAGGCTTTTATCTATTTTTTTTCATGTGTTCTGGATATTTTCCAAACATGATTTCATTTGGCTTTGGCGTAACTCCATAATCATTTCCATATTTTGTAGTGATTTATGCTCGAAGTCGTTGAGAAGCTAAAGAACTGCATCTTTAGCTTTATTCTTTGGTACAATTGATGAAGATGAGTCCTGATTAGACGATGCTTTTGGTGATTGTTCCATAATAGATTATTCACTGGTTACGGTGAAAGCTAGGGGGCGGTATTTGATGTTCCTGAAAAATTACTAAAGGTAATGAAGGAAAGCACTCTACATACTGGAGATAGACAATTTTACTCAAAGGAAACATTCCTTTATTTTTAAAAAGAAACAGAACTGCATTCACAGATTTTCGAAAATTCGCTTGCCACACCCGGGAATCGAACCGGGTAAAATCCGAAAAAAAACACCCTGTACTTTTACGGCATCGATCGATAGGGTCAATCATAAGGATAAAATCTCTCTTACAAACGTGGTGAATTAAATGAAACGAAAACCATGAAATCTAAACTTGTAAATTCAATGGGATAAGATAAAGCACTTTTACTCAATGTCCCATCAGATTTCTTATGTTAGTAATTATTAATTTTCGTTGATGTCATTTATTTATTAAAATGACGAAGAACTATTTAGATAAGAAGATTGCATTTTGCACGGGTTTGTAATGCTGGCTGGACACAACATTTAAAAATAGAATATTTAAAAATAGAATAGTGAAATAGAACGCCCT
The DNA here is from genome assembly GCA_947284805.1 of Coleophora flavipennella. Classification (NCBI taxonomy): domain Eukaryota; kingdom Metazoa; phylum Arthropoda; class Insecta; order Lepidoptera; family Coleophoridae; genus Coleophora; species Coleophora flavipennella. The sequence continues at coordinate 1,809,988 of OX369276.1, forward strand.
GCAATAGTCTTTTGTTATTAACATTCTATTGTTTATACAAATCATTTCATATTTGTCAGCTCACCGTAATAATGGCTTATCAAGAACAATTTGATTTAATGGAAGCTTATTTTTGAAAGCACAAAGATGTGAATTTAGCTCTGCGGTGGTATGGAGAGAGATATCGGGACCGACAAGTAGCAACTCGATTTGTTTTGAAGAGAATGGTTGATAATTTAAAAAATACTGGTAGTTATGAAAGGCAACAGCAACGTCCTCAGCAGGACTATTCCGATTTTGATGTAAGTGTTTTAACATACTTCGAAGCATATCCAAAGGCTTCAAGCAGAGAAGCTGCCGAAGAAATTGGAACCACCCAAACTCGCGTACTTAAAGTGCTGAAAAAGTATAAGTATAAATGTTATCGTGAAGGTCGGTTGGTTCAAAAATCGCATCCTGGGGATCGTGATAGACGACTACAATTTTGTCAAAACATTCTGACAGAAGTTGCCCGTAACCCCACTTTTTTGAGTAACATTGTATGGAGTGACGAAACCAACTTTAGTAATAACGGCATGTACAACCGCCGCATACATATGGCATAATATTTTGGGGAAATTCTGTGAATGTTCAGTCTACCTTTATGCTACAAAAAAGATGTCTTCGGATTATTTTTAACATGTACAGTACTGAAACACTAAGAACAGAACTGACGTGTATCTACATATTAGAAATTTGTGTATTTATAAGAAATAATAGTGAATATTTCAATAAAAAAAATGAAAAGAAAAAGAACCTAAGGTCTAATTATAAATATGATTTGTGTTCTGTAATAGCGACCAGTTACATATATAACAAAAGTTGTTATGTAAACGGAATTAGAATTTATAATAATTTACCTGTATTTATAAAGCGTCGGTGGCTCAACCGGTAACGACTCGGTCCATCTAACCAGAGGTACCGGGTTCAAATCTGGATGGCTAATGTACCAATGAGTTTTTCAAAAAAACTTACGTACATACTTACCGATTGCTTTAACGGTGAAGGAAAACATCGTGAGGAAACCTGCACACGCCTGCGAAGAAACTCGAAGGTTGTGTGTGAAGTCGACCAACCCGCAATGGGCCCGCGTGGTCGACTAAGGCCTAATCGCCCTGATTCAGGGTAGGCTCGAGCCCCTCGGTGGGGACGTATATGAGCTGTAATGATGATTTATAAAATCATTGCATGGTGCTAAATTTAAACGCCACCTTAAAGAGTGGCTTATACACAAATGCTTTTATAATTTAAATGAATATTTTGCTTATGTCTAAATGTAATATTAATATTGTACGTCCGGAAAGGGCAACCTGTTGGAACTAAAAATATATTAAATGTAACATCATTGTACACAGTTTCACAATAAAGTTTATCTTATCTTATCTTATCTTATCTTATCTTATCTTATCTTATCTTATCTTATCTTATCTTATCTTATCTTATCTTATCTTATCTTATCTTATCTTATCTTATCTTATCTTATCTTATCTTATCTTATCTTATCTTATCTTATCTTATCTTATCTTATCTTATCTTATCTTATCTTATCTTATCTTATCTTATCTTATCTTATCTTATCTTATCTTATCTTATCTTATCTTATCTTATCTTATCTTATCTTATCTTATCTTATCTTATCTTATCTTATCTTATCTTATCTTATCTTATCTTATCTTATCTTATCTTATCTTATCTTATCTTATCTTATCTTATCTTATCTTATCTTATCTTATCTTATCTTATCTTATCTTATCTTATCTTATCTTATCTTATCTTATCTTATCTTATCTTATCTTATCTTATCTTATCTTATCTTATCTTATCTTATCTTATCTTATCTTATCTTATCTTATCTTATCTTATCTTATCTTATCTTATCTTATCTTATCTTATCTTATCTTATCTTATCTTATCTTATCTTATCTTATCTTATCTTATCTTATCTTATCTTATCTTATCTTATCTTATCTTATCTTATCTTATCTTATCTTATCTTATCTTATCTTATCTTATCTTATCTTATCTTATCTTATCTTATCTTATCTTATCTTATCTTATCTTATCTTATCTTATCTTATCTTATCTTATCTTATCTTATCGGTTTTGGGCTTCACAGTGATAAGTCGGGCGTATTTATTTACTAGCATCGCAAGTGTCGGCTGTTTTGTTATTTAGTTAAAAGAGTGTTGTGAAGTAAAAAGTGTTTATATGGAAACCACTTATATGTTTATGCTGCTAGAGAAGTGGCAAATTTACCCACAAGCTCAATAGAGCTCCAATAGGACATCATTTTGCATAATAATATTTTGAATAAGTGTAAATTTTATGGAAAATTTATCGGCACAACTGTATAAATCGAAGGGGTGAGAGCTGTGATGGTTTTTTATGATGATCTGCTTTGGTTTAGCCTGTGTATTGACTTGATACGATTATACCACATTACTATCAAATGGAGCTGTTGTTTTACTGCATGGAAGGATCCACAATACACTTTTTTTGAACAGAAGAAATTGATAACAAAGTAAGCGGGCTCGTTCTAAATTGGTTAAACTTCAGCAGTGATTTGACTTTCCCAAATCTTTGCTTGTCAGTACAATTGAGTTTTGTTCCATATTAGTTGCCGGTTATTTATAATTGAACTTGACCCACTATTAAATCTCAATTCTATGCTAAGGGCGACGAAATTTGACAAAATATTATTATGATTGTTTTTGATAACTAATAAATCTGCAGTTATTTTAGTTGTTTTAATATTAAAATCTCAATTAAATGACACATATTTTCCATAACTTTAGTTGGACGTGATGATGACTACTTTTGTTTTAACTAAACCAGCTAGTGTAAGAGCTACGAGAAGAAGCAGAATATCAAAGCTCAACGCTCGCCTGGAACTATCAATGTGATGCATCCTTAGAAGAAACAGTTTTTAGCTAAGCACCTTTTTCACGGAGCGTCGAAAATTTTTGCTCTCAAAATCTGTTCTTTATTTCTAGTGATTTCGAACCATTTAACCTTAGATCGCAATGTCAATACCATTAACGAATATGTAAGAGAATTGCTCAACCTTTTAGTGCTTACGTATTTCTTTGTTTTGACATATGCACCGTTCATCTCAACATAAACAACGTAATGAATATCATTTGACCAGTGTTAAATGTTCCGTGCTGTCAAGTGCGTTTACAGTCCAATTATTATATCTACTCTAATTGAATGTATTCCAATAAATTGTGATTGGATAATGGACTTTCTACTTTTGTGTGTATGGTAAATCATTGTTCATATTTGTTTAAATTAAAGTGCAAGAATGGAGTAATGTCCGCATTAAGAGTATGTGTTCAGACTATGAAGTTTTGCCAAATCACAGGAATAAGTTTTCAAAATAAAGCTGCTAAACTGTAAGACCACACTAATACCATCACAAAAGATCTTAAAATATTTGGTATTGGGTATGAAAACATTAAAGGTGACTTTGGAGCTGTTTCTGCTTGATTAACTTGATTTATTATTAGGTAACTCAAATTCTTTACTGCATTATCAATTGATAAATCGTTTAAGTATTGGTAGTTCTAGTACTTGATTCTACAAAAACAAACAGAAAAAGAAAATGAGATTGAACTTTCATCGAAAATTCAAGTTAGTCTTGTGTACTTACTTTTCTGTGCTTGTATATACGCAAATAGAGAAACTGCATGGCTTGAAGTTACTTATTCTAAAAAAAATGTTATAGCTCATGTAGAACATCGCAAATAACTCTCAGCAAGTCAGGAAGATATTGAATGCATTTAGGTATTTTCTAGTACAATTTCTGAGGCTAAAAATGGATGGAAATTGCTGTTTACCTTAGAAATCATATGGTCAGTCACTTGATTAACTTAGATACTAAATTTTTAACTAAAAAGCGAGTGGCCAGGGCTCAGTGGCGTAGCGTAGTCGGGGCGCCACGTTTTAGGGGGCGGCAAAATTTCACAATAAAAAATAAACATATTTGAATCATATCATATTTTTATCGCAACTACAACTCGCTAATTATTTAATCTTGTCGATCGTAAAGTTGTACCTAATCATAGATGATAGGTATTGTACCTGTTACAACAATGTATCTAAGTGGTCGAAGTAAAACAAATTTTGTATTAATAAACGTGATTGTAAGACTCAGATAAACTTTTTTATTTAAAATGTAACATGTACGCGAGGGGTTCCAAAAATAGTTAGAATGTATGAAAAAAGTGTATTTAGAGCTTTTCAAAATATTCTCCTCTCACTCCTATGCACGTATGCATTCGGGGTTCAACTAGCTTTCAAAATATTTAAAAAACGTATTTTGCAGAAAGTCGAAAAAAAACCGCCAAAATTCTTCGATTGCCTCGTCTGCAGTGTTGAATTTTCGCCCACGAAGCATTTTTTTACCGTGGGAAATTAAAGAAAATCGCATGGAGCTAAATCTGGACTGTACCAGTGGATGGGGTAACATTTGTACCCCCAAAGTTGTCAAATAATCTATGGTTCTAACAGTTGTGTGCCTTATCTTGGTGAAAAAATAATGCCACTGACGCCGCTCCTTGGGCACCGCTATTCAACTCTCCGATAGCTTGAGGCAGGCAAACTTCGCAGTACCATTTACTAGTTACTAGTTACGGTCTTCTAGTTGAATTATTGCTACTGGTCCACTGCGTCGAATAAAAACCGCTATCATTTTTTTATTAATGCTCCGACCACGAATAACTTTTGTGGGCAACTGGTCATCTTCAAATACCCATTGCGTGGATTTCGGCTTCGTACAAGAATCCTAGCTGCAGATCCAAGATTCGTCAGTTTTAAGGATGCAGGATACGTTTTTCGAAGTTCCTCCTTTGAACTTTTCCAGCATAAATTTGCACCAATCAACACGACGAGATTTTTGCTCTTTGGTGAGAGAATGAGGTATCCATTGCGAAGCAAGCTTCCTAACTTTAAGTTGTTCATGCAGGATGGCGGGAACTGCCTGTGATTCAAGGGGCTCGAGCCTACCTTGAATTAGGGCGATCGGCCTTAGTTGATCACGCGGACTCAGTGCGGGTTGGTCGACTTCACATGTCACGTCATGTGTCTATTTTTCCGCAATAGCCACTCTACCCTGATGACATATGACATTTTCATGAGTTACTGCAGTTGGTGGTGGGCCAGGTCTGGGGTCATCGTTAAGGTTCTCTCGACCACGTTTAAGTCCACGATACCAATAATTAACTCCTGCAAATGCAGGAGCAGACTCCACAAAAGCACCTTGTAAATTTTCGTGAGATTCCTTGAAGGTTAACCCTCGTTTATCATCATATCAGCCGAAGGAAGTCCACTGCTGGACATAGGCCTCCCCCAAGGATCTCCACGACGACCGGTTCTGCGCTGCCCACATCCAGCGGCTTCCAGCAACCCTCGTTTATAATCATAGAAAATCATAGCACGACAAGCGTCCCGCGAGACGTCCATTGTCGCAAACTCAAGAAGAGTGATAGATAAACATTAAAAATATTTTCAAAAAGAACTACCTACACATAGGTGGCCAATGGTTTTTAACCAAGGAAATATGTATTGAAATTAGCCATCAATTCAAAATAGTTTCAGAAAAAAAAATGTATTTATTTTGTGGCTGAGAATTTTCGGAACAACCTAGTTGTAATGCAAAATAATGATGACTGTTCTTTGCTGAAAATTTCTCTAGAATAAATGATTGTCATGTATAGTAGGTATACATTAAATTGTAATACCTAAATAAGTGGGTGGCAAAATTGTCTTCCGCACCGGGCGGCCGACACTCACGCTACGCAACTCAGGGTTGGTTTCTTTTAGCTGTAGAAATTTTATGATTTATTTTTGATTTTGTGTGGTTGACTTTACTACTTCCTTAAATGTAGATAAATGAGAAAAGACTGTTAATTTTAAAAATTTAAAGTGGATTTACTAAATAAATGCTATAAAGTGCTAGACAATTGATTTGATTCGCGATTGAAATTAAACTGGCATAGAACGCCAAAGATTTTAGAAAGCAAGGCTGGCCTGGTATAAGCAAAAAAAATATTCAGAGCCGAAAGAGCGGCTGTCAGATTTTTCGTGTAATTTTAATTTGCGGTAATGCACCATAAATGGTTCCGGGAGCCAATATTTCTGAAAATAATAATTTGTGATTCTGTAGATACAAGCATTAAATGTCATGTAAAATATTATAACGCATTAATTACCTTAATTAAATTGTCAGTGTGCAAAAAAAATCTCTAGAATTTTTTTCTTGTGGCATTTATTTTACGCTTGAAATTGATTTTTTCTTTAGTAATTGGTGTTCTGCCAAAGCGAAGCAAAATTATTACTGCGAATCGATAAAGAACTTCTAGTTAAAACTATAATTTTGTATACTTAAATCAGAATGATCCATCGTTAGTTGTTAGTGGAATATCGGCATCTTTGTAGGCGCGCAGTGTCAGAAAAATAGCTGCAGTTTAAGTTTTTTTTGTACCGTTGAAAATTTGTAATTCAACACAATATAAAGTTTTATTTTCTCCTCTCAACTGTCAAGCTATAATAACTCCCACCCTCCCTGTCTGTCGCAACCGCCAGATGGCCAGTGACAGACAGGGGTTCTGGGTGCGCTATTGTTTACTTTTATTGGATTTTTTGTGAATCTAAATGGAATATTGTGCGTTTCCATATAAAATATTAATCTAAATTAGAGTGCTTATAACATAAAAATAAAAGAACATTAATTCTTTACTTGTAATTTAGACCATTTAAGTAACAGAAAAAATGCCAAAAAACAGTCACAAAAAGGCCATAGTTTGAAGGACAAGTTTACACAGAAAATCCGAAGTATAAGTTATTATATGTAATCAAAACAAATTATTACGTACCCTGGCATCGTTTTCACTACAAATATTTTTCAGAAACACAGGAACAACAACGTAATTTGTGGGCACATTCACTCGCGATTTGAAGTACGAGACATGAATTTTGAGAGAAGTTTCTCTGAATATTTTTGTACTGTAAGTGTGGCTAATGATTAGCCACAGAGGTAGACAACTTCACTCCTATTCATTTCCTAGCTTTCTATTGGTTCATAAGCAACCTTTGATTTAGTTTAGGCGCTAATTTGAACCGCCGTAAATCGTTCCGCCTGGCGACCAGCGACAGACACGGGTTTTTTTTTTATTTTGCCGCCTGGCGGAATGCGACAGTTGAGTGGATAATCTGGTTTTTTTTGTAGTGAGAATTTAAAATTTTGACCTGGAAAATGGTCCTTGTGTCTATGAAATCGGGCGTAACAATGTGACCCATGTATCTAAAATTAAAAATCCATTCTAGGGGTGTACTATTCAAAGTAATGTGAGGCACATCAGTGAGTCGGTTACTTTTAACCTCGAAGACCATATACTGACTTTTTGCGTGATAAAAAGTAGGTATACATATTATATATCAACCCATGTTCACTGTTCAGCTGCATATGTTTTACAGACCTTAAGTAGTTGTCTCACAGCAGCACCATATCGTCAGCGTAACTTAAGTTATTTACACTAACTCTGTCTATGTGGCATCCTACATGCATGCTGCCGAGCTCCACGATCAGCCCATTGACATAAAGGTTAAATAGACCAGGTGAGCTTAGACCCCTCCCCCCTGTCTTACCCCTCACTCCAGTTTGTATGGTTGGGACAGAGTGTGGCCTAATTACTTTTTACGACATTTTCTAGTTTTATTTCACTGGGACTACGGTGGTTCTCAATAATTCTGTAAGGCAGGTAAGAATGCCATAAACACATTGTGTAGTAGCCAACACTCTCGATATAGAGGGCCAGCATATTGCTGGTGCTCCATGCTAAGACCATCGCATGACCAGGGGACTTACGTTTAGATCCTTATTACCTACGTCGTAGGGTCCGGAGTTGCAGTTTATGCGAGGAACTTGTATCAAACAGGCTCCAAAGCCTCGAGCATTGCCGCAAAGTCGCCTGTCTATCGGTGTTCTACAGGATTCATTTCAGAGAGTGTGCCCTGGAGCTTCACGACCCGAGCTTCCACCTTTACGCTCGAAGCTTTTTGCTTCTTCGTTCATTTATGCGAACGGCCAAGGACTGGAATTTCCTGCCGGCGTTTGTATTCCCCGATTCGTATAATTTAGGAATCTTCAAGACGAGAGTGAATAGGCACTATTTGAGCTTGCGTGTTACATTCTTGGCTGTATCGCCACTTACCATCAGGTTTGGTTCCAGCCAAACGCACTCAAATTTTTAATACAAAAAAAGTTTGGATGCAGTTCTCCTAGTAAAGTTGCGTTTAACTGCATTCAAACTGCGAATTTGCAGCTGGAATGCAGTCCGTGCGTCTGGAACCTTACTCTAAAGATTTCCTAAAAATTTAATCAAATTCGCTGCAGCCGTTTTGAATTCCATAGAACATACATTTTTATTTCACAGCATTCTATTTTTTAATAATTGTGAAAACCTTTAAATTTTTTCTTGACTCGACTATCCAAAAACCGAGCAAGTGCGTGTCCGGCCACGCGCAATGTAGGGTTCCGTAGTTGCCATTATCGCGTTCATGTCTAATTTTAAAATTATCAAATACAGCGGTTTAATTTTTGGGGGTGGGCACTCGACTCCAAAAAAAATTAGCACTTACAAGCCTATTATTTCGAAAACGGAACTCTAAATTATAAAATGGTTTTACAAGACTCACAACTATTTTTTAAGCTCTAAACAACGATACCCCACACGACTGGGTTTGACGAGAAAAAAAATCATCCCCACTTTACTTATAGGGAGGTACCCTTAAAAAGTTTTTTTTCCAACTGTTTTTACAGTTCTCTCTGCGTTATTATTATATATATCTTTGCCAAATTTTAGCTCTTAACTACTAATAGTCTAAAAGCTAGGCCGCGGACAGACGGACAAACAGACATGACGAAACTATAAGGGTTCCCTGTTGTAGTATACGGAACCCTAAAAAGGAGGGGTCATGTATGTCTGTTTCTTTGGCTGAGCATGGAGCCTCAACGAGTTGATGGATTTTGAAGTTCAAGGTGTACAAACTACTGGAAGAATTTGGGTGAAATTGCGGTTAGGGCAATTTTATTTTTGAAGTGAAAACTTCTTTAGCGGCGCTGAGCACTTTTTGTTGGATGGGTAAAAACTTCCAAACTCGCGTCAGGGTCACGTGATGCTGATCGAAAAAGCGTAAGATCGAGGGGAAGGGAGAGGAACAAGTATTTCCCACTCTTTCTACCGTGCCTGAGTGTGCTGCTCCGCTTAGGCAGCACAGGGCGCTTTTCTCAATTTTCCATCTGCCGGTTAGTAGCAAAACTACTCGCCTAGCGACCTAACATCGACATATTGATGTCACTACGTAGTTCAGCTATTTCACACTAGATGTCAATAAGTGTAGAAAGTAATGGGACGTACTCAGAACTATGAGCTTTAAAAAGTTTGTGTAATAAATGAATAAAATGAGGGTTAACATTTTTACTGTTTTGTATGTGTACTGACGTACTTAAAATTTCTAGCACAAAATAATAGACAAATTATTATTACGAACATAATTTTATTTACAAAATTCAATTACCTGCGAAAATAACAGTTTTAGTTAGTTGTTGTCGGTTCGTTGCCCTATCGTTTTGAATGGTTGCGAAATGCTTAAAACGAATATCTATATATTTTTCTGATAAAAATTTAATCAGCAGTATAATATGATTTACAGTCGGTGATTGGTAAAAGCTGTAATTTAAAAAATAAAATGAAATACATACTTATTCTCCTAAAATAATTGAAACTCGGTTATACAAACAATACCGAAACCAACCGACAAATCCAGTTTTAAACTAGGTAAAGTGCCCATCTTTAATTTTTTATGGCCTTTTTTTGTCACTATGAAGTCTGCATCATTAAAATGGCAAGAACAAATCTTTGTATATTTTGTCGGAGTCCAATCCGGTCTATTCACTTTTGTGATCCATTGTTGTTTTAAATTATCATCGGATGGAAATCTAAAACAAACAAAAAGAAATAAAATTAACTAGGTGGTAAATTATCTTAATATGAATAAAATGATTATTTAACATTCGAAGTTCTTTCAATTCATGAACAGTCACGGAGAATAGTACGAGTATGTATACAACTCAGATCTTTGTTACTTGAAAATATTTGCTATGAAAATGTTATTTCATTACTGACCATAGCCGTGTGTTATTCGGTAAAATTATTTGAATCTAATTACGGCCCTGGATATTTGGTACGTTGAAAATAGTTGTTCTTGTTGACGATAGATGGCGGCCTGTTTACAATATAATTATAAAAATCACTAAAGTACTGTTTTGGCGACTAAAAAGTATTCAGGTTTAATTGTATACTTTAATTTTCAGTATCCACGTATGATTATAACTATATACCAATGCGGAACTTTACGTACTCGTATTTTTTATTCACAAAAGTTACGCCACCTAGTGTCGAGAAGTATAATTTATACTTGAAAGCCGAGAATTTTCTAGAACTATTTTAATAATTACGTATAAAATTACTTACAAATGAAATGTGATACCATTCATAGCATCAGAACGTCTGTCTGAATAACTTCGACACGATAAAACACAACACTTCATCCTTTTCTTCTTAAAAATGCGAAAACACACCAATAATGCGAGTCTCGATACATGGGCACCTGACGAAAATCACAGTGCACAGTTGCTTAGGCCAGCTCCTCTTTGTTTGTGCTCCGTGGTTGTGTAGTAACCACATTGTTGTGTACTCGTATATGTGAATTGTTTAAATTATGGAAATTGAACAAAGTGCATCGATTAATGAAAAAAGTGATGATTAAGTAGTGAATGGAAATGAGTAAGTACTTTATAAATATACTACATGAAATAAATATACTACATGAATAAATATACTAGATGAATAAATATCCCGTGGAGCGTAATTCGATTTTTTCCGCTAAAGTGCCTTGAGCGTGTTGAGTCATGGATGACGTCATTCAGACTCGGCTAGGACCTATTTTTTTAAGTTTTTTGTAAATATATAATTAAGTTATATACTATTGTTATATACCGTTGTAAAGATTAATAAATTGCCTAGGTATTAAAATTAAAAGATATTTAGAAATAACTCACCTGATGAAGACATTTTGTGGTTTTCATCATCATTTTCAAAAAAAAACTTGATTTTTGCACTTTTAGTTGCTGACTTACACAACCTTATTACACATTTTCGCAAAAACTAAAAGTATCATAGCTTAATACACTTTCATAAGTGTATATAAACTAAATATTTCACTTCGAATCACAATAGTTTTACTACAAAATTAGGATAAGTTTCCAACGACAAAAAACGGAGTTCATCACTTTGCCGTTTTGCACAGTACTTCGTACTTTTCACAAATTATTTTTGAAAATATTTGAAAAACTAATCACTTCCACATAATGTACATTTTTTCCCGAGTATTTTGATATGAGATTTATATAACAAAACATACTATTTACGTCTGAAATTAATTTTTCATTTGTTCAAAAAAATAAAATTCGCCATTTTGCCGTTACCAAAACTTGGTCTCAGTTTTAACTAATTATTTTGCAATTATTTCAAAAACTAATCATTTTAACATAATCTTCATTCTTTTCCCAGTAATTTGATATGAGATTTATATAACAACACGAACCGTTTACGTCTGAAACTCATTTTCACACTTTACTATTCTCACAATACAAACGACACGGCAAAACAATATGGCTGACTATGGCCGCCCGGCTTGGAAATAATTTATTTTTGAATGATATTCGAATGGATGAACGATAAAAAGAGGATAAAACAGGTCACAACATGATAGAGCTTGTGTATAAAAAGATTCGTTCCTATACGGTCGGTAAGACGGCAACCAATCACATAAGAGTTTATTTGGTCTACCGGTAGTCCAAAACACGCTCCACGGAGACATTTTTTCTGGCCTACCGGTAGTCCAAAACACGCTCAAGGAGACTAGATGAACAACTCTTACTTGGCTTTAGCCCGTAACTGCCGTTAAGAAAACCAGCTATAAGCTGAGCACTATAAAACGTAGAAAAACGTTTAATAATAATAGTAATAATAATAGTAATAAATACAATTTTAATAATAAGATTAGGTTTCGATGGAGTCTGTATTTACACATAATAGATGTAATATTTGTAATATGTTTATACTTTATAGCATTAACCTATATTTTCATGACACCACATTAAGCCCATTTGCGGTGTAGGTTTACCAAAAAAATAATTTTGAATAAAAATAAATGAAATAATATAATAATAAATAAAATTTCCATTTTTCAGAGAAAGAAAAAAAATACGAAATCGAGAATACCAAAGGGCATTTCGTCAGCGACAAAAAAATTTGAACCAAAAAGATTCGAAGGAAATCAAACAAGCAAGAAAAAAAAAAGACATCGTGAGAATCAAAGGGTATATTATCAACGTACCAAAGATTCAAAGAAAAATGTAGAACAATTGTTCCAAAAGAAATTGGATGATTTGCCAATGTAATTAAATTTCATATTTTAAATATTATAATATATGATTCATAATTTATTATTATTTTATTTCATTTTACGATTTCTTTGTTTTTTCGCTCGAAATTATGGATGAAAGTTGATATTTCTAAGAGATAAAAATTAATGTAATATATAAATAAATAACGATATAATATTATGAATAATAACATGTAAATTGTCAAATTTGTGTACGATAGCGCAATAAATAAACATTGTATTCTACCTCATAAATGATAGTATTTTTGTACTTATAATTAAACACAACGTTAATACTAAAGTTTTTACTTCTGCCGGCACTCCCGGAGTGCTACCGGTGTGTTTTATATCAATTGTAAGACTCGGTTTGGTTGGTGGAAGGGCATTTTCTAAGCCCGCCTGGCTAGCTACCACCATCTTATCTAAGTCTTGCCGTCAAATATCAATGTTGATATCATTGGTGTGTTCCGGCATGAAGATAAGATAGCCAGTTCCCCATTGCGTTGGGGAATCTTGGTAAGGCCGCTTCCATCTTCGGCAACATCGTCACTTACCACCAGGTGAGATGTTGTCAAGGTTTTACCAATTGTGAAAAAAAATATATATCTTCGACGTTATTACTTTCGAGTGACGACGAAGCGAAGAAGGTATTGTGGTGGCAAAAAAATCAAAGTTGAGATTTTGTTGGGGATCGATTGTCTTTACGCTAAGTCTTAATAAAAAAATGTGTGTGTTTGTGTGTGTGAATGTCCGTCCGGTGCTCTAGTTCCCAAACTAAACAATGGATTTCGGTGAAATTTGGGTTACGGCAATATTATTTTTATATCTCCAGGCGTTTTCCATTTCCCCTGTCTTGATTTTTTAGGGTTGCCACCATAGTAAAAAATCACTTAAGTATTATATTATTTTTTACTCATAAATGGCTCTGATGATTTTAATGAAACTTGGTATGTTACTATAAATGTATATGGCCTACAGTACGCGGTAGTTCGTTGTCGCAAGAAAAAACGGAAAAAGGTACCTCCCATACAAATCCAAGTTGTTTGATAGTTTTTCTCAAAAATGCCTCTCTAGGTACTTTGTTATTCTAGAAAAAATCTAAGTAAGTTACCTGCCATACAAACCAAATTATTTGTAAATTTTTCATCAAGTCTGATATACCTAGCTTTATTATTTACTACTAAGCAAGTGATTCCTCACGATGTTTCCCTTCACCGTATAAGGGCGTCGGATAAACGTACCTACATATTTTTTTTTATTATTTTTTTTATTCTGGGACAAATCACACATGGTCATCTGGCCCCAAAGTAGGATTCCCTGTGTTATGGGAACCAGAGACTGATATACATACTTATATACGTTTAAATACATACATATATAGATAAATTTAACACCCAGACACAGAGCAAACAAATCTGCTCATCACACAAATGCTTGCCCTGGGTGGCAAGGGGGATCGAACCCACAACCCTCGGATCAGTAGTCAAGGGCAATAACCACTGAGCCATCGAGTAGTCAAATATGAAATCAAAATTCTAAAACACATTGGTATACGTGGCAGGATTCGAACCACGACCTCCCGAGCTGGAGGCAGCGGTCCTTGCCGTTACGCCACCGACGCTCTTACGGTGAAGGAAAACATCGTGAGGAAACCTGCACATGCCTGCGAAGAAACTCAGAGGTTGTGTGTGAAGTCGACCAACCCGCACTGGGCTCGCGTGGTCGACTAGGGCCCGATCGCCCTAATTCAGGGTAGGCTCGAGCCCCTCGGTGGGGATGTAAATGAGAAGCAAGTGTAATGTTTATGGTAGATTTAGTTATGCCCGACTACGACAAACAATAAAGGCTTCGCGAGAAAGTATGCGCAGCGTCACTGATTATTTATTATTTCATTTGTGTACATGTGGTACTTACTTTATTATTTGCAGATATCCAAGAGTTCTATGAGCTCACACTTCTCGATGACACCAAGTCCATCCAGCAGAAGACAGCGGAGACCATTCGCATCGCCAACAAATGGGAAGCCGACAATGTCCGGAGAGAGGTAAATATTTAAGATTACTTTATAAGTTACTAGCTGTTTCCCGCGGTTTCACCCGCGTGGACAACGTTTCTATGACTTTTCGAGGGTGCGCAGTGCGTGGTAAAAAGTAGCCTATGTCTGAATCCAGGTCCTAATCTGTCTACCTACCAAATTTCAGCCAAATCCGTTCAGTAGTTTTTGCGGGAAAGCGTAACAGACAGACAGAGTTACTTTCACATTTATAATATTAGTAGGGATAACATAACAATAATTTTATCATTGACCATACAGATGTCAGAAGATCAAAAAAATTGACTGGCTTTGTGACGTAAACAGGTTCACAACGTTTATATATGTGATCTAAGTTGGCAACAAAAAGGTTTTAATGGCAAACAAAAAATTAAATTAAAGATTCAATTAAAAATCCCCGACAAAAACGTCTAAAAATTTGAAAAAATAATATTTATTGGCCCTTTGGTAATATTTGTAGGAGTACCGCTAAGTTGTGAAATTTTTATTAATTAGTTGTAGTAATGTAAATCAGTTGTATTCTGTTTTTATTTTATTTACCTATCGGTCCCCCTACGCGACTACTCTTGGATCAAAATATTACTACTTAAATTAAACTCAAAGGGCCAATACACATTATTTTTTTATTTTTTAGAGGTTTTCGTCGGGGGTTTTTTTAAATTTTTAATTTAATTTTTATTTCGTGCTTTTTAAACTTTACTTAACTAAACTCTAGCCCCACATTTACACTATTAGTTTCTAGCCTATTTTGAATCAATCAAACCTGTGGAAGTTGCTCACCTCCCTTGTTTGAAGCTGCAATTAATTGTGTTATAACTTTAAACTTCAAATCAATTGGACCTGTGGAAGTTTTCCACTTTTTGTACCTCTGTTTCAGCAGATTTCGGGAGATGCTGCAGCATCAGATTAAGGTTACCATATTATATCTAACACCTATTCATTGAGACTATTCCAATGAGCCCAAACACGATACTTCTTTTGTAAGTTGTTGAGGAGTTGGGTATTCTGCCGATTCCAGGAGATGCTGCAGAATCAGGTCAAGGTTACCATGTTCTATGCAACACCTATTCATTGAGACTATTCCAATGAACCCGACCACGATACCTCCGCTATAAGTTGGTAAGAAGTTGGGTATCCTGCAGATTACAGCAGATGCTGCAGCATCAGGTCAAGGTTACCATGGTTTTGCAATACTATTACAGTAACAGGGCACCAAATTTTTAATCGATCAGACCTGTATAAGTTGCCCAGATCTCTTCATCACCTAGATAAGAGCTGATGATCCTCAAACGGCTGAACAGATCTTCATCAATTATAGCTAAGAACTATCGCAAGGAAACTTGCTTTCACGTTAAAAAACCGCATCAAAATAGGTCCATCCGTTTGAGAGCTACGATGCCACAGGCAGACAGATAGACACACACAGATATTGGCGTCAAACTTATATATAACACCCCTCTTTTTGCGTCGGGGGTTAAAAACATTTAGACGTGTATCATCATCATATCAGCCACAAATCGTCCACTGCTGGACAATTATATTAGACGTGTATAATTGTTTAAAAACATTGAGATTTTTTTTTATGAAAAATATTATTGTGGGCCGCCTTCGGTCGACCCACATAAAAAGCCAGGAGAGAGCAGTGGACTGTTTTTACAGGGGAGACGGTCGATCGCATGGTTGCGACTGACTTGCGAGGGGAAGTAACGCCTTGGAGTGGAAGAAAACACGATTAGTTTGTAATGTATACTGCTTCCGATTGGGAGACGCGAGAGGCTTTCCTTCTTCGAGGTTCTATTACGATGCTGTCGCTCGAGAGAAGGTCCTTGCGAGAGTCAATTACGGCGCTGTCTCTTGCGTAGGGTTCTGCTAGGCTCTTCTCGCTTAGAGTAGCTCCTTAGGAATTTCACCTCTTCTCGCAGTTACATCTGCTTGATTCTTTGAACTGAATGATCAGAACTGAACTGAATGACGCTACCGCGGTCCTTGTCTGTTTATATAACTTGCTCTTATTCGTCGGCTAGCCAAGTCCATGTTCGGGCGAGATGAGTCAGTGCTCCCGCACATCCGGGAGCTTGCCCCTACCGCTCGAATGCCGTGGACAGGAAGCGCCTGCCGCGAGACCTCCTGTAGGTTACGGCGGGCCCCTTATCGGAACCCACTCCTCCGGCTCCGACACTACCGCCGCCTAAGTGCTGGTCGCTCGCTGGGCCTTCCCCCATGGGGAACCGCTCGGCAGGGCAGGCAACGTTTCCCCTTTGCCCCTTCAGGGCAACGAGAAGAAACCCGAGAGTTGGAGCAATACTTCAAGGCCGACCGTCCTCATTCAAACATCTGACCCTTGTCTATTTTCGCGGTTTTCTAGCCTCTTTTGTCATTCCCAATGAAAAACAGACACACAAACTCATTTATTTACACAACATACAGATAGACAACATAAGAGGAACCTTACAAATGCGATACTTAAGCTAATAGAAAGCATGTAAAATTACAGTACTAAATGCTTATCCTAAGACCCTATAAGTCAAATATATGTCTATGTACCTATAACCTACTTATAACATCAAGTTAACTAGAAAATACCAATTTGAAATAACTAGCAAAGTGGGAGGCTAAAACACAAACATACAAAAACTTTTTTTCACAAAATATTTACAACTTTCGAAAAATCACAAAAAATAACCAGTGAATAAAAAAGGAAAACATTTAAATTTGTTTCTTAAATAAATGTTCACGACTGAACAATTATAGACTATAATATAATTAAGAAACTAATTTAAATGTTTTCCTTTTTTATTCACTGGTTATTTTTTATGATTTTTCGAAAGTTTAAAAGTAAAGACCCAAATACTACGAAAAAAAAACTGAATCAGTGACCTACTAATTTCAATTGACGATTATGAAATATTATGAAGAATATCGTGAGGAAACCTACACACGCCTGCGAAGAAACTCGAAGGTTGTGTGTGAAGTCGACCAACCCGCACTGGGCCCGCGTGGTCGACTAAGGCCTAATCGCCCTGACTCAGGGTAGGCTCGAGCCCCTCGGTAGGGACGTATATGAGCTGTAATGATGATGAAATGAATGAAACAATATAGTGTTAATAAATAACTTTTTAGGGTTTCGACGTCAACATGGAACCTTAATAGTTTCGCCATGTCTGTCTGTCCGTCCGTCTGTCCGCGGCTTAGCTCAAAGACTATTATTACCTACTATACAGATTAAATTTGACATGGGTATACATATTAATCACGCCGACAAAAAGTGGTACAATAAAATCTTGAAACATTTTTCCCCTACTTGCAAAGAGGGGGTGATTTTTTTTGTTGACGTACCCTATCTGGTGTGGTATCGTTAAATAGGTCTTTCAATACTACTGAGGGTTTGCTAGAACCATTTTTCAATTAAGTGATCGGTTTGTGAATATTAAGCTTTAAAGTGCTAATTTGAGTTAAGAGCCAAGTGTCCCCCGCCCCTCCTATCAGCTAAACCCCTATTTAAGGACATCTGAAAAAAAATTAAATAGTAGGACATATTATAATCAATTTATAAGTAAAACTATCACGGCTTTAGACTTTTTTAGTTTAGGAGTAATAGTCGACCAATTTAAGCTATGCAGTTAGATTTGTAAAAAGCTTCTCAGAGCTACAAAATAAAAAGTGGCAAAGTAAAATCACGGGTGCGGTAAAATCAATTTTGCGGACAGTAAACTAGCATGTAAAGTAGGTACCACTTTTCGAGCAACTGTATTGAAAAATGTTTTAGCGCCGCAGTAGCTCGCCGTTAATTAACAATGACCAGACAATACTGAACGATCGCGCTGAGAGTGCAAAAGTTGTTTACCTCCCTACTAACAAATCCCAGACAGAATGAATGCTAGCAATTAACGAGACTGAAGTGGAATTTAAAATTGAATAAATTGTAAAGCTACACTGCACATACTTTCCCGCGAAAACGTACAATCAACAAATCGAATAGGCAAGCAACGTGAAGCGGATTGATACTTAAAACAAATTGAAAACAAAAAGATGGCCGTTGTATAGAGTTCGTCGTTCGTCAGAATAAACTAATTTCGTCAGAATAAACAATATTGATAGGACATCCACCGCCTCCGTGGCGTAATGGTCAGCCCATTCGCTTCAGATCTGGAGGTCGCGGGTTCGATTCCCGGTGGGGTCAACTTGTAAGACTCGGTTTGGTTGGTGGTAGGGCATTTTCTAGCCCGCCTGGCTAGCTATCACCATCTTATCTAAGTCTTGCCGCCAAACATCAGTGTTAACAACATTGATGTGTTCCGGCTTGAAGATAAGATATAGCCAGTTCTCCATTGCGTTGGGGAATCTTGGTAAGCCCGCTTCCATCTTCGGCATGATCGTCATTTACAATCAGGTGAGATCACAGAACAGGTAATAATTATTACCTGTTCTGTGGGTGAGATGATGCCAAGGGCTTACCAATTACGAATAAAAAATATATAAAAAAAATATGAATTATAATTACAACTGGCAAAGATTCATCAAAATCGTCACATTTTTTTTTAGATTTTTGCATTTTTATTTTTTGTTGCCATACAACTACTGTTGCTACCCTTTATTGGCAACTCAGCCAGAATCTTTTAACAAATGAAGGTGTGTTCCGGCATGAAGATAAGATAGCCAGTTCTCCATTGCGTTGGAGAATCTTGGTTAGCCCGCTATCATCTTCGGCAACATCGTCGCTTACCATCAGGTGTCATGTTGTGAAAGGTGCAATTGTCAATAAAAAAAATATCACAAAATTCATAATGTCAAAATTGTCATTTGGACTTGCTAGGTAAAGCATGACGGATGGATGTGTTTGGCAAACATGTTTTTTTTGTTTTTTTACTAGTGATATAGGTAATATGGAACATACTTTGGATAAAAATATAAAAACTTTTTGTCACGACGACAAAACTTTATTTTGGTCCCTCGCTGCGATCGGTCGCTGGAGAATAAATAAATGGTACAGCCATGGTGTGCATACTTTCTCCCGAAGCTTCTACTGTCCGGCATACTTAGGCGTACAAAAATCATCAATAAATATTACGCTTATTTAGTAGCAAAGAATGTAAGGTAAATTATCATTGTTAAAAAAAATACCAATAATTTGAGTTTGTATGTATGATATTCAGATTTTCCCTTTTGTAATAAACTACCCAGTGTGGTTGGCCTTAAGTCCTAGTTGTTTACAAAGTTTCATTGAAATCGTTAGACCCCTTTTTGAGAAAAAATATCAAAAAATCTGGGTTTGTATGGGGGGGGGGGGGGGTACTAATCCTTTTTTTCTGGAATAACGAACTAAAGGTCATAAAAAGTTATAGTAACGCACAAAGTTTCTTTTAAAATCATCAAGCCATTTCTGAGTTAAAAAAATAATACCTACTTATCTGGTTTTTTTTACTAATATTCCCAGGTCGATGTACGGGGGCAAAACTAAAAAAATCGTAGCGGTTCCATTTTCTTTGGTAATTAGGAAAAATGGGAAGATTAAGGCTGGAGGTAATAAAATAATATTCCCTAACACAAATTGTATCCAATTCCAAAAACACACACACATACTGTGCTATTTTTAATTGTATGTAATATAGAAGTCATTCAATTGTATAGTATTTTGGACTCTTATCTATTAGCAAAGAATATTGTGTATGGCCCGCGTGGTCGACTAAGGCCCGATCGCCCTAATTCAGGGTAGGCTCGAGCCCCTCGGTGGGTACGTATATGAGCTGATGTGATGTGATGTGATTTTGTATTGGTACTCATTAGTATAAGAAAACCCATCAACACCTCAAGTTCGATTTGTTTGCCTTATTAGATACACCTATACCTAATACCCAAGCAGTTCGATTTTTTTCCTTATTAAGTAGTACACTTACTCTACCTAAGTAGGTACCTGTGTTCTCTCCAATGCCCAGCCGCTCTGGCGTGATTGGGTGAAACTGCTATCTACCAAACTATTATTCAAAATTTTAAAATTGCTACAAAGTTAACAGCCAAATCGTATATTCCAGGTCCACACAGATGAGAGTGAATACCGGTCTGTATCAAATGCCTTCCTCCAGGATAACCATAATAAAAAGCAGGAGCAGCCGCGAAATGACACCCCTGATTCGGCGCGTGTAAGTTTGTTTTACTTCATCCTCATTGTCATTAATGTTGACTGAAAGACGAAGATTCTATAGCTGATACCTAAATGTTAACTTTATTTTGCCAGGTTGGCGCGATTCAAATTGTTACACCTTCTTGCACGGACACCGAAGAAAAGAAGGTAAAGACAACTTAACTTAATCACCAAATATATTTTCTACATAATATCTAAGGGTTACTTCTATTTAACAATGGCAATGGTGAAAATTAGTTTAGTGAAGAAAGTTAGCAAAAAGGGAAGCTCTACCTTCCTCTAGCGCCATCTGTTGTGAAAATAAAAAAGTTGTTCGATTTTCCTGTAGAGATCACTCTTTATTTTCTTGCGTTCCGTTTCGTTCAACTATAAACGTTGCTGACGTGACGTCTACGCTGCGAGCGAGCAAACGGTACGCCACAAGCACAAGAGTACAAGTGGTGTAATGGCGGATGGTTGGTGTTTCGCGTCTCATAGTACTATTTATAACCTAAAAATATAGTACAAGTTTTCGGCGATATGTGCGCTAACGTTTCTCCGTTGTGTGAATTAGTGCGGCTGAATAATTTCGCATTCGTGCCAATGACTTTCGAGTACCCCGCCTGAAGGAAACTACTCTAAATGATAATCAGTGAAATGATATTGCAAACAGAATTTTGACATTCAAAACTGCTGATATTTCGTATTCGTCGCAAGTAAGGCCATTTAATAAACACTAATCTATTTTTAAACGTTCAGTAATTTCTTTACACTGTGGGAACGTTTTCGATTCTCGGTGAGACTAATGTGACTTGTGAGCTCTAGATTTGCTTGTAACCACTCGCTGTGTTACTTGCTGCCGTCATTTCTTCAATATCAATGGTCATCAATCGCACACTAATAAATAAGTAACGTAACACGGACATATCGCTTTGACATTCATACAATCCTATCATTGAATCTAAGTTGGTTACCAGCCTAATAATTACCTACCCATAATACCATACCTATACCTATTAAAGCACTATCAGAGAAGGGCTTGGCTAAATCACTTGATAAGGACTATTACTGCAGTTTTAAAACCCAAAGCTAACATGATAATTGGCTTAAGTTAGGGGACTCATTAAAACATGAAAGGAGGTTACAAACTTCATGAAGAGGTCATCCTTATTTAAACTGTTTTTGGTGCAAGTTAGATGTGGGTTCTAGGTAGAAAATGGTGCATGCAGCCGGCGGACAGGGGTGCTGACAGCGGACACGAGTGTAACTAACCATGCATGCAGTGTACATAGTGTAGAACAGAGCTACAGAGATAAGTTCAAAGGGCTATGCACACTTGCCCTTCAAAATGACAGAGAGACGCAAGAAAAAAACACATAATGGATTCCTCCGGAAGGTGTCCTCCTTGTTTAATCTTGACATGGTGAGTAGGTTTGAAATGGTATAAATATTGAAATTGTTTAAAACTAAATTTCACCATTGTTAGTATAACACTCAAGTGAAGTTGCATATACAAATTTTGCCAGATTGTTGACGCGAGGCATCTGCAAGTTGAGGAAATTGAATTGCTTTTCATTTCTTTTAAGTATATTTTTTATAGTTGGAAAGTGTAGGCAGTAGTAGAACTGAATGCAGTTAGAGCTGCCTAATTTACATTTCACTTCCATATTCTTATCAAAACATTACTGTGCCACTTTATTTGTTAAGGAATGTAACTGTGTCATTACTGTCTTGTTAACTAATTTAGAATAGCGTTATGTTCTACATATTATTTGAAGAAGCGTAGGTGTGTGTATAAATACAAATTTATTTATTTATACTTTTTCAGGCTCACGTTGCACCATCTGAAATGAAGCAGGTAAATAAAGTGAATTAATTAATTTGTTATATCTACCTATAATAATATTATATAGATGTAATGAATAGGTAATTACAGCTCACATTTTGAGTTAAGAATGCTTTATTAACTAGATTTTATAGTTTATTACAAGGAGGTTTCAATTTCAATTCAAAGGTGTTAATTAATTGAGAAAAGAAAATAAAAAATCCATTTGCGGTGTTTAATTTAAATTTTGCCTATTTATTTTTAAATGGGCAAACAAATACAAATCGTGAATATTTTCTTGATGCTTGAATACCACTTGAAAACTGGTTTAATCTTAATGAACTAAACACAGTGATTAAGTGAATAAAATGCTTGAAGGAAATTGGCTGATGTGATTAAAATAAAATGTAAATTTTTTGTTGTAAGTTTTTTTAAGCAAATAGGTAGTGCATTTCATATCTTAGATACTTACAGGCAAATGAGTGACAGATAGTTTTTGAATTTGTGTGAGTACATACTGATAGTGTTAAGTGGCTACTGTCCTGAGGAGCGTGCCATAGTAACTTGTCATATTATCTGTTGTTGCTGCTCGCCACTCATTGCATTTCATCCTTTCTTCCCTTTACACTCTCACTAATGCAAAAAACATGTCTCGGTGATTTGACTGTACTAAAATAGTAACTTAACCTAATTCCAAATTTTAACTTCCACTCAGTAGCTTTTAAGGCACTAAGACGACACAATATGAGCAGAGCAGATCAATCCATGATAAAATAATATCAAAAGTAATACTATTCATTTTAAGTTCAAATCAATGTGGGCTTTAATGTGGCGGTTACTTTCAAACTGAACGCTCAATTTTATTATCTATTCTTACATGTTTTTATTGTGAAGAAAAGTTAATGTCGCAGATTTTTTTCATTCAACATAAACTGGTTTTTATTTTTGAGAAATTTTGCAAATAATGCTAAACACAAGGATATTTTTTACATCAATAGTGGTAATGTTTTTATAATTGTATTCAATTAAACAAATTACTTCGAGACAAATATAAAGTATATTTTTCTACAGTGGTGGTAGGTTTATGCAGTCTTTCAATAACTTTTTAGTCGTTAGACCGGTCAGCAGAATATCAGCGCTGTAGGTATGGTAGGTATGTAGCTATGTACCTGCAGCAATTTCTCAGCTACGCCAATATTATATGTAGGTATCTACCCACTATTTATGAGAGCCCCCAGGAGGCTCGAGTTTCCATACAAACATAGTTCTGCTTTAATATAAAAACTACATGCTGGATTGAATCCAAACTTTACAAATATATTTAGTAGACACATATCAATTTTTGTATTTAGTTTTTATCGTAGTAATTGATTAAACAAAGGCTTAAATTAGTTTTTTACTGAAAGTTTGAAACAGCTCGTATTTTTTCCATTTTATATTAGTACATCGAAAACTAATTTATACAAACATTGCAATGTGTCTACTCAATATATTCGCGAACTTTGGATTTAATCCAGCATGTAGTTTTTATATTAAAGTTGAACTACTTTTGTATGGAAACTCAAGCCTCCTGTAAGCATTGATATTAGATTTTTTTTTCCTTTTTTTTTAAAGGAAAAAGTTTTATCCTTGTAAATTGAAATGTAGCCTTGAATAAATATTATGTCTAATGTTAATAACCTAAGAAATTTTGGATAATTGTCATAATATTGAATGAAAGTTGCAGATAAATGGCATAGAGGGCGGCGGTGCGGATCGCACACAACAGGACGGCTATACCCACATGACCGTGGTGCTGTCGCGCGCGGGCGGCGCCGGCCTCGGCTTCAGCATCGCCGGGGGCTCCGACAACCCCCACGTGGCCGACGACCCGCATATATACGTCACTAAGCTCATACCGGGGGGAGCCGCCGCCGCTAGCCAATTGCAGATCAATGATGCCATTTTACAGGTCAGCTAGTTGATTTGTAAACCTTGAAAAGGAAATTCTTAGTTTCTATGAGATAGGTGCAATTTGTACAGGGTGTTACGAAATTGGTGTATGGCTCGTCGACTGGATCTTTTTTTCTATCCACCATTGGTAAGCCCTTGGTATCATCTCACCTGATGGTAAGCGACAATGATGCCGAAGTTGGAAGCGGGCTTACCAAGATTCCCTAACACAATGGGTCACTGGCTATCTTATCTTCAAGCAGGAACACATCAATGCTGTAAACATTAATGTTTGGCGTCAAGACTTAGATAAAATGGTGGTAGCTAGCCAGGCGGGCTGAGAAAATGCCCTTCCACCAACCAAACCGAGTTTTACAAAGTTAGACTTTGCCGGGAATTGAACCCGTGACCTCGTGATGTGAAGCTAATGGACTTAACCACTACGCCACGGAGGTGGTTAAAACTTCTTTCCCCAAGAGCCAGAGCTAATGCTAAACAAAAATTACTCTTCATACAAATCAACCAGCTGATGATTAATTTTGTGCATTTTTGTATGAAGGGTTCAAAGGGTTTTTGTTTAATCTTGTCATTTTTCGCTTTACAGCTCATAAAAAAGTAATCATGTATGGTGTTCTTTCCTATCTTAGTGTATGGTAATCAATATCTGATACTTGATCAGTGGCCAAGGATCAAGTTAGCCCACATAACGATGTGTCTCATACAATACCTTTGATCCCTCGCTTGGCTTTATAACCACTAAGCATTATGAATGATGCAGTAACACACATTAACATTGC
Organism: Coleophora flavipennella; assembly: GCA_947284805.1. Taxonomy (NCBI): domain Eukaryota; kingdom Metazoa; phylum Arthropoda; class Insecta; order Lepidoptera; family Coleophoridae; genus Coleophora; species Coleophora flavipennella. The sequence goes on from OX369276.1 coordinate 1,835,241, forward strand.
AACTATCGGTTATTAAATAATTCAAGTGACATTGGAATTCTTTGATAATTAAGTTGCATGCAATCAATTGCATACCCATAGTTTATAAGTAGTTAATTTAAGTCAAAGGTTATGTTAGCAGATGCACCGAATTTACTACTAATCTGGTATTTGCCTACTACTCATTTCAGTTATCTTTTATCAACTGTCAATAACGACATTTTGTTCTGAAATTGTTTGTTTTACAACCTTCAAGATTTCAAAAAGTTTATTTTAAATAGGTGCATATTACACTCTTTCTGATAGTCATAAAATTGTAATTATTACCTATTATACGTAATGTCATTTGTAAAGAATATTAAAAATAAAATAATGGCAAAATAAAATCAATGTCATAAGGACATTAATGCAATTCGCGTGGCTCGGTTTTAGGAGGGGAAAATAAGAAGAAAGACATGAAAACACTATACATTAAAATTATTGTACATGTCATTAATGCCTTAACAAGAGTAGGCCAGTGCACTAGGACAGCACTTGGTCATGCATGAGTATAACGCGAGAGTCAGCCATTTGGAAGTCGCTTAAACACCACGCATGTCAAAGCTTAGATTAAAAATATATGTATATATTTAAAAAGAAGTACTGGGCATTCTTGACGTCATTGTCTTTTGCGATTTTAATAAATATGGAATTTAAAATGGATTAAAACATCAAGTTTTTGTGCATTTAGGAGAAATTCTATTTTGTGAATAATGTTTTGTAATTTATTTGTAACTAGCTTTTGCCCGCGGCTAGCTTTTGCCGTGGGTACAGATGTTTTATCTCACGAGCGCGGGTTAGCCATACTTGTGTGTGTAATGCGTATCGACACTCGCTATTGTGAGTTTATAAGTTGCGTCTATTGTGTGCGCTATTGTAAAGCTCCCGAGCTTACGCACGCAAAGACAATATTATGCACACACACAAGTATGGCCAACCCGCGCTCGTGAGATAAAACATCTGTATCGTTTTTATGGCATGTTGAATTTCGTCAGTTGGTTGAGGTGTTGAAGCGTGAAGAGGTAACAAACAAACAAACACATTTTTACATTTATGATAATGATAAAGATACAAATAGCACCAATAGGGTAATGGTGCCTCATATGGGCATCAAGTTTGGATTTCTAACACATACCTCAGTTAATACCGGATAGTTTTTAGCAGTAACAGTAGATGCTACCCATGTAACTAAACAACACAGAGGAACCTATAGAATTGGAGCAAAAAATATGTTCATATTTTCATAAAAAGTTTGCAAACCAATTGATCGATGTTATCGTCAGTTAGTATTGGAATCAATTTGCGGCTGTTCAGCAACTAAGATCACCTGTGTTAGATAAAGATGGGCAAGCACCCAGGTTTCTAACAAAACCCCGGGTTTATCCCCAGAATCAATCCCAAATTCCCACCCGATTGGTTGAAATATTAAACTGGTTAAATAGGCACCCAATTTTTTAGGGTTGCTTTCATCCAATGAAATAACTAAACTAATTAATTAAATACCCGACTGGTTTTTGGTTGAAACCGAGTTTTTTTTCGGGTGGGTTGTTTGGGTTTTTGTATGGGATATCTAAGTATGTATATGTATATTCATTTGTTTAGGTAAACGACACGAGTGTGGTGAATGTGACTCACGCAGAAGCGGTAGACGCATTGAAAAAAGCGGGAAGCACAGTCAGACTGGTGAGTGTTCATAAATTCATAATCACATTACCTAAATCAGCCTTTTCCTTCAATTAATTCAATTCAATTTCAAAACATTTATTTCTGACAACACAATCTATAGAGTGTTAGTACAAAAAAAAAGAAATAATTGAAAACGCTAAACACGTTAAAAAACCGACATCCATCGCAACAACTCAGCACATTTTTTCATTATTATTTTTGGTTTTTGTTAATTTTCTAATAAAGTACTACACCGATTTTGATAAAATTTATATGGGACCACACGGGAAGCACTAGCTTTCAAATAAAAAAAAGAATCATAAATCGGTTCACCCAGTCAAAAGTTATGAGGTAACACACATAAAAAAAACATACAGACGAATTGAGAACCTCCTCCTTTTTGGAAGTCGGTTGAAAAATTACATCGAAAAGACATTTGGGTAGTGGGGTTACAAACAGTCGTAAAATAAATTGTTATTAGTTAACATACATCTGTACCAACTGCCACAAGATGGGCAGTCGGTCAGGTCGGCTAGCCACAACGCTCAGGATGCCGTTGGTGCTCATGCTTCATGATAAAATATTACATTTTGGGTTCTTTTTACATAATAATGTTTGCTTTTTAGGGCTCCGTATCTAAAAAAGGAAAAAACGGAATCCCATATAAGATAACTTTGCTGTCCGTCTGTCATGACTCTTTTTCTCAGAAACGGGTAGAGGTATCAAATTGAAATTGATATCAATTCTAAGGTCTACGGTCCCTTGGAGGTGTGAAAAATTCAAACTTCTATGTAAACAAAATCAAAAGATACGGCCATTAATATCTCATATTTTGATACTCGCAAACTGACTCATCAAAACTTATAGGATACTTCCCGTTGACCTAAAGACATGAAATTTGGCAAGAAGCAAGGTCTCACAGCACAAGTAAAGGAAAAATCCGGAAGTCGTTTGCAGTTGAAGCATCGACCGTGATTAGACCTATGGATGGGACATATTTTTTCCGCTGCAAAGTTAAGTCCGTCCTTCAATCCGATTGTTGTACTCGTTGATATTTTGGGGGTTCCCCACCCCATACGTGTGGTGGTACGGAACCCTCGGTGCGTGAGTACGAGTCGCACTTGTAGGTTTAATTTTAATTTTAATCACTATTAGTACGCCCTTGGCATCATCTTACCTCTCTCTATCTTACCTGATTATAAACTACGGTGATACTGAAGATGGAAGCAGACTTACCAAGAATCCCCCAGCGAAATGGGGAACTGGCTATCCTATCTACAATTTTGGAATAAATAATGCTTTTATCTAGCCAGCCATGCCATACCGGGTCCCATTATGGACTCCGCCGGGAATCTAACTCCCGACCTAATGTAGTGAATCTAGTGGACTAGCCACTGCGCCGCGGAGACGCACGCTTAGCACGGAGACAGACGGAGAAGATTGAAATCATAGGCGAAAATGAAACGAAAGAGAAGTCAGGACGACTTAACGTCATATTCCGCCACGGCCTGGTGTTAGAAAGAGACAATTGCAACGCCCAAAAACTATTAAATATGTCACATTGATGTCATTTCCTAGTAAATAAGTTTTAAAAAAAAAGTATCCCCCTACTTTGCCTTTTGTCTCTTTCGAAATTTGGTTTATCAATTTTAGGTATTTCTCTGTAAAAGTATAGATTTTTTTACATATCGCAGATATCGGTCATCATGAGTTCAGCATTAACCCTGAGAAAACGGAAGAATGTTTTTTTTTTGGGTTCCGTGCCTCAAAAGGTAAAAATGAAACCCTAAGAGTCACTCGTGTCTCTCTGTCCATCCGTCTGTCACAGGCAATTTGCTCGGAAACTACTAGACCGATTGAGTTTTTTGTTACACATATGTAAGCCGGTGACCCAAAGACAGACGTGTAACGTAAATGTATGAATTTTAAATATGAGTGCCAATGTACTCCCATTTTAGAAAAAATATAAAAAAAGTTTTTTAAACATATTGTGTGACATATTAAATCAAAAGATTTGTTGTGAGAATCTCAAATGTATATTTTTAAGAATTTGAAGTTATTTAAAAAAATATGCGAAAATTGATCATCCTTCCCCCCCCCCTCCCGTATCTCCGAAACTACTGGGCCTAATATTTTGAAAAAATCACAGTATATGAAGTTGAATGCATAGATTATAGAAAAATCTATGAGAAATTCCAAAGTCCTTCCGTTCCCACAGGAAAAATGAAATTTCTATAGTCCAGAATAAGTAAACCCCTATTTACCTAGAGCAAAGTAAGTAGTGAGAGGTCTTATTCTATTGGTAGGTAAACTTTTGGTGCGGAACCCTGTTTGTGTGACCCCGAGTCGCACTTGGCCGGTTTTATCTTTTCGAATGCCCGACATAAAGCAACTTTGCTCTCTTACAGAAAGTAAAACGTCGCGCGGCCGAGGACACTCTAAACGTTTCTCAATCATCACAAAAGGAAGAGGCCATTGAGATTGAACTGGTGAAGGGCGGGTCTGGCCTAGGGTTTAGTATAGCTGGTGGGCTTGGCAACCAGCACATCCCCGGCGACAATGGCATCTACGTCACGAAGATCATGTCTGGTGGCGCCGCGCACCGCGATGGGAGGCTCAGGGTTGGGGACAAACTCCTCATGGTCAAGAATACTTCGGTAAGCTTATTTTTCTTTTAGTTCTTATTAACGATAGTGGATGCCCGCAGCTTCGCCCGCGCAGATCCCGATTTTTGCGGTTCCCGTGGTAATTTCTCAAAATCCTTTCTTAGCGGATGCCTACGTCATAACATCTACCTGCATGCCAAATTTCAGCCCGATCCGTCCAGTGGTTTGGGCTGTGCGTTGATAGATCACTATGTCAGTCAGTCAGTCACCTTTGAGATATATATATATATATATATATATATATTTAGATAATGTAGAATGTGTGACACGAAGGGTATTGGACATGCAGGTCTAAGGATATAAAGGCAAGGGTAGAGCAACTACGAGATGGATATATTAAGAGAGATAAGAAGTGTGGAGTGACGCAAGAATGACGCAGCATGTCCTACTAGTAACTTCTTCAAATTCAAATAACTTTATGGTACAAAACAAAAACAATAACTAAGAGGGGTCATTCTCAGTTAAGAGGTGATTGCTTTACTGTTAAAACGCGGCACGACAAAAATGTTAGTTAGAATTGTAATCTAATTTCTTCACAGTTTATTAAAACAACTGATTTTTGCATGCAATTTTTCATTTTTTCATGATTTTACAGAATTTTTTTTTATTAAAAATTTTAGTGCGTTTGGCTGCACCTCACCTGATGGTAAGTGCCGATGCAGCCGAGGATGTGACACGCAAGCTCAAATAGTGCCTATTCACTCTCGTCTTGAAAGTCAATGGAGAGACCCCTATGGAAGAATTCTCATGCAACATGAAAAAATGCATATATTGAATCTACGTGGGCGTATCCAAAAGAAACCGGACTCATTTTATGAAAAAAAAACGTGTATTAATTTTTTTAACAAACTATCTTAAGTCTCCTCAAAGTACTCTCTATTGAAGCTAATGCACTTATTTAATCTTCTGTTACATTGCTCAAAACATTTTTTAAATTCGTCTTTTGTGATGCTCCTCAGTGCCTCCTTCGTTTCTTTCTTAACCTCAGTAATGTCGGCAAAACGCTTTCCTTTCACCTCTCTTTTCATTCGAGTCAATAAGAAAAAGTCACAAGGAGCAAGGGCAGGAGAATAGGGGAAGTGGAGTACTAGTACTATGCCGTTTTTAGCCAAAAAAATGCGCACAGATCCGGTGACATGATGGGCGCGTTGTCATGGTGAAAAAACTGTCCGTCTGTCACCAGGCTGTATTTCATAAACCGTGATAGCTAGACAGTTGAAATTTTCAAAAATGATGTATTTCTGTTGCGGCTATAACAAATACTAAAAAATAGAATAATATATATATTTAAGAGGGCTCCCATACAACAAACGTGAATTTTTTGCTTGTTTTTGCTCGATATTGATAATGGCAACTGGTAGACGTTTGAAATATTCACAGAATATTTAGTTATACCTATATTCACTTTAAAAATAAATAATTATAATAAAATAAAACAAATATTTAAGGGTGGCTCCCATAAAACAAACGTGATTTTTTTGCTAGTTGAATTGATAACGGCAACTGGTAAACGCTTGAAATATTGACAGAATATGTAGTTGTATTATTCACTTTGAAAATAAATACTAAAATTAAAATAAAATTAATATTTAATTGGGGCTTCCATACCACAGACGTGATTTTTATAGATAATGATACGGAACCCTTCGGCCGCGAGTCCGACTCGCACTTGGCCGGTTTTTGAATAGATGTGACAAAAATGTTATTTATGGTATTTAGGAACGATATTAGGTGCTCTCACAAAGGATTTTCTGAAAAGCTCAAGTACAACGATCCGGGCAGTTTATATCCAAAACCCACGCAGACCAAGTCTCTGGCGGCCCCTAGTATTTCATACAACAAGAGAAAGTAATGAAAACAATCGTCATCGACCTACGCGACTACGTAACATACTTGCATAGCAAATATTTATTCCGAATGTGTATTTGATAACATACCTACATCGAATGCAAGTGCCGTACGCAATAGTCGCTTTAGCAAATAACACGGTACCTACCTGCACATGGACAGCAATTTGAAAATTCCCAGGGTCCAATTACCTAATAACTACAATGGTTTTTGTGCAAAGGTTTTATTCAATTTTATTGTGTCCTGTTTAAACTTTGCAACAACAATGCGGCACAAATCGATTCGAATTGCAAGTTTCCGTGAACTGATTAAACCGGCGCCGAATATTGACTAATGCTTCTGTATTGTGCATTGTTTACCTTTTTTTTTAAATCGCAAAGGCTGATGTGATGACGTATTCACATCGCGTGGATGAGTTGACTCATCGCGAAGTACAAGTCTTGTCCTTCTATTTGACAACTACAACTATTCGTAGTGTGCTTAGTCCAACCGTGTCACTGAGTAGTGCGTGCGCGCGTTCGCGTAACGCAAGATTATAATATTATAATAAAGTTATTATGGTACTGTTGAAATGGTTCAAGGTAATTCAGAAATAAATGTTTATTTTAAAATTTATCATGGTCTTTGCTAGTGGATTCTATAAATTTGATATGGAATGCGCAATTAATAATATGTATTTAATTAATTCAAGGCAGATACCCACCCATTGACACGCATATTGATTGATGCGTAGGTGCGCTCCTAAACTTAAATAGAAGTGATATACATAATGAGTTTGTCTTATGTTGAGTTTAGTGCAAGTCTTTTAAGTTCACTGTGATATTGTTTCCTAACAAATCTTTAAAGGAATCGTGTGTACCTATGTGAAACTAAAGCTGGTAACTACTTTTGTGTCCACGTAGCGCGGCGACGTAAACTTGGACAACGTGACTCACGAAGAGGCTGTGGCTGCCCTGAAGGCGTCCGGGGAGAGGGTGCAGCTGGTGCTGGTGCCCGGCCCGCGGCACGGCCAGCCCTCCCCCCGCACCTCCCGCGCCAACACACGTAAGTGCCACCTCTCACACACATCAAGGAAGCAGCCCTAAATTCCCATTTTATTCACCCCTCTCTTAAACCATAAATTAAAAAGTTTTTTTATTTTTATTTGTTATGATTTGTTTAATAAGTAATTAGTAATACAGTGTAAACTCTACATAGCGACACTCAAGGGACCGGGGATTTTGTGACGTTATTGAGAGTTTTCGTTATACAGAGAGAAATGAGCGTCAAAGTAAACCAACTGGACCCGGAAAATTTTGACGTTTCAAAGAGTGAATCGTTATATCGAGTGACGTTTTACAGAGTTTTCACTGTATTTTAACAGGGGAGTGACATAAAATGGGGGCAAGTGGCAAGTTTAGGATGGCTTACCCCACATCTGACCTGGTGGCTGGAGGCTTCCACCTAGAAGTTGTCTGGGAAGAGTTAGCAAACAACACATTACCTTATAACATCTAACAGTAAGGACAGTGTAAAGTGAGTCATGAAGATGCGGCATCCAGACAGAGAAAATTACTCAAATATCCAAACAACAGGACAGTCAGTCCTATGGGTAGTCTTATTTATCATCTGTATTTCTTCTGCAGAAAAGATCCTGTGGATTTTTCAGTAGGTATTTATCCAAAAAAAATGTGTATTTGTGTATCTTAAAATCTGTGCATTGACCGGTCTCTTATTTTTTTTTTTATTCACATTTGGTAAGCCGTTGGCATCATCTCACCTGATGGTAAGTGACGATGATGCCGAAGATGGAAGCGGGCTTACCAAGATTCCCCAAAGCAAAGGAGAACTGGCTCTCTTACCTTCATGCCGGAACACATCAATTTTTTTTAACACTGATGTTTGGCGCCAAGACTTTAGATAAGATGGTGTTAGCTAGCCAGGCGGGCTTAGAAAATGCCCTACCGCCAACCAAACCGAGTCTTACAAGTATACCCCAACGGGAATCGAACCCGCAACCTCCTGGTGTGAAGCGAATGGACTAACCATTACGCCATTAACATTACTGGAATACCATGACCCTGAAGTGTACGGTTTCCGCATACAAACCGCAATTTTACTCATCGCAGAGATTACTTGACTTACTCGCGAGTCAAGGTCCAAATGACGTAAAATATGAAATGTTTGAGTCAAAGATTACACATAATATAAACAGAGATGATACATTGATCTATTGAATGATACCGAGATAAGGTAATCTTTCACAATCTGTGTTATCAATTCGTCATGATGAAGCCAAGATCTGTTTTTTTTAACCGACTTCTACAGAGGAGGACGTTCTCAACTAAACTATTTTTTTTGGGTGTATGTTGTGCGTTGACTGCACTGATTTTTAACCGACTTCAAAAAAGGTTTACAATTCGGCTGTAAGTTGTTCGCAGAATGTGAACCGATTTTCATGATTCTTCTTTTAATCGAAAGGGTATGCTCCCAACTTGGTCCGATATAAATTTTACCAAAATCTGAGAAGTACTTAATTAGAAAATTAACAAAGACCAAAAATAATTATGCAAAAGTGCACTAAGTTGTTGCGGTGGAAGTCGGTTTTTTAACGTGTACTATTCTTTTTTTCATAGATTATGCCTTCATGGTGGTTCCATAATATAAATTGTGTTAAAATCGATTTGGTACTTTTTAAAGCAAAATAACAAAAACAAGACATAAAATACAGCAATATTGTTGTTTTCGCGATGGAAGTCATTTGTTTTGAACGTGTTTAGCGTTGTCAATTATTACAAAAGAGATTTTACGATTTTACAGCATCAGCATCGAGCGCTGCTAACTCACTGCGACGAGAAGATGTGACAGATAGCACTGAGGAGCCTCGAGTAGTGGAGATTGAGAAGGGTCCTCAAGGGCTGGGATTCAACATTGTGGGCGGCGAAGACGGACACGGGATCTACGTGTCGTTCCTATTGGCTGGCGGCCCGGCGGAGAGGTCCGGCCTTCTCAGGAGAGGGGATCGCCTGTTGGCCGTCAATGACACAGACATAACGCATGCGACACACGAACAAGCCGCTAAGGCGCTCAAGGTATAGTTTTATATTATATTGTATAAAGAAAAACAAAATGAGAAGGAAGTTGATGTCTGTTAATAGAAATATCAGAAAAAATAAAGTCAGTCCTGTCACAGGAGCCCTAAAAAGACGTTTAATAAATTACCAAATTGAAAGAACGCATCTGCGCAGAAACGGATTTTCAAAGCAGTATTATGTATTTTTTTAACAAAGAAGAAAAAGGAAATAGGTATTTCATATTATATAATAGTAGTTTATGAAATTGTTGTATAATGAGGGGTATTAAAAACACGAGTAGGTATGAGTTTCAAAACCGGGCCTTGGCGAGGTTTTTAATAGTATCATACGAGTGTTTTAATACCTAGTTATGTGCAGTTTCATACACTACTTTATCTAATCTCATAAATTAAGATTGAACATACTAAATAAAAGATCGAAGTTAAAAGAGTAAGAAAAAAATCCCACGAAATTCAGTACCTACAACAAGACTTATCATATTGACAAAAACCCAGCACACCACCGCACATGCGCTACAGCTGGCGCTGTCACAGACAGGTAAAAACTAAAAATAATGATGAAGGAAAAAGCTCGATGGGTAAAAATTACATTAAAAACTTTTTTGTAGTGCTATAAAAATGGCGCGCCCCACATATGCGTTCATTTTTTTTGTTTAAAATTTGAGTGCGTTTGACTACATCTTACCTGATGGTAAATAACGATGTAGTCGAGGATGGTACACGCAAACTCAAATAATGCTAGTTCACTCTCACCTTCAAGATCCCCAAATTGTAGGAGTCGGGAAACACAGACGCAGGCAAGGTGTTCCACCCTATTGCTGTCCGCATAGAAAGATTATGTAGAAATGTCCTTTTTTCCATATGACGGCAGTGTAATAGAGTGTTATCGGGCCCCGGGTCAATGAGTAGGAGCCTAATTGTACTTGAGTTAATACGCTCCATCGTCAAAATGTACAATATGCTATGGACATAATGTTCTTGCGACTTGAATGACCCCATGACAGAATACAACAATGCTAAAATGGGTTTATTTCAACTTATTTTTTCAGTAAGACCGTTTTCACACCAAAAAAAAAGTTCACATGCCTAGGAAACTGCGAGCATTGCTCGATTGCTCTGGTATTATCTCATCATCATATCAGCTCATATACGTCCCCACCGAGGGGCTCGAGCCTACCCTGAATCAGGGCGATTGGGCCATAGTCGACCACGCGGGCCAAGTGCGGGTTGGTCGACTTCACAGACACCCTTCGAGTTCGCAGGTGTGTGCAGGTTTCCTCACGATGTTTTCCTTCACCGTTAAAGCAATAGGTGAGTATATGTACGTAAGTTTCGAAAAACTCATTGGTACATTGGTATTATCTATTAAGTGGCATATAAGTAATATTGCTTTCTCATTTGTTCAGGGCACAGGGCAGAACGTGAAACTGACGGTGGTGTATAGGCCACAAGAATACAACAAGTTCGAGGCGCGCATCAACGAGCTCAAACAGCACCATACGTTACTGAGGACGTCACAGAAGCGATCGCTATACGTCAGGTGAGACAAGCAATTTTTAAATGGTTACAACAGCTGATTCGACAGAATAGTGGCGCCTTTGTGGCGTAACGCTTAGTCTACTCGTTTCACACCAGGAGGTCGCCGTTTCGATTCCCAGCGGGGTCTAATTTTCTTTTCTTTTTTAAAGTGCTATTCCAACGGCAACTCCAGTCTGCCGTCTGCGGCTGTCGTCGGAATAGCTCCTTCATACTTTGTTTAACGCAAATAACATAAGAATACTGCCAATTATCCTATAGTATCTTGCGTAAACAAAATTGGCGTTATCTTATGACGACTTTTGGAACGTCATGCATAATTTTCAGTAAATATTTGATTTTTACATTATAATCACATTTAAACTCGAAAAAAGTATATTACAGAACTTTGATATCATATTATTTAGTTTTAATTGATTTTATATATCTCCAGAGAAGCATTGTCTATTGGCGTCTTGATGGAGAAGTTAGGTCTAGTACTATACAATACAATATTCTTTATTGCTTCACAACATAAAAAAAATGTAAATACGTATTATGACGTATCTGATTAAAATAAACTGTATGACAATTAAATTTGTCTCACTCTCACTACAGCAACCTGTGAGGAGTGTGCCGTGGCGTAAGGCATACTCCACGTACCTGAAAAGGATCGCCCTCTAGAGATAGAGAGAAACTCATTGGTTTTAAATAACAAACTAATTTATTAGTAGCGCAATTTACTGCCACGCAACAATGTGTTTTCGAATTCCGATCTCATATGTACGTTTATCCGACGCTCTTACTGTGAAGAAAACTATCGTGAGGAAACCTTCACACGCCCTCGAAGAAACTTTAAGGTTGTGTGTGAAGTCGATCAACCCGCACTGGGCCTGCGTGGTCGACTAAAGCCCGATCGCTCTAATTCAGGGTAGGCTCGAGCCCCTCTGTGGGGACGTATATGAGTTGAAATGATGATTTTACAATCCTCAGTGTAAAGGTTAGCAATGTATTCTGACTAAGAGTTGTGGGTTTTAGGGCATTGTTCGACTATGACCCTATAAGAGACGACGGGCTGCCGTCCCGGGGGCTGCCGTTCCGGTACGGCGACATACTGCACGTCACCAACGCCTCCGATGACGAGTGGTGGCAAGCCAGGTAAGCTCATTATCCATATCATTGTTCGTACACAGGCCAGCACATCAAGCTATACACTCGTAGTGCGTTTCTGATCGCATAAGAATGAACGCATTCGCCATAAGAATGGTACAAAGTCCAAAGTGTGTAGCTTGATGTGCTGGCCTGTGTACCTTGTCTTAAAAAGGTTTTTTTAAAGAACTGCTTACATGATTTTTACTTTTTTTGTTGTTGATTACTTTGGAATTAAGATGGTGATTGGATGGTGACTGATAGAATATATAGCTTTCTATAGCTATTTTAGCTATTTTAACAGGAACTACTTTTATGACCGCTTCCTTGGCGTAATGGTCAAGTCCATTGGCTTCGCATCAGGAGGTCGCGGGTTCGATTCCCGACGGCGTCTGACTTTGTCAGACTCAGTTTGGTTGATCGGAGGGTGTTTTCTAAGCCCGCCTGGTTAGCTACCACCATATTTCCAAGTCATGCCGCCAAACATTCATGTGTTCCGGCTTGAAGATATGCAGATAGCCAGTTTCCCATTGCGTTAGGGCATCTTGGTAAGCCCGCTTACATCTTTAGCATCATCGTCACTTATTATCAGGTGAGATAATAGTGGATAAAAAAAATACTGTTAGAAATATCGTTTTTTTGCTTTGATATTATAGCTTCCTTTTCATTCATTGATGCTTATTTTTCTATTTGGCCAATGCAATGACTTAAATTTTACCCTGTATGTATATTCTGAATGAATTTATCCTTACACGCAGAGATATGCTATATACATATAAGGGGAGGTAGATAGGTTACATGCGTCTAAAAAGTGAAGCAAAAAAAAGATGCCAATTGGCATCTCTTTTCTTAGTAACATTCAGTGCAATAGAAGGGAACTACCTATAACATTGTGTGTGTAAATGGCTTCGATTTTCAAATGTTGTTTGTTAGTGCATAGGTTACATGCGTCTAAAAAGTGAAGCAAAAAAAAGATGCCAATTGGCATCTCTTTTCTTAGTAACATTCAGTGCAATAGAAGGGAACTACCTATAACATTGTGTGTGTAAATGGCTTCGATTTTCAAATGTTGTTTGTTAGTGCATAGGTTACATGCGTCTAAAAAGTGAAGCAAAAAAAAGATGCCAATTGGCATCTCTTTTCTTAGTAACATTCAGTGCAATAGAAGGGAACTACCTATAACATTGTGTGTGTAAATGGCTTCGATTTTCAAATGTTGTTTGTTAGTGCATAGGTTACATGCGTCTAAAAAGTGAAGCAAAAAAAAGATGCCAATTGGCATCTCTTTTCTTAGTAACATTCAGTGCAATAGAAGGGAACTACCTATAACATTGTGTGTGTAAATGGCTTCGATTTTCAAATGTTGTTTGTTAGTGCATAGGTTACATGCGTCTAAAAAGTGAAGCAAAAAAAAGATGCCAATTGGCATCTCTTTTCTTAGTAACATTCAGTGCAATAGAAGGGAACTACCTATAACATTGTGTGTGTAAATGGCTTCGATTTTCAAATGTTGTTTGTTAGTGCATAACCCATCTATGGTAACAAATATCTGCTTACACGTATATTTCGTTCCGTATACTGTTTGGTATAGATAAAAAATTGTCAGGAAAAATGCGTTTCGAAGCTTACTTAGGCATACAATCTTGTTAGGCCACGAACAAGACTTAAAGAGTCTCCAGGAGGCTCGAGTTTCCATACAAACGTAGTTCGGCTTTAATACAAAAACTAAATGACGGATTGAATCCAAACTTTGTAAATATATTGAGTAGACACATATCGATGTTTGTAACTAGTTTTCATCGTAGTAAATTTTAACGTAAATAAACGAAGGCTTAAATTAGTTTTGTACTGAATGTTTGAAACTGCTCTTATTTTTGTCCGTTTTATATTAGTACATCAAAAACTAATTATAAAGATCGATATGTGTCTCCTCAATATATTTGCAAGTTTTGGATTCAATCTGGCATGTAGTTTTTCAAGCGACTTCCAAAAAGGAGGAGGTTCTCAATTCGACTGTATGTTTTTTTATGTGTGTTACCTCAAAACTTTTGACTGGGTGAACCGATTTTGATGATTCTTTTTGTATTTTTAAGCTGGAGCTTCCCGTGTGGTCCCATATAAATTTTATCGAAATCTGTGTAGTACTTTATTAGAAAATTATCAAAAACCAAAAATAATAATTTAAAATTATTCGAAGTTTTTGCGATGGAAGTCGGTTTTTTAACGTGTTTAGCGTTTTCAATTATGTATTAAAGCGGAACTACGTTTGTATGGAAACTCGAGCCTCCTGGCGGCCCTTAAGCGATAGCGGGGCAGTGGCGACGACCGCGACGGCGGCGCGACGAGGACAATCGCTACATTTCTATGAAGCTGTTCACATTACAATAGCAGCAACGGGGGCCCCATCGTTAGGCCAATCGTTAACACCGCCCCACTCCCACCGTCGTCGTCTCGTCGGCCTGCCGTCCAGGAATGCCAGATGTACCATTTTAGTAGTATTCTTACGACATTACGGTAATACGAAGATTCGCATAGAAAGACGACATTTTTTTTATGTGCGTGCCCCTTTTTTAACCGACTTCCAAAAAGGAGGAGGTTCTCAATTTGACTGTATGTTTTTTTTATGTGTGTTACCTAATAACTTATAACTGGGTGAAGCGATTGTGATGATTCTTTTTTATTTGAAAGCTAGTGCTATCCGTGTGGTCCCATATAAATTTTGTCAAAATCGGTGTAGTACTTTATTAGAAAAATAACAAAACCCAAAAATAGTAATGCGAAAATATGTACTAAGTTGTTGCGATGGAAGTCGGTTTTTTAACGAGTTTAGCGTTTCTAATTATTTTTGTTAATTTTGTACGACCTCCTCAAAAATGCAGTCGTAGCTCAGTGCAACCTGCGTGGTTGAGTCGACCACGCAGGTTGCACTGACCTGAAGCACGGTCATTACCTGGATGGGTTTGACTGTTAGTGGCATTTTTCTCGACCGTATCCTTGCCTCGCAAGGCACGTTTAGTCGTTGGTGCCGGTTGCTTTCAATAGTATCAGTCGTTAAGCCGCGTAAGAATTAAAGTAACCGACATAGCTCACAGAATCGCTAAACTGAAGTGGCAGTGGGCAGGGCACATAGCTCGTAGAACAGATGGCCGATGGGGCAGTAATGTTCTCGATTGGCGACCGCGCACCGGAAAACGTAGCGTAGGCAGGCCTCCCACGCGGTGGACCGACGACCTGGTGAAGATCGCGAGAAGCCGATGGATGGGGCAGGAAGCTCATCAAGTCAAGTATACATTTCAGTGCTTTGTTTATTTGATTATAACTTTTTAACACTTGGTACTTGGGTTTGAAGAAGCGCATACTTGTTAATTAGTCAAAACTTCAATGCCCTTTAACTCGTTAACTATGTATTGTACTGAAAAAATATTGATATCTGGGTCGAAGACATATATAGTATAACTTAATCAAATATTACTAAAATCGGAAACATCAACATTTTTTACCTGTCCGCTTCACGTGGAATGCCCCATATTCTGGAATTTTATTGAAGAATCTTATACACTGTCCCACAAATGACTTTTTATTCATACTCAGTCTCGAAAAGGCTATACCTATTTTATTTACATTTCTTAAATTCAAATTATGCCTGTCACTGATTTTAGGAAATAAATGCAAATTCTTACGAACGTACATGATGTTTTCATATATAAATTGACTAGCAACAGTTAAAATATTGGCCTTACTGTAAAACAGAAAATGGTTTCCCTCAGAAGGATAGACACAGCAGACCCGGAGGCCATCGGCATCATCCCCTCGAAGAAGCGATGGGAGCGCAAGCAGCGCGCGCGCGACCGCCAGGTCAAGTTCCAGGGGCAGCACTGCGCCAGCACCGTGAGTCTATATTCACATATGTACTTAGATCGGCTATGAAGCGTCGGTGGCTCAACCGGTAACGACTCGGTCCTTCTAACCAGAGGTGCCGGGTTCAAATCCGGACGGCCAATGTAACATTCCCTCTCGTATATCTACCAGATACGTTAGACTACCAGGTTTATGATATAGCGTCCCCACTCACCGACAGCTAGGTCATAAAGTGAGGGCCGCTATTCCTGCCAATGTAACAATGAATTTTTCGAAACTTACGTACATATGCTCACCGATTGCTTTAACGGTGAAAGAAAACATCGTGACGAAACCTGCACACACCTGCGAAGATACTCGAAGGTTGTGTGTGAAGTCGACCAACCCGCACTGGGCCCGCGTGGTCGACTTAGGCCCGATCGCCCTAATTCAGGGTAGGCTCGAGCCCCTCAGTGGGGACGTATATGAGCTGATATGATGAGATCGGCTATGGACTTACTGGGGCGAGCCTAAAAAAAGAAAATACTTATGTGCGTGTAATGTTGCATGTGTGCAAGACAGCTGATAGTACTGCGTCATATCATCACATCAGCTCATGTATACGTCCCCACCGAGGGGCTCGAGCCTACCCTGAATTAGGGCGATCGGGCCTTAGTAGACCACGCGGGCACAGTGCGGGTTGGCCGACTTCACACACAACCTGCGAGTTTCTCCGCAGGCGTGTGCAGGTTTCCTCACGATGTTTTCCTTCACCGTAAGAGCGTCGATAAACGTACATATGAGATCGAAATTCGAAAACTCATTGGTACGTGGCAGGACTCGAAGCACGACTTCCCAGATAGGAGGTAGCGGCCCTTGCCGTTGCGCCACCGACGACGCATTACGTCATGTACTGACTAAAAAAGTGAGGTTTTAATTAGCCGAAATTCACGTAATTTTTATTTTTTTAATTTAAGTACTATGCAATTAGAGTATTTATATGATTAATTACGACATATTTTCCTAGTGAGGTTATAAGTAGCCCAAATTCACGTAATTATTGTTATCTACTGGTTATTTTTTGTGATTTTTTTTAAATTTCGTAAACTGGTAAATGTAGAAACAAGACTTAGTTGTTAATTATTATTAATTTACTATTTACAGTTTATATTCGAAATATCTCCAATCGGTTTTTGTATTTTCACGCTTTATAAAAAAATCAGTGCCAATAACGTCCATCTCATAATTGTGCTGTCATTCGTTGAGGAGTTGTTCCATTACTTGTCTATCTCTTAAAGGTTCCATGAGATTAATACCTTTAGTAATAAGAAATTCACAAAGAAAAAGTATTAGAGGTGATTTGTGAATACAAATCATCATCATATCAGCCGACGGATGTCCACTGCTGGACATAGGCCTCCCCCAAGGATTTCCATGACGACCGGTTCTACGCTGCTCGCATCCGGCGGCTTCCCGCGACCTTCACCAGGTCATCGGTCCACCGAGTGGGAGGCCTACCTACGCTACGTTTTCCGATGCGCGATTGCTACTCGAGAACTTTACTACCCCAACGGCCATCTGTTCTACAAGCTATGTACCCCGCCCACTGCTACTTAAGTTAAGCAATTCTGAGAGCTATGTCGGTTACTTTGGTTCTCCTACGGAACTCCTCGTTTCTGATTCGATTACGTAGAGACACTCCGAGCATAGCACGCTCCATTGCCCTTTGGGTGACCTTGAGCCTTCTTATGAGGCCCATAGTAAGCGACCATGTCTCAGTTCCGTATGTCATCCATCACTGACAACACACACTGGTCGAAGACCTTGGTCTTAAGACACTGCGGTATCTCATATCTGGGACGTAAAGTTTACACTGGATAGTTTACACGTGATATTCTATTCCACTGTACCGACGACCTGGTGTGGGTCGCGGGAAGCCGCTGGATGAGGGCAGCGCAGTACCGGTCGTTGTGGAAATCCTTGGGGGAGGCATTTGTCCAGCAGTGGACGTCTTTCGGCTGATATGATGATGATGATTCTTATACAATGCCATTCGAAACTAATACATAACTGATAACTTGTTTCAGAGTCAATCAACTCTAGAAAGGAAAAAGAAAACACTATCGTTCAGTAGAAAGTTCCCATTCATGAAGAGTCGAGAAGATGGCAAATCTGAGGATGGTTCGGATCAAGAACGTAAGTACTATATTTCAAGTGCCAATACAGCTCTATTGAAGAAAACATATAAGGAATAGGGATGACGACAGCATCAGAAATAAATTATGAACTCTTCATCACTAAATTGCCCTCCTACTTAAACTTCGGAAAACCTTACTCGTTTTGTTTTCCATCAAGTCTTCGTTTATAAATTCACCAAAATCACAAAATGAGTACATAAATGACGCTGCAAAACTATGACGTCACGCCTAGGCATTTCAAACATTTTTAGAACAAAATGTCGTTTATGACACATGATAAAAAGTAAATCAGATGACTAGCATTCGTCATCCCTATTGTGTTGTTCTAGTATATATTAGTAGATTAGGTACCAGTATTTTTGTATATTTGTAAAACTAAATTTCATAATTTCTATCGTAAAGTAGCACCAGATTTAGCAAATAGTTTTTAATAAGGACATACATACCAGTATTTTGCTAAGACTATCTCTTCTGTATAAACTTTCTGTATAGTAAAAACCCAGTAGAACCCTTTAGCACCTAACTCCTGCTAATAAAGCCCCTTTTGTTACAGCTTTCATGCTTTGTTACACGCAAGAGGACGCTAACGCCGACGGTAAGTGCACTTACGTCCTTTTTCCCCCCAACAACCTTACATTCGCTACTTCGCTGTTTACTGTCCGTAGGTCGATTACGCAGTTTTTCTTTCATGCGGCTGCTAATTAACACTGTATTTAACAATATGGTTAATTTTACATTGATATTGCTTAATAACGGGTGTCCCAAAAGAAAGATTATATTTATTTAGCTTACTGCGTGAACGCACAGAATCCTAGGGGCGCGGGGGGTATATCAATCGGTAGACTAGCTCTTGGGAGTTCAGTCGCTATAGAGCGTGTCACGGGAGGCAGCGTGCGTTCTGTGTGCGCGCGTTTTACAAAAACAATGATTCTGCCAATTCTTCCATAATTGCCTGGCGATTTTTGCAATCGTTACCAAATTCATCACATTAAAGGAGCATCAGAATTAAAACGTGGGTACATGAAGTTTGAGGAAGGTCTCCTCAAACTTCTGGACCTTAAAGAAACACCCAGTGACGAAATTGGTAATGATTGCGAAGTTTCCGCCGCGCAATTATGGCAGAATTGGCAGAATCGTTGTTTTTGTAAAACGCTCGCACACGGAACGTACGCTGTTTCCCGTGAAACGCTCTATAGCGACTGAACTCCCAAGAGCCAGTCTACCGATTGATATTCCCCCCGCGCCCCTAGGATTCTTTGCGTTCACGCAGTAAGCTAAACAAATGTAAACTTTATTTTGGGACACCCTGTACAACCACAGTATTACAGTTTATTACACTTTGAATGTGATAATTGCTCTCTTATTTTGACAGGATTTAAATTATTGTTGTATTTTAAATTTTACTTGGCTGTAAACCTTATATTTACACAGTAGGTAAAGTAAACCTATCATAAGTCAGTTTTCAAATTTTATAATTGTTGCCTTGAATCAGTGATGTACAACGCCTATAATAATTTCCCGATTTTTTGGCACTCGGGTTGTAATCGAGTAACGTCACTGTTATCACTACTTTATATAATGTTGTTCTGATTTTTACCGGATATGTGTGAGTACAACCGCTTGTAGTGTATATGGGGGAGCATGGTGGTGCTTATCATAGGTCTAGCGTACTCTGTGCCGGTGACTGTCGCTTGTCCAACTTACTATGACACTCGTATGATGTTACCCGGCTACAAGCTACGTACTCAACCTCCTCGTTAGATCTATTTTAATTATATTTCTCGTCAGCAGCTCTCCGACCACACCGCTTTTGTATTGTCTGAACTCGAAATCCAACATAAATATGGAAACGTGCATCGACTGGTCAACAAGTGAAGATAGATTGTTTTTAAAATTGTAGAAGCTATCTTTACTATTTGACTTTTATTAATTCACATAATTTCCTCCTGTCAAGCCCGCTGGAACGTATAAGTTTCAGTAGAGAGCGCACAACTTTGAACTTAATTCGTGAATAAATACGATACATAATCGTGTGTCTCTTTCCGGTACTAGACTGGTTAAAAATGATGTGCAAAACAAAGCTGTGTGGTGCGAAAGCTAGACTATTCCAGCCAGTGTAACGCAGTAGTTTTGTGTCGGGAGTAAGACTGGGTCGTAGCGAGCACTCTGGTGGGTTCGCTCGGCCGTCCGTGCTTCTAGATGCCTAACCGGAGCTAATGTTAACATAACATCATCTCAATGTGCGCCATTTTGTTTGCTCTTTATGTTCCTAAGCGCTACTCATAATCTTGTAGAAAGCCGCTAACAATACAAGCTACAAAATAATCACCAAATTGTAGTAGTCCCCAACAACTTGTTCATGCTATGAATGAAACCGGTTGGCTTGCCGAAATAGATTTCCCTTAGACCCGTGTCCGTTGCACGGACAATTCTACTCCAGATATTTCAAATGTATGTAACGTTAATTTTTCTACGTGTAGGGGAAATCTTGTACCGAGTGGAACTTCCCATGATGGAGGAGATAACGCTCATTTATCTCGAGGACGAGAGTAAGTTTTGGGAGTGAGGCGTAGCTTGCGAGTGCCGTAGCCGATACCTTACCTCCCGCATTCTGGTTATGATCATCAATTAGATACGTAGTTTTCATTTCAATAACACTACAGATGTTTTTTTATTATGTTGTTATTACTTCTTTATGTTCAATTGTTTTTTATTTTTATTCATACAACGCGACGATTCTAATAGCCTCTCCGCACTCGAAATTCATTGAATTCACAAAAGTGTTTGGATCATTCGCGAGTTTTGAGGTCGGGGCGAGGGGGGGAGCGGGCGCACTGTGGGAGCCGCCCGGGCCGGCGGAGCTCCGCGGGCACTGGAAGCACTTGACGCCAAGCCGCCTCTGCCGCCGCCGCCGCACCGCACACCGCTGCGTCGCGCTTTGCCTCTAGTTCCACTCCTTGTCACACGTCACCACCAGCATGCACAGAAATATATCGATCACGTCACAACACACTCCATTCGAGCTTGTTTTGGGTTTCAGACTATGCTGTGCTGGTTTTATTAGAGTTAGATTTGTCGCTTTAGTTTAGAATGTATATATATTATATGACGCTGTAATTATTTTCTTAGCCTCTACGTCACTGACATGGTATTTTTGTATTATAAGCTATATACTCGTATAATGTATACTTCCAGCTCATTCTTGCTTTGATTTCTGTTTAGAAGCTGCAGCCAGAATTAAAATAGTTTCAAAAAGTAGTAAAATAGTTTGTTGACTTTTCATGAATTAATATGACTCTATGACTTTTCTTGAATTAATGCTACCAGTAAGTTTAATTGTGGCTGTACACTTAACTTGTTTCTTAATAAAATTGTACACAGCATGTACATAAAAGCCATAGAACATAAAATACGTTGTAGGTACAGCCAAATCACCGAGACATGGTTTTTTAATTAGTGTGATTGCAAAGGTATCAGAGGGCGAATTACGGTGAGTGCGGGGCAGGGGATTCAGATAAGATGACCAGTTACTATGACGCTCGCTCGCCTAATGGACGGTAGCTGCTTTGCACTGTCGGTCCGGCGTGCACTTGCACATATGCAAAAGCCTCTCTCGCTGATTTACCTGAAGCACGTTCTCGAGGAACTTACAGGTTGAAAATTATTTGATACGGCATTATAATAAGCAGTTAGATTGTGTTTTAAAACTTTTTCTACTTGCTGATATAAAAATTATAAAGGTGTGTTACGTCCAACTTCGTGTTATATCGTGCTTATTTATAAATCTGGCGGTTGTGTTCACAATTATTAAAATTTATTTTTGATCGACTTCAAAAAAGGAGGAGGTTCTATGTGCGTCTTTTTTTATTTATGTTCACCGATGTTTTCGTCATTTGATTACCAATTTTTGTAATCTTTTTTTTATTTGATAGGTTATGCCTTCAAAGTGGTCCCACATAAATTGTATTATTATTTGATATTTCTTAGCAAATTAACAATAACAAAAGTATAACAAAATTTAACTCGCTTTTTTAACGAATAGCGTTGTCAATTATACTGATAAAAGGGATCTAGATTTCATGAATCTGTTAAATTTTTATTTTGGCAAAAATTACGTTTACATAGGCTGTGTGTAAAATACTTACCTACCTAGATCGAAGTGCACAACCAAAGCCACATGGCCACAAAACTTTCTAGGACCATTTGTGGGGCGGACTGTTATAACTGTTGTTAGTAGTTTTTTAGATGTTAACGTAAGTAGTATTTGATTTTTCGCAGCACGGACAAGATTTTGCACGCTGCTAGCTGTAGTAGTTTAAGCACCTTTAGCACTGAGAACATCGGTAGATTAGACGATGCGATATAAAATAATATTGTCTTAATAAACTCTTCACCAGCTTATAATCAAAACGAGGAAATGCCATTCTAGCGTAACAGTCACGTAGACAAACTAATCAAAATCAGAGTGAATGTTCGAAAATAGTACTCCATTGAAACCATTTAACTGGAACCAATTGCGGAGACTTATGTTGTATAGGTGTTCGTTGTATTGCAGGTCAAGACGAGAATGTGTTGTCTTACGAGACGGTGCAGCAGCTGACGATCACTTACATGCGGCCTGTGATCATCCTCGGCCCACTTAAGGATAGAATCAATGACGACCTCATTTCGGAGTTTCCGGACAAATTCGGCAGTTGTGTGCCGCGTAAGTCACAGCTATTATTATTTTTAAACCAGTTTATGCAGTCCCTTCTTGAGTATATTACTTATTTGCTGTTATAAAATTAGTTTTTCATCACACCTCTTCGAAAAACGACAATTATTCTGAGGAAAGTGCTTATTGAGATAAGTGCGAACAAAATTCTACTTTGCTCCCTGTATGGAGTTTTGTTTCTCTCTCCTGATTGGTCCGCGTTCGAGCTCTGATACGAACGCGGAACTATTTATACAGAGTGTAACAAAATTGGTGTAGGTCCCGTTAACTGGGGCTTCTACTCATCATACTGAACAAATTTTGTTATACGACTTTGCTGAAAACGTAAAATTTTTTTTACTCTTCATACGAATCGATCAGCTGATCGACCGATTTTGTGCATTTTAGTGTGGAGGGTCTAATTTTTTTTTCAAGAATTGACTATGGGTTCCTTGGAGAAAGTTGTTCAGTATGTCGAGTAGAACCTCCAGTTAACGGGACCTACACCAATTTTGTTACAGCCTGTATAAATCACCTAACGTATTAACGAAAATGTATTAACAACTTCAGTGCCGCGCTGATGAACTGATACGCGCGTACAGTTTGATAGCGATGACGGGGACCATCGGATGAGTGCGCCGTGCGCGCGTACGCCGGTATGGCGGTGTAAGGGTGTGTTCAGTGCGACGCTGACCGAGCGGCCGATCGTACGCGCGTCTGTACAATTGAGAAGTCAATTTAGAAGAAAATTAATATTGATACAGAGATTTAACTGAGGTACACCTATGTCCGCCGTTGTGAGAACTCTGTTGTGAATTATATGAAATTAAATTGAATCAATTATTTTTAAATGGGTTCATTTTTCTTCATAATTGTACTGTACACGGTCGCCGTCAGTCGAGCAATAAACACAAATTTACAGCCGCGTCGGCACTGACGGTACGCACTCACCGTCTTCAGTCGAGCACTAAACACAAATTTACAGCCGCGTCAGCACTGACGGTACGCGCTCACCGTCTTCAGTCGAGCACTAAACACAAATTTACAGCCGCGTCAGCACTGACGGTACGCGCTCACCGTCTTCAGTCGAGCACTAAACACAAATTTACAGCCGCGTCAGCACTGACGGTACGCGCTCACTGTCTTCAGTCGAGCACTAAACACAAATTTACAGCCGCGTCGGCGCTGAAGGTAAGCGCTCACCGTCAGTCGAGCACTGAACACAATTTTACAGCCGCGTCGGCACTGACGGTACGCGCTCACCGTCTTCAGTCGCGCACTAAACACAAATTTACAGCCGCGTCGGCACTGACGGTACGCGCTCACCGTCTTCAGTCGCGCACTAAACACAAATTCACAGCCGCGTCGGCGCTGAAGGTACGCGCTCACCGTCAGTCGAGCACTGAACACAATTTTACAGCCGCGTCGCCACTGACGTTACGCGCTCACCGTCTTCAGTCGAGCACTAAACACAAATTCACAGCCGCGTCGGCGCTGACGGTACGCGCTCACCGTCTTCAGTCGAGCACTAAACACAAATTTACAGCCGCGTCGGCACTGACGTTACGCGCTCACCGTCTTCAGTCGAGCACTAAACACAAATTTACAGCCGCGTCGGCACTGACGTTACGCGCTCACCGTCTTCAGTCGAGCACTAAACACAAATTCACAGCCGCGTCGGCGCTGACGGTACGCGCTCACCGTCTTCAGTCGAGCACTAAACACAAATTCACAGCCGCGTCGGCGCTGACGGTACGTGCTCATCGTCTTCAGTCGAGCACTAATCACAAATTTACAGCCGCGTCGGCACTGAGGGTACGCGCTCACCGCCTTCAGTCGAGCACTAAACACAATTTAACAGCCGCGTCGGCGCTGACGGTACGCGCTCACCGTCTTCAGTCGCGCACTAAACACAAATTCACAGCCGCGTCGGCGCTGAAGGTACGCGCTCACCGTCAGTCGAGCACTGAACACAATTTTACAGCCGCGTCGCCACTGACGTTACGCGCTCACCGTTTTCAGTCGAGCACTAAACACAAATTCACAGCCGCGTCGGCGCTGACGGTACGCGCTCACCGTCTTCAGTCGAGCACTAAACACAAATTCACAGCCGCTTCGGCACTGACGTTACGCGCTCACCGTCTTCAGTCGAGCACTAAACACAAATTCACAGCCGCGTCGGCGCTGACGGTACGCGCTCACCGTCTTCAGTCGAGCACTAAACACAAATTCACAGCCGCGTCGGCGCTGACGGTACGTGCTCATCGTCTTCAGTCGAGCACTAATCACAAATTTACAGCCGCGTCGGCACTGAGGGTACGCGCTCACCGTCTTCAGTCGTGCACCAAACACAAATTCACAGCCGCGTCGGCGCTGACCGTACGTGCTCACCGTCTTCAGTCGGGCACTAAACACAAATTCACAGCCGCGTCGGCGCTGACGGTACGCGCTCACCGTCTTCAGTCGAGCACTAAACACAAATTTACAGCCGCGTCGGCACTGACGTTACGCGCTCACCGTCTTCAGTCGAGCACTAAACACAAATTCACAGCCGCGTCGGCGCTGACGGTACGCGCTCACCGTCTTCAGTCGAGCACTAATCACAAATTTACAGCCGCTTCGGCACTGAGGGTACGCGCTCACCGTCTTCAGTCGAGCACTAAACACAAATTCACAGCCGCGTCGGCGCTGACCGTACGTGCTCACCGTCTTCAGTCGAGCACTAAACACAAATTCACAGCCGCGTCGGCGCTGACGGTACGCGCTCACCGTCTTCAGTCGAGCACTAAACACAAATTCACAGCCGCGTCAGCACTGACGGTACGCGCTCACCGTCTTCAGTCGAGCACTAAACACAAATTCACAGCCGCGTCGGCGCTGACCGTACGTGCTCACCGTCTTCAGTCGAGCACTAAACATAAATTCACAGCCGCGTCGGCGCTGACGGTACGCGCTCACCGTCAGTCGAACACTAAATTCAGCCTTAACTTTCGAGCCATGCACAGTTGCACACTGGTTGTTAAGATTAACTTCCAATCCATGTATATACTGCTATGTAAAGTAACACTTAAAATTATTATACCAAAATAATAGTCTTCAGTATATAAAAATATTGATCAAGCGGTCGTAGCTCAGTGCAACCTGCGTGGTCAGGTCGATTACGCAGGTTAACTGACCTGAAGTACGGTCATACTGTGTATATTCACTTAACGACATGCAAGTATTTAGGCTCTTATATGCGAAAACATTTAATTGGTTTATAGTTATTTTAAATAGTCGTCACTAACTGTTATGTAATAACCGTTTGTTTTCCAAATATAATAAAATAAAATAAATAAAATAAAAATAAAATACTTTGGATGGGTTTGACTCTTAGACCAGACTTCGACCATAATTTATTTATGGTCGAAGCTGTTAGTGGCTTTTTTCTAGACTGTTTCGCACGGCACGTTAAGCCGTTGGTGCCGGTTGCTATCACTTAATAGCAGTTGCTAAGCCGTGTCAGATGCCTACAGGCGGCTTGAAAACTTCTGACAGTGGGGTTCACCACTAGCCCTAAAACCTTCACCAACCCGGATTCGGTCCCCGTGTGTGGGGTATGGCCTAACCTTCCCCAGTTTGAAAGAGACGCGTGCCCCAGCAGTGGTGACGTTTATGGGTTGTTAAAAACAAAATAAAAATATGCTCTGGAAACAGTGAACCGGACACTAAGTCACGCCACATCCTGCGGTCATGCACTATTTTGTGCGAATCGGCTCTCTTTTTAAGGTTCCGTATAACAACAAGGAACTCTTATAGTTTCGTCATGTCCGTCTGTCCGCGGCCCAGCTCCTACACTATTAGTAGTTAAGAGCTGAAATTTGTCAAAGATATATATGATAATAACGCGGAAAGAACTGTAAAAATAATTTGAAAAAAAAACTACTTTTTAATGGTTCCTTCCCTACAAGTAAAGTGGAGATGTTTTTTTTTCTCGTCAATCAAAGTCGTTTGGGGTATCGTTGGTTAGGGCTTAAAAAAAGTTGCGAGTCTTCTAAGACCATTTTATAATTTAGGGTTCCGTTTTCGACAAGTGCTAAATTTTGTTGGAGTCGAGTGTCCCCACCCTCTAACAACTAAATCGCTGTATTTAGATATTTGAAAATTAGATATGGACACGATAATGGCTACTACGGAACCCTACATTGCGCGTGGCCCGACGCGCACATGGCCGGTTTTTTTTTGTTGAAAATTTGAGTGCGTTTGGCTGCCCTTTATAGCTGCTTTAATATTTTAGCAATCTCTTTTCATCGTTCTCATTTTATTTCCTATTTTTAGACACGACACGGCCACGCCGCGACTACGAAGTGGACGGGCGCGACTATCACTTTGTGGCGAGCCGCGAGCAAATGGAGCGTGACATACAGAACCACTTGTTCATCGAGGCCGGCCAGTACAACGACAACTTGTACGGAACGTCTGTGGCGTCCGTCAGAGAAGTTGCTGAGAAGGTGAGCTAAAACAAATAGAGCGTGACATACAGAACCACTTGTTCATCGAGGCCGGCCAGTACAACGACAACTTGTACGGAACGTCTGTGGCGTCCGTCAGAGAAGTTGCCGAGAAGGTGAGCTAAAACAAATAGAGCGTGACATACAGAACCACTTGTTCATCGAGGCCGGCCAGTACAACGACAACTTGTACGGAACGTCTGTGGCGTCCGTCAGAGAAGTTTCCGAGAAGGTGAGCTAAAACAAATAGAGCGTGACATACAGAACCACTTGTTCATCGAGGCCGGCCAGTACAACGACAACTTGTACGGAACGTCTGTGGCGTCCGTCAGAGAAGTTGCCGAGAAGGTGAGCTAAAACAAATAGAGCGTGACATACAGAACCACTTGTTCATCGAGGCCGGCCAGTACAACGACAACTTGTACGGAACGTCTGTGGCGTCCGTCAGAGAAGTTGCCGAGAAGGTGAGCTAAAACAAATAGAGCGTGACATACAGAACCACTTGTTCATCGAGGCCGGTCAGTACAACGACAACTTGTACGGAACGTCTGTGGCGGCCGTCAGAGAAGTTGCCGAGAAGGTGAGCTAAAACAAATAAGTTGTGTCATACTGAACCATTTGTTCATCGAGGCCGGTCAGTACAACGACAACTTGTACGGAACGCCCGTGGCAACCGTCAGAGAAGTTGCCGAGAAGGTAAGCTAAAATATTATGACAGACTAGCTTTTGCCTGCGGCTTGTATTGTTTTTATATCTATCTTTGAGGGTAGCCATGTCACTTCACTACTCTCTTCGTCAACTATCTGCGTTCAAAAAATCACGTCGACCCGTTGCTCCGTTGCGACGTGAAAGTGGGACAAACAAACACACGTTCACATTTATAATATTAATAAAGACTAGCTGTTGCCCGCGGCTTTGCCCCCGTGGATATCGAGAGTGAGCGGGATTTATTTAGTCTATGTCCATCCTGAAATTCCGTTGTAACTATTGGCGAAAGAATTGTTTAAACCGGATGAGTAGTTTTGTTAGTTTGCTAAATACAAACTTTACCTTTTTTATAATATTAATATACATATAGTACGAACGAATTGAGGCATTCCTTACCCTCAACCTAAAATAATGTACGCGAACTCTTGAGGTAAATATTTTTCGAGATGCGATAAGAAATCGCTGAACTAAACGGGCAAATAGCTCGTAGAAGAGATGGAAGTTGGCAGTAAATTTCTCGAGTGGCAACCGCGCACCGAAAGACGTAGCATTGGCAGGCCTCCCACTCGCTGGACCGAGGTCCTAAAGAAGGTCGTGGGAAGCTAATGGATGCAGGCAGCGCAGGACCCGTTATTGTGTCCCCTCTAAAGAGGCCTTTGTTCATCAGTGGATGTCTTTTGGCTAATATAATGATGATGACTGGCAGGGCATGGTAACTGGAATGACATCATAGTGCGTGAAAGAAGATTTACCGTTTGGACCTGTATTTCCCGGCAGATGGCCTGTAATCAAATATGGACTTTATGTTAACAAGTTGTATTTATTCGCAGGGCAAACACTGCATTTTGGACGTGAGTGGAAACGCCATAAAGAGGTTACAAGTGGCGCAGCTTTACCCTATTGCCATATTTATCAAACCAAAGAGTGTAGAATCCATTATGTAAGTACAATTGCATCTTTTGTACATCTAGATTTTTTTTAGTATAGGAATTTAAAATAAATTGGATAGCCACGCTGTGCATACTTTCTTGCGTAGATTTTTTTTGTTCACAATTGGTAAACCCTTGACAACATCTTACCTGGTGGTAAGTGACGATGTTGCTGAAGACGGAAGCGGGCTTACCAAGATTCTTCGACGCAATGAGGAACTGGCTATCTTATCTTCATGCCGGAACACACCAATGATATCAACATTGATATTTGGCGGCAAGGCGGGCTTGTAAAATGCCTTTCCACCAACCAAACCGAGTCTTACAATTGACCCCGCTGGGAATCGAACTCGCGACTTCCTGTGTAAGCCAGTGAAATTTGCCGCTAGGCTACGGAGGCGGTTAAAAGATGTAGTCGGGAATACACAAAACAATAACAACATTACGCCTACCGACTAGCAATAAATGAAATGTACTAGATTTGATGAAAACTTTAAAAATAAAGGGTTTGTTGGGGAGGTATTGTATATTCCGTTTTTTTCTGGAATAATTAACTACCTAGTGCACTAATAGTCCTTCTTATTCATAAAAATTTCATTAAAATCGCTAGATAATTTTTTGAGAAATAGTAACAAAAAGTAATAAAAGGATTTGTATGGGGAGGTACCTTATTCCGATTTTTCTGGGGATAAAGAACTACAGCGTAAGTAGGCCATATAAAGTTATAGTAGCGCACTGCGTTTTATCTAAATCGTTCGAGCTATTTTTCAGAAAAAATTAGAATGTGACTTTTTACCATGGTGGCAACCCTAAAAAACCAAAACATGAGAATTTTAAAAAATTACGGCCGGATATTTAAAAATAACATTGCCCTAACCTAGATTTTACTCGAATCCGTCCAGTAGTTACCGTAGGTCTTTATAGTAGGTCCAGTAGTACTAGAGCACCAAACGGACGCACAGACACACATATATATTTTTTTGTTTTATAGACTATTCATCACATCAGCTCATATGTACGTCCCCACCAAGGGGATCGAGCCTACCCTGAATTAGGGCGATCGGGCCTTAGTCGACCACGCAGGTCCAATGCGGGTTGGTCAACTTCACACACAACCTTTGAGTTTCTTCGCAGGCATGTGCAGGTTTCCTCACGATGTTTTCCTTCACCGTAAGCGCGTCGGATAAACGTACATATTATGAGATCAAAATTTGAAAACACATTGGTACGTGGCAGGACTCGAACCACGACCTCCCGGATAAGAGGTAGCGGCCCTTGCCGTTGCGCCACCGACGCTCTTAGTTAGACGACTTAGAGACTATTAGTGTTAGACAATCGATCCACATCAAAATCTCAGCTTTTTTTTTATTGCTATCACAATTTCTTCAGTCCTTCGTCACTCCAAAATAAAAAGCGTGAAGAATTAATATTGTTGCTATTCTTTCTAGGGAAATGAATAAACGAATGACTGAAGAACAAGCGAAGAAAACTTACGAGCGAGCACTGAAAATGGAACAGGAGTTCGCTGAATACTTTACTGGTAAGTTGAAGTCTCCTTATTTCTGATACGATCTCGTAAGGAAACTCAGAGCATAGCACGATCCAGCAGCATTTCGGTAACCTATTAAGAACTTTATTACCCTCCCCCTCGGTGGATCGATGACCTGGTGAAGGTCGCGGGAAGCTGCTGGATACGAGCAGCGCAGGACCGGTCGTTGTGGTAATCCTTCAGGAGGCCTTTGTCCAGCAGTGGACATCTTACGACTGATATGATGAGGTTTAAGAACGTATTCACAAAATCGTTTCCCATACAAACTTAAAATTACTATTTCTTGAAAATGGATGAGCCGATTGTAATGAAACTTTATACACATAAGCAAGTCACGAAATTATAGTTTGTGGGTAGATAAAATTTTCGAAATACTTTTATTTTTAAAAAGGTTATCGAATTTTAGGAATTACTTTGAAAACCTTAACACTGGAGTACATGCGCGGGCTACCAGTGTAGCCCATGAGTAAAATTTGCTTGATTATTTGCAACTGGTCACCCTACCACCACGACCGTTCAGCTGAGCCTCGTTGAATAAACATCGGACAAATTTGCTGACCCGCTTGCGCGCCCCGCGTACGGACGTCTGCACAATAGTAAGACAAAGTGTTTGGTCTATAGCAGGACCCAAGATCGGAACACTAGAAAACATTGTAACCAATGCAAGACATGAGTTTGTACCATCATCAGGTTTGCATATATCCTGATTGTGATAAAAATAATAACTAACCTAAAAAGAAATATGATATTTAACGAAAATGTTGATTGATCTCGTACTTTAGGACAATTTTGATTTTTTTCAGAGGTTTTTGTTTAATTTTCTAATTATTATATGAGAATGTTAATTACTTTAATTTCTGCTTAATTTCATTCAGTAAACACAATTTTTTAAATTTCCGTTGCTTTTTTCGTAAAAAAACAGTTATTTCTAAAAAAATAACATTTTGAAATTGGCTACACAGTCATGTATCCCGCGCGCTAAGTGGAGGCGCGTGTACCGCAGTGTTAAATCACTATTATTTAGTGACAAGGCTTTTTTTGTAAATGTTATCTTTCCACCTACTATAATTTCGTGACTTGCTTTTGTGTATAAAGTTTCATTAGAATCGGGCCATCCATTTTCAAGAGGTAGTAATTTTAAGTTTGTGTGGGAAACGATTTTGCGAATACGTTCTTATGTAGTGTCATATCGGCCGAAGGACGTCCACTGCTGGACATAGGGCCACAACATTTATTTTTTTAAATTCACAATTGATAAACCTTTGACAACATCTCACCTGGTGGTAAGTGACGATGTTGCCGAAGATACTTAATTTTATAGATTCGTTCAAAAAACGGCGCTATCTTTATCCCCAGCACCTGTACTTAGGGGAGATCCATTACCTAAGTATAGGAGGAGGGGTCCTGCTAAATCTCACCAAATCTCATTTCAAGGGGGCGGGCGGGCGGCAATGCAAATCTAAAGTAATTTTTAATTTAGAGAATTGAGTAATATACAAGTAACAAGCAAGTATATTCTATATGTTAGTACCTAATCCGTTGAAAACAACCTCGCGCAAGTGTCGGATTTCGCCGATAGCGGCAACGCTTTAGGTATTCATTGGCATAAAGCAAAACAAATGAACTTTATTAATGAAATACCAAGTAAATTTAATTATTTAAAAATTACAGCGACAATAGAGATGACGACAGCATCAGAAATAAATTATAAACTCTTGATCACTAAATTGCCCTCCTACTTAAACTTCGGAAAACCTTACTCGTTTTGTTTTCCATCTAGTCTTCATTGTTAAATCACCAAAATCCAAAATGAGTACATAAATGAAGTTGCTAAACTATGACGTCACGCCTAGGTATTCCAAACATTTTTAGAACAAAATGTCGTTTATGTATGACATATGATAAAAAGTAACTCAGATGACTAGCATTCGTCATCCCTATTGTGGGGTCTTACTATATCTATCCAAGAGGTCTTAGTTTTTTTTTCAAATACCACTTCTAATTGATGGAGCTCCCTTTATGCATTTGCCGAGTGTTAACAACAAAGACGTGTGTCTTACGCTCTTTTCCCTCCACAGCGGTAGTGACCGGGGACACGCCAGAGGAGATCTACTCCAAAGTGAAGACGGTGATCGAGGCGGAGAAGGGTCCCACGGTGTGGGTGCCGCGCCGCGAGCCGCTGTGAGCCGCGGCCCCCTCCCCGCGCGCCCCGCGCACCCCGCGACACACGCAGTGCCACACGGCGCTCCCGCACACGCACCAATACCTACCTAGTCCTACCTAAACCGTGCCTGCCGATGCCGACTCCAATCCGATCGTTGTTATCACGGATAAGATAAATAAGGTTGGATTGGCAATAGTCACACTTTTGTTTGAAAACCAGCGTCGCCGTCTGTCTCCCACCCATCAACTCCACTACACAAGCAATAATAACACATATACACGAATTTCGCGCACTAATAAACAAAACACACTTAGAACACAAGGCTGCAATTGTGTCTTACACCATTTCGAGAGTCTGTACGTTACACACAGCCACACGCAAATAAAAAGTATGAACGCGTGCTTCGGTAAGTATGATTAAATAATCATACTTGAGGCGCGCCTGCCCAGCGCACATTTCCAATCCAACCTTATTTATCTGATCCGTGGTTGTTATAATGTAGCATGAACTCTGTGACGTAGGGTTCACCGACGGCGCAAGATAAAAGATGATTCGCTCCTCACAAAGTGCGCCGAACGCAAACAGATTCTAAGTCTATGAATATACCATCTTTCTCTATTATCGTGTGGCACAATTAACCGTGCTATCCAACGGATAGACGGCGGTGAATATACCATATTGATATACAGTGCAAACTCTATATAGCGTCACTCAAGGGATCGGGCATTTTGTGACGTTATCGAGAGTTTTCGTTATACAGAGAGAAATTTGCGTCAAAGTAAACAAACTGGAGCCACAGAAATTTGACGTATCAAAGAGTGAATCGTTGTATCCAGTGACGTTTTACAGAGATTATAGAGTTTAGCTAATTACCGAGACCAGCCGTACTGCAAACGTGTAAATATTTTTATGGAGCTTTATTTGCGTGCTCCGATGGCACAATATTGCTTGCTATGTAATCCTATTATAGTTACGTCCTGTTCACACGATTCAAACTGCAATAACACTGCGAACTCAATGGACCGATCACGGTGCAAGATTCCAGCGCGCTGAGCAATAATTATTGGTGGATCGACAATTCTCGCGCTATTTAAATGGGTCTACTGCGCAGGTACAGACGTCAACACATCAAGCTAGACACTCGTAGTGCGATTACGATCCATACGCATACGGCATAAGAACGGTACAAAGTCCAAAGCTTGAAGTGCTGGCCTCTGTACATCGGGGAGAATTATTTTTTGACAAACTAGCGGCGCGATTCTCACTTGTTTAGTGTGATATATGGACATCTTTTTGCTTTGAGCCGACGGTAATCCCCAGTCTAATACCAGTTCATTCATGCCTATAAAGCTGAAGACAGGTCGTCGTCGTATGCGGCAAGGTCGCCGATTTAAAGTAAAACTGCGGTAGAAAAGTATCATTAGCAAAGGACCACCAAGCAACTTTTCGCCCTCATTACTAGATAATAAAGTCGAAATAGAAACTAGAACTTTGCTTATGGTATCACTGTAAGACCCTCACACTCTGAATGGACAGGCGTATACTTCCGGGTATACCTTTGTTGCTCGGAAATTACTGCCAAAGTAATTTAACCCTAGATCACTAACCTAAAATGGAGTAAATCTAACCCTTCGACTCACAAACTACGCAACAAAACGCAATTATTTTCAAAACCTTAATTATTTTTTTATGGAATATAACCAAATAATGAAAAAGGAAAAATATTAATTTTATTACAAATCGGAACTGTGTGTTCCCCCGCAAATTGCCTTTTTGAAGAATGTGCAAGTATATTTGATCATGCGCCTTTTTTGCCGGGTAAAATCCACATTTTTTTCTGGATTTAGGTAGTTCTTAGACAGAGCTTTCTTGCGGCTCTTCAATGTGAAGAATATCTCCAATACTCTTTTTCAAATCACGCTTCAATGTCACCGTATTGTAGCGCTCGAGTAGCCAGGATTTTGTAAGTTCATCCGCCATTTGTAAGACAAATTCTCTCCTCTTCAGTGGTTCGTTGCGGTCTCGGATCATGTTGGTTACGTTAACAGCATACGAGTTTATGATACTAACTAGTGGATACCCGCAGCTCTGGGAATTTCCCAAAATCCTTTCTTAGCGGATGCCTACGTCATAACATCTACCTGCATGCCAAATTTCAGCCCGATCCGTCCAGTGGTTTGGGCTGTGCGTTGATATTGATAGCGGGTTGATCATGGGATCATCACTTTGCCGACCGATAATTTTGTCTTAGCTTTCTTTGGACGGGGTTCACCACTTTTTGTCCACTGTTTAGACTGCACTTTGGTCTCTGGTGTATAGTGGTGAATCCAAGTCTCGTCGACCGTTATGAAACGTCGCAAAAACTCGCTTGAATTGCGCGTAAAGAGCCTCAAACACTGCTCTGAAACGTCTACTCGATGTTGTTTTTGGTCTGCAGTGAGCAAACGCACGCGTGCGGCACCCAACAGGCACAGAGCTTTTTCATGCCCAAATGTTCGTGTAAAATGTTAAAAACACGTTCAGAATAAATGTTTACCATCTCTCCTATCTCCCTCAACTTCAAACGGCGATCGTTCATTACGATTTTATGGATTTTTGGGTCATTTAAGGGGTGGTTACTTCTTTTGGCCGTCCACAGCGATGAGCATCTTCACAGCTCTGTCGCCCGCGTTTGAAATCGGTTACACATGTGTGGATAGTGCTCAATGACGAAGAAGATTCCCCTAAAACAGCGTCTAGCTTGTTTTTTATCTGAGTTGCAGTTTTCCCTTTCAATACGTAAAACTCTATGACAGCACAAATTTCTGTTTTCTAGAACCAAAACACTGAATTACTTTAAAAAAATGTCAGGCACAATGTTGCCGATAAAATAAGCTGATTTTCGGTGAGTACTCCAATGAATAATGACAGTTGACAGTTCCAATTTTGTTTTTAAATTATCAGTTTATTAAATAGTTCATTTCGGATACTTATCAACCAACCCTCGTAGGTCCAATCAGGAAGGTCCGGAGCGGGGGAGGGGGTGCGGATGACGGGAACCTACCGAACTATGCAACGCGAGGGGTATACGTAGTCTGAGAGACGAATGGTTAGTGATCTAGGGTTAAATTACTTTGGCAGTAATTTCTGCAGAAATATTTCGAACAAGATATTTTTTTGCAAATGTCTTGAACATACAAAACAAACAAAATATTGAACCACTACCCTGTGTTCCTGTATCGATATAAGTCGGTCGCAATATCCCACTTCTTGGTCACAAACATAATTATTGGATATGTACTTGAATAGAATAAGTGCAGTGGATGAAGCCACGTTTTAGCAATAATAGAGCTGCCCAACGGCCAGCGGCCAGCCGTGGCCCGTGGCCCAGCTCTACGCGTTAGATAGTCATGTGATTTTTTAAAACGTCTCTACCATTTTACTAACTCGCGAGTCGCTTCATAGATATGCTATCCGAGTTCGTTTAGCGTAAGAATAATTTTCAATTTTTCTAATGTATATTATCACTTGTGCATTAAACATTGTTGACCAAGAACTTGCTATCATAGCACTCGCTGTAGAATACTAAAGTATCGTTAGTATACGATACCTAATGTTTTTGTCGAATGCTATTTTAAATACATATATTATTTTAATCAATCGACTAACAGTTCAGCTTCAATGTAAAATTATTGTAAAATACTAAATATATTGAAAATTATATAATTCATGTTAATTTACTCAAGTTGCTAGATATTTTGACTCTACTGGTCCGTTAAGAGTACAGGTTATACCGATACGTTTAAAAAAAGTTTCGGTACTACAAGCGAAATGCCCTAATACAAGTTGTAAACTGACCTCTTAACGGTTTGCTACTAGATAATAATTATATTCATAGTGAAGTTATTGTACGAGAGACGAGTCACGGTGCACCGGTGATGTTAAATATAATAATATTATATACTGTAAGATGCTGCGTAGTCGAACCCACCTCACAATCCTGCATGGCTAGGCTAAGACATAGAGTCAGGATTATTTGCTCAAGGGCAATAATGTTTTAGTAGCAATTGAATCTCATTAATATGCACACCGTGTCCCCTTGAACTTAGACGAGGTGCGAAGTTGTTTGTTGATAATTTTTATAGTAAGCAATTGTGTTATGCGGTGTGAAGGTCCACACCAGTTTAAATAGTGTTTGACATTTATTTATTGAGAATTTTATTTTCTTACGGAGTAATGGGGTGCCCATCTGCAAATATGGCGCTTACGAGGAACGCGAGCTTAGGGATGTAACAAAAATGTGTGGTAACACTTTACGACGGGCTAAACTCCTGCAGCTGAACAACTTAGACAATATTGGCCTTCCCATCCAAGCTGGCTGATCTGTTTGTCCATTAGTAGGTATGAGCAGTATTTTATTTGTGATTTCATCCGTTTTTTTAACAAAAGTTGTTCAGCTCCACGAGTGGGGCCTATCCACATTTCCTTGTTAAACCTACACTTGTATAAAGCTTTAGTTTGAAATGTTTTAATTAAGGATTGTGGAGTAATAATATTGCATATATCATTATTTTATTATTAAGTGCATTCTTTACAATATTAGATAAAAATATACATATATTAATAATTTATACTTAATTGTGGTACCTACTTAATCTTACTGTACTTACTTTAATTTACAATGATGATGATGATTATTAAAGTTTATTAATTATTCTGTTAAATTTTAAATCTTAGTCTGAATTTTTTTAATTTTTATGACAATCTAATTACTGTACTAAAAGTACTGCAGAGTCAGTTATTTGACACGAAAAGGGGATTAGGAAACGACGAGTGTCTCGAATCCACTTTTCCCAAGCTTGTGTATTACCAAAGAGACATAGGTACGGCTAGCAGTCTGAAATAAGAGAATTGCATGGAAATAAAGTCCAGATCGGTCCTTGATTTCAACCAATTTTTAAATAGTATGGAAAAGTGCTGCCTTAATTATTATCATTGATGTTTGGAGAATCTCAAATAATTATTTTTGTAGCCATAACTGACACCCCCTGAAAGTGTGTAAATAAATGAAAACATAATTTTAATTTATTCTTATGATAAAAGTGTACATAGTATCTAGTTTAGTATTGATGTGTAATTAACAATTATTTTTATTTAGTCATTCAGAATTACGTTTTACCATTTAACTTATCCACTGTGAGTAGGGTTACCAGAAAAATTCAAGAAGAATATAGGAGATTTCCATTTAGGGGGTCAAAAGAAAACAGTATCCAGTTAAAATATATAGTAGACTTTATTTTTTCATGTAATTATATTTTTGGGAACTTTGGGCCATTTTAATGAGTTTATTATTAATCGCTTTTTCCGCCGGGTAGGCCCAGTTAACTTTGATTCCCTATCTGTATCTTCTTCACTTCCACTTTCAGCATTTAAATCACTCATTTTGTAAGTATATTTCACACAAAAGAGGCGAACCGAACAATAAAGGTACAAAGAACTGGTGCTAGGACATCATACAGACAGAATGATATTTGACATTGACACTTGACAGTGACATGACATGACTCTTAAAAGTTGCGTTCAGAAACACAAACAATGTAATTTTTACTTATGATATGATCTCAAGGAGTTTATAGGTAAAACTGGAGGCCACACTCTAAATACCTAATTGAAGCAAAGAAATATGCCCTTGAAATGTCTCTTTACCGCTCCGTCTCTTTTCAATTAACGGGTGTGAGCTCTCACCTATACACGTCTTGTTCATACCTCCTAATTAGAAAGAGACGGAGCGGTAACGAGAAACTTCAAGGTCATATTTCTTTGCTTCAAGTAGGTATTTAGAGTGTGGCCTCCAGATTTACCTATAAACTCCTTGTATGATCTGCTCAGTTTTGTTAAGGATTTCGGGGTTCGTTTCTGAACGCGTGTTTTTTTAACTCGATTTAAGTATGTATGACAGACACGTCGCTGTATGGCTAAAATATAGTAGATTTGTCTACTATATATTTTTTCAACAGTATATAGTATCTTGGCCCAAAATATAGTAAGATACTATATTATATAGTAGATCTGGCAACCCTAACTGTGAGCGCTATCGGTACAAAATTAGACTGAGTATAGTACAAATAGCTTCCAGAGTGTATAATTATTAATTACCCTTCTGGAATGAAAGCAATGACAGTGAATTCATATATTCCTCACCCAAACATACAGGGATGTAGGAAAATGGTGATTAGTTTTATTAATCATTTATTTTTGTGGAATAATAAACCCTTGCTTTAGTTTTTTTTTAAATGTAGCTCGGCTCTCCTAATTGTGGATTTACCACGGTAATTTTAATCCATTTTTAATTAACATATCACACCCATTAAGTTAACATTAGTGTTGTGTAAATTTGTATCCCCAAATGTATTTTTTTTATGTTTTAACAACCAATTTAATATGTTTATGTATGTAACAATTATCCATATTTGCAGATGTACAATGTTTATGAGTTAGTGATGTTCAATAGAATAGTTTGAATAAAATTATTTACGTTGAAATTTCTATTGTTGTTTTAACTCTGTAGTTTGTTTCCCAGGAAAGAAAAAATATCTAATGAAAAACCTAGTTTACCTAGTTACCGCGGAGTGTCCCGGACCCGGATCCCAGCAAGAACATAAGTTATATCCTCGGCGACTCTTATACACATATCTCAAAGTTTAGGACATAACTTGGACATTCACCATGCAAAGTTTTAGAATTTGAGTCAATAATACTTTCCGAGATACAAACGCTTAAAGGTATGCTTGCTAAATTAATTCCACCCAAAAGCACAACGAAACGAAATCTAGCAAAAATAAATTGTACGGCAGCCCGCACCAAACTTTCTCGTAATTTTTTCGTCTGTGTCTTGCATGTCGCATGACGGTCGCTTTCGTCTAACGGTATGATCGTTTCGTCCTGTGTACCGTAGCGAGAGCAGCCATGATCGTTTCGTCCTCTGTAAAGTTTCACTTTTACCGTGGTTTCATAAAACCAGACACTTATTTTTTCATACAAAAATTTAAATAAAAAAAATTAAATATTTTTGATGAACTCATATTCATTAACGTATCAGCTCATATACGTCCCCACTGAGGGGCTCGAGCCTACCCTGAAGTAGGGCGATCGGGCCTTAGTCGACCACGTCGGCCCAGTGCGGGTTGGTC
Organism: Coleophora flavipennella; assembly: GCA_947284805.1. Lineage (NCBI taxonomy): Eukaryota > Metazoa > Arthropoda > Insecta > Lepidoptera > Coleophoridae > Coleophora > Coleophora flavipennella. The sequence goes on from OX369276.1 coordinate 1,874,912, forward strand.
GACTTCACACACAACCTTCGAGTTTCTTCGCAGGTGTGTGCAGGTTTCCTCACGATGTTTTCCTTCACCGTTAAAGCAATCGGTGAGTATGTATATGTATGAATTCATATTGCATGACCAAATATATACTTATTCGTAATACATGACAATTCAATACGAGTAGCTCCAACCATTTGTGAGTAAATGGCAAGTTTCAATTTTATTTGTAGGAGAACCAGACGAACACGATTTTTCCCAGACCAATGGGTAATTACTATGTAATAGATAAACATAAACAACAACGACATGCAAAGTTCCATCAAAATCGTTGGAGCCGTTTTTGAGAAAAAAAAAATTTTCAGTTTTTGTTATATGACAGCTACTCTTCGGTTTGACGGTACGAGGAAACTTTTGATAATCGCTCAATAAATAATTTAAAACTCAAGTTTGGCCCCAATCGGACTAAAGAAATAGCCTCACGAGCCAAGCGTGACGGACGGACGATCGTAATTGAGTTATTTGGTTTTTAAAAAAGAACATGAGAACATGAATGTGCTATTAAATGTAATTTATTAATTAGTATGTTAGTTAATATGTTAATATTTAAGTTTGTAAAATTGACCTGCCTCTAAGCAATGTTCATTGTTGCCTGGTGAATAATTGACTATAAATGACTATTTCGGTACCTATATGAAAATGATATAGAACACATTTTCACGAAAATTGGAAAAACTTTTTCTTTGCGTACGTACTTCCTTGAACCCGTATTATACGGTTAATTTTATGTGTGGATCACCAGGGAAATTAATCACCTTTTAAATAAGACTATTACTGCTGTTAATTCAAGAGAAAACGTATTTTTCATGAACAGCTACAAATAAACGATAAAAATAAAAATGGCTGCCATTTAGAGGGGGAGAAGGATGCGACTCCCTAATGGGGGGTTTCTAGTCGATGGAATGTGGTGTATTTATCACATTGTACAATATAATCTTTATATATATAAATCTTCTGTCCGTGTGTTAGTCATTGAACTCCTCCTAAACGGCTGGACCGATTTCGCTAATTCTTTTTTTGTCGAGTTCGTTATTGTCAGAAGGTTCTTATGTAGGGTAGGGTAGGGTAGTGTAGTGTAGGGTAGGGTAGTGTAGTGTAGGGTAGAGTAGTGTAGGGTAGGGTAGTGTAGGGTAGGGTAGTGTAGTGTAGGGTAGGGTAGTGTAGGTTAGGGTAGGGTAAGGCAGTGTAATGTAATTTAATGTAAGGCGGTACGTAGTTCGCCGGGACAGCTAGTACACTGTATATACTTTGAGCCTGGTTCGTCGATGACTTTGAGGGGCCGTAGACTCCTGTAACTTCACCTTTCGTAAATATCAGCGTCGGTGGCGTAACGGCTAGGGCCGCTACCTCCAGTCCGGAAGATCGTGGTTCGAGACATATTATGTCACGTATCATGTGTTTTCGATTTCATAATATGTACGTTTATCCGACGCTTTTACGACGGTTAAGGAATACATCATGCGTGAGGAAACCTGCACACGCCACTAATATAAAATAGCAAATACTCAAATGAAACATCCCTATAGTATAAAAAATTTCAAACTCGGAGGAAGAATTAAAACGTCCTTGCATTCAAAGATTTTTTAGTCTTGGCACATCTGGGAATCGAACCAGCAAAATGTAAAGAAAAAAACACCCTGTTTTTATGAAACCAATCGAAAGGGACAGTCACAAGCACCAATATCTAAATATATATCTCTCTATGACAGTGTTAGAAAACTATTTGTGCTTAGGCTATGTATCTTCACTCATGCTAGGGTCATTCGCAATCAAAATTTCAAATCAATTTCTTCAAAAAGAGGTTTTAGTAATATAGTTTTTAAACTTGAGACTCCGATTTTAAGGACAACTTTTGCACAACGCTTTAGTCAGTTTATGCTCCCTTATATATACAATAGAGTTGCTGATATTTTGAATGTTAAAGATGATTCAGTCCGCGAACTTCAAAAGCTCTTACTAAAACTAACATATCACGAGGTGGAGAGTTTGTTCAGAATAGTCTGCTAAAACACACACACCCACATATACACACACACACATACAAACACGCAATCATGCTCACATTTATTTAGCACGCAATTAATTAGTCATTAAAACAAAATTTAATGCATGATACTTTGCCCAATCTATTTTATTAATATTATTGTTTAATTTAAGCTTTTATACTGAATTTAACTTGTTTCCTTTTGTTACGTGTCGAATAATTTACTTTACCATGTTTAACCGCATAAATCAGCCGCATTCTTTGTAATCTGGAAATCGTACTAAATCAACTACCACGATACAGGCAAGTTGCCTAGTGTGGGGTTATTGTTAAAATGTATTGTGTTATTTCTGCAAATAAACATTTTTTACTTTACTTTATATATAACTCAAAGGTGACTAACTGACTGACTGACTGACATAGTGATCTATCAACGCACAGCCCAAACCACTAGACGGATCGGGCTGAAATTAGGCATGCAGGTAGATGTTATGACGTAGGCATCCGCTAAGAAAGGATTTTGGGAAATTCCCACGGGAACCGCAAAAATCGAGATCTGCGCGGGCGAAGCTGCTGGCATCCACTAGTCTTCTAATAAACTTTGCGTTACAAATTAAAGGACCACTATGAAATTTAACAGTCATTTACTTTTTCACATTTTGCCAGTTCGATTCCCAGCTGAGTCAAGCGACTATTCAAAAATCTTTGAATGCAGTTTAACTTTTTTTAAATCGTAAATGGTTATAGCAATGTGTAAATAGTTCTCATCTCTTATCATCTTGAAAAGGTTTCTCCTATTAGGGTAACTCTAAGGAAAACTAATTGAAAGTGAAAAATAGTAAAATTAAATTCCGCTATCTGAGAAACTTCAGAAGACTGATTTTAAATAGGTAAGTAGCAATTATTTACTTGAATCATCATATCAGCCGTAGACATCCAATGCTGGACAAAGCTATTATTATATATTGTGACAAAGGCCTCCCCCAAGGATTTCCACGACGACCGGACCTTCACACCAGGTCGTAGGTCCACTTCACTTCGTCGGTTCACTTGAATAAATAATATTGAACTTACCAGGTTTCTTATTTACTAATTAATTATAAACAACATGATGAAATTAGAACCAACTTTTCAAATTGGACCTATGAAATAATAATAATCCTCATTTTTATTGTTTGAAACAAAAAGTGACAACCTTAATGTTTTTTCTAGAATCGAAGAATCTCATCGTAACTTCGCCTACCTTATAAAAAAAATCGTCTTATCCTTGTAGAAATGGTTTAGATGTTTATAAACACATATTAATTCAAGAATTAAAAATATTTTACGCGATTTTTTTTATTCATCATTACAGCTCATATACGTCCCCACCGAGGGGCTCAAGACTACCCTGAATCAGGGCGATTAGGCCTTAGTCGACCACGCGGGCCCAGTGCGGGTTGGTCGACTTCACACACAACCTTTGAGTTTCTTCGCAGGCGTGTGCAGGTTTCCTCACGATGTTTTCCTTCACCGTTAAAGCAATCGGTAAGTATGTACGTAAGTTTTTGAAAAACTCATTGGTACATTGGCCGTCCAGTTTTTTTATTAATTACATGAAATACAAATTACAAAGGGCAGGCGCAGTCATATCTTGTGCCCCTCGGAATTGTGTCCTAAGTCCAGTGACTTATATATTACTGGCGTAAATCTGTGCCTAAGTCCTAACTTCGCCTACACGAATCCATAACTTGCACACTTAATAGCGATCTCTCATTGATCTGAGTGTGCAATGGTGCTGGAGTTCCAGAATGAATTTGTTGAGCGGGAAAATTTAAAAATGTGTCATTAACATGCGAAAATAAGGCCAATTTACAAGAGTCTACTACAATGCTGGTTAGGGATATATTTTATCTTGATTTTTAAAGTTGCCACCATAGTAAAAAAAAATTTTTTTTTAACTCAGAATGAATGGCTAACGATTTTGATGGAACTGTACGTTACACGAAGTAACTAGTATCTCATCTGTGACCAATGACATATATTACTGGCGTATCTGTGGCGTTACTACAACTTTAACGCGGTAGTCCGTTATTCCAGGAAAAAATGTACCTTCAATACAATCAATTACAATCCCAGTTTGTTACTTTAAAAAAAATGGCTTTAATGAAACTCTAAATAACAAGGAATACTGAATGTATTCTTCATGCAAAATTTGCAATCAATATTTTTTGGTGCATTAACTATGTATTTGTAATAGCTCGCGCCAAACTTTATTACGGCTCATAAGTTGCTCGCATTATGATGCTGTTTAGGTGTTAGTAGGACGTGAAGGTACCTATCAAAGAGAATATAATAAACTACGATACCAGACCGGCGCATTATACACTCGCATCACAGTTCAGATCAGTAATAATGAAGTTTGGCGCGAGATGGACTATATCTCCATACAGATGAGTACAGTTTGTTTTTTACTAATTGTTCTGTTAAATATTGTCTTTTGTTGCTTGTGGTCAACCTGACTTCTCGACTTCAGCAAGCTCCTATTTCATCTGTGCTATTTTGTGAAATCATTATGCCAAATCTTTGTATTTGTGCCAAAGGCATACTTTTGTACAATACTGCTATGAAATTCAACAACTATGGTTGCTGAAACGCAAAAAAAAGGTTGTAAGTTTGATTATCTTATCATGAGCAGAAGTGGTTGCAATTGAGGTGGTGGCAACCAGGAATTGATGGAATGATCACTTAGCAGTTTCGGTTTAATTACATATATCAGTTTCTGGTTCCTATAGTACAATAGTGTGGGGCCAGATGATGTGTGATTTGTATATTATTAAAAAAAGAAGAAATTAAACACGGATTACAGTTTATACAATATTATTAAGACTGTTCTAGTTCAACAGTAGTCTTGTCAGACACATAGATACCGTCTAAGAATTTTCGGATATCCTTGTTTTTGACAGTTGTAGACTGTTGAATAAGAGCAGCTGAGCTTGACACATCCTCCAGGGAGTTGCCTTCTAAGATGAGCTCATCCTTTTGCTTGGTAGAGTTGACAACTGTGACTCCTGGGGCCATCTTCACTCTTCTGATGAACTTCTCACCTAAGAAGTTACGGATTTCAATAACACTGTTGCCTTCAATGGTGACACAGTTGATGGGGAAGTGAGCATATGCAGTACGCATCTTGTATTGGAAACCCTTGGTCACACCTGAAACAATTAATTAATAGATATTAGTAACACCTGGCCACAGATGGGACATCATGGATAATAGTGGCACCCATGAGTCCATGAGACAAACATTGTCACAAAACATAAATTTACTTTTAAATCAATTACTTTCAGATTCACAATCACTAGTCATCTCATCACATTTCGTTTGCAGTTTAGTGACAATAAACATAGCTATAGCTAGTTTAGACAAGGTATAGCTCGAGATGGGATATAATGGATTATAGTGGCACTCTTGAAGGTTGTCACACACGGGTGCTATACTATAATTTATATTAAACGTAACAGATATCATACAATATCACTCTTCATAGAAATCAATTAGAGAACACACACGGGGGAGATAATATATATTTCATCGCCCTCTATCTGCAGATACCAAGCAATACCGCACGAGCTCGCTAAGATAAATACAGCATGATTAAAAAGATTTGTTAACTGCCTGCTTGGCGTAATGGTTAGTCCATTCGCTTCACACCAGGAGGTCGCGGGTTCGATTCCCAGCGAGTTCAACTTAATAAAACTCGGTTTGGATGATGGCAGGGCATGGTCATAGCTACCACCATCTTATACAAAGTGTTGTCGATGTTTTTATTTTTTAATCACAATTGGTGAGCCCTTGGCATCATTTCACCTGATGGTAAGTGATGATAATGCCGAAGATGGAAGCGGGCTTACCAAGATTCCCCAACACAATGGGGATCTGGCTTGAAGCCGGAAAACATCAATTCTGTTAACACTGATGTTTGGTGGCAAGACTTAGATAAGATGGTGGTAGCTAGCCAGGCAGGCTATGAAAATTTCCTATGACAAACTAAACAGAGTCTTACAAAGTTGAACCCGGTGGGAATCAAACCCGCGACCTCCTGGTGTGAAGCGAATGGATTAACCAATACGCCATGGAGGCAGTTTACAGCATTGATGTGTTCCAGCTTGAAGATAAGATAGCCAGATCCCCATTGCGTTGGGGAATTTTGGTAATGCCGCTCCCATCTTCGGCATTGTCACTTCGTCAAAGTCGGCTTCGTCCTCTGACGAACTGTCTAGTAAGTCCAATAGCATCATACGCGACTCATTATATAGCCTGTATAAAGCACTTTAGGTGTAGTTCGTTCAAAGACTCGTAACAGAATGTGGGGTTTTCATATATTATAGTATAGCACCCTTATTTGATACCTTGCTATAATTTTCGCCCGTGTGTGAGAGCTTTAAGAGTCAACAAACATTTACATTCTTATTATCTGCTTTCAACTGCTTTCCGATTCACAATCACCAGTCATCACATTTCACTAGTGGTTTAGTGACAAACATAGGTATAGCTAGTTTGAAAAAGGTATAGCTCACACTATTATGGCTATGAAGTTGGTCACAAGACGCACCGCTGATGCAAACTTTTAGTAGATCCATTAAGTGTTAGCGGCAAGCAAGCACTCACATTACAGTTCAAATTCAGGGATAAATTTTGACGCTAACTATATTTCAATTTTCATTCAGAAGCTCCTTTCATTAAACTAAAACTTACGATTTCACAAAATGGCAACACATCTGGAAATTCTCGGGGGAAGCCTATGGTAAGCGGTGAACATCTTTCAGCTGATTTAATGATAATGTAGACTAAAATTATGCAAACTGAACTTCACTGTTTGTAAAATTTTAGTTTTATTAAATAAAATAAAATTTACTCCCTTCATGTCTTTGGAACTTTGGGGAATGTAGGTTGAGGAAGAACCGAGAAGATTGATACGGATAACCTAATACTAATTTCAAAACAAACATTGTAGACTAACCTTTGATCATGTTTTCGACGTGTGAGCACACAGTCCTGACGGCGGCCAGCTCCTTCTTGGAGCCAAACCACTTCTCCACCATCAGCGTCCGAGGGTTCAGCATACGAATATCCACAGCCAAGTGTTTAAAGTTCCTCTTCAGAATACCACGGGGCCCCTTGACGGTCACCAACCGCGATTTAACATGGACGGTGAGACCCTCCGGGACCTTCACCTTTTGATTAGCAACAATTTGCTTCATTGTTAGGCCTAAAACGAAAAATACGAGTTTTATAACCTAGTCACTTTGACGACACTTTTATTAATTTGGTTTCCCTTAAATGAAATATTGGCAACAACTCGTAGGACCTAAATTTATAAGTTAGGAATAATTCACTAAAGGCTAAACAATAGTCAAATCTTGGTGATTTATTTAGATTTTAGGAAAAAATTACAAATTCGCTCACTTCTATGTCACAGAGAGCCGGAAAGAGAATTCTACAGTGTTGCTAGTCCCAAAAAAAAAATACTAAGTCAAAATTCTTGAGTTCCAAATTTTCTATCGCCAATGAATATCTCGGTGATAATTGTTTCGGTTCTTTTTATTGAATTCAATTATATTTTTTAATGATATGTATTCATTTTAGTTTTTTCTTTGCTATAAGATTTATTCTCTGACTTATATATTACGAGTACCACAATTCGCTCCTCCCCCGTGGTACGGTTGGGTTGTCCGGTCAACCGGACTATAGAAAAAACCTTTTTTCCGTGTTTCTGTGAATATATTCATCTGTGGTATACTCCAGTTATTACGAAAAAAAATACGGAACCCATTAAAAACTCTACAACGTAAAGACAAAGATGACCTATTATTATATTTGGTTTCTTTTTTCCGGCTTTTAAAAGCGCGAACAAGGCAAAAGTATTTTAGACCATGCAGCTTAGTCTGTTGTATTTTGTTTAAGTCTTAATTCTAGTGTAACTTAAAAGTCATCCTTGCTTGACTTTGAAAAAATATTAGGTAGAATTATCTCTTGCAAACTCCCTGCAAAAAAAACTCTTCCCTTTCTCCAAAACCAAAAACAGCTATGTATCCAAACAAAAAATAACAGCTGATAAGATTGACATTAGATTACAATTTACAATTCGAAAGTAGTTGTTGTAGTAGTTGGTTTGGTTGGAGTTGTTTTGTTAATATCTATCTATCTAAATAAATTCCTCAAACAGTACTTGATACTTAAGATTTCCCGCAGAAAAATGTTCATCAAAAAGTTAATACAAACAGAACAGCGATTATGTCATACGTTTTTTGTTAGAGGTAGGTAACCTCTTTTTCCTGTAAGTAATTTTATCTTATATTTACTTCAGACGTTTTATATTTCGTTATTTTAGGTGTAAGTAGCAAGCCGGTATGGGACATCATCGCAGGAGTGTGCGTGGAAAGACTGCCAGTCGTCACACCGCCACTGAATGAACTACAGAAGAAATACAAAGCCATGCTCGATGCTATAGAAGTTGAGAAGAGTTTGAAATCTGATCACGAAATTAGACGTGAAAATGACAAGTTAGCATTGTTCCATTTATCACATTCTGCAAAATTATTAATGTTTTTTTAAATTGTATGGCTTGGTCCAGTCTGTTTTTATAATTTGATACATAATTTCTCCACCCATTTGGTTGCGTCTTTGCTAAAGTGAACAAGTATGCTGGTTCGCCATGGTAATTTGTGTTGGGATTGAATTATATTGTGGACATACTGCACCACCACAACACACCCATAGGCCAGGAGTCCCTCTAGGAGCATCTAAACATAGACTATGTCCATGCGTCGTCTGCAGCCTTTTTAGTAGCATCCAGTCGCTTTTTGGTAAAGAGAAACCCTGTAGTTTGGCAGTGGTGTCAACAAGTTCTTCATAGGCTCATCTATTTCTAACTAATGCTTCCACCTTTCCTTGGCATTTAGTAGCTCTTAGGCTGAACGGTAAGGAGGATGCTAGGATTACAGGCACTCATCAAAAGCTAGCAAAGTGGAGTTTTTATGTATTTCTTAGCATAGAGATGGTTGAGGATGAACGGACCGGGCAAGTCGCACTGAGCTATGACCGTTTCAATAATCATTTATAAAATTTTTTTAGACTGCAGTTTTTACTAGATGTGTAACTGACATCTTATCACACCCTTCTATTTATAGTCTGTGCCTGTGTCAATATTGACTAAGCTAGCATATTTTTTGCAAATGTATATTTACACTTTGACTGTTCCAAAAACAAATTTGTGTCGTATTACGGCATAGAAGCAGAAAAACTAGTCTATGGATTGTAGCACCCACGCAGCCAATGTGTTAATGTGGTATTTTGCTTTCAGAATCCAAGCAGAGTTGTTGAAAAATGAATCTGCTGATGTAGACTTGGACGCAGTTAGCAAAATAACAGCGCAAGATTTTGAAGACGCCTCTAATGAAGAATATTCACAATTTAAATTTGCCAGTATCACTACAGGTAGGTATTAATTGCACTAGAATTTGTTACAACTCTGTGTAGAGAAATTGGTTTGAGTTCTTCCTCAGTCCCTCAGTGATGAGGATGAAATATGGACCGCACAATGCATGCTGCCATCTTGTAGCCTGAGCATGTCTGCCTTCCATTTGGCCCAAGATAATTTGCTTCTCCATACAATACCTTGAAGACCGCATAATGTGTCCGAAGAGTATAGTTTTGGCATATAGTGGAGTCGCGTGGTGATGTTTAGTTCTTTTAACATGGACTCGTATGCACTTTAAAAGGGGATTTAAAACCAGTTTCTGAAGTACTGTAGAGTCTCACTAATCTGGTACTCAATATATTGGCAGATGCAGTAGTCTAGCACCCTATGCCACAGCAACAAGGACTATTACTTTTCTAAGTACAGAGTATCATATCAGCTGGACAAAGGCCTCCAAATTTTCCTCCAAGAATTTCCTTTACGACCGCTTCCCGTGACCTTCACCACCGTCCACTGAGTGGGAGATCCGCCTAGGCTACGTTTTCCGGTGCGCGCTCGCCGCTCGTGAACTTTATTGCCCCAATCTGTCATCTGTTCTACAAGATGTTCTACATATTACCATAATTATCACGTCTGATATGAAGAATTACTTACCTCTTTTCATTGCTACTATCACATCAGCTCATATACGTCCCCATCGAGGGGCTCGAGCCTAACCGGAATTAGGGCGATTGGGCCTTAGTCAACCACGTGGGCCCAGTGCGGGTTGGTCGACTTCACACACAACCTTCGAGTTTCTTCGCAGGCATATGAAGGTTTCCTCACGATACTTTTCCTTCACTGTGTAAGAGCGTCGAATAAACGTACATATGAAATCGAAATTCGAAAACACATGGTACGTGGCAGGATCGAACCACGACCACCCGGACAGGAGGTAGCGGCCCTTGCCATTACGCCACCGACGCTCATTGCTACTATAAAGAAGTGTAAATGTTAATTGTTGACTTGTGTATGCCCATTGCCCAACCAACCATACCGGATGTTGAAGGTTGCGCGAAAAAGTATGTACAGCGGCAGCGCTTAGACAAGATAGAACCTTGTCTAAGGTATAGCATGACTGTACAATTTATTTCTTGCACTATCTATACTAGTTGAAACTCTGTTGATGTTACACTTCACATTGTTATACATTTTAGAGGCAGACAAAAAGCTAGACAGGACATCCACAGAGAGGAGTCTACAGCGGCATCTGGTGTTGGTGACTCCACTTCAACTGGGCAAAGATGTGAAGACACTGCTGCCGCAGGGCTTGTGGAAGGATGGAGAGACTCTGCGGCAGGTTCGTTTCATGTCATAGTTGACAATTTAACAATATTAGCATTCTAATATATAAGTATTTATATATCAGTCTCTGGTTCCCATAACACAGGGAATCCTACTTTGGGGCCAACGATTGTGTGTGATTTGTCCCAGAATATTATTATTTTAATATATAAAATTAAGCTACTCTGCTCACTTGTCACCTCTTATTATTATCTCAATATATAAACCTAAGCTACTCTGCTCACTTGGCACGAGGCGAAGTGGCAGGAGCACCTCCAGCGGAAGCACAGTCGACTGGAGTTCAGTGCGACGGGGAGAGAAAGCGTCGAACTATCCGGGCATTATCGAGGAGGACTGCTGCAATTATAGGTCTGCCTCGAAGATCCAGCCGTCTTAGATGACGTTCAAGGTCGGCTGGAATTAGCCCGTTCACGGATAGGTCTACGGGGATGCTTTGGGTGGATTCCACTCGCCACATATCAGTAACCTCGTCCAGGTACTTGGTCCTTTTATCGGCGTCAGCCTGCACGAGGTTTTCATCATATGGGATAGTGATATCAACCAAAAACACCCTTTACTGCCCCCGATCCATCAGCACGATATCAGGCTTATTCGAAGGAATAGTCCTGTCCGTGATGATGGGTCGGTCCCAGTAGAGCTTGGCGCGGTCGTTTTCGAGAACCGGCTCCGGCGTGTACTTCTAATACCGCAACCGCCGAGATATGAGGCCATACTTTAGACTAGAGCGATCTCTTGGTGTAGTATCCTGGCTGCTTGGTTGTGCCTGTGCAAATACTCAGTGTTGGCAAGCATGGAAAAACCGGAGGTTATATGACGCAGGGTCTCCCCTGGTTGACGGCACAACCGACAAACGTCCAAGGTGCCGTCTTTTATTATAAACCTCCTATAGTTGTTCGTCTTAACCACCTGATACTGTATTGCACAGACAAAACCCTCGGTCTCCGCAAAAAGGTCTCCGAAGCGCAGCCAGTGCACGGAGGCCTTCTGATCTACGAAGGATCCACAAAGGGCCTTGAAGAACTTACCGTGCAGCTCTTTGTCTTTCTAGATGGCCCCTCGCTTGGTAGTGCTAAGTACAGCCGTTACCTGCCAGTTCTCTTGGACCATGGATAGAGGGGTTAGTCCTTTATCACAGGTTATGACAACTCTATGCAACTCACTATCGATTTTCGTCAGGAAGTAACTTCGGAGGCTGCATATCTCGCGGTTGTGCATTTGTTTGGCACTTAGAAGGCCACGACTGCCACTCTTCCGCGGGATATACAGCCTCATCACTGACGATCTCAGGTGTTGCATCCTATGGAGTGTCATAGTAGTGCGGACTTCTCGATCCAGGGCGTCTAGTTCGTTCTGTGGCCATCTGAGTATGCCGAAGGTGTACAAAAGAACAGGCATTGAATGCTCGTATCTTGTTAACGCCCGACAAATAGCTCTCAAGAACTTTTGTGAGGCGCTCCCAAAACACGTCACAAACAGCCCGTTTCACCCCTGCCTCTTGAACACCAATACTCTGCGACATACCCAGATACCGGTATGTATCAGTTTCAGAGAGGTTGCGGATGTCCATGGAGTCGATTTCGACTCCATCTGAATGTACCATCCTACCTTTGTCTACATGAAGGATGGCGCACTTATCCACTCCTAGCTCCATGTTGATGGAACTGCTGAAATCACAAGTGATTTTCAACAGTTCCTCCAACCGTGTTGCATTTGGAGCGAACAGTTTGAGATCGTCCATGTAGAAAAGGTGGGTTATGCGTGAGTCACCTCTCCGAAACTGAAATCCCGTCCCTGATTTCTCGAGCAGAAAGCTGAGCGGATTCAAGGACAGGCAAAACCAAAGCACAGTATATATATTAGTACTAAACCAAAGTGGACTCAGACAGTCGCCCTGGAATATTCCCCTCTTAATCCAAATCCGGTCTTCCGCATTCAATAACCGCTGACCATGGAAAGTAAGGATCGTACTCCATTGCCCCATAAACGATCCGAGGAAGTCTCGAACTGTTTCATCTATCTTGTACAGTTCGAGGACCCTCTTCAACCATGAATGGGGGACCGAGTCGAAAGCCTTCTTATAATCAATCCAGGCAGCGGAGAAATTGCATCGATTGCGGTTTACCAATTTACCCACGACCGCATCAATCAGGAGTAGCTCCTTCGTACCGCGACTACCGCCCCGACAGCCATTCTGAGTTACCGCCATGATATCATTCGCCTCAATGAAGGCGTCAGTTTTATTTTCAGAATGGATGTCAGTGTCTTGTAGGTGGTGGAAAGACAAGCGATGGGGCGGTATTGACTAGGGTCAGCGGTATTACTCGACTTAGGAGCCAAATGAGTGATCCCAGTCGTCAAAAAGTTCGGGACCTGACGCTGCTCGAGTGCTTGCTGGAACTGGCTGGCCAAGGTCTCGTGACTCGCATGGAACCCCTTAAGCCAATAGTGGTGCAGTCCGTCGCTCCCTGGAGTTTTCCAGTTCGGAGCTTTACGGACCGCTTGCAACACATCATCCGCACATTAGTGCCATTAGGCCATTAGGCCACGGGGTTTATAGGTTCGATGCGAGCACACGCCTCCTCCAGCTCAGCCGTCCATTGCCCCTCGTTGTGTTGCACAGGACCACAGGTTACGCCAAAAGGCTACAGTACCCATATGATCCGGTCTCTCGCCTGTGTCCAACACAGCAGGTCGGTCCAGTGACCTATAGAACTTTTTCTGATCACTCATAAAGAGGCGATTCTGGCGAAACGGTCTACCCGCTCCGAGTATCGCCGAATACGGTTTGCCCACGCAGCAATCCGTTGCTTCAGGTCGTCGATGCGCTCTGTCACTAACCGCATAGCATTACGTCCTGCGGGATCAAAATCCGATCCCGCAAATGCGAGCCTGACAAAGCGCATCACTCGGGGCCTACTATTGCCCGACCTAAAAGCTATCAGTTTGCCAATGAGGACTCTAGCCTCAGCAATACGATGCTCAATCCTTTTCTGCCATGCCGGCTTTTCCCGCGGACGGGATGTGCGAGTCGGTTCTGGCAATTTGGCACCGATAAAACGGCAGACTGTCATTGCAGCGCCAAAGAGGATTGAGTTCGTATCACTGAAGTCGCTGCTGTTCGCCAGATATTCTGGCAGCCTGCGGTTTATGGCCTCAATGACATCCCGATTTCGGACGCTAAGGGGCAACCGCGGAAGCCGCAGCCTCTCCTCGGGAGGCAAAATACGGAATTCCTGAATCGCCTCCTCTAGTGTACTCCTGATTCGCTCTATTTCCTTGGAAACCGTTTCCGTCTCATGATCCTCACCTAATGATGGTGGTGGTGGTTGGGCTGAAATTGTCTCAGTCACTTGCGGCACGTGTGCCGATAATCGGCGCGAGCCATTTAATGAGGATCTTGAGGCGGGAACGACCTCGCGTCGTAGTCCTTCGAGTTCGGTCACGCTAAAGATATTCGAGCGCGATATGTACCGAACTCGATCCGCTAGGTTTTGCTCCGAGACAGATAATGCAGGCTCTAACCGCAAGAACTCTTGATGCAGGCTCTAACCGCAAGAACTCTTGGTGCAGCCTCACTCGGTAGCCCGTTCGACGAGTTTCTCCCCCCGTCGCACTGTAGTACGCACGCATGATGTTTGTATTTTGAGACCCAGTTCTTCTCATGCGGCGTACTCCACCAGCGGCGGGCGCCAATTGCTGAGCCTGTGAAGACTGCTGGCGCCAAGCGCACTGCTGGTGATGATGGATGAGACCGCCCGGATGGTCGGGCCGGTCGTGTTGCGCCGACTAGCATTCTGACACGCCTGGCATCAGCGTGACCAGACGCCCCCCGGCTGCCCCCGGGCAGCGACCCTATTCGTTTTTCGCTATCATTGTCCATCATCATTTTACGATTGACCGTTACTAACCCGTATATTTTAGTACCCGGGGTCAGACTGGAGATCAGCACGGTCAACACCGACTCCAAGGGGTACAGACTGATTACACTGACGAAGTGACTGTCCTGTCACTACAGTCACTCCCTCAGTGGCGATGGGGTCGTCACATCCCTACGCAATTATTGTTATTAATAATAATAGAAAAAACCGGCCAAGTGCGACTTGGGGTCACACAAACAGGGTTCCGCCCAAAAACTTTAACTGCCAACAGAATAAGATCTCTTACAACATACTTTGTTCTAGGTTAATAGGGTTCCACTTATTCTGGACTTTAGAAATTTCACTTTTCCTGTGGGAACCAAAAGACTAGATTTTTTCATAGATTTTCCTGTAATCTATGCATTTAACCTCATATACTGTGTTTTTCCAAGTTTTTATAGGCCCAGGGGCAATGGTTAATTTTCGCTTATTGTCTTAAATAACTTCAAAACTATTTATCTTAAAATAATAAAAATATACATGTTTGAGATTGTCAAAACAAGCCTTTCATTTAATATGTCACTTAATATATTATGATTGGTTTTTTTTATTTACCCCCCAAAAGAGTCCCCCATGTTTAAAATTATTTTTTTACTTTACTTGTGTCCATCTTTGGGTTACCGACTTACATATGTGTACCAAATTTCAACTCAATCGGTCCAGTAGTTTCCGAGCAAACCCTGTGACAGTCGGACATACAGACACACGAGTGATCCTATATGGGTTTTGTTTTTACCTTTTGAGGTATGGAACCCCAAAAACGGGTCAAGTGTATGTCGGACCACGCCTATTGTAGGGTTTTGCTGTCATTACTTAAAAACTATCGCAGGATAGGTACCCAAAACAATTTTAAGTGGTATTTTCTACTATATTATACTATTATAGGTATGGTTGACCGACCACTGCAGTGTGTGTATGTTTTTCATGGTTTTGGCTGAAAAACAACGTTGTGAGTACTTTGTGACCCACAACAGTTATGCTGAGCCTGGACCAGTTTCATATTTTTTTTTTATTAATTATTCTTCTTCTTAGCGTGTCGCTGGCAGACACTACACTGTAGCAGCCAAGAATTTGTCCACGTTAACAGCATCATCAACCGCTGTCATGAGGTGTTCCTGCGTGCAGATGTAGGGGCACGCAGGGCACGATGTTAAGTGTGTCATCGTTTGAACTGCACCGCATAAACAGTTTATATCACAGTCACCCAAAAATCCCCACCTGACCATGTTTTCTTTGCTCCAACCAGTCTGGGCCCGGAGTCTGTTTAAAGATTTCCAAACCGGCCATGGCAAGTCATTATTAATTTAGTAATATTTGTCACTTAGTTTAATTACTTTGTTTGTGTATTGTTATAATGTATTGTGCCTTGTTTAGCGAAATAAAGTTTTTATCTATCTATCTACTAATATCATGGGTAATTTCAAGTTTCTAGGTCAAACCGTAAGGCTGCCTTTGCATCTATATGTATTTTATATTAACTGTTGTATTTTTTCTGATCTGCAATGTACAATATTTATGTACTTACTCTAAGGTAAGCCGGCGGCATAGATATCTTGCAAACGGTACATTTGTCAAATATTTTAAACGAAATTATACAAAAAAAATATTCTAATCCCCTCTTTACATGTATAATATGTACCACTATAAAAATATGTTTTTTTAATTATTCAATATGAAGATCTATTCAAACTATTTTTGTGTCAATTTTTATAAAATTTGGTTCAACAATGTAAAAGTTATGAGTTTTTGAAGTTTGTGATGGACAGGACGATATTATAAGGGTTCCTCGTAGAGACTACAAAACCTTAAAAACCTTGGCTTCATATGAGATGATGCCAAAGATACATGACATGACCTATGTGGTTAAAAAAAAGATTGCCTAAGAATAAGTGTTTTCCGGTGTGCAATATGTTTTCTGACACAAGTACATATAGGTATTTTATATTCCGTTGTTTTTCCGATAATATTTTGTTTTCAAAACAATAAAGTGGAATATTCAATCAAAAATGACTTCCATACTCTTTTGTTTTAAGTTCCATGTTAATCTTTCAAACTTCCCGATGTAATCAAAAGGCTTTTATGGACATTTCGGTGAACCACGGGAAATATGTTTTACCCACGATCCACCTGGGTGGACCACAGGCAATTAACGAAGTAAACATATTTAAATGATATTTATGTTCATAGTAATTTGGTTTTTTAGTTCATAGAGGTTGTTAAAATTTCGAAACATATATTTTTTAACCCTTTAGGATTACATCATCCATTTCGAAGTCCTGAATCTTTCCTACAACATCATAAATCCAGTCCATCTATTATCCACATATCACGCCATCTATTGACGCTGGGCATTAATGAGGTAGCGGTTTAGGAAAAACTTTTTCAGTTTATTGAGGTTAGATGGCGCCACTATTGTGATTTTGATCAGCATATAATTGACAAGGGAGCTTTTTTTAAAACTTTTACCTTTACCCAACTTATTCATTAATAACTGTATTTTTATCTCGACCTATTAAAATTAAAAATCGATTTTGTTGTGATTGGTAGGCATGAGTACGTTGTGAGGTTGGTTGTGAATATATTTCTACTGAGAACCCCTCTTGATATTGTTTATATTTATTTCAGACTGCTGAAAGAGTGTTATCAGAAAGCTGCGGTTCAGAATTGAAGGTTCAGTTTCTTTCGAATGCGCCGTGCGGATTCTATAAGTACAAATACCCCACCGAGATCGATGGGAAGGTTGGTGCTAAGGTGAGCATAGTAGGTCCTAGAGCCGAGGGGCTCGAGCCTAGCTTGAATTAGAGCGATCGAGCCTTAGTCGACCACGCGGGCCCAGTGCGGGTTGGTCGACTTCATACATAAAGTACTCGTACATGAGTACATGAAATAAATGTTTTGAATTGAGCCCATTGAATTCTTTGCTGTTTGGGAATAGAGAACAGGGGGAAGGCGGGATGGTGGGAGATGGTTGGTTGGGAATAGAGAACAGAGGGAAGGCGGGAAGGTGGGAGATGGTTGGTTGGGAATAGAGAACAGGGGGAAGGCGGGAAGGTGGGAGATGGTTGGTTGGGAATAGAGAACAGGGGGAAGGCGGGATGGTGGGAGATGGTTAGTTGGGAATAGAGAACAGGGGGAAGGCGGGATAGTGGGAGATGGTTTGTTGGGAATTGAGAACATTGGGAAAGTGGGATTATGGGAGATGGTTGGTTGGAAATAGAGAACTGGGGGAAGGCGGGATGGTAGGATGGTGGGAGATGGTTGGTTGGGAATAGAGAACAGGGGGAAGGCGGGATGGTGGGAGATGGTTGGTTGGGAATATAGAACAAGGGGAAGGCGGGATGGTGGGAGATGGTTTGTTGGGAATTGAGAACATTGGGAAGGTGGGATTATGGGAGATGGTTGGTTGGGAATAGAGAACTGGGGGAAGGCGGGATGGTGTGAGATGGTTGGTTGTTAATAGAGAACAGGGGGAAGGCGGGATAGTGGGAGATGGTTGGTTAGGAATGGAGAACAGAGGGGAAGGCGGGATGGTGGGAGATGGTTGGTTAGGAATAGAGAACAGAGGGGAAGGCGGGATGGTGGGAGATGGTTGGTTGTTAATAGAGAACAGGGGGAAGGTGGGATTATGGGAGATGTTTGGTTGGGAATAGAGAACTGGGGGAAGGTGGGATGGTGGGAGATGGTTGGTTGTTAATAGAGAACAGGGGGAAGGCGGGATAATGGGAGATGGTTGGTTAGGAATGGAGAACAGAGGGGAAGGCGGGATGGTGGGAGATGGTTGGTTAGGAATAGAGAACAGAGGGGAAGGCGGGATGGTGGGAGATGGTTGGTTGTTAATAGAGAACAGGGGGAAGGCGGGATGGTGGGAGATGGTTGGTTAGGAATAGAGAACAGAGGGGAAGGCGGGATGGTGGGAGATGGTTTGTTGTTAATAGAGAACAGGGGGAAGGCGGTATGGTGTGAGATGGTTGGTTAGGAATAGAGAACAGAGGGGAAGGCGGGATGGTGGGAGATGGTGGGAGATGGTTAGTTGTTAATAGAGAACAGGGGGAAGGCGGAATGGAATGAGATGGTTGGTTGGGAATGGAGAACAGGGGGAAGGTGGAATGGTGGGAGATGGTTGGTTGTTAATAGAGAACAGGGGGAAGGCGGGATGGTGGGAGATGGTTGGTTGGGAATAGAGAACAGGGGAAAGGTGGGATAGAGGGATGGTTGGGGATTTTATAGTATTGTTGGAAAAACCCATCAAAGAGCTGAATGCTTTAATTATCCAAAAAATTGATTAAGATGTATATTTGTTCCAGGTATTCTTTTACTACGCTAACTATAAAAATGGCAAGCCCAGCGAACAGAGCAAAGCCAACTGGCTAACTCGCAATGAACTGACAGACATACTGCCTGAACGATATAACAAATCTGTGCACGAGTTTTTAATCCATGAGACTTTTTAGTGAATCTGTAAGGAAAAATAGCAATAAACTTAGTTATGTAAAGTCTATCTTTTGTGTTTTCAATTAGAATATTTCTTCTCGACAGCAGTTGGCTTGACCAGATTGAGCTGCAGATGAAGTCAATCAGATTTTTTATTTTAATGCGTCATAACATGTCTTACCCAGATTCCGACCGTGACCTTGTTCGCATAAATTCTAAGTATCACCATCATCAGCCGTAAGACGTCGACCACTGCTGGACAAAGGATTTCCATAACGATCGGTCATGCGCTGCCCGCATTCAGTGGCTTCCCGCGACCTTCACCAGGTCGTCGGTCCACTGTGTGGGAGGGAAGCCTGCCTATGCTACGTCTTCCGATGCGCGGTCGCCACTCGAGAACTTTACTGTCCTAGTGGCCATCTGTTCTCCGAGGTATGTGCCCCGCCAAATGCTACTTTTTTTTAGCTATTCTGAGAGCTATGTAGGTTACCTTGGTTCTCGATAACTTGTAGTGTCACTAATAATAAATTATAATCTGTTATTCCTACTCCTGATTTCATGCTATGGATGGTCATGATAGTAATAAACTAGTACTTATTCCTTCTCCTGATTCCAAGCTATGGATAGTCATGATAGTAGTATACTAGTATTTATCCTTATCCGGATTCCAAGCTATGGATGGTAATGATGGCAGTAAACTAATGCTTATTCCTTCTCCTGATTTTAAACTATGGATTGTCATAATGGCAGTAAACTAGTACTTATTCCAAGCTGTGGATGGTCATGATGGTAGTAAACTGGTGCTTAATCACTCTCCTGATTCCAAGCTATGGATGGTCATGATGGAAGTAAACTAGTACTTTTTCCAAATTCCAAGCTAAGGATGGTCATGATGTAGTAAGCGGGTGATTATTCCTTCTCCTGATTCTAAGCTATGGATGGTCATGATGGTAGTAAACTAGTGCTTATACCTTCTCCTGATTCCAAGCTATGGATTGTCATAATGGCAGTAAACTAGTGCTTATACCTTCTCCTGATTCCAAGCTATGGATTGTCATAATGGCAGTAAACTAGTACTTATTCCTTCTCCGGATTCTAAGCTACTTTTCTGTTAAATTTTATTAAATCTTTTAGTAGTTGCCTATTTCAGCCGTAAGGACTAACAAATCCACCAACACACTTTGCATCCTAAAATAAGCTAGAATTTTGCGAATGCTACGACACGTCAGCTTTCTTAAAACCATCATGGAAGGAAAGATAGAGAGGAGAAAAGGCAGGGGTAGACCAATGCGATATATTGAGCAAATAAAGGAAAAGGCTGCTGTCGTGTCATATACAACGAAGCGTTACGCTTCCTTACTTTTTATGCAGACAGCAATGGATTGAACCTCATTGCCGGCAACTGTGTTTCCCGACTCAACTTTGGGATCTTCAAGGCTAGAGTGAATAGGCTTTATTGAGTTTGCGTGTACCATCTTCGATTGCATCGTGACTTTTCATCAATTGCACTCAATTTTTTTTTCAAACCGGTAAAGTGTGAGTCAGAACAGCGCACAAAGGGTTCCGTACAAGTTTCTACACGTTTTTGTATGGCAACTCACTATTTCTAATTTATAGTATTTATTGTTATAGCGACAACAGAAATACATTATCTGTGAAAATTTCAACTGTCTAGCTATTACGGTTCATGAAGTATACAGCCTGGTGACAGACGGACAGACAGATAGACATGCCCTCTCATATATCTACCAGATACGCTAAACTACTAGGTTTATTATATAGCGTCCCCACTCACTCACAGCTAGGACAGACAGACATTCCCTCTAGTATATCTACCAGATACGCTAAACTACTAGGTTTATTATATAGCGTCCCCACTCACTCACAGCTAGGACAGACAGACATTCCCTCTAGTATATCTACCAGATACGCTAAACTACTAGGTTTATTATATAGCGTCCCCACCCACCGACAGCTAGGACAGACAGACATTCCTTCTAGTATATCTACCAGATACGCTAAACTACTAGGTTTATTATATAGCGTCCCCACCCACCGACAGCTAGGACAGACAGACATTCCTTCTAGTATATCTACCAGATACGCTAAACTACTAGGTTTATTATATAGCGTCCCCACTCACCCACAGCTAGGACAGACAGACATTCCTTCTAGTATATCTACCAGATACGCTAAACTACTAGGTTTATTATATAGCGTCCCCACTCACCCACAGCTAGGACAGACAGACATTCCTTCTAGTATATCTACCAGATACGCTAAACTACTAGGTTTATTATATAGCGTCCCCACTCACCCACAGCTAGGACAGACAGACATTCCTTCTAGTATATCTACCAGATACGCTAAACTACTAGGTTTATTATATAGCGTCCCCACTCACCCACAGCTAGGACAGACAGACATTCCTTCTAGTATATCTACCAGATACGCTAAACTACTAGGTTTATTATATAGCGTCCCCACTCACCCACAGCTAGGACAGACAGACATTCCTTCTAGTATATCTACCAGATACGCTAAACTACTAGGTTTATTATATAGCGTCCCCACTCACCCACAGCTAGGACAGACAGACATTCCTTCTAGTATATCTACCAGATACGCTAAACTACTAGGTTTATTATATAGCGTCCCCACTCACCCACAGCTAGGACAGACAGACATTCCTTCTAGTATATCTACCAGATACGCTAAACTACTAGGTTTATTATATAGCGTCCCCACTCACCCACAGCTAGGACAGACAGACATTCCTTCTAGTATATCTACCAGATACGCTAAACTACTAGGTTTATTATATAGCGTCCCCACTCACCCACAGCTAGGACAGACAGACATTCCTTCTAGTATATCTACCAGATACGCTAAACTACTAGGTTTATTATATAGCGTCCCCACTCACCCACAGCTAGGACAGACAGACATTCCTTCTAGTATATCTACCAGATACGCTAAACTACTAGGTTTATTATATAGCGTCCCCACTCACCCACAGCTAGGACAGACAGACATTCCTTCTAGTATATCTACCAGATACGCTAAACTACTAGGTTTATTATATAGCGTCCCCACTCACCCACAGCTAGGACAGACAGACATTCCTTCTAGTATATCTACCAGATACGCTAAACTACTAGGTTTATTATATAGCGTCCCCACTCACCCACAGCTAGGACAGACAGACATTCCTTCTAGTATATCTACCAGATACGCTAAACTACTAGGTTTATTATATAGCGTCCCCACTCACCCACAGCTAGGACAGACAGACATTCCTTCTAGTATATCTACCAGATACGCTAAACTACTAGGTTTATTATATAGCGTCCCCACTCACCCACAGCTAGGACAGACAGACATTCCTTCTAGTATATCTACCAGATACGCTAAACTACTAGGTTTATTATATAGCGTCCCCACTCACCCACAGCTAGGACAGACAGACATTCCTTCTAGTATATCTACCAGATACGCTAAACTACCAGGTTTATTATATAGCGTCCCCACTCACCCACAGCTAGGACAGACAGACATTCCCTCTAGTATATCTACCAGATACGCTAAACTACCAGGTTTATTATATAGCGTCCCCACTCACCCACAGCTAGGACAGACAGACATTCCCTCTAGTATATCTACCAGATACGCTAAACTACCAGGTTTATGATATAGCGTCCCCACCCACCGACAGCTAGGTCATATAGTGAGGGCCGCTATTCCTGCCAACACCATAAGGTGACAGACAGACAGACGGACGGACAGCGTAGTATTAGTAATAGGGTTCCGTTTTTACCCCTTGGGTATGGAACCCTAAAAAAAGACCTTAAGGCGCTGGCTGAAGATAAGAAAATATTGGAGATTACTTCACAGACGAGAGCAGTGCTCTTAAATTTAGGAAGAACAATTTTACTAAGAAGTGCGCAATAGTAAACTTTCGCCTCGCTCTCCATTTGGCTAGGTACTAAGAAAATATTGTTAGCGCGAATCTCCCGCCAACACTTCACGGTAATGCATCGAAATAGAAGTTTACTTAAACAATGAGCGTGATTTATATGTAAACACTTTTTGGAAGTCGCTGTTGAAGTTTTCAGTATCCGCAGCTAACCAAACTCAACTGAACCTTGAGAACTGGTTACTAAAGGCGATATTGCCGGTAGCAAAACTGTCTTTGACCTTTCAATGTACCCACGTTGTTACATGAAAATCTGCCGCTCCAATTTGATTACAGAAAACGTTTATTTTCGCTAAACTAGGTTTGTTGGGTAAGGATGGAACATGTTAGCTGCACTTCCCAAGGTTGCTCCCGTCTTTCACGAGTGTTTATTAACAGAGGCGTGCTGTTTTTCGTTTGTTGCGATTAAATAATTCCATGAAAGTATACACAATGTATTATTTCACATGTAACGATGAATTAGTCAGTGCGTGTAGGGAAATGTTTTCATTTTACAACGTTGGTGTTGGTTTCTTTGAAGCGGTTTTACATACTTGGAAATTATTGAAAGATATTAGTAAAATAAAATGCAATAATTTTAAATAAACACTTAAATAACAGTCGGTGGCGCAACGGCAGGCGGTGGCTTAACGACAAAGGGCGCTACCTCCTATCCGGGAGGTCGTGGTTCGAATCCTGCCACGTACCAATGTGTTTTCGAATTTCGATCTCATATGTACGTTAGGCCTATGTCCAGCAGTGGACGTCCTTCGGCTGATATGATGATAATGATGATGTACGTTTATCCGACGCTCTTACGGTGAAGGAAAACATCGTGAGAAAACCTGCAAACTCGAAGGTCGTGTGTGAAGTTGACCAACCCGCACTGGACCCGCGTGGTACGCGTCGCCCTAATTCAGGGTAGGCTCGAGCCCCTCGGTAGGGACGAATATATGAGTTGATATTATGATGACTTAAATAACAATTCCAATCATAAAAAGTTTTAAAGTACATAATATTATAATTTTGAGATTCCAACTGGTACTAAGTATATGCCCTAACGCATATACGCGTCGCTACAACGGCATAGAAATAGGAAACAAATAGCGTAATGGTTAGTCTATTCGCTTCACACCATGAGGTCGCGGGTTCTAGGTATTCCCGGTGGGGTCAACTTGTAAGACTCGGTTTAGTTGGTAACAGGGCATTTTCTAAGCCCGCCTGACTAGCTAACACCATATTATCTAAGTCCTGCCGCCAAACATCGTTGCTAACAACATTGTTAAGTTCCGGCTTGAAGATAGCCATTTCTCCATTGCGTCGGGGAATCTCTGTAATCCCTCTTCTATTTTCGGCATCATCGTCACTTACCATCACAGGTGAGATGATGCCAAGGGATTAGCAATTGTGAATAAAAAAAGGCATTATTCAGGTAAATATGGTACACCTACGAGTATAGGTATCATTACTTAAAAGTGAGGAATACGCGTCGTAAAGAGTGGTGGGTACATATACAGGGTCTTCGGCAGATGGTTGAAAATACGAAAATGGGGGATAGGTGGGGTCGCCTCCCACCTATTTTGAGAATTAAAAAAAATCTAGGACTTGTAATTTTTTTTACAGGATTTTTTTTCCTTTTTTTAGAAATTTTGCCATTTTTATACCTTTGAGCACATGTAACTTTTTGTTTTTTAAAGCTAGTTTCAAAATCTTTTTTTTAATAGACTTTTATAAGATTGTCGGCTCTAAAAAAAATTATGTTTGTTTCAAGTTATTGCTAAAAACAAAAATGTGGGCCCCCGAACTTAAAAAAAAAGTTGAACAAAAATTTAAAAGTCAACTTTGCGATGCATTTAAAAAAATATAATGGGGCTGGAAGGCTTCTGTTTTTTTTAAAACATCTCTAAAGCTTAGGCTTTTGAATGGTATGTAATTTGTTTCGGTATCTTTTTTGTAACCGGAGTTGTTAATTTTTTTTACTCAATTGGACCATGTTGACGAAATTCCACTAGTTACATGTTTTGTGAAATGTATCAAATGCAAAGTTGAAAATAATGTAAATACTTACTGTTGGGACGGTTACAAAGAGCAGGTACGTTTTTTTACATTCTTGCACACACATAATGGCTATCTTTTGTCATTTATTGGCATATTGGAGTTAGCACTTCCATATGCCAATAAAATGTCCGCATATTCCGCATTGGTAAATTGAGCCATTTTAAACCACAACAAAGTCTTAACAAAACGTCTGATAATAACAAAAAGTGACAAACAACAAAAAAACTTAACAAAATCACAAACGTTAATAACGTTAACGTTTTTTTTTTGTTTTCGTTAATTTCACTTTGCTGTGTTTGTGATTTTGTTAAGTTTTTTAAAGTTTTTTAAATCACAAACACAGCAAAGTGAAATTAACGAAAACAAAAAAAAAACGTTAACGTTATTAACGTTTGTGATTTTGTTAAGTTTTTTTGTTGTTTGTCACTTTTTGTTGTTATCAGACGTTTTGTTAAGACTTTGTTGTGGTTTAAAATGGCTCAATTTACCAATGCGGAATATGGCAAAATTTCTAAAAAAAGGAAAAAAAATCCTGTAAAAAAAATTACAAGTCCTAGATTTTTTTTAATTCTCAAAATAGGTGGGAGGCGACCCCACCTATCCCCCATTTTCGTATTTTCAACCATCTGCCGAAGACCCTGTATATACTCTGATCTAGGTTCTGATGCCACACATGTCGAACTATAAAAATACAAATAATGAAGTTCTGGAGACCGTTTCGTCATCTCGTGTTTAATGTCGATATGCTCTTGGCTCGGGGTATGTAATTCTTGGACACACGCGAAGCCTTCGGAACGAAACTGTTCCTCTGCGCATTACTAGGACGCATCTAGCCAACTATATTTAGTAGTTAAGTATTGAAAAGGCTTGTTTATTTTTATAGTTTAAGGCTTTGGTTTTGATTAGTATGCCTACTGAAATGTAAAAATCGTGTGGTTTCTATACCCACAGTCGAATTTAGTACAAATGTATAAAGGCGAAAACAGTACAAAAAAGCAGAAAATAAACAATAAGCGGCCTCATTGTTGGGCAGAAATATTTTCCAGGCAACCTTTAAACAAAATTTTGTTTTAAATCATTATTTTTTAAAAGCCTCTTCCATAGAACAAGGCTCGCAAGTCCCGGAGCTCCACAGGGGGCCTGTCTCGGTCCCGAACTATCTATAATTGATAAAATTCTCCACACGCCACATAACCTTCTCAGCATTCCCCAATTTTAAGAATTGACTGATTTTTTCTAAACAAAAATGTGTAATGATTTTATAAGCATTTAATATTTGATATCAACTGGTTCCATCAGAACCTTTCTATCGTTATCTTAATTATTTGTGTTAATTTTCTGTGATTAAGTCTAATAGCTAATATAATGTGCTTTTCAGAGTCTTTGGATGTAAATGACATCTATTAATTTGAAAATAAACCGGATTTATGCATGTCTTTGATCTTCGATTTTTTTTATAATGAGTGTCCAACGCGCATAATATTCGTGTTCTCTTATCTTATTTTTTTTTCAATTTTGTTGTAAGAAATCACCCATTTACTCATGCTTATTTATAAGATAAAACAACGCTGACAAACCGCCGTTAACGAAACCAAAAAAAAAAGAAAATGTCCCGCCAGAATTCACATAATCTGCGTTAAAGTTAGATAATAGTGGCAATAGAGCTTGAGTGGGCCATTGTTCTCCGGTAATGGACCACCGGGCCAAGCCTCCGCCGAAGCCTTCCACTCGGCATCGCAAAAGGAATACCAAAACTAGTTTCGAAATTCGGAATTTCGCCATTCAAGTGGACGGGTGAAGTATTCGTCAAAGAGTTTTATCTGGAGCGCTCACGTCTCGGCTACAGTGATAAAATATTGCAGCGACAAAGCTATTGCTGCCAAGTGAGATACGCTGTCCAGTGACGTAGTCGGCAAACTGTTTTGGATGTTTGAAACTAAATAGACAAAGACAAACGTTTATTTTGGACACAAAAAATACAACAACTAAAATAAAACACAGACATATTAGGTAAAATAGAATACGTTTTTTTAAAGAGAACATCTACGTCACAGTTTTGCGATGTTGCCTACATATTGTAATTCTGTGTCTACTTTATTAAACTGAACAATTTTTACTCTACAACTGTGCAGAAATGGAAAAAAGAATTTTTCCTTTCTCGACCACGTAATACGGTTCGACTTCGTACGCACATAGGGCAAAGGAAGTACTTGTTTTGGCAAAAACAAGTTTTTCCAATTTTCGTGAAAATGTGTTCTGTATCATTAACACATACCGAAAAACCAAACATTTCAGTTCTGCCCGTCCGTGCGTCTTATTTTTCTCTCAAAAACGGCTCTAACGATTTTAATGAAACTGTGCACGACGTAGTTGCTTATGTTTGTCTCATAATAATATCAGCTCATATACGTCCCCACCGAGGGGCTCGAGCCTACCCTGATTAGGGCGATCGGGCCTTAGTCGACCACGGGTTCATGAGTAGACCCTTAAAAATATGTTTTATTTCACTTAACAGCCTTTATATTTAAAAAAAATACCGTCATCAAATGTTCTGTAGTGGCCAATGGAATTTTCTTTTAAAAATTCAAAGGTAAGATAACGCAAAGAAGTGAACTGAAGAAGCAATATTTAAAAATAACGTCGAAAACCTAAAAACTTATAGACACAAGCTTTTAGTTGAAAACAGTTTTTATACCATTGCTCCTCTAAAAAGCTTATTTTATATTAAAAAGTTCTTTTAATCACTATTTTGGTGTTTGAATTTAGAACACACCAATATATTCGACCTCCATCTCAGCTTTACAACCTCTTTGCGCAAAAAATACTCGATACAAATTCCTAATCCAAAGAAAATTTGACATACAAACTCCGTGTGCTAATAACTGCTCGAGATTTGATTGTTCGATATTTTCGAAAAGGAGTTTAGCATTAGAATAAAAACTGTTTTGTGTTCTTTGCTGTCATTTCATTAGTAAATTGGCGCTGTTTTGAATACTATAAGTTGTAGGAACACAGAGAAAATTACTCTTTATTTTAGTAATTGTTCCAATTTTAATGAACATTTTAATTAATTTAACATTCCTTTTTTCTTCATTAAATGTCTATTTTCGCTTAAATGTTTCTTTTTCTCGGAGTCATGGTATGTCTGGAAGAAATCGCTTTGAGCGATAAGACCGCCCAAGTTGTACCGCTGTAGTATACGCTTATAAGATTTTATTTTAAGTTGTGTTTTTGTTTAAATTTTTAAGTTATAGTTTCTAAGTTTTACATTGTGTTTTTTTTTATCTTTTTGGGTACAATAAAGACTATTTATCTTATCTTATCTTAAAAGTAGTATGCAACTCTTGAATAAAACGGATTTATATCGAGGGCCATGAATCACTCGCAACAGGTTCTAATACTTGAATCACTCGCTACGCTCGCGATTCAATCATCATGCATCACTCTCTACGGTCGTGATTCAGTCATTAGAACCCTTCACTTGCTCGTGATTTAACAAATCGTCCACTTGGACAAAGGCCTCCCCCAAGGATTTCCACGACGACCGGTCCTGCGCTGCCCGCATCCATCGGCTTCCCGCGATCTTCACCAGGTCGTCGGTCCACCGCGTGGGAGGCCTACCTACGCTACCTTTTCCGGTCGCCACTCGAGAACTTTACTGCCCCAACGGCCATCTGTTCTACGAGCTATGTGCCCTGCCCACTGCCACTTCAGTTTAGCGATTCTGTGAGCTATGTCGGATACTTTACTTTACTATTATACCATTGCCCCTCTAAAAAGCTTATTTTATTCACTGAAAACAGTAAATAAAAAGCTCTTTTAATCACTGTCTTGGTGTTTCAATTTAGAACACACCAATATGTATATTCGACCTCCATCTCAATGTTATACAACCTCCTTGCGCAAAAAAATTGATACAAACTCCATTACCAAAGAATATATTTTGACGTACAAACTCCTTGTGCAAATAACTTCTCTAGATTTGATTGTTCAATATTTTCGAAAAGGAGTTAAGCATTAGAATATAAACTTTGTTCCCTGCTGTCATTTCATTGGTAAATTGGCGCTATTTTGAATACTATAAGTTGTACGAACAGACGGAAATTAGGTATTCTTAATTTTAGTAATTGTTCAAATTTTAATGAGCATTTTAATTAATTTAACCTTCCTTTTTTCTTTATCATCATATCAGCCAAAAAAAGACAAAGGCCTCCCCCAAGAGTTTTCACGACGACCGGTCCCGCGCTGCCCGCATCCAGCGGCTTCCCGCGATCTTCACTAGGTCGTCGGTCCACAGCGTGGGAGGCCTGTCTACGCTACTTTTTTTTTCGATGTGCGGTCTCCACTCCAGAACTTTACTGTCCCAACGGCCATCTGTTCTACGATCTATGTGCCCTGCCCACTGCCACTTCAGTTTCCTTTTTTCCTCATTAAATGTCTGTTTTAGCTTAAATGTTTCTTTTTCTCAGAGTCATGGTATAAAGTATAGTATGCAACTCTTGAATAAAACGGATTTATAACGAGGGCCATGAATCACTCGCGTCGCTCAGGATTCTATTACTTGAATCATTATGTTAATTAATTATAATTACTCCCTACGACAATCGTGATTCAGTCGTTAGAATCCTTCAGTTGCTCGTGATTCATCTATAGTCCTCGCTTTAAATCCATCCTATAATCTCTAGTTGCAAAATATACTCGAAAATGACAAATACTCAGTGTGACAAAAGTGAAATAATTACATATTAGCATATTTAAAAAAGATTAGCACAGTATTTTCTACTATTCTATTGAAAACAAAAGACGATCCTGGAACCTTCATTCCACTCCAAAGTTCATCATCAGATCAATTTTAAAATACCAAAAAGATCTATTGTCATCAGTCATACGGCTTAATACCAAATTTTAGCTGAATCGTTCTGGATGTCGCTTTAAAATCGTTTGCCAGATTTGACCTAAACAAACATTACTAAGTTAAATGAAATCTTTTAAAAATTCAAAAGTTATTTTAAAATCCTCGTCTATACATTTAAAAGAGTTCCGTAACTGACTGACTGGCAGACAGACAACGTACGTACTCTTATACTTAAGAAGATAGAAAATGTATATATAGTACATAACTACTCGTAGCATCAAAGTTAACACCATGATGTGTTCTGGCATAAAAATAAGATATCCAGCATTGGGGAATCTTGGTGACCCCGCTTCCACCTCCGGCATCAGTAGTTTACTATCCGCATGTCAAACACGTCTACGTCCAGTTATAATGAACCTCTGAAATATAGGTAACTAACTTTGTACTGTACCAAAGGTTTTTGTTGCTGGTTTTCTGTTATCGAGTAAATTTCCGATTTTTTTTCGAAATGTACTCACTGCTCGCATTAATGTGTCTCTTATAGTGGGGTCGTTATAGGACAATACCAATATTTTTTTCATTAAAGCATGAGACTTGGCACACTTGTTACTAAGGTGGAACAGAGTCGAAAACGCCCGGGAGGCAGCGGGAGACACCCCTCTAGTGGAGAGGGGGAGGGGGTGAAGTTTTCCTACGCCGCGCGCACTGTTGGTCATTATAACTACTAAACTATAGCTACTAGGGAAAATATAGTATCATTTTCGGATAAATAAAAGATGGCCAATCATTTTCTAAAATAAAAAAACACCTTTACATAAAAATAAAATTGAAATACGGCCCAAAATCTAAAATCTTTTGAGTAAAAAAAATCTTTCATGGTCTATAATTTTTTAATGATTACCAATATCGGAATAAAAAAAATTTATTTAAAAAGGCGCATTAATACAGATTCCAAAACTTTAAGTAACATTGCAAATATTTTGGAAAAAAATCGTTTAAAAAATATAAAACACCGCGCGGCAGAGTCGTAAAAAATTCTTAGCCAATTATGAACATCAAAAACGAGTTTTATAGGTTACTAGTGTCCTGTAAGCTGTAACTAATAAGGATGTAGTTTTCATTAGATATAGTATATCATCATATCAGCTCATATATGTCCCCACCGAGGGGCTCGAGCCTACCATGCATTAGGGTGATCGGGCCTTAGCCCTTATATATTTGATATGATTAAAATAATTTGTTATAAAGTTTAGTTTTCGTAATATCAAATGGTGGTAAATACTTCCATCTCCTTTAATGATGGCATTCATCTGTTCATGTGCCTGATCTAAAGCTAACCCAGAGAACTTTCGATTGCTTTTTTGGGCCACAATTTTTCCATTCTCGAAATGCTTTAGCAATTCCGGGTGGTTATTCCTCAAATTAACCAAATCTTTCAGATGAACTGACAGCCATGCGGCATAATTAATATGATCCAGGGCGAAAAACCACGGAAGAAGTTTTCTTATCGAGTCCATATACACCCAGAAATCACCACTTCTGATTGATCGAACAAATCGTAATATAATCAAAGCAAGATTTAATGCTGTATCCCAAAACTTGAATTGGGGAATCAGAGCACTTTTTTCCGATCGCCATTGTTCAAATGATACTGGGCTATCAGTGTCGTTCACATAGCAACTATAAGCTTTATTTTGTAATGAATACAGAGCAGCCGCAGTCACCTGAATGAAAGATACAGAGTTAAGAAAGATTAAGATGGATCCTATAAACAGAATGTTATCACGAGTATGTTGCTCAAACTTACTTAATGTAATTTAATTTAAAACAAAGTTTTTGTATTTATTTTATGTCAATCATTAAACCAAATATTGTAAGAACTGAGTCATGAGCATATCTAGTACGACTGACATTCGTCGCCTGCAACATGGAATCGGATCTACCCTAAGTTGTCACTTGCGCTTCCACTAAAGCTTCACACCAACCACTGTCTTTCAGCCACTGTCCAATAACCTTCAATGCTGCCATTTCTATATGCAAACCACCCATCATTATAAAAATGTGATGTTCACCATATTCTTCGGGTAATATAAACTGTAATTGTTTAAGCAAAGCATACAAGGGTTGATCTGCAACAAGTACTGGAACTTGATCTGGGTTCACAAATTTAATGGATTTCATAACTATATTCATAGTGTGAGTCATCATAGCAGGGGTATGGGCTTGCTCTGTGAATAACGGCAGTAGAGCCACTTCTGTTCTGTGACTTATGAAGCCAATAGTATCTTCTACAGCATGATGTGCAGCCCATGGTTTGAAATCATCAGTCATAGCACTGTCCAGCCATTCTGTTTCTTCGATGAGGGGTACTACAGTATTGAATTCAATAAGTGTGCAAGTGTCCGATCGGGAGCATGTGTATTTACTCAGGTCTAAAAAACAGGGAGGAACTAATGCGTAGTCAGATGGTAGCTGCATAACTTTCTCACTGTTCTTTGAAACTGGGGGTGGTGGACGTGGAAGACCTGAAATAAAATTGTATGAAGCGATCACTCGTAAAGATTTTGAAAAAATACGGATAATAAGCAATATTACTAACTAACCGTCATCTTCTGGCATTTTATGATTAATGTAATGGCTGTGCCATGAAATGAAGTTTTGGAAGTGGTTGATGTGGGGTTGTGATCGATGTTGTCCACAGCAGCAGTAGTAAATAAACCGCGACTTAATTTGGGAGGATAAACCACTTTATCCCTATGGTACATTGTACATATTGAGTTCGCTTTCTCGGTTAATATTTTCTGTAGGCTGGAGGAAGATACACTCATACCCAGATGACATGTGCAATGAATGAGTGTTTTTTTCTCGTTTCTGCGTACAACTTTGCAGCTAAATAAAGTGGAGCAGATGTTTGTCTGTCTTTGTTATGCCTTTTTCTTTAAACATTATCGTGTTTGCGACGTTTTACTGCATGGTATGCCAAAAGTTTAGCTATAAAAAGGATACAACGATCATCACTGTCATTATCAGGGCGATCAGAGCCAAAAACGATCAAATTAACAACAATTAAAAGAGACTTAGGGACGCTGCTTTCATCATTGCTGTCGTTGAATAATTCGGCTCTTACAATTTTAGAGGCTTGTAACAAAATCCCTTCATCGTTTTCGAGACTTGTGGTAGTTCGCACTGTGATATCAATATGTTCTTTAAATTTTTTTTGTACGTGACAAAGCGATACTGTAAACATCTTTCTTGTCACTTTTTACTGTTGTTGTTGATATCTTCTTATTTTTATATGCCGTAAAACATTTATTGTGATATTTCGCTTCTAAGGCAATTAAATCACATCTTTCTGATGTTTTAGCTAAAATCTTATAATCATTCAATATTTTAGCACACTGTATAATAGAGTCATTACAAGATTTTGTCATGACAGTACTAAGTGGATGTGTTTTTGTGCTCGGCATTTCGCAAAATATACACTCATCTTTATATTCTGTCGACTGTTAACTACGAGTCATCGGAGGTGACTCGCGAGAAGTTGTGTTTTTAACACGAGATTTTGCCCTAATAAGCTGGGTGCTGTTGTATTTTGAATAACATGACTTATGCCATACGGCTTGGTTTTAACTAAAAGTATTATTCAAATCATTTAAATTTGTAACCAACATTTATATAACCCTTGTAGCTGACCAAGCTGATAAAATTCTTTAATATTTTTTTCGAGAAACTCATAGCCAACGCATGTAGGTTTTATCAGTTTTTCATTGGTTTGTTTCTGACATAGCACACAAATCTGCCAATTTATGTCGCGAGTTTCCTGCCCACATGCAGACATGCTAGCTAGCTATGTATGATTTCATTTGTTAGTACCTAATTAATTGAGAAATTAAAGGGAAGTACCTACGCATTTATTGTTTAGGTACCAAATATAAGTAATCATATACGTCCCCACCGAGGGGCTCGAGCCTACCCTGAATCAGGGCGATTAGGCCTTAGTCGACCACGCGGGCCCAGTGCGGGTTGGTCGACTTCACACACAACCTTCGAGTTTCTTCGCAGGCGTGTGCAGGTTTCTAATAAGTAATCACACGCAAAACTAACAATCTTAATAATTGTGTATAGAATTAAAGGATTGCATTACATTGGCAGTGCTTCAAATTTTACAATAAACAAATTATGTAAATACAACATTCCTCACAACTTTTTACGACTCTGCCGCGTGGTGTTTTTATTTTTTTAAAAATCTTTTTCTTAAATATTTTCAATGTAACTTACATTTTTGGAATCTGTATTAATGCGCCTTTCTAAATATATTTTTCTTAATCCGATATCGGTAATCATTAAAATTTTATTGACCTCGAAAGATTTTTTTTACTCAAAAGATTTTAGATTTTGGGCCGTATTTCAAATTTTTTCTGTGTAAAGGAGTTTTCTTGTTTCAGAAAATGATTGGCCATTTTTTATTTATCCGAAAATGATACCACACTTGCCTTAATAGCTGTAGTTTAGTAGTTATGACGACCAACAGTGCGCGCGGCGTAGGAAAACTTCACCCCCTCCCCCTCCCCACTAGAGGGGTGTCTCCCGCTGCCTCCCGGGCGTTTTCGACTCTGGTTCACCTTAGTAACAAGTGTGCCAAGTCTCATGCTTTAATGAAAAAAATATTGGTTCCCATACATTGAGTGCACCTAAAAACCCCACTATTATGACTGTATCGCTAGCTAGAACATGGTGCTCGCCTTCATGGCTTTGTTATGATTATAACACTAGGCGTAGCATGGTGCTCGCGTTGATGTCTTTCTTGTGATTGTAGCACTCGGCGTAGAATGAGGCTCACGTTGATGTCTTTCTTATGACTGTAGCACTCGGCGAAGTATGAGGCTCACGTTGATGTCTTTCTTCTGACTGTAGCACTCGGCGTATAGTATGAGGCTCACGTTGATATCTTTCTTACGACTATATCGCTATATGTAGCATGGTGCTCGCGTTGATGTCTTTCTTACGACTGTAGCACTCGGCGTAGTATGAGGCTCACGTTGATATCTTTCTTGTGAATGTAGCACTCGGCGTAGTATGAGGCTCACGTTGATGTATTTCTTATGACTGTAGCACTCGGCGAAGTATGGGGCACACGTTGATCTCTTCCTTATAATTGAGCCAGATCAGCATTAGGCCGATCCAGCCGCGTAGGAGTGAGACTGGATAGGTGCGATAAGCGCCGGGAAGTGAGCGTGCCTACAGCTCCGGTACCACACTAGAGATGTGGGAGCCAGCTTTTCTGGCCTCCCGAGCGGGGATCGAAACGCCAGCAGCGAAAGCCGCGGGAGGTGAGCGTGCCTGCAGCTCTGGTACCACACTGAAGATGTGGCAGCCAGCTTTTCTGGCGTCCCGAGCGGGGATCGAACTGCCAGCAGCGAAAGCTGCGGGAGGTGAGCGTGTCTACAGCTCCGGGACCTACCTAGACAGTGGTCTCTTCCACGAGGCACTCGCCTTGCAGAGTACCAGAACAAGCGATTTGGCGGCAAGACCTACCGCAGTTGGTCCTTGCCCTCGCCTCACAAAGTTGGTAGGAATAGCGGCCCTCACTATATGCCCTAGCTGCCAGTGAGTGGGGACGCTATATCATAAACCTGGTAGTTTAGCGTATCTGGTAGATGTAGAAAAGGGCATGTAGAATTAGGCGTAGCATGGTGCTCGCGTTGATGTCTTTCTTATGACTGTAGTATTGCTAGGTATAGCAGGTTGTGTTAATGTAGGAACTTACTTCTATTTTTTTTCCTTTTACGGTTTCTCGTGCAAGTAGTCGAAAGGAAAATGTTTGAATCTAAATCTGAAAGCCAGTCATTTTGTTCTAAATTATAGCAACTGTAAAACTTTATACATATTCCCTAGTAGTCCTAGTGGTACGACAAAAACAGCTGCAAATGGTGTTGAAAGCATGAAAATCGGAACGATTCATCTTTAGGCCATATGAATCAATTTGACCCGTAGCACCAAAAAAAGTTTAAAAATAAAAGACGTGTGGCACTGGTGGCCAATGGTAGTACCACGATAAAGAACC
The DNA here is from genome assembly GCA_947284805.1 of Coleophora flavipennella. Lineage (NCBI taxonomy): Eukaryota > Metazoa > Arthropoda > Insecta > Lepidoptera > Coleophoridae > Coleophora > Coleophora flavipennella. Next base: position 1,911,018 of record OX369276.1, read on the forward strand.
CAGGATCTGATGATGGGATCCCAGGGAAATCGAGGGCAACCCTCAAATTTTATAGGCACGTATTACGTGTTTCATATGTTTTCTAAAGCTATTAAAGTATTTATGTCTGGCAGTCATCGTTTCATGATGATGAGCTGATGAAGAAAGGTACAATTTATTAACTGTTAGGAGTTAGAGGATAATTCTTTAAATATAGATAGATACGTAGGACGTAGGTAAGTATAGACCGATAGTTGTTTTATTTCAGGTAATTCAGATGAGCTGATGATGGAAGATTTAACTCTTCTCATGCTGCTGAGATGATGATGGAAGCCACAGGACTCTGTATCTTTTAATGAAACACATGCATTTCGATTTCTGATTCCTATTGGCGAGTAGGTGATTGGGTTTAACGTTGTTAGATAGATCACTAAAAATAATCCGACTTCAAAATCATTAATCACCATCATCAATCGTCATCATCAATCGCCAACATCAATCGCCATCGCCATAATCATCATCATCATCATGATGGATAGATAGATGGCACTGTAAGTTTTTTAGAACTCAATATTATATATTTTCTTTGGGGTGTCAGGTTATATTTTCATTACGAAATTTCTTGATTCGGTCCCCTCAAAGCCCGCGATAAAAGCTATACAATAGCTTAAAACTGCAAACCGACTTTAAAATGAAATAAAGTATGAAATAATATTATTATTCTTAAATACACGACATTAACTAACAATAACGAAATCAATGGTGGGTACGAATTAAATTAGGGGCTTACATTTTTTTTGATGTCGGTGAACCATTGAATCTAAAACATTTGATACATAAGTAGTTGTATGCTGACACCGACCTCAAAAAAATTCAAGCCTCTAGTTTAATTCGTATACCTACCTTTGATTTTGTTATTGTTAGTTAATGGCGATGATGGCGATTGATGATTGCGATTGATGATGGCGATTGATGATGATGATGATGATGAGCTTTCTTAGTGTTAATTTATTACATAAACATCCCGCGCCCCAAGGACATAAATAAAAAAAGCATAAATAAAAAATAAATAAATAATTATAATTGCATAAGTTGATAAAAATGCTATGCAATAGCTTTACCGCGGCAGTCCCCGAGTGCCACACGTTTTTTTATTCACCATTGGTAAGCCCTTGGCACTGTCTCACCTGATGGTAGGTAAGTGACGATGATGCCGAAGATGGAAGCGGGCTTACCAAGATTCCCCATCGCAATGGAGAACTGGCTATCTCATCTTTTAACCGGAACACACCCCTCACCAATGTTTTAGCATTGATGTTTGGCGTCAAGACAGATAAGATGGTGGTAGGTAGCCGTGCTGGGCTAGGCGGGTTTAGAAAATGCCCTTCCACCAACCAAACCGACTCTTACAAAGTTAACCCCGCCGGGAATCAAACCCGCGAACTCCTGATGTGAAGCTATTGGACGGAACCATTACACCACGGAAGTCCGATTGAGCTAAAATTTGGTATGAAGCCGTATTCCCAGTGACAATAGGTACTTAGATCCTTGTGGTATATTGAAGTTGATCTGATGATGAACTACGAAGGTGGATTGAGGGCCTAGGATCGTCTATTGTTTTGAATTAAATCATAGGAAATGCTGTATCTCTTACCTAATTTTAAATTACTGAATTTAAAAAACTCTTTTCAAATAAAATCTTGTTTTGTTTTATTTATTCAAAATTGGTAAGCCAACGTATTAGGTTTCTTTAAACGATGTTTTTCTTTTTTTACGCGCAACGTTTTCAAGCGCCATAGTGCCAGTTTTATAATTTTTAAACGCGTCTTCTCGGCGGTATGAACAACTTATTTTTCTTAAAATCCTCTCTCTCGCCAAAAACAAATGCTTATTATGTTTACTAATGTATCCAAATTATTGTAATTAGTACAATAATAATTCAACTATTTTGTTCATAATAATTTAAAAAGGTAAGAATTTAATAATATTAATAGAAGTCTGGCTGTCGATATAGGTTTCTGCTGTAGTCCAACATAGCGATTATACGATTATTCACGAAGATTTTTTATTATTACTTTTCGGCCCTAGGGCCGTAACATATCAATTTCAACCCGCTTCTTAAATAAACTATGGCCTACTTTCAGAGTATTAGAAATGATCTCAGATCTTAGTGTTAAAGAAACTATATTGAACTGATACAACAGCCGATTAAATATTCCGCATTGTGATTATAAAAATAAAGAAAGACTTTAAATGTGGTTTCCTGGCCTTATAGCTAGTAGAAAAGATCGCCTTACTGTCAATAAAGTTCCCAAGTGGCGGCCGCGCACCGGATGACGTAGCGTAGGCAGGCCGGTGGACCGACGACCTGGTGAAAGTCGCGGAAAGCTGCTGGATGCGGGCAGTACAGTACCGGTTGTTGTGGAAATCCTTGGGGGAGGCCCTTGTCCAGCAGTGGACATCTTTCGGCTTATATGATGATGATGATGATGCCTTTGCCTCAGAGTGGCCCTTATTCTGAGCACCACTGGAAGTATACCTCAAGCAAGATAAAAAGATGAAGCGTCGGTGGCTCAACCGGTAACGACTCGGTCCTCCTAACCAGAGGTGCCGGGTACAAATCCAGACGGCCAATGTACCAATGAGTTTTTCGAAACTTACGTACATATACTCACCGATTGCTTTAACGGTGAAGGAAAACATCGTGAGGAAACCTGCACACGCCTGAGAAGAAAATCGAAGGTTCTGCCCTGGGCCCGCGTGGCCGACTAAGGCCTGATCGCCCTAATTCAGGGTAGGCTCGAGCCCCTCGGTGGGGACGTATATGAGCTGATATGATGATGATGAAGATAAAAAGAAGTAATTAATTCCATAGTAATTAGTTAAGCTGCCGATAGCTACATAATAATTCTATTAACTACAAATCTTTATAGCTGGACCCTAGGAAGAGTAGCCAGAGGGCGCGTTATCGGCCGGAGTTCAACGTTTATTGTAAGTATATAGATAGGAGTGCAATTGTGATAGAAATTACTGGGATAACAAACAATAAGCTAGCTGAGCTATCTTATCGTCGACGTACTCCGCTTTACTGCGAGCGTTACATAGAATACAACTTATCAATTTGCAATGGAGAAGAAGGTAAAGCCATAACACTTTTTTTTTACTCTCATTTTAATAGATTTTTTTTAGTCACAATTGGTAAACCCTTGACAACATCTCACCTGGTCGTAAGTGAGGATGTTGCCGAAGATGGAAGCGGGCTCACCAAGATTTCCCAATGCAATGGGGAACTGGCTATCTTATCTTCATGCCGGAACACACCAATGATATTAACATTGATATTTGGCGGCAAGGCTTAGATATGGTGGTAGCTAAGCCAGGCGGGCTTAGAAAATGCCCTTCCACCAAACAAAATAATATACAAAACAAGCCGAAAAAACGAAAAAACTTTTAGGTACAAGCTGTTAGCTGCCTTCCTTCCAAGATGCCACCTTCTGGCTCCATCATACTGAGAAGAAAATCGAAGGGTCTGCACTGGGCCCGCGTGGTCGTCTAAGGCCTGATCGCCCTGATTTCAGGGTAGGCTCGAGCCCCTCGGTGGGGACGTATATGAGCTGATTTAATAAAAGTAAATCAGTTGTATTTTGTTTTTATTTCATTTACTTAGCGGTCCCCTACGCGACGACTCTCGGATCAAAATATTACTACTTAATTTAAACTCAAAGGGTCAATACATATTATTTTTTACTTTAAGAGGTTTTGTCGGGGGTTTTTAAAATTTTTAAATTTAGTTTTTATTTCGTTCTTTTTTAAACTTTACGTATACCTTTTACATACAATCGGAACTCTATCCCCACATTCATACAAATAGTTTCCGATACGAAACACGACATTGCGACACGAAATCTAGCCTATTTTGAATCTATCAAACCTGTGGAAGTTGCTCACCTCCCTTGTTTGAAGCTGCAATTAAATGTGTTATAACTGTCAACTTGAAATCAATTGGTCCTGTGGAAGTTTTTCTTTTTTTTTATGTGTAACATCTTTGCTCTCGCTTTCCTGCAATTTGTGGGAGTGATTTCGTGAAATGGGACGGAAATGTGTAACAGGAAATGCGAACGTTTTTTAATTCTCGAAAACTAAGGTTGTCATAGCCATGCCGCCTAGTGTGATGGCAAAGGCAAAGATGACATACTACTATTCGAAGGGTCGGCCCGTGAATGTACGACCCGATAATTAATTAATTTCATAAGTATTTTGTCACATGTTACACATCATATGCGAGTACTGTAGGTCTCGTTTTTTTTTTACCTCTGCCTCAGCAGATTCCAGGAGACGCTGCAACATTAGGTCAATGTTACCATATTATATCTAACATCTATTCATTAGGACTATTCTAATGAGCCCAAACACGATACTTCTACTGTAAGTTGTTAAGGAATCGGGTATTCTGCCGATTCCAGGAGATGCTGCAGCATCAGGTCAAGGTTACCATGTTCTATGTAAACCTATTCATTGAGACTATTCCAATAAACCCCAAACACGATATCTCCGCTGTAAGTTGGTAAGAAGTTGGGTATCCTGCAGATTACAGGAGATGCTGCAGCAGCAAAGCAAGGTTACTATATTCTACCTTAAACCTATTTATTGACACTATTCCAATAAGCCCTAACATGATACTTCTGCTGTAAGTTGTTGAAGAGATAGATTTTCTGCCGATTCCAGCAGATGCTGCAGCATCAGGTCAAGGTTACCATGTTCTATCTAACACCTATTGATTGACACTATTCCAATTAGCCCAAACACAATAACTCTGCTGTAAGTTGGTGAGGAGTTGGGTATCCTGCAGATTTTAGGAGATGCTGCAGCATCAGGTCAAGGTTACCATGGTTTTGCAATATTATTACGGTAACAGGGCACCAAATTTTAAATAGATTAGACCTGTATAAGTTGCCCAGATCCCTTCATCCCTATTTAAGAGCAGATGATCCTCAAACGGCTGAACACTAGCTAAGAACCACCGCAAGGAAACTTGCTTTCACGTAAAAAAACCGCATCACAATCTGTCTATCCGTTCGAGAGCTACGATGCCACAGACAGACACACACACACACAGACATTGGCGTCAAACTTATAAAACCCCTCTTTATGCGTCGGGGGTTAAATATGGGTTTATGACATCTAAAGTTTAAAGATAGATATTCACATAATCAAAGTTTGTAGATACATTATGACGACGTAGCTCACAGAACCGCTAAACTTAAGTGGCAGTGGGCGGGGCACATAGCTCGTAGAACAGATGGCCGTTGGGGTAGTAAAGTTTTCGAGTGGCGACCGCGCACCGGAAGACTACTCGGTGGACCAACAACCCGGTGAAGGTCACGGGAAGGCGCTAGATGCGGGCAGCGCAGGACCGGTCGTCGTCGAAATCTTTGGGGGAGGCTTTTGTCCAGCAGTGGACGTCTTTCGGCTGATATGATGATCATTGATGACGAACTTGTAACATTTAAAAATGTCATAAATAGTCAGATTTGGCTGATGGATTTGGCGCGATGTAAATCTCCTTGCAAAAACTCTTTCCTGTAATTTTAATACATTCAAAAATTTTTAAGGTCTTTTTAGTAGACGTATTTTAGTGTCAGGTACTTGGTACATTTTCTGTGACAGTTGCATTTTCCGCTCAAAATCTGAACTTTCAAAATTTCATCTAACTCATTAACTGGCCAGTTATTTTTACAAGCAACTATGTTGTCGAAGTTAAGAAGATTGGAAGGCTCGGATGTTCCTTTAAGAGTCACGACTCACGATTAAAAACCAATCAAGTGTTTATTAGTCTCGCAATCGTGTGAGTGGGGGTAAGCTGGTCGGTCTACACGGGAATTTTCATAAACGTGTCTGCCAAAGACTGTCAATTGAAACGAAAATTTAATAAATTAAGGTTTGTTTTAATGAATATCTCCAAGAACAAAAGAATTGGAGCGCTTAAGAGAAACATGATCTGAATACCTCAAGGCGGGGTAATATTAGTTTTTATTTTTTTATTCACAATTTTTATTTTTAGTTTATTTCAATGTTTCAATTGCTTTTTACATGTTGATTGTTGTGTGCTCTTTTCTATTCTATACTACTAGTTTAATCTATTCTGTTCTGTTTTTCTGTTCTGTTCTTTTCTATACTATATTATATTATATTATGTTATATTATATTATATTATATTATATTATATTATATTATATTATATTATATTATATTATATTATATTATATTATATTATATTATATTATATTATATTATATTATATTATATTATATTATATTATATTATATTATTTTACATTACATTATATCATATTATATTCCATTTCATTTTATTCTATGTTATATACCTACTATAAATAGCTGGTTTTACCAGGCCACACCCGGAAAGGTATCGCTTCGCCTCCTTCTTAAAAGAATAAAACAGAAAAAAAATCTTGCATTTAGAAAAGACATTGATTTGGACAACAGATGAGACACTAGTTACTTACTGAACTAACAAATTGTAAAGCCACGCTATGCATACTTTATTGCGTACCCGTCACCGCCTGGCCATTACTGAAATCAACATTGAAAAATATGCTTACCTAGCTATTGCAAAGAAAAGAGGTGTATCAATCTTGATAAAAAAAAATACAATTATAATCTGGATTTGTATGGGAGGTACTTACCTTATAACGATTTTTTTCTGGAATAGTGGTCTACTCAGTGTAGTAAGTTATAAAGTTCTAGTACCTTAGTAAACTCTAATATACGTAGTTTCATTAAAATCTTTAGAAAAAATAGATATCAAATAACCTGAGGTTTGGAGGTTATGGAAAGTACCTTTTTCCGTTTTTTTTTCTAGAATAATTAACTTCATAATTTAGTAGGCCCTATATAGTTGTAGTTACGTATGAAGTTACACTATCGTTAGTATAATTAAAAAAAAACGTAGGTACATTCTTATTATGGTGGCAACTTTAAAATACCAAGATAGAAAAAAATAAAAAAATGGGTTGGAGATAAAATATAATATTTCCGTAACCTAAATCTGTTTAGTAGTTTAGACGCTTTAGTTTAGTTAGACACACTCACAGGGAAACATATAATATTTTTCATTTATAGTTTTTGGGACTCTACTCGTAATAGTGATTATCAATCGCCATCAAAATCTCAATTTCGTTTTTTTGCCATAACAATACCTTCTTACTTCTCACTGTTGCCAACCAAGTTTCAGTAAAACCACTGACTAGATATCTTAAAACCACCAGATTTACTCATTTTGTATGAATAACTTTTTGCAATTCCACTTGATGAAGCTCATAAAGCCACTAAATTTACTAATTTTGTATGAAAAGATTGAAATTTTACCCACCTGTAAAAAATGACCTAACCATCATTTTAAATGGTAAAACCACTAAGGTGGCAACACTGTTACTTCTTCGTCACTTGAAAGTAAAAAGTAGTGGATGCAAATGGCGTATGGATTGGATATTTAGTGCGCCATACGGCGGCGTGGCGTGGCGTGGCTTGGCGTGGCGTGGAGAGGCAGACCGCAGCGGAATGCGGCGGCGTGTGAGGCAGAGAGGCAGCCAGGTGGGCTCACATTAGCAGGGCAGGCTCGAGCGGCCCCTCTTCATCTTTATGGTAATTATTTTCTGTTTGTTTTCGTCGAAGATCGACCCGCCTCGCCGCCTCGCCGCCTCGCCGCCTCGCCGGAACGCTTCTCAGAAACAACTTCCATTGTGTTAAATTAAAGCCGCCCGGACCCCTGCCTCGGCGAGAGATAATTCGACAGGATGCCGCATATTATTAATTGCACTATGACTTGTGGAAATGGAGCTTTGGGTTTAGTGAGTCATTCATTCCGCCGCCGTAGGAGCGAGCGCGACCCCTAGCCGCAGCCGCGTGGGAACCTATAACATTGGTGATTTACGTCCGCTTCCACTTTACGATCCTGCGCCGGCTCAACTATCTATGTCTTCAAAATAGCCGTCTCCATTTTCACCTTTTTATTTTCCCTCCAAATTCAATTTACAGCGCGGAGCTCTCTGTTGAGTCTCCTGTCGACGGCGACGCAAATGAATTAAATTCTGCGAAGGTGGAGCGATAAATTTTCAATTAACTGCTCTGCATCGCAACGCACTGGACTTGGTACAGAGCGATCGGTTCGTTAACTAGAGTTTAACAAGGTAATAAATAGGGAGTTCAAGGCAGACACTAGTGATCAGCCAATAAAAAGAGAACCGTAAATAAGCTGAAAGCAGGCAATAAAAAAAGGGGAACCTCATAATGTTTACAATCTTGTGGCTTTATTCACTTTGTGTTCCAATTTCATGCTAAATCGAGCGGATAAAATCCTCCTTTATCAGGCAGACTCACCGTCTCGGAGTCTCGGTTCCTCTGAGCCCCACCACGCCCCCGCGCCCCCGCGCCGCTCGCCTGCGCGCGCGCCGACCTCTCGTCTGACCTAACTCCGGCCCGGCCGCGTAAATGGCTTTCCGTATTCTCTACGTCCCCAAGTTCGGTACGCTTTTCTGGGGGCCTAAACAACTGAAATATCGTACACGGTTTGTCCCCTTGAAGCGACTAATTAGATACGCTTTTTCAGCTACTGCAAAAGATAAAGCTAACAAATCTGTACCCACTAAGTCTACTTACTTATGCTACTCGTAGATACTGCTTTTGTTAGAAGAAATGGAGGGAATAAAACGACTATCATATAGAATCAACGTTATTTGTTACAATTAAAAGGAATAATAAGCCAGTGTATATTTGCCACATGCTCATTATTTTTGAAGAAACTCCTATTGTCAACATTGCTTCGACCAGACTGAATCCTGCCACCTTCAATCCCTCTATCTTTCCACCGAGCCGCTGAAGAAGGTCTCTTTTCGTACACATAAAATAAAGTATTCGTGACGACGTTTGCAAATTCTCCAGAATACCAAGAAATTAAGTACTTAACTTGTTTTATCAACATATTTTATTTCGAAATTGCCCAATACGTCCAAATTCTTCTTTCGTCATAGCTTCCGTGTTTATCATTTACGATTTGCACTGTTTGAAGCACAGATAAGAAAACAAATCCGAGCGAGACCTACAGTACTCGCATATGATGTGTAACAAATCACTGTTACACATTTCCGTCCCATTTCACGAAATCACTCCCACAAATTGCAGGAAAGCGAGAGCAAAGCTCATTCGTCAGATCGAATAGCGCGCGCTTTCGCGATTTACTGTTACACATTTCCGTCCCATGTTACACATTTCCGTCCCATTTTACGAAATCACTCCCACAAATTGCAGGAAAGCGAGAGGAAAGATGTTACACATCAAAAATTCGAGCGAGACCTACAGTACTCGCATATGATGTGTAACATGTGACAAAATACTTTAGGTTAGTTAGATTTGATGACGATATTGTACCTGGGTGGCGAATCTGACAGTAACGAAAAAAACCGACCAAGTGCGAGTCGGACTCTCGTAAAGTAGAATTCCGCGCTTTCGCGACTTCCTGTTACACATTTCCGTCCCATGTTACACATTTCCGTCCCATTTCACGAAATCACTCCCACAAATTGCAGGAAAGAGAGAGCAAAGATGTTACACATCAAAAAAAATTGTCGCTCCTATAAATTGCTGATGGAGGCATGGCAGGAGTGTTAGCTTCTTGTACATCGAGATATGTTGCTGTCATTCGTAAATGATTGTACTGCGCAGAAATTGCACAATTTCACGGCAGGCATAGCTCCGTGTGTTTTAGTGTCAAAATTGTCGAGATGGTCAATAATAAGGTGCAAAAATGCAACAGGTAATGTGAATTTAATAAATGGTGGTGTTACTTACCACGTGTAAGTGAAAATTTTTTTCTGTGGTTTGAAGTATGTATACGTAACGCAACGAATCAAAGAGTCTTTGTATCGAAAGTCTCCTGCTAAAAACCGTACCTCATTCGTCATTCTTTGGTCGATATATTGAATAGGTACTTTTTTTTGATGGATTTAACATAAACGTAGCTAAAAATGCGTATCTAATTCGTCGCTTTGAGGAGAAATACCGTGTACGATATTTCAGCGTTTGCGGCCCTCATTAAAATGTAACTAACTCGTCTCTCCTTCGAGGACGTATAGAACACGGAAAGCTATATACGCGGCCTGCCACGGCCCCTTATTTGGCTGCTATTAAATCCGAATCTAACATCAAACCCTGCTGAATGAACCGTAAAGCGTTGAAAGAACTCAATTTATGATTATTAAATTTGTGAGGATTCAAATGCAACGTTTTTTTTTTATATTATGATAAAATGTCTTAACATGATATGTATGAGACTAAGGGTTTGAATGGGAGAGACGTAGGATGCTGTTATGAGTAGGTACTACAAAAATCCCCTGATAGTTAACACGTCGATTAGACCTGCAGATAAAAAGATTACGGCACTCGTCAGCTTCACGTAGCTTCTCGCTGACAGCAAAGAATAAAGACTATTAACTACGTACCGATAGGTACTAATCTGTTTTTTTTTATTCACAATTGGTAAGCCCTTGGCATCATCTCACCTGATGGTAAGTGACGATGATGCCGAAGATAGAAGCGGGCTAACCAAGATTCCCCAATGCAATGGAGAACTGGCTATCTTATCTTCAACCCGGAACACATCAATGTTGTTAACACTGATGTTTGGCGGCAAGACTTAGATAAGATGGTGGTAGTTAGCCAGGCGGGCTTAGAAAATGCCTACCACCAACCAAACCGTGTCTTACTAGTTGACCCCGCCGGAATCGAACCCGCGACCTCCTGGTGTGAAGCGAATGGACTATCCATTACGCCACGGAGAGCGGGTGTATCAAGCGGGTAGAAACAGATAGGATGTTAGAATGTTTCAAGTTCAAGGATCAGACTGCAAATATTTAAAATCCAGACTCCGACTCATTAAGGCAGAGTTTGCGCTGGCCCCACAGGCGCGGTCGGGAGACTCGACGGGTTATTATTTTCATGGTGTCGATGGCCTAACGCACCTGGCCGGTCGGCGCCCCCCACCCTCATCCGCGGGATTAATCACGTGCTTAGCGCATTCGCGGGCCAGCCTGAGCCCTGCTCGTGTGGATCTGTGCAAGAGGCTTGGCTCCTGAGAGAAAGATTATCTGTCTGCAGGGGTCTCTGAATGAAAGGCGAATTTATTTAATTTGTGATTTCTAAAAAGTGTTTTTTTTTCTGCTGGCATTAGTCAATTTCCGCGTACTATGTTGGCATACTGTACACTGCGATGTCCAACGCGCCTGCCATGGCGTGACGATCAAACCAGCTCCCAAATTGGGGGAGTCCTAATATGTCCAGCAGTGGACAATTCAATTAATTATTTGGTCTTAAACAATAATTTCTCGCAGATAGTATTCTTTGTTCGTATGTACCTCATATTGTGTTTTATAGGCATACTTAATAAGTAGGTACATATACTTAATAAACTTCTGCATAAACATGGATTATTACAATTTGGGGATCATCATATCAGCCGAAACACATCCACTGTTGGACAAAGGCCTCCCCCGAGGATTTCCACGACGACCGGTCCTGCACTGCCCGCATCCATCGGCTTTCCGCGATCTTCAACAGATCGTCGGTTTACCGCGTGGGAGGCCTGCCTACGCTACGTTTTCCGGTGCGCGGTCGCGATCATCATATGCATTATTTGGGTTTGCGTATAGATACCATCCTCAACTATAAAATATCGTCGTCATTTTCCTTCGGACAAGATGCGGTCAAAAGCACTAAAACTTTAGATTAAAAATGAACTTTCAGCAAACATGTTATTTTCATAAGATAATAACTTTACCCACCTTAAATGTGTTATATGTAACTATAGGGTGCGCGGTTCGCTGGGAACTATGCACCTTAACCGTCCTTATGAATTATGAACCACTCCGGCTATTGGTGAAAACCTTATACAAGTAAATCCGTTCGTAGTTTTTGACTTTCAGACAAACGCGGCGGGGAACTTTGTTTTATAATTTGTATAGATATTTATTATATACCTTTACCAGACTGTAGGTACCACCATCGTGGTAAAGTATTTATATTATTCATCATATCAGCCAAAAATCGTCCACTGCTGGACAAAGGCCTCCCCCAAGGATTTCCACGACGACCTGCGCTGTCCGCATCCATCGGTTTCCCGCGATCTTCACCAGGTCGTCGGTCCACCGCCTGCCTACGCTACGTTTTCCCGCGGCCGCCACTCGAGAACTTTACTGCCCCATCGGCCATCTGTTCTACGAGCTATGTGCCCTGCCCACTGCCACTTCAGTTTAGCGATTCTGTGAGCTATGTCGGTTACTTTAGTTGTCCTGCGGATCTCCTCGTTTCTGATTCGATCACGCAGAGAAACTCCAAGCATAGCACCGTAGTAACTAATTCGTAATCTGTGATAGCACGCTCCATTGCCCTTTGGGTGACCTTGAGCCTTCTTATGAGGCACATAGTAAGCGACCATGTCTCAGTTCCGTAAGTCATCACTGGCAACACACACTGGTCAAAGACCTTAGTCTTGAGACATTGCGGTATTTGGGACGTGAAGATATTGTGAAGCTTCCCGAACGCTGCCCAGCCGAGTTGGATTCGTCGATTGATCTCTTTCTTGAAGTTGGACCTGCCTAGCTGGACTGTTTGTCCGAGGTATACATATTATATTATTACCATATAATTACCTACTAACATACAGTATGGACACTCCCTGCCGCTCTCTCACCCCCTCGTCACCCATATTGATACAGATTGGTGACCGTTTGGTTCTCGAACGTATGGGATTTCGCCGTGATTTAATTTGCTTCGTAATTATTTTTTTTAGAAATGTCATTTCACGACCATTTGTATGCAGTGTCCGGGGTGTGATCGTGTGTAAAGGCTCTTCACAAATTACCTATGATTTGTTAATATGAGCATTGTGTTGTAAAAGGTCTTGATGTAACAAGTTATCTGGCTACGTAAACAGCATTCCTCCTAATCGAACGAACAGGTTGGTGCATTACAATGTAAATGGCACATTCGTCTACAGGTGCCGATGCTGGTGCTGGACCGAGCGCAGAACCTGAATCTTTTAATATGACACGAGAATCAACTGCATCATTCCCTCTACATCATACAACACTGCACGAGTATGAGTAAGACATCGTAACTTTAAGTCAAACACAGCATTGGACGGTGAATCAAGAGATAACTGTGTGAGCAAACAGATCGACTGTAGAATTATTGTGTAAAGTCTCAAGTGTAAAATGCTGTACGAGACATGCAGGCGACAAGCACTGTTAATGAAAAAACGCAAGAGTATTCTTATAAACTTAAACTTAAACTTGTTGGTACCTTAACGTAAGTGTTCTAACAGGCTGTGGAAACATTTATATCCTTGAATTTATCCAACCATAGGTATATACATATGTAGAGAAAATGTATTGCACATCAACAAACCTTAATTGTTGTATTATGTAATCAAAGTCAAAAGCTCGGATCATAAATTTTAATAGAAACAGATATGAATAAAAATATCAGTTAATGCAGATGTGTGAGCGAGTCTCACATCGGAATATCTGTTAGCACCGACCGACGCAGGCTGCGCCCGCGGCTACGAGCCTCCCATAAAATAAAAGTCATAATAATGTTTTAACGTTTCGATTCGACGCGCACACAAAAAGAGAGCTAAGACAATAATCATTTAGAGGCACAAATTCCAACAGAAACAGCTCTGATAGGCGGCTGTGAAGTAGTTAGGGTTTCTGCGTAAGGTGTGAGGATTAGACACTCAATAGTCGTGTGAAGAAAAGTTGTAGATCCCATTTATTTCTGTTGAGAGTGGGTAAAGTCAACAACAGAAGACGCGAAAAAATGTCTGAGAATAGTAAGATTATTATGTTTCTAAAAAGCATCGCTTGATCGCTTGCGTGTCTAGAAAATTATGCAACAGGTAGTTACACTATTGCAATTTTAGGGTTTCCTAGTCAAAAAAAGAATCCTTATTGTCTATCTTGGTGTTTCCGAACTCTGTTGGTCTCAAAAACTTGAATTCAGCCGCATAAAAGTGGTAGTCACGAGCAAAACTGGTTTTGGTCATGCAGTCTTGGTCTTGTTCTTGCGAAAAACAAGACCAAGACCATCCTTAAACTAGCAAGACCAAGACTAAATGAACAAGAACCAGGCCAATACCTAGACTGAATGAACAAGACCAAGATCAAGACTGTTTGAACAAGAACAAGACCAATACTAAAGTATATATAAGGTCTAACAAAATTAGCTGAAACTATTTTAACTGGTGCTTCTACCCATGTAAGTGAACAACTTTCTCCATGAAACCTATAGTCAAATCGCAAAAAAATTGTTGAACTTCCCATACTAAGTTGGCTGATCAGCTGATCGAGTTAGTATGGGAGAGCCAAATTTTTTTTTGCGATTTGACTATGGGTTCCATGGGTAAAGTTGTTCAGTTTCATGGGTAGAAGCACCAGTTAAAATAGTTTCAGCTAATTTTGTTACACCTTATATATTAGTACTAACATACAGTATGGACACTCCCTGCCGCTCTCTAAGTCTACCTCACCCCCCACCTTCCGTCACGCAGATTGGCTGTAGATTGGTTACCAACGTAAAGGACGAGCTACGCTGTGATTTCGTTTGGGAATTATTAAATCCAAATTTATTAAACTGTTCATTTAACTGATGTTTTAGTTCACATAATGATAAATGCAATAAAAAAAGCTTTTACAGATATCCTTTGGATAAAAAGCAACAAAAAAGCCAGTTCATTATTTTTTTCGTATTTTGTCACACTTAGGTAAGTATCTGGAAAAAACGCATTAACCTTGCTTTTTTTGTGAAGATTCTTAAATACAAAGCATATGATTATTTGCTAGTGTAGAAATAAAACCGGTCAAGTGCGAGTCTGACTTGCACACGTACAATTCCGTACCATCGTAAAATATATAAAACCGCCTCCGTAGCTCAGAGGCAAAGTTCACTGACTTTACACAGGAGGTCGCGGGTTCGATTCCCGGCGGGGTCAATTGTAAGACTCGGTTTGGTTGGTCCGTATATTCGCGCGCAAAGTTTTAAAAAACACGTAAGCCTTGTGACCTGGAGAGCATTGTCCTCGAGGTACCGACCGTTGATAATAATTATCAAGGATGATGTGATAAACTTTAAAAATGAAGACGTAGTCAAATTATGTAATCTTTGACGTGAATCCGTAGAGCAATGAACTCGTGTTATCGATCGTAGAATCGACTGAATCTTATAAAGTTGACTCCTCCGGGAATCAAACACACGACCTCCTGGTGTGAAGCGAATGGACTAACCATTACGCCACGGAGGCGGTAAAAATCAATAGTTAGTCCATTCGCTTCACACCAAGAGGTCGCGGGTTCGATTCCCGGAGGGGTCAACTTTGTAAGACTCGGTTTGGTTGGTGGTAGGGCATTTTATACGCCCGCCTGGCTAGCTACCACCATCTCATCTAACCAATACCTAGACTGAATGAACAAGAACAATACCTAGACTGAATAAACAAGAACCAGACCAATACCTAGACTGAATAAACAAGAACAAGACCAATACCTAGACTGAATGAACAAGAACAATACCAATACCTAGACTGAATGAACAAGAACAACAATACCAAGACTGAATGAACAAGAACAATACCAATACCTAGACTGAATGAACAAGAACAACAATACCAAGACTAAATGAACAAGACCAATACCTAGACTGAATGAACAAGAACAAGACCAATACTTAGACTGAATGAACAAGACCAGAACCAAATATGCAAGACTCAACTGAAAATTCTTACTTTCACAGCATATTTTCAATTAACACACTGTCTTTATCGATAAGTGACGATATACCCCAAAAACGACACTACAATGGTGGAAACGTAATGAGCTCCAATATCCGATTTTGGCGAAGATGGCTCGGGATTTTCTATGAATTTCGGCTACATCTGTTCCAGCTGAAAGGTTGTTTTCAAAAGCATCGCTTGTGATTTGAAAACATCGGAATCGATTAAACAACGAATCGGCTCGATAGTTGCTGTGTATTAATTCGTGGGCATCAATGCAAAATAAATACTTATTAACCGCCTCCGTAGCTCAGAGGAAAAGTTCACTGGCTTTACACAGGAGGTCACGGGTTCGATTCCCGGCGGGATCAATTGTAAGACTCGGTTTGGTTGGTGGTAGGGCATTTTCTAAGCCCGCCTGGCTAGCTACCACCATCTTATCTAAGTCTTGCCGCCAAATATCAATGTTGATATCATTGGTGTGTTCCGGCATGAAGATAAGATAGCCAGTTCCCCATTGCGTTGGGGAATCTTGGTAAGCCCGCTTCCATCTTCGGCAACATCATCACTTACCACCAGGTGAGATGTTGTCAAGGGTTTAACAATTGTGAATAAAAAAATCAATAAGTAACAGGTAAAATAACAAGACCAAGAATATTCGAGTCTTGGTCTTGGTCTTGCTTTGCTCATCACTAATAAATAAGCATTGGTGGGAAATAATAAAAATCGGCCAAGTGCGAGTCAGATTCGCATACGAACTGTTCTTTAACATAGTAGAATATTTTAAAAAAAACACGTTTCCTGTATGGAGACCTTTAATTTTTATCTATATTTTATTTTAATTATTTTTTGTTATAGCGGCATTACACACAATGAAAATTTCAACAGTCTACCTGTTGCGGACAACTCCCTATTAGGTAGGTACCTGCGGTTCATGAAATACAGTTAGACAGCCCGCTGACAGACAGATAGACGGACGGACGCACAGACGGGCAGCGAAGACTTAGTAATAGGGCACTTAGCACCTTTTGGGTGCGAAACCCTAAAAATATTTCGAGTATCCTGTGATGAACAGTATTCGGGTTAAGGGTTGAATGCTGACTGAGAAATCCTACATTTAACTAGTTTTGTACGTACTTAGTACAAAAAAAAATTTAATATCAAATACAGTGACAACAATGGGAGCACCCGCATGTATGTATCGTATTTGTATAGGACTTCGTCGTACCCACGGCCACGCCACGTTGGGCTTCGGAAGATTCCTCATTGGATTGTTTTGGTATTGGTACTAAAGATTTTTTTTTACTCCATGTGGGTTTAGCTATTTTGCTAGAACCGTAAAAATACATTGAAACGTTACAACCGGTATGGCTGCTAACGTCTTTGAATTTTTACTTTTTAAATTTTCCATTTAACACTTTCTTCTTCTTGGGGTGCGATATCCTAACGGATGTCGGCGACCACCACACGGAACTCTTCTCATTTCTGTGCCAGTCTGTTAAGACTGGCAGCGTCTTTGATGTGTGTCCATTTCTTCATATTTCTCCATTAACACCTTATTTTTTTTTTATTTTTTTTTATTAACAATTGGTAAACCCTTGACAACATCTCACCTGGTGGTAAGCGACGATGTTGCCGAAGATGGAAGCGGGCTTACCAAGATTCCCCAACGCAATGGGGAACTGGCTATCTTATCTTCATGCCGGAACACACCAATGATATCAACATTGATATTTGGCGGCAAGACTTAGATAAGATGGTGGTTGCTAGCCAGGTGGGCTTTATGCCATAGTAAAGTTTCTAGTACCTAGGTAATTTATAAAATTTAGGCATTGACATACCTACATATGTATATCATAGATATATATCGTTAATTTATGTTATAATAATGAATGATATAGTTCGTCGTAGCGATAGCGACATTATAATATTGTCGATTTCATGAAATGGTTTTATTCCATGAAATCGTTAATTAAAACTGACCATATCGTTTAAACGTTTACGTTTGTTAATAATATATCAACTCAAGTTCGGCCAGATCATGAAATGCACGACCATTTCATAAAACGCACGACCATTCCATGAAATCATTGACCAGAGATCATGAAATGTTTTTACGTTAAGTTCATACATGATGTTATCATGCTAAACAAACCTAACCTAAATGCATTCCGTCACCCATAGGAGGAGGCTTGCTTCGCGAGGCTCTTCGACAGTATCATCAAACCTAACGAAGCTATCATCGCTCACTTCGCTCGCTCAACTCAGATCCGCCCCGACATTTCATGATCTAGCCAGTTTAGCTGTTTATATCGTCAAACGCTGATTCATTAATTAATCTGGCCAGACCGTATCATGATGTGGGCAGCCGGTATTGTCCATTTCATGAGACACAACGACTTCATGATGAAGTCAACCATTTCATGACATTTTCAATTCTATGATATCGCCGCGACATACCTAATATACTAACAAGACTATGCTCTCTAACCTTTAACTGTATAAATGTTAAAGTAATTTAGGGAAACGTATAACTTGCTCATGATCCGTTACCATTACTTTTTCAACCTTGTGTAATAAAGAAGCTGTTTCTAAATAAATAAAAATATTAGGTCTTTACCTGTGAAATTGCCGATTGTATAAAAAAGTTTAAAGATGAAAAATAATAATAAGAACAATAGTTATTAAAACAAAATTCATTCCCAAAATAGTACTAGACTATTACAAATTAAATGGAGGTAAATATTGTTTAGATATTTTGAGAGCACGGTGGCTTTAACCTCATGAAGTCGGGGTTTTTCACCCGAAAAAATCGCCTTTATTTTGAGCCAAAAAATACACACTTTTAATTTTAAAGCTCTGGAGTTATCGCAGCAGTTTCTTCGTTACTAATGTCATATTTGGGAATATCCCGCATAAGATTTCATCACTTTCAAGAAAATTAAAGAAAATTAACTAGTCCAAAAAATTGCCCCATCTAAGCACTTAGAAAACGCCTTTGTTCCATTCAATGGTACAGAGCTCAGGGAATAGGAACATGAAAGACATGCCACTAGTTACTTATAAAAGACCATATGTAGTGTCAACATAAGGTCATTAATAAACAACTATAACTTTTTTATTTTCAGTAAAAAAATTAGCATTGTATTTCAAAAACTGAGTCGGCAATTTCATAGGTAAAGACCTATTAAAAGTAGGTAAGTAACATACATACATGACTTAACTAGGTAAGCATGTATGTTAGTATATCATAAACAAAAACATAGTTGCGTAAAAACTTCCAAACACAAAAGCAACAAGTGAAGAAACGTTTTAGCACCTCCATAAAAAGTGAGGCGAAACCACGGCGAAACTGCGCTCAATAAATTAATAACTCATCGTCAAATGCCTCCAATTACGGGACAATATAAAGCAGAGTCAAGCAGGTAAACAAAATAGAGATGTTATAAATTTTACAAGAGTGGCCGAGCGCCCACACTGGCTTCGAAGGAGACCGCATTATGCGAGTTTTTTTTTGCCAGTTTTTGCTCGATGGCATTCGCTTTGTGGGCTAACTTCCGTCGGCACAGTTTTTATGGTGGCGCTAACTGAACAAAAGCGGTGATATGCAAGGCTAAATAATGCGTTAGCGCCACTTCACCCCGCGTCCCCCACCCCCAGCCTTGGCCCTGCTGGACCCCAGGGGTGGACGCATCACATTATTGGTGCATGCGTCATCTATTGCTCTTTCAAGGTTTTATTGGATTTTGATTTTTTTTTATCCACAATTGATAAGCCCTAATTAATTGTACTTACATAATATATACAGAAGCGTCGGTGGCTCAACCGGTAACGACTCGGTCCTCCTAACCAGAGATGCCGGGTTCAAATCCGGATGGCCAATGTACCAATGAGTTTTTCGAAACTTACGTACATATACTCACCGATTGCTTTTACGGTGAAGGAAAACATCGTGAGGAAACCTGCACACACCTGCGAAGAAACTCGAAGGTTGTGTGTGAAGTCGACCAACCCGTACTGGGCCCGCGTGGTCGACTAAGGCCCGATCGCCCTTATTCAGGGTAAGCTCGAGCCC
Organism: Coleophora flavipennella; assembly: GCA_947284805.1. Lineage (NCBI taxonomy): Eukaryota > Metazoa > Arthropoda > Insecta > Lepidoptera > Coleophoridae > Coleophora > Coleophora flavipennella. Next base: position 1,930,912 of record OX369276.1, read on the forward strand.
CTCGGTGGGTACGTATATGAGTTGATATGATGATGATGAAGCCCTTGGCATCATCTCACCTGATGGTAAGTGACGATGATGCCAAAGATGGAGATTTCCCAATGCAATGGAGATCTGGCTATCTTATCTTCAAGCCGGAACACATCAATGACGTTAACATTGATGTTTGGCGGCAAGACTTAAATAAGATGGTGCTAGCTAGCCAGGCGGGCTAAGAAAATGCCCTACCACCAACCAAACCGAGACTTACAAAGTTGACGCCGCCGGAAATCAAACCCGCGACCTCCTGGTGTGAAGCGAATGGACTAACCTTTACGCCACGGAGGCGGTTAATGATTAAACTATATTACGCACCTAAATGTAAAAGTCTTACAGGTTGTATATACTACTGTTTTTTGTCTGTCTCTAAGTTTAAAATAAGTTTACAGTTTACAACTTGTATACCTAAGCGCCAATGTTATTGTTGTACGTGTTGCACGCTTTTTACACACAGTGTACAAATAGCCTTCGTCCAATCTACTCGTTATATCATGGTACAAAAGTTCTGAATCTCTGTTACATAATCCACACAAACAATAAATTTTCAATCAACATAATATACACACAGCTTACAATAACTAGTGACGTCATATTATTAAACTAAAGCCTAAGTGCCAATAATGTACTTTTTTTACGTGTTTTAGTGTGTATGAAAATCCTCTGCTTTGTCTATATGTAATATCCTTACTTTAATCCTTACTAATAATATTATAAATGTGAAAATGTGTTTGTTTGTTAGTTTGTTTGTTACCTTTTCACGCTTCAACGCCTTGACCAATCTTAATGAAAGTTGGTATGCAGGTAACCTGTGTCACGAGGAAGGACATAGGCTACTTTTTATCCCGTGAAAATAGCACAGCCCGATGCAGTTCCTGAGGGAACTGAAAATATACTCTTTTTTGGTTAATTTCTTTAACATCGCAACATAACAATGGATTGTGTGATTTTTTGCACAGAGATGGTTGAGGGGGTAGGAAATGACATGATTTACTAATTGCTTATTATTGCTTGCTTAACACACCGACAAGAGCACGGCTTTTAAATTGTGATGATGATGATCCTGACATAGGTCCCGAGGTATCTAGCCGCTTGCGGCTCGCGCACCGCGCACCCTCTAAGAAAGTCATAAAAACGATGTCCACGCGGGCGAAGCCGCGGGCAAAAGCTAGTAATATTATAAATGTGAAAATGTGTTTGTTACCTTTTCACGCTTCAACACCTCTACCAATCTTGATGAAATTTAGCATACAGGTAGCCTGTGTCATTGGAAAGGACATAGACTACTTTTTATCCCGTGAAAATAGCATAATCTGATGCAGTTCCTGAGGGAACTGAAAAAATACTGTTTTTTGTTACATTCTTTATCATCGCAAAGGAACGATGGATTATTGTGATTGAGGAGGAGATTGCTGATTGAGGTGATTTGGTTGAGGAGGTGGGAAATGACATAATTAACTAATTAACATAGTTCCCGAGAGATCTGGGGAAAACTTCTTTCCATGCTCGCGCATGTCGGCGTCGTAACGGAGCAACGGATTGAAGTGATTTTTTTGTATAGAATTGGTTGAGAAGGTAGGATGTTACATAGACTACTAATCAGAATAGCTCGATATACCTGGTTACTTAGGGATCTGGACTCCACTCACTCTCAAAGACAGTCACAAAAACGATGTCCACGCGGGCGAAGCCGCGGGCAAAAGCTTGTCATTGCATAAAAAAAATTGAAACTGTAATACATAATCCACACAAACAATGGCACAACTTTTCAATCAACATAATATACTACACAAAACTTGCAATAAATAATGACGTCATGTTCTTAAAGTAACAAAAGTTTCAAGTGCTCAAATGTCTGTATTCAATAGTTACGTCCCCTCCCCCCTCGCCACACAATGAGCTAAGTATTTACCGTACTCTGCAATCCGCATACTTCTCATACTTGCGTTATCTCCGAATCCCTTTGTTATCCCCTGTTAACTTTCCCTGGGCTGTCATTTTTTCCACCCTGAGCGGTATAATGTCGAGATGCGCACTGTTTGTTTTTGTCTGCTAACTCAGATACGTCATTGTCCACCAAGTGCCAGCGGCGTCCAGAAAAGGCTTCTGTACTTGGAAACATTATCTGGTCACGTTTCTGTTGGTCATATCTCTAACCACTAGGCTGAGATTGCTCAGCGGTCAGCGGATCCCATAAGAGGCTTTGTTACAATTTGTAAGCCCCTTATAGAATTATCGGAGAGTCTTTCAGCGCTCACAATTGATGTAAGGCGAATATTATCATGTTATCAGTGAAACGTTAGGACGTAGCGGTTAATGCGTCGCGTGATTCATTCTTTCTTCTCTTTCTTTAAAGTGAGTCAGAGTTTTTTGTATGCACTTACCACTTTTTGTTGAGACATTCCGTTTTAAATTGATTTAATTTTCTTCCCACATAACGTGTTATAATTTTTTTTATCACTTTCGTCGTGTTAAGACTTTTTGTGGCATTTAGTCAAATAAATTAAGTTAATGGAGTTTACGGGAAGAAAAAAATAAAATAAAGTCGAAAATAATAATTGTGATTTTTGTGTCACGCGAGTCACGCGTTTATGTCTTTTGTACTGAACGAACGACGGATTCGCTGCTGGGTTGGCTACGGGCTACGAACCCTCCGTTCATTGAAAAAAATATAAATAACATATTTTTTTGTAAAACATTGTGACACTTTTAAAGGGCTCCGAACCCACCCAAAGGGTGACAAAGTTCCAACGGGACCCTTTTAATACTTAGGCTAGGTTTAGGTCCAACAGTGGACATGTTTCATGATGTTGATGATTGTAAATTTAATACACATTTATTAATGTTATTATTTTTTTCACAGAGCAATAATAAATCTAAGTATTATTGTCGCGGAAACTTTTGTGAGACATACATAAAGTGTAGATAATATAATGTCATGTAAAAATCTTGATCTATTGATATTTTTTTCTAATCATCGCTTACCAAGTCACTTTAACTATACATAAAATTCCAAAACGATGCTCTACCACTTGGATCCTCTGCCCTATTGTTTTCTTTATAAACCGCCTCCATGGCGTAATGGTTAAGTCCATTTTCTTCACATCACGAGGTCACGGGTTCGATTCTCGGCGGAGTCTCACTTTATAAGACTCGGTTTGGTCGGTGGAAGGGCTTTTTACGTCCGCCTGGCTAGCTACCACCATCTTATTTAAGTCTTGCCGCCAAAACTCAATGTTAACAGCATTGATGTGTTCTTGTTTTATGATAAGATAGCCAGTTCCCCATTGCGTACGTTGGGAAAAACAATACAATATTCTTTGTTGCATCACAACATAAAAAAAAGGAATTAACAATATACAACAAAGCTTATACAATAGGCGGCCTTATTGCTAGGTAGCAATTTCTTCCAGGCAACCTTTGGGTAGGGAAACAGTGATAGAATCTTGGAAGTAAGGGAAACCATGCAAGCCCGCTTCCATCTCCGGCATCATCGTCACTTACCGTCATCAGGTACGATAATGCCAAGGGCTTACCAATAGTTCCTTTCCCTTCTCACAATAAAATGGGAGCTTTAATAAGAGCTTCTCAGCACGCTTATTATTTAATCCGTGTAATGTCTTAATACCTATCGGTGATCTGAGGCTCAGAGATTCATAGAATGAATCAGTGCCGACAGCCACCAATTAGGAACTTAGGGAGTAGGGTGACCAGACCATGCGTTCGAATGGATTTTTTTTGCTGTTAGTCAGGCTTCAGGTAAACACAAGAGGAGAAATGAAATTAGAATCTTTGTTAGGCAAGTATGATGCCACTCGGACGAAGCTATAGTGGTGTAATAATTGTCAATGCTCCACACGGTAAAAAGAACCGATTTCATTAGCCACAACTAAGTGCAATTTCGTTTTTTTTTTTCTTTTTTATTGTTGCTATTTAAAAAAACGATTAAATTATTTTTTGTTACAATTTACCAATATAGTACCATCGTAAAGGCCTATCTTACCCTTTCAATGAAGAAAAAGAATCATTATAATCGGTTCACAATTAGCGAGGTGATCGCGTAACATTTATACAAAAAAACCGGCCAAGTGCGAGTCGGACTTGCACACGAATGGTTCCGTACCATTATCTATAAAAATCATGTTTGTTGTATGGGAGGCCCCATAAATAATAATTTTATTTTAATTTAATTATTTATTTTTAAACATACATATTTTATACAACTCAATATTCTGTGAATATTTTAAGCGTCTACCTGTTGCTGTTATCAATATCGAGCAAAAAAAAAACACATTTGTTGTATGGGAGTCCCCCTTAAATAGTTGTTTTATTTTAATTTAATTATTTATTTTTTAAGTTAATATACCTATAACTAAATATTCTGTGAATATTTTAAGCATCTACCTGTTGCCGTTATCACTATCGAGCAAAAACTAGCAAAAAAATCACGTTTGTTGTATGAAAGCCACCTTAAATATTTATTTATGTCTGTTTTTTAGTATTTTTTGTTACATAGCGGCAACAGAATAACATTATCTGTGAAAATTTCAACTGTCTAGCTATCACGGTTCATGAAATACAGCCTGGTGACAGACGGACGGACAGACAGATGGACAGCAAAGTCTCAGTAATAGGGTCCCGTTTTTACCCTTTGGGTACGGAACCCTAAAAACATACAGTCAAATTGAGAACCTCGTTCGTTTCGATATAACTATGACTGAATGAGAGACGTAAAAATGTCACACCACACAACCAATACTAATCATCTCAGTTCTAAAATTCACAAAATATAGCCTATATTCTTCTCCATTACACAGGCTATCTACATGCATACCAAATTTCGTGAAGATTGGTTGAGGTGTTGAAGCGTGAAAAGGTAAGAAACAAACAAGCAAACAAATTTTCACAATTAAAATATTAGTAAGGATTATTTTAACTTTTGTACATTCATCATCATCATCATCACAATTTAAGAGCCGTCCTCTTATCGGTGTAGCCATTTCCAGGTCTCTCCCTCCCACACTATCTCCTTTTCATTTTGTTCATTACTTTGATTAAACTTTACGTACCAACTACCAGTGTGCCTTATCTCTCCTCGATGGTCTCCCTACTCCTAAGGGAGGTCGTTAGTTGGAAAGCGGGTAATTTCTTTATCGAGCTCTCTGAGTCGGGTCCGCGGGAGGTCCAGCCCTCTTTGTATCGCCGACTCGCTCGTAAACAGCTCGCCACATAACACAAGATCTAAATTTAATCTGTAGAACTAGGTTGAGTTAGAATCTCTATTAAAGGCAATCCAGAAGATAATGTGCTCGCAAAAATACCAAGAGCACATTTGATTGCATTGTGCTGTGATAAAGCGCAAAATTAATGCCAATGAAGTTGTAAACTACAAATCAATCCTACCTAAGCTCAACGGAATGGATGAAATGATATATTATATTATAACAGTTGTTAATTTAAGTGTCATAGAACTCATAGAGCATCTTAATGTCATATCACCCGGACAGGTTGAACAGAAAACAGATAAATCTACATTCTACATTCTCAAGCTGTATTTACGTACACAGAATAGAATAAAGCCTTAGTAACACGTAAATTGAGTTCAAGCATTCATAAAACAACAATTAACAAGTCATCATTTGCTTTAAGCGCGGGTAGTGAGTGGGCATCGAAACAAGATTTGAAAATCGTGAGTAAATATTTGCTCGTCTGACCATTCTTAATACCGAGTGGAGATGAACAAAAAACACGTTAACAAGAAAAGTCCTGTGGGAGCGGCCGTAGGATGAGAGGCATGACGATGCTACCTATGGGAAGGAACAGGACAGAGGGAGCCACGCCCACAACCACCCACGAAGCCGTGAACAGTCCAAATCCTTTGCACGTTCACGTATCCCAAATCGAAATCGCTCCGAGCATCGCTCCCCTCGCCACCGAGAGATAACCACTAAACGTCTTGCCTGTAAAGACCACAATCCTTTGGAGCCACTAAATAAGTTATTCTGCGATGTTCTCGTTTTGTGATCATAATGATAAATAACTCGAAGAATAAGACCAGCTGGAATATAATAATTGATTCTGATGTCTTAAACATAACATATCTGCGCGTGAATATCGTTAACGTTCCTTCTTTAGATTAAGTTTGACTGTTGACTATTGGTGTTGTTGTTTGTATAAACATACTATTATAGAGGTAGAACATAACTAAGTGCCTGAGGGTCTCCAGGAGGCTCAACTTTCCATACAAACGTAGTTCCGCTTTAATACAAAAACTGCATACTGGATTGAATCCAAACTATGCGAATATATTGAGTAGACATATATCAATGTTTGTAATTAGTTTTCGATGTACTAATAAAAAACGGAAAAAAATAAGAACATTTTCAAACTTTCAGTACAAAACTAATTTTAGCCTTTGTTTAGTTATGTTTTTATTTACTACGATGAAAACTAATTACGAACATTGATATGTGTCTACTCAACATATTATCAAAGTTTGGATTCAATTCGGCGTGAAGTTTTTATATCAAAGCGGAATAACGTTTGTACGGAAACGCGAGCCTCCTGGAGAGTCTTAAGTGTAATGGTATTTTTACTTTATGTAGACGATCGAAATATTGTCTTGCATGATAATGAGGTCATCATCATCATTTCAGCCAGCCCAAAGACGTCCACTGTGGGACAAAGGTCTCCCCCAAGGATTTCAACAACGACCGGTCCTGTGATGCCCCCATCCAGCGGCTTCCCGCGACCGTCACCAGTTCGTCAGTCCGCCGAGTGGGAGGCTTGTCTACGCTACATCTTCCAGTGCGTGGTCGCCACTCAATAACTTTACTATCCCCTGTTCTACGAGCTAATTCGGTTACTACAGATCTCCTCATTTCTGATTTGATCACTTGTAGTGTGTCAGGATGGCGGGTGTACCTACTTCTTGGAGTACCATGCGGCATGCTCCGTTGCTCTTCGACAATGAGGTACCAAAATGATTTTTTTCTCAAAGAGAAGTGCGACAGGATTGATCACTGTATTAGTGCGTCGCATTTAGTAAAAGTTGCAAATAGTAGTTTGTCAAATATCATCATCATGTCAGCCGAAAAACGTCCAATGCAAAACTTCCACTGCTGGAAAAAGGCCTCTCCTAAGGATTTCTACGACGACCGCTCCTGCGCTGCCCATATCCAGCGGCTTCCCGCGATCTTCACTAGGTCGTCGGTCCACCGCGTGGGACGTCTGCCTACGCTACATTTTCCGGTGCACGGTCGCCACTCGAGAACTTTACGTAACGAGAACGTAAAAAAAATCATAACTCGCTGAGATGTGGAAATCGGCCGATGACGATTGAAGTATAGGTAGGTAGTGAGGTAGGTACTTCTGTATCTTCATTTAGAAATTACTAACTCTGTAAATGATCATTCATTCATTACAGGTATATAGATAGCAAAATGAAAAAAACGGCCACTTTTATTTTACTTTCGTAGTCTATACATAGTTTTTCACACTAAATTTTTTTTAATATATAGGTAGTAAAAATATCATAAATCCGATATCGTTACGCAAGTTTTTTAAAATAACTCTCTGTAACATAGATAATAAACTGAGTGAAAACGTGTTTTCAGAGCAAGAATCTAAAACCTTTCTTCTATTTACAATTGGTAAACCATTGGCATCATATCACCTGATGATAAGTGTCAATGATGCCGAAGATGAAAGCGGGCTTACCAAGATTCCCCAACGCAAAAGCTATCTTATCTTCAAGCCGGAACACGTCAATGCTGTTAACACTGATGTTTGGCGGCAAGACTTAGGATGGTAGTAGCTAGCAAAGCGGGCTATGAAAACGCCCTACCACCAACCAAACCGAGTCTTGCAAAGTTGACCCCGCCGAGAATCGAACCCGCGACCTCCTGGTGTGAAGCGTATATACTAACCATTACGCCACAGAGGCGATTAAACTTCCACTGGTTAATAATAGATTCCTGTTTGGATTCTCAAAAAAGTATTGCGATATCTACACATATCGTCATCTGATTATCGATATCACTTATTTTAATATCGATCGTTTGGTTAACAAATGAATCAAAGACTACGTTGGTATGGGATTTATGAACACCAGCGGGCTCTTATAGTCACGTACTTACCTAGGTACCTTCTTGCTTATTTTTGAACTAGGTAACTATAATTACATTTAAATTTAAAGTTCATAATTTAAAAGTTGTATTTTTGTGTAATACTTACTCAATAAACCTAAGTACTTACGCCCAATCCTTATAACTCGATCTGATACCTACTTCTTTATCTCTAGTTAGAAAAATTGTTTTTTACCTACAATTAAATTGCAAAACTATATACTTAACCATTACTAACCACCAGGTGGTCCCTCATGCTCAATCCCCATTATTTATTCGTAGATCCTCACCAAAAATCGAAGCCAAAACAAAGCAATAAGTTCAAACAAAAAGTATCAAAGACATTCCGTCCAACATGGCCGCTGCTCGTTCCGTCGACAGGGTATAATTTGTGCATCCCATCGACACGTAATTAAGGGGAGCGTGACGCAATAGCTTGCATATTCCCACATGGTCACGGGAAGGACAGAACACGTAATTTTGACCCATTATTTTGACCGCAAGTCGCCGATACTCACACCGCAATGCGTGAGAAGAAGCTAGTTTTGTGCGCAGCCGCTGAAGATATATCTGGACCTGTAAAATTGACGAGTTTAGAGTGAGACTTTGACCTTTTGATTTATACCAAAAATTTGCTTTAATTACTTGATTCTGATGAGTGTTATAGAACATGTTTGAAGCAGTTATTTATTTTTATTTCTACCTACAGCATACAATTTTATTATTTATTGTATTATTGTATTTTATTGTTTTTATTAGTAAGTAGCCATAAGTTAGTCTTAGTGGTGTAATCTTCTTTTTTTTTACTTATTGTTTTTTTGTGCCTGGTCGGTGAATAAACGGTTTATCTATCTATCTATCTATCTATCATTTAAATTTTAAATACAATAATCCGTAGCCCGTAGCAAAAAATGTTGGATAACTTTTAACAGTAGAAGCACAGATGAGATACTAGTTATTTCGTAAGTAGAGGGCACAGGTAGGTATGTAATTTTGTCGTTGTTGATTTTGTTACCTACAATTCCTAATTCCTTTTCCTTCCTTAACTTCGGGTAATATGTATACTTTAAATCTTACGAGACAAACAACCCAATTGATTTTAAAAGCGTTACGAATCGGTGTGACACCACAGAAAAGACCGAAACCGGCCGATATCAAAATGCGGCATTAAAATCCTCACGGCACTTAGCGGCCCGGGGCGCAGTCCCATTTATTATTGGCCAAATTGGTCCTATATCAAATGCCATTCTATTTCTTTGGTATACATGCTGTAATTATTCCGTATCCGGTATTATATGCGACCTAAAGACAATGCGGTTAATTGACGAATAATCTGCGCGGCGATTAATCTTCCTATAAAGGTAGGCTATTAAAATAAAAACGGTTACCAATGTAGGAGATAAGTAATCATGATGATGTATCATTGTATAAGGCTCTCATTCGCGTGTTTCATCATTTATATGGTAATGTGTGCGAGAGCCGCCGCGGAGTCTGCTCTAACCGCGCCCCGGGCCTATAATACAGGTAATACCTTTAACCTATCCTCAAGGCTTAACACACAAAGCCATTAACATAAAAAACGCTTTTAAACAAAAATATTACACGCCAACTGCCAAAAACTTTTTTATTGATTGCCACAAATGTGAAAACTTGTATCCATAACTTCCTCTTATGGTTTTCGTATCAGTAATAATGAATTTAAGATTTTGACTAAAGTAAAAACTTCATTAAGGCAAGTTTCAAGATACGTAAGGTTGCTACAGTTTTTTTTGTAAGAAGGAATCCTACCTACATATCTAGATACTATGCAATTGTCAGCTAAGATAATGTAGGTAAGTAAGAAACTAAGGTATTTTATAGCTATAAAATTATCACCTTATAAATGGCATTAGACACTACCTGTTAAATGGAATTATGACAAAAACAACTTAAACGAGAGGCCGACGTTCCGTCTGCTCCACGCACAGAACAAATAGAATGTAAAAAGGTGAGCGATGCATTAAGTGCATATAAACATGTTAGCGTAGTGTCAATATTTGCGGATGGTTTCCCATGGGAACTGTAGGTAGGCTGAGGAGCGCTAAATCATCGCACAGCGTCACACCACCCCCCATCTTCGTTTTGTGCCATTGAAATTTCAATTTGGCCCATGTTTCAGGACTGTCTTAGGCCGTTTTTGCCGTCCGATTTTAAAAGCATTTTGCGAAAATACAACTTGGCAATGTTAAGATTCTATATAGCTACTTGGCGACCGCGCACCGGAAAACGTGGCGTAGGCAGGCCTCCCACGCGGTGGAACGACGACCTAGTTAAGATCGCGGGAAGCTGCTAGATGCGGGCAGCGCAGAACCGGTCGTCGTGGAAATCCTTGGGGGAGGCCTATATCCAGCAGTGGACGTCCTTGGTCTGATATGATGATGATAGCTGTTTGGAAGTTTTTGGTCTCTACCAGTATATTTATGCAAAATCCTAAACTTTGCTTTCATGGATATCATAATATCCTCGCATTCATAACACCTACCATTTCATCATCAGCACCATATAAGCCGTTAGATGTTTACTGCTGAACATAGAACTACTCCAAAGATCTCCACATGGACGGGTCTTGCGTATTGCTTCCATTTATAAACAGTGTAAAACAATGTGTGCTTACCGTTCGTTTGAGCCAAGGAAACAACTGTTTGCAATTAAAGCTTTACAAATAAGTTTAAGTGAAAAACAGTGTTCGAACACGAGTGACTTGTGTAAAACTCAAATCAATTGAGCGTCCGACCTTGTAGACTGCAATGATCACGAATATTTGTAGTCTGATGTCAGGAGTGTCCGGCCCACGAGTAAAAAGAAAATTTGTTCTGCTCCGTGGTCCGGCCGATAAAGTAATTGTGAATGCGGGTAGCTGTCCCATGGCCATACAGTAGGAGATGCCTTACACAGCTGGGCTATGGTCGTCGTGTTCTGGCTTCAACAACACTTGAGAAATGATAAATCATCAAAATTGTATTTTGTTGAACAACTTTTAACTTCGAGTTCGATATACGTTTTTCAGCCCCTGATTTGTATGTGCCTTGCAGCAGCCAAATTAGTGGTGAGTAATGGATGTCTCGAGAAATGTCCCTGTAATGGTTATTTGCTGTCAAATTAGGCCCTTGAGATGGCTATCGCCGAATGCTCCACACGGTGGGCGTTATCAGCTCCTATCGCGCACCCGTGGCGGAGGCGACACATGTCCAGCCCGGAGGTACTACCTACCTGCCGCGATGGAATGCCCGATACGCTCCTATAATGATGTTAAAACAAACTGTTTGCCTGTCATTAACGCAACTCACGATCCAAATGGGGGAGGCCCATTATAAAAATTTGTCCCATCCGTTTCGGCCCAAATTTATGGTTATCGAACTGACCCGTTTTTCTTGGACCATTGAAATTTTATTACCTCGAGATTAGAGTGGGAATGGCGATAACGATGTTTTCGAATTGGGTTTCCATTTTGGTTAGGGTGTTAGTGTAGGAGGCAGTTACATCCGACGAATCAAAACAGCATAACTTAAAAATTAGGGGCTTAAATTTTTGTGAGTTCGGTGTCAGCACACAACTACTTACGTACCAAATGTTTTAGATTCAATGGTTTGCTGACACCGACCTCAAAAAAAATTTAAGCCCCTAATTTAATTCGTACCCACCTTTGATTTCATTATTGTTGGTTAATGTCGTGTATTTAATTTTAATTTATATTATTGTATAATAATATTAGTTCATACTTTTGTGTAAATTTCATTTGAAGTCGTTTTTCAGTTTTTTTAAACTTTTTTTTAATTTCCTTTGTTTTTAGTGATAATGTTGTCTATCTAACAACGTTAAACCCAATCACCTACTCGCCAATGGGAATCATCAAATCATAATGCATGTGTTTCATTAAAAGACACAGAGTCTTGTGGCTTCCATCATCATCTCAGCAGCATGAGAGTTAAATCTTCCATCATCAGCTCATCTGAATAACCTGAAAGAATACAACTATCGGTCTATGCGTATATATCTACGTATCTATCTATATTTAAAGAATTATCCACTAACTCATACCCGTTAATGAGTTGTACCTTTCTTAATCAGCTCATCATCATGAGATAATGACTGCCAAATGCAAATACTTTAATAGCTTTAGAAAACATATGAAACACGTAATACTTGCCTGTAAAATCTGAGGGTTGCCCTCGATTTCCCTGGGATCCCATCATCAGATCCTGGTTTTCTTGTCATGGTACCACACCCTTGGGATATCTTCTTTCCAACAAAAAAAGAATCATCAAAATCGGTTCATAAACGACGAAGTTATCCGCGAACAAACATAAAAAAATATATATACGGTCGAATTGAGTAACCTCCTCCTTATTTGAAGTCGTTTGAAAACATTTTTACTAAACGGAATGTTATTTGTAAAATAACCTAACCACTCCGAAAACTTTTTACAGTTTTATAAGTTTTGACCCTCCGATTGTTCCTGGCGAACGACTAGGTTGACAAAGTTTTTACCCTGCGAGTGTTCGTGGTAAGGTATCGGTGTTGGTAACGGTGTCGCGAGTTCATTGGTTTGTTCCCATCTCAAAGAACTTTTCACTTCAAAAATGTCATGTACAATTATAAAGTACAGAGAAATATCATATGAAAAATAATAAGGTTAGGTTAATGTGGTCTTTATCGGCTTAATTTAAAACCACGTACCTACACACGTAACACGGGAGCCCGCGGTGTGCTCGTAATGTATTGTATTTTATGGACCAGGCACTGAGGTATGCAAAACTTACCTTCAATAATCAACTTACAAGCACCAACTTACCATTTATCCCTCGCGTAATCACGTCTCCAGCAAAATCAACCTTATTGCGTAGAATTTTCAAACTGATGCATCTATTTGTGTGCGTTTCAAATGAATCAAGATGCATTTAAGGCCCCGGAGCAGGTCCTCGAGCCTCGCGCCAGTAAGTTATAATTTCTGCAAATATTCCAGTGAACACAAGCGTGTACATATTATTGTTGTTTAATAATGATCATTGATTCTTGTTCGTGCTCCATTAATAAATATCATATTTTCCAGGTAACCGTTAATGAGCTCATTACTAGCTTTCGCCTGCGGCTTCGCCCATGGACATATTTTTGTGAGGATCCGCGTGGCCGTGTGGGAGCACGAGCCGCAAGAGGCTCGCAAGCAAGGAAATTTGTCTTTTCTAGATCCTTGGGGAACTATGCCGAGCTCTGCTAGATATTATCCTATAGTCGCTACCCAGCCCGTCAAATATCTCTGTGCAAAAAAAACACGTCAATCTGTTTTGACGTGAAAGAATAACAAATAAATAAAAACATTTTCCAGATCCTCAGAAATTCATATTTCGTCAGGCTGTGCTATTTTTAACACGCTTTTATTTATTTATTAGCTTCACTTGTAACTATGTAAGAAAATCTTGGATTCTTATTTTGACCCACTTGCCGGTCTTCGATTATGACAATGACTTATATATTACTGGCGTAAATCTGTGGATTATGATGAAATTTTGCACACGCTCTGAGTTCTGATGACAATACATGACTAACTAAGAAACGTCATTACAAATCCAATATGGCGGCCTCCCCAAGATGGCGGACTGGCTGTTTGAAATCCACCCCCATGATATGGGTATATCAAATGAAAGGGTTTGCTGTCAGGAATACGACAAAAATAGTCACGTGACTTAAATCCAACATGGCGGACATCCAAGATAACTACTTAACGTGTTTACTAAAAGCGTGTTTTTTAGTTTTTTAAACTAATTGATAATTATTACTGAATAAACAGTAGCCTATGTAACTACCAACCCAGACAACTATATATGAAAAAAAATGTTCACACGTTACGATGTGAAAGAAGGACAAACGAACAAACACACTAACTCAAACTCAAATAACTCTTTAATGTACATCCAAATAAATAAATACAAATAAAAATGTATAATAAACAACTAAGAGACGTACAATGTAGGCGGTCTTATCGCTGAATACCTTTGCTTTTTTAATACATTAATAAAAATGCAACGCGCCAATATGCACGCAACTCTTTATCCGCATTACAACAGTCACATACTCTTTAACATCCTACCTAGCTTGTCAAAAAATATTATTATTGATAACATAAACAAAACATTAACGTAAATTAAATGTAAGTAGGTAATATATAAGGAAAGCATTAAGAATACCGATCTATATCTTCTTTTGTGTCTCGTCGCCATGAAGCATTGCAACTTTATTGGCGAGATAATAATATGATCATATGAATGCTATGCTATTTTAATTATTTACATAACATCAAAGGCAATAATAGCCATTCTGCAACAAGGCCACTTATCTTTGTAGAAAACCGCAAAGCTATAAATAACATTAGTTCAGTATATTTGTTTAACCCGAGCACTAAGCCGTCCCTCCTCTTTGTTGTCGAATCGAATACAATGGAAGAATACTTTGACACAATTTTATTTAACTGTTTGTATATTGAGAAAAAAGAAAAATATGCTTGAGTATATACATAGAGTGTAGAGTATATGAAACGAGCAATATTTGTATATGTCGTAGCGATGTTATAGAATTGATCATCATCATCTTATCAGCTCATTTACGTCCCCACCGAGGGGCTCGAGCCTACCCTGAATTAGGGCGATAGGGCCCTTAGTCGACCACGCGGGCCCAGTGCGGGTTGGTTCACTTCACACACAGCCTTCGAGTTTCTTCGCAGGCGTGTGCAGGTTTCCTCACGATGTTTTCCTTCACCGTAAGAGCTTCGGATGAACCTACATATGAAATCCAAATTCGAAAACACATTGGTACGTGACAAGATTCGAACCACGGCCTCCCGGATAGGAAGTAGCGGCCGTAACCGTTACGCCACCGACGATAGAATTGAGCATTTCATGATAATTAAGTGGTCGTCGTAGAATTGGCCATTGACCAGATCATGATATGGCCGGCCATATCATGCGAATAGAACCTAACCTCAACTGCCTATCCACCACCCAGTGGGGAGGCTCTACAACATTATCATCATCAAACCGAACGAACTCGCTTCGCTCGCTCAGCTCGATTTTTATGATTATTTTATGATCTCGCCAGTATCCACCCGATCATTTCATGAAATGGCAAATTTCAATGATATCGCCACGACATCTGTGTATTTATATATATGTTTTCTTTCTGTATTTATATATGTGTTTTGGGAGCTAAAAATCGATCTAACTCGGTCTCATCTCTCGAGTTTTCACGCACATTGAACTTTCCGCGCAATAAGATTGGTAATTTAATTTCACTGCACCAATCGTAAAAGTGATAGTCTGGTGGTCATAGCGTTGGACTTCCTCCTCGTAGATAAAGGGTTCAACTCTCGGATTGGTCGAATCTTGTTGTATTTTGTTGAATTTTATTTTTATTTTTACTTTTTCTGAACATACATCGGTCGTACCTACTAGAAATAGAAACACGCAAGAAAAACTACACTTTATTACGTCACAACCAATATCATTCAGGAACATAAACTCTTTTACTCAAAGAAAGGACAAAGTTATAGACATCAAGTGTTTCAATTTTAAATAAGTAGGCACGATTACAACGACTCTAGGCTAGTGCGGCTTCACCTGACTTTACGCAAGCTGTCGTGAGGTGCGCACACGCAAGCCCAATCGCCACTTAGATGGCCCGTTATCAAGCGGTCACTTTGATTGTTTCGTCGGGCCAGTCTCCTTGACAGCATGACGAATGGCCCGATGCAGCCCACAGATAATAAACAAAAACGCGTCCACCTAACCCACTCGGTGTCCTGTCACCGTCAAAAACGAATAAGTCCTAATGATCGATCGGTGGACCTCTGTATTGGGCCTCTTAAAACACGCGTTATCTTTATATTAGACGGCCGGTTCCCTTACCTGTTAAAAGGTGTCTAAATTTGTCAAATGTTGCTCCTCGGATTCCAGGGGACTGACGTGGCATTGCGAGGGTCGAGTTATCTCTGCGAAGACACTTATAGAAGAAGATCCTGGTGAAATCACGGCGGGATCAAAGCGGACGGGATAAGTAATGCCTTCTCGGAATTTCGGAAGAAGCGTCGGTGGCTCAACCGGTAACGACTCGATCCTCCTAACCACAGGTGCCGGGTTCAAATCGGGACGGTCAATGTACCAATGAGTTTTTCGAAACTTACGTACATCACCGATTGCTTTAACGGTGAAGGAAAACATCGTGAGCAAACCTGCACACACCTGCGAAGAAACTCGAAGGTTATGTGTGAAGTCGACCAACCCGCACTGGACCCGCGTGGTCGACTAAGGCCCCCCGATGGCCCTAATTCAGGGGACGTACATGAGCTGATATGATGATGATGACTCGGAATTTCAAAGTTCTAATCACGTGCTAGCAAACAGTTTTAACCTACCGGTTAGGTAGATATCCTAGTGTACCTAGAAATAAGCATTAAATAGCTCGGTGTACGCAGCTGTGTAGTTTTGATAACAGATTACTTAAGGTTTGTTTATGCGCCTCGATGCTGACTTGGAAATAACATTTGTGCCCTTTTGCTATTTATAATAGATACGAGATAAATTTATACTTATTGTTCAACGCCTAGACAAAGCAATTGGCCGTATAGAAATTAGTTTCGCATATGAACTCTATTGTAAACGCTTCTAGCTTAGACTTAGGTCTTTGCCAATGGCTATAATTCTAATGCTTACTTTGAATTATTTATAGAGTTAAATTGTCGAGAACCGAATAACAATCAAGGCTAAAAATAGAGCTAACCTACCTCCATAGTGTTTAAAGTGTACTTACATCCAGTAATTATCAATGTAGAGCAGGTGATAAGGACGGCTACACTTAATGGCAATAAACTTATAAATAGACTTTGTAACCGTGATACGTAGGTATTTAATACGTAAGTCTTTAGTCTTTTAATTCAAATTGAAGTATACATTTATTTGACGGTATCTAAAATAATTTAAAAAAATATAATTTACTAACTAGCTTATTTCCTACAAATGCACAAAAACTTATTCCCATTGATACTTTAATCCATTTTCAATTTCTTTATTTATTAAAATTGTTCAGACGCATAGTGGCAGAAACGCAAATTACCTTATACGCGAATGACCAGATGTGCATTTTCACTAAATTAGTTCGTCAAATACAATGACATCACAAGTCAGCTACACGGACAATTTCAGAACAAAAAGTCGTTTTAGACAGTTTTGATAAAAAGTAACTCAAAATATGACTAGTAGTCAAATACCGGATTGTTATTCAAATTGAGCATTCATAGTGTATACCACGGAGGAGGAGCAAAGGCAGTATTGGAGCTTAATCATATCAGCCGAAGGACGTCCACTGCTGCATGGACATGGGCCTCCCCCAAGGATTTCCACGACGACCCGTTCTGCGCTACCCGAATCCAGCGGCTTCCCGCGACCTTTACCAGGCCATCGGTCCACCGAGTGGGAGGACTGCCTACGCTACGTTTTCACTCGAGAACTTTACTACCCCAACGGCCATCCGTTCTACGAGCTATGTGACTCGCCCACTGCCACTTAAGTTTAGCAATTCTAAGAGCGATGTCGGTTACTTTGGTTCTCCTACGGTTTTCCTCGTTTCTGATTCGATCACGCAGATAAAGTCCGAACATAGTACCTACGCTCCATTGCCCTTTGGGTGACCTTGATCCTTCTTATGAGGATGAATACTTATGATCTCGAAATTGTAACAGAAGTTTCTATTCTGATGTGCAGATAGATTTAGATATAGGTAAATATAGATATATAGCGGCAGCACTATTTGGGTCCTATACAAATGACCCTACACCGAGCAAATGAGGTGTTAAGAGGTTTTGGTGTAAGTGTCACAATATGAATATCTTTGGAACTTGGTCATTCGTTAGAGGCACCTAAATTAATTAATCAATCTACCTACAGGTATTGGCTATGTTTGCAACTACTAAAAAGTATTAAAACTGGCTAAGTACGTGTCGGATTTATTCTAATGTAAGGTTCCGTAGTCATAAAAATATATGTATTTAAAAAAAACAGTTGTGTTTGCAGTTTCTATGAACTTTTACGGATTCAACTTCATGTCATAAGTTGGTCGACTATTCTACGTAAACTAAAAGCCTTAGGCGTAATATTTTTACTTCTTCATCATGTCAGCTCATATACGTCCCCACCGAGGGGCTCGAGCCTACCCTGAATTAGGGCGATCGGGCCTTAGTCGACCACGCGGGCCCAGTGCGGGTTGGTCGACTTCACACACAACCTTCGAGTTTCTTCGCAGGCGTGTTGTGCAGGTTTCCTCACGATGTTTTCCTTTACCGTTAAAGCAATCGGAGAGTATATGTACGTAAGTTACGACAAACTTGGTACATTGGCCGTCCGGATTTGAACCCGGCACCTCTGGTTAGGACGACCGAGTCGTTACCGGTTGAGCCACCGACGCTTTTTTTTTACTTCTTACAAGCTTTTAATTAACTTGCAATATTTGTAGATAGTGTAAAGGTAGGTGTCTATTAGACATAGCTAACTGACGAGGCTGAAGACTGAGGATGGCAGAATAATATCATCTAAGCCTAAGTTGTTGGGAGAAGTTAAGAAGTTCTACAGACAATTATACACGACCACGCGTCTACCTGTTAACAATATGGCTAAAGACACAAGAGCCTGACTAGCTTGACACTATACCGAATATATCGCGGACCTCAGCCTGTACGAGATTACAAAGGCTCTCAAAGATTGAGCTCAAGAACAATTAGGGAATATTGCTGAGCTTCAAAAGCAGGTGCAACACCGGTAATAGAAGCTCTTCAGAGGTTATTGAATTCCGTTATACTCAAGGGACAAACGCCTAAGGCATGGCACAGAAGTGTGGGGGTGCTCTGCTACAAAAAATGCGACAACACCCTTCTGAAGAAGTACAGAGCCACGTCTATAAGCTATTTTCAAGAGTCACACGAATCATCTCGCACGCAAGTTTGACGACTTACAGCCTCCCGAACAAGCCGGTTTCCTTTAGTTTTGGTAAAAGGCTATAGTACCATAGATCACATACATACGCTCCAGCAGATTATACAGAAGACCGAAGCGTACAATCAGCCACTATGCTTAGCGTTTGTGGACTATGAGAAAGCCTTTGATTCGGTCGAAACTGGGCTGTCACAGGCTCTCCAGCGGTGCCAAATTGACTATCAATATATCGAGGTACTGAAGTGTTTGTATGAAAATGGACCAACATTCTGAACCTATCCGGCTGCAGCGAGGGGTGAGACAGGGAGACGACATATCTTCAAAACTGTTCAACGCCGCTCTGGAAGATGTTTTAAGCTTCTGGACTGGGGGGACTCGGCATTAATATCAACGGCGAGTACATAACCCACCTCCGATTCGCCGACGATATCGTGGTCATAGCTGGGACTATGGAAGACTTAGGCACAGCATAATGCTCGATGGTCTCAGTGGAGACTCTCAACAAGTAGGTCTTAGAATGAACATGGGCAAGACAAAAAATAGGTATGCCAAACGTCCGTGTCGCCTCCACTTCTCTGAAGGTTGGCGACTCTACACTTGAAATTGTTGCCGAATATGTGTGCCTGGGATAAACAGTCCATTTAGGTAGGTCCAACTTCAAGAAAGAGATCAATCGTCGAATCCAACTCGGCTGGACAGCGTTCAGGAAGCTTTGCAATATCTTCACGTCCCAAATACCACAGTGTCTTGAGACCAATGTCTTCGACCAGTGTGTGCTACCAGTGATGACATACGAAACTGAGACATGGTCGCTTACTATGGGCCTCTTAAAAAGGCTCAAGATCACCCAAAGGGCAATGGAGCGTGCATGCTATGCTCGGAGTTTATCTACGTGATCGTATCAGAAACGAGAGGATAAACTTAAGTAGCATAGTGGGTGGAACACATAGCTCATAGAACAGATAGCCGTTGGTGCAGTAAAGTTCTCAAGTGGCAACCGCTCATCAAAATACGTAGCGTAGGCAAGCGTCCCACTCGTTGAACCGACAACCTGGTGAATATGATGAAAACGGGTGTGATATACCTACCGACGCGACGGACATACAAACAGACGGGCATGGCGAGACTATAAGGTTTTGTAGTTTAACTACGAAACCCTAAAAACCATCTTTGTCCACTCAATTGATAAGATAAATAGAAATTAAAACTAAATCACTTGCCAATTTCCATAAATATTAAAACCATATTAGGATATTACTTCAATCCTATTTATGGCCCTACCCTATAATTATAAGCCCATTATTGTTGTAAGGTAATAAATAACCAGAATGCAGATTTCTTGCCTAACAGTTAATCTGTGGGTTAGAATGCTCATGGAATATTAATTCCTGAGGTCACGCTGCTGGTCGCCGGCATCTGAGCAATGTAGCGGAGACTGTTGAAAAGTGTATCAAATGTTAGATGGGAGCTATCGAATGAGGGACATTCCGTCTGGCTAGAACGTCGCACGCGCAGAACGGCTGCGATATGCGGGACACTGGTGTTTTCCCATTGTCACAGTAGGTACGTATGACGAGACGTTGTATACATAATAATGTTTTGTGGGATCCAACGCCAAAAATATTAAACTGGGATTCAAAAGTGGGATCCTACGAAAATTAATCGTACTTTCTACAAGCTTTATATTAGCTTGCAGTGTTAGTTAGTTACTTTGTCTGTTAGTTAGTTAAGTTAGACAAATCTTGGAAGCTACATTAGAACCACTGAAGTGGAAGTGGACAGGGCACATAGCTTGTAGAACAGATAGCCGTTGGGGCAGTAAAGTTCTCGAGTGGTGACCGTGCACCGGAAAGCGTAGCGATGGACCGACGACCTGGTGAAGATGGCGGGAAGCCCACTGGATGCGGGCAACGCAGAACTGGTCGTCGTGGAAATCCTTGGGGGAGGTCTATGTGCAGCAGTGGACGTTTTTCGGCTGATATGATGATGATGAAATTAGAACCAACCACTTCTCGGTTTCCGCTTAAGCTGAAATTTGGCATGAAACCGTACTTCCGGTGATAACAGACTTTTTTAGTATTTTGAAGTTGATCTGATGATGAACTTTGGATACGGAATCAATATCCTAGGATCGTCTTTTGTTTTTAACAGAATCGCAAGATATACTGTGCTCGACTGTTTTAAAAACGTTTTCAAGATTTGACCTACACTAACAAGGCAAGTTAAATAAAAGCCGGTAAAAATAATCATGTATAATATCAGAGCCAAACATTTCAAGGTGGGACGGGAATGCACCTGCAACGCGACACCTAGCCGTACTTGTCATGTAAATAGTAGAATGTTGTCAACGGCTGCGCTTCACCCCACGGTGTGGTTAGCTTCTGCACTGGAAACGCTCATCTAAACTAATAAGCGTATCTCTCTTTCTCTCCCACTCTCTCCTCTCCTCACTGGAGAGAGAATGGAAGATGACCGTGCTGCAAAGAGAGCGTACAAGGGACTGGAGTGCACCTGCAACGCGACACCTAGCCGCAATGGTCATGTAGTAGAATGTTGTCAACGGCTGCGCTTCACCCCACGGCGTGGTTAGCTTCTGCACTGGAAATGCTCATCTAAACTAATGAGCGTTTCTCTCCCTCCCTTCCACTCTCTCCTCTCTGGAGAGAGAATAGAAGATGACCGTGCTGCAAAGAGAGCGAACAAGGGACGGGAGTGCATCTGCAATGCGACACCTAGCCGCAATGGTCATGTAGTAGAATGTTGTCAACGGCTGCGCTTCACCCCACGGCGTGGTTAGCTTCTGCACTGGAAACGCTCATCTAAACTAATGAGCGTTTCTCTCTTTCTCTCCCACTTTCTCCTCTCTGGAGAGAGGATGGAAGATGGCCGTGCTACAAAGAGAGCGTACAAGGGACGGGAGTGCACCTGCAACGCGACACCTAGCCGCGAATTGTCATGAAGTAGAATGTTGTCAACGGCTGCGCTTCTCCCCACGGCGTGGTTAACTTCTGCACTGGAAACGCTCATCTAAACTAATGAGCGTTTCTCTCTCTCTCCCACTCTCTCCTCTCTGGAGAGAGGATGGAAGATGACCCTGCTTCAAAGAGAGCGTACGAGGGACGACAAGCCGGAAAACGTTCTGTTAGCCACCCGAGGTATCGCTGGAATGGCGAAGTTCAATAGAATCTAGAAGCCCTCCAAAGAGCGCCGATGGGCACGACGTGGTGCTGCACCGAAGACAGTGGCGTGACTTGGTGTTGGAGGCCAAGATGCTTTTTGGGTGGATGAGCCAGCGAAATAAGTAAGTAAGTACCTATGAGCGTTTCTCCAGCACTTATCTTTGGAATGAGTAGAGGCGAAGCTTTAAGGGCCGCCAGGAGGCTCCAGTTTCCATACAAACGTTGTTCCGCTTTAATACAAAAACTACATGCCAGATTAAATCCAAACTTTGCAAATATATTGAGGAGACACATATCGATGTTTGAAATTAGTTTTCGATCTACTAATATAAAACGGGAAAAAATAAGATCAGTTTCAAACTTTCAGTACAGAACTGTTAGTTAGGTTAAAATTTACTACGATAATAACTAATTACAAACATCGATATGTGTCTATTCATTATATTTACAAAGTTTGGATTCAATCCGGCATGTAGTATTTGTATTAAAGCGGAACTACGTTTGTATGGAAACTTGAGCCTCCTGGAGACTCTTAAACAAAATTAAAAGCAAAGAATAGAGCCTAGTTTTAAATTCTCAAGTTTCCCTCTAGACTAGACATTTTTTTGTGACTTACACTGCTATGTCTAGGAGACATCTCATAACCGTTCCACGTCACATCGATCGGGAAATGACGCTGCTGCTTTTTAAGGTTTCGTATTACTACGATGTCCGTCCGTCTGTCAATCCTTCGTTTGTCTGTCCGATCTCTAAAAGGCTGTAATGTTTAGAACCTTAAAAAGCTGGAATTCTCACAGAATATGTGTTCTTAAAGGAGATATACTAGCATTATAATAAAACTTTGAAAAAGTGAAGTATTAGTATGTTCATACAAGAATCGTTTTTTTATAGGAATTTGTTTCTGCTCTATCGTAAAAACGGTAACACATACAAGCGTAATACAAACTTAATGTCATTATGGTTAGTACTGATCCTGAATTATACAACGGCTCATACTAACCGGCCAAGTGTGAGTCGTACTTGCAATCATCATTACAGCTCATATACGTCCCCACCGAGGGGCTCGAGCCTACCCTGAATCAGGGCGATTAGGCCTTAGTCGACCACGCGGGCCCAGTGCGGGTTGCAATAAAGAGGCTGAAACCGGAGTCTCACACAAGTGTTAACTTAATGTTATTATATGTAGTTAGTATACTAATTCTGAATTATACAATGAATTTGGTATATATCTGGCCAAGTTGAGTCTGAAATGAATAAACAAAAATTTTTCTGTCACTCGCGTTAATGTCTTTTGTTTATCTTTTTTTTTTACAAAAAATTGAGTGCGTTTGGCTGCACCTTACCTGATGATAAGTGCCGATGCAACCAAGGATGTAACACGCAATCTTAAATAGTGCCTATTCACTCTCGTCTTGAGACTAATAAATTATACGAATTGGGGAATATGATTTTTCGTTAAAAAAAATTATATCGTTGTTATACTTGGCTGGTTTTTACTGTCTGCGCGCGCAACCGCAAATGCACTTGTATGATGTCTATATGATCTATATCTAGCCGGACCTCCTCGTATCGAAAAAAATAGAAATTGTTCATCTTGACCCATAAAACTCAACAATTTAATAAATCGATCACGGATCTTAATTTTTAGGGTTCCGTACCTAAAAAGAAAAAAAGGAACCCTTATAGGATCACTTCGTCGTACGACCGTCTGTCCGTCAAGAACCTTTCCTCGGGAACGCATTGAGTCATCAAGTTTAAATTAATAACAAAAATACTAAAGTCTATCTTGAAGCTGTGTAAAATATCAAGCTTCTAAGTCTATTTATATAAAAGTATTCGGTCATTTCACGGACATTTTGGAACATGTTTTGATACTTGCTAATAAATGAAATCCTCTGCAGTTATTTTTATTGACCTAGAATCATGATTTTGGCAAAAAGAAAGGTCTCGTAGCACAAGTAAAGAAAAAATCCGAAAATTGTAAATTTGTAATTTTATCACATAATTTTTACTTAAACATCTGCAGGTGAAAATTGTGGCGTAGGTATATCGATTTATGGGAGATATTTTTTCAACCAACTCCCAAAAAGGAGGAGGTTCTCAATTCGACTATATGTTTTTTGTGTGTGTTTGTTACGCGATATCTTCGCAGATTGTGAACCGATTTTCATGATTCTTTTTTCATTCGATAGATAGGGTATGCTCCCGAATCTTTTTCATATAAATTTGATCAAAATCTGTATAGTACTTCTTTTAGAAAATTAACAAATACAAAAAACAATAATGCAAAAATTATACTCAATCGTAGCGATGGAAGTCGGTTTTTTACGTATTTTTTCTAATTATTCAAATTACAAAGTTAATTTTGTCATTCAATCTGATTGTTGCACTCGTTAATCTAAATATATATAACTCAAAAGTGACTGACAGACTGACATAGTGATCTATCAATGCACAGCCCAAACCACTGGACGGATCGGGCTGAAATTTGCCATGCAGGTTATGACGTAGGCATCCGCTAAGAAAGGATTTTGGGAAACTCCCACGGGAACCGCAAAAATCGGGATCTGCGCGGTCGAAGCTGAGGGCATCCACTAGTGTATGTATAAGGCTTCGTACCCAAATGTATTTTTGTACGGAAACCTCAGTGCACGAGTCCGACTCGCACTTGGCCGGTTACTCAATCTAAGTAATATGACTTCATTGGTAGATTGGTTAAACTTCATTTAAATTGGTCTTTAGTGAAATCCATAGATATCTATCGAGCAAAAACTATTACATAGTTACCTATCTCATCTTAGATCCATAAAATTGGTAAAGTCTACTTACAATAAGTATTTTTATTGACATTGCTATATGTTTATTTTAACCTTTGAGCTTGAATTATTTAATTAAACTGTGACTGCTATTAAACACGTAAAGGTTAAGTCAACATCTAGTAGCTTTAACTAAAGTTGCATCTTAATAGCATAGAATTCAACGTATTACCACATCCGAGACACTGCATACAAACGTTCGTGAAATGACATTTCTAAAAACAAATGACGGAGCAAACAAAATCACGGCGAAATCCTATACGTTCGAGAACCAAACTGTAACCAATCTACATCAATCTGGGTGACGAGGGAATGAGGTCGCAATCTAAAGAGCGGCAGGGAGTGTCCATACTGTATGTTAGTACTAATTTATATACTTTGGTATATACAGGGTGACTTTTAATTAGTTCTTGATAACAAAATGTATGCATGTACTCGTGATTACAAACAACTTTCCCAAAGAAACTGTATGTGAAATCAGAAAAAAAATTTTTGGCCCCCGATGAATAGGTAATAAGTTATAAAATCGGCAAAAATGTTTAAAGCACCAAATTTTTTTTTTCATATTTGACATATAGTTTCTTTGGGAAAGTTGTTTGTAATCACGCGAGTACATTCATATCCTTTGCTATCAAGAACTAATTAAAAGTCACCCTATATATATACTTAAGGTATATATATATATACTTTACTATGTGTTGTAAATCTTAACATTAAGCTTGAGTTGCTTGATATTGTAACAAGCATTAGTAACGTGGATCACTTTAATTAAAATAATTATAATTTACAATATTACGCGATTAGTGGCCGTAGCGTGATAAGTGTGCATTTATTTATTTACTATAAAGTCGCAAATGCTTATGTTAATAAGGTGTGGCTAGTGGCCGCTCGTACTTAGTCAAACATGAAGTACGCATAACACTGATTGTGTTGCAAAATGGAAACGCACTCGATCTCGCGCGCGTACACTCAGCGCCACACATTAAGGTGAGGCATTGATTGGAACCTTGTCTCTGTTTATTCCTCTACGTTAAGTGATGCTACGTTCATCATATCAGCTTATGTACGTCCCCACCGAGGGGCTCGAGCCTACCTTGAATTGGGGTGATCGGGCCTTAGTCGACCACGCGGGCCCAGTGCGGGTTGGTCGACTTCACACACAACCCGCGAGTTTCTTCGCAGGCATGTGCAGGTTTCCTCACGTTTTTTTCTTTCACAGTTAGCGGCAGATGCTACGTTACGTTAAGTTAAGCCGCCTGATGCGGCTAGCGCAGAACCGGTCGTCGTGGAAATCCTTGGGGGAAGCCTATGTCCAGCAGTGGACGTCCTTCGGCTGAAATGATGATAATGATGATGATGATGATTCCTTTGCGTGTAAAGAGTAAAGAAAATAACCACACTTTTGTACGTTTTCATTGATTTTCCTTAATTTAAAAAAAATGCAACTGGCATATTTGTGTTTAGACTAATAGACTAAGAAAATTTAGAGGTTTAAATCGGTCTGAATTGCCTGTAGAATGCAAATGTCTGTTTTGAAAGAGGTTTCTTTGATTTTTTTTTTCTTATAAAAGTTAACGAATCGTGTTTCTGCAACTGACAAAATAAAGTAATTGAAATGAAGAATCAGATTACAAAATATCACTTCCATATGTTTTGTAACTGCTGAGAAAAATCAAGATCCCTGCGACCAAAGCTTCCAATGCTTCGCCTTAACAAAACACACACCTTACAAGAAAAGATCATGCCCGTGTGAACTGGCCTACTCCTGTTAAATGCATTCAGTGATTTTCATGTCATATTGTTTTCATAATCTGGTTTATATCAAGGATTTAATATTGACGTTGTTAACTAATTATGGTTTATTTTTGATTCTTCACAAATGACATTATGTTATTATTATTTTATGACTATAAGAAAGAGTGTAATTAGCACCTATTTTGAATAAATATATTGAATTGAAAAAAAAATTGAATTGAATTGCTGTGGTCAGGTCATTTAGGGCACGGGCTATACGCTGGTACTTTAGCCAAGCAATGTTTCCTTGGGTCCGCTTATGCAAATGCCGCGAATTGACAAACAATATACATGGAAATATACGAAGTGGTCGCGTAAAAGTGACAGTGGTTGCTTCGGGCGTTGCGCCGCCGCCGCCGCTGGCCTGCGTAACGCGGTGTTAGGGTGCGGCTGCACTCAACAACTCGTATCAACAAACATAGTTGTTTTTTTTAAGCTATTGCATAGCTTTTATCGCGGGCTTCGAGCGCGGCGACCGAATCAAGAAATTCCGTAACGAAAATAAAACCTAACACCCCACGCTCGGCCGAGTTCTAAAAAACTTACAGTGCCATCCATTAGCGATTTGCGGTACTAAAAGGACATAGTCAATTTTACTGGTGTACCTTTCTTAGTGTTAATTTATTACATAAACATCCCGCGCCCCAAGTGCTATGTGTGGTACTGGGAAATACTGCATAAATAAAAAATAAATAAATAATTATTATTGCATAAGTTGATAAAAAAATGCTATGCAATAGCTTTACCGCGGAGCCCCCGAGTGCCACACGTTTTTTTAAAATTTATACTAGCTTTGGCTGCTTGAACATAGTTTTGGTTACTGTCATCGATGACGCTTGGAAACGAATTTTTGTATAGCTATGGGAGCCGGCTCGTTCCTTTCCCTCGAATATAGTTGATGGGAACGATCGCTGATTCTCGCGTTATAGCTACTCGCGACCAGGTGCTGTTAGTGTGAACTGGCCTAGTATTGTCAAAGGCATTAATGACATACAATGATTTTAATGTACTATAACTTTTCGTGTCATATTGTTTTCATGTTCTAATGACATAATTTGTTTTTTAACAAACATTGGATTTTGACGTTATTATCTAAAGATTGTTTACTTATTGATTTTTTACAAATGACATTATGTAATCATCACTAGATATTTTATGACTATCAAAAAGTGTGTAATTTACACCTATTTTGAATAAATATCTTGAATCTTACAGATCCCTCGGGAATGATGTCGGGCTATGCTAATAAATAGTAGTCTAATATGTCAATTGCTACCCCCTAATTATTATTATTTATTATTATATTAGCTCATATACGTCCCCACCGAGGGGCTCGAGCCTACCCTGAATCAGGGCGATTAGGCCTTAGTCGACCACGCGGGCCCAGTGCGGGTTGGTCGACTTCACACACAACCTTCGAGTTTCTTCGCAGGCGTGTGCAGGTTTCCTCACGATGTTTTCCTTCACCGTTAAAGCAATCGGTAACCCCCCTAATATCTCTGTACAAAAAATCACGTCATTCCGTTACTATGTTGAGAAATGCGCGAGGTGCAAATGAATTTTCTCCAGATCCCTTGGGAACCATGTCAGGCTATGATAATAGCCTGTGTCATTTTCCATTCCTTGTCTAATAAAGTAAAAAGTTTCTAAAAAACCGGCCAAGTGCGATTCAAACTCGCGCACTTAGGGTTCCGAACCAATAACTAATTTTCATCTACAGCGCCATCTATAGATATAAATTAAAGGATCTAATTGCTGTTGTCGTATTACTACGTATATTAACTATGTAGAGAATACTACTAGATCCCACTAGGTGTCGCTAGATTCTAAACAATCGGACTTTGGAAATTTAATTTTTTCTGCGGACTTTAGATTTTCTCATAGATTTTTTTTATTTTTATTCAGTAAACCCTTGACAACATCTCACCTGGTGGTAAGTGACGATGTTACCGAAGATGGAAGCGGGCTTACCAAGATTCCCCAACGCAATGGGGAACTGGCTATCTTATCTTCATGCCGGAACACATCAATGATATCAACATTGATATTTGGCGGCAAGACTTAGATAAGATGGTGGTAGCTAGCCAGGCGGGTTTATAAAATGCCCTACCACCAACCAAACCGAGTCTTACAATTGACCCCGCCGGGAATCGAACCCGCGACCTCTTACGTAAAGCCAGTGAACTTTGCCTCTGAGCTACGGAGGCGGTTATCCTGTAATCTATGCATTTAACTTCATATACTGTGATTTTTGGAAACCCAGTAGTGTGGGCGTCGTTGGTTATAGCTTAAAAAACAGTTGTGAGTCTTCTAAGACCATTTTATAGGGTTCTGTTTTCGAAAAAATAGGCTTGAAAGTGATAAATTTTGTTGGAGTCGAGTTTATTTAGATATGGACGCGATAATGGCAAATTGCACGTGGTCCGACACGCACTTGGCCGGTTTTTTTCTCCTTTTGAGGTACGGAACCCTAAAAATCACGTCAAATTTATTCGTTTCGCTGTATTGTGAAAGAAATCGATAAAAAAGAGATGGTACTCCTCAATCCCCCTTGGAATTGCGTCGGATTATGCATTCTCTTCATATAATTGCTGCAGCTAGGGGTGAGACAGGGAGACGACACATCTCCGAAACTGTTCACCGCCGCCCTGGAAGATGTTTTTAAACTTTTGGACTGGGGTGGACTCGGCATCAATATCAACGGAGAGTACATCGCCCACCTTCGATTCTCTGACGATATCGTGGTCATGGCTGAGACTATGGACGACTTAGGCACAATGCTCGATGGCCTAAGTAGAGCCTCTCAACAAGTAGGCCTTAAAATGAACATGGACAAGACGAAAATTATGTCAAACGTCCGTTTCATACTTACTCCTCTGAAGGTTGGAGGCTCTACACTCGAAGTTGTTGCGGAATAAGTGTATCTTGGACAAACAGTCCAGTTAGGTAGGTCCAACTTCGAAAAAGAGATCAATCGTCGAATCCAACTCGGCTGGGCAGCGTTCGGGAAGCTTCGCAATATCTTCACGTCCCAGATACCGCAGTTTCTAAAGACCAAGGTCTTCGACCAGTGTGTGTTGCCAGTGATGACATACGGTACTGAGACATGTTCGCTTACTATGGGCCTCATAAGAAGGCACAAGGTCACCCAAAGGGCAAAGGAGCGCGCATTGCTCAGAGTTTCTCTAAGTGATCGAATCAGAAACGAGTAGATCCGTAGGAGAACTAAAGTAACCGACATAGCTCTCAGAATTGCTAAACTTAAGTGGCAATGGGCGGGGCACATAGCTCGTAGAACAGATGGCCGTTGGGGTAGTAAAGTTCTCGGGTGGCGACCGCGTTTCGAAAAACGTAGCGTAGGCAAGCCTCCCACTCGGTAGACCGATGACCTGGTGAAGGTTGCGGGAAGAAGCTGGATGCGGGCAGCGCAGAACCGGTCGTCGTGGAAATCCTTGGGGGAGGACTATGTCCAGCAGTGAACGTCCTTCGGCTGTTATGATGATGATGATGTTATTTTCACGTTATTAAAAGTAGCTTATGTTTCATTAGAGCGTCGCGTCGCGTCGGTGGCATAACGGTTACATCCGCTACCTCCTGTCCGGGAGGCCGTGGTTCGAATCCTGCCACGTGTTTTAGAATTTCTGTTTCATATGTACGTTTATCCGACGCTCTCAAGGTGAACGAAAACATAGTGAGGGGACCTGCACACGCCTGCGAAGAAACTCGAAGGTTGTTTGTGAATTCGACCAACCCCCACTGGGTCCGCGTGGTCGACTAAGGCCCGATCGCCCTAATTCATGGTAGACTTGAGCCCCTCGGTTTCATTGCACCCCCTCAACTGGTGCCAAAATTCGATCTGTTGCACCGTTGCGACGTGAAGGAAGGGCAAACAAACAAACTCATTTTCACATTTATTATACAGCAATTGTTCGTTTTTTTGTTTGTGAACTCTTTATTGTACAACAAAATATAGAATTATAGATACAGAATACAAGTAGCGTGCAAAAAGGCGGATAATAAGGATACTTAGTAAGGATTGTAGAAACGTTATAGCCAAAAAACTTTGTTCCAAGAACTACTTACTACATACAATTCTCCCACCACTTTTAAGATATTGTTTTAAGTGTAAAATGATTCGTACACCTAAGTTAAACAAAGAGATGACTTCTAATAGAACCAGGAATCAGTGCAACATATTGTGCGCTGTATTGTATATTAATATATCGCATATGTGCAGTAGAGCGCGTAGACACCGCGTCGTCGCGTCGGCGCGCTATCGAGGCGAGCGAGACCTTTGCTCGGCACCTGCGCCCGCGCCGCACAGATAATGGCGATCGTAACGTCCCCGATTTATGCCCAAGAGTTAAAATGAAATGTCACTTAATTTAATCAACGCTCCCCGTGGCGAACAGATGCGCAGGCGCAGCTTCGCAAAATAGCCGCCGATGAATCACCTTGTTTTGATATTTTGCAATTCGTTCTCGGAATCGATTAATAATTACAATTTACGATAATTTATGTCCCCGATAAAGTAATAATTAACAGAGTCGGTAGTCACATGAGACGTCGTATAAATTTCCTAATGCGAGACCTGGTGTAACCCGAGCCGGGCTTGGACTGGACTCCTTCTGCCAGGTGTCTGCCTCACGTCAACTCCGCTAATAGACCATACAATTTCGCATAGTAATTTTTTCCATAAAAATCTGTTATGATAGGTACCAATTACAACTAATCACACTCCATAAAAAGTGTTTATTTTTATTTTTATTCACAATTGGTAAGCCCTTGGCATCATCTTACCTGATGGTAGGTAGGTGACGATGATGCCGAAGATGAAAGTGGGCTTACCAAGATACCCCAATGCAATGGAGATTTGGCTATCTTATCTTCAAGCCGGAACAAATCAATATTGTTAACACTGATGTTTGGCGGCAAGACTTAGATAAGATGGTGGTAGCTAGCCAGGCGGGCTTAGAAAATGCCCTACCACAAACCAAACCGAGTCTTACAAGTTGACTCCGCCGGAATCGAACCCGCGCCCTCCTAGTGTAAAGCGAATGGACTAACCATTACGCCACGGAGGCGGTTAAAATATTGTAATAGTCACAATATTGTCTAATCAGTTTTCAGTCGATATAATTTAATGTACTTTTCTCGGTTTGGCCCTGCGTGCGTTGATCTTATCTTACTCTAACAAGTATGCGTATTTTTGCATATTGTAATACGGCGATGCGCGCGCGCCGCGCTTGCTCGCTGCAGCCTCACTGGCTCCCCAAATAAGGGCACTCCCCGGTCGTTGCTCCGGCTTTGTTTAAAAAATAACACTTGTCTCTGGTGCGTGCACAGAAAGCAAACTAAGAGTGAGTAATGAGGCTTCAGAGAGAGTCTTCACGTCATTTGTCCGAGTATCCAGAGAGACGAAATCTCTTTGTGGCACTCGACGTCAACTCGACCGTTTTGTCTGGAATGCATCAGCTATTGTTTCGGTATAATGCTGATTATTAGTAATGTATAATTATTAAAGTTTTCTGTTTAAAAAATGTACGTGGAGTACGTGATTTCCTTTCAAGCCAGAATATTAATGTGATCTACTGGTTTTGACTTTTTTTGAAAACTTTATGAAAATTTTCGCAAGCTTATTCAAGCAATTACAATAAGTAAAGCTGCTTAATGTATTGACATTAATAAGACAAAGTTATGACTCGTGTTATTAAAAATAATGATAATAATACTCCTTAACACTGTACCCTTGTTTTATCAGTAGACGTACTTACATATACGCCGTTCAAACAGGAGTCCCACAAGGCTCGGTATGGGACCGGTTTTATAAGTCATCCACACCACGGCAGACCCACCGGAGACTCCGAGTAATTCAACTGCCTCTACACATGATAAATGGAAGAAGATGAAATAAATACAATCTTAGATGTAACAGCGGAAACAAGAAATAAACATATTCAATCCGTGGAAAGAGCTAAGAGAGAGTAGGTGGAGATTAAAAGGATAACACTTACAGTTAAAATAACGCGGACTCCTTATTACAAACACCTGATCATAATATGCAGTTTACATGTATTGAGATTATTTTTTTTAATGAGCCGCAATTAACATTAGGTATTGTATTTAATGTGACTGAAAAATAAACGTTTTTCAATAAAACATTAAAATACTAATTTATTTAAGAGATAAGTAGTAGATATAATTAAATTAAATCACCAACGTTATCATTTAATAAATATTCAGCGACAATATAAATTTGTTAAAATAATACGTGTTGAATTTTTAATGTTTCTTTTTTAAAGTCATAGGTTAGGCGTATTAAGTTTCTTGGGACGATGGCTCCTGCCTTCGGGTCAACAGGTGTGCCGCTGGCAACTAACTTAAGTTCGAAAATTGTTTAATCGATATTTTTTATCTTTTGATTCACCGATGTCGAATAGAATCCGCTCGAGATGCCGTATATTTTTTAAATACCAAAGGAACACTATAATATTGTTTTTTTTGCAAGCCATAATAATACTTTTCATAGAGTAATTAAAAACTCCCACGATGATGATAAGTCGTTGATATCATTATCAGTTTAATATAGGTTTATCCGCATTTAAGAGGAGTGTATCCTTATCGCGCTCCCCATACAAACGAAGTTTGGTTTTTATTTGCATATTAGTCAAAGTTATTGAAATTTTTCAAACATGTTCTAGAAACGATTGTCTGTGTTTGTGGTATCGTAATTGTCAGATTTCCGTAATACATCAAGTTTCAAAGTGACGCTAAATCCTTGGTATTCCTAATTTTTTACGGAAATCTGGCAAACCGCTAACACAGATATTAGTTTCTGGGACGTATTGATAGAATTTCAATAACGTTGATTGATAAATATTCACATACATAACAATCAAACTTCGTTCGTATGGAGTGCGCTTACGCTCCTGTTAAAAGTGTGACGAAGTCATAGGTGTTGGTTTGTTTTAAATCTGGTTTTATATTATTTTCTTTTTTACTAGCCGTCCGCCTGTGGCTACGCCCGCATTGTTTTCTATTGTCCCGTGAGAATAAGACGTTTTCCTGGGGTAAAAAGAAGCCTATGTCCTATTCCAGGACCCAATTTATATGTGTGTCAAGTTTCATCCCGATTCGTCCAGTGGTTGAAGCGGTAAGTGTAACAAAATCCATACATACCTACATCCATACATACAAACTATCAAATTTATGATGTTTTCTTTTTTTTTACTTTTCGGTTGTCTTCATTTTAATGTCTTCGGATTTCACCGTACCTCATACTTTTTTTTAAGTTAAGTTTCATTAACATCAGTTTTGGTGGTAAAACACATTTTATTTCACTAATTTGAACCCTACCCCTGCCCTCCAAGGGAACCCCCAGTTAACGAGACCTACACCAATTTTGTTACACCCCGTGTAGAGTCTTCACGTAATTTCTCCGAGTATCCGGAGAGATGAAAGCTCTATATTATTCGAAACTCTGTAGGCATTTAAGTTAACTTATCTTATTATGATTCTACATTTATAATTTTAAAAATTTTAGGTATGATACTGTATTTGACGAGGAGTCTTTTGAGTTATTTTTATTAATTACAAAAAGCGACAGTTTGTTCTGAAATTGTTGGTGATACTGACATACTCGTAGTGATTTTAATAAATATACAATTGAGAATTGATTAAAATATCCAATGATTAAGTTTTTGTGTTTTTGTGGGAGAAGTGATTTTTATTGAATAATACTTCAAATTAGTAAGAAAAAAAAACGAACGAGCCTCACAGTTACTAGTCGCATATGATATATAACATGTAAGGAAATATTTATGAAATTATTTATACCAAAGACATTATCCGTGTAATTCACAGAATTTATTTAAAAATGTAAAAAAGGCAAAATGTGTTGTATATTTATTCAAATTATTTTTTGCTTGTGTTCGATTTCTTTTTTTCTACCCCATCCCACCACACATTCCTCCCCCCATCCTAACCTTCCTTTGTCATAGAAAACATTTAATAATATGTCATCTTTGTTCCTTTGCCATAGAGTCTATGGCTCAGATCACAGCAGTGATCTGAGGTCTATGGCATGGACAGGCAATATTAGGTCATATTTTTCCCACATAAACACTGATTTAAGAAATTTTTTTTGAAGAGAGGTAAATTTATAAAAAATACCCAATAGCATCAACCTCTTTGTAGTTGCTGTATATGTGGCTGTATGAGTAATAACTCGCTCGGTGCTGGTACTGCGAGATCATCTTCAGCGTTCTATAGATTTCTTCTATTCTGTGCACGTAACCTCAAACATGAACTATCGGCCACATTCTCGGGCCGGGCCATATGCCTCGCATAAGGCGGCATGGCCATGTTTCCTTAGCCTTCGCAACTTAGAAAACATTCACAAATTCCAGGAAAGCGAGAGGAAAGATGTATTGTTTTGTCAATAACTTTTCGAGAGATTAAACTTTGACGAAACAAGCTCGGTGGGAGCGCTCGCTGGGTGCCGCCCAGCTGCCTCGCTGCCTCGCTGCCTCGCTGCCACATTAATCGTGGCATCTCGAGGAGATCACAATCAGTACCAGTTTTATTATTTTAAAGTTGTAAATGACGCAAGTGATGGCGGTGCTGCACAGGTGGTGTGCACGGTACATAGGGAATCTACACACGGATCTCACAACTGGTGACTACTGTGAGAAAACTTTATTAAAGACAGGTGTATTTATCTTTACGTTTTGCGTTGCTTAAAAATATTTTTACAATTAGCAATTAAATTGTTTTATTTTTAGTTTTCACATAGTGCATAAGAGAACAGTTAGAACCGTAGAGACGCACTCGTTCTATCTCTTCTATATTCTTTATTATTTGGCCATAAATCTCCTACTTATCTTCAAACCCCTTTTCACTACTTGTTCTCTACACACAACCGACCGCTCCGTTCAGCGACTTCGCTTCGTTTGCATGTACCTCCACACTCTACTAAATTCTACTCCAATTCTTTCACTCTGCGTGCCATCCACTTGTGGAATTCCCTTCCAGATCCTATACAAAGCTCTCCGTCACTTCCTATCTTTAAAACTCAAGTGAAGCTCTACTTTCTGTCTCTGTAATTCTGTTCCTCCCTTCCGTGTTCTTTTTGTCGCTTCGCCATTTTGTAATTGTTCGAATTTGGTATAGGTATTATTATTTTTTCGTAATTTAACTATGAAATTTAAATATGTATTAGTATATATTTATTTGTATGTATAGAATAAATGTACATATATGTGTATATATATAAATATATATAGTTATATAATTGTTACAATATGTATTGAATAATAAAATTAGCATGTATTGTTTTTTAATTAGTTAATTAAGTTGCTCATTTCTCTGCCCTTTTGTAAAATTAAGTATTTCGTGCTCTCCTGTAACTAAAGGTTGTCTGGAAGAGATTGCTTTTAGCAATAAGACCGCCTACTGTACACTTCATTATAATAACTTTATGTATTAGCTTTACGAAACTGTTTTAGTGTACTATAAGTGTAAATAAATAAATAAAATAAAAAAGTTAGGAAAGGTAGTTAGATTATAAATTATCAAAATAAGCTGTTATCTGCAACTAAACATGTGTAAAGCTTTTCCAAAAATCACAAGAATTATAGACATACTAGCTAAAGCCCGCGGTTTCGTCCGCGTGAACATAGTTTTTATGACTGTCTGCGGGTGAGTGGTGCGCGAACAGCAAGCGGCTCGCGAGCGTGCACATGAGTTTTCTCAAGATCCCTCAGGAACTATATTGGGCTATTCTGATTAGCAGTTTATATAGCTTCCCAACCCCTCAACCAATTGTATACAAAAAACACTTCAATCCGTTGCTCCGTTGCAAAGCCTTCGTGCGCGAGCGTGGAAATGAGTTTTCATCAGATTCCTCGGGAACTATGTCAGGATACGCTAATTATTAAATTATGTCATCATTTTCTCAACCATTTCTGTGTAAAAAATCACAACAATCTATTGTTCTGTTGCGATGTCAAAGACATTAACCAAAAACAAGAGTATTTTTTTAGTTCCCTCAGGAACTGCATCAGACTATGGTATTTTCACGGCATAAAAAGTAGCCTATGTCCTTTCTAGCGATACAGGCTACCTTCATGCCAAATTTTATCAAGATTGGTCAAGGTCTTGAAGCGTGAAAAGGTAAAAAATACATTTTGACATTTATAAAATTAGTAAGGAATTTGTAGGATTTAATTTTATATTATTTTATTAAAAATACTTTACTGATATGGGGCAGTACGTTTCTACAAGTCTATAAAAGTACTTTACTGCAAAGGGGCAGTACGTTTCTACAAGTCTATAAAAGTACTTTGCTGCTAAGGAGCAGTACATTTTTACAAGTCTAAAAGTACTTTGATGCTAAGGGGCAGTACGTTTCTACAAGTCTATAAAAGTACTTTGCTGCTAAGGTGCAGTACATTTTTACAAGTCTAAAAGTACTTTACTGCTAAGGGGCAGTACGTTTCTACAATTCTAAAAGTACTTTACTGCTAAGGGGCAGTACGTTTCTACAAGTCTAAAAGTACTTTACTGCTAAGGGGCAGTATGTTTCTACAAGTCTAAAAAAGACATGTGGTTAAGTCGCTAATCTGTGTTTTATACACTATTGCAATACGGAATTGTGCGTGTGAAATTCAGTACTTAAACTTTACCTAAAAAATGCAAGCTATCCTACAAAAAAACTTCATACACTCAGCGCTTTTATAGAAAAATAGTGACGCAAAAAGTAACTCTCATTGTAAGCTGTAGTGAGTGACTGATTGATGATCACTTATCTTTATGACAGTGTGTATCACATAAGGAGACGCGTAGAGGCCGGGCGCGGGCGGGTGACGACACCCGCGGCGCCCTGTCGTCTGCCGACTATGTTGCCTCCAAGCCTCCAAGACCACACCTAAGCTTACCAAACATTAAGAGAGAAGAATAGCACGCACTCTCCATACAAAAAGTAACTCTGACTGTAAGCTATAGTGAGTGACTGATTGATGTTCACTTATCTTTATGACATTGTGTATCACATAAGGAGACGCGTGGAGGGCGGGCGCGGGCGGGCGGGCGGCGACACCCGCGGCGCCCTGTCGTCTGCCGACTATGTTGCCTCCAAGCCTCCAAGACCACACCTAAGCTTACCAAACATTAAGAGAGAAGAATAGCACGCACTCTCCATACAAAAAGTAAATCTGACTGTAAGCTGTAGTGAGTGGCTGATGGATGTTCACTTATCTTTATGACATTGTGTATCACATAAGGAGACGCGTGGAGGGCGGGCGCGGGCGGGCGGGCGGCGACACCCGCGGCACCCTGTCGTCTGCCGACTATGTTGCCTCCAAGCCTCCAAGACCACACCTAAGCTTACCAAACATTAAGAGAGAAGAATAGCACGCACTCTCCATACAAAAAGTAAATCTGACTGTAAGCTGTAGTGAGTGGCTGATGGATGTTCACTTATCTTTATGACAGTGTGTATCACATAAGGAGACGCGTAGAGGCCGGGCGCGGGCGGGCGGCGACACCCGCGGCGCCCTGTCGTCTGCCGACTATGTTGCCTCCAAGCCTCCAAGACCACACCTAAGCTTACCAAACATTAAGAGAGAAGAGTAGCACGCACTCTCCATACAAAAAGACAAAACGTTTTCCCATCTCTGAATATTATCCGATCATAATGATTTTTATATATGTTAGTGATATAATAAAAAGCTAGGGTTATAGGTTTCGTTTTTTAAATTCTTGATTAAAAATAAACAAATAATGGCTAAAATTAGTTTTGTATGAAAACTTATTCAAAACTAATTTTGGCCATTATTTGTCTATTTTTAACTTATTAATTGTATTGAAAAAAGGAGACCTATTAAAACTAGTTTTTTGAGTGTATCAATAAATATTTAAAAATCATTATGATATATTCAGAGCTGGAAAAACGTTTTCTTTTTTGTATAGTGCGTGATATTCTTCTCTCTTATACACTGAAGCAGAACCTGTTTTCCTATTCTGAATCCTTACATCATCATATCAGCTCATATACGTCCCCACCGAGGGGATCGGGCCTATCCTGACACTACCGGGTCATCGGGCCTAAGTCGAATACGCGGGTCCAGTGCGGGTTTGTCGACTTCACACACAACCTGCGAGTTGCTCCGCAGGCGTGTGTAGGTTTCCTCACGATGTTTTCCTTCACCGTAAGAGCGTCGGATAAACGTACATATGAAATCTAAATTCGAAATCACATTGGTACGTGGTGGGATTCGAACCACGACCTCCCGGACAAATCCTTACATATTTAAGTGCAAATATAAGTACGTATATGGGGAGTTGATATGATAATGATGATAGGAAAGTATATAGGCTCCTAAATTTCTAGTCATTGCTGTTGTACAACTTTTCTAATATCTTTAAAAAAAATTGAACTTCCCATACACGAAGCTGATTAATCAGTTGACTCCCGGACAGGAGGCAGCGTCCCTCGCCGTTGCGCCACCGACGCGACGCTGTTGTTGTGGTTGTGTTCTTATCCGCTATTAAAAACTCACCATAAATAATCTGAAGATAGCTATTGTCAAGCTAGAGCACAACGTGCAAAAACTAGAGCAACATTATCAAATAACTAGATATATTAAATATCATCATTACAGCTCATATACATCCCCACCGAGGGGCTCGAGCCTACCCTGAATCAGGGCGATTAGGCCTTAGTCGACCACGCGGGCCCAGTGCGGGTTGGTCGACTTCACACACAACCTTCGAGTTTCTTCGCAGGCGTGTGCAGGTTTCCTCACGATGTTTTCCTTCACCGTTAAAGCAATCGGTAAGTATGTACGTAAGTTTTTGAAAAACTCATTGGTACATTGGCCGTCCAGTTTTGAACCCGGTACCTCTGGTTAGATGGACCGAGTCGTTACCGGTTGAGCCACCGACGCTTTTTGCCACCGACGCCTTTTTATATGCCTATGTATATTAAATATACCAATATAATTTATTTTCATCACCAGGTCATCGGTGGACCGATGCCCTGGTGAGAGTCGCGGGAGGCCGCTGGATGCGGGCGGCGTAGAACATCGTCGTCATGTAAACCTTTGGGGAGGCCTATGTCCAGCAGTGGACTTCCGTCGGCTGATGTGATGATGATATGATGAATTTATTTTCATATACCATTTAAATTTACTGGCCAAGAAAGGTATGCGTTCATCTTTATTAAAAAACACGAGGAAAGTTGTCCCTTTTATTACGCTTCTAGTTACTTAAGTTTTTTTTCCGTCTAAGATCTAGCTAAGGCACTTACAAATGAATGTTATTATTAGTTCTGAACGGCACAAGACAAGTGGATCCACTACAAGCCGCTCGAACGAATGATCTAAACTTAGCTACTTCCTTACTTGGCTAGGTAGCATTCAGCGGATAGAGACTTCCAGTTTTTTAGGATGCGTAAAAACTCACTTGGTAGCTAAATGCTAGGTGTTTTACCTCTTAGTCATCTTAGAAGGATTATTGCAATGAGCATGGCTTAAAAAACGAAGGCATTTTCTTTTTCAATTTAAAAAACATTTAAACTCTTTTAAAATTAATTTAGAAATTTTAACTGTTTGCTCGTAATTTTGAACAAATTACTCCGGGCACTTATTGTCACTACAACATATTACTTACACACCTACTAAGTTGAACGATTTGTTTCATATTATCTCTTTTTTTTATTCACAATTGGTTAGCCATTGGCATCATATCACCTGATGGTAAGTGAAGATGATGCCGAAGATGGAAGCGGACTTACCAAGATTCCCCATCGCAACGGGGGTCTGGCTATCTTATCTTCAAGCCGGCACATCAATTCTGTTAACACTGATGTTTGGCGGCAAGACTTAGATAAGATGGTGGTAGCTAGCCAGGCGGGCTTAGAAAATGCCCTACCACAAACTCATGTGGGGTATGGTATAAAAGGGCTTCGTTAGCACAAGCTTAAACAATTTTTTTATTAAGTAAAGTTTTCGATTTATTATTTTTAAGGTTATTATAATCTGTGACCTAAGCTTTTTGGCTCGTGAATAAGAGGAAAGCAGGCTATCTTAGATCTTTTGTTTGGGATTCGTAATTAGTTTCCGACACAATAGTCCGAGGCACCTAAGATTAACTTAAATTTAAATGTGACTTTTATAGTTCGTAAAATTACCATAGAAAAGCCGTCACTCAGTGCGTCATATTGCCTGTGTGTCCGGTGTTCATTTAATGTGACGGTGTGACGTGCTCATTATGCGTGGTCTTGGCAGGTGCTAGGATACGTTATGGGAAGGTAGGGTCAGGGTTGCCAGACGTGTGCAAGTGAATTATCGTACCGTTATTCGAAAATTATCGTACCAGATGAAAAATTATCGTATCGCTATTTTGCAAAACAAAAAATAAAGTTAGTCACTTAAAAAAGTTGAAAGTACGGTAGTTCAAGTAATTTTGAAATTTTTAATAATTTTAATCAATTTTTTTTTTACATTTACATTCGGCTAGCGAACTTAACTTTGAATCTAAGGAAAAAGAATAAACTTGACCTAAAATGAGCTATCATTGTCATTATTTCGTTGATTTAGTAGATTCGAGGTGAAATACCCGACCATAGACATTATTTTGTATATTTAGATGATTTTAAAGCACTGAATACTAGTCTTTTTATCCCACTTCGGAGTAGGGTTGGAAATTATCTTACTTTGACGTACGATAATATACATATTGTATCGTACATCGCACTAGTGTCGAAATTATCGTACATGTACGATAATTATCGTTCGTCTGGCAACGCTGGATAGGGTAGGGGAGAGGTTGGAATCTTGGCCTTTAGTCTTAGAAGATAATAAGCAAGCAATAAGCTTTTCTTATGCTAGCGGCTCTCAGAGATCCACGCACGGGTGAGTGGCGGGCGACCGTAAGTCTGACACGCGTGTTTACTTTGCCTCACAGATCTACTACAAATAGATTTCCATATCGCGTGGCCACTACAATGCCTCTCGCTTTAACCGTTTTAAGCGTTTGTGTTGCCACCCTAATATTATTTGCATTAAGTCAGGGTAAATTTCAATGTTATCAGCACGACCGACCTAGCGTTGTTGTAACCACATAGCATTGGTAGGGTAATGTTGGACAAGTGAAGGGTTTGAGTGGGAGACTGGAAAATGGAATATTGGAGAAGTGGGGGGGGGGGGGGGGGTCAACCGCTGGAAGGTTGAAGGCTTGGCGGAAGAGTGGCGACTGTGTGTCTAGCGGTAATTTCATACCTTGTACAGGTTCTATAAATCTTATAGCGTTGCTTAGATAAAATTTAGTAAGGTTAAGAAAAATTAAGTAATTGGCATTCTTAAAAAAAGCCTGACCACTCCGGGAGTGCCGACAGAAGTGAAAACTTTTTACAGTTTTATAAGTTTTGACCCTGCTAGTGTTCCTGGTAAGGTAGCGGTTACATTACATGTTACAGTGTCGCGAGTTCAATGCTTTTTTCTCATCAAAAAAAAAATTGCCCAGCGCGCCTAAAGAAGTTTTCACTTCAAAAATTGTTATATTTTTATTTGTTACTCATTAGGTATTGCAGATCGTCGGTGGCGTAAGGGTTAAGGCCGCTATCTCCTGTCCGGTAGGGCGTTGTTCGAATCCTGCCACGTATCCTGCCTGTTTTTGAATTTCGATTTCATATGTACGTTTATCCCACGCTCTTACGGTGAAGGAAAACATCATGAGGAAACCTGCACACGCCTGCGAAGAAACTCGAAGGTTGTGTGTGAAGTCGACCAACCCGCACTGGGCCCGCGTGGTCGAATAAGGCCCGATCGCCCTAATTCAGGGTAGGCTCGGCTGATAAGAAGGTATTGCACCGCCCTTTATCTTATTCTAACACTATTTTTCTTACGCAAAGGTTGCCTAAAAAATGCTATCAACTGTACAATATTTCTTCTATGTTGTTTTATTCTTTTTTGTGTTGTAGTGTAATAAAGAACATTTAATTGGACTAAAAAATGTAGATTAATTAACCCCCGACGCAAAAAGAGAGGTTTTGTAAGTTTAACGTGTGTATCTGCGTGTGTCTGTCTGAGGCAACGTAGTTCCTAAAGGAATGGATCGATTTAGATGCGATTAATTCTGTTTGAAAGTTCATGTGATCGAGGTAGTTCTTAGCTATAATTTATGAAGATCTGTTCAGCCGTTTGAAGATTATCAGCTCTTTTCTAGGTGATGACGGGATGGGGAAAACTTCCACTGGTCTGATCGATTCGAAACTTGGTGTCCTGTTACTTTAATGACATTGCAAGAGACCATAAATAGATAGATAGATTGCATAGTAACCTTGACCTGATGCTGTAGCATCTCAAGAAATCTGCAGGATACTGAACACCTCACCAACTTACAGCAGAGGTTTCGTGTTTGTTTCATTGCAATAGTCTCAATGAATAGGTGTTAGATATGATAAGGTAACTTTGACCGATGATGCAGCAGTGTTGACCTCAAGCACGATGACGACATCGAAAAGGAGCAAAGGGCGCTGTCGGTTAGAGCAAATATGATAGCACGCAGGCTTGCACGTTGCTCCAAGGAAGTAAAATTGACGTTATTTCGTGCATATTACACGTGCAGCCTGTGAGCGAATCATACGCAAAAAACGTACAGCGCGTTCTGGGTGTTGTTGGGGCTGCCTCGTAGCATCAGGGGCGCATCAGGGATGTTCGCTAAAGAAGGCGTTGACTGCTTCTTCACTGCAATGCGACAGAGATGCTGGTGCCGCATGCGAGCCAGCTCTAGTCTCATCCTGAGCTGCGTCGCGAGCCCGCTCGACTGCTCGTATGTGAGTCTAGGCTCTCCACTTCTGTGGTTATCTTGTGGAAAACGTCGTGAGGAAACCTGCACATCTGCTTCTACATGTGTTTTAAGGTCGCGTTGCACATGTCCGTAGGTGTAAATCTAAATGACCTACACGTGACCGCGGGTGATGCTAAGTGCAACACCAGGCAATCGCCGTCTATCCCTTGGATAGCATGGTTAATTGTGCCACACAATAAGAGAGAGAGAGCAGGGTTTCACATCATCATCATCATCAGCCGAAAATCGTTCACTGCTAAACAAAGGCCTCCCCAAGGATTTCCACGACGATGGTGGTGTGATTACACTTGATTATAAGGTTCCAGGTTAAGAAATACTAACATAGTGTTTGGTGCTATGCGTATTAGGTGCAGTGCGTTTCTTGGCCTTTCGCGTTTTTGGTACCATGCGTCGAAATCGTTCTAAGCACATTGTTACGAACATTGTATGAGTCTTAAGTTACTTAAATTAAATAATTTAATTATTGTTATTTAACGGCCACCTTAGTGTAAAAGTTAAGTCCATTATCTTCACGTCAGGAGGTCGCGGTTTCGATTCCTGGCGGACTCTAACCTTGTAAGACTCGGTTTTGCTACCACCATATTATCTAAGTCTTTCTTCCGAACATCGATGTTAACATCAATGTCGACATCATTGATGTGTTCCGACTTGAAGATAAGACACCCAGCTCCCCATATCCCCATTGCGTTGCCTCCAACAAATTTTCTTGGATTTTTTTATTTATCTTTCGTTTCTTTACGTTTTAACAC
Source organism: Coleophora flavipennella (assembly GCA_947284805.1). NCBI lineage: Eukaryota > Metazoa > Arthropoda > Insecta > Lepidoptera > Coleophoridae > Coleophora > Coleophora flavipennella. Next base: position 1,975,493 of record OX369276.1, read on the forward strand.
TCATTAAATTTAAAGGTTTTTAGTTGGATTTTTTCTAATTTTAAATTTATTTGTTTCAAGAAACTACTTTGGAAATAGCATTTTAATCTCTGGTTATTTTTTTATTTTTCAAATGATAAAATGTGATGACGTCACAGGCCCAAATACTATGAAAAACCGGCTTCAATACTTATTTCAACTGACACTTATGAAATTAATTTAGTTATTTTTTATCATAAAATGACTTTCTACAATATAAAATCGATATATCAAAGTTTTTAAATTTAAAGGTTTTTAGTTGGATTTTTTCTAATTTTAAATTTATTTGTTTCAAGAAACTACTTTGGAAATAGCATTTTAATCTCTGGTTATTTTTTGATTTTTCAAATGATAAAATGTGATGACGTCACAGGCCCAAATACTATGAAAAACCGGCTTCAATACTTATTTCAACTGACACTTATGAAATTAATTTAGTTATTTTTTATCATAAAATGACTTTCTACAATATAAAATCGATATATCTTCAAATGCTTTTTTTATTTACATGCCCTATCAAATTTAACAACAATGTAGGAAAGAGATCACTGCCCTGATATGAAAGAAGGCCGCTAACTGCAAAATGTAACATCTGAGAAAAAATTAAAAAAGGCGCGAATCCGGATTTCTAGAATTCCTTGACAGTAAGTATAAATCTGTCAATTGTGTTTGGTAGAAAACATTAGTAGATACCTATTTACGTACAAATTGACGGTTAAATGCATCTTAAACAATGTGAAAAGCGTCGATTGCTGTTTCACCTTAGCATTTTAGTTCCATTCTTTATTGCTATACTAGTTTGAAAGGCCGTAAAGTGTACTTTAGCGGCGTTTCTGCGTAATATTTTCTGCATGAATTTAACAACCTCAAAAATAATATGTCCGTCATACGAAAAAAAGCAGCTAAATAAGTTAATTGCTTTTTATCTTTCGATGGAGATATCGAATGATAAACTTAAGGAAGCAATAGCGCCGTTAAGTAACATAGTCGCCCTTTAGCTTAGTATGAACCAAAATTTCATTTGAATTTATGACTAAAACTAAGTCAAAAGGCAGTTAAATCTCTAACCATGTTACTTGACTGCCTTTTACTTTAGTGTGTGTTCTTAAATTAGTTTACTCATTTGGAATAGAATGACGTTACAGAAAACTTCCTTTGCATGGAAAATAACGATTTTATAAGAAATAAAACCTTATTTTGAAATAATTGTAAACAAACTTTCATCCATGCCAAATCACAATCTCTTAGAACTATTTTTAATTATGGTCAAATTAAAATTACCAGTATGTCTAGTCGACTAGGTATGCATTATTTGCGATATATTTGCTTGTGAATTATATTGTTAAATCTTTTTCTCTACTCTAATACAATTAATTCAAAATTAAAATAAAAACAGTCCTTAATAAAAACCTATCTAAACAAAAATATCTTCTCAATTAAGATCAAAGTAATTGGTAAAAATATGTTCATAATCAATTTGCTTGACGAATAATCGTTTCGAAGTGTCTTCTTTTCTAAAAATATTTAAAATAAAAGGCGTTCTTACAAATCTAGCAAAACAAAAATGACTTTGAAAAAGAAAGAAAGTTGAAAGACGGAATATGTTCAGTAATAACATCTCTGTTGACGAAATCAGTTTTTAAATTCTTTTCTCTCCTATCCTCCATAGCATTATTTTCATCGTTTAACGTATTGTACAAAACTCTATCATTAGTAGACTTGAATCCAAGTGTTGTAAGGAAAAATGTCTTACAGATGAATATATTTCTTTCATCATTCATTTTAAAATAAAAGAGACGTCTAGGATGTATTTGTAGTAGACACGTGATTCTTAGATTTGGTGTTGCAATACACGAACTTTGTCGAATAAATATGCGACGTTCTTTCCAGTTCATATTTTAGATTCATTTATCTCTTTTCTTATATCTTTATTTATTTCCTCCTTACACCACATCCTTCTTTAACGTTAAAATTTTATCGATATTTCAATCTTTTTGCTTCTTGTCTGCATTTTAAGCTTGTGTCGTTTGTTTTTCTTTTCCGTATATTCCCAGATTTTGTGTACGTACAATTGCGAATTTTCTTCATTGTGAAATTTGTCTTCCTCATCTTTTTCTTTACCTTCGTTTTCTTCATTGTCACGCTTGTCTCCTTCTTCTTCCTGATCGTTTCTATCATTGCTTTCATTTTGGACATCTTTCTCTTTATTTGTTTCTTCTTTTTTTTATTATTTTTATCAGCTATCTTTTCTTTTTCAAACTCATTATTTAATAAATTTTCTTCTTCTGCTAGTTCTTCCAAACTGTTACCCTGTTCTTCTTCAATTACAATTACTACAATAATTTCGTCATCACTTCCATTTTTTTTATCTAAATCTTAATATCCAAATTCATTTTCTAAATTCAAAGTTTTATTAATTACGCTTGATTTGTTTTGTTCCTGTTGCAAAAGTCTATCTGTTGCATTTATGCACAGTGCTTTCAAAGATTTTACTGTTTTATATTGATAATTTCCGAACGTTGACTGATGAACAGCCATTTGCAAATTTTCGTCAGTGTGAAATTTTTCTTGCTCATCTTTTTCTTTACCTTCGTTTTCCTCATTGTCTTGTCCCGATCCTTCTTCTTTCTGATTGTTTCTATCTTTCCTTTCATTTTGGACCTCTACCTTCTTTCATTTCTTCTTGCACTATTTCTTCTTCCCAGTTTTTAGTATTCTTATCAGCTATCTCTTCTTTTTCGAAGGTCCTTCTTTAAACTCATTTTTTGATAAAATTTCTGCTTCTGTTTTTTCTTCTAAACTGTTACCCTGTTCTTCTTCAATTACAATTACTATTATAACTTCGTCATCACCTCTATTTCTTTCATCTTTATCTTGAGATCCAAATTCATTTTTTAAATTCAAGCTTTTATTTATTACGCTTTCTTTGTCTTGTCTCTGTTGTAAAATTCTATCTATTGCATTTCTGCATAGTGATTTTAAAGACTTTACTGTTTTACATTGATGATTTCCAAACGTTGACTGATTAACAGCCATTTGTAACGATTCATGTTTTTCAGAATATTCCTTAGTTACATCAGACATTTTTTGACTTACTGTACTATTAATACTTTGATTTCCTTTGAAATAATCTTTTTCAACAGACTTTTTTGGTGGCAAGGAATACGTGTCAGAATCTTTAGAGTCTGAATTAATTTGTGAAAAATCTATCGATGGCACATAGTCTTTGTCCTTCACCGAGTCATCGGAGTCAAAATCTTCAAAATTTAATTTTTCAGTAGGTGAATCTAGCGATGGTATCATGTCTTCATATCACACCAAATTAATGGATTTTTGTGTTGTTTTAGGTGATTTTTTCTCCTGTCGGTGAATACTATCATCGTTCGGCAGTATCTTTTGATAAACAAGTTTATCGTTAAAAATTGATAGATCTTGGTTTGAAATAACTTTGTCTATAGACGTTAAACCACTTGTTTGAAACTCGTTAATTTTTTTAAATACTGGTGTTGTCAATGAATAGGATCGTGTCCAATTTCAGTTGTCGTAGTTTGGACTCGGGGGCCTCATAGATTTGTCATGGTAGCCCGGTAATTTCTCGTCATTATTTCTATAAGTATTTTTTTAAGCGTTATATTAACATTGTGTTGGTCTTTGTTCTTATTTAACAAAGGAGGCTTTTATGTCTACTAAGTTCTTTCCTCGAAATTATTTGGACATTTTTGTAACTGAAATAAGAAAAATACATGTAAAATATGCTTTTTGTTAACAACTCACCATATAAAACGTATAATCAGATGTAAACATAATGTTCAAATCAAGTCGTTTGATATCATGAATTTTATACACAGATATTTAATTTAAATGAAACAGTCAATTTTAATTAATGTTTCGAATCTCTTACTGCAAGACCTAAGGTTGCGGGTTAGTTATGAAATAAGTGCTTTCCTCAACTACCAGGTAATTGTCAACTATTTCCTACTAAAAAAATTGACTGCGTTTTAATTAATTTATATTCTAAATCATTAATTCTACTTAAAGAAAAAACTCGAAAGAGAAGTGACCTACCAACACGATATTTATAGTAGAACATATTCACAATATAATAACTGAATTATTGTAACTACGAAATAATAGTATCTACCTGTCTTTTAACAACAAAGAGGTATTTTACTTTTGTTTCCTATCCATTAACATGCTTTGCGAATAAAAGCCAAAATATTATGAAATTTCGATTTCTCGTATAATATAAATTCAGCATAAAAAGATACCGTAATATAGGCCGCTTGAGTATTTTTTCAGGTGAGATTAAGCCAATAATTTAATCAAATGATAAATTTCATTACGAAAATTTAAGCGCTAACCGCAAGATCGTGTTTGGCGGCAAAACTTTTAGCGCGCCTGGCGCGCGTCCTTTCCGCGTAGCTTCACAGGTCACACTGCTCTCTATGTGTACGAATGATATATCATATGATTCATTCCCGGGGTCGGGAGGAGCCGACCGCGGCCGTAATCGATTCTGACTTCACACTGATCGATAAAAGTTTAACGGCTTTTCTACGTAGTATTGTGCTTTAGCCGCGTTTTATAATTATTTTCAAATAAATATCTTACTTATATTCATAAACAAAAAAGCAGTTAACGCTTTTGAGTGTAGTATGTAAATGAAATATTGCTTATTTTTACTACCCAAAAAAACCGTTATAAGATATTTACGGCGTTTTAGCCTATGATAGTATGTTTGCCGCCTTTTAGTTTATGATTTAAATATTGCTACTACAGACTCTACTACATAATAGGGCAGTTAAGCTCCCCTAGTGGCTTTTTTAATAAGCAACTGTATTTAACGGCGTTCTAATGTAGTAACCCAAAAAATATTTTGAGCTTAGTAATAAGTAAAGCCGCCTTTATAGTAGTTTAACGTTTTAAATGCTTAGTATCCTAAAAAAACTGCTTTTTTGTTTATGACAATCTGAAAAACACTGCACATAACGGCAAAAACGCTTAAAGTATCTCGATAACTAATGAAGATAAAAGTATAATTCCAAGATGGGTCGATGCGCAATCTCCTGCTGAGTTTGTTTATAACATAATTATAAAAAGGCCGCTAACGTCAGGTAACGGCCTTCTTTCATATCAGGGCAGATCAAGTGTCACTTTTTACCCAGGACGGAACAGAACCCCCCCCCCCCCCCCCCCCCCCTCCACACACACACACACACGCACCACCCCTTGTATGTGTTTAGGCACAATGTAGGTGGTTTAGGATGAGAGGTTGTTGTTTGTTTGTTTGTGTGTTTAAACGAATGTTGCCATATGTCTCGAAGACTACTCTGGGCCGATTTCCTTGAGGTTTTTTGTATTTAAAAGGTATCATTTCAGTGCAAAAAGTAAAAATAAAAAACGTCGGGGACTGTCATTCCCTGCTATGAAATAAATTGAATAGGTACGCCATTTTATGAGATTTGACTAATTCAGTATGTGAATTAATGTAGTTTTTAATTACTCTAAATTACTATATTTAAACTGAAATTTAGAACAGAGAGGGCTTTTTGGGCGGATTATCTTGGATATTTTTTTAAATTAATCTTTCGTTTCTTATTACCCTCTAGTCGGGGGACTTTCAAGAAGTTATTCTTCCCTTTTTCAATTAAGTTTTAACACGAGTCCTGGGCTTTTTCAATGTTCTTTTAATTTTGCTTTTTATTTTTCTAAAGTTAAACTCATTCAATATTCCTGTATATAAAAAATTGTTTTCTTTGAAACGGTTTTAACGATTCGGATGAAATCTAGTATTTAGGTAATGTTTTACATTTCTAGTCTTTCTAGATAGATAGGTGACATTCCTGTAAAATTCAATTTTTAAATAAAAAATAACATTTTTAGTTCACGTGCCTAAGAGACTCCGAGCAATACTCCGTCGCCCAGGCTTTGAATAAATCATTTCCGAAAAACCTTAAAACTTTTAGGTGCAAGCTTTTATTATTGCATTGTCACGCGATATACATATGCATATGCAAAATTTCAGCTCAATCGGAAACCGGGAAGTGGGTCAAATTTAACTTGCAAGATATCACCCGAACAAACATACATATATCATCATCATCATATCAGCCGAAGGACGTCCACTGCTGGACATAGGCCTCCACGGATTTCCACGACGACAGGTTCTGCGCTGCCCGCATCCAGCGGCTTCCCGAATCAGAGTCAGAAACGAGGAGATCCGTAGGAGAACCAAAGTAACTGACATAGCTCTCAGAATTGCTAAAATTAAGTGGCAGTGGGTGGGGCACACTGGTCGTAGAACAGATGGCCGTTGGGGCAGTAAGGTTCTCGAGTGGAGACCACGCACCGGAAAACGTAGTGTTGGCAGGCCTCCCGCTGCTCTTTGATGGTCGCGGGAAGCCACTGGATGCGGGCAGCGCAGAACCGGTGGAAACATACATACATTGCAAGTTAATTAAAAGCTTGTAAAATAGACAATAGACAGATTTTTATTTGACATAAGCACACACCGATTATACAAGGTACAATATAAAGAGTAAAATTTATAGATACAAAAGATAAACACAAAGATACAAATAATTCTAACGGAATCGGTGTAATGCGATGTCAATAGGTCTTTTCTTATAAAATTGTCGATTCAGTTTTTAAAGTATAGTGCCAATTTTTGTTAAAAAAATATCTTAAATGGTTTTTAAGTTTTGGCCATATGATGACACTATTTATGGTATTTTATTAGTGACCAGTGTGGTTTCTTTCATGTGCCATTCCCCGGAGCTACGTACCACTAAATCGAGCAAAGGCGTTTTCACAGTGGTCAGATGACAGATGGGGCAAGCTTTTTGACTAGGTATAGTTAAGTTCCTTAAATTTTCCTGAAAGTGACGAAAACTTGTGCGGGGTATTCCCAAATTTTACATTTGTAATGAAAAAAGTGCTGCATTGCATTGCATGAAGACTCTACAGTCTTACAATAAAAATATATGTATTTTTTGCCTAAAAAACCTTTTGTGCAAAAACCCGTTTTCATGGGTTTCACCGTCGTGCACTCAAAGTATCTAAACAATAGGCTTCAATGTAATGTTACATACGTAAACTTTATAATACAATTAATACTTATGTATGAAAATGTTCTGTGCGTCTGTTAATGATATTGTAACTTCTAAACGACTTGACCGATTACGATGAAACTTTGGCGAGATGTTGCTCGCACGCTTTTCGCAAAGTTTGTAACTAAAACAAAAACCAGAAAGCCGCTAGCACGGAAAATTGGAAAATTTCGGAAACCTGAAATACGATATCCACGCGCACGAAGATGTCGCGCGCACGCCCAGTAAGGTATAATAAAACAAAAAAAACCACCGGGTCGATTCTCTAGAAAATTTTTAAATTTTTCAAATATAGACAAGTTTTTTTTATCTAAGATATTTCACGATTCGAACGAAACCTATCCACGCGGGCGGATCCACCGGAAACAGCTAGTTTTTTTATAATCATTTTCTTCAAATAAAAATACAAATCTGATTAGCAATACCATGGATAAAGACCTATTATGTTGATCTAAGAAAAACGACACCATGCCTTATAGAGGAGATATATTTTGAAAACTAGTGTACTGAAGGATGAGATATTATTGGCTTGTCAAATACTATTTTGGATTTCATGGTCATATTTCGACCATTAAGTGACATTAGACATTGATATTGGTGTTAGATGGTAATGTAAAGTGGGGAGGAGTAGGTGCGGGATGCTGGAGGCTTCGCGGAAGCGTGGCGACCGCGCGTCTGCCGGTTGCGTGCGCGCCTGCTGCCGCTAGCTATTTATAAACCAAACCAGACTGTACCGCGGTCATAGAATAAAACTATTACCCGATGCGTTTTTTAAAAAGTTCAAGTTTTTATGTTTTGAAGTTTTGTTTATTTGTACGAGAACTATAATTAACAAGCTAATAAACAAGCAAAACATGGAATTTTTATTTATAATTTAATGAATTAGGACATTCATGCGTTATATATTATAATAATATAATATGTTTTGCTTGTTTATTAGCTTGTTAATTATAGTTCTCGTACAAATAATCAAAACTTCAAAACATAAAATAAAAAAATAAATAAAACAAATAAATATTCTGGGACAAATCACACATGGTCATCTGGCCCCAAAGTAGGATTCCCTGTGTTTTGGGAACCAGAGACTGATATATAAATACTTATATACGTTTAAATACATACATATATAGATATAATTTAACACCCAGACACAGAGCAAACAAATCTGCTCATCACACAAATGCTTGCCCTGGGTGGGGATCGAACCCACGACTCTCGGATCAGTAGTCAAGGGCACTAACCACTGAGCAACAGAGTCAGTCAAATATATATATATATATATATATATATATATATATATATATATATATATATATATATATATATATATATATATATATATATATATATATATATATATATATATATATCTATTTTTGCCTTTTTTGATTCGTGTAAAATTTTCTGGTTTTAAGGGTTCCGTATCTCAAAAGGAAAAAACGGAACCCTTATTGGACGACTCTGCTGTCCGTCCGTCTGTCTGTCAAGACCGTTTATTTCGGGAACGCGTTTAGGTGTTGAGTTGAAATTAAAACCATATACCTACTCAGTCTACAGTTCTGTGAAAAATCAAACTTCTAAGTGAACGTAAAAAAAACATATTTTTACCGCAAAAAATGTATACCTATATTTCGTCATTTTCAAGGGAATCAAAATACATAGGGTATTTTCCGTAGACATAGAACTATGAAATTTGGCAACTGACACCGTCTTATACTACAAGTACAGGAAAAAATCTGAAAACTGTAATATTTGTAATTAAATTATAAAAAAATGTCTTTATTTAAAGTAAGTAATCAATTATGCCAGGAACAGCGGGCTAAATTTTGAATACAGTTAACCTTGTCATGTGGGGTGTCGTATAAAAGGGCTTCATCGGCACAAGCTTATACAGATTTTTAATTATTTTTATGATGGATTTAGTTTTCAAATTATGAGGAAGAATGAAAAAAAAAACCTTTTTTGTATTTATAATAACCTAATAATTTTGGTGTATGAAGTACCTAACAGTTTGTGTCAAAAATATATTGTGAATTAGTATGTTGCGATACCGACACAATTAGTTTATTGCAATACTAACCGAATTAGTATGTTGCGATACCGAAATAATTAGTATATTGCGATACCGACACAATTAGTATATTGCGATACCGACACAATTAGTATATTGCGATACCGACACAATTAGTTTATTGCGATACCGACACAATTAGTTTATTACAATACCAACCGAATTAGTATATTGCGATACCGAAATAATTAGTATGTTGCGATACCGACACAATTAGTATATTGCGATACCGACACAATTAGTTTATTGCAATACCAACCGAATTAGTATATTGCGATACCGAAATAATTAGTATGTTGCGATACCGACACAATAAGTATAGTGCGATACCGACACAATTGGTATATTGCGATACCGACACAATTAGTATATTGCGATACATCGTAAGGAAACCTGCACACTCCTACGAAGAAACTCGCAGGTTGTCTGTGAAGTCGACCAACCCGCTCTGGGCCCGCGTGGTCGACTAAGGCCTGATCTCCCTAATTCAGGGTAGGCTCGAGCCCCTCGGTGGGGACTTATATGAGCTGATATGATGAATGCGTCTGCCACTTATTTCCTCTTTGTCACAGCAGCGCGGCGTATATTACTCTGTAGCTACAAAGCCGTATCGCGTCTGCCACTTATTTCCTCTTTGCCACAGCAGCGCGGCGTACATTACTCTGTAGCTACAAAGCCGTATCGCGTCTGCCACTTATTTCCTCTTTGCCACAGCAGCGCGGCGTACATTACTCTGTAGCTACAAAGCCGTATCGCGTCTGCCACTTATTTCCTCTTTGCCACACTAGCCCGGCGTACATTACTCTGTAGCTACAAAGCCGTATCGCGTCTGCCACTTATTTCCTCTTTGCCACACCAGCGCGGCGTACATTACTCTGTAGCTACAAAGCCGTATCGCGTCTGCCACTTATTTCCTCTTTGCCACAGCAGCGCGGCGTACATTACTCTGTAGCTACAAAGCCGTATCGCGTCTGCCACTTATTTCCTCTTTGCCACACCAGCGCGGCGTACATTACTCTGTAGCTACAAAGCCGTATCGCGTCTGCCACTTATTTCCTCTTTGCCACAGCAGCGAGGCGTACATTACTCTGTAGCTACAAAGCCGTATCGCGTCTGCCACTTATTTCCTCTTTGCCACAGCAGCGCGGCGTACATTACTCTGTAGCTACAAAGCCGTATCGCGTCTGCCACTTATTTCCTCTTTGCCACAGCAGCGAGGCGTACATTACTCTGTAGCTACAAAGCCGTATCGCGTCTGCCACTTATTTCCTCTTTGCCACACCAGCGCGGCGTACATTACTCTGTAGCTACAAAGCCGTATCGCGTCTGCCACTTATTTCCTCTTTGCCACAGCAGCGCGGCGTACATTACTCTGTAGCTACAAAGCCGTATCGCGTCTGCCACTTATTTCCTCTTTGCCACAGCAGCGAGGCGTACATTACTCTGTAGCTACAAAGCCGTATCGCGTCTGCCACTTATTTCCTCTTTGCCACACCAGCGCGGCGTACATTACTCTGTAGCTACAAAGCCGTATCGCGTCTGCCACTTATTTCCTCTTTGCCACAGCAGCGAGGCGTACATTACTCTGTAGCTACAAAGCCGTATCGCGTCTGCCACTTATTTCCTCTTTGCCACACCAGCGCGGCGTACATTACTCTGTAGCTACAAAGCCGTATCGCGTCTGCCACTTATTTCCTCTTTGCCACACCAGCGCGGCGTACATTACTCTGTAGCTACAAAGCCGTATCGCGTCTGCCACTTATTTCCTCTTTGCCACACCAGCGCGGCGTACATTAATCTGTAGCTACAAAGCCGTATCGCGTCTGCCACTTATTTCCTCTTTGCCACAGCAGCGAGGCGTACATTACTCTGTAGCTATAAAGCCGTGTCGCGTCTGCCACTTATTTCCTCTTTGCCACAGCAGCGCGGCGTACATTACTCTGTAGCTACAAAGCCGTATCGCGTCTGCCACTTATTTCCTCTTTGCCACACCAGCGCGGCGTACATTACTCTGTAGCTACAAAGCCGTATCGCGTCTGCCACTTATTTCCTCTTTGCCACAGCAGCGAGGCGTACATTACTCTGTAGCTACAAAGCCGTATCGCGTCTGCCACTTATTTCCTCTTTGCCACAGCAGCGCGGCGTACATTACTCTGTAGCTACAAAGCCGTATCGCGTCTGCCACTTATTTCCTCTTTGCCACACCAGCGCGGCGTACATTACTCTGTAGCTACAAAGCCGTATCGCGTCTGCCACTTATTTCCTCTTTGCCACACCAGCGCGGCGTACATTACTCTGTAGCTACAAAGCCGTATCGCGTCTGCCACTTATTTCCTCTTTGCCACAGCAGCGCGGCGTACATTACTCTGTAGCTACAAAGCCGTATCGCGTCTGCCACTTATTTCCTCTTTGCCACAGCAGCGAGGCGTACATTACTCTGTAGCTACAAAGCCGTATCGCGTCTGCCACTTATTTCCTCTTTGCCACACCAGCGCGGCGTACATTACTCTGTAGCTACAAAGCCGTATCGCGTCTGCCACTTATTTCCTCTTTGCCACAGCAGCGAGGCGTACATTACTCTGTAGCTACAAAGCCGTATCGCGTCTGCCACTTATTTCCTTTTTGCCACACCAGCGCGGCGTACATTACTCTGTAGCTACAAAGCCGTATCGCGTCTGCCACTTATTTCCTCTTTGCCACACTAGCCCGGCGTACATTACTCTGTAGCTACAAAGCCGTATCGCGTCTGCCACTTATTTCCTCTTTGCCACACCAGCGCGGCGTACATTACTCTGTAGCTACAAAGCCGTATCGCGTCTGCCACTTATTTCCTCTTTGCCACACCAGCGCGGCGTACATTACTCTGTAGATACAAAGCCGTATCGCGTCTGCCACTTATTTCCTCTTTGCCACACTAGCCCGGCGTACATTACTCTGTAGCTACAAAGCCGTATCGCGTCTGCCACTTATTTCCTCTTTGCCACACCAGCGCGGCGTACATTACTCTGTAGCTACAAAGCCGTATCGCGTCTGCCACTTATTTCCTCTTTGTCACAGCAGCGCGGCGTACATTACTCTGTAGCTACAAAGCCGTATCGCGTCTGCCACTTATTTCCTCTTTGCCACAGCAGCGAGGCGTACATTACTCTGTAGCTACAAAGCCGTATCGCGTCTGCCACTTATTTCCTCTTTGCCACACCAGCGCGGCGTACATTACTCTGTAGCTACAAAGCCGTATCGCGTCTGCCACTTATTTCCTCTTTGTCACAGCAGCGCGGCGTACATTACTCTGTAGCTACAAAGCCGTATCGCGTCTGCCACTTATTTCCTCTTTGCCACAGCAGCGCGGCGTACATTACTCTGTAGCTACAAAGCCGTATCGCGTCTGCCACTTATTTCCTCTTTGCCACACCAGCGCGGCGTACATTACTCTGTAGCTACAAAGCCGTATCGCGTCTGCCACTTATTTCCTCTTTGCCACACCAGCGCGGCGTACATTACTCTGTAGCTACAAAGCCGTATCGCGTCTGCCACTTATTTCCTCTTTGTCACAGCAGCGCGGCGTACATTACTCTGTAGCTACAAAGCCGTATCGCGTCTGCCACTTATTTCCTCTTTGCCACACCAGCGCGGCGTACATTACTCTGTAGCTACAAAGCCGTATCGCGTCTGCCACTTATTTCCTCTTTGCCACAGCAGCGCGGCGTACATTACTCTGTAGCTACAAAGCCGTATCGCGTCTGCCACTTATTTCCTCTTTGCCACAGCAGCGCGGCGTACATTACTCTGTAGCTACAAAGCCGTATCGCGTCTGCCACTTATTTCCTCTTTGTCACAGCAGCGCGGCGTACATTACTCTGTAGCTACAAAGCCGTATCGCGTCTGCCACTTATTTCCTCTTTGCCACACCAGCGCGGCGTACATTACTCTGTAGCTACAAAGCCGTATCGCGTCTGCCACTTATTTCCTCTTTGTCACAGCAGCGCGGTGTAACTACAACTCTATAAGTAGGTAGGTAGGTTTTGCATAGATCTACCTTTACACCTGGCCTTCCGTACATTTTGCTTTGAAATTTTCTTATACATCTTCAACCGACTTCCAAAAGGGGGAGTTTTTCAATTCAACTGTATGGACTAAAAACTTTAGGGTCCTTTTGGAAAGGAGGACTTTTTCAATTCAACTGCATGGTTTTTTTGTATGATTGCAGGTTGTCAACCAATTTTCATGGTTCTTTTTTATACTACCCTATACTGCCAGGTTAGTCACATATACATTTTAGCAAAATCGGTATAACACTTTTTAGTAAATTAAAAAAAAACAAAAATAGTAATGCAAAGTTGTACTAAGTTACTGATTGTAATTTAAGTCGGTTTTTTTAACGTGTTTAGCGTTTCTGATTATGTGCTGTGACTTGTATAGACAGTCTAACGGACAGTTGCAGGAACAATCATTAGCATTTTGAAGTGTCAAACTCGTATATCTGTAGGGCTCTGTAAATCATAAAAAATAAAGGAATATATATTTTTTTATTCTCAATTGGTAAGCCCTTGGTATCATCTCACCTGATGGTAAGTGACGATGATGCCGCTGATATCTATAAGATCACTCATGTATCTGTCTATTCATTCATCTGGCACATCCGATTATCTCCAAATCTACTGGACGAAAAAAGCACAAATTTTGTACATAGGTATTAAAGTTTGATGATCTAATTATAGACGCATAGCGTAAATTAACGATATTGAATTTTTTGGGGGTTAACTTGGAAGGACAATTATTAGATAGTTAAAAAAATCATCTTTTAACTTATTAATGCAAATATAAAAGACATTAAGTAAAATATAAATCGAGCATTGCCCCTTTATCTCCGAAACTACCGAGTCCAAAATTTAGTTCACAGGAAAATATAAAAAATCCGAATTCTTAACGTTCTTACAAAAAACGCAATGGTACGGAACCCTCTCTACGCTTGTTCGAATCGCACTTGACCGTTTTTTTACACTTAGGCAGTTTTAAAAATAAACGGACGTTAGTTAATCTCACAGATAGTATAAATATAATAGATTGACTGATGGTATGTTACTTCTAATATACCTTTATAAAAATATAAAATATAAAAGTGCGGCCGCGTACCACAACCAGAAGACGTAGCGTAGGCAAGCCTTCCGCACGGTGGACCGACGACCTGGTGAAGGTCGCAAGAAGCCGCTGGATGCGGGCAGCGCAGCACCGGTCGTCGTGGAAATCCTTGGGGAGGCCCTTTTCAAGCAGTAGACCTCTTTTGGCTGATATGATGATGATATTACTTTGTTGATGGTGTTAGTTCAAAGATAAGGCTCCACTAGGGCCCTAACAATGTCGTCGTATTTTCATCGCACCAGTCAGTTATAAATATCTTTAACCCGGCGAGGACGTGGTGAAAAAAGTTACGTGCAGGTTGTGGAGGGTATATTTGACCCTGTATTTTATTGCAATTTTAATGGCTAAATTCATATTTTTCAACAAAGTATTTAAGTTGACTCTATTGGTCGGCTAATATTGTATGGATTTTGAAAACAAAGCACATGTGATAGTACAAAATGTTTTTATTACATTAGTTTTAGCAAAGGGTAAAAAAATACTGAACTGTATGAAGGCACTGCAAGAGGCTGGATTGTACTGCTTTTGGTAGGGTGATATTTACTCTTTTTGACTTTGCGAATGTGTGACTCTGTTCGCAGGCGGCAGCCGACTAAGAAGCGGTGTTGAACGTGTGGGCGAGTCTCTTAGCAACAGCTACTGAGACGTCCAACATCCTATGACCGCGGAAAAAAAAACTACACTGGATTAAAAATTGACAGGGTCAAAATGACCCCTCCAAATCCTCGCCGGGTTAATTAAATATTTTATAAAACACTACTACATAAAAACATGACCTTTTTGTTATGGGAAGTCGGGTAAAATGTACCCAATTTCACGGGGTCAAGACGAATCTAACGATACCCCGCACTCTAAAATCCATCCAGGCGTTAAGAAGATATCGTGGAATAAACAAACATACGTTAGACCTGAAAACAAGAAACTTATTTTTGTGGGCAGTTGGGTTTAAAAGTTGAAGATAATACACGTTTACAAATTAATATACTTAATGAAAAAGACAAGCACAGTAATTCCTACGATTCTACTGAAAATAAAAGACGATTCTCGGATCTTGATTCCACCTCCAAAGTTCATCATCAGATCAACTTCAAAATACCAAAAGAATCTATTGTCACCTGGAATACGGCATTATACCAGATTTCAGCTCAACTGAAACCCTGGAACTCGCTCTAAAGTCGTTTGCAAGATTTGACCTTTAAAAAAATTGAGCGAGCCTTATTGTACTCGCTTATAACGTGTAACATCTGACATATGTAAAAAACCTTTCGACCTCCGGCCTTGTATAAGGTGGCATGACCATGTTCCCTTAGCCTCTTGACTAAAAAAAATAAGGCGGCATAGCATTTTTTCCTTAGCCTTCGTGACTGGAAAGAAAAACGCATTTCCTGTTACACACTTCCGTCTCTTTTCACGAAATCACTCCCACAGATTGTAGGAAAGCTAGAGCAAAGATGTAACACATCAAAAAAAGCTTTAAAATTACGTAGGTCTTCACTGGCTTTACACAGGAGGTCGCGGGTTCGATTCCCGGCGGGGTCAATTGTAAGACTCGGTTTGGTTCGTGGTAGGGCATTTTCTCAACCCACCTGGCTAGCTACCACCATCTTATCTAAGTCTTGCCGCCAAATATCAATGTTGATATCATTGATGTGTTGATGAATGAAGATAAGATAGCCAGTTCCCCATTGCGTTGGGGAATCTTGGTAAGCCCGCTTCCATCTTCGGCAACATCGTCACTTACCACCAGGTGAGATGTTGTCAAGGGTTTACCAATTGTTAATAAAAAAATAATAAAAAAAGTATTTTATGGTAGGCTGTCTATACGTACCTACCTACTGTGCGTATAATCTCTTGCACGAGTATATACTCAGGCAAAATACGTATCGTTTATTATTACGTTTTTGCGCAGCATCTCCGCATCACCGCGGATAATTTTCCGTGATGTAATATAGTGCTTGCAACGTGCACTCGGCGGCATTTCGCTCTCGTGTGTGGCCCGGCCGGCCGGTCGGCGTGCCACGTTTGACAGTTATTGAGGAATCAACAAGCGGTCCGTGTTCAAATATTATTTTTAGTGATCAGTGGCGTGTGTTTGTGTCGGACATGTTTACGTAACAGTAGAGGAGTCGTGTCGGGTCCAACCTGGCCGTGTATAGCCTACAAACATGTTTTCGGTAGCTTCCGAACACAACTGCACGAGTACTGTTTGCTCACGCTCGCTCCTCAGTTAGGATTACCAGATGTTCAATTGAAAAGTCCTGACAAAATGCCTGATTTTTATCCAAAAAAAATGTTAGTTTTTTTTATTATTATTTTTTTATTAAAAATTCGAGTGCGTTTGACTGCAACTCACATGATGTTGTCTGTAAAGTCGGTTTACGGACGACAGTTTACGTGACATTGTCATAACGATACATTGATGAAATGATTGCATACTTTTATGAATAAAATTTAATCATGCGTAACGGAACAATGAGCGTAACGGGACAACGAGTCATCCTATTTCGTGCATGCAGCCGGCGTTCATCGATTTATTAGACGTTGACACGTCAAAAGTCCTGACATTTTACTGAAACCGGCGCGGCTTGACGACGCACAGTAGTCATATAGTAATAAAACACCACTTAAAATATTCCTTTTGAGTGCCAACCGGTCACTCTCCGACTCACAATCTGCCATTGAGCCTACTCTAACTCTCCACACAATGAAAAAATCACCATTCATTTTACTCCATGGGCTGCTTGATAAAAGACCAATAGACACGGAAATAATCAAAAAAATCCTGACATTGTCAAAGTCCGGCCGAAATCCTGACTGGTACCTAAAAATCCTGACATGTCAGGACAAATCCTGACGTCTGGCAAGGCTATCCTCAGTGTGATGCACCGCTCTCTGTACATCTGTTCCACCACTACCAGTCATCTCATCGTTGATTGTTTGCCCAAGATTTAACAATTGAAGAACTCTTACAGATAATATAATAATCTATGATAAGATCCATGTATTCTAACAGTTAATATAAGATAACCACTGAAACAACCTAAGCTAAAAAAGCGTCGGTGACTCAACCGGTAACGACTCGTTTCTTCTAACCAGAGGTACCGGGTTCAAATCCGGACGGCCAATGTGCCAATGAGTTTTTCTAAAACTTACTCATATATACTTACCGATTGCTTTAACGGTGAAGGAAAAACATCGTGAGGAAACCTGTACACGCCTGCGAAGAAACTCGCAGATTGTGTGTGAAGTCGACCAACCCGCACTGGGCCCGCGTGGTCGACTAATTCCTGATCGCCCTAATTCAGGGTAGGCTCGAGACCCTCGGTGGGGACGTATATGAGCTGATATGATGATGATGATGAACCACTGAACAGTAACTGGCGGCACATGGAAAAATATATGCTCGCTTAACTGTTCATGGCAGCCACTAACGGCGCCACAGCGGGGGTTGCGCAACTAGTGCAACGATGCGTCTATTGTTAGAAAAATAGCAGTTATATTGAGGAAATTCCGTAGAAAAATACATATATGTTGGAAAAGTTAGTGCATGATCACGCGTCGAAAAGTGTTGTTGTGCTTTTGATTAGGAAAATGACGCAAATAATAGTACCTGATTTTATTGCTTATTAAAATTATTATAAAAATGTGTTTCTTCTATTTATATAAAAATATTTAGCAACGTTGATAGGTTTTCTTCTTTTTTCATTTTTTCACATTTTTTCTTTGTTTTCTTTTTACGGTTTCATCAGCATTGTCGCTGTTCGAACAGTATATGTTTCTATTTTATGTTTTATTTTGATAGATTCCTTATATTTTAAGCGTAATATTGTAATTTTTTTGTTTCACGGATTATGTAGGTAATTATTAATTACAATAGGTTTTTTATAAAATTTGGCTCTCCACGTTCGATAATTTGACCGCGCAATCTGCACCCTGGACGGTCCAGAGTGTGAAGGCCGCGCGCACGCACGCACGCACGCACGCCGCCGGTAACTTCTCAGTGGTTAAGATAATATAAGATCCATGAACTGATGCGAAAGTATAAAGTTTGTCTGTCAAACTCATAAATAAACCTATTTCATGTGCCGCAGCCATCTGGTTAAATCTGCTATTTTATTAAAAGGCTAGCTTGTTGATGGAATGGCGACATTCAATTGAAGGTCAACTGGCAAAGTCGTTGAATATATTTAACGACTTTGCTGTCGTCATTTACCTAAGCCGTTAAAGGGTATATTTTTATTTTTTTTAAATTTCCGAATATTACTCCGAATAAAAAAAACCTATCATTTCTTCTTCCGCGAAGCATTCTACTGCCCATGGGGATCCCCACCCCCACGCTACGCGAGGCTCTTTGTCTGTATAATCAATCAAACCTGACCGAACCTAATATCGCTCGCTTCGTTGGCTCATTTACAGTTTTTTTTTCAGAAAAAAAAATATTTTTGCCAAGTCCCTTTGCGTTGTTTATGAGATTTTACGTCCGCCATGTTCAAAGAGCTAGCTTACAATCAGCCAACTAGTTGAACGTTAAGTGACGCTTGTACAATCAACGTTCGGCCTTGTTTACAATCAGCCAACTAGTTGAACGTTGAGTAACGCTTGTTCAATCAACGTTCGGCCTAGTCATTCAACTGAATGTCGCCATTCAATCAACGGGCTCGCCTTTAATCAAATGCCAGATTTAACTAGATGGCTGCGATACATACATATATACGAATCAGAAACATTAAATTTACTACTATAGAAAAAAAAAACAATAGAACCTGGCCTATTCCGATTTTTTGTTTACCTATAAAACATGATGAAAACATTAATAACTCGAACGGAGACACCAACAACAGTATGAGTTATTACTAACGTAAACTGATCGTTACGAACAAAATACTAAACGATGGTAATTTATTTCACGAAAACACTTGTCTCTAACTATTGGTTACGTTCTGTGCGTTAAGGGTCCCCTGGAGCCTCGAGATTCCATACAAACGTAGTTCCGGTTTAATACAAAAACTACATGCCGGATTGAATCCAAACTTTGCAAATATATTGAGTAGAAACATATTATCGATGATTGTAATTAGTTTTTATCGTAGCAAATTTAAATACAACTAAAAGAAGGCTTACAATATTTTTGTTCTAAAAGTTTCAAACTGCTCTTATTTTTTACACGACTGCCTACAAAATGGAGTGAATTGTTTTCAGGTAATGTATGTACGTATGTATGTTTCTTTATTTCACGATATCTTCTTAACGGCTTGATTGATTTCAGAGTGCGAGGTATCTTTAGATTTGTCTTGATCCCATGAGTTACATCCTTACTAATATTATACAAGTGTTTGTTTGTTTGTTACCTTTTCACGCTTCAAAGCCTTGACCAATCTTTATGAAATTTAGCATGCAGGTAGCCTGTGTCACGGCACAGATTACTAAATAGTTACCACGGGTAAGGACATAGGCTACTTTTTATTTCGGGAAAATAGCATAATCTGATGCAGTTCCTGAGGGAACTAAAAAATACTCAATTGTTGTGATTTTTTGCACAGAGATGGTTGAGTAGGTGGGAAACGACATAATTTACTAATCACCCTTAAAGACAGTCATTAAAACAATGTCCACGCAGGCGAAGCCGCTGGAAAAAGCTAGTAGGATATATTTTACCTGATTTCCCAAAAAAGAGGTGTGATGTTTTTATCGGATAGTGTTTTTATTAAAAGTTTAATTTAAAGTAATTTATCGTTGTAAATTTAAACACAACTAAACGAAGACTTAAATAGTTTTGTACTAAAAGTTTCAAATGGCTCTTATTTTTCCGTTTTATAGTACTTTTAACCGAATCCGTGGCATAATGATTAATCCATTCGCTTTACACCAGGAGGTCACCGGTTCGATTCCCGGTGGGGTCAACTTGTAAGACTCGGTTTGGTTGGTGGTACGGCTTTTTCTAAGCCCGTATGGCTAGCTACCACCATCTTATCTAAGTCTTGCCAAAATAAGTCTAAGTCTAAGTCTTGTAAAAATAAACAAATAATGGCCGAAATTAGTTTTGTATGAAAACTGTGAACGACAAATAAAATTTAACTTATTAATTCTCTTAAAAAAACAAAAACCCATAACCTAACTTTTGTTCTGACTATCAAAAATTGGTTTAATGAGGTGAAAATAGCTGCTTCACAATCCTTTCAAGCATTAATAGGTACGTTTCTTATTTAAAAGTCAACGGTGAATCCAAACGTCGGCTCGCGAAGTGAGGTGAAGTTGGAGCAATCGAGTTAGACAAAGACTCATCGGCACTAATTAGGCGGCGCGAGGAATGCCCCGCAGGCCACCAGTAATTGCACTCGCCAGCGCCGCGCCCTCAGAGCTTCAGCGTCAAGATTTATTCACATCCGGATTCTTCAGCTAATAACCAACTCAAAATCTCCCATTTCATACATATGCACATAGCACTCGAAGCTACCAGTTTTGTAAATTGATTGAAAATTGATTATTACAATAAAATTGCTCTGCGCACACCTGCGCGGCCGCGAACACTCAACACGCCTTCGACGTGTCTTCGCGGCGCGATCTGTGTCAAGAGGCGTTCGTGTAGACACTCTACACACGCATGCGTCGCTCGTACGGTACGTGCGTGCGGTACGTACGCCTAGCAGAATATACAAAATATTTGAGTAGAAATTGTCGCTTCAATTTGATAATCGTGTTTGTACACCAATAAGACTTGACTCTTGAAAGTTGTAAGAAAAGCTCGATAGGCGAAGGCTTATGCGGGACAACGGCTGAGATTCAAAAGGAGCCAATGCGTATCGGAGTCATTCACCTAGGGTTCCGTACTACCACTTCTCTTGAGAGGAGAGTTCGACACAGTCGAGTACAATTACTATGATAGGCACCTATTCATTTCAAGCAAAAGACATTTCACACAGAATGAATAGGCATTATTTGAGTTTGCGTGTACCATCCTCGACTGCATCATCACTTACCATCAGGTGAGCTGCAGTCAAAGGCACTCAAATTTTTAACATTAATAAAAAAATATATAATTCAGTTCTCACTCCTTAGCGCGAGAACGACTTACACTTAGCTGATATTTAATATTTTACTTTAGGTTTATTACTGTAATCGAAACGTCGGTGGCATAATGGCAAGGGCCGTTACCTCCTATCCGGGACATCGTGGTTCGAATACTGCCACGTACCAATGTGTTTGCGAATTTCGATTTTTTTTTACGTTTATCCGACGCTCTTACGGTGAAGGAAAACATCGTGAGGACACCTGCACACGCCTGCGAAGAAACTCGAAGGTTTTGTGTAAAGTCGACCAACCCGCACTGGGCCCATGTGGTCGACTGAGGCCCGATCACATTAATTCAGGGTAGGCTCGAGCCCCTCGGTGGGGGAATGTATGAGCTGATATGATGATTATTACTTTAATCACGCCAAGTTTCACGCTTGTATGTAGGTATTATAAAATAAGTAGGTGGTATAAAAAAGCTATATTTACAGAATATTAAATTATATATTCACTTTAAAAATATATAATTAAATTGAAATAAAACAAATATTTAAGGGGGGCTTCCAAACAAAAACGTGATTTTTTTCCTCGTTTTGCTCGATATTGATAACGGAAACAGGTAGACGCTTGAAATATTTACAGAATATTGAGTTGTATTATTTACTTTAAAAATAAATAATTAAATTAAAATAAAATTAATGTTACGGGGGGCTCCCATACAACAAACGTGATTTTTATAGATAATGGTACGGGAACCCTTCGTGCGTGAGTCCGACTCGCACTTGGCCGGTTTTTTTGTGCTGTGATTTTGTTTTGATCCCGCGAGTGACTAGACTAGACTGTTCAAAAAAGAGTGGTTCAGTTTTTATACTGTCGGGTTTTTAATTTAGTACCTCAAGAGGTAGAAACGGAACAGTTTTAGGATCACTCGCGAGCCTGTCTGTTTGTCTGTTCGTACGTCCGTCCGTCTGCCGTAGCCAATTTCCTCCGAAACTACTAGACCGATTGAGTTGAAATTTGGTACAAATATATAAAAGTTCGACAGCTACAACTTAAAAAAGCGTAGGTGGCTCAACCGGTAACGCATCGGTCCTCCTAACCAGAGGTGCCGGGTTCAAATCCGGACGGCCAGTGTACCAATGAGTTTTTCTAAACTTACGTACATATAAGTATACTCACCGATTGCTTTAACGGTGAAAGACAAAAACATTGTGTGAAAACCTGCACACACCTGCGAAGAAACTCGAAGGTTGTGTGTGAATTCGACCAACCCGCACTGGGCCCGCGTAGTCGACTATGGCCCGATCGCTCTAATTCAGGGTAGGCTTGAGCCCCTCGGTGGGGACGTATATGAGCTGATAACATGATGTAGGTATTACCGTTTTTTACGATAGAGAATAAACAAAATATTATTTAAAAACGTGGGGCCCCTCTTATTTTTCTACTTTTTAGTCTTTACTATTTGATAGTAATTCCCCCATAATAAAACATTCACTGTAAAAAAAATCAGTCAGCTGCCTATTACGGTTCAAAGGATACAACCTTTTAAAAGTCGAAAAGACAGACGGACGCACAAACAGACGGATGGACCGACAGACGGCGTAGACTTGTTTGGCCCCGTTACCTAGTACGGAACCCTAAAAATGTAGCCTAAGCCTGTACAGGTTGTAACAATTTTTTTGTAGGACCCGTTACCTGGGGGTTCTACTCATCATACTGAACAACTTTCCCCACGAAACCCATAATCCAATTAAAAAAAATATTTGACCCTCCATACAAAAATGCACAAAGTGGTCATTCAGCTGATCGATTTGTATGAAGAGTACAATTTTTTTTGCGATTTCAGCAAAGTCAAAAAACAAAATTTGTTCAGTATGATGTTTTTTTTTAATAATTAATAATTTGAGTGCGTTTGACTGCAACTCAACTGATGGTAAGTGATGATGCAGTCGAGGATGGTACACGCAAACTCAAATAATACCTATTCATTCTTGCCTTGAAGATCCCCAAACTATAGGAATCGGGAAACACTGAAGCACTGAGTAGAAGCCCCAATTAAGGAGACCTACACCAATTTCGCTACATCCTGTATATGCCTGGAGGTAGTTAACAGCGAAGCCATGTCACAGTTAATCAGAGTTGATGCCTTGTATAATACAACATCGCACGACCTAGCCATCGGCACCTGTTCTGTTCGTCCAAGGTTATTCGGATAATTTGGACATATTGATGAGTGCCCCTTGAAGTATATCAACATTGAACTTCACATACTTGTTAAAGCAGTGTTTCCCAACCTGTGGTCCGTGGATCCCCGCGGGTCCGCGAGTATATGTATGGGGGTCCGCAGTCTTATCTCTGAACCATTTAACAATATTAAATTAATGTAACTAAAAGTCTTAATCGGTACGTTTACTTACATTGGAATCCGATTTGAGATTACGACTTAGTAAAACCGAATATCACTAATTAAGTTGCAAAAAGCAACACCAACCTTCACATTAAAGTATTATTTGTAAAAAAAAAGTTTTTTTTTTGTTTATGTTATATTCAAATAAATGGTCCTTGAAAATTGTGCTTGATTTCCTTGAGGTCCGTGGCTGAAAAAGGTTAGGAAACGCTGTATTAAAGTAATACCGGCCTCTTGCAATGTTGTGAATCACGGTAAATAATAGGGGCGGGGAGGGGGAGGGGGGGGGGGGGGGGGGCAACGTAAACACGAATGCACAGATTGATAAATAACAGACATACAGTACCTGTCAACATTTATCTGGGGTCTCAGTTCACTATTGTTCCAAGAAACGATATAATAGTTGGTTGTAGTTACTTAAATGGTACATACCCAGTTGTGTCTGCACATCTGATTTATACAGGGGGTAACAAAATTGGTAGTAGATAAGTTAACGGGGGGTTCTACTCATCATACTGAACAACTTTCCCTTTAGTCAATTCTGCAAAATAAATTTGGACTCTCAATACAAAAATGCGCAAAATTGGTCAATCAGCTGATCTATTTGTATGAAGAGTTATTTCAGCAAAGTTGTAGAGCATAAGTTGTTCAGTATGATGAGTAGAATCCCCAGTTAACGGGACCTACACCAATTTTGTTGCACCCTGTATAGGTAGGTAGTTAAGAACATAGGATTTATAATCAAACTCAAGGTAGCCACAAAATTAACCGACAGTTTCCTTTCATACTCAATAGAAAATAAAGATCGCAAACTCCTTATTAAAGAGATATCACCTACGAAGAACTTGATATCACATTATAGAGGAATTGCCTTTTTGGAGTTTACTCCTTAAGAATCGATTTGCATATATTATAAGGGGCCCGGTATGAGAAAAATGTGAGGAGTAAAATCTATCGATGAATGACAGCGTTACGAAAAAGTTTCGATACAAAAAGGTCGTGTTCAATAGTAGAAATGAAGTGAGTTATAGTTTTTTCAAGCGCGAGTAAACTCCAGTCGTGCGTCGGAGCTGACACACACAATTTTTTTTTATTCATAATTGGTAAACCCTTGGCATCATCTCACCTGATGGTAAGTGACGAAGTTGCCGAAGATGGAAGTGGGCTTACCAAGATTCCCCAATGCATTGGGGCACTGGTTATCTCATCTTCAAGCCCATCAATGTTCTTAGTATTGATGTTTGGCGGCAAGTAAAATGGTGGTAGGCAGTTAGAAAATGCCCTTCTACTAACAAAACCGAATCTTACAAAATTAGACTCCGCCGGGAATCGAACCCGCGACCTCCTGATGTGAAGCTGATGGACTTAACCATTACGCCACAGAGGTGGTATTTCAAACTATAACCTTTTTCATAAATTGGATTTTCTCTCATTGTTCTGAGGTTTGGGGATTCAATCCCCCCAGGTGTCGGTAATATCATGTACATGGCACCGCGGCCCGGCTGGTCGCTGGTCGCTGGTCGCTAGTCGCTGGGCGGCCTTCATGCAGCCGAGAGGCACGCCACTTTCACTTGCCCACCAAACCGCGCATGCGTGAAGCCTCGCCCACTAAATTGATGTGGTATTCCATCTCTAATTCGAACATATCTTTCTAATGTTCGAGAAATGGCTTGTTTAGACCTTGGTGGGTTTTGCTGCAAGACTTTTTCTCCTAGAATAGTTGTCTTAGCAGCATATACTGTCTGTACTATCCAGTTGGAATCCTGTCTTGTGTTTCCTTTAATTTGTGCGTATGATTTTCACCGTATGTTTTGGAATGTCCCGCCAGCTTCTTAGCTCAATGTATCGCGCTGTTACTACAACAAGAGTTCAAGATACAAAAACATTTTCAATTGATAGATAAATAATGGTTTATAAGTAGGTACTTATATATATTTGCAGTTGAGGCACACAAACATAATTCAAAATGACTTTCAACTACACTCACCATCATCATATCAGCTCATACACGTCCCCACCGAGGGGCGCGGGCCTACCCTAAATTAGGGCGATCGGGCCTAGGTCGACCACGCGGGCCCAGTGCGGTTTGGTCTACTTCATACACAACATTCAAGTTTCTTCGCAAGCGTGTGCAGGTTTCCTCACGATGTTTTCCTTCACCGAAAGAACGTCGGATAATCGTACATAGATATATGAAATCTAAATTCGGAAACATATTGGTACGTGGCAGGATTTGAACCACAACCTCCCAAACTGGAGGTAGCGGCTCTAGCCGTTACGCCACTGCCGCTCACCACTACACTCGCTAACGTTTTAACTTTTAACCCGGCATGGTAGTGGGAAGGCCTAACTTTGGATATAAATTATTTTTGTTATTTAATAATTGTTCACAAGGTAACAAATGATAAACAAACCTTAATTTAATAATAATAAAATAAAATAAAAAAGCAAAAGTTAAAATAAAAGAAATAATTTCATTTCAATTTGGAGCATTGCAAAGAAAAGGGGCTTGCTTAGTTTTAACGCTCGTAAGTATGTTTTAAACAAATACGTATGAGTGCATCTTACGTGCGGTTCTAAAGCTCACCTAATACCAAATCATAATTAATAAAGTTACCTATACAAACAAACCCAACTAACTGATTCCAGCAGAGGTCCAAAATACGATTGTATTCCTGAATCATTTGTTGCAAGTCTACTACTACACTCAATGTAGTCAATACTACACAAAATACACATAAATTGTAATGCTAGAACAATAAAAATAGATGTCAGGAATTTGACACAATAAATGATAATTGATAAGATTAGTAATACTTATTAATAACGTACTAAAATAACTGCAGACCCTACGTGAGCTGGAGCTTTGTCTTTATGTCATAAAACTGTTTTTTTAGAAGCCACTCCTTAAATCTGTTCTTAAAACAGTATAAGTAGAGGGTGCATCCCTGATGTCGTCTGGTAGCCGATTGTCCTAGACAAGCAGTAACGTCTTTTCCTAAACTCTGGAAAGAAAGGCCATACTCCACTTAAGGAGGCCAAGTATACCTACATTGGTGGAAGTTATAAGCTAGTTACAATCCCCACTATCAGAAGTTTTCAAGCCACCTGTAAGGCCCCTGATACGGCTTAACGACTGCAAACCAATTATAGCAACCGGCATCAATGGCTTGACGTGGCTTGCGATTCACGAAAACGGTCGAGATAAATGCAACTTACGGTCAAACCAATCCGAGTAATGACCGTGCTTCTGATCAATTAGCCTGCGTAATCGACCCAACCACGCAAGTAGCAAGGCCCTATTCTTATTTGGTACTTAACAGGCATAAATACAGACATTCGTGTAAGAAATCTCTGTTTACTCTGCCTTTGGTTTTGAAAGAAATATCGATATGATAAAAAGAAATAACCACAGTCAGGCCATCCTTTGTGGAGTCATCATTGGGTGTCAGATCAAAGTACAAGTGGCGTAGCTACCGGAGGGCTAGACGGGGCGGTGCCCCGGGGTCCCCAATCTCAGGGGGCCCCTCGGACTCCTACTTACAAACTGTTAATTGAACTAGTAAAAAATTTCTCCCCATTTCTCCCAAATTCTGAAACTTAACCCATGTTTTGATTTTTTGCGATTAATTTATCCAATTATTCATTCCTAAAAAGAAATTATTCTAGAGTACGTCGAATTCGGAACGCGGAGAATATACGGAACAAATCATTTTTAATTGTTTATTTGGGGCCGTAGTTTATTATCACGCTTTTATTAGCTTCACCTGTTTGTTTGTATGTTCTTTATGTACACTTTAAACGGACAGATTTAATTCAAACTTTGTAGACTTATCAAGAATCAGCGACAATATAATAATTTCATAAGTTTGAACTAAAAACACGCTTTTAAAGTACATCAGACTAAAAAGTAAAAAATAATTCTTAATATAAGTTGAAAATAATAATTAACAAAAAATACTAGTATTATTGTGAAAAAGTGTGGGTTGCTCGATAAAAAATATGGCCACAGAGTACTAAATAGTTATGGCACAGAGCGCCCCACGCTTTTTCACAATAATACTAGTATTTTTTGTTAATTATTATTTTCAACTTATATTAAGAATTATTTTTTACTTTTTAGTCTGACGTACTTTAAAAGCTTGTTTTTTAGTTTTTTTAAACTCTATTTATTAATTGTTTAGTTGGGGGCCGTAGTTCATTTCTTGCCCCAGGGCCTTTGGTTACCTAGCTACGCCACTGCAGCACAAGTTCGCCACATAGACAGCGCGTGCTCCTGCCTGAGCATTGTGAAACCGGTGTTGCGCAATAAGGTCGGCGCCAAGGACGCGGGTTCGTTGCCAGAAATAAATTGGCGTTTATGTCTGTCTAGCGTACAGCGTACGTCGGCGACGCCTGCGATGCCGCTTCGCCAAAAAACATGGCTTGTGTGTGTATGTCGTTGAATAGTTAATCAAGCTGACAAAAAGCTACGGCAAATCCGATTGCTGCTTCTATTTTTACAAGCTTTTGTTTAAGCAGTTCATAT
The DNA here is from genome assembly GCA_947284805.1 of Coleophora flavipennella. NCBI lineage: Eukaryota > Metazoa > Arthropoda > Insecta > Lepidoptera > Coleophoridae > Coleophora > Coleophora flavipennella. The sequence continues at coordinate 2,003,773 of OX369276.1, forward strand.
GTAGATAAGTAGTTCGCTTCAAAATTTGCGAGTTCAATTTGACCCACTTTCTGATTTTCGATTAAGCTGAAATTTTACATATACACGTTTAGTTTGGATTTGGATGACGTCATTCTAAATCCAATATGGTGGACTCCTATAGATGGCGGATCGTTTATTTTTATGCACCCCCATGATATTGCGATTAAGTGAAAATGTTTGCTGAGAAAATTTAAGCTTGTACCTAAATGTTTTTAGGTCTTTCTAAATGAGCTTATTCTTAGTAAGTATAGCTCTTGCTTACAGAAGGTCAAGGAACCAGGTGTACATGGAAATCACACTACCTAAGGCGAGCTATTGACTGGAACAGTTGTCTCTGTCTTTTTCTTTACGTGTAAAGAGTAAATAAAATAACCACACTTTTTCACTGTTTCAATGGTTTTTGGTTTAAATCAAAAACTACAATGAAAGTATAAAAAATAATAACATTAATCACTTTGTACTATCATAATAAATATTGTTGTATATTTTTGAAATTTATACTTTAAAATATTAGTCATAACTAGGGTTGAAAGTAACGGTGTTGAAAGTATCTTTGGGTTTTTTTTTCTATCGAGCCAAAACTGCTCAATCGTGTTTCTAATAGCTTTTGACTTTAAGGAGCATCATAAATAATAAGGGTATTTTTTTTTCAACTTGGATTTTCTATCGTTTAGGAGTAATTGACGTCAATAATAACGAAAATCTGTAATATTACCGCCCTAATGTTTTAATCGCGGTAGTATGGAGGTTTGTTTCCATTTTATTTGTTTCAATTATCGCCTAAATGGCTGAACGGATTTAGAAGTAATTTGGTAGGTAGATAGATCAAGCACTGGATTAATACAAAGGCAATTTTTTATTGTTGCATGCGCACTGTGCACTTTCGTTACACACAATTATAAACAAGCGGCCAAGCGAGTGTCGAACCACGCGCTAAGTGAAGTTCCGTAGTCTTAAAAAAAGACGTGTGGCACTCGGGGACTGCCGCGGTAAAGCTATTGCATAGCATTTTTTATCAACTTTTAACACTAAGAAAGTTACATCAGTAAAATTGACTAAGTCCTTTTAGTACCGCAAATCGCTAATAGATGGCACTGTAAGTTTTTTTAGAACGCGGTAGTTTTTTCGTTACGGAATTTCTTGATTCGGTCGCCGCGCTCAAAGCCCGCGATAAAAGCTATGCAATAGCTTAAAAAAATAAAAATGTTTATTATAAAAAACAAAGTTATTTTCGCAGTTAAGGAACATTTTATACGGATAATCTATGAAATTTTTACAAATTCAACTGCACATCTTAAGTTGGTGGACTAATTCTCCTTAACTAAGAAAGCCTTATTTTTATTTTATTTTTAATCAATTATACCTACGAGTATTATTTCCAATACTTTCAGATTTTCTGAATTATCGGTTAAGCTGGTGAGGCGTGGTGGGGACATTGAATAACTCTTAACAAAAATCACCACTTAAGAACTTAATATTGTGTAAACGAATCTTTTATCGGAAAAATTATCCCATCAAACTCTGAATACCATGAAACTTTGAATGTCCATCCGTCTGTCAGTCCGACATTTAAATACAGTATCTTTGGAACCGTAATAGGTACTGCTGGGTAGAAATATTAAGAGCCCGCTGGAGTTCATAAATCCCATACAAACGTAGTATTTGATTCATTTGTTAACCAAAGAACCGATTTTGAAATAATTTTATATCAATAATCGGATGACGTATATATGTGTCGGTATCGCATTACTTTTTTGAAAAACGAAACAGGAATCCGTCGTTTACCTTAAAAACAAGTTTATTGATTAATAATGGATTCCTGTTTCGTTTTTCAAAAAAGTAATGCGGAACAGACACAGATATACGTCACCCGATTATCTACATAAAATAATTTCAAAATTGGTTGTTTCGTTAGCAAATGTATCAAATACTATGTTTGTATGGGATTCATGAACTCCAGCGGGCTCTTAAGGTGGTCTCCGTGCAAGAAACGTGTATTAATTGTTTTTGATCCATCGTAAAAACAGTAATATGATATGTAACTTGGTGCGGTTATAGTAATAACCCTGAAAGAAAATAAAACATAAAAAAACCAACCAAGTCATACTTGCGCTAAAGTATATATATTAGTAACTAATAATACAGTATGGGCATACTGCCGCTCTCTAAATTGCGACCTCACCTATATTAATACAATAGCACACTATACAATAGCTTAATAACCCCATACATGTGCTAAGTACGCGGGAAAATATTATTTTTTTAGGATTTTTTTTTACAATTTTGTTGGCGTTATGAGTATAACGAGCAAACGAGCAACGAGCGTTATCGGTGGCGTAACGGCTAGGGCCGCCGCCTACTGTCCGGGAGGTCGTGGTTCGAGACATGTCATGTACCAATGTGATTTCGAATTTCAATCTAATATGTACGTTTATCCGTCGCTCTTACGGTAAAGGAAAACATCGTGAGTAAACCTGCACACGCCTGCGGAGAAACTCGCAGGTTGTGTGTGAAGTCGACCAACCCGCACTGGGACCGCGTGGTCAACTTAGGCCCGATCGCCCTAATTCAGGGTAGGCTCGAGCACCTCGGTGAGGACGTATAAGGCTGATATGATGATCGATAAATATTATACAGCTATAATCATACAAAACTTTACCTTTTTGCACAAAATATAGTCTTCGAATAAAACGGCTGTGACATATTGACAGACAGATGGACATGGTGAAACTATAAGGATTCCTGGTTCGACTACGGAACCCAAAAAAGAGGTTGATTTATTTTGTTTCTATACCTAGACAGAATACATGTACGTATTCACAAACATTCCTATTAAAAACGAGCTGCACATAAAAACATTTAATAACGAGTCGTCAAAAATAATAATAGGTGGGATGTTTATTGCGGCGTAGAAACAACTGCTAAAAAACAACTAGGTAAGTGTTGTAATGTTTTTAACTTGATTTAAACCTGGGTAGGTAAAATTTAATAAAAAAAAGCATAGCAAAATTGCCGCTCTTTTTTGAGGCGTCGGGTAAATTGTATTCTATTCTATGTTAGTGACGGGATCAAGAATAATATACAGGGTCTTCGGCAGATGGTTGAAAATACGAAAATGGGGGATAGGTGGGGTCGCCTCCCACCTATTTTGAGAATTAAAAAAAATCTAGGACTTGTAATTTTTTTTACAGGATTTTTTTTCCTTTTTTTAGAAATTTTGCCATTTTTATACCTTTGAACACATGTAACTTTTTGTTTTTAAAAGCTAGCTCCAAAATCTTTTTTTAATAGACTTTTATAAGATTGTCGGCTCTAAAAAAAATTATGTTTGTTTCAAGTTATTGCTAAAAACAAAAATGTGGGCCCCCGAACTTAAAAAAAAAGTTGAACAAAAATTTAAAAGTCAATTTTGCGATGCATTTAAAAAAAAATAATGGGGCTGGAAGGCTTCTGTTTTTTTTAAAACATCTCTAAAGCTTAGGCTTTTGAATGGTATGTAATTTGTTTCGGTATCTTTTTTGTAACCGGAGTTGTTAATTTTTTTTACTCAATTGGACCATGTTGACGAAATTCCACTAGTTACATGTTTTGTGAAATGTATCAAATGCAAAGTTGAAAATAATGTAAATACTTACTGTTGGGACGGTTACAAAGAGCAGGTACGTTTTTTTACATTCTTGCACACACATAATGGCTATCTTTTGTCATTTATTGGCATATTGGAGTTAGCACTTCCATATGCCAATAAAATGTCCGCATATTCCGCATTGGTAAATTGAGCCATTTTAAACCACAACAAAGTCTTAACAAAACGTCTGATAATAACAAAAAGTGACAAACAACAACAAAACAGCTCTGTATGGCTCCCGGCTTAGAATAGGGCCATCCTATTTCATCCAATAGGTGTCGTAAGAGCCGACTAAGGGACTCAAACCGGAGGATGGGCAGCAGCGTCTTTCCGTGACTTGCAGCCAATCTGCAACACTGCGATCGCCAACCCGCCTGCCAAGCGTGGCGATTACGGCAACACCCCCCAAATGACCGACACAAATAAAAAACGGCCCCTAGTCCCCGGCGGCCCCGCTATTCCTGGCTCCGGTAGCGGTCAAGGTAACGGCGGGGCATGGGGTGCGAAGAATCCCCGGCAGATGCCAGGCTACCAACACAAAAGACCTCTGGCCCTGGCAACCTACAACACGCGCACACTGCGAACCGACGTAAAGCTAACAGAACTCGAGGAAGCATTGAGCAGGTTACGATGGGACATCGTAGGATTGTGTGAAGTCCGAAGAGAGGGGGAGGACACCATAATCCTTAAATCCGGAAACCTGCTCTATTTCCGGGAGGGCGACCAACTGTCCGAGGGTGGTGTCGGGTTTCTAGTCCACAAGTCCCTCATTAACAATGTGGTCCGGATCGAGAGTGTTTCGACGAGGGTAGCGTACCTTATTCTCCGAATTACCAAACGGTATTCGCTGAAAGTTATTCAGGTTTATGCACCGACCGCGCAACACTCCGACGACGAAGTGGAGCTCCTATATGAGGATATCTCTAGAGCTCTACATAACAGCTCCCGGACTCAATACACCATTGTTATGGGGGACTTTAACGCGAAACTGGGCAAACGAAGTGATGGTGAGCTGAGAGTGGGGCAATTTGGATATGGAGAGAGAAATGCACGTGGCCAGCTGCTGGCCGACTTTATGGAGAAGGAGGGCCTCTTTATGATGAACTCCTTCTTCAAAAAGCCTAAACAGCGAAAGTGGACATGGTTGCATCCCAATGGCGTAACGAAGAACGAGATCGACTTCATCTTGTCGACAAGAAGGCAAATATTCAATGATGTCTCTGTGATCAACTCAGTCAAAACAGGAAGCGATCACCGAATGGTAAGAGGCACATTGAATCTAAAGACCAAGCTAGAAAGATGTCGACTGATGAAGTCCACACTCAGACCAGCGCCCATCCAGTTCCAAAACCCCGAAAACTTTCAGCTCGAGTTGCACAATCGCTTCGAATGCCTAGGAGACTGCGAGAATGTGGACGATTATAACGACAGGTTCGTGGAAATTGTCCAAACGGTCGGGTCTAAGATTTTCAAAACTCGCCGTTCAAACAGAACCAAAAAAATCTCTGACTTGACCAGCAACCTCATGGAAGAAAGACGAAGATTGGTTTTGCAGTCCTCTGAAGACGCTACTCAGTATCGGCAACTAAACAGGCAGATCTCTAAGTCTCTAACTCACGATTTGCGCCACTATAATACAAATTGTATTAAAGAGGCGATTGAGAACAACAAAGGCTCAAAAGTGTTCGCGAGAGATCTGTCTGTTGGTCAAAGTCAACTGACCAAGCTGAAGACTGAGGACGGCAGGATCATATCGTCTAAGACTGAGTTGCTGGAAGAAGTTGAGAAGTTCTACGGACAATTGTACACGACCACACGTCTGCCTGTCAGCGATCTGGCTAAAGACCCAAGAGCTAGACTTACCCGACACTATACCGAAGATATCCCGGACGTCAGCCTGTACGAGATTAGAATGGCTCTTAAACAGCTTAAAAACAATAAGGCACCGGGTGATGATGGAATTACGGCTGAACTTCTGAAAGCAGGTGGAACACCGGTACTTAAAGCTCTTCAGAAATTATTTAATTCCGTTATACTTGAAGGACAAACGCCTAAGGCATGGCACAGAAGTGTGGTCGTGCTTTTCTTCAAAAAGGGCGACAATACCCTGCTGAAGAACTACAGACCCATCTCACTTCTGAGCCATGTCTACAAACTGTTTTCGAGGGTCATTACGAATCGTCTCGCACGCAGGTTTGACGACTTCCAGCCTCCCGAACAAGCCGGTTTCCGAAAAGGATTTAGTACCATAGACCACATACATACGCTGCGGCAGATTATACAGAAGACCGAAGAGTACAATCAGCCACTATGCTTGGCGTTCGTGGACTATGAGAAAGCCTTCGATTCGGTCGAAACCTGGGCTGTGTTACAGTCTCTCCAGAGGTGCCAAATTGACTATCGATACATCGAAGTGCTGAAGTGTTTGTATGAAAACGCCACCATGTCGGTTCGCCTCCAGGATCAAAACTCGGAACCTATCCAGCTGCAGCGAGGGGTGAGACAGGGAGACGTTATATCTCCGAAACTGTTCACCGCCGCCCTGGAAGATGTTTTTAAGCTTTTGGACTGGGGTGGACTCGGCATCAATATCAACGGCGAGTACATCACCCACCTTCGATTCGCTGACGATATCGTGGTCATGGCTGAGACTATGGACGACTTAGGCACAATGCTCGATGGCCTCAGTAGAGCCTCTCAACAAGTGGGTCTTAGAATGAACATGGACAAGACGAAAATTATGTCAAACGTCCGTGTCATACCTACTCCTCTGAAGGTTGGAGGCTCTACACTCGAAGTTGTTACCGAATATGTATACCTGGGACAAACAGTCCAGTTAGGTAGGTCCAACTTCGAGAAAGAGATCAATCGTCGAATCCAACTCGGCTGGGCAGCGTTCGGGAAGCTTCGCAATATCTTTACGTCCCAGATACCGCAGTGTCTTAAGACCAAGGTCTTCGACCAATGTGTGTTGCCAGTGATGACGTACGGAACTGAGACATGGTCGCTTACTATGGGCCTCATAAGAAGGCTCAAGGTCACCCAAAGGGCAATGGAGCGTGCTATGCTCGGAGTTTCTCTGCGTGATCGAATCAGAAACGAGGAGATCCGTAAGAGAACCAAAGTAACCGACATAGCTCTCAGAATTGCTAAACTTAAGTGGCAGTGGGCGGGGCACATTGCTCGTAGAACAGATGGCCGTTGGGGCAGTAAAGTTCTCGAGTGGCGACCACGCACCGGAAAGCGTAGTGTAGGCAGGCCTCCCACTCGGTGGACCGATGACCTGGTGAAGGTCGCGGGAAGCCGCTGGATGCGGGCAGCGCAGAACCGGTCGTCGTGGAGATCCTTGGGGGAGGCCTATGTCCAGCAGTGGACTTCCTTCGGCTGATATGATGACAAACAACAAAAAAAACTTAACAAAATCACAAACACAGCAAAGTGAAATTAACGAAAACAAAAAAAAAACGTTAAAGTTATTAACGTTTGTGATTTTGTTAAGTTTTTTTGTTGTTTGTCACTTTTTGTTATTATCAGACGTTTTGTTAAGACTTTGTTGTGGTTTAAAATGGCTCAATTTACCAATGCGGAATATGCGTGGAAGTGCTAACTCCAATATGCCAATAAATGACAAAAGATAGCCATTATGTGTGTGCAAGAATGTAAAAAAACGTACCTGCTCTTTGTAACCGTCCCAACAGTAAGTATTTACATTATTTTCAACTTTGCATTTGATACATTTCACAAAACATGTAACTAGTGGAATTTCGTCAACATGGTCCAATTGAGTAAAAAAAATTAACAACTCCGGTTACAAAAAAGATACCGAAACAAATTACATACCATTCAAAAGCCTAAGCTTTAGAGATGTTTTAAAAAAAACAGAAGCCTTCCAGCCCCATTATTTTTTTTTTAAATGCATCGCAAAGTTGACTTTTAAATTTTTGTTCAACTTTTTTTTTAAGTTCGGGGGCCCACATTTTTGTTTTTAGCAATAACTTGAAACAAACATAATTTTTTTTAGAGCCGACAATCTTATAAAAGTCTATTAAAAAAAAGATTTTGGAGCTAGCTTTAAAAAACAAAAAGTTACATGTGTTCAAAGGTATAAAAATGGCAAAATTTCTAAAAAAAGGAAAAAAAATAATGTAAAAAAAATTACAAGTCCTAGATTTTTTTTAATTCTCAAAATAGGTGGGAGGCGACCCCACATATCCCCCATTTTCGTATTTTCAACCATCTGCCGAAGACCCTGTATAACTGTTTAATAACCTCGCACTCTAAAATCGATCGAGATTCGAGCCATTTAGAAGATATCATCTACTCTGTGATATCGTGGAATAAAGAAACATACACACACACAGGGTGCGGCAACTGGTTCTCCCACATTTCAAAAAATCACTGCGCGGGTAGGTGTAGTTGGAGACCTAGAGGGGTGCGGTTTTGGGACGTTTGACGCGGGAAGAAGTCTAGTTTTAATTTGTCGCATGGTGTGGTCACGCGAGCATCGTGCGTTCGTTGTCGAGGTATTCATCAAAAACCGTACCATCATACTAGATGGCGCTACTTTCTTCACGTTTGAAAAAAAAACATGTTAATTGTGTGGAGACTTTCAATTTTTTTTTTATTTTTAGTATTTTTTTTTTATTAAAAATTTAAGTATGTTTGTTGTTATAGCGGCAATAGAAATGCATCATCTGTGAAAATTTCAACTGTTCAGCTTACGAAATGCAGCCTGGTGTCCGACGGACAGACAGACGGACAGCGGAGTCTTAGTAGTAGGGTTTTAGGGTTTTTATCCTAGGGGTACGGAACCCTAAAATAGCGAATCTGTCCCAAACGATACTGTAACGTGTTGTAGGAATTTTTGCGGCCAAAAACTGAGGAATATGGGGAAGAATATGACACAAGGAACTTCTGGTTCCAGCTGGATAGGGCTACACCCATACAGCCCGTCGTTCGCGTGAGATTCTGTAGGACATGTTCGCCGGTCAAGGGATTTCATTTCGTGGCTCCCTCGCTCGCCGGACTTGGGTCCCTGCGACTTCTTTCTGTGGGTTAACCTCAAGGGTGGGGTTTTTAAACTTCACCCTACGGCCCTTGAAGACCTGAAGGAGGCAACTGAGGAGAAAATCATCACAATTGATACCTCTGAGCTGAGGAGAGTCATGAAAACTTCCGCGAAAGATTCCACATGTGTATCGCTTGCCAAGGCCGTCATTTGGACGACATTGTTTTTAAGAACTAAGTTTAAAAAAAACTAGATTATTTAAGCTTTTAGAATAAAGAATAGTTTTTCAGATATCTCGTTTCGTTTTTTTTTACCAGCTCCTTCAAAAGTGGAAGAACCAGTTGCCGCGACCTATACATTACACCTGTACATTACACCTGCACATTTCACCTGTACATTATACCTAAACATTACACCTGTAAATTACACCTGTACATTACAACTGTACATTACAACTGTACATTACACCTATACATTACACCTATACATTACAACTGTACATCACACCTGTACAATACACCTGAAATCAATACACTCCTTTTTTGTGGGCAGTCGTGTAAAAATCAACGTTTATTTGTTGTTCGTATTTTATTCGCTGCCATACCGTCCATCCAATTACATTGAAACTTCGTACAAATATTGCGCGCACGCCCAGGAAAAACAAAAACAAGTGAAGTAGGTAACCTATACAATGTTCTCCGTGGGTTCTCATGGTCTTATCATATGGCTAGAGTAGTTTCTCCTTATAATAATAATAAATTGTACATCCACAAGCCTTCACCATCTGTCGTAGTTGGATATACACAAATCAACAATAACTAATAAACTTAGGTTCATAGTCTTTCTTTGTTTAGCCATTTCCCATTGTTTGGGGTCGGTTCTCCTCATTCTGCGGCGCCAGGAAAGTCTGTCCTGGGTTATCGAAACATTTGTTTGGGCAAGCTCTAAGTCGTTGGCCACCGTGGACCACCAGGTGGCTAGTGGGCGTCCTCTAATTTTCTTATTATTTTGCGACTTGGTCTTCGGGGCGTCTCATGACATGACTGAACCATCGTAGGCGGCTCTCGGTGAGTGTTTCTGCTATAGGCGCGACCTTTAAACTTACTAATATTTAAGAAACACCCGGAGAATCCTACGGTAGGCATAGTACATATCAATTACTGATCAATATTTTGACTGTTTGTCCAAATCAAAAACCGTCGTCGGTGACATAATACAAACGTTTTTGAAGTTAATTCTGATGAAATTTACGTTTAGTCTGTGCGATAAGTGTGTGAAGTGTGAAGCATTATTTGCTCAAAAAAATATACTCATAATTTAAAAAGATATTTTTTAGGGTTCCATTGTCAACAAGGTACCCTTTTAGTTTCGCTATGACAGTCCGTCTGTCTGTCCGTGGCTTAGCTCAGAAACTATGAGCACTAGAAAGCTGTAATTTGGCATGGATATAAATATTAATCACGTCGACAAATTGGTACGTACTAATATATATATACTTTGGTGGTACAATTAAATTTTTAAAAAAATGTTTTTAGGGTACCTCCCCTATATGTAAAGAAGGGGTAAAAATGTAGACATACCCTATCGTGTGAAATATCGTTGAATAGGTCTTTCAAAATTTGGTAAATAAATAATTTTCAAATTTAGGGTTCGCTAAGATGACTTTTCGATTCAGTGATTGGTTTGCGAAATATTAAGCTTTAAAGTACTTATTTTTGCTAGAGTCAAGTGTGTTCTCTAACAGCCTACCTCTTCTCTCGTACCCGTTACACCACCATTTTAGGACATATTAAAAAAAATTAAAATATTTGGATAAAAGGAAAACTATACCGGATAAGTAGGTTTTCTTATTTTATAAGTAATAGTCGACCAACTTAAAATGTGCAGTTGGATTTGTAAAAAGTTCATAAATTTTCCATACAAAATGTTCTATTACCAACTGCAAATATATTTTGTTTTTTTTTAAATTATACATTTATTTTTTGAAAAGACTACGGAAACCTCTTTACACGAGTCCGATTTGCACTTGGCCGGTTTTTTATTTTTTAGTATCACTATTCTTGATCGCTGTCTTTTGTATACCTTCTATTTACTATGGTTTAAGTTATACCTACTCATTTTCTGCCATTTCATTAAATTAATAATTAACAGTAAGTTTAGCCAGATGTGTCTCGACTTTTAATTTTTTCATTCATAATCAGCTCATATACGTCCCCACCGAGGTGCTCGAGCCTACCCTGAATTAGGGTGATCGGGCCTTAGTCGACCACGTGGGCACAATGCGGGTTGGTCGACTTCACACACAACCTGCGAGTTTCTCCGCAGGCGTGTGCAGGTTTTCTCACGATGTTTTCCTTCACCGTAAGAGAGTCGGATAAACGTACATATGAAATCTAAATCTCGGATTATTTAACTATAAAACATGGTCGTCCTACAAGACGATATGCCTAAAGAGGGTTGGCCAAATCGACTAATGATAAGTATCGAACGATGGGCTTGAATAAGTCAGGCACGTCATGAAATGGCGGTATATCACAATGTGGCTAGGCGCATCATGATCTGCCTGATGTACAGATCGGCCGCTGACATACCTACATATATACCTTGTGTAATACGTATAAAAGATAAAATATGGAAATAATTTTTTGTTTGTTTTTTAAATGTCAACCAAGAATTCATTGATCAAGAATTTTTTTTTATTTGAGTGCGTTTGACTGCAACTCACCTGATGGTAAGTGATGATGTAGTCGAGGATGGTACATGCAAACTCAAATAATGCCTATTCACTCTAGCCTTACTTTGAATTAGATAGGTGTGCAATTTGTACAATCAGACCAAATGAGATGATGTTGTAATCCAGAAAAATTGGGAACCCAAGAAAAACAACGGATCCCTTTTCACATGTTTCTACAGGGTGTAAGAAAATGTATGTAGGAGCCATCAACATGGCGCTTGTACAGAGTCCAGCACATAGTGCGATTCTGATCCATAAGCATGCGGCATAAGAACGGTAAAAAGTCCAAATTGTCTAGCTTGATGAGCTGGCCTCTGTACATATCTTACCAAAAAACTTCTTCCAACAAACACCTACCTACGAGTCTCAATTCGCAATAAAAACTCTTAATACAAATCGATCAGCTGATTGACTAATTTTGTGCATTTTTGTAAGGATCATCGATTTTTTTTTATTCAGCATGATGAGTAGAAGCCCCAGTTAACGGGTCCTGTATCAATTTCGTTACATCTGTATAGTGTTTTTTTTTTATTGAACATTGGTTGAACACAAACAGTGACGCACAAGGTCATTAACACAGATAACATCACAAACTTAGTTACGTACATGTTCCGTGGATACATGTTTCACATATTTATACAGTGTCGTATAATGTCTGGTCAGCATGTTTTTCCAAATCAAAATTAATTTTTCAAGGTGACTGGAAATTATTGTGTTCCTTCCAAGAGGATAAAGTTCATTTCATTTACAACAAAAAGTCGTAATATCAAGGGGTCGGATATCAATTGTTTTTGAGTCATGGCTAATTAATTTTTTCAGGTTTTGTATGAAAAATGCATTTTCTTGAATTTAACGTGTTGTTTTGGGGTTCTATACATCCAACTTTATAGAGAAATTGTTTTTTTATTTTTTATAATTGCATGTGATTTGTTATCTTTTTCCCGACTTGGAAAAAGTATTTTAAACTAATAAAAAAATATTTTTTAAGAAATTTAGATCGTTTTAACCTTCAGTAGTCTGGCATAAAAAAAACTCTACCCGAGTGTCTCTCCGTCCGTCTGTCACATCTGATTTTCTCCAAGACTGCTGGACATAAAAGATAAAATTTGATATATATGTCGAGTTTGATGACTCAATCACGATCACATACTGCAAATGAACAAATTCAGATTTTCAGAGGTTGATTTTGGGGGGCTAAGAATATAAAAAAAGACTTTACTTATATATTACGTGACATATCAAATGAAAAGGCTAGTTGTGAGAATTACAAAAACATTTTTAATAATTTGAAAATGTATAGAAACTGTACAATAAATTTAAAAAAATCCCCTTATCTCCGACCCCATTCTAAGCCATTCCGTCCATCTGGTTAAAAAAAATAAAAAGTTTCTCCAAATATATATACAGTGTGACATATCAAATAAAGGGGTTAATTGTGAGAGTTACAAATATATTTATTTTTTATAATATTATATTGATAGTTTGGAAGATATTTAAAAAATGTACAAAAATTGAGCATCCCCCTATTTCCGAAACCACTAAATCAAAAATTTTAAGAAATATACGGAACAACTTACTCATTTTACGAGCTTTAGTTACTTACGTTTAGTTACTTAAATTTTTAAGTTTAGTTTTTTTTAATTAACTTAATTAACCGTTTGGAGCGTCGGTGACGTAAGGGCTAGGGCCGCCGCCTCCTGTCCGGGAGGTCGTGGTTTGAATACTGCCACGTACTAATGTGATTTCGTATTTAGATTTCATTTAGACGCTCTCACGGTTAAGGAAAACATCGTGAGGAAACCTGCACACATCTGCGGGGAAACTCGCAGGTTGTGTGTGAAGTCGACCAACCCGCACTGGGCCCACGTGGTCGACTAAGGTCCCTTCGCCCTAATTCAGGGTAGGCTCGAGCCCCTCGGTGGGGACGTATATGGGCTGATATGATGAACCTTTTACAAAAATTACAACATTCTTTTATTCCTAACCTTTATTCAATATATCATAACAAAAGTTGATCAATTAGCAACTTTGCACAAAACTCCTTAAACTGCACCCGAAGCCGCATGCTGTGCCACGGGCAGTACAGAGCTAGTACACTCGTACGTGTGGCAGTATAAACTGCACCCGAAGCCGCATACTGTGCCACGGGCAGTACAGAGCTAGTACACTCGCACGTGTGTTAGTATAAACTGCACCCGAAGCCGCATGCTGTGCCACGGGCAGTACAGAGCTAGTACACTCGTACGTGTGGCAGTATAAACTGCACCCGAAGCCGCATGCTGTGCCACGGGCAGTACAGAGCTAGTACACTCGTACGTGTGGCAGTATAAACTGCACCCGAAGCCGCATACTGTGCCACGGGCAGTACAGAGCTAGTACACTCGCACGTGTGTTAGTATAAACTGCACCCGAAGCCGCATGCTGTGCCACGGGCAGTACAGAGCTAGTACACTCGTACGTGTGGCAGTATAAACTGCACCCGAAGCCGCATGCTGTGCCACGGGCAGTACAGAGCTAGTACACTCGTACGTGTGGCAGTATAAACTGCACCCGAAGCCGCATGCTGTGCCACGGGCAGTACAGAGCTAGTACACTCGTACGTGTGGCAGTATAAACTGCACCCGAAGCGGCATGCTGTGCCACGGGCAGTACAGAGCTAGTACACTCGTACGTGTGGCAGTATAAACTGCACCCGAAGCCGCATGCTGTGCCACGGGCAGTACAGAGCTAGTACACTCGTACGTGTGGCAGTATAAACTGCACCCGAAGCCGCATGCTGTGCCACGGGCAGTACAGAGCTAGTACACTCGTACGTGTGGCAGTATAAACTGCACCCGAAGCGGCATGCTGTGCCACGGGCAGTACAGAGCTAGTACACTCGTACGTGTGGCAGTATAAACTGCACCCGAAGCCGCATGCTGTGCCACGGGCAGTACAGAGCTAGTACACTCGTACGTGTGGCAGTATAAACTGCACCCGAAGCGGCATGCTGTGCCACGGGCAGTACAGAGCTAGTACACTCGTACGTGTGGCAGTATAAACTGCACCCGAAGCCGCATGCTGTGCCACGGGCAGTACAGAGCTAGTACACTCGTACGTGTGGCAGTATAAACTGCACCCGAAGCGGCATGCTGTGCCACGGGCAGTACAGAGCTAGTACACTCGTACGTGTAGCAGTATACAACGCGTTTACTGCTGTTGCCAACTATCGGCTAGGCCGGGTCGAGGTTTTCTTTTTGCATTGCGTTCGTAATCGCCGAACACATGCCTCCATAGGATCCGCGGACTCGAATAGGGTTGACACTGCAAACGTTTTTTTTTACTCACAATTAAAAAAATAGTTTTTTTGTTGCCCTGTATATCTTAGCAAATTTTGATGTTTTTAGGTGCCCAGATTACGAATTTATTCATGAAAGTATTGAATGTGCTCTTGTTTTTATGATCAATTATTGGCTTGTTAGAAATAAAATTTATTTCCCAGGCATGATTAGAGTTCTCCGCAAAAAAACGAGAGCAAATCTTATAAAATCATTCATAGTTTCATGAATTCTGAGCATAAATATATCCAAAATCGATCTTACATCTAGGGCAACAAAACCACTGTAGACCAGAATTGGTAAGCCCTTGGCATCATCTCACCTGATGGTAAGTGACGATGATGCCCAAGATGGAAGCGGTCTTACCAAGATTTCCCAACGCAATGTAGAACTGGCTATCTTATCATCAAGCCGTAACACATCAATGTTGTTAACACTGATGTTTGGTGGCAAAACTTAGATGAAATGGTGGTTGCTAGCCAGGCGGGCTTAGAAAATGCCCTACCACAAACCAAACCAAGTCTTACAAGTTGATCTCATCGGGAATTGAACCCGCGACCTCCTGATGTGAAGCGGATGGGCTAACCATTACGCCACGGAGGCGGTTGAACAAATATTATACTGTCACTTTATTGTAGTTACTTTCAGCTTTCAGTACTTTGTACACACCTTTATGAAATACCGAATGAACGATTGATTAAATTTGTTAACATAACAGATTTTATTCAACTTTTTATCGCCATCGTTATTAGTAGTAAGTTCCCAATGGGACTACACTGGTTTTGTAATTTTAACAATTATATATCACTTCTAGACATCTACGGAGTTTTCATTTGGTTTTCTCATATAAACTCCTTAGTCTATCTATACCAAGTAGCGCCTAGTAGCTAGTAGCGGTGAACATAATATGTTAGGTGATAGCATTAAAACTCATTGCCTAAGAACAAGACAGTGCTGACAGTCTAAATCGAAGTCTTACATCGAACGTAGGTAGGTATGTCTGCTTGATTTTCGTCAAGGCACCCAAATCAAATATGAACTCAAGAGAGACTAATCGACTTGTATCGGAAGTATTATACTTGTTTAGTTAAGTACTTTACTCGTCAGGTATTTTCGATTTCCAAGCGCCGCACGACACAGCCCTAAGGCTGAGATGCGCACGAGTCGATCTCGGCTCGGTAGCATGTAGCAGGTGGCCGGCAAATATGTCATCACCGTTATACAGCCACGTGATGCTTGCGACCGCGCAGCCGCTCGCCGCTACCTCAGCATCGATACGATAACGTTTCGACACCTATGGCACAAGTTTAGTTATCAAATCGAATCGGTAAAATGATGTTCGGTATTCCGAATTAGAGAAATACCTGTTAGTTCGAAATTAGAATTCAAACTTTTTAGCAGTCCTCGGTACAACGTAAAGCGTATTACAAGATTTACAAGGTACAACCGGAGGCAGGTATACTCTTTCACGCAAAAACTACTGAACGGATTTGACTGAAATTTGGTAGGTAGACAGATTAAGGACTTGGAACACATAGGCTACTTTTTTCACGCTCGCGAGCCGCTTGCGGCAAGCGCACTGCGCACCCTCGAAAAGTTGATGATGTCAAGGGTTTACCAATTGTAAATAAAAAAAAATAAAAAAAAGTCATAAAAATTCGCGGGAAACAGCTAGTCATATATAACGAGAGAAAAAAGAGTCCAAATGTCAAAGAATTTTTACTGCTTATTAAATTTATAGAAAAAACTAGTTATTCCAATGTGATAGATGAGCTTGAATGTTTTTACAATGTTTTCAGTTCTCGGCTTAACCGCAAATAAGGTCCTTAACCATACTAGTGGCCCAAGCCCCCCTTTGCAGATCTCTGCGCCCCTCTTGGCTGGCGCACCCCCCACTTTGATAAACCCTGATTTAACAAAACTCAAAGACTGCATTCCGTCTCATAAATGAGTAGTTTTTAACATAGGTAACTATTTTGGTGACCTACATAATCCAAGCAGCAATGTCGACAAAAGGGTTTAAATTTTTCGCATGGAGACTTGCGCAGTACCAGCTCCGCTATTTTCAAAATAGCGTCGCATAACTGAAAACATATATGTACATATAGATGAAAAATATGTAATCGTATGTAGTACATAATTAGAAGCGCCGGTGGCTCAACCGGTAACGACTCGGTCCTCCTAAGCGGAGGTGCCAGGTTCAAATCCTGACGGCTAATGTACCCAATGAGTTTTTCGAAACTTACGTGACTTACTCACCGATTGCTTTAACGGTGAAGGAAAACATCGTGGGGAAACCTACACACACCTGCGAAGAAACTCGAAGGTTATGTGAGAAGTCGACCAACCCGCACTGAGCCCGCGTGGTCGACTAAGGCTCGATCGCCCTAATTCACGGCAGGCTCGAGCCCCTCGGTGGGGACGTATATGAGCTGATGTGATGAATAAATAATACCCTAAAACAGGATATTATAATAATTGGGCATAAAGAAATAAAATTAAAAATATTTTATGTCATTCTGCAATTTTATTTGAAATTGTCTCTGTAATGAATGTGACATTTTAGGACGTAAAGCGAAATGTCATTTTTAGATTTTCTGTATGTCACCTATCAAAATATACAAGTTTTTAGTGCGGCGCAATGTTGTCAAAAGAAAAACAAAATTGACCGGCAATAATTTTTAAACCCCTTTTTACTTTCGAGCGACGAAGGAATAAAGAAAGTTGAGATTATGATGGGGATCGATTGTCTTACACTTAAAGAGTCCGAGTCACCAGGCAACCGCCGTTTATTCCTTGGATAGAACGGTTAGAGAGAGAATGTGTGTATGTGTGTGTGTGTGTATCTGTACGTCCGTTCGGTACTCTAAGTTCCCAAACTTACTGGGTGGATTTGGGAGAAATTCAGGTTAGAGCAAGGTTATTTTTAAATCTCCAGCTGTTTTTTTTCTTCAAGTTTCCTTTATTTTGATTTTTTAGTGTTGCCTGCCACTATAGTAAAAAATCACTTTATTTGTTTTTTCAATACTGGCTGTAACGATTTTGATGAAACTTGGTACGTTATTATAACTTTACATGTTCTACAGTATGTGGTAGTTTGTTATTCCAAAGAAATTCGGAATAAGGTATCTCCCATACAAATCCAGGTTTTTTGTTACTTTTTTTTTCAAAAATATCTCTAACGATTTAATTTAACTAGGACTTAAAAAGGTCTACCGCACTGGCTTCATTATTCCAAGAAAATCCAAGTAAGGTATCTCCCATACAAACAAAAATTTTTCATATTCTTGTATGCTTTGCTACTAAGTATGTGTAACTGTTGATTTGTGTGTGCCCGACTACGGCAGAAGGTGAAGGCTTCGCGAGCAAGTATGTACAGCGTGGATGTACAATTTATTATTATTGTGCAACGTCTATTTATTAACTTTCCTAGCCTCGAAGCAATAGAACCAGTCACCGCCCTTGTGGTGAAAGTCTATTGTTGGAGGATCTTTCGCAGCACCATTGCGTTGCGTTGGCAACATGCGACCAACTCACATTTAACATCAACATTATTCTTTCAATCTGACTTGTCTATGCCCAGGTCACACCCTGGACACTTCGTACAACGGGCCAGAAATGACATTTCAAAAAACGAATGACGGAACAAACAAAATGGCGGCGAAATCCTATATACGTTGGACAACCAAACTGTAACCAATATGAATCAATCTGGGAGACGAGGGGGTGAGGTCGCAATCTAGAGAGCGGCAGGGAGTGTTCATACTGTATGTTAGTACTAATATGTTATATACTTTGCCCAGGTCAAGAGCACGGACAGGCGGGGGACATTGCCTGTGTCAAACCAAAGATATATATATATTAATACTAACATACAGTATAGACACTCCCTGCCGCTCTCTAGATTCCGACCTCACCCCCTCGTCACCCAGATTGATACAGATTGGTTACAGTTTGGTTGTCGAACGTATAGGATTTCGCCGTCATTTTGTTTGTTCCGATATACCTTTTTTAAAAATGTCATTTCTGGCCCGTTATATGAAGTGTCCAGGTGTGGTCATACGAAGGTCAAAGTACCTATAGATGTCTCAACAAACTAGCAAAAAGAGTTAAGGCTTATACGGCCGCCAACGACCAACTTTGTAACCACTTTTAACTTCAATTAAGGATATTTTATCAAAATGGTTTTTTTTTGTAATTTACAGGATACAAAGAGTGATTTTGATTTCCTCGAATTCTGTTTTAATACACAGAACTAAAGAAAAAAATATCCTAATGCACCCTTTTTTCTAGTTGTAACTATAGAACTGCTGCAATTTTAATCGAAACATTATGATGATGATTTATAAACATCTTTACCAAACAATAAAAAACGATTCTGTTTTCTTATTTTTTGGAAATTCTTCTTATTTTATTTATAATAATTTAAAAACCACAATTTTCGCACGATTCGTCCGCAGCGATTGACGTAACAGCCAAGTTGCAGTACAAGCTAACAAGAACTTTATTTCCAAGCTATTTCGTTCGATGTTTGAAAAACCGTGAATGTAGTTGCTAATTTTAGGGACAACGGTGCCTTAAGAGACCTGAAGGGTGCTATGGACTAAGATATCGTATTGTGTTATTGTTCGTTCAATTCCTATTTCTTACTTTTCTTTTATTAACTTTTCCTATCTATCTGGTATCTGGGTATTGTTTTTGACTATGGTTAAGTTCACATTAGAAAAACTAGCCAAGTGCGAGTTGAACTCGTGAACCGAGGTCTCCGTACCACCACACAATATAAGTATTTGACTTAAGTTTTTACAAAAAAAAAGTATTTCCTTTCATTCTGTTTGGGATTCTTAGACTTGGTCGTTATTTTACACTTTTAAAATCACACCAAGTTCGACGCTTGAAAGTACACAGGCCAGCACATCAATCTAGACACTCGTAGTGCGATTCTGATCCATACGCATACGACATAAGAACGGTACAAAGTCCAAAGTGTGTAGCTTGATGTGCTGTCCGCTGTACCTATTACAGTCTCTACGATTTGAGAAAAACAAAAAGAGACCTTGAATAAAACCACCCTTTTTCTTTAATTTTAGTTTTTTTTTATTCACAATTGGTGAGCCCTTGTCATAGAATATATTTTAGGATCTAATTCTAGGATAATCCCATAATAACGTATATTATGTAAAGATTTTAACCGTCTATCTATTACAAAACATATAAGTAGCTAGGTATAGTACAGAACTACAGACGGTCGGATGGACAGACAGACGGCATAGGCTTAGTAGTTGGCTACCTTTGTTTACGGAACCCTAAAAACTACATTGACAGGCGTAAGGAAAGGACCACGATTTCAGTAATCTTTTTGGTTGGATTTTATTTTACCTTTTATTAGGCAAGTCAAGAAGGGAAAGAGTATGAAGGAAACACTATGGAGGCTTAAAAGTGGCACGAACTGTCACAATAGTTTTGTAGTGGATACTTCTTTGTTCGGAGTCTGGCAGGGCTATTGAGCTCCAACCCCCCCTCTAAAAAAGTAAGCGCAGGACTTTTGTATGTCACATCCGGAAAAGCTTTTTTTAACGCAGGAGAATTTGATTTCTAATTATAGATTATTACGTTTTTAATTAATAATGTTTTTAATCATATTATTTAAGTGTTTAAAATAACATAGCTTTTGAAATAACCTCGTAAGAAAACTTGTTGACTAATATATTTTTTTTATAATTTAACGGCTCTAGGATCAGACCTATTAAGACCTAAAGAGTATATACTTAATTGACGGTTGATCACGGACACAACCCGCTGCTTTTTTCTATTTGTGAACACAAGTTTAAGATACTGGTGTGGAATAAAAAGGAAATTCTTATTTCAAGTGCTTTCCACATAAAACATAGATACGAGTAAAACAAAAACAATATAAAAAACACACATTACATGACGTCAGCATTACTGCGTTGAAAAGTCAATAATACCACAGAAGAGCGAAAGAGTGAAAAAGGTTTTTCTTTGTTCAGTATACGAAACTGTTAATTTTCGACAAACTTAACAGATTAACTAAAGTTTGAAACGGACCTACAATTTTTTTTAACGGTTCTATTATTGGCGGAGTTTTTTAAAAATGCACTAACGATTTTATCTTGGAAAAACTAGGAAAGAGTTGTTTAGTTTTATGAGTTGAAACTTACTTACTTGAAACTTTTAAAATAATCTAGCTTAATAATATAATAAGATGTTTTCTAGAACGGTAAATAGAAATTGAAACCACAAGTCTCTAAAGTCTTAAGTCATCTCACGATTTGGTAAGAAAATTCTTCTATGTACAACGGAATTAAAAAACTGTCGACGTAACTTGGTACTCCACATCCGGTACCGAGTGCCGCGAAATTGTTTAGTTTACAATGTTTTTATGCAAAGGCAATAAAGAAATAAGCACGATGAAAAAACCAGTTTAATTTGTGCATACTTGGAATATTTGAGAGCAGCGCGCGGTCGATGGCCGCGAGGCGCGCGGTCTCATCGCGCTGCCCTAACCGCAGCGCACTAAACCCTATCTAGCTCTTCGTCTAGTTGCTTGCTACGAATACATGCAACGACACTGTTCTAAGGTGCATCTCTGTGTCCATATTGCTAGCTTATTTAGGTACACTGTTGTGGTATACTGTAACAGGTTAAAATTCGTTGCCCTATCAAATCAACCAACACGATAAACCGACCGATCGACCGTTATCGATAGTTAGCAGTCATCAACATACAAATTTTAAATTTAAGTAGGTATCTAATAAGTGAATGTCTTAATTAATTCTTAATAATATTGTTATTTTCAAGACACGTTTTTAATTATTTTTCTAGCTCATTTAATTTAAATGAAAACAACTCTTCTACTCAGCGCGTGTATTAGCTAAATATTTGTTTTAGGTACCCAATTCTCTTTTTTAAAGAATCTTTTACGCTTCTATCAATAGCATAACAAAACTATATTACATAATAAACATTACATAGCAAACTCAACTACTTACGCACAAAGCATCACATCACTCCTGACTCCTGAGTCCTGAGTCACATCCCGAGGTAGAGCTGTGCTCCCTCCGATTCATTGGTAACTTTTTGTCTCGGAGAATGCGAGTCGTCAGACTTTGGTCTGGTCTGCCGCAGCGCGGGGGGCCCGTACCTCGCCTCTTTTGTTTTTTATAATCGTGCAAGAATGCAAAACAATTATAATTCCCTCAAGGATAAGTCGCCGCTCCTTGGCCCTTGGGAACCGAGCGTACGTAATCGCGAACGACTCTCGTATCTCATTCTGCTCGCAACAAAAAAAATATTTGCTTAATTGGATTGGTTGAATCTGAATCTCGGCTAGGTCGTTCCTCGTTGAGCTCAGCGGAGGCTCCGAGGCGGGCGGGAGGACCGGCAGGCGGTCACAGGCACCGACTCCGCCAATCCATTTACGTTAATTACGTCGAGATGGGGATAAATCGGCGGCGTCCAGCCGTCCACCGCCGAGTTACGAGCGAGCCGACTATAAAATAAATTATACCCACTTCGTTCGCCTCCACTCAGTTTTTTGTCGATGAGCAAAGAAAGAAAAAAACAAAAGCAAAATCTCAAAAGGACGGAATACGAGGCAAAGACAAAGCTTGAATTTATCTACTGATAATATAGACGTAGGGCGGCGGGCTCGCCAGACGCGCAGTTGCCGGGTGGCCGCCGAATTATACCGGCGGGCATTCCTGGGCCCGCGCGCGCCCCGGCAAAAACATGATATATAGTGCCTGCGACGAAGCCTTGAGGATTGGGACCTGCCCTGCCCTGCCCTGCCCTGCCGCACGCTCTCGACAACTTACCTTAGCTTTGTGTCGGTTATTGTATTGTTTCTAAAACTCTACCTACAGGTGAAACTGGAATCAATAGCATCTTTTTTTTATTATTTTAAATTTGAGTGCGTTTGACTGCAACTCACCTGATAGTAAGTGATGATGCAGTCGAGGATGGTACACGCAAACTCAAATAATGCCTATTCACTCTTGCCTTGAAGATCCCCAAATTATAGGAATCGGGAAACACTGACGCAGGCAAGGAGTTCCACATCTGCGCTGTACGCATTTATACTAAGGATCTGTTAAGAATTGGTTTACTTATCAAATAATCTGCAAACTTTTTATGAAATAACGAGGAGGATCCATCCTGCTCCGCAGCATTATTTATTTATAATGGACATCGAAGGTGCGCGGTGGGCGAGCCGCGATCAATAGTGCGCGGTGGGCAATTTACACACCACATAGGTTTTTTAGGAATGTTGTTCAGTTTCATAAGTTCAACGACCTATTTAAGTTCCTGGGTGTTGTCTTTTTACATCCCGTATAGATTTAAGGGAAAATTGTTCAGTTTAATGAACTGAACGTCCTATTTAAGTTTCCGGGTGTGGTCTTGATAACACCCGTATGAGTTTTTTTGGGGAAAATTGTTTAGTTTCATAAGTTCAACGACAACAAGTTCAGAGTGTTATTTTTTACATCCCGTACAGATTTAAGGAAATGTTGTTTAGTTTAATTACTTCAACGACCTACAGGGTGGCGCAAAAGTCACGACGGGGTTGCAATAGGTTAAACCTTTTTTTTTTTTTTTAATTCGAACTCAAAAATATCTTCATGAGTGTTTTTTAATATCTCATTATAATTAAATAATAAATAAATAATTAAATATTCTGGGACAAATCACACATGGTCATCTGGCCCCAAAGTAGGATTCCCTGTGTTATGGGTTACCAGAGACTGATATACATACTTATATACGTTTAAATACATACATATATAGATATTTAACACCCAGACACAGAGCAAACAAATCTGCTCATCACACAAATGCTTGCCCTGGGTGGGGATCGAACCCACAACCCTCGGATCAGTAGTCAAGGACACTAACCACTGAGATTATAATGAGATATTAAAAACACTCATGGAGATATTTTTGAGTTCGGTTTTAAAAATTAAATCACGTAATATACCACTAATTTCAGCCTCACAAAGACGGGCTCCTTTGAAAGCACTTCTCATTACTCTCTTCAGAACATGGGGAGTTAGCAACCGTATTTCAGCTCGGATGTTGGCCTTCAGCTGCTCGATTGTCCTGGGTTTATTAATGAACACCTTGTCTTATAAATAGCCCCGGAGAAAATAATCTGGCGCTGTTAAATCAGGGGAACGAGCAGGCCAGTTAAATGTTGAAAATCTCAAGATTAAACCCTCGCTGAAAGTATCTCTTAGGGCGGTCCTTGTGGCTCGAGCCGTATGCGCTATGGCTCCATATTGTTGGAGCTACATCTCTGGAATGTCAACTGGAGCTCGCACTGAAAAAAAAATTAATAGCGATATCTCAAGCCATTTACAATACAGCGTTTCCGTCGTCGTCTTCAAATAAATAGGGCTCAATAATCCTTTGTGATGTAACTGCGCACCAGGCTATACACTTGATGGGTTTTAATTCATGCTGGTGAACCTCTCTTGGATTTTTCGTACCCCGAATTCTGCAATTTTGTTTGTTAATGAAGCCGTTCAAATGGAAATGAGCTTCATCACTCATTATCAAACGATCAATGAAGTCGTTATTATCTCCAGGCAGTTCATGAATCCGAACCGCGTAATTAATACGCTGATGATTATCAGTTGGCTTTTAATTCCTGGACTAATTGCACCTTATATGGATTTTTTAAAATCCTGTTTCAATATTCTATGAAGTGATCTCCTTTGGATTCCCAGCTGAGACGAACGCCTAAGCGTTCAGGTTTCCAGATTCTCCTCTACACTCGCTTGCACTTGAATATTGTCTGCACTTCGAGCAGAACGTGGTCTTCCAGTTCTTTGGAGATCGGCTACTGAACCTCTCTGCTGAAAACGTACTACCAACCGTCGAATCATGTGTTCAGAGAGAGTTTGTTACGCACATGGAAATGGCGGCGATACGCTCGCTGGGTTTGAATTATCGAATGATGATGATGAAACTAAAATTTTATGATTGTAGTACGTTGAATAACGATAAAATTATCCATGCTGAATATGCAAAATGTATTTTGTAATTTGTGCAAACAAAAGAATAAAAAATGTCGGTGCAAATGTCAGATTTTTTTATACCCCGTCGTGACCCAGTATTTAAGTTTCTGGGAGTGGTATTTTTACACCCCGTATGGGTTTTTTGGGGAAAGTTGTTCAGTTCATGAGCAGATCCTATGTTTAAAAGGACACCTATCCAATCCAACCAATGATTAAAATATGACTCAGCAGAAGAGATGCGATAGAATTTTCCACAGTTACAATATGGATTTTTAATTTACTGATATACCTATATTCTAACATATTACCATATAACTCCCTGCTGGTCTCTAGATTGCGACCTCCCCCTCTCGTCACCCAGATTGATACAGATTGGTTACAGTTTGGTTGTCGAACGTATAGGATTTCGCCGTCATTTTGTTTGTTACGTCATTCCTTTCTTGAAATGTCCTTTCTGGCCCGTTGTATGAAGTGTCCAGGGTGTGATATACTTCTCTATTGAAATTCCTAAAAGTGTAGCACATTTTCTAACACACGGACGTTGAAAATGTGCTAATTTCTCTCAGTTAGGAAGGTGCGACATTTAACGAATTTAAGCTTAAACTATGACTGTTTTCCTGTTGAATTCGTTGTAAATAGACTATAACGAATATAATATATTTCGCAGCCATATTGTAAAATTAGCCGTTTTACAAAACGACGCGCCGCTTCACTACTGAGTAAAAAACTCAGAATAAAACCAAGTTGGACGCAGCACCGCTTCGCGGGGCTCCTTTTCACGGTAGAACAATACTACGCTAATCTAACCTAACTGTTTGTCCGTCCGTTCGTCCGCTTGACTCGGTTTTATTCAAAGTTTCTTGAAAATGAAGCGGTAGCAGTTCAGTGGGACTTGCGTGGTTTGGTCGAGCACGCAGGTCTACTGACCTGGGGAACGGTCATTACCTGAATGGGTTTGACTGTAAGTGGCATTTTTCTCGACCGTGTCCGTGCTTTGCAAGCCACGTAAAACCGTTGGTGTCGGTTGCTATCAACAGATGACAGTTGTTAAACCGTAAAAGCGTCAGTGGCTCAACCGGTAACGACTCGGTCCTCCTAACCAGAGGTGTCGGGTTCAAATCCGGACGACCAATGTACCAATGAGTTTTTCGAAACTTACGTACATATACTCACCGATTGCTTTAACGGTGAAAGAAAACATCGTTAGGAAACTTGCACACACCTGCGAAGAAACTCGAAGGTTGTGTGTGAAGTCGACCAACCCGCACTGGGCCCGCGTGGTAGACTAAGGCCCGATCGCCCTAATTCAGGGTAGGCTCGAGCCCCTCGGTGGGGACGTATACGAGCTGATATGATGATGAAGCCGTGTCAGATACCTTTAGAGGCAGCATAAAAAACTTTCTGACACTGTGGTTCGCCACTAGCCCTACATCCTCTGCCACCCCAGACTTGGCCCCTCTGTGTGGAGTATGGCCGTAACTTCCCGAGTTTGGTAAAAGAGCCGCTACCCGCGCCCGAGCAGTGGGGAAGTTTCTGGGCTGTTAGGGCTTGTGCACAAATCACGCGAGGTTTTTTCGGCTACTTTTTGACCCCCTCCGTCCCCCTGGTGATAATCTTGTGGTGATATCTGGTGAGGTTCGCTAACCCCCCCCCCCTCACAACCTCACGTGTATGTGTATTTTTTAATTTAATGAAACCGAGAAAAACTATCTACTCATTTTTTTTCTTTGTTCATTCACTGTAGAAAAATACATGTGAGGTCTCCTTATACCCCTCCCCCAACGTGATCTGTCGTGATTTTTTCGTGAACCCCCCCCCCCCCCACTATCGAACCTCTCGTGATTTGTGCACGAGCCCTTAACGATAACCCAAGATATAATGAAAAGTCCAATTTTTTGTCCTTTTCGGTAAAGTCGTAGAACAAAAGTTGATCAGTTTTAAGGTGGTAATTTAATTATATACCAGTCACCCCGTAGGTTGTGGTTAATTGTATGTTTTGAATTGTTTGAGCCCGTCATAGGCCTAAATAAAACTGAACAAGTACGAGTTAAACTCGCGTGGAGAGAGTTCCGTACGTTGATTCAGAAATTTCCTATGTTACTTTAAATATCATAGGCTTCTTATAGGTTTTCCTGTAATTATAGGCAAAGAACTATTTTCTGTAGTTTCTGTGAATTTTTGCCTATTTTCTTTTAATAACTTCAAAACTGTCTTAAAATTAATATATTTGAGATTCTCACAACACGATATAGCTTTCAAAACTTTTTAAATTTTCTAATCTACCCCAAAAAGTGGCCCCGCGTGTTAATCATATTTGAATCACTAACCTTCATATGTGTACCAAATTTCAACTCAATCGGACATGTAGTTTCGGAGCAAATTGTCTGTGACAGACGAATAGACCGACACGCAATGGTTTTGTTTTTTTTCCTTATGAGGTACGGAACCCTAAAAACAAAAAAAAATGTGCCAAACTTGTTACTGTACTGCACCTTCCTACGTGAAATAGATTTGAGGTTGTTTAAATACAGGATGTTTAAAGCAAGCACCTTGCTATGAAACTGAACAACTGAACAACTTCCCCCAATCACGAACATTTATTTTCCACTATCGGTAAGCCCTTGACGTCATATCACCTGATGTCAAGTGACGATGATGCCGAGAAGCGGGTTTACCAAATTCTATAAAAACAACAAAAAAACTCCAGAAGTGTCCACTGAAGTATAAACTTTTTATACTTTTATAAGTTTTGAACCTCCGAGTGTACTAGCGAACGACTAGGTTGACAAAGTGTTGACCCTCCGAGTGTTACTGGTACCGTGGCGGTTACGTTACATGGTTACAGTGTCGCGAGTTCAATGGTTTTTCCCATCTCAAAAATGTTCAACGCGCCTAAGGAAGTTTTCAGTTCAAAAAAAATATTCACATTAGCTAATTGACCAACTTTTTATGGAAAGTGTAGTGTGATCGGAGAAAGTTGTTCAGTTTCATTAGTAGATTGTTTCCTTTTTTAATTTTATCATTATTACGCTTTTATTAGCTACACCTGTATGTGTGTATGTTTGTAACCGACACCTTTGCACTCGATTTTGACCAACTTTAAACGAACAGATTTCAAACTTTGTGCATGTATCAAGAATCAGTGACAATACAATAATTTCATAAGTTTATCTCATTATCTTGATAAGGATCGCCAGGATAAAATAAACATTGAAAAATAAACATTGAAAAATAAATAAAGTTTAAAATAACTAAAAAACACGCTTTTAAAGCACATAAAACTAAAAAGTAAAAAAATAATTCTTAATATAAGCTGAAAACAATAATAACCGAACAGTACTAGTATTATTGTGAAAGAAGCGTGGGTATACGAAAAATATGGCATAAAGCGCCCCACGTGTTTTTCACAATAACACTAGTATTTTTCGTTCATTATTGTTAAGTATTGTTTTTCACTTTTCAGTTTTATGTGCTTTAAAAGCGTGTTTTTTTAGTTTTTTTTAAGTACATTTATTTTTAAAGCTTAGCTTGCAATGTTTGTATGTATTTATTTTAGTTTGTTTAGGTCAAATCTTGCAAACGATTTTAGAGCGACTTCCAGAAATCCGATTGAGCTGAAACTTGGCACTATGAAGCCGTATTCGCGATGACAATAGATCCTTTTGGTATTTTGATGTTGATCTGATGATGAACTTTGGAGATGGAATCAAGATCCCAGGATATTTTATTTTCAATGTACTATAATGTCGTCGCCTTTTTTAAATTTGGAAACCTCGTGTACTTTATATTCACATTTTGCATACTGAGCATTTAGCTTTTTGAGCATAAAAACTCTTTTCACAGTTACTCGTACCTAAAAGTTATTAGATTTATCGAAAACTTTTAACCGCCTCCGTGGCGTAATGGTTAGTCCATTCGCTTTACACCGGGAGGTCGCGGATTCGACTCGGTTTGGTTGGTGGTAGGGCATTTTCTAAGCCCTACCACCATCTCATCTAAGTCTCGCCGCCAAGCATCAGTGTTAACGACATTGATGTGTTCCGGCTTGATGATAAGATAGCCAGTTCTCCATTGCGTTGGGGAATCTTGCTAAGCCCGCTTCCATCTTCGGCATCATCGTCACTTACCATCAGGTGAGAAGATGCCAAGGGCTTAGCAATTGTGAATAAAAAAAACTATTTGGTTTCAACCTGTTCAGTTTTAGTGATAACTGTATTTGTGTAATCTGCTGTTTGATATCGATTGAGTGTCTGCAGATTAGTAGATCGCTACTACAAAAGAGTGAAATAGTTTTTAATTCTTACGTAAGCTCTACTGTGCTTAAGAATCAAAAATCGTCTTCCGTAAAAACTTATAAATTTAATTTCTCAAAAATTATAAAACTTATTCTAATGTAACTTTATACATTTGAGCAAAGACGCGAAACTCTAGTAAATTTACGATTTTAAAATGCGCCTTACTTCTTTTTAATTAAGTGTTTTGAAAATCTAAATCGTAATTTTGTGTTTTACTTAAATCTACAAAGTATAATAACAACCAGCCAGTTCATTAAAAAAATAGAATTAATAGTTTGTGTGGAAGACGATTTTGTTAGGGAACCTTAAGTATAGATATCAGAAATAAGCGTCGGTGGCTTAACCGGTAACGAATCGGTCCTCCTAACCAGAGGTGCCGGGTTTAAATCCGGACGGCCAATGTACCAATGAGTTTTTCGAAACTAACGTACATACGTATACTCACCGATTGCTTGATTGCTTTAACGGTGAAGGAAAACATCGTGAGGAAAACTGCACACACCTGCGAAGAAACTTGAAGGTTGTGTATGAAGTCGACCAACCCGCAATGGGCCCGCGTGTTTGACTAAGGCCCGATCGCCCTAATTCAAGGTAGGCTCGAGCTCCTCGGTGGGGACGTATATGTGCTGATATGTTGAAGTAGGCCTAGTTGAGGTCATTCATCTTGATGTTATTGTTTACAATGTTCAAACAGACACAAGGAAAATACTCATCGCTTTGCAGTACACCTAACTTGGTAACAGAAAGTTATTTTTGAAATAACGACGACGCGACGTGCAGGTTAACGCGTCATCTTTGTTTTTAATAAAACCTCCTTTGTTTTGTTGCGTGGGCGCACAATATAACCTTAAAACATTACTGTCACATGGCACAATGGCCCAGCCAGTACTTATGAGTTCATTCAGCGGGTCTGTGCACTTGTAACCTTCTTTAGAGGTCAATGTGACATAGTTGGTGACCCTGGTTGCCACCCAGAATATATTTTGACTAGCTCAGATGTAGTAAAACTTATTGCCTTCATATCCGGTACATAATAAGTGATTGAAAATGAAATGCTGCTCGCTGACTTGAAAACGGCTGGATCGATTTGGCTATTTTTTTTTAATGTTCGTAATAGTCTGAATAAGGTTGTTAGAGAAATGAAAAATATATAAAATATTTCGGGATTACTGAAAATTTGGGGATGAACTAAAAGTGCTTATTTCCATGGTCAGAACAGGACTTTGTCTGTCGGCGCAGCTAGTATAATAAAAAAAATAGTATCAAGGCTTCTTAACTAACAGCCTACGAAAAAGAAACAATAAGGTAATAGTTATCGTTAGAGCTTGCTCTTAATCTTAATCCTAAATAATTTTCGAGAAATCAAAAAAGTTTTAGATGCAAGCTTTTGGTTGAAAAACGTTTTAATGCTCGCAAGCCAAAATATGAATATAAATACACGTTTCTATTGAAAATAAAAGACGATCCTGGGACCTTGATTCTTGGACCATAGTTCATCGTCAGATCAACTTCATAATACCAAAAGGATCTTTAATCACCAGGAATACGACTTCATACCAAATTTTAGCTCAATTGGATTTCGGGAAGTTGCTCTATAATCGTTTACAAGATTTGCCAAACATTGCAAGTTAATTAAAAGCTTTTAAAAAAGCAGTATGTTCAAACAACTGTGTCTTAGAAACAGCACTGCACCTCCCAAGCCTTATAAATGTAATAGACTTTATGTCGTCTGGTAGTGTCTTTGACTCTAAATTATCTCATCAAGTGCATGGTTCGTACACCTCTTAAATGTACAATTCTTGGTAAAGATAATTTGCATAATTACATACATATATTATCAATGGCATGAATTGAATATCTTTGAAATAAACATTGATTGATGTACTGATAGCAGGTCGGCCATACGACCTGCGGGTGTGTAGTGCTGTTATCTTTGTAATTACTGTCTCTACTGCATGTTTGTACGTTAATGATATGATGATCTAATAAGCCCAAGTGACTGACACTACAGGCCTATTTAGCGCACGTAACAGGTAGACCTATGCTATTATACGAAGCGCCTTTTCGCTCATCGGATTGATTTTTTAAACTAAATAAAAATTGGCATACAAAAATTTAATCTTTTATTATATCATCATTTCAATAAAATAATAATTACACGAATATATACACGAGACATTATGTACAAGGTTCGAGGCCACTACGCTATATTTACACTGGGTCCACGAGTATCACTAGGTCCGCACTGACCGGGGGGCCGCGGTCATCGGCAGCCGCACCCCTCCACCATCATGTCCTGATAGTTTTTGAGCACCACATTGTTCACTTCGTCCATGTACAGCATGGATATGGCAGACAACTGCGTGGGTACGCAGCACGCCTTGGGCACGGCCGCTGGGTTCACCGAGTTTACCAACGTCTGCACGATCGCGTGGTTTGTGCCGTTCAGGTGGTCGGCGATGGGGAACGGGCAGTCGCCCTGGCAGTAGTACG
This sequence comes from Coleophora flavipennella, assembly GCA_947284805.1. Classification (NCBI taxonomy): domain Eukaryota; kingdom Metazoa; phylum Arthropoda; class Insecta; order Lepidoptera; family Coleophoridae; genus Coleophora; species Coleophora flavipennella. The sequence continues at coordinate 2,035,309 of OX369276.1, forward strand.
CGTCGTAGCCGTGCGGCGCTACGATCCAGTCGCTCCAGCCCACGTCCGCGAAGTCAACGAACAGCGGCCGGCGCTGGCAGATCTCGCGTGCCTCCTTGCGGCGGTGGTGCGCGCGGTGGCCACGCCGCGCGCCTCGCTTGCTGCGCGCCAGCCGCGACTGCCCGCTCTCTCTCACAGAGCGCGCGCGCTCGTCCTCCGTATACAGCATCAGCAGTGGCTGCTGAGCCCGCCACTGCTCCTCCTGCTCGTTCGCGCGTCTTCGCACTCTCACGTGAGGCACTCGTGCGTCTTTGCTTTGCGTAGCTTTCGTATCCTCCTCTATTACTCGCACCAGTAGTCCATGATTATGTCGAGGCTCCTGGAGCCAGCGACGCGCGGCGCTCAGCGCGTCGGCGGTGACGGTGCCATTGTCCGGCCGCAGCGGGACGGAGTCGAGTAGCCGCAGGATGGGCTGCGTCTGGCCGCGGCGGCCGGGCCTCACTACGTCGTACAGCAGCAGGCGCTGCACGCCGCTGGCGGCTAGGGCACGCGGCACGCGTTGGAAGGTGACGTCGGCCCCGCGGGCGACCTCGTCGGCGGGCACGCCGGTCACGTTGAAGAAGAGGCGGAAACGGTGCTCTCCAGGGAAGCGGTGGTCCAGGTCGCTGGGCGTGTGGTGGAAGGAGCGCGCAGTGTTGGCGGCGGCGGCGGGGATGGCGGCGCGGCGCTCGTACAGCAAGCGCAGCGCGCGCGGCACGGGCGGCGGCGAGGCGGCGCGGCGCGCGGGCCGGCGCGGCAGGCCCAGCAGCGCCAGCAGCTGCCGCTCGGCCGCGGCGCGCGCCGCCTCGTCCAGCCGCGCCGCGCAGCACACCGCCACCAGCGCCCAGCACACCACCGCGCACGCGCACCACCCACGCATAATTTTCCTGGGCCCACCTAGAAACAAGAAATTGATTTATTAGTTATCTATCTCTATTTGCGGTACATACACGTGAGATATCTTAATGTATGTACCTATATTTATTTTAATTACACCCTATGAATATCTATAAACACAGAAATTGGAACAATATAGGCACTCTACAAACCTCTAAATTGGGCGAAACAAGTTCGTTCAGGTCAAAATCATAAGATAATCAGTAATGATTAAAGTTGTTTTAACCAGTTATAATATATAGGTGTCAAAGTAATCAGCTACAATTGAATTGTAATTTTATAATGTCAAGGCCTTTAAAATCTAATATAATACAAAATATCATTTTAAATTATGAATGACTGTGTTCTTTGTAAGAAAGCATTAGTATGATAAAGGGTTTAACAGAATGTACTCTAACAAAAATCTGTTGGCCTTCATTTATAAAAAGGCATTAGGCGTCTTGTTAAACTTAATCACCATCGGATTGAATCGACCACGAGCCATTAGCAACCGGAGTTCCCACGCCACGGCACCAGCGCTAGGACCTATTCTTCCTTTCTTAGTTGCCGAAGGTCGGGTCTGTGGCCTGGTCGGGTTCACAAGTTTCTCGTTCTCGGAACCAATACGTGTGCGACAGTAGTCGAACAGTAGACAAGTCACTCTAAACGAGGGCCATTCATTAGCGAATGTAATTATGTCGTGAGCATTGTGTAGTGTAATAGAGTTGCAAGTTTACTAGGTAAATTGGATTTCCAACGAAGTGCCGACACACGCATTTCTAGCGAATGGCTGTCCCACAAAGGGGGCGTTATATCCGACCGGTAGTATTTATCTCTTAGTTGTTATGCTATGAATGCACTGCACACCACAATGTAAATGTAACGCCCTATTTTTTAAAGAATTATTTATAATTACAGAGTCCAGTTTCGCGCCAGGATCTGTGTTTAAAATTTCACTACTGGCGAGGAGATAAGTTTGTTAATTCTTGTATTCTTAAGATTAGTAGGTTTTAACTTAATGATAGGTATGTTACAATAGGGGATCAGACTGCTAGTCATTTGAGTTACTTTTTATGATCTGTTAAGAACGAAATTTTGTTCTAAAAATGTTTGAAATACCGACAAGTGACGTCACAGATTTTTAGTGTCATTGACGAACTTATTTTGTGAATTTGATTAATTAAAAATTGAAGACGTGATGGAAAACAAAACAAGTAAGGTTTTTTTAAACGTCAAGAGGAGAGCAATTTAGGAAATCATATTTCAGAATTTATTTTTGATGCAGTCCGATGCCCTAATAAACAAGTGTTAGGTATAATAGTCTAGTATATTTTTAAGGGGGCTTCTACCCGTAAAACTGAACAACTTTTGCTCTACTACTTTGCTAAAGTCGCAATAAAATTTTGGTCTTATATTAATCGATCAGCTGATTAGCTAAATTTGTATGGGAAGCCCAAAAGGTTTTTTATGATTCAACTGGCGTCGGCGTTGCGTTGCGTCGCCGGAGCTCCGTCGTAATTTCATATGAATTCGCAGCACACCATGTGGCATACCATGCATATTTATATGATAACTAGCTTTTTCCCGCGTGGACATCGTTTTTATGACTGTCTTTGATGGTCAGTGGTGCGCGAGCCGCAACTCAAGATCCCTCGGGAACTCTATCTGGCTATTCTGTCACTTCCCATCCCCTCAACCATCTCTGTGCAAAAATCACAATATACCGTTGCTCTATTGCGATAAAAAAAAACAACCAAAAAGACTTTTTTTAGTTCCCTTTGGAACTGCATCCGACTATTCTATTTTTACGGGATAAAAAGTAGCCTATGTCCTTCCCCCATAATACGCTACCGCCATGTCAAATTTCGTCACGATTAGTTGAGGTGTTGAAGCGTGAAAAGGTTACAAACAAACAAACAATTTTCACATCTATAATATTAGTAAGGATTGGACGCAAAAAAAACAAAAATCAACTTCAATCACAACAAGCAAGTGTGATTTTGCTACATATTTGTTTTTGTTAAAATCTTAGAAAAGTGCTGAATCGATTTTGGTGAAATTTCTATGAAACTAATCTGAAAGTATAAACTTTCAAATCGGTTTATAAATAACGGCGAAGTGTATACCTGACATAAGTTGCAGTCGAGGATACAACACCCAAGCTCAAATAGTGCCTATTCACTCTCGTCTTAAAGATTCATAAATTCCTGAATCGGGGAACACAGACTTCGGCGGGAAATTCCGCTCCCTTTTTTTATTCACAATTGGTAAGCCCTTGGCATCATCTCACCTGATGGTAAGTGAAGATGATGCCGAAGATGGTAGCGGGCTTACCAAGATTCCCCAACGCAATGGAGAACTGGCTATCTTATCTTCAAGCCGGAACACAACAATGTTATTAACACTGATGTTTGGCGGCAAGACTTAGATAAGATGGTGGTAGCTAGCCAGGCGAGCTTAGAAAATGCCCTATCACCAACCAAACCGAGTCTTAGAAATTGACCCCGCCGCCGGGAATCGAACCCACGACCTCCTAATGTGAAGTGAATGGACTAACCATTACGCCACGGAGGCGCTTAAAACATTAGCGGCTCCTAAATTAACATCGACAACAAAATTAATAATTTATCTTTGAAATCAATAGTTTGAGTTGAAAACATTAACTTTTACGCTTAAGAAGTTGTTAATTTCAAATTATGTCGTGCGTGTCATCTATATACTAGTATGTAAAGTTATTGTATATAAACTAAAAAGTGCTGACAAACAGCCTCATGTTCCATAAAAAAAAATCCTGACATTTTGTAGCAAATCTTTTTTTTTCCACAATAAATTGGAAATCCCTTTGACATCAGCATCGACTCACCTGATGATAATTGATGATGATGTTGAAGATGAAAGTGGGCTTTCCAAGATTATACCTACAAACAGGCACGTTTGCAGGTTTTTCCTCAGAGCCAGGATAGGGATTATCACGACATTTTATTCTAACAATGTTTGAAATACCTAGGCGTGACGTCATAGTTCTGCAGCGTCATTGATGTACTTATTATGTGATTTTGATGAATTAAGCATTGAAGACTTGATGGAAAACAAACCGAGTATAGTTTTTTTTTAATTTCAGTAAGAGGGTAATTTAGTGGTCAAGAGTTCATAATTTATTTTCAACCCGGCTGTATGTGTTTTCTTGTATGTTTGTTACACGATATCTTCGCAGATTGTTAACCGATGTTCATGATTTGTTTTTATTTAATAGAGCATACTGCTAGGTTGGTCCTATATAAATTTAATCAAAATCAGTTAAGTACTTTTTTTAGTCAATTATCATAAACCACAAAATGTACCGAAAATATACTTGGTTGTTGCAATAGGGATGACGAATGCTAGTCATCCGAGTTACTTTTTATCATCTGTCAAAAACGAAATTTTGTTCTAAAAATGTTAGAAATACGTAGGTATGACGTCATAGTTTAGCAGCTTCATAAATGTACTCATTTTGTGATTTTGGTGAATTAAAAATCGAAGACTTGATGGAAAACGAAACGTGTAAGGTTTTCCGAAGTTTAATTAGGAGGGCAATTTAGTGATCAAGAGTTCATAATTTTTTTCCTGATGTTGTCGTCATCACTATTGAAATTAATTTTTAACGTATTTTAATGCAGTCATCGTCCCAGTTGGACCCGGGAATTATAGTATATTGTTATACAAGAGATGAAAAGTATGAAAGACAGTGAGCAAGAAATGCGCGCCCAAAAAAATTTTGTAACTACTTTTGTACACAAGCCAGCACATCAAGCTATACACTCGTAGTGCGATTCTGATCTATACGCATACGGCATACGAACGGTTCAAAGTCCAAAGTGTCTAGCTTGAAGTGCTGGTCACCGTACGTTCCAGTATTTAATGAAGTTTGAATAAAGTCAACAGTGCAATATCGTCTCAGATTCAAGGTCCAGAGCTGACAAGAGCCTCAAAATCCTAACATGTCAGCACAAACATCATCGTCACTTACCATCAGGTGAAATGATGCCAAGGGCTTACCAATTGTGAATAAAAAAAAATCCTGACGTCTGTTTACATTAGCTTAGAGCGTGTAACTTCGCGGAAAGTTATATATTTATTCCTATTTATATTGTTTACGAGTTGAGACTTGAGCAACACGATAACCAAGTAGTAGGTACCTATGGTAAATAAATCAAAGGATCTATATACACATTTAGTACAAATTATAAGTCCTGTATTGTTTTTTGGCGTGCAATAAAGTATATTTACTTACTTACTTACTTATTTACTTTTATGTGTACAGGATGTAACAAAATTGGTGTAGGTCCCGTTTACTGGGGGTTCTCATCACACTGAACAACTTTCCCCAAGGAATCCATAGTCAATTCTCCAAAAAATGTAAACCTTCCATACAAAATTGGTCGATCAGCTGATCTATTTGTATAAAGAGTCTCTTTTTTTTGGGATTTCAGCAAATTCATAAAATGAAAGTTGTTCAGTATGATGAGTAGAAGCCCCAGTTAACGGGCCCTACACCAATTTTGTTACACCCTGTATATAAATTTTGTTTTGACATGCACGCAAATGCATACTGTATTTGCGTGCATTTATGTACTGAAATGATGCAATAATGTTGCCAGCGTTATGCAAATGTTTTGTTTAAGTACTTCATTCATTTAATCAGAGTGCATCTCTGTAATTTATCTACACACTACACATTTATTATATTGTCGTCAATCTAAGTGGTGCTCATATGTTTATGTTATAGCTAAGAATCTGGTCATTCGAAAATATACTTTAAGAGCTAGACACGTAAAATGTTGAGTGAGAAGCACGCATCTCAACTTTTTTACAATTTTTCTGTAGAGTTGCATGTATGATTATTACAGTAAACATTAATACCGCCGAGCCCATCGGCGGGGCCTAATAAAATTCCCGTTTTGCTGTGAGGTTACATAAACATTTAAACATGCAACAACAAACGCGATTTATCGCCTCCGCCGACCAACGTGTACACTTTCCAAAAGCTGCGAGCAGAAGACATCAACGCGAAGACGGGATAAACTCTACGCAACGTCTTCCTACTCTTAACATTTTAAATTTTGTTATTCTTTGACATAGAAAATAAGTAGAAAAGTTTTTAAATGTCTACGTAAATATAAAAATAAAGCAATGTAAAGTTCCGCTTTTTAAAAATTTATGTAAGCATTTAGTTTCTTAACAGGAAATTTTCGAGATGACGATATCACGAGATGCGTGAAACTCGTGGTCGTCGGGTGTGTTATCTAGCAATATACAAACAGGTTGGTGTCTAATGTATATGTATTTTGTTGTTATAATGTTTTGATCGTTCTAGCACGGTCGACCGGATCACGGCGTACGTATTTCGAAAATAATGCGGTCAAACCAGCCGCCGGCGCACGACCGCTCGCCTGCCTCTCTCACTCACCCAAAATTTTAACGCATCCAACGACTTCGACGGGTGCACAAAATCCGCGACGTACCAGTCTCACAGTCAACGTTTGGGGAACAGGTGGAATCGCACTAGTTCACAGGTGGGTCGACGGCACATAACAGGGGAGCAGTCTGGGAACATCACTGGCGATGGCGGCGCGTTCGCGGCGGCGGCAGTGGGCCCGGTGGATGGAGGGTTTTGTGGCGCGCATGTCGTGCGCGCGGCGCGGAGCTCGCGGGCGGAATGAGCCGGAGCGGCCAGACGCGGCGGCGTCGAGCGCCCGCGCAGCCGGGCGTGCCGGCCCCGCCCCCGCCCCGCCCGCCCGCGCGCCGCACCCTGCACCTACGCCCCCACCCCAACCCCAAAACCACCCAACACACCAAACCCCACACATGCCTCTGAAAACTTTAGTTCATGACTAAACCCCACATAACTGAGCTAATATGGACTCCATAACCATATTATGGAGCCCTCTTGGCAGTATCCTACTACACACATAACTTGCCCTGATCTTACGAGTAACTACCAACATAATTAAATATATATATAAGGTGTAACAAAATTAGCTGAAACTATTTTAACTGGTGCTTTTACCCATAATACTGAACAACTTTCCCCATGAAACCCATAGTCAAATCTCAAAAAAAAATTTGAACTTCCCATACTAAGTTGGCTGATCAGCTGATCGAGTTAGGAGAGCCAAATTTTTTTTTGCGAATTGATTATGGGTTCCATGAGGAAAGTTGTTCAATTTCATGGGTAGAAGCACCAGTTAAAATAGTTTCAGCTAATTTTGTTACACCTTATAAGTAAGTATACAGATTGTAACAAAATTGGTGTAGGTCCCGTTAACTGGGGGTTCTACTCATCATACTAAACAACTTTCCCCAAGGAACCCATAGTCAAATCTCAAAAAAAAATTTGAACCCTCCATACTAAACTATGGACTATGGACTTTTGCTTTGGGGAAATAGCTCTCTTATATGTAAAGCTTTTACAGCACAAAAAAAATGTATACGTGCACTGTGTGGTGCCCATCCTTTAGACAGTTGTAAACCATATTCCTCAAGACTAAATCTGTTAACTCTTCCTAGCTTATATATTTTTGAAGTGTGTGTTTTCGTAAAAAAACATATTTACTTGTTCAAGAGAGCCAAGGATGTATTTCCAAGAGCTACACGAAATGTTGACCGACTAGTATCAGACCATCGTCCCATTGTTACTTGTTCTGTGATCGTCCCAGAACTACATTATATTGTAAAAACAATGTATTCATGTGCACAAAAATTTATAATGCAACACCACTCATTTAAGAACCTACAAATAACTCTATTTAAAAAAAAATGTATAACGCCAGTTACATTACACATAACATTACAGTTGCCTTACATTACACTACCCTACCCTACCCTACACTACCCTACCCTACACTACTCTACTCTACCCTACACTACACTACCCTACCCTACACTACTCTACACTACCCTACCCTACCCTACCCTACATAAAAACCTTCTCCTGACAATAACGAACTCGACAAAAAAAGAATTAGCCAAATCGGTCCAGCCGTTCTCGAGTTATAGCGTCAGGAAGGAAAACCCGACTTATTTTTATATAGTAGATAAGATAAGATAAGATAAGATTTTTATTTTGCAATTATACAGGTACACATTAAACAGGTGATGATATTTAAATACGTCTCTTCTGTATTTTAGCTAATATTAAAACAAGCATTCAGTTTTGTGGGTCTAATGTTTACCTATGTACTCATTTTTTCGATCAATAAATAAATAAATAAATAATAAAGCATGCAAAATTAAATTAAAAAAACATAAATTTATGATTGTCATGATCACATTATTTGTTGGTCGAATAATTCATTGACATTGTAGAAATTTTTTTCAATTATGGCTAATTGAAAAAAATTTCTACAATGTCAATGAATTATTCGACCAACAAATAATGTGAATTATGGCTAATTGAAAAAAATATAACTCCAGAACGCACGAACCGATTTGGCTAATTCTTTTTTTGTCGAGTTCGTTATTGTCAGGAGAAGGTTTTTATGTAGGGTAGTGTAGGGTAGGGTAGTGTAGGGTAGGGTAGGGTAGGGTAGTGTAGGGTAGGGTAGGGTAGTGTAGTGTAGGGTAGTGTAGAGTAGTGTAGGGTAGGGTAGTGTAGTGTAGGGTAGAGTAGTGTAGGGTAGGGTAGTGTAGGGTAGGGTAGTGTAGTGTAGGGTAGGGTAGTGTAGGGTAGGGTAGGGTAGTGTAATGTAAGGCGGTACGTAGTTCGCCGGGACAGCTAGTTTTATCTAAAATGCCCAAAATTGATCAATCAGCTGATCGATTTGTATCAAGAGTAGAATATTTTTTTGCGATTTCAGTAAAGTCGTAGAACAAAAGTTGTTCAGTATGATGAGTAGAAGCCGCAGTCAACGGGACCTACACCACATTTGTTACACTCTGTATACAGAGAAACTCAATTTTCCGTAATAACATGTTTTTTTATTTCGTTGATTTTATACATACTTGAGTAAATATTATTTGTGGACTGTATCGCCTTCAAGTATTCAAAAATAATTTATTTTAACACTCTTCTTATCTTTGTATTGAAATTACAAGCTCTACATACATTTTCAGTGCTACGCCATTGCTACGAAAATCCGTAGGGCGCGGACGCACTAATGAACTCGTGCGTAGGTCCTACTAATTACTAATTCAGGAACTTAGTACACATTTATTTACCTTTAGGTAATTAAACTAAGTACTTAAATGACTTATTTGATCAAAAAACATGGGTAAGATTGTCAACTTGATTGCGATTGTTTTAGACAAAAAAAACTTTAATTTGTATGCGTTAACTTCATAATATATTTAACAAATTACCCGATGGTTCATTGCACTGCAGCGAGTCCCATCACTAGGTATATACAAACTTAGTATATTTGTCATTATTTGAGTAACTTTTTAGCATCTGTAGAAAACTACATTTTGTTCCAAAAATATTTGAAAGTAACTGTTGCCCGCGGCTTCACCCCCGTTAATATCGAGAGTGAGTGCAGTTTTTTTAGCCTATGTCCATCCTGAAATTCCATTTTAACTATTGGTGAAAGATTTTTTTACGGATGAGTATAGTTTTAAAGATTTCCTCCTACATACATTATTTTTAGTTTTTGTTAATTTATTTTGGAATTAATATTATCCAAGTTAGATTACCGTTTTTACGATAAAAAAACTAAAAATTTTTGAAAACAGGTTTCTTGTATGGGGACCCGCTTGATTTTTATTTTTTAATATTATTGAACATTTCATGATAACACTTATTTTGTGAAAATTTCAGCCAGCTGCTTATTACGGTTCACAAGATCGGACAGACAGATAGACAGGCTTAGTTAATTAGTAATAATAGGGTCCTGTCACCTGGTACGTACCTAACTCTAAAAACCTGCCAAGTGTTAGTTGGACTAACACTAAGGATCTCGAAATGAAAGAAAGATACTTTTTTATACACAAAACAAATGTATTGTGTAGTAGAGTCCGACTTGCGCTTAGCCGAATTTTTGTTGTATTGTATTGCGTGTATTTTTGTATCAGCGGGAATGGAAATTTCAGGTCTCATTAGGTACTCCAGCTGCAGTTGCTTCAATTCGTTCCTCGACAGTAATTATATTATCCTATTAATTATATGTTTCAATTCGTCCCTCGACAGTAATTATATTATCCTATTAATTATATGCTTCAGTTCGTCCCTCGAAAGTAATTATATTATGCTATTTATTATATGCTTCGATTCGTCCCTCAAAAGTAATTATATTATCCTATTAATTATATGCTTAAATTCGTCCCTTGACAGTAATTATATTATCCTATTAATTTTATGCTTCGATTCGCCCCTTAACAATAATTATATTATCCCATTAATTATATGCTTCAATTCGTACCTTGACAGTAATTATATTATCATATTAATTATATGCTTCAATTCGTCCCTCGACAGTAATTATATTATCCTATTAATTATATGCTTCAATTCGTCCCTCGACAGTAATTATATTATCCTATTATTTATATGCTTCAATTCATCCCTTAACAGTAATTATATTATCCTATTAATTAAATGCTTAAATTCGTCCCTTGACAGTAATTATATTATCCTATTAATTATATGCTTCGATTCGCCCCTTAACAATAATTATATTATCCCAATAATTATATGCTTCAATTCGTACCTTGACAGTAATTATATTATCATATTAATTATATGCTTCAATTCGTCCCTCGACAGTAATTATATTATCCTATTAATTATATGCTTCAATTCGTCCCTCGACAGTAATTATATTATCCTATTATTTATATGCTTCAATTCATCCCTTAACAGTAATTATATTATCCTATTAATTAAATGCTTAAATTCGTCCCTTGACAGTAATTATATTATCCTATTATTTATATGCTTCAATTCGTCCCTCGACAGTTATTATACTCGTATTATCCTATTAATTTATAGACGTTCCACGAAAACATACATTTACTGCCTGTCCTATTCTGGCTGTGTTTTAGAGTTCCCTAGTCAAACTAGGAACCCTTATAGTTTCGCCATGCCCGCCAGACAACAGTCTGTCTGTTTGTCTGTCGATATGTCACCGCCGTTTTCTCAAAGACTTCTAGCTGTTACATCTATAAAGCTGAAATTTGGTATGGTTAAAGAAATCTGTGACACCTATATAAATTTATGAAATAGAATCTGTAAAAAAAATTTAGAGTACTACCCCTACGTGTAAAGTGGGGGTGATTTTTATTTCTGTTAGAAAGGGTACTCCATCGTTTTGAATATCGTTGAAATGGAATTTTCACACTATCGAGGGTTTGCAAAGAAATTTTTTTGGACAAATAATTCATTTACGAAATTTTTCATTTTTTAATATACTTACCGATTGCTTTAACGGTGAAGGAAAACATCGTGAGAAACCTGCACACACCTGCTAAGAAACTCGAAGGTTGTGTGTGAAGTCGACCAATCCGCACTGGGCCCGCGCGCGTGGTCGACTAAGGCCCGATCGCCCTAATTCAGGGTAAGCTGTAACCCCTAGGTGGGGACGTTTAAGAGTTGATATGACTATGACATTTTTTAGTTGTAATTTTTAATAGAGTTACATGCACCTCCTTTTCCTCCCAGCTAAACAGCTACTTGTGAAAATCTGTAAAGTATTAGAAATAATACGGCATGTAGTTAATTTAAAAGAAAAATTATAACGGCTAAGAAGGCTTCTTTTAGTTTAGGAGTAATGGTCGACCAGCTTAAGCTTTGCAGTTAAAATTGTAGAATGTTCATAGATTTTTCATACAAAATTTTCTGTACCAACTGCAAAAATATATTTTTTTTAAATATAGATTTATTTTTTATAAACACTACGGTACCCTACTTTGCGAGCGGTTTAACACTCATTTGGCCACTTTTTTAATCTTAATATACGTTTAGCAGCTTGAGTTCAAACTTGATGAAATGATAAATTTTAATTATTATTTGTTTAGTAACACTATTTTCTACAGTAACACAATAACATCACCCAAAAATAACTTTCATAGTTACACAATATAAATTTATGATTTATTTAGGATACGTCATACAAACACATAAAGTACACTATCTAAAATACTTAAATTAAAACACTTAAAATACCTGAAATAAAACACCATACATACCTAAAATAAAACACCATAAATACCTAAAATAAAACACCATAAATACCTAAAATAAAACACCTAAAATACCTAAAATAAAAATTACAAAGTAAAAATGCAAATTCTAAACCATTCGAAAACAAAGTAACTTTAATTTGCACGATCTGTACGTCCTTTACCGGCCTCAGATTATGCATTTTGACTTCCTCTATTTCCCTGCGCCATGGCTCTCTACTTTTGGGACATTCTGTACAATTACCAATATAAAAAGGTTACATTTACTGGTTGTGTACATTACTGCCTGTCTTATATTTGCTGCAATCGGTTATCTTCGTAAAATGAGAAATTTGCATGTGTTTATTTAGTACAATTATTTTATACAAAAACAAGATGCCTTGTACAAAAAAATTCATGATTAAAAATTAGAAAATACAAATGCAAATATTTTTAAAACCAAGTAACTTTTGTACGATCTGTATAGCCTTTACCGGGCTCGTGTAATGCACTTGACTTTATATCTCTGGACCATGGCTCTCTACTTTTGGGACACTTTACAGCTAAATAAACAAGGTTATAATTACTGGTTGTACAATAAATATCAATTTTATTTTTAATGAATTTGTAATCTTCATTTGTGTTTATTAAGTAAAATTATTTTCTACAAAAACAAGATAAATACCACCGAAATCAATTTTCATGATTAAGCAATAAGAATATACAAATACAAATATTCCGAAAACCTTTTACAAGTTTATATTTCATGTAAATTGTCCGGTTTCCGATTGAGCTGAAATTTTGCGTACACGTTTAGTTTGGATGACAATGCATGGTAAGCTAAGCGATGTCATTCTGTGTTATCCAATATGGTGAAATGTCAAAGATGATGGACCAATTTTTTTTATGCACCCCAATGATATGAGTACAAATGAAAGAGTTTGCTGAAAAGAATACGAAATAATTAAAGTTCTTTACATATAAAATCTTGCTCAAAAAAGTTTTAAGCTTTTTGAAATGAGCTTATTATGATCTAAATGGCCTTTGCAGGCGTCAGATAATGCATTTGACTTCCTCTGTTTCTCTGCGCCATGACTCACTGCTTTTGGGACATCCTGTGTAGTATAAAAAATTGTAAACGCTAAACACGTTAAGAAATCGACTTCCGTCGCTACAAATTACTAAATTTTGCATTATTATTTTTGATTTTGGTTATTTTCTAAATAAAAGATTAGAAAAAAAATTATACGAAACGAACCTAGCAGTAACCCTATCGAAGAAATCATGAAAATCGGTACACAATCTGTGAAGATATCTCGTAACGAACATACAAAAAAAAACTATGCTGTCAAATTGAGAACCTCCTCGTTTTTGATAGTCGGTTAAAAAAAATTACCACCTCTATCAGTTTTTCATGAAACTGCATGAAATGTTTAGATATTGCTAGAAAAGCACCCAACGCCTCGTCACATTATTTTCATTTCCTTCACACACCTGTTTCAAAGTTATCATAACGAGATGACAGTAAAATAAATAAGTACGTGCGAGAGATGTATGACACACCCCGTTACGCACGTTGGGAACAATGCACCAAACTTCAGATCAGGTGTTGAGATTTTTCTATTTTCATTACGCGGCGTGCAGGTGAGAAAACAGTAAAGTTGTAAACTAAAGTAAGATTTATAATTAGAAAAACAACTTTGACAATGATACCTACTCAATAAATTTAAGGCAGGAAGGAAAAAATTTGTTAGCGCGAGGTCGCCACAAACTTTTTTTTTCATATTTTTAGGCTTTGTTTGGGGTCTTGCTAAACTGTCGTGCGGTAGTGTACATACACTATTATGTACAGGATATTTTTTTCATGCGCTGAAAAACTGCAAAAAGATACTAATAATGAAACTGAACAAGTTTCCCCTAGGAACTGATTTAATCGGATCAAAAAAGTGGTCAAGTATGCATCGGACTACGCGCAAAGTAGTCTCGTAGTTTTTCGAAAAGTAAATGTATATTATAAGATACCAAATAAAGAATATTTTATATGGAAAACCTATGAACTTTTTACAAATCCAACTGCACATCTTAAGTTGGCGACTTGTACTACTAAACTAAAAAATCATGCATAGCCGTGATAGTTTCACTTTTAAATTAATTATACGTTCTACTATTTTAAATTTTTTTCAGACGTCCTGAAATATCAATTTAGGTGGCACTTTGTAATCGTTGGTCCGGGATAGATGGTTATACTGATTTGAAAAAGAATGACACAATTGATCTTCGTTATTTTGAGGTTTTGAAGTAAAACCAAAGTCCTACTTGGCAATAAAATCGCAAATACTAAGAAATAATAATAAGATATAATGACAAACCCATAAAAAAAATTGACTAGTGTGTTAAAAATAAAGAGAATTTTACTTACTTTATCATTATTTTTCTCCAATTTTTTTCACAAACACCTGTTACCGTTAAAAAAATTAAGCGAAATGGCTGGTTGCTAGCGCCGTCTACCTAATTTAAGTCGTACTTTTTAAGACTGGCCATCTCTCCCGTAGGGCTATCTCCCCCGGAATTACCCTATATAAATGAAATTACTAGAGTATACTCATATCAATTATGCAAAAACTGACCAAATATTCAGTTGCGTAACGGAGCAACGCCCGTCCAAATATGCATTATTCTGACTAAAAAACGATCAAGTAAATGACTGAAATTAATAAAAAGTGAAGAATCACTACATACTAGCTTTGTAATAACAAAACTAATCAAATCTTTGGTAGCATTTCATAGTTTTGGTTATCTAGTCTCCAGAGTATCACGCGGCTTTCCTATGGCCCATCTCTCAGTTACACCCGTCTCGATCGCCCCCGACATAAATTTGAAAGAATACCTTTCAGATGTTAACTTTACTTCCGAGAACTAAAGTATGTATTTTATTTCCGTTAATACACATTAACTATTCCTACATACTAAATTTATGTGTTCAACTGGGGTTTGTCCACAAATTTCTATGTAAATTAAACTTAATTTAGGAATTAAACTTAATTAGTTTTGGGGTTCCACGGAGCCGCTCATTTCTTATATACACGACTGCGACGACTATCTCCCTTTTTATATCCAATTTGTCTTTTCCTATCTTTTCTCTTATATAGTTATATTCTTTCTTTACCTCAACTATTCTTTTGTTTTCATAGATCTACCTTGAGGCCCCCATCCCAAATTCTAAGTGACATGTGGCAAAGCCGATCTTAGGTAATTTTCTCCATTATAATTTATTTTTGAATGTCTACTTCCTTAGTAATATCAAAAGTTGCCAAATCTGTGGTTGCACTTCGTAGGTAAGGTGGTTTTCTCTTTATGTTTTTTGAGTATTTGATAAATCAATCAATCAAATATGCTTTATTGTACAATAAAAATTCAAAAAATCTACTCGTTAATTTTTACCTAATTGTATAAAAACTTTTTAAAAAACGCTTATAAAAAAATAATATGTTTTATGTGCGCCGAATCAAAATTATTTAGTTATTTTCATTAGTGTAAGGGCTTAGCTAGACTACAAAGGGTATTTTCATTTATCGCTTTTCAGTTTCTTTACTTTTTCGATGGTTTAATTTTTGTCAAAAAGTTTTTCATTTTTATTTTTTTGTGGCTAGTATATTATGTACTTATTTGTTGATGACTTGCTTTTAACAGCCTTCCGTCTGCATCATAACACCTTCGATGGTTGTCGTAACTCACAAATCATAGGTTAGGTATAAAATTCTCGTTAAAACGAGTGAATAATCGCAAACATTAAGCATAATAGTGTCATTAGAACTAATTACCTATGTGTGCCAAGTTTCAGCAGAATCGGATCACAGATGAACTTAAATCATTCAGTGGGTGAACAATCAATCATTCCCTATTTTTCTTCCATTAGGGAGAAATTTTTAAATTCAAATGGGACCAACTTATATATACACTATCCAACAAAAAAAGAATTATCGAAATCGGACTACTCTATGAAAAAAGATGCGTGATGTATGAAAAAAAATATTCTAATCGACTTGAAAACCTCCTCCGTTTTTTCTTCGGTTAAAAATTAAATTAAATACGTGTTTTTTTTTCGAAAATCATCCCCCTAGGAGGTGAAATGGGGTGAATTAACATAAAAAAGCTAGTAACAAGAAATTTGGACAGTGTGGTCCTTTAATAACGTAAATATAGACAAAAAGAGGTTTTTAATAAATTCAACCCTTAAGGGGGTGAAAATGGGGTTGAAAGTTTATATGTAAGTCTTTCATTATTCGTCCGTAAAAAAATGTATATTTTAATACTTGACAACATTATTATTTGTACTGATTATTTTATTAAGTTTTAAGGTTTTTTAAGATTCCCTGGAGTTTAACATTACTATGGGGATATTTATTGTGCGTAAAAACAACATTACATACACAATTATAATCCTCCGAAAATCAATCAAAGAAATAAATAACTCTTCCAGCTTGAAAGGAGAATCTTACAAAGCATTTTTATCTAAATATTTCTTAAAAAATACTGTAGAATTTAAAAGAAAAACTACCATGGCTTCGTAGCCTTCTTAGGCTTTCTTTGTTTATGAGTTATAGTCGACTAACTTAAGATGTGCATTTGGATATGTAAAAGTTCACAGATTTTCGATACAAAATGTTCTATACGAACTGCAAAAATTACTTTGTTGTGTTCAGAGATTTGTTACCATAGATGGGTCATGCACTAACAAACAACATTTGAAAATCGAATCCATTTACACACAATATAATAGGTTGTTCGCTTCCATTGCACCGAATGCTACTAAGAAAAGAGATGCCAATTGGCAGCTTTTTTTTGCTTCACTTTTTGGACGCATGTAACCTATCTACCTCCCCATATATATATAGCATATCTCTGGTTGTGTTACTTCTTTTTAAAATACTACAGAACTCTACTTTGCGCATGGTCCGACGCGCACTTTTTATTTGTGTAATTGTGTATTAAATGTCTCATACCTACAGAAAAGTAGATGCAAGCACGTTAGATAGTGTGTCGCGATAACAACCAATAGCAATTTATGTTACAAGCACATACCTGTCTCAGAGTTCTTCCTGAATGTCAGATGAAAAACAATGAATGATTCATTAGTTTAAACAAGTACCAGCTGCAATCTAATTCACGTAAAGGCCTGTCGCAGGAGCGAAACACCCGTGGCCTGTGAGTGAGCTTTACAGGGTGTAGCAAAATTGACGTAGCACCCGCTAGTTGGATGTTTCAAGAAATCCATAGCCAATTCAAAACAGATTTGGAGTCTCCATAAAAAAAAGTCAATCGATTTCTACGAAGAGTCCAAAAATTTTACGAATGACTATTGGATGGGTAGAAGCCGCTACCAAAGTATATATATTAGTATTAACATACAGTATGGACACTCCATGCTGCTCTCTAGATTGCGACCTCACACCCTCGTCACCCAGATTGATACAGATTAGTTACAGTTTGGTTGTCGAACGTATAGGAATTCGCTGTCATTTAGTTTGTTTCATCATTTATTTTTTGAAATGTCATTTCTGGCCCGTTGTATGAAGTGTCCAGGGTGTGCCACTACACTAATTTTGTTACACTCTGTATATAAGGAAACCGTTTGCGAGATGAAACTCGCGGTTAATTATTCGAAGCATACATCAAGTGGACTTTGCGCTGTGGCTACCGTACGCCGGCTACCGGAGCCGTTACGCACCGATAAAAAACTGTTCTTGTTTTTTTTTTTCACTTTTTTGGCGCGTGTCTTTCTCGGGCCGTTATAAGCGACTCGGAAGCGAAAGTTAGAGAAGTCGGTTGGCATGTTGCAAGTGTCTGTTTTTTAACATATTTAATTTTGATGGATGGACGATCAATTATTTTGGTTGTGGCAGGCAAACGATGAGGTAGAACCAGTTCATGAATTTGTTTTAGAGGTTGTCGTTCCTAAGTAAGTATCATCATCATCATCATCACAATCTAAGAGTCGTGCTCTTTTCGGTGTAGCTCTTTCTAGGTCTCTCTTGCCCACACTATCTCCTTCAATTCTCTATACGTTTCCACCTTAACTTTCTTCTTAACTTGGTCTATGCAATTCTAGGTCTTCCTCTTCCGCGCTTTCCTTCGATCATAATATACTTCATAGCAGACCAGAAATCTCATTTCACACTAAGTACTTAATCTTATATTGTACTTTTAAACGAACCACATAATATTCTTAAATTTTGCTATTTGTTCAATTTACTTCTTTCTCAGCACAAGTGTAATTATCTCCTTATTTGCGCCACATGTTAATACGCTTACATTACTCTATAGCCGCGTCCTGATGTCGTGTCGTCGAGCAGCTAAATCACGCGAAGCATGCTGGACAAGCGGAGCCATGCCGTCTCGGCCGACACCCACGGCCGCGTCCTGCCACCAATTCTCGCCTCATCGCCGTAATTAGCCCATTAGCAGGCACGCACGACTCAAATGCCCAACTCAATTAGAGCAACGACCGACCGGAATAGCTGAGACAGGGCTACCGCGGTGCTGCCGCCATCGGCACGATTCTCTTTGCTTGTTGTTGCAGCCGAAAAGTTTCTGGTTTGGAAACTAGATACTCTTTGTTCACATACACAAGACAAACGTACACAGAGCCTTCACCTTGACCGCCTCCATGGCGTGATGGCTAGTCAAATCACATCAAGAGGTCGCGAGTCGGATTCCCGCCGTTGTCTAACTTTGTAAGACTCGGTTTGGTTGGTGGAAGGGCATTTCCTAAGCTTGCCTGGCTTGATACCATCATCTTATCTAAGTTTTGCTGCCAAACATCAATATTAATAGCATTGATGTTTTGAAGATAAGATAGCCAATTCTCCATTACGTTGGGGAATCTTGGTAAGCACGCTTTCGTCTTCGGCATCATCGTCACTCACCATCAGGTGGGATGATGCCAATGGCTTCCCAATTGAAGATAAAAATAGAGGTACATAATCCTCCTTTATAAATATAAATTATTTAGTAAGTTTTTTTTATTTTTTTTTATTCACAATTGGTAAACCCTTGACAACATCTCACCTGGTGGTAAGTGACGATGTTGCCGAAGATGGAAGCGGGCTTACCAAGATTCCCCAACGCAATGGGGAACTGGCTATCTTATCTTCATGCCGGAACACACCAATGATATCAACATTGATATTTGGCGGTAAGACTTAGATAAGATGGTGGTAGCTAGCCAGGCGGGCTTATAAAATGCCCTACCACCAACCAAACCGAGTTTTACAATTGACCCCGCCGGGAATCGAACCCGCGACCTCCTGTGTAAAGCCAGTGAACTTTGCCTCTGAGCTACGGAGGAGGTTAAGTATAGTATATTTTTGTAAGACCTACATTTCTTTGTCGTATTTGGAGAATTCTTCTGACAGGGATAGGTAAAGGACACATTACGAGGGCTGGTGCCATCCAATACAATAACAACAACCGCAAATCACCTTCGTTATCGTAACAAGGACGCCACTTGCCAAAACTATAATACAAAAGAAACTACACGTAAAAAAGTAAGTGTGTGGTTTTATGAAACCACTTTAAAAGTGAAACTTTACAGAGGACTAAACGATCATGGCTGCCCTCGCTGCGGTACAGAGGACGAAACGATCATACCGTCAGACGAAAGCGACCGTCACGCGACATGCAACACACAGACGAAAAATTTGAGACGATGTAATAAAAGTTTCACTTTAAAGAGAAAATAAAATCTAAAGTGTGCAATTATAACAGTTGGTAACCCTAGCTGAGGATATCATATCATATCCCACTGTCCCGTTGGATTCACTGAAACGTATGAATGTTTGACATGCGCTGTACTGTAGAGCCTGTACACTAGTGCATTGATTGTCACCACGCCACGGTTCACTGGCTTCAAGGAAACGTTGTTAATCTAGCAGGAACTAACAACGATTGTGATACGATCTGTGCGCGTGATTCACCTACTCCATAATGGATATGTGTATCGATTTATCTTCGGAAGTTGTTGTTGGTGGTTATTGTGCAATGTTTACGCGTCATGCACTATACCAATACGCCAGTTATTAAGGCCCTAAGATCACTCAATCCGAGCAGGTTGTAACGTGTTTCAATAATTACGAACGTAAGTCTATTCATTTTAAGTTCAAATCAATGCGGGTTTCAACGCGGCTATGTTACGTTGAAACCGAACGCACAATTCTCGATTTTTACATGTTTTTATTACTTTCAAATAAGTTTAAAAAAATTGTGTTCAATTAAAATGAAAGGTTTTAAAGTCACCGATTTTTGTGTGTATGTTTCATTCAATATTAAATATTTGTTTTTGAGAAATTTTGCAGTTAATGCCAAAAGCTGGGTCTACAGTATATTTTTTACATCAAAAGTAGTAATATCTTTAAAATTGTATTCAATTTAATCGTTTTTTTATTGCTTTAAGTATATTATATATTTTTTCCATGGTGATAGCTTTACACAATCTTTCAATAATTTGAATTGAATATTGTCATTTGAACCATCTTAAGGCCTTAATTTTGTAAGGTATGTAGGTACCACGGGTTGTCTGTCAACAAATCTGATAGTTAGTAGTCTTAATTGCGTGCATGATTCATCCATCAGCAGTTAGATCCAAGACGAGTCCAAAACTTGCATCAACATAGAATCGACACGACAAGTAAGTAGATGACGAGTTTCATACAAAATTAGAAACAAAATCTGTCAGATTTAATTAACATTTAAATAAATAAAAACAAATAAATAAATATAGTTATTGTACAAAAGAAAAATTTATCTTAATGTATGTATGTATCTTAACTCCTAAACTAGGTAGGAACTTGTATTTCAGGAGTCAATGACTCCTCGGCTGTGAAGGAAAATATTTAAGATCCTATTGTAACTATTTAATATATATGTCGCACTACACTAAGTTAGTTAGATTATAATATGACGGTAAATTGACAATCGGCTTACAATTTCACAGCCCATTCTTGTATCTCAGAAAAAAACATGATTTCTTCTTCTGCGAAGCATTCTGCGACCCACGGGGCGAGCCTCGCGAATGCTCTTTGACTGTAAAATCAACCAAACCGAACCTAACGTTGCTCGCTTGGCTCGCTCATTAATTTAATGTTATTCATTTCGCTTAGTGTTATTGTCACTAGTGAGATTAAAATGACACTAGTGAAATTGTAAACAGTATGTTACGGTTCACAATCTTTCGACAGTTCACAATCTCGCGAGATAGATCCCGTTAGATTATAAGTAATCTAACGGTTTTTACAATTTTACGGTGACATATACAATACTCTTCATTTGAAGTTGAATTTTTAAATAAATTTGTTCATCATATCAGCTCATATATGTCCCCAACAAGGGGTTAGAGCTTACCCTGAATTAGGGTGAAGGGCCTTAGTCGACCACGCAGGCCCAGTGCGGGTCGGTCGACTTTACACACAACCTTCGAGTTTCTCCGCAGCCCTGTGCAGGTTTTTCTCACGATGTTTTCCTTCACCGTAAGAGCGTCGGATAAACGTACATATGAAATCTAAACTCGACAACACATTGATACGTGGCAGGATTCGAACCACGACCTCCCGGACATGAGGTAGCGGCCTTAGCCCTTACGCCACCGACCACTTACACCACCGAATAATTTTGTTATAGAACAAGGTAATTCATAATACAAATTTAAGATGTTAGTTTCCTGGACCCTCTTAATAGCTGACAGTTAATCTCTTCGGTGTATAACTAAATTTGATAAGATACCTATTCCACAGTGTTGATCAATCCCTCAATCGCTCATCTCCTAACTCAGTATGGAATAAGACTGCAATGTAACCAGAGAGAACCTGAGACGTTATAGCTACGTTTGAATAATGTGATGATAGAAATAGTCTAGTCACGTCAGGCTTATAAATGTAGGCCGCTGCAGATCCAAATTGTGCAGTTGGGGGTACAGAAACCCTGATCGTGAGCAGTGCGAGTGTGGCGAGCCCGTCCAGACCCTGGAACACCTGCTGGAATGCCCACTATGCCTGAACTTCTGCACACTGGACGACCTCAACACAGCGCCACCGAAGCGTTAAGATTGGCCGCATATCTGACCGCCAAAGTGTAGAACCATTGACTCGACAGAGGAAGAAGAATAAATGCATGTCATGGTCATCATATCAGCCGAAGGACGTCCACTGCTGGTCATAGGACTCAACGACGACCGGTTCTGCGCTGCCCGCATCCAGCGGCTTCCCGCGACCTTCACCAGGTCATCGGTCCACCGAGTGGGAGGCCTACCTTAACTACGCTTGTCCGGTGCGTGATCGCCACTCGAGAACTTTACTGCCCCAACAGCCATCTGTTCTACGAGCAATGTGCCCCGCCCACTGCCACTTAAGTTTAGCAATTCTCAGAGCTGTGTCGGTTACTTTGGTTCTCCTACGGATCTCCTCGTTTCTGATTCGATCACGCAGAGAAACTCCGAGCATAGCACTTGTACATTTTCCTAAAATTAAAATACAATGAAACAATTAGCAACAATAGTCAGTTCACTTAGAAACTGACTCCAAGGAGCAACGCAGCAGAGATATTTAATACTAGGAAGCCAACTAATTCGCTTGCACATAATACGAGAGCCGATGCCTCGAATTTCTACAAATGAAGATACAATGTCACTTCCCTTTAATTAGTTTTGTAGAAAAAACTAATTTTATACTCAAAGGCGGTCGTAATAGAGTGTAGATACGGTTGGCGGCGGATGTAAGTGCATGTTAAGGTTCCGATTGCATTGGCAGAAGTGCTGGTAGCATGATGGTTGTCAGGTGGATGTAGTACACACTTACCTACAACTGTAGGTACTGGTATACCTAGATAGGTGAAGAACGTGCCAATAATACGTGTCACATTGAAGGTCGTGCACTGCACTGCAACACACCTTCTGTTTTTGTTATTGAAGTCTAGAGTGGTTTCTTTAACATTGTTTAGGGCTACACTTGGAAATATGTGATTATCTATCTAATTAAATTACATAGTAAGTAGTGAACTCGTTATCCTTACTACTATTATAAATTTGAAAATGTATTTGTTACCTTTTCACGCTTCAACAGCTCAACCAATCTTGACGAAATTTGGCATGCACATAGCCTAAGCTATGTCATGGAGAAGGATATAGACTACTTTCTATTCCGTGAACATAGCATAGTCCTATAAAGTTCCTGAGGGAACTGAAAAATACTCTCTTTTTGGCTAATTTCTTTAACATCGTAACGAACCAAATGGATTGATGTTATATTTTGCACAGAGATGGTTGAGGAAATGAGAAATTACATAATTTACTAATTAGCATATCCTGAACTATTCCGGAGGGATGTGGGGAAAACTCATTTCCACGGTCGCGCACGTCGGCATCGCAACGGAGCAACATATTGAAGTTTCTGTATAGAATTGGTTGAGGGGTGGTAAGTGATATAGACTGCTAATCAGAATAGCCCGATACAGTTACTGAGGGATCTGGAGAAAATTCAAGTCCACGCTCGCGAGCCGAGCGGCTCGCGCACTACTAACCATCAAAGACAGACAAAAACGACGTCCACGCGGGCGAACCCGCGGGCAAAACTAGTATTATATAAACCACGTTTATAAAATCGGTGTATGTACGAGTATACTGAAAAGTCCTGGCTCACTCACTCTCTCTCACGGACTGACTCTTTAAAGCGCAACCCAAACGTGATACGCACATGGAATTATTTTTTTATTTCCCACTATATAGGAAATAAAGTGTCTATAAAGTCACGGGCTAAAACGTTGTCCACGTGGATGAAGCTGCGGGCATAAGCTAGTGTTATATAAGGAATAAAACTAACTATAAACATGAACCAACTTTGGTTACTTAACCGACATAGCTCACAGAATCGCTAAACTGAAGTGGCAGTGGGCAAATAGCTTGTAATGGCCGTTGGGGCAGTAAAGTTCTTGAGTGGCGACCGCGCACCGGAAAACGAAGAGTAGGCAGGCCTCCCACGCGGTGGACCGACGACCTGGTGAAGATCACGGGAAGCCACTGGATGCGGGCAGCGCAAGACCGGTCGTCGTGGAAATCCTTGGGGGAGGCCTATGTCCAGCAGTGGACGTTTTTCGGCTGATATGATGATCATGATAAACATGAAAGTTCATTCATATCAGCTCATATACGTCCCCACCAAGGGGCTCGAGCCTACCCTGAATTAGGGCGATCGGGCCTTAGTCGACCACGCGGGCCCAGTGCGGGTTGGTCAACTTCACACACAACCTGCGAGTTTCTTTGCAGGCGTGTGCAGGTTTCCTCACGATGTTTTCCTTCACCGTAAGAGCGTCGGATAAACGTACATATGAAATCTGAATTCGAAATCACATTGGTACGTGGCAGGTTTTAACCACGACCTCCCGGACAGGAGGCGGCGGCCCTAGCCATTACGCCACCGACGCTCTCAAACATGAAAGTATTACTTAAAATCCTGTTGTAATAACCAATTTAATTAAAAATTAAAAACCCAACTGCGTTTACGTTTGTTATAAACACAACCCCTCTTTTTTGGACAGTAGGGTAAAAATTCATTCTTGTCACTCACGGGATAATAACGAATCTAACGACACATCGCACACCAAAATCAATTAAGCCTTTGAGTCAAAAAAACAGACATACTAGGACATACATACACCTAAAAACATTTGTTTGTTTATTTGTTTGTAAACTCTTTATTTCATTTAAAAACAAATAAGCGGTTAACAAAAGAATAACAGTATCGCAGAGGCGGACTTATCCCTTTCGGTATCTCTTCCAGTCAAACTTAAAATGCTGTAAGGACTTCAGAGCATACAGTCAGGTAAGTTTACGACTAACTTTAGCCGAATCAGCCGAGTTCTTGATCTCTTTCTCAAAGTGTCGAACATATGAATATATACATAGATAACTAGACCCATACAAAAATTTTTAAAAAAAAACACTTGTCCAGTTTTGGACCTTTAAGTTTAATATAAGTAGTTATATTTTGATCTAAAAGTCGTCGCGTAGGGGGACCGCTAAGTTAATAAAATAAAAACAGAATACAACTGTTTTACCTTACTACAACTAATTCCTAAAAATTGGGTAACCCGCAAATTCCAGAAGATGCTGCAGCATCAGGTTAAAGTTGCCATGATCTATCTAAAATCTATTCATTGACACTATTCCAACGAGCTCAAACACGATACCTCTGCTGTACGTTGGCGAGGAGTTGGATATCCTTCAGATTCCAGGAGATGTTACAGCATCAGGTCAAGGTTACCACGTTCTATCTAAAACCTATTCACTGAGTCTATTTCAAAGAGCCTAAACATGATTCAACTGCTGTAAGTTGATGAGAAGTGCAAATTCCAGAAGATGCTGCAGCATCAGCTCAAAGTTACCATGGGTTCAATCAATCAATCATATCAGCCGAAAATCATCCACTGCTGGACAAAGGCATCCCCCAAGGATTTCCACGACGACCGGTCCTGCGCTGCCCGCATCCATCGGCCTCCCGCAATCTTCACAAGGTCGCCGGTCCACCGCGTGGGCAGCCTCCCTACGCTACGTTTTCCGGTGCGCGATCGCCACTCGAGAACTTTACTGCCCCATCGGCCATCCGTTCTACAAGCTATGTGCCCTGCCCACTGCCACTTCAGTTTAGCGATTCTGTGAGCTATGTCGGTTACTTTGGTTCTCCTGCGGATCTCCTCGTTTCTGATTCGATCACGCAGAGAAACTCCGAGCATAGCACGCTCCATTGCCCTTTGGGTGACCTTGAGCCTTCTTATGAGGGCCATAGTAAGCGACCATGTCTCAGTTCCGTAAGTCATCACTGGCAATACACACTGGTCAAAGACCTTAGACCATGGGTTATCGAAAACCTATTCAGTGAGACTATTCCAATGAGCCCAACACGATACCTCTGCTGTAAGTTGGCAAGGAGTTGGGTATGCTGCAAATTCCAGAAGATGCTGTAATAACATCAGGTTAAAGTTGCCATGTTTTATCTATAACTTATTCATTGAGACTTTTCCAATGAGCCCAAACACGATAACTCTACTGTAAGTTGGCGAGGAGTTGGGTATCCTACAGATTCCAGGAGATACTGCAGCATATTATAACGGTAACAGGGCACCAAATTTTGAATCGATCAGACATGTATAAGTTGCACACATGCCTTCATCACCTAGATAGGAGCTGATACGGCTGAATAGATCTTCATAATCATAATCGGTTCATTCGTTTTAGAACTACGATGCCACAGACATTCACATAAATACATAGATACACACATACACACGTTAAACTTATAACACCCCTCTTTTTGCGTCGGGGGTTAAAAATAAATACTTATATATAATAAATACATACACTACACACATATTAAAATATATTTAGCTCAAGGAAGGAGGATTGAAGTAATGTTTTTTGAGTGCAGTCTTAAATGCAAGGAGCGAGGGGCACATTCTGATATTCACTGGTATAATGAATTCCAGAGGCGCACAGCTTGGACAGTGAAGAACTTGGTGTAGGTCTTTAAACAGTGTGAAAGAATGACGAGCGCACAATTCTTGCTGGATCGGAGACGGCATACCATTGACGTACGGAAGTTGATACTCGGGAGCCGCAGGGTTAAACAGCGCATTGAACAGAAGAGAAAGGATATGGATGGTCCTGAGCTAGCGGATAGGTAACCAGTTAAGTTTATTACGGTTATCCAAGATGTGGTCAAACTTCCGCAGTCCAAAAATATTGATTCTGGAGACGCTCTAGCTTCAGAACGAGTTCAACAGACAGATATACCTAAGCGACATCGCCGTAGTTAAGAAGGGGAAGAAAAAGTGAGCGAAAGGTTCGTCTCAAAATTAAGGAGGTTCAGGCGGTTCAAAGAGTGGAGGGATGCGTATACTTTTCGGCTCACTTCGCCAATTTGTTGAAACCAAGATAAGACTTGGTTCATGATGATGCCTAGATTTTTGACAGTGGGAGACAAAGGAAGATCACTGTTAATAAAGACTAGGTTAGGCATCACCATGTCCCGTAACTTGGAAACAAAATGATTGCCCCCGATAGCTATTGGAAACAACGTGATTGCCCCCGATCACTATTGGAAATAACGTGATTGCCCCCGATCACTATTGTAATCAACGTGATTGCTCCCTATCACTATTGGAAGCAACGTGATTCCCCCCGATCACTATTGGAAACAAAGTGATTGCCTCCGCTCACTATTGGAAACAACGTGATTGACCCCGATCACTATTGGAAACAACGTGATTGCCCCCGCTCACTATTGGAAACAACGTGATTGCCCCCCATCACTATAGGAAATAACGTGATTGCCTCCGATCACTTTGGAAACAACGTGATTGCCTCCGATCACTATTGGAAACAACGTGATTGCCCCCGATCACTATTGGAAACAACGTGATTGGCCCCGATCACTATTGAAAGCAACGTGATTGCCCCCGATCACTATTGGAAACAACATGATTGCCCCCGATAGCTATTGGAAACAACGTGATTGCCCCCGATCACTATTGGAAACAACGTGATTGACCCCGATCACTATTGGAAACAACGTGATTGCCCCGATCACTATTGGAAACAACGTGATTGCCCCCGATCACTATTGGAAACAACGTGATTGCCCCCGATCACTATTGCCTGGGATAACTTTACCCTCCTTATTGGGCAGTCGGGTCAAAATCATAGAGTACCTACATATATTTATCTATACAGGTGTAAGAAATTGTGTAGGACCCGTTAACTGGTGCTTCCACTCATCATACTGAACAACCTTCTCCAAGGAACCCATAGTCACTATAGGAATCAATTCGCAAAAAAAAACGACTACATACAAAAGTGCACGAAATTGGTCAATCAGCTGATCGTTTTTTATGAAGAGTTCAATTATTATTTTTTTGCGATTTCAGAAAACTTGTAGAACAAAAGTAGTTCAGTTTGATGACTAGAACCCCCAGTTACCGGGACACACACCAATTTTGTTACACCCTGTATACAATATCTGTCTATCGAACTCTGCCTATGGAGTAAGATGTGCTTAAGCTGATTCGATTTCGCCTACGCATGATACGTAACCAATGCCCGTCTGATACTGTTTCTATGAGACCGCTAATGACCCTCATAAATATCGCTATTAGGACTAATCTGGGGGCACGGGAGTGCTCCCGCTAAGTTGAACACAGTAGCCGCCATACTTTTCTCGAAACAACGGTATTTTTAATCCGTTTTGGATATAGGTAAAAGTCTGAAATTTTAGTTACCAATAGTACTTACTGAAGCTAAGTCTTCCCCCAAATTACAAGTTTGTACCTAATATAGTTCGCTATATATCTCAAGTCAAAATTTCCTTATTTTGTCACTAACTTACTATGAGTATCGATCATCAAATATCTGAAGAACTTCTAGCTTACCGACAAACATGAAATTTGGTACACAGAAAGGTTTTAGTACCTATACAAAGGGGAAATTTTTCACATTGAGAATAATGTAAATTGAGTTAGTTATGTCAGAAAAAGTGAATCTTATAGATTGTTTCAATTATAAGCATAATGAAATAAAAGCTTCTACATATGTAATGACCAAGTCACCCTTTTCTTTTATCCGCTTAGGCTCTTTATTTCATCTTACTACTTTTTATTATAGCCAAGTAATCTTAATCGACACTTGGCACGTTTTTGCAGAATATATTTGTTGGATTAAGTTTAACGTATTTCACTGTCACTATTGCTACCAAATCATACATCACAGCTCCTGGCTACTTTATCAAATGATAAAGTAAGAAGTAACAAAAAATTAATAAATGTTGCACTTACTTGCGAATTTTCATAAAGCTTGACTTATATGTTATTCCTTAGTTACACTATTTATAACTCAAGAACGGCTGGACCAATTTGTATGATTTTTGTGTTTTTGCATTTGTCTTCGTCGGGAATAAGAAATGAAGTATTAAATCATGATATACATCAATAAAAAAAAATATCAGTCAAAATATAATTGGTTTTAGGGTAGGGTAGGGTAGGTTAGTGTAGTGTAGTGTAGGTGTAATGTAGTTAGGGTAGAGTAGGGTAGGGTAGTGTAGGGTAGGGCAGGGTAGTGTAGAGTAGGGTAAGGTAGTGCAGTGTAGAGTAGTGTACGAGCACGCACATTAAGGATTATTTGACATTGCGAACTCATACATCGCCCACCGTCATTCACTTACGCTTGACAAGAGCACACACGTTTTACATACAAACTCTCCTGCCGTCCTGCACTCATACAAACCACATACATCGTTCGGGGACCAGCCCGAACACTTTGGTCCTTCGGTCCTACAGTGTGATTTCCAGTTACCTATGGTTGCGTTCGGTTTGCCGGCCTCCCACCAGCGGGTCTCGCCGGCAGATTGAGGAGGGTTTTTTTTATCACATAATTGGTAAGCCCTTGTCATCGTCTCACCTGATGGTAAGTGACGATGATGCCGAAGATGGAAGCGGGCTTACCAAGATTCCCCAACGCAATGGAGAACTGGCTATCTAATCTTCAAGCCGGAACATATCAATATTGTTAACACTGATGTTTGGCGGCAAGAATTAGATAAGATGGTGGTAGCTAGCCAGGCGGGCTTAGAAAATGCCCTACTACCAACCAAACCGAATCTTACAAGTTGACCCCGCCGGGAATCGAACCCGGGACCTCCTGGTGTGAAGCGAATGGGCTAACCATTACGTCATGACATTATTTGTAATATACTGTAATTTTTTTTTGTTTTGACTATTTAAAAGTGTGTGTGAACACCTATTTGAAATAAATTGTTTTTGATTTTGATTTTGATTTTGCCCCGGAGGCGGTTAGTGTTTTTCGTAGGGTAGTGTATGTATGTATGTTTGTAGGTATGTTTGTTTCTTTCGCTGAGCCTGTAACCTAAACGGGTTGATGGATTTCAACATGGACTTCGACGTGCGAGGTTTTGTATGATTTGACTTGATCCCGCGAATGACATAGGATACATTTTTACCAGAATACCCAAAAAAGAGGAGTAATAATTTCAAGCTGTCGGGTTTTTAATTTTTAATTGTATTGTTTAGGTTATTACCTTACTATTTTTTAAAGTGAAACTTTTATTACATAGTCTCAATTTTTTTCGTCTGTGTGTTGCATGTTGCGTGACGGTCGCTTTCGTCTGACGGTATGATCGTTTCGTCCTCTGTACCGTAGCGAGAGCAGCCATGATCGTTTCGTCCTATGTAAAGTTTCACTTTTACCGTGGTTTCATAAAACCACACACTTACTTTTTTTCTTAAATAAAATTTTAATTTTCATAGATTTAATTACGACAGAATAAGACTAGCTGTATGTAGACCGTTACGTCAGTCCTCAAGTCCTCCAATTAATCCAATTAGAGGTACTGAGAAAGGCATTATGAGTCCAAGTGCAGTGGACATGACACCGCTCGTTAATTAAGGAAATTGTGCGTTTATTGGGCTCATTGTTGAATTGCGGCAATTAGACAGGCCATTATACAGGGTGCACTTACTAACATTAATTTAATTTAAAATAAAAACTAAATTCAATTCAATTCAATATATTTATTTAAAATAGGTGCAAATTACACTCTTTCTGATAGTCATAAAAAAATAATAACAATGTCATTTGTGAAGAATCAAGAAATAAACAATAATTATTTAATAACGTCAAAATTAAATACTTGATATAAACCAGATTATGTCATTAGAACATGAAAACAATATGACACAAAAAGTTATACTTACAAATCATTGAATACATTTAACAAGAGTAGGCCAGTTCACACGGACAGCACCCGGTCACGAGTATAACACGAGAGTCAGTCATCGCTCCCATCAACCTTTTTTTTTTTTATTAAAAATTTGTGTGCGTTTGACGGCAACTCATCTGATGATAAGTGATGATGCGGTCGAAGATGGTACACGCAAACTCAAATAATGCCTATTCACTCTTGCCTTGAAGATCCCCAAATTATAGGAATCGGGAAACACTGACGCAGGCAAGGAGTTCCACTCCTGTGCTGTACGCATAATAAATGAAGAAGCGTAAGCATAAGAGGGAAAGGAACGACCCGGCTCCCTTCTTTTTATCCACAACTACCTGTTTTCCGCTGCTTCACCCGCGTGGACATCGTTTCTTTAACTTTTCGAGGATGCGCAGTGCGCGAGCCGCTGCGGCTCTCGAGCGTAAAGAAAAGTGTAGCCTATGTGTTAATCCATTTCAATCCATATCCTAATCTGTCTACCTACCAAATTTCAGCCAGATCCGTTCTCACAAACTTTCGCCTTTTTAATATTAGTGTGTTTAGTAAACGCTTGGCATCATTTCACCAGATATAAGGCGAAGATATAAGCGAGCTTACCAAGATTGCTGAAGATATATAAGCAAGCTTACCAAGATTGCCCAACGCAATGAGGAACTGGCTATCTTATCTTCAAGCCGGAACACTTAAATTGATACTTAGATAAAATGGTGGTAGCTAGCCAGGCGGGCTTAGAAAATGCCCTTCCACCAAACAAACAGAGTCTTAAAATGATAGACTCCGCCAGGCATCGAAACTGTGACCTCTTGATGTGAAGCTAATATACTTTATAACCATTATGCCACAGAAGCGGTCGAAAAATACTGCTAAAATATATCCTATGTCACTCAGGTGATTAACACGAACACCCTAAAAACATTATCCTCATAATGAGCATCGCCTAAAAAAATTGGGCTTTATCTTATTTTAATTTTACCTACTTAATCAACCGACTTCAGAAAGGAGGAGGTTCTCAATTCGACTGTATGTTTTTTTTGGTATGTTTGTTACATGATATCTTCATGATTCTTTTTTTATTCGATAAGATATACTGTCGGGTTGGTTCTATATAAATTTTATAAAAATTGGTTAAGTGCATTTTTATTAATTAACAAAAACCAAAAAATGTACCAAAAGTGTACTTGGTTGTTGCGATTCAAATCGGTTTTTTCACGTCTTTTTCAATGTGGATTCCTTAAGAGGAAACGCGGTCAAAAGAATAGGTACCTATTCGAATAAAATGTTGCAGTCTCCCTCCCCCAAACCTCTCCGTATACAGCAAGAAAGGGAGAACTGCAGCGCAGACCCATGATACTAAATTTGACCAAAACAGCATTTCGTAGTCCCCTAATTCCTCCTCCAAAACTTGAGCAATAATAATATTTTTTTTAAAAACACTTTAACCTATGCCTTTATGTTTTCATTTTTTGTTAAGATGCGTATTATTTTTTTGGTGAGTGTCTGAAAATGTCGTTTCCATAGGGCAATTTTCTGAATTTTTGAAGGCTCCTACTTCCTATTATGTATAATAAGAATATGGGAAAAAACAAAAGATAGGGGCATGGCCATGGTAGATTTAGATTTGGTGGTAAAAATATTTTTGCTCTATTGTCATTATCCAGGGAGGAAACCGGGGACAACGTCTGTATGGAAAAAATGGCGCCCGCGTTTCCTCTTAATTTTCCAAATTGATGTATGTGTGAATAGATAGAGTCCAGTGGCCGCAGTTCCTGCGTGCAACATAGTTTTGATACACCCTGTTTGTTTGCTTGTCGGCCTTATTATATAACAAATTAGCCAATAATTCAAATTTCAAAGGGTATAGAAATATGAGCACATTATACTTGTAGCTAAGCGAACCGGAATTTTATTACAAGATAACGTAACT
Source organism: Coleophora flavipennella (assembly GCA_947284805.1). NCBI lineage: Eukaryota > Metazoa > Arthropoda > Insecta > Lepidoptera > Coleophoridae > Coleophora > Coleophora flavipennella. The sequence goes on from OX369276.1 coordinate 2,068,084, forward strand.
AATTCAAATTTAGCACAAAATTAATAATCTTATCGAGTTTTACAAGTATGTTTGAGCAGACACTTTAAAATTTTGAGTAGTTTTACAATCATAATATGATGATCTTGATCTGTGTTAAGACTTTATCTAACATTTTTTAACTTAATAGTGCGGTAAATAAAATTATGTAGCAACTTAGGTTAAAAAAAGGATTTTCTGTGCTTTTGACGCCTAATATAATAACAGAAGATCCACATTGAGGCAGTAGTTGTAATAACGATTTTTTTTAACCTTGACAAACCCGTTATGCTAAAACATAGTAGTAGGTATAGTATCACCACCAGAAATAAAAAAACTAACTCCTATGTGATTTACTTTACCACATCCGAACAGTGAAAGAAATTAGATAATCTTATAGTAGTTAGGTTAATGTTTAATGAGGAATTGATTGAATTAATTAATTTAAGAGCTTATTCGGTGAAGGGAAACATCGTGAGGAAACCTGCATACGCCTGCGAAGAAACTCGAAGGTTATGTGTAAAGACGACCAACCCGCACTGGGCACGCGTGGTCGACTAAGGCCCGATCGCCCTAATTCAGGGTAGGCTCGAGCCCTTCGGTGGGGAAGTATATGAGCTGATGTATAAGAGCTTAATATTTTTATATATACACATTTTGTTTTGTAATAAAATGGTCGTCAGTTCTATATATATTTAATAATAATTGTTTTCTGAATACCATTTAGGTACGTTTGTGTCTCTTTTTACTCGACTGTAAGCCTTAAGGAGGGTTATGTATGTTATGTATATTTAATTTTATTTAAGTATTTCTTTGACACGCTCTGTAGGTAGCCTAAACGGCTTGATGGATTTGGGAGTGCGTGGTGTCGTTAGATTCCTCTTGATCCCCTGAGTGACATCGGATACATTTTTACCAGACTGGCCAAAAACGAGGGGTTAAGTTTTTGTGAAGTCGGGTTTAAAATTTTTAAGTCATTTGTGTAGTTATTCGGCACCCTTGGCAAAGTTAATAACATTCTTTATTTTATTACGTAACGGGAAACTAAATCTCTGGGTTCCGCGGTCGTCGTCGTTGCGCTTAACAGTTTTAATTGTGATGTGAAGCGCAGTGTGAGACTTTATCATTTATTTAAATTACCGGCTACAGGACGGTGGGTGTGCGTCTATCCGACCGGTTGGCAAGTGGCTGCTCCGCGCCTGCGCAGCTGAGAGCTCACAGGCAGTCCTGCACACACAGGCAGCCACGTCACGTATAGACACAGGCAGTCCTGCACACACAGGCAGCCACGTCACGTGGACACGCGGCCAGCTTCTCGCTTATATGTATCTCAGGTCGAGAGCTTGTATGTATTGATGTGTCTTAGCATTGACAAAGTCCAGCGAAGGGCCTATCCTTACTTAATATTATAATTGAGAAAATGTGTTTGTTTGTTACCTTTTCACGATTCAACGCCTTGACCAATCTTAATGAAATTTGGCATGCAGATGGCCTGTGTCACGAGGAAGGACATAGGCTACTTTTTATCCCGTGAAAATAGCATAGCCCGTTGCAGTTCCAGAAAATATACTCATTTTGGTTAATTTCTTTAACATCGCAACGGAACAATGGATTTTGTGATTTTTTGCACAGAGATGCTTGAGGGAGTGGAAAATGACATGATTTTCGTGAGGGCTCTATTCTACTAAGTTGATGTCATTAATGAGATATCAGCAATTCGCATTTAACAATCTCACGCTCACGTAGCAGCGGAGCTCACGTATTGACGTGTTTTTTTTCACGTAGTTAGCCGAAGGGATAGAAGGTGACATATTGACTATGTATTAATCAACTAGCCCAACATAGTTCCTGAGGAATCTGGAGAAAACTCATTTACACGCTCGCGCACGTCACGTAATTGCTGCACAGAGATAGTCGAGGGAGTGGAAAGTAACAACTATTAATTAGCTTAGCCCAACATTGATTCCGGCTCGAGCTCCACCCACCCTCAAAGACAGACGCAAAAACGATGTTGAATAACAGGCAAAAGCCAGTTCTTTATAAATCAATGCTACAAGTATAGAGAATCATCATCATCATATCAGCCGAGAGGCGTCCACTGCTGGACAAAGACCTATCCCAAGGATTTCCACGACGACCTGGTGAAGGTCGCGGGAAGCCGCTGGATGAGGGCAGCGCAGGAACGTTTGTCGTGGAAATAGAGAATGTTGTAAAATAATTTTAATTATTTTTTAAATTAATAAAGATCTTGAGAGTTACGAGGTCCAGGATAGAGCAAAGTACAGAGAGAAGAGTGGAAAGAGATGATTCTGCCTATTAAAGGAAAAGAATGCTAAGAATAATGAAAATATAACAAAGATTTGAAAAGAAACTGAAGCTAAATCCCGAACGAATATATGATAAAACTAGTGGATGCCCGCAGCTTCGCCCGCGCAGATCCCCATTTTTGCGGTTCACGTGGGAATTTCCCAAAATCCTTTCTTAGCGGATGCTTACGTCATAACATCTACCTGCATGCCAAATTTCAGCCCGATCCGTCCATTGGTTTGGGCTGTGCGTTGATAGATCACTATGTCAGTCAGTCAGTCACCTTTAAGTTATATATATATTTAGATTGAATTCAGATCAGACTATTCACCCTTATAAAAAAAACCTTTTGATCAGAAAAAATATCAATTCAAACATTGTTAACACAACACAGCTCAACAAAAGAGAAGAAGGGGCGGTGACCAGGGCAACGGACCATGAAGGAAGGCCTGTCACTGTCACGCTCGGGTGAGTACCAATCCAGAACTCTTCTTAACATTGCTGTATCTACTTGCTCATCAGACTGTAATTGCTTACTACTACGCCGTGGTTCACTGATAAGTAAGCTATACATAGATTGTGGTGCAATAATGAGCAACCCAAAGCCTATGTATGTATATATTAGTTATCTGTGATCCACTGATTAGTAAGCAATTATAGTCTGATGAGCATGTAAAAACAGGAATGTTTAGAAGAGTTCTGGATCGGTTATTATTATTAATCAACCGTCCCTATCGCAGAACTTTATGATGAATTTAGGTAGGTACAATAATCACCTCTACATTGCATCGTTACCGTTAAAAAATTACCGTTTTCAACGTATACTTATAACATTTGTTCCATAACGAACAGTCTACAGATTCAATGATTTATATTATATAGGGTGACTTTTAATTAGTTCTGGATAGCAAAGGATATGAATGTACTCGTGATAACAAACAATTTTCCCAAAGAAACTATATGTCAAATATGAAGAAAAAAAATTTGGTCCTTCATATATTTTTGCCGATTTGATAACTTGTTATGTACCAAGCTAAGGACCAAAATTTTTTTTCAGATTTGACATATATATAAGGTCTAACAAAATTAGCTGAAACTATTTTAACTGGTGCTTCTACCCATGAAACTGAACAACTTTCCCCATGGGACCCATAGTCAAATCTCAAAAAAAAATTTGAACTTCCCATACTAAGTTGGCTGATCGGCTGGTCGAGTTAGTATGGGAGAGCCATTTTTTTTTGCGATTTGACAATGGGTTCCATGGGGAAAGTTGTTCAGTTTTATGGGTAGAAGCACCAGTTAAAATAGTTTCAGCTAATTTTGTTAGACCTTATATAGTTTCTTTGGGAAAGTTGTTTGTAATCATGAGTACATTCATATCCTTTGCTATCAAGAACTAATTAAAAGTCACCCTATATTGAGTTTGGAAACACGTTAAACTCAAACTTTTTATTGCATTCTTATCAATCTTATCATGAATGACCCTGTAGCTAAAATGAGCCACAAGTAGCGTAAAATAAATTTTGATTGCCGAAACCTTGATAGGTATGTACCCATGTACATATATTGTTTTTCTGTCATGGTCGTTCTTTATTTTACCTGTTTTCTCACAACTGTATTGAAAAATGTCGTATGATACATGGGTGTAAAAGGTGACATTTGTTATTAAATTGATTCTCAACAAAAACTCTTGGAGTGGTATTGGTAAGTGATGAACTGATGATGGTGCCGAGGACGTATCATGCAAGCTCAAATAGTATATATTGTAGCATAATTTGATTTAAAAGGGGTTAAATAATATAATAGAGATGCTACATGATACGTAGAATTTTTACTCCTGGCCTAAATAAGAATTTCGGAAAGAAAATAAATTTTAGGGTAATATGGAATACTTTTATTTTATAAGCTTAGAAATATTTGGGTAAAGATAAAAACCAGTGGATAAATAAAGTTGTAAAGAGTGAATGACATTTAAAAAATAGGTAAAAGCGTAACAAATTATTGGTATAACAAATGGTTGACCGTGGAAGTAGTTAAATATAAAAACAACACATTACCTAATTTTAAAATATAAAAAAAGGTTAGGTAACGATCGATCGTCCCCCCGGGTGTATAAAATGATCTGATAAATTCCTAAAAAAAGTAAATCAAGTTCAATTATCAGCTGTCGAAATTACCCTTCAACGTTGTACGTAAAAAAACTTTGGGTGTACCATACTCTTAATAAATTTTAAACCAAACACAAAATTGTTATGATAAAAGGGAGACAGGAGAACACGCAGGCCAGCAGCTGCGCTTGGAGGACGACAGCAGAAATTTGTCGGGCAGGTCGTAATGCTTGATCACCAGTAAGAATCAAGTCCAATGGGCCTTAAATTAGATATGAACAAAAGTTTCACTTCCCTTTTGGTAAGCAGCAGGCAGTTGCTGATCGGCGTAGTTAGCAATACTCCGGGGTATAGTGGTAGTATGCTGATATGTTCGGTCCGTGTGGAAGACCCTACAACGATGAAATAAAATTTAGTTCGCAACGGCATTAAATAAAATTGGACAGCTATCTCCAAGCATAAATCACTTACCCCAGTTAAAAATAGGAGGTCTTGATAATAATAATAATATTTATATTGAAAAAACCTATTTCTACGGTCAACACTCCTCAATTGTTTTCACTCTTGTCAAAAGCCCGCAATCATTTCCAAATTCTAATTTTATAGACGAACAAGATCAAAAGAGAATTTAATTATGAAACGCAAGAAAGGAGATCGGCTCGAAACGATAGTTTGCGTTTCAAAATACCCACAAACTCGCAAAAAAAAAAGGCGAGAAGTCCAAAAATTTTTGAAATTTGGACAACCTTATAGACGTTGGACAGCCCTGAAGAAGAAAAAAAATAAAAACTCCCTAATTAACTAGTTAACTACAAACGTTTACTTGAAGCTGGAAGAAAAAGACATTTATACACGATTCGCGTACACATACAAACGCCAAAAACTCCATCTAAAAGTGAACAAACTTAATAACCCCAACAACACACTAGTGTAAAGGGATCGCTATGCACAGCCTAAAACTAGTCAATTAATTAGGAAAGAGCATAACTAAACAACTAACTAAAACTAGATAGTATAAAGAGAGAACGAAGAAGAAAAAAAACGGAGCACTTCGCACAATAGGCAAGTAGGGCTGTCAAGCTTAACACTTCTCGAGGGAAAAACCACACAACTAGTAAAACATTAAAGACCAGTAGGGTTGTCAAAAACTGGAAAAAACTTGCAAAACATTGTCGGTTACCTCAGAGAAAATGTGGTCAAAAGCGGTAAAGGCGGATGTGTGAAAAATCCGACTCACGGATAAAATTAACACCGGAAGTCTGAAACGCGATACGCAAGAGTCTAAAGGGACAACTCTACCGAAAAATAGGCTATTTGAGGTAAGACAAGGGCAAGATTAATGAAAGAAGTTTGAAAAATGGGAAATTGTTATAAGACCTCAAGAAATCTAAACAATACTGCGGAATACAGAAACGTTGTCACATAAAAGTGAACAGGGTACGCCAAAAATTTAAGGAGTACCTCGCAAAGCAACGCGTAAAAATATTCCAAACAGCAACCCTTAAAGATTTTTCCCTTAAAACAACGTTAAATAATCGTGAACTAAAAGTAAGTCTGTCCCGACTTTCGATTGAAAGAAAACTAGAGTCTGGCCGTTGACTACTTAAATTAAAAATTCTCTTGGAACCGTAAGGGAATACACAAGTAAAAACAACTCAACAACACGTAAGCAATTATCCGAAAGAGGTATAATGCCATTAAGCCGGGGAAAAAACGACCCGTGTGAAGAGAAGCAAAAAAATACCGTGCATACAAACAAAAAACCACACGTTTCCAAGAAAACTGCACGATTAAATTAAGTAAGGGTCTTGAGGTATTAAAACTTGAACCATAACATCCGGAAAACGGATACACTCACGAACGACAAAAAAACGGGTACGTTAGGGAAAGATTAAAGGCAGAAAAGGGGATATAAACATTAGTTCGGGCGCCATAAATGTAGCATAATTTGATTTAAAAGGGGTTAAATAATATAATAGAGATGCTACATGATACGTAGAATTTTTACTCCTGGCCTAAATAAGAATTTCGGAAAGAAAATAAATTTTAGGGTAATATGGAATACTTTTATTTTATAAGCTTAGAAATATTTGGGTAAAGATAAAAACCAGTGGATAAATAAAGATGTAAAGAGTGAATGACATTTAAAAAATAGGTAAAAGCGTAACAAATTATTGGTATAACACATGGTTGACCGTGGAAGTAGTTAAATATAAAAACAACACATTACCTAATTTTAAAATATAAAAAAAGGTTAGGTAACGATCGATCGTCCCCCCGGGTGTATAAAATGATCTGATAAATTCCTAAAAAAAGTAAATCAAGTTCAATTATCAGCTGTCGAAATTACCCTTCAACGTTATACGTAAAAAAACTTTGAGTGTACCATACTCTTAATAAATTTTAAACCAAACACAAAATTGTTATGATAAAAGGGAGACAGGAGAACACGCAGGCCAGCAGCTGCGCTTGGAGGACGACAGCAGAAATTTGTCGGGCAGGTCGTAATGCTTGATCACCAGTAAGAATCAAGTCCAATGGGCCTTAAATTAGATATGAACAAAAGTTTCACTTCCCTTTTGGTAAGCAGCAGGCAGTTGCTGATCGGCGTAGTTAGCAATACTCCGGGGTATAGTGGTAGTATGCTGATATGTTCGGTCCGTGTGGAAGACCCTTGTTCGGACCGTGTGGAAGACCCTACAACGATGAAATAAAATTTAGTTCGCAACGGCACTAAATAAAATTGGACAGCTATCTCCAAGCATAAGTCACTTACCCCAGTTAAAAATAGGAGGTCTTGATAATAATAATAATATTTATATTGAAAAACCTATTTCTACGGTCAACACTCCTCAATTGTTTTCACTCTTGTCAAAAGCCCGCAATCATTTCCAAATTCTAATTTTATAGACGAACAAGATCAAAAGAGAATTTAATTATGAAACGCAAGAAAGGAGATCGGCTCGAAACGATAGTTTGCGTTTCAAAATCCACTATCGCCTTGAAGATTCCTAAATTATACGAATCGGCGAAAACAGGGAATTCCACTTCTTGACCGTTAATCGTATGATACCTAAGCCACAGTCTAAGGATGGATTCTTCACTGTGCCTAAACGATGAAGAAAAACTTCGTGCGTATAAGGGGACTATATGTCTGATGATGGAATGAAAAATTTGTACGTATGAGGGGGTATGAGGTCGTGGACCTTTTGATGGGTGGGTAAATTCTTCGAATATATTCTACATAGGTAGCTGGTAGGTCATCATATCAGCTCATATACGTCCCCACCGTGGGGCTCGAGCCTACCCTGAATGAGGGTGATCGGGCCTTAGCCGACCACGCGGGCCCAGTGCGGGTTGGTCGACTTTACACACAACCTGCGAGTTTCTTTGCAGGCGTGTGCAGGTTTCCTCACGACGTTTTCCTTCACCGTAAGAACGTCAGATAAACGTACATTAGAAATCTAAATTCGAAATCACATTGGTACGTGGCAGAATTCGAACCACGACCTCCCTGACAGGAGGCGGCGGCTTTAGCCGTTACGCCACCGACGCTGTAGGTACATATCAGAAAATTCTTCAAGTATATGTGTCTACACATTATTTGTGTTCTATAACGATATTAGGTAGTCGGTCTCGGTACCTATGGGTATACAAAGGTAAACAAATACAGAATCCTTTGAGGAAAAGGAAAGATCCTCCAAAAATTACCTCATTGACGTCAGTAAGTAAATTTCAATGCAAATGATATTGCGAGCTCTTTCAAAATACCCACATCATGATTATACCAAAGTATGTATATTAGTACTAACATACAGTATGGACACTCCCTGCTGCTCTCTAGATTCTGACCTCACCCCCTCGCCACCCAGATTGATACAGATTTGTTATAGTTTGGTTCTCGGACGTATGGGATTTCGCCGTGATTTTGTTTGCTCCGTCATTTGTTTTTAGAAATGTCATTTCACGACCTTTGTATGTAGTGTCGGCGTGTGACTGTACAGAGGCCAGCACATCAAGCTATACAGTCGTAGTGCGATTTTGATCCATACGCATTCGGCATAAGAACGGTACAAAGTCCAAAGTGTGTAGCTTGATGTGCTGGCCTGTGTACGTAAGGTACGGAAACATTGATTTTATTGGGATAAGGTAATCAGGGCGAGCGCTTAAAAAAAATACTAAATTCTGAAATTTAGCGTGTGCATAGCTTGGCATCGTTAATCAAATATTTAACTCCGTTAATCGCTAATCCATCACTGAAAACGTTATCTTCGTTAAACGTTAAAGCGTTACATTTCAGAATATATTGTAGAGATCGTATGTCTCTACATACATCTACTCTCAGCCTCTTTGCTTAGTTTCTTGCCAGCGCGAATCGTATTAAGAATATTAATTTAAATTTGATTTTGTATGTCATTCGGAAGCTTTTTGAAATAATAGATAGATTCGAGCTGACCGTGAGCCAGGACAGAGGTCCTTTGAGTAAAAGTATATTTTTCATTTTATCCGCGCGTCTGGGCTGAGTTCCCTAATACCATAGCAAGAAAGTAAGAGGAATAATTGAAGCTAATAATAATCAGTCAGCCGACAGAGCCTTCTATCTTTTTTTGCTTAACAATAAATATCATCACTGATGATCATTGGATAAGCATACTAAACTTTAATTTGTAGTATAGAAATTCAGTTACACCCCCGGCGTCTCGTTGACGACGTCACATTTGGCGGTGGGTGATGTAGAGATCGTATGTCTCTACATACATCTACTCTCAGCCTCTTTGCTTAGTTTCTTGCCAGCGCGAATCGTATTAAGAATATTAATTTAAATTTGATTTTGTATGTCATTCGGAAGCTTTTTGAAATAATAGATAGATTCGAGCTGACCGTGAGCCAGGACAGAGGTCCTTTGAGTAAAAGTATATTTTTCATTTTATCCGCGCGTCTGGGCTGAGTTCCCTAATACCATAGCAAGAAAGTAAGAGGAATAATTGAAGCTAATAATAATCAGTCAGCCGACAGAGCCTTCTATCTTTTTTTGCTTAACAATAAATATCATCACTGATGATCATTGGATAAGCATACTAAACTTTAATTTGTAGTATAGAAATTCAGTTACACCCCCGGCGTCTCGTTGACGACGTCACAATATTATAAAGAAAGTTAACGTTAATCGTTAATGTTATCGTTAATGTTAACTCCTGATAGTATTTGCATGTTTTATGTCGTTGTGTTAGTGATTTACCTACTTATGAAGAAAATGAAGTTCAGGCAGGACAAGAAACATTTATATAAGAAGGGTGCTTAATTAAAGTTTGTAATACTAATAACTATTTAAAGATTCAATTTAAAACAAAAAATAGTCATATCGGCTTTTGACATAAGGTGCATATTCCCCTTCATAACTAAAAAAAACCGACCAACTGCGACACGGGGTAACAAAAAAAGGGTTCCGCGCCAAAACTTTCACTCCCAACAGAAGAAGACCTCTCAGTACATACTTTGCTCCTGGTAAATAGGAGTCCACTTATTCTGGAATTTCAAATTTTATGTTTCCTGCTGAAATGGAAAGACTTTAGATTTTCCTGTAAACCTTATATACATAGGGTGACCGTCGATTTTCGCTTATTTTCTTAAATAACTTCAAAACTATTTATCTTAAAATTATTTTTAAGAAAATTGAGATTCTGTCAACAATTTCTTTAATTTGATAAGTCACACAATATAGTTTGCAAAACTTTTTTTAATATTTTCTAATTTACCCCCCAAGAGTGGCACCCATGTTTAAAATTATTTATTTACGTTACATGTCCGTCTTTGGGTCACCAATTTACATATGTGTACGAAATTTCAACTCAATCGGTCCAGAAGTTTCTGAGAAAATCGGGAGTTTTCGTCTGTAAAATATCTTTGCACGTGGTAAAGACACGTCATCTGCAGCACCACGCCGCAACCTAATATCACACCCTGGACACTTCATACAACGGGCCAGAAATGATAATTCAAAATAGGAATGACGGAACAAACAAAATGGCGGCGAAATCCTATACGTTCGACTGTAACCAATCTGTATCAATCTGCGTGACGAGGGGGTGGGGTTGCAATCTAGAGAGCGGCAGGGAGTGTCCATACTGTATGTTAGAACTAATATAGGTTATACTTTGCTAATACGAAGGAAAAGGTATTGTCGTAAAAAACCGTAGTATTGATGGCGATTAATTGTTCTATACCTATATATTGATCGGATAAGGATGAAATTCACGTAAGGGATTTAATATCTCCAGCCATTTTTTACAACCATTTTTAGGGTTGCCATGATAGTAAACAATATTTTTTATCTCAGCAATGGCTCTTACTATTTAGATAAAACTTCGAACGTTACTATTATGGTCTAGTTAGTTTCTAGGTCGTTTGTTTTTCCAGGAAAAAACAGAGTACAGTTTATATTTGTTCGTTCTTTTTTTCTCAAAAATGGTTTTAACGGTTTTAATGAAAACTAGAAATTGATTAATAAGGCTTAATATGTGGAAGTTTTTTCATGAGCTCATAGTTTATTTTGTAATGTTACCATGCTGTAAATATCCTTAATAAAATGAAATGAAATGAAAAAAAATAAAATGGAATGGAATTGAATGAAATAAAATGAAATGGAATAAAATGTAATGAAATGGAAAAGAATTGAATGAAATGAAATGGATTGAAATGAAATAAAATGGAATGAATTAGAATGAAATGGAATGAAATAAAATAAACTGGGTGGTTCTTTATTCCAGAAAAAAATTAATAGGTAATACAAACGCAGATTATTTGCATTTTTTTCAGATACCACCATTCTTTACTAATAAGTGTTGATAAACAAACAGACGGACAGCGGCACGGCGGCGTAGGTCCCTTTGTATGCACTATAATACGTAAGAGTATGTACTTAATCAAGAAATCAAAGATTGATAAGCCCTTGAGATCATGGTAAGTGACGAAGATACCGAAGACGCAAGCGGGTCTTCAAGATTCCCCAACGTAATGGGAAACTGATGGCTATCTTATCTTCAGGCCGGAACCGACAATGCTAATAAATAAAGACCGGATTATATGCAAATGCATATTGCATATGCATTTTCATATTTAGTCCCTTTTCAGCGGTAGCTCGATCTCGCTCTTCGTTCAGATGTCTCTCATAGTGGGACGATGCATCCGATCGCTAAGCACGCGGCTAGCTAACTTGTGCAGAGCTCTTCAAAATAAAAATAAAAACATTAAAAAATAGGACTTATTTATTTTTTCCTGTTATCGTATGCATATTTTGGCGTTTTATGAATTTTCGTACATATTTTAGCTATTTTACTTGCTTATTTGCATGCATATTTTGGGTCTTTTATGTTGCATATAGTCAGGTCTCTACTAATAACATTGATGTTTGAAGGCTTTGATAAAATGGTGGTAGCTAGCCAGGCTGGCTTAGAAAACGTTTTTAAATTTTCTCAGCAATACTCTAGTACACTTAGAGCAAGTTATACAGATTGTTCTAATAGTAATGTACCTAGAGTTAACGACTGGATATCTGCAATAACATAACTATCTAACGTAGTCAACACTCAGCAATACTCTAGTACACTTAGAGCAAGTTATACAGATTGTTCTAATAGTAATGTACCTAGAGTTAACGACTGGATATCTGCAATAACATAACTATCTAACGTAGTCAACACTCAGCAATACTCAAGTACGCTTAGAGCAAGTTATACAGATTGTTCTAATAGTAATGTACCTAGAGTTAACGACTGGATATCTGCAATAACATAACTATCTAACGTAGTCAACACTCAGCAATACTCAAGTACACTTAGAGCAAGTTATACAGATTGTTCTCATAGTAATGTACATAGAGTTAACGACTGGGTATCTGCAATAACATAACAATCTAACGTAGTCAACACTATAACTATCTATGACCCGTTAACTGGGAAGTCTACTCATCATACTGAACAAATTTTGTTTAACCACTTTGTTGAAATTGCAAAAAAATTGCTCTTCCCATACAAAGTTGTCGAACCAGCTGATCGATTTGTAGAAGAAGTCCAAAAAAAATACGATTCCAGCAAAGTTGTAGAACAAAAATTGTTCAGTGTGATGTGATTAGTTAGACCAATTTTGTTACAACCCGTACAAGGTACTTACCTAGACAGTCCCCCAGCTCCATTCCTCCTTCGGTCAATGAGACACAGGCAGGGGTTTTTTTTTATTCACAATTGGTGAAACCTTGACAACATCTCACCTGGTGGTAAGTGACGATGTTGCCGAAGATAGAAGCGGGCTTACCAAGATTCCCCAACGCAATGGGGAACTGGCTATCTTATCTTCATGCCGGAACACACCAATGATATCAACATGGATATTTTGGCGGCAAGACTTAGATAAGATGGTGGTAGCTAGCCAAGCGGGCTTAGAAAAAGCCCTACCACCAACCAAACCGAGTCTTACAATTGACCCCGCCGGGAATCGAACCTGCGACCTCCTATGTAAAGCCAGTGAACTTTGCCTCTGAGCTACGGAGGCGGTTAAAAAAAATATCATAATAAAAAATGGGTTGTTGTTGATAAGGTATTCCGCCTATTAGCACGAAACGTTGCGCTTCCTCATTTGTTACGCGGACAGTGATTCAGTGCACGGATCGACTGGAACGCCTTGCCCGCGTCAGTGTTCCCCAACCTTACAATTTGAGGACCTTCAAGGTGATAGGGAATAGGCATTATTTTAGTTTGCGTATCCTCGACTAAAAGCGTCGGTGGCTCAACCGGTAACGACTCGGTCCTCCTAACCAGAGGTGCCGGGTTCAAATCCGGACGGCCAATGTACCAATGAGTTTTTCGAAACTTACGTACATATACTCACCGATTGATTTAACGGTGAAGGAAAACATCGTGAGGAAACCTGCACACAACCTGCGAAGAAGCTCAAAGGTTGTGTGTGAAGTCGACCAACCCGCACTGGGCCCGCGTGGACTAAGGACCGATCAATTCACGTATATGAGCTGATATGATGATGATGATGATGATCCTCGACTACATCGTCACTTCCCATCAAGTGAGTTGCACTCAAACGCACACAATTTTTTTGTAGAAAAAAAAGTGCAGAGATGTGAATATTGATCCATGCAGATCAAATGTAAACTCAAATTGGCCACCGAAACGCTCTATCTTGCCTACCAATGGTCCATGTTATTTTTCTTATACAACCAGCTTGTACCTACTTGTCACTTAGCACTACTTGATGGTAGGTAGGTAGGTACTTCGGGTACAATCGAATGGTAGTAAGGTGATGTGCGACGCTCATACGGTGAAGGAAAAACATCGTGAGGAAACCTGCACACGCCAGCGAAGAAACTAGCAGGTTGTATGTGAAGTCGACCAACCCGCACTGGGCCCGCGTGGTCGACTAAGGCCCAATTACCCTAATTCAGGGTAGGCTCGAGCCCCTCGGTGGGGACGTATATGAGCTGATATGAATGAAGGTGATGTGAGTGACATACGCTGGTCATCGCACGCGGTGCGGTCGGTGGGCGCGCTGGGGCGGCCGGCACGCGCTCGCTGCGCCGCAGTCGCGGCGGCGGATCGAAAGTTCGCCGCGAGAACGAGCGCGCATATGTAAATATCGGCACATTTACAAGCGAAAGGGTTCACCAGAGCGGCGCACTAACGCAGCGTTGCGCGGGAACCAGTCCGGCGAGATTCCTACGGCGTCCGATAGAAAAATGTCGTTGGGTCCATCACTCGCAGTGTTGCCAATTTAGCGACTTAGTAGCTAGATCTAACGTATTTTCGGAGCAGTCTTGCGACAAAAAAATCGACGCACCATACATTTTAGCGACTTTTCAAGCACAGTAACACCATACATCTAGCGACAGAATTGCCATTTTTATATTGTTCTAGTGTCTTTTAAACATTATTTAGCTACATTTAACAAAAGTCATCTGGCAACACTGATCACTCGGCGAGGCGACGGCTGTGCGGCTCGCGGCGCGGCTGCTTTCCGACTGCCGCCCGCCTGCCGCCGCTTGTTGCTGGTTTATTTATCGCTTAATTACTGTACTTGTCTGCAACAGTCGAGTAGCAACGAGGCAGTCGGACGGAGCGGGCGATGCCGGCGTGCGGCGCGTGACGTCACACCGCACGCAGCCGTAGACGCAGCCTTCAGATGTTATCTCGCGGCTATCTACCAGCCAATCCACAGCTCACCTGTTATTTGATTCACATTAACCTCCAACTTACATCACTTACCAACTCTATCTTCCTGTGTTGTATTTCCGCGTTTATGTCCATCATGTCTGCTCATGTAGATCTCGATCGATTTAACTGAATATAAGGTATTATTACTTATGTGGGTGCGTATTTAGGTACACAATTAATTGCAGTTATTATTTTATTTGATCAATATTTTAAACTGAAGAGATTTTCTCAAAAACCACAAACAACAAGTTCCAGAAATGCAAGATACTTACCTCCACGACAGGGTCGTATTAAGGTTCAAATATACGGGGCAACTTGAGAACCTCTTCCGTTTTTTTCGTCGGTAAAAAATCAAGAAAGTCTGGGGTCAAAAAGCAAGGACAGAAAAGGCGAGCGAAGCGAACCCAGGAAAGTACACTCACAAAAGAACGACAAACGTCCCTGTTCAATACGGGAATTAAATACTTAACTATTTTATTTATTTGGAAAACTTACAGCTTCACTTGAAAAAACCTGATCAAGACATATATCTGGAGTATAGCTCTCTATGGATGTGAGTGTTGGAACATCACCACCCAAGACCGACAACGCCTAGAAGCGTTTGAGATGTGGTGCTGACGGAGAATGCTTAAAATCAGCTGGACGGAAAGGCGCTCCAATGTTGAAGTGCTAGAAAGAGCGAAGGAGAAAAGACAGATACTCTCCACCATTGAAAACAGAAGGGCTAGATGCTTGGGCCACATCCTCAGACACGGATACCTTGGACGCCATCGACCGACGCGCACGGAGACTCATTAGTGACGACGAGCTAGTCAATGACAAGCTCCAAAGCCTTGAGCATCGCCCCAAAGTCGCCTGTCTATCGAATTCATTTCGGAGAGTGCGCGCAAGAACTTCACGACCTCATTCCCCCTGCTCCATTCCACCGTCGGTCAACGAGACGCAGGGAGGGGTTGCATCCCTTTGTTGTTGATGTTCCACCTTTTCGCACGAATCGTTACGCTTCTTCATTTATTATGCGTACAGCGCAGGAGTGGAACTCCTTGCCTGCGTCAGTGTTTCCCGATTCCTATAATTTGGGGATCTTCAAGGCAAGAGTGAATAGGCATTATTTGAGTTTGCGTGTACCATCCTCGACTGCATCATCACTTACCATCAGGTGAGTTGCAGTCAAACGCACTCAAATTTTTAATAAAAAAATATATAAAAAAAAACACGGAGAGTTGAACATAGCCATACTGAAGGGCAAGATCGAAGGAACGAGAGGAAGAGGGCGCCCCAGGAAACAATATATGACCCAAGTAAATGAATGGTGCCGTAGTCATACGTACCAGGAGACAAAGACGACAACTCGTGACAGGCTGAAGTGGAGAATGCTGCAACGACAGAGGGCTGGGCCCTCTTAGTAATGATGATGACAGCTTAACTGAAATACATACACAACGCATACATTTTTTTAACGACCCGTAAACGTCCCCAGTGCCCTCCCAAACCCGGAAAGGTTAGGCCATACTCCACACAAGGGGGCGAAGTCCTTGTTGGTGGTTGTAGAGCTAGTGGCAAACCCCACTGTCAGAAGTTTTTCAAGCCGCCTATAAGTCGTCGACAGTTCTGACACGGCTTAACAACTGCAATCTAGTGATAGTAACTGGCACCAACGGCTTAGCTTGCCTTGGAAAGCACGGAAACGGTCGAGAAAAATGCCACTAACAGACAAACCCATCTAAGTAATGACCGTGCTTCAGGTCAGTTAACCTGCGTGATCGATGCAACCACGCACGCCGCACACACTCGACTAGCTCATCGAAGCAAAAAAGTTTTTACGGTATTTCACTTACCATTACCACACTCTGGACACTTAATACAACGGGTCAGAAATGACATTTCAAAAAACGAATGACAGAACAAACAAATTGGCGGTGAAATCCTATACGTTCGACAACCAAACTGTAACCAATCTGTATCAATCTGAGAGACAAGGGGGTGAGTTCGCAATCTAGAGAGCGGCAGGGACTGTCCATACTGTATGTTATTATTATTATTATAACAGCTCATATACGTCCCCACCGAGGGGCTCGAGCCTACCCTGAATCAGGGCGATTAGGCCTTAGTCGACCACGCGGGCCCAGTGCGGGTTGGTCGACTTCACACACAACCTTCGAGTTTCTTCGCAGGCGTGTGCAGGTTTCCTCACGATGTTTTCCTTCAACGTTAAAGCAATCGGTAAGTCTGTACGTAAGTTTTTGAAAAACTCATTGGTACATTGGCCGTCCAGATTTGAACCCGGTACCTCTGGTTAGATGGACCGAGTCGTTACCGGTTGAGCCACCGACGCTTCTATGTTATACTAATATATAATATACTAGCTTTTTCCCGCGGCTTTGCCCGCGTGGACATCGTTTTAATAACTGTATTTAAGGGGATTAGTAAATTATGTCGTTTCCCACCTACTTAACCATCTCTGTGCAAAAAATAACAATAATCGAGTATTTTTTAGTTCCCTCAGGAACTGCATCAGATTATGCTATTTTCCCGGGATAAAAAGTAGCCTATGTCCTTCCCCGTGACACAGGCTACCTGCATGCCAAATTTCTTAAAGATTGGTCAAGGCGTTGGAGCGTGAAAAGATAACAAACAAACAAACACATTTTCACATTTATAATATTAAGTAAGGATATACTTTGCCTATATCTTCCCATGGAGACGAGGCCCTACCTTTTGAGGCTGAGGCGTTAATAGAGTGGACTGCCCTCTTCCCGAACGCGCCTGCGCCCAAAGTTCCTAATGTGCAGCGGGCGTGGGATGAAGTTGGAGCAAAAGATACTTTGGATCGACTGTTGGATGCGGCGGTTGGTGTTAACTTAGCCAGACTCAAGGCGGTTTCGAGGGCAGATTCCGGCGCTTAGCTGCAAGCTTTGCCTTCACCACATATAGGAACTCTTCTCGACGGCGACTCTTTGCGTGTGGCAGTTGCTCTCCGCCTGGGCTGCAATGTCTGTGAACCTCATCAATGCATTTGCGGGTCAACGGTGGAGGCGACTGGCTATCACGCACTGAGTTGCGGTCGTTGTTTGGGAAGATTCCCACGCCACCACGCCCTCAATGATATCACCCGGAGGGCACTGGTATCGGCCAATATTCCATCCTTGATGGAGCCGCCGGGACTCAATCGTTCTGATGGAAAAAGGCCGGACGGTTTAACTCTGGTGCCATGGCAGAAAGGAAAGTGTCTGCTTTGGGACGCCACGTGCGTTTGCACTTTTGCTGCCTCACACCTCACTCGCACGGTGCATTTGGCTGGGGCTGCTGCTGAATTCGCGGCGGCCATGAAGCTTGTTAAATACTCGATGTTGGAGGTAAATTACTGCTTTGTGCCCTTGGCGTGTGAGATAACGGGCTGCTGAGGTTCAGAGGCATTGGGATTCATAAAGGAGATTGGCCGTCGCCTTCGAGAGAGGGGGTGTGACGCCCGCTCCGGGTCCTACCTGCTGCAAAGGTTGTCTATTGCCATCCAGCGCGGCAACGCGATGTGTGTCATGGGCTCCTTTGCGGCTGGTTCGACTCGGGGTTTTGATTTTTATTAATATTTTAGATTAGTACCTTTAATTTAAGTTAGATATAAATTAGTTTATAATGCCATTTGACAAGTATACTTAAATATTAAATTAAATGAATATACATATTTGTACACTAATATTAATTTTAAGATTTTTGTAATATACTAACCTAAATATGGACTATCCCGCAGTACCCGTGTCATCACAAAAAAAAGCTTTTTTAAATTTTCGTGAAAATGTGTAATATTTCAATTCCGTCCGTCCGTGTGTCCGTGCGTCCGTCCATCACGCTTGGCTCTGAGGCTAAATCTTGTTGAGGCTAAAGTGCGATTGGGATCAAATTTGGAGCTTAAGAGTTTTGAATTAATTCATATAGTAGGGATTATCAATAGTTTCTTCGTACTGTCAAACCGAAGAATAGCTGTCATCAAACAAAAACTGACTTTCTTTTTCAAAAATGGCTTTAACGATTTTCGTGAAACTTTGCACGTCGTAGTTGCTTATGTTTGTCTATTACATACTAAGTATTCAACGCCCTCCGCACTCGCCTCCCCTGCCCGGTGAAGTTATAAAGTCCCCCACGGCCAACAACAAGCTTGTCCTTTCGAAAAAAAAAGTACTCGACACCCATAGGTCTGGAAAAATCGTGTTTGTATGGCTCTCCTACAAATTAAAATGAAACATGCGATTTACTCACAAATGAGTGGGAGCTATTGAATTGTCATGTATTACAAATAAGTATATAGGTGTTTGGTCATGCAACGTGAATTCATCAAAATTATTACAATTTTTCTTATTCAATCTTTGTAAGAAAAAAAAATAATAAAAAAATAATTTCTACAAAGTTTAGTGTGGGCTGCCGTACAGTATATTTTTATCTTGTTAACCCATCGTTTAGTGTGTCGTTGGATAGATCGTTAAAAATATTTCAGGTAAATGAAAACCATTTTTTAATCAGGGATCCGTACAATACCTACATTTATTTAATGAAAAGACTACGGAAACCTTCTTTGCGCGTTGTCTGACACGCACTCGGCCAGTTTTTTATCCACCATTGGTAAACCCTTGTCATCATATCACCTGATGGTAAGTGGCGAAGAACCTTCAAGCCGGAACACATCAACGCTGTTAACATTAATGTTTTAAGCCGTAGATCATCGTCGATGCCGAAGATGAAAGCGGGCTCACCAAGATTCCCCAATGGAATGGGGAATTGGCTATCTTATCTACAAGCCGGAACACCCCAACGCTGTTAAAATTGATGTTTGGCGGCAAGACTTGGATAAGAAGGTTTATAAAATGTCCTTCCCCGAGTTTTACAAAGTTAGACACCGCACCGCTGGGAATCGAACCCTGCGACCGCCTGATATGACGTTAATGGACCAGCCTTTATGCCACGGAGGCGGTTAAAAAATTCATATAAGGTTGGCAAATCACATATTCGATTTGTATGAGGAGTCAAAAAAAATATTGTTTAACAAAAGTGGTTCAGTTTCTTAATAGAAGCCCTCTATATGATCCTTTGACCTGACTACGGAAAAGTTGGGTTATGTTTTTGATAGTCTATGTATTGTTTGTATGTGTGTATGTTCATAATAATATGTTCTCTCGTATTTCCTAAACTACTTCACCGATTTTGACAAATGTGGTGTCTGTTTTCGTGCCATCGCTCCGCTTGTCAGGATAGGATATACAGGGTGTTTATGCAAACCCTAAAAACCTTTAGGGAGATGAATAATAATAAAACCGAAACTGAACAACATTACCCAAGATAAGAAAAATCTTTAAGATAAGATAAATCTTTATTCAGAAAGAAAATTACACTACAAAGTAGTGCAACGCCTGTATCGTGGTGGCCAATAAATACGATTAACTAGATTACTATTATATTACATACACAAGATATACCCATAGGTTTGACCATAGTCAATTCCGAAAACAAAATTTGGACTTCCCCCTTCCCATAGAAACTTGGCTTGTCAGCTGATCGATTTGTATGGGAAGTCCAATTTTTTTAGAATTGATCTCATACATTTTTTGGGGAAAGTTGTTCAGTTTCGGTTTCTTATTTACCTTCCTAAAGGTTTACTGGATTGATGTAGCGAACAATTTGGAAACGAAATAAAAGTTAAAAAAACTAAAATCTGAAAATAGAAAATTTTTACTGGAAAGTATGAAAACAACAGTTTTCCCCTGAAATCACACCCTTATTTTCCCTTTCATCTGTGTTAATAGCCGTGGGCGCAAGCTCTGTCGTTATCAAAATTTGTGACTTAAATAGATAAGATAGGAGGTATCTACTTAAATAGATATATATAGATACCTCCTATCTATTTAAATAGATAAAATTTGTGACTTAAATAGATAGGAGGTATCTACATATATAGATATATATAGATACCTCCTATCTATTTAAGTCACAAATTTTGATAACGACAGAGCTTGCGCCCACGGCTATTAACACAGATAAATAAATAATAAATAAATAAATATGCTGGGACAAATCACACATGGTCATCTGGCCCCAAAGTAGGATTCCCTGTGTTATGGGTTACCAGAGACTGATATACATACTTATATACGTTTTAAATACATACATATATAGATATATTTAAACCCAGACACAGAGCAAACAAATCTGCTCATCACACAAATGCTTGCCCTGGGTGGGGATCGAACCCACAACCCTCGGATCAGTAGTCAAGGGCACTAACCACTGAGCCACCGAGTCAGTCAAAGATGAAAGGGAAAATAAGGGTGTGATTTCAGGGGGGAAACTGTTGTTTTCATACTTTCCAGTAAAAATGTTGCCTATTATCCTAGATGAAGGAAAATATAAAAGCTATGATTTCAGGCGGGAAACTCTAATCTTGTTCAGTAAAGATTTTTTCAATACAGTTGCTCGAAAAGCGGTCCTTTATATGCCAGTCATGTATGCGCAAAATAGATTTTACCGCACCCGTGCTTTTACTTTGCCACTTTTTTTTATTTATAGCTCGGAGGAACAGGACATCTCTAGCAAATAAAAAATCTTTAAGACTTTTGATAGGAGAATTTTAAAAGAGATTAGTTGTTCCTCCGTGAGGTTAATACATATCGCTAGCTGATTAGATTCCTTTGGGTTATATATTTGTGAAGAAAGGAGAATGTATATGAATGAAGCGCATATGTTACACCAAGGAATAGGTCATCTCTTCCAAGGAGGTTTTAATGCTTATAATAATACCCCAGCCTTATTGTAGTCTATATAAGATATTAAAAAATCTTACGCGTGCGTACGTGTGCTAGCTAAAATATAGCGCAATTTTCGTAAAACTGAATTGAGATGTTTTAATTGTAAAAACTAATAAAATTATGAATAGTTAATATATGTGTAATAATATACTTATGTGTATGTTTAACAAGAAAAATACTCTAACCTGAAAGTTAGTAACTTTGTTTTTGAATTTTTTGGCTTGTATACGTATACATGAATCCATTCTAAACTGACTGGAGTTCATGATGGACTCTAATGAAAATCGAACCGACAGTTTGTAGAAAACAAAGAAGAAATATACTTAGAGACCTACAAACTCTATTTTATTCAGTACTTTTGTTCAGTATTAAAAAAGCTTACAAATTTGCGAACTAGTCACAGATTTGTAAGCTCTCAGATACCATAAAATTCACTATTTATCAACCATTATGATTCAGCATAGAACCATAGCCATCCAACACAATAAATGGTCATTCTTTAGCGCCTACATGTTTTAGAATATCAAAATCCACTGAATATATGTTATGAACCTGATGTGATGTCTTGTTTACGAAAATGCCATTACTCAGCCATAATAAATCATTTCGGATAACATCTGTTTTTCATTTAACGCTCCCTGTACAATTATAAACAGTGTTTGGAATTCTCCCAGTATTTTCGCAATAAAAAACAGTGCGCATGGTTAATTTTTTTATTGCCTAATCAGCTTGACAAGAAAATTGGGTTAGTAATCAAACTAATTTTCTTGTCAAGATAAAAGCTGACAGACCGATGAGTCAGCAACTGAAGGTCAACTGACAATAGTCCATTATAGCGATACATTCATCAAACTGCTCATGGTCGGGTAAAAAAAAAACGATTTTTTGATATCGTCAACTGTATTTATATTCAACTGACAATAGATTTTATTGACAATCACTATGTTCTAGCATGCTTATTTCTAATCTCCTGAATTCTGCTCCTAATGCTATTGATGACACTCTGCCTATCATATGTCGTCCATTTTTCTTTGCGAGAATGACGTTCAACATATGTCAATATCGTAACCCTGGCATTCTTATCCAACCCAGGCCTCACATACGTACCGTTGTTGTGAAAAGCATTTGCTTTCGCGCCAGTTAATGAACAAACAGCCAACGCACTCTGTGAAAATATTTCGACAAGTAACATTCGCGCTAGCGTTTTGCAATCTTTAGACACCCTTAGACAGTGTGCCAGCCTTATAGAATTAATAAACACCTTACTTCCAGAGATAAGCTCTTCAAGACCAAGTTCCGGGTCATTTTCGCGGTACTTCAAAGTCCATCGAGTATCATTTGGATCGTAGTCTGGTGGTAGGACAAAGTTTCGCAAATTACGTGGTTTCTTCGGAGCTTTTTCATCTTTATCTTCAATATCATCTTCATCTTCATCTTTATCATCATTGCTACTGCTTTTGACATCATTCCGCACCTCTACATCAGGAGTTTCCGCCTCATCTTGTTTTTCTTTGTTTAATTCCAATTTTTTTGAACTGGAGGAATTCCTAATGCGTTTTACCAATTTTATAGACTGCTCGAACGATTTGTGGACCTCTAAAACCCTCTCTGAAGAATTTATTTCACATTTTTCCATCTTTTCAAAAATACGAGCTATAAAATTGGCTTGAGTGCGGATCCTATCTGTTGGATGACCAACTGGCGGGGCTGTATTTTCTGTACTTACTCCTGGAGAACCGCTTCGATCACTATCATCATCTCGCGCCGATGACACCTCCACTGTATCTTCATTTCCTTCTGGCTCATCGACGATCATTGGCTGGATTTCTGAACCCTGGGACCCATGCGAAAGTTGGGGGGGCTCTGCTACTGAAGATTCTTCAGAGTCTTTTCCTGTAGGCAGAACTTGTGGATTGTCTTGATCAACTTCTGAAGCTTTTAGAATTTCACTGTTATCATTGATGTTTATAACCTGATTTTCATTACTCGATTTCAGAAGGTGTTTTTTCAGGGAGTTTAGAAACTCTCGAGAAATATGACAAGGTTTTTTCACGATTTTTTCGCAATCATATTCAGAGTCTTTACAATAGTCAGGTATTCGCTGAAGATACGGATATACAAACGCTTTATTTTTAGCTGATATTTTATTAGGAATAGAACCTCCATTAGTCCTCTCTACCCGTTGCTTGTATTGAGATTCTGACGTTCGAGGACGTTTTAGCGAAGTATTTCCTGGAAAAAAAAGTTTTATTACTTTGCGTAAGATCGTAACATTTCATTATGTTACCAATTTAAATTTACATCACCCACTATTTCCAACAGATGTGCACAAATCCTCAGCTGCGACGCCATATTTCTTCTCCAAGATATAAAACTTAGCATCTTTGTAAGTATCTGGAAAAAATAAACATCGAGTTACCGATTTACAATAACTTCACTGCAAAAATTGATATGCTAAATTTAGTATGCTAATGAGTAGTCTACTACTCACATGTTTCAAGTTTCACAACAGCCAGATGGAGAGTCCATTTTTCCGATGGCTGCTCCTTGTCCTCGACCCGTCTCCGTGTTACCGACGAGCGCTCGTTAGGATACGCGACGATACTCTGCTCGTTGCCGACTCTGCGTACTCGTATCCAAGAATGTGGTACACAGACAAATTCACCGATATCCTCACAAGGTTGTTCAAAAAAACGGACTACTGCATATTGATACTCTTTGGCATCTAACTGGAAAATTAAATAGACCAAACTGATAATTGTGCGTGAAATCAGTGACGCAGCGCTTGAAGTAGCCTTGAAATCACCTTACTGGCCTCATACTGATTTTCAGTCAAATAATCTAAAGATTCAACATTGTACGCTCACCTGCATTGCGGCGTAGTAGTATTGTTTCTATCCTGACTCACAATAAGCTCATAAATGTGAAAATAACGTTCAATTCCACTTGAGCACGTTTGCTTCGTACGCCCGCCGGCCGCGGTTTACTATTAGAAACTTTGTATGTGTGTTTTTATACCAAGAGCAGCCAACGCGTTGTTATGAGAGAGAGAGGAAGTCATATTACGTTGGTCTATTCTCTTTACGATCAATAAAGGCCCACACCAATGTAATAAAACACTCTGGTTATAACGCGAAATTTCTGGACTATAAATAATCGACAACTATGGCGTGGAGAAATGTTACGCTGGGGAGACTTTGGTATATTTCGGTCTCGGTAGCTAGCGCTATTGACTATAGAATAAACATAGTCCTTCAGTCGATAAGGTAGCAAGCGAATAATATGTTATCTGTTAATATACAGTTTGCTCTGAAATAAGGTCACAAAAATAACAGTACACGTGACGCATAGAATATATTTTTTGTACAGACGCATAGCGATGCTACAGAACTAGTTTTTTAAATTCACTAAGTAGAACACATTTCCTTTACACTTTGGTTTACTTTATTTTGCAAAAGATTTGTGGTCAAACCAGAAGACTTTTCGCTTCTAGATTTGTTTTGTCACCTTCTTATCAAAGGTTATCTGTCCCTGTACATAAACAACAAAAGAGGTCAGGATTATTTGACCTCATCAAGCCGTCCCTGCAACGTTCCGCTGATTTCAAATATAAATAATTATAAATGTTGATTGTTGCGACATTTCAAACTGTTCACGACTGTACGAATTCATTCTGGTTCATTGATTATGCATGGTTCAGTCTCGAAAAACAAGTTTGGCATTATAATTTATTATGATTAAAGACTTATGGTACACGATTTTACATATTTATGCGTATTATTTGTCTATTTCTTTAACTCATGAATATCTTTGGCGTTACAAAAACTTGTTTGTTCATACTTCTTTGAATTATCATTACTCACAATAGTCTAATGATGGCATATAACTACAAGTGACAAAACTTTCCTAGAAACTTGTTTTAGGTCATGTTGCTCCTTCATAATCGTGAGTCGTCAAGTTTGTAAGAATAAGAATGCATTCGAACTGAACAAAAAATGCCCTTCATATGACCTACGATAGAAAAATTGTTATTTACTGCTCAAAGATTATCATGGTCCAAAGTTTAATAACAGTCGTGATAATAAGCTTTGTATGTAAATTTAGAAATCTGACAACTATACTGAGACAACTAGGCCATGCATTAACTTTGTCCAGCGGGACCTTCCATTATATTCGGTATTTTTCTGGTACGTACAGAGCAGGGACTTTTTGCGTTGGCAAGGGCCCTTATCATTTTTTGTACTTGTGCAGGAAATAACAATGTACAGGGTGCTGTAGTTTGTCCTTACTACGATAGTAACAGAGCTACTAGATAAAATATCCGGTTTTGTTCCAGTTAAGAGAAGTACTTCCATGAACAATTGAAAAGAGTCAATTAAGAACACCAGGTCAAGAACATTAGATTCAATTGAGCACTTCTGACAATTGCTGTTAGCGTCTTTAATTTGTGTGCTAGTTATGAATGGAAATATTATTTTACTATGTTGTTTCTAAAGGGAAGTACCGAAGGATTTGAGGAAAACCAAATAATGATTTCATAATACACAATTATTTAATTGTTCCCTGATTAAACAAAATGATTTAAAGGGGATAAACATGATTAAAAATGATTCAATTTTCAACATTTCAAATCATTTCAAATACTGCTCCTTATGGGAGTTAAATCATTTCTAATCATGTTGTTTATTAAGGGTTTACTAATAAGCATAAAATTATCCCGTTATTTCGTAGAAACACTGATATGACCACAGGTGTCTTTCAAAAAAACATACGCATTTGCAAACTATACCTATCAGCCTTTACTGCGAGGTGTGCTTACTCTAAATACATCATGATAAGCACAGAACTCATTAAAAGTAAAATACAATCTAATTAACCTAATTTGTATACATAACCCGTAATCAGTTGCACAGTTGCATGATAATATTGTTATCTAGAGACTCGGTAGTGCCTGGAGCCAAGTCCAATTTAAACGATTTTTGTTTTACCATATTTGTTTCTCATATCCTGAATTTTTGTACGAATACTGCTCATGATTCCAGCTGTGTCTGAGGTGTTCCATTTCCTTTCCTTCCCATACTTATCAATAAACGCCAACAAGGCCAATCTCGAATCCTTATCCAATCCAGGTCTAACATCAATCTTCACGTTATTGAACGCTCTGGCTTTTGAGCCTGTTGGAGAGCATACGCTCAGGGCGTTCTTGCTGAAAATTGCGGTCAGTAGCGACCTTGTTAGTGTCCTGCAGTCATTAGATGACCGTATGCACTTATTGTATTCATCTATGCTGACATAGACGCGACTTCGAGGTATCAGTTCCATCAGGTTTGGTCCAGGCTCTCGGTGCTTTAAAGTCCATCTGGAGTCGTTTGAATCGTACTCCGGTGGTAGAACAAACGTGTGTCTTCGTTTGCTTTTTTTCGGCGAGTTTTTGACACTGGGGTTGTTTTTTTGGTCGCTGGTAGAATTCTGCTCTGGCGCTGGGACTGGTGTCTCTTGAACCTGTGGAACCTCTGGTGCTTCAGACGTAGGATTTGTAAGGGATTCAATAACATTGATTTTTTCGGTCTTGTTCAATAGTGTCTCGTACAGCTTAAGACATCCCAAAGTAGAAACTCGCAAGTTATTATGATATTCTTCGGTATTGAGAAAATTTTTGTACATTTTAGTAAGAAGAAGACCATGAACCTCCAGCAATTCATCCTCTGTTATTTTAGAAAGCTTCTCCTGGACTTCTGGCATAAGATTATGAGCATCCATTGATCTCTCATTTGTAATGCTTACAAGAGTATCTTCGTCACTGTAATCCTCGATCATGCAGTCTGAATCATCTGCAGAAACGTTGTCCGAAGGTTCATCATCATAGACCATACCAGAATCTGGAACCTCTGGGGACTCTTGTTCTTTTGTTGGATGTTTCTCTGTTTCATACCCACTTCCTATTGATTCTGGAGAACTTTGAGTTCCATTATTGTGGTGATCGTCTGATTCCATTTCCGTAGCCTGGTCAGCCACCAGTTTCTTAGACTCTGGGTGTTGGTAGACATTCTTCTCCGGAACCTTGGATTGTGGCTCCTGGGATTCAGATGAAGCCTGAGTCTCTGAATCTGGGCAAGTTGCAGGATCTGCGAGTATGTCAATACACCTCATGGGACCCAGGCTTAGCTTTGCAAGTAGATCTTTGCGTGAATTGTTTGTTCGATCGTTCGAAACCTGTTGGTTTGTTTCCGGCGAAGCAACGGGTCTTTCAGCGACTTAGGCGTAGGATTGCTTTGGGGTTCGGGAGGCTTGACTGTACGCGGATCTTGATAACTCGGTGGGTCTTGTATTTGCGAAGCTGCGACTGAAGGCGCAGTAACATGCCGCATCAGCTCGGGGATTTGGTATGTGCTTACCATTGGCCGTTGATTTTGACGTGGAAGAAACTGGTTGAGGATGATTTGATTTGGTTGATGTGGAACATAACCAGGCATAGGATTTGGGAGGTAGCTTCTCTGATCAATGTATGGCATGTTAGGTCGATTAATCATATCTTGCATTCGCGAGATTTGCTGTAAGTACTGCAATTGAGAGGGTTCATAAAAACGAGCCTGGTGAGTCAAGTGCGAGAGATTTTGAGCAGCAGATGTGTTCATACTTTGAAGATGTCTTTGGTCTCCAACATTACCAGCATAATTCGGTGGTTGCTTGTTGTACAAGGATTGCTGCGACGTAGGTATATTTTTGGTGATGCTTTCTACACGAGCTTTCTTCTCAGCAGGGTTATTTATCGCTGCCGAAGACTTTCTTCTGATGGCAGGTATCTGTAGCTGAGAGGATAGATTAATTGGAGTTGGTGTATAGTAAGTAGTAGATGGTATAGTTTTCCCAAGGCCTTGAAGGTGCCAGTTTTTATCGCTGTTAGACACTTCAGAGCTGGATCCAACTGTCTTTTGCAATTGAGGTTTCGAAGATGCACTGACTGGTTGAGCATAATCATAAGGTGGATTCGCTCTACTTGGAGGTCTAGCTGCCGAGTTCTGTACAAGCAAAGTTTTCAGTGTGTCATTGGCTGGTTGAGGTCCATTATGAATTTCGTTCAGACGTAACTCTATAAGTGAATAATCATGATCTGAAGCTGGATCAGGTTGAGCCTGTTCTGAGCTTGGTGGTCTTTCTTCTTCAACTACAGATTCAACTTCAGGCTCAGATTCAGCTACAATCTTTATCTTCACATAAGAGACATTGGTGTCCGGAAGTTGCTCATCTTGAACAGGTGACGGTTGTCTTCCATCTGCTGGCTTTGGTGAAGGCTGTCTATTATCTGGGAGCTTTGGTGGAGACTGGGCTGAAGTATCAACAGATTCTGGCTTGCTTTGATGTTCCATAATAACTGATTGATCTTTCGTAGGTGCGTTTGCAGAACTGACAGCAGGTTTACTCGGCTCTATTGGTTTCGGTTTCCAGGGTCTCAGGGGTAGTGGTCGTCTAATCAGCATTCTAGGTAGCGGTTTCCGAGGATTATCATAAGGCTTCACTGCCAGATGTGGTTTTTCCGGTAATATATCTGACAAAACCGGATTTTTGGCACTACGTAGCTGCCTACTTCCTCCAGGCTCTGCTAGAGGATCTGAAAAAAAATATAAAAAATAAATACTCAACCCACAAGAAATCTTAAACCAAATTTATGATGAAAAATTAATACCTTGAATTTCTGGTTCGTCTTCCTGGTCGTCACCACCTTTAGCAATCATTTCCTCAATCCATTGCACAACTTCCTCATAATTTTCTGAAAAAAACAATCATCTTATTGCTTGCTCACATCGAACCAAAAGTAACTACAAAAATAATTCAAACAACAGTTACCTGATTCAAATTTAATGAACCCTATATAGAAGCTCCACTCGTCACTGTATTTCTCTCTATTCTTCGTGCGATTCCGAGTCACAAAAGGAGCTTCATTTTTCGGGTATGCAGCAAGAACTTGCCGACCCTCTAGTCGATGTATTATCCAAGAGTACGGCACGCATACGTACTTATCAATCTCCGGAAAAGGCAAGTGCTTAAATTTAATAGCATAAATTATTTTTTTGTTGACTCTTCTTGCTTTCATCTAAAACCAAACAAATAAATCAGCCACTTAAAGGTTGTTACGCAAATTTATAGTTTCCGCGAGAGTTCAATCACCCAATTGGTATCTCTAAATTTGACCTTCAAAGCACAACTTGTGCTTAACAAACAGATGACGCTATGTACAGTCTAGATCAGCCTAAGCGTACAAAATTTAGCGCATGCGCTGTTTTCGTACTGAATGAGGTAAGGGTATGGGAAGAAAATATACTCAAAAACTCATTTGAGAAATAATTTATGTAGACACTGAATATATTGTACTAGAATATGTTAAAAAATCTTACCTTTGTATCCAGGCTTCTATCTCTCAATCCGGTACACGGAGAAAAAAATATAGTCAGAATAACTATTCAAAGTTTATAGTTAAATTAGTTAAATGACGTATCGTTGATGTAGTCAACTGTTTTCTCGAATTGAGGATCTGTATAGCCAATTCAGCGATACAGATCCTTAGTTTGACGAAACAGTTGGCTATATTAACGATACGTCTTTTAACTAATTTAACTATAAACTTTGAATAGTTATTCTGACTATATTTTTTTCTCCGTGTATGCCTTCATTACAATAATTTATGTTTTATGGAAATATTGTTTCCATTAATTTTCCAAGAAGAAAACGTGCGCTCCGCTAGCAGCGCTCAATTAAATGACTAACGCTCAACACCATTGGCTTGTATATGAAGGATCGGACAGAATGAACGAGCCCGGCAACTAGGGATGGGCGATATGCATCGATGTTTTAACTATCGATTGTTTTCGGGGGAAACATCGATATTTTTAGACGATATTTTTTCTAGGTCGAAACATCGATAGTCGATGGAATAATTTGAACTATCGACATCGTTAAGTGATTTATCTACAGATGGTAAATTTCTTTTATAATTTTTCAACTGTGCGAGCTACGGAGACTATACACTAGTGTATAGTCTCCATAGTGCAAGCGAATTAAAAAGGCGGCAAGCAGATAAAAAGATAGCTAGACTTTGTTTTCTTGGCATAATTAAATTATTAATTTAATGCAATATTTAATTACTGAATTTAATTATAAATTAAATTATAATTGTTAATTTAATTTTAAATTTGTATTCGTTTATAAATAATTGTTATTTTTAAATAAAATATTTTTAATTTCATCTATGATAAGATAACTTGTTTTATATTATTAATGATTTTAATTATTAGAACAAAAAATAAATTGAAAATTCGAATTATCATTTTTGTATGTTTATTAGAATAGAATAGAATAGAATAGAATAAATGTTTATTCAGTGATATTCTAGAGATAATTACAATTTTTTTAAATTTTCGCGCTCATTTTGAATATCGATATCAACAATCGATGTTGCGATGTTTTTCTAAGAACATCGATGGTTCGATGGCGAAAATTAAAAAAAAATCGATAGTTCGATATCGATGTTTTTTACGGATATCGCCCATCCCTACCGGCAACCCGGCAATGATAATATCATCTGCCACAATGTCGGTATAAACATTCTCTGACGTAAGTATTAGGGTTCCGTCGATAAAATAGAGATTTACGGTCAGATAATGGATGATGCAATTCTTAGAGTAAAGTACCCAGTGCTTGACCAGATTATTCGAATTGTTCTTATGTACAATAAAAAATATTTATCTGTACTATTAATTACTGGAAATTATATGTTTTATTTTTATAGCCTAAAATAAGTTGTTAAAAATAATTAAACGTTTTAAATTTTATTTTTTCGGTAGTATATTTTTATGGAAATCACTAATTTAAACTAATAAGTATATTTTTATCCACAAATATAATTTAGATGAAATATATGTGTAAATGAACTATTCGTAATGTGATTGGTTAAATATATCATAAGCATGAAAATATATCTAATTCTATATTAACGCGCGCGCTTGCGCGCGTAACGTATACTAGTCCCAAAGTAAAATTGAGATGAAATATCTGTGGCATCAAACTATTCGTAACGTGATTGGTCAAATATATGATAAGCATGAAAATATATGCAAGTCTATATTTAAGGCACGCGCTTGCGCGCGCAAATTCAAATGCTAGTATAATAAAAGTTGGCTCATATACATATTACTTTTAAACCTTTCTATCTACTGGATATTTTACTTAATACAAATTTCATCAGAGAAGTAAGCGGCTGAAAATTTCTCACCTAACCTATCAGCAACATTCGTTAACAATGTGAACTAAGACATCATAACATACCATGGCCGCATAAGATAACGAGGTCATTAAAAAAGTCACGCTTCTAAATGTATTGTTATAGCGTAATTGCGTGATACTGAGCAAGGAAAACCATATGAATAATAATGTTTTGTCGCTACGAGCTAATCGGTATACGGTACTTGTGTCTCTTATCTTGAGTTCAACGAATTTGATCAAAGTCCTGGTTCTTGAAATCTATCTGCAGAACACTCAGTCATTTACAGTCAAGACTTTTGTAAAGGACATCTAGAAGACATTCGAAGACGCATAATTTTGTTATTTGCGAGTTAATAGGACACTTGTATAAAGTCAATCATACAATAGATCAATAGTCGATAACAAGTTAAATAATTACGTGGTTCTGAAATATTGTCAGTTTAGGAAGGATTTTCTACTTCTAACAACCTTTAAGTCATATTGATGATTAATCTTTTCAGACCATTAGAGAATATCTACGGAATTGTATCCAATAAACGTTAATTAACTGTCAAGATATCGTTGATTTACATGTCCGATTCTGAGTCAACATTTGCGTGTCTGTTTGATTAATTGAATGCAGTCACGAAACATATATCTTAACTTTTATTA
Source organism: Coleophora flavipennella (assembly GCA_947284805.1). Taxonomy (NCBI): domain Eukaryota; kingdom Metazoa; phylum Arthropoda; class Insecta; order Lepidoptera; family Coleophoridae; genus Coleophora; species Coleophora flavipennella. The sequence goes on from OX369276.1 coordinate 2,100,412, forward strand.
TTACACTGAGTCATAAAGATGAACAATAACTCATTGCACAGACGAATTTGCCATATGGCCTGTGCTTTCTACAGCCATTTGTGTTATAAAAAAGAAATACCAGAACTTCCGCTGGAAAATAATCTACCAAAGCTTTTTCTATGGCGATCGTGATATTGGTTCCAAATTATTTGGATGATGACTTTTTTAACTTTTAATTTTAAAAAAGACATACAGTTTCAATAACGTAAAACTTCTAAAGTACTTAGATCGCGTCTACTCTAAAATCTATGATTAGAGTTGAAAATCAACATTATTTCTCATACCTAGTACTTAATTTTTCTATTTGAGGTTATCTACAGCTGTTTTATATAAATTGTAATGTACCGTTAGAATTACTGTAGCATTTACGGTACATTTGCAACAGGTCGGCGTGACCATCAGCAGTCAAGAAGAAATGTACTAAAGGATAAGGTATGGAAAGAAAAGTTTAGAGTTATAGAATAGTTTTTTGTAATTGCATTATAAGCATTGCATTAAATGTATACATTTGTATCCTTATCTCCTGAGGGTACCATTGCTTCAGGATGTGATAAATATTAACCTAATCTTACAATTAATGTATTTACAATTATTTACAAACTTAAATACTAGATTAAAAATAACAAACAATATTTACATCGATAATTATTATCTAGCAGTACAATAATTAGTTATTAAGAATTATCTAAAAAAAATTTGAACTATATCGGAGACGCGGCTGGTTTCTTCTCTTTGTTTCTGTAACAAAAACAAAATTAGCACAAATTACAAGTATTTGTTTTTCAAGTAGTTCGTAATGAGAAGTGTTCAATACTTGCCTCTTGAAATTTTCACCATCTTCAATGGTCTCCGGCAGCTTGCAGTTCATGGTCTCAGGCAACCATATGCAGAGAATCGCCCCCAGGATTGGTCCCATTCCAAAGACTACAGGAATCACCCAGTAGGCAAGATCATCCACCTGAAAACAATCAAACATTTATTGCAATTGGCAATTACAGCAGTGGTTTAAATGATAGAAAAAAAGTAGATATCTTACGTAGTCAATTAAAAATGGCGCGAAAATGCTCCCGGTTTTAGAAGCGACGCTGCAGACGGCGAATCCGATGTTCCTCACAACTGTCGGAAAGAGCTCTCCCGTGTACAAGAAAATCGTCGGGAAGCTGATGGTCATGCAAGTGAGAGCCACTGTCACCAGTACCAATTTCGCGATGTCGCTGTTGTAGAACGGAATTATCAGCAGCAAGCTGATTCCTGCTAGCACGTTCGCGACAATCAAAATTTTCAGCCGGGACACTCGCGAAATCAGGACGAAGACTATCAGTAGCCCTGGGAGCTGGAAGGCAGCTGAAAGATGAAACATGTTGTGAAGATAGAGCTCAAGATTGTCCAGATTGATGGAGAAGGTTTAGACAGTTTGTACCTGAGATGGCGAGGTCGCTCAAGACGTTATCGCTCATGTGGCCTAGGTAGTGTTCTATGCCAAAGAACACCATGCCACACTTGAGCCAATTGAAGACGATGCAGATGGTTTTGAGCCTCATATTTGGAGTTCTGATCAGATCCATGACTCCGTAGATTTTCTGTTTCTCCGTAGTGTCAATTTTCTTTATGGCTGATGGTATCAATGCTTCATGGCTCTCTATGGCAGCTGTCACTTTTCTCTCAGATATTCTGTTGGTTTTGGCAGCCTTGAGCAGAATTTTCCGAGCCTGTTCAACTCTTCCAACCGCCAGCAACCAACGGGGAGACTCAGGTATCAGCCTACGGCAAAAAATTGTATTAGTACGGGATTCGCTTGAAGTAGAATTAACAATTGATAATTGCAATGACTTACCAGTGGTAAGATAGAAGCAAACATGAGGGCAGAGAGATCATCAGCCAGTGGCCATCGTAGGTTCTTGTCAGATGAGAGAATAATGGAACTGTCAGAATTCCAAGCACAAATGGCACGTGATACAGTGTGAGAACCTTGGACCTGACTTCGGTTCCGATGATTTCCATCACTGAAATTTTAGTTTGTTAGTGAACTGTGTGATGTATAGCCAGGTATTTTTTTAGATCAGTACTTACCGATTACGAAGCTGATGAGCATTGTTCCGCCAGTTGCGATGGCGGAGAGAGTTTTGAATGTCAAAAACATTGGGAATAAGGGCATGAATGATGTTATTAGCATGAAAATCGCTTGGAGCACCACAGCAATCATCAGAGGAATCTTCCGACCGATCCTGAAATGAATGACAAATCATTAGAGCTCAGTTTGTTTGTTTCAAATTTAGTGCTGATGCGATGCACTTCCCTGATTAAAAATATTGATTGAAAAAAATTTCTCCATGTAAATTGTATATCTATATACACATACAAAGAAATTGAGATCAATTGAAATTATTGAAAAAAATTCAAATTACATTATAGTGAATTTTTTTCAATCAATATTTTTAAACAGGGTTAGTATTTACCTGTCAGCTAGTATCCCGAAGCCCAAGTTGCCAAGGAGAATTCCTGTTTGAGTCAATGGTTGCACCAGACTCAAGAGATACTTGCGGTTGCATACCAGATCCCACTGGAAATTTCAAAGAATAAGAATAGACCGAAATTAAGAATTTAAAAAGGTTATAGGTAATCGCAGGCTTACCTGACTGACGATGGTCGATTCGAAAGGGCTTTTTTCATCGAAGATGAAGTGCGTGCAGTCTTTCAGAGGCAAACTTTCGTTTACGTTGACGAAACAAGATCCCCATCGAGAAATACTTTTGTTGTATGGCAAAGGATATGCGCACTCGAAATCTCTTTCTGGCGCTATCACTACTATTGCAAGCTGGTTCCAGGCTGCTGGGAAGTTTATCAAGGAAATCACTACTGTAATTATTAGTTGCCAGCGACCCATCACTCCCATCGCATCTTGGATCGGATCTTGGGGTTTCACATCTGGAAAATTGTAAATTAAATTATTACAAGGGAAGAAATGAAATAAATTAAAAAAAAAATTACTTTAATTTTATTTTACAAATTTGACGTGATCGGGATTCGAACACGGAACCTTGCGCTCTAATGATCTGAGCGTAGACGACTACTCCAGTGGTTTAAAATAGAACTTTCCAATTTAGACTAGAGACTAATATTTTAGTAATTAATTACAGTATTTAGTAAAAATACTCACCAGGTCTGACAATGTCTCCCATTGTTCACAAATTATTTTCACTGCCCAGATAACCAGGGTTGTAATACAACTAGTTGTACTTCAATAGTTAATGTCAAGTTTAGGTTAACTTTACGTCAACTTTCGCAGTTGCAGCAGTTGTAGTTAAAATAGATTTAACTTGCTCAATAAGTTCACGTAAAACTATTGCCGGAATTATAAGAAAAGTTGTATTGCAAGTTGACGCTAACTTCACTTTAACTCGGTTAGAACACTAACAGTTAACCTCAAGTTGAATTGAAGTTTAAGTTAACTGAGTTTATTTTATAACTGTTAGCGTAAACTTAGTGCAGAATTCCGGATATAACCTGACGTTAACTTTCGATCAGGTGTGCTATCTGGGTGTTCACACGAATAATTTTAATACACAATTTAATTTTTGGAAGTTTGAAGCTTTGAGAGAATGGTACGGCAGACACAATTCTCCACAAATTGCGCATGGATACTGAAGCGCTTCATTCTCGCCACTTGTTTATACATGGAACAACTCAATGATTGACGTAGGCAGACTCAGTTAAGGTCAAGTTAAATTTTTATCAATTGTATTGTTACAATTGTTATTGTTATTGGTCAATGAATTATGTTATCTTGGGTCGCGTTCTACACATCTAGTGCTGACGTAATGAATCAAGAGGCATAAGGAAAATTTTTGGAAAACTCCCGCGATCAATAACCGATACGCAGACACGCACAGAATTGTTAGTGAGAGTTAAGTTCTGCGCGAATGTATTAATTAATCCTCGCACGTACTTGCGAGGTGTTGGATTTCCTGTAATTGGTTATCCTAGTAATCCATTGAAGCACAATAGTTTTTAAATAGCTAAGGAATGTCGTTATCCTCTTAGCGTGTCCTTTTACGAATTTAACCTCAGGTGGCCGTTTTTGAAGCAAAATTTGAATAATTTTCAATTTGAATATTTTTCCTATTGAGTTTGATCTGTCATTCGAATTCTGACAGGTTTTAACAAGAAATTTTATTTGAAATCACAATATTTTGAACTGAATTATCAACAAAGAGTTTGTTGTTAATGAAATCAACTTTTGACCGAGATATCAAAGACAGATAAGAAATATTTAGAATACAGAAGTTGTATTTTCCTTTGTTCTGACTGTTAGTTCATTAATTTAGCCCATTATTCAAAAATTCATTAAAATGTGAATATTTTTATCGCTATTCAATTATAATTTAACTCATTAAATTCATTGCGCACGTGGAACATCTACTGTGCATATGAAACTTCATCGAACTAAAACTTGAAATTTAGCGGGAAATTTGAATAAATAATTTGAATACGCGTCAAATCACCTAAAAATAAATATTTATCATATTTATTATATTCAAAGAATTATTATGCGAACTCTAAAACGGATTTAAGAGTCGTAATCATATAAATTACATGTAGATTTGCAAATTAACCCAAGCGAGTTATCGCAAGCACACGAATAAAAATTTAAAAAAATAGCATTTGGTTTTTTTTAATTTTTACTTCAAAAGTTCTGCTTGTAAGAAAAAACAAAGTGAGATTACTCCCCGGACACTTAAAATGAGCCACAAGTCGCGTAAAATAAACTTTGGTTGCCAAAACCTTGATAGGTACGAGTATGTACCCATGTATTTTGTTTTTCTGTCACGGTCTTTTTTTTATTTTTCCTGTTTTTCACAACTGTATTGAAAAACTTCGTATGATACATGGGTGTAAAAGAAAATAACAAACTCGTGACGATGGTAAACCCTCGCCTGCGGCTCGGGCTCACAAATGTCACTCGTTTGTTATTGACCTTTTTACTACCCTTGTATCAGAAATAACTATTGTAGTCGGGTTTTTTCATTTATTTTTTTATACCTACACCTGGAGTATCAGATATAAAGTTACGACGAAGTAAGTAACTAACTACATATAATAATTTGATTTTTATTTTATGATTTGTATTTTACAATTCGTTATTTGCCGGCTCGTGCTCCGGAACATTTTGTTGGATACCTAAGTCTTATTCAGTTTTCAGTGCTACGTATATCTGATACAAATGACTGCTCTGCGCTGCGGAATTCTAACAATGTGCGTGGTCAGTAGTACGCAGTACGTAGACACGTATGATTTCTTTAGGACGTAATTTTGGAATACCTGAAAATATTTTAAGAGGTTTCATTTCATGAAACTAAACCACTTTTATCTGTGTAATGTACTCACTCGATTGGGAAAGTTGTTCAGTTTCGTGAGCAGAACCTCGCCTTAAATTATTCTCAGGTATTTCAGAATGACCTTGTATGTAGGCAAACATGCATTGATTTAAGAAAAACACAGCGTTAGAAATATTTCGCTGCCCTCGGCATAATCATTATCTGGGTGGGACCTTACTTTTGGCAAAGATGACCTATTATTAAGGCGAGGCATTGATTGAACAGTTGTCTCAGTCCTTTTCTTTACGTGTATTATGTTAAAGAAAATAACCTTACTATTGCACTTGCACTTTTTCAATGTTTTTTCGTTGAAAAGTGTCGAAAAAGTAAACTAAATTAAATATGAATAAACATAGACTGCTCTCATGTCTAGCTGAGTACAGCATACAAATTAAAATAATAAAAATATAAAAAATAAAAATTAAGACAATATTGGCACAATTTTATCTAAGGATGTCATTAAATAATGACTAAATAAACAGTAAAAAAATTATCGATTAATAAGCTGAAAATTGATTAAAGTTTAAATTGATTGTACACAAAAAATTCATTAATACTATAAAAATTCATATCTAGAAGCCACTTAAATAATTTATTACACATTTGATTAACATAGGATTTATTTGATGACAAAACTTGTCTGAAATCTGACCATTTTTTTAAATAAATAATTTCCATTCAAAATAGATGATCCCTAACCTAGTCAAATCATATGCTAATTTTATGTCTATCAAACACCCACTAGCTTCTTAGCTTCTAGCTTCTTGGTACCCAAAATACGTGAACTGGTTGAGATAGATCAGTTGAGATAGATCAGTTGGTTGATGGTGACTGTACTTACAATCCGTGGATGACAGAACTTTGGGATTTTCCCTACTCTCAAAACAATATGTTTTTCTGTCAGATAACGACTGTAACACACACATTATATTAGTCATGTGAATTCCCGAACTAAAAATATGTAAACATAAAACTTTTTAGATAAGAGTGGTCAGCATAGGTACATCGCATTTATTAAGGAAAACCACACTTCAATAACAAGAGATAAATAGCTTACGTGGACATTTGATAGTTGTTTGAAAAACGGTTTTAAAAATATGCAATTTAAAAGTAAAAAGGACCCTAGGTCAGTCGGGCCAATGGAGAAAGAAAAGATAAGCGAGAGAGAGGACCTACTTGGAATCTGAAGATTGTCTGAAAATTTCATCGAAATCGGTCCAGCCGTTTTGGAGTCTATAAGGAACATTTTTTTTTCCTTCACATAGCACAGAGATAGACTGGATTCAAGTGCTAATAACTACAGCCTCCCTGATATAATAAAAGGATTTGAATGTAAATCACATGTTAAACGCTCATAAGAATTAGAAATGATTTGAACGATTAAAAATTATTCAAAATGATTACAAATCAAATCATTTTTAATCCTTTTTAATGATTTTGTTTAATCAGGGCTGTGATTAAAATAACTAAAAAAGAGATTATAAGGTTTTCTTATTTGTTTACTTAGCTTAAGTAATAAAAATATGTATCGTTTATTTAAGTAAATAAACTTTAAACAAAAAAAAATGTTATGAGGACAGGTTATAGCGGTGAATACTTATAACCTGTTTTGTCCGTTAAATTTGGAACCATATTAAAATAAATAAACTCATGTGAGTCCAACTATGTAACTTAATTAATTAATTCATTAACTTTAATTATCTTAACGTTAGTTAAAAAACACTATAATATTAAGAAATTATAAAGTCACAATTTTATGTCTATCAAACACCCACTAGCTTCTTAAATTAGATAACTTTTGAAGGAGTCGACTTAGCAAAAAATCATCTCAGAGCTTTTTTGTAGATCGTTAAATTCCCTACAAAAATAAGTATTTGTCGTCACTAGAGGATTATTTGTTTAAATGCATTAAAAATCCAAACAAAATAAAAATAACATTCCTGTGTTATTTAAATGGGAAATCAAAAATTATGAATCGTCACCTGTTAATATTAAAATTAAGAGCTCATACGTTACCAGAATTTTTTATTCGTCATTTCGGACGATATTTTCATGGTATCTAAGGAAAAAAAAATTAAAATTTTTTTTTGGCGCACCCTACTAAATATAGTCGGGTATTTAGTGTGTTGATTTGTATGGGAACCTTGCAAATCTTCAACAAAGGAAGCCGCTTGGCACAGGCATACCTAGTGGTCATCTGAGCTGATTTAGCCCTGTACCCACGTGGTGCCACCCTGCAGGTAGGTGGGGGAGGGGGGGGAAAATTCCATCTGCCGCGCTGCACTCTTTCGTCCATATCTCCGTAAGTTTAGCAAACAAGTCGTGTTTGGTATCGTTTTCGTATAATTTAAGGACGACAAATTCATTTCTGGAACAATATTTTCACTTGTTCATAGAAGAAAAAAAGATTAGGCGCAAAAATAGAAAAAATAGAAATAAATATTCTTACAAAATCTTTGCCTACAATTAAACCAGGAGATTATGTTTTATAAAAAAAATATAATTATGTAGCCCTGTTTATTTTGATAATACATACATAAACTTTCTTAATAAATTTAACTTATAAATGTGTAAAAAAAAATCATTAGCGTCGCACGGCGGAGCTGCGTTTTAGCGGCTCGTTCAACTCGACCGCTGCGCGGAGCGCTCAGTGACCATACACGCGTGTTCTCAGTTCAGTCGGTTCGCATCTTACTCAGTGATCACTACATAACGCAAGCACGTATTTTGAACTTTTGAAGTGTTTTCAGGAGGATAAACTATCAAACTAGTATATTTTTTTCATAGGATATGAGAATTGTAAGTATTTATTTAGATTTACTATGTTTTTAAACGATTTTATTTGACTTAACCCCGTATATATATTTACGCCTTCCTTTGTTTCAAATCTTGTGAAAGCTTTTTCAGTTGTACTGAATCGATTCTTATGAAACTTTGCATACACGTGGGGTGCTAGTAACGAAACAATATTATGGTATTCTCAACTGGGCCTGATGATGAAGTCAGGAGGTGGACAGTGAAACTCTTCTAGTATTACTAGTAACCCTCTTGAGTTTGGGCTCATTTGGATGGTTTTGACGAGTCCCATATATTACACTAGGTGAGGGAGGAGGGTCCGATGATGGATTCAGGAAGAAGACAGCCGACCGGTTATCTTTAAAAAAAATACCATGTTTTATTTCTACTTATAAGTTATTATATAGTAGGTACCTATCTCAAGGTCTTCGATCAGTGTGTGTTGCCAGTGATGACATACGGAACTGAGACATGGTCGCTTACTATGGGCCTCATAAGAAGGCTCAAGGTCACCCAAAGGGCAATGGAGCGTGCTATGCTCGGCGTTTCTCTGCGTGATCAAATCAGAAACGAGGAGATCTGTAGAAGAACCAAAGTAACCGACATAGCTCTCGGAATTGCTAAACTTAAGGGCTCCAGGACTCAGCAAAACTGCAGAAAAAGTATTTATACCTTCCGCGAACAGAGAGCTTGTCACTGTATCAAGTTTAGATGTGATTTGGGACAGATACGACACTGACAGTCTCAAAAACGAGACTAAAACGTGGCACCGGACAAAGAACACGTTTTAATTCAAATTTTAGAATTCCGAAGGGTTGGGCAAATTTTCTCTGGGATAATTCTAATAAAGAGGAACTTTTCCATTTCCTAGCTACAAATTTCTAAGCTACAGAATTCTTAGCTGGCAAAAACTTTTATACGACAGATGGACCCACAGTTTTCAGCAACAGCCCCAGTGATAAAAAAGCCCTGGAACCATGCAACCATGAGGAAGCAGATACGCGCATAATGGTCCACATTGGTGATGCTGCAGCCCAAGGACACAAAAATCATGGTGCGTACAGTGGATACCAATGTTGTTGTCCTTGCGGTTTCATGTGTGTCACAATTGCCACAGCTTGAGGAACTGTGGGTTCATATTGGCACGGGAAAAAATCAGTTCTTGCCATGCCATGCTATTGCAGCTTCATTAGGTAACCTAAATAAATATAATATATTTACACTTTAAAATCTGAAAGTAATTCAGCTATATACTAGTTTATTTTCTTTTAGGACCAGAAAAGGCAGAAGTATTGCCAATGTTCCACGCCTTTTCCGGGTGTGATACCGTTTCGTCTTTTGCTGGTAAAGGGAAAAAGAGTGCTTTCGAAGCTTGGGGCACTTATCTACCTGCGACGGAGTGGTTCACAAGCGCTAAAGAAGGAAATGTGGAACAAGCTTTACCAATACTAGAAAAATTTGTCAATTCTATAAATGACAAGTAATTTAAGTGGTGGTTGGTTTTTGTGATTTGAAATAATTTAAGTAATTATTGGAATGCATGTTGTGTACAATTTGTTTCATTTTAGATCTGGCGCGTGCACTTTTATCAATCAGTGTAGAAAACTACTATTTACGAAAAAGCACAGACAGCTGGAGAATCTTCCACCAACTAAAGATGCCCTGCGCAACCATATTTTGAGAGCAATTTATCTGGGAGGACATATATGGGGTCAACTTTTGCAACCTACACAAAACCTGCCAAGTCCTGCTGACTGGGGTTGGGCAAAAAATAATGGAAAAGGGAGCCTGTTTGGACCACCCTACCGCCAGCAGCCGCTGCTTGCATGGAGTTAATACGATGTAAATGCAAGAAAAAATGCGCAGGAAGGTGCAATTGTTTAAAAAGAGAGATAAGGTGCACCGAACCGTGTGGCTGCAGCGGAAACTGTGAATCTTCTTCTTCTACCTAGCTTTGTCCCGACTTGTGCCATGGTCTTTGTCCGACATTTTCACAATAAATGACAGGTTTCAGGTATTATAAGGAGAGACTGCCGTCTGACTCCCAAAACCCCGAAGGTAACCAGTTTCGCCAGAGCCTCGTTTGTAGCCTAGCAGGGTGCACCACGAGCAGGTGAGGTCGGCTTAAATTCTAAAGATGTTTATTGGACCACTTACACCCGGAAACGGTCAATAAATTGTCTTATTTACTAAAATAGACCTTTTATTCTTTATTCCATTATTACAATTAAAATAGGAATCCCTATTACAACTAACATGATTAAAATAAGCTGAAATTTAGGGTTATCTCAGTGATTATAAAACATTTATTTTAATGTTATGAACTCTAATATTATTTTTTAACAATATTTACTCTAGATATTTCTTCAAGAATATTATCTCTAGATATAGATACACCTATACTAATTAGTTTCATTAGTTTAGTTTTTAATAATTGTTTACAAATTAGTGTCAAATCCTATCCAAAAATACTTACTTCTCCCGTCGCAGCTCCACCGCACGAGGCAATAAATTTTTTTTGACACATTTACTAGTTCAATCTATTAAGAAAGTTTATGTTTATATATTCTAGATAAACAGGGCTACAAAATCATATTTTTTTTATAAAACATAGTCTCCTGGTTTAATTGTAAGCATAGATTTTGTAAGAATTTTTATTTCTATTTTTTCTATTTTTGCGCCTAATCTTTTTTTCTTCTATGAACAAGTGAAAATATTGTTCCAGAAATGAATTTGTCGTCCTTAAATTATACGAAAACGATACCAAACACGACTTGTTTGCTAAACTTACGGAGATATGGACGAAAGAGTGCAGCGCGGCAGATGGAATTTTCCCCCCCCCTCCCCCACCTACCTGCAGGGTGGTACCACGTGGGTACAGGGCTAAATCAGCTCAGATGACCACTAGGTATGCCTGTGCCAAGCGGCTTCCTTTGTTGAAGATTTGCAAGGTTGGTGACACTAAATACCCGACTAATATGAAATCAAGTTGAATAATGTTCGTTGACGCCGAACGAAGGGACTGACGTGGGTTTTATGATTTTATATCGTAACTGCAGTGAAATACATGATAATAATACATGTGTTCGCGTGGTGACTATTCATTATCTCGACTGAAGGTTATTGGAGTTTGTTATGAGATATCAGTTTTTACTGTATTGATGAAAAATTAAAGAAAGTGGTAGCCCTAGTTTTGATAAGCATTGCTATTTAAACGGAGACGGAGGGTCGAAATGATTCATATTGTTGCAACCATTCCGAGCAAATGGAGTCCCAAAAAAAAACATGTATCAATTGTGGCCGAGTGTACGATTTCAGCCCTTTTTGGAAGTGGTGCAGAGACTGTGGACTGAATAAGTTTGTAGAGGAGCAGAAACAAAAAAAAAAAAAAAAAGTGTTAATCTTCCGTTCACACATCATGAATTTCTTGTCTAACATTTTTTTTGGTGTTTGTCTAAACGTACTATCCTCATAGATAGCAGTGAGAAGCCAGTGCTGTCGTTAGCTGGTAAAGATATTGAGTAAGTTAGTATTCTCAAGAACCTGGAAGCTATTATCGATCCGACTCTGCAATGATCTGAGAACAACCGGACTATACGCTGTTATCGCCGATTCCGGGTACATCAATGTACAAGAGCTCTTTTCTTGTCCTTGGAGTTGCTTTCTGGAACTTTGTGCCACCTGCTGTTTCAACTGCTGCTTCCCTGGATGAATTCAAGACGATGCTACAACCACTTACTTGCTATTGAGCAAGCTAAGTCGCGAGTGCATAGTTTCTGGTGTGTGATGTGCTGGTAGGGCTGTCAAGTGTTATATGATACAATACTTTTTGTAAATCGTTTTGTTTCTGTTTTTTTAAATGCCATGAGTTTTATATTATTTTTGTCTTTATTTAAAAAAAAAAGGTTGAGCTAAAGCTTTTGTATTTTGTCATGATAAAGCCTACTCGAGGGTAAGCAGGCTAAAATCTTAAAATATTAAAAATTTTAAATACAGAACATAATTATAAAAAGCGTCTGATTATGGAATCTATGTAAATGGAGAGGCATCAAGATTTAATTAATAAAAGGAAAGATACAGAAACCATAGATAAGATCTACCATGATTTAATTAAATTAAAATAATCTTTAAAAAGTACCGTTGTTACACTTTCTTGGTTAATTAGTTGGAAATTTAAATTTGCGTTTGTATTCATGTAATTTCAAAATTTGTAATTGTAAGTGTCTTTTAAACTTTATGATTATATTTATGTAGTTCAAAATTGACAACCCTGGTTATCTGGGTAGGTGATTTGAATGACTGACTGTATAATTTGTAATATTACCAACTGTACATAAGACCAGTGTTAGCACACGGTTTTGGCTGTCAGTTGACCAATAATAAGATTTATGAACGCATTGTTCATGTGACTTTATAATTTCTTAATATTATAGTGTTTTTTAACTAACGTTAAGATAATTAAAGTTAATGAATTAATTAATTAAGTTACATAGTTGGACTCACATGAGTTTATTTATTTTAATATGGTTCCAAATTTAACGGACAAAACAGGTTATAAGTATTCACCGCTATAACCTGTCCTCATAACATTTTTTTTTGTTTAAAGTTTATTTACTTAAATAAACGATACATATTTTTATTACTTAAGCTAAGTAAACAAATAAGAAAACCTTATAATCTCTTTTTTAGTTATTTTAATCACAGCCCTGATTAAACAAAATCATTAAAAAGGATTAAAAATGATTTGATTTGTAATCATTTTGAATAATTTTTAATCGTTCAAATCATTTCTAATTCTTATGAGCGTTTAACATGTGATTTACATTCAAATCCTTTTATTATATCAGGGAGGCTGTAGTTATTAGCACTTGAATCCAGTCTATCTCTGTGCTATGTGAAGGAAAAAAAAATGTTCCTTATAGACTCCAAAACGGCTGGACCGATTTCGATGAAATTTTCAGACAATCTTCAGATTCCAAGTAGGTCCTCTCTCTCTCTTATCTTTTCTTTCTCCATTGGCCCGACTGACCTAGAGTGCACGGAGAAAAAAATATCGTCAGAATAACTATTTAAAGTTTATAGTTAAATTAGTTAAAAGACGTATCGTTAATATAGCCAACTGTTTCGTCAAACTAAGGATCTGTATCGCTGAATTGGCTATACAGATCCTCAATTCTAGAAAACAGTTGACTACATCAACGATACGTCATTTAACTAATTTAACTATAACTTTGAATAGTTATTCTGACTATATTTTTTTCTCCGTGTGCTTTTTATATTTATAATATGTATGTTGCAGTCGTTATCTAACAGGACAAAGTATTATTTTGAGAGTAGGGAAATTCCGACGGAAGTACGGTACTGCTATTGGTTTCTGGCAATTGCATGACACCACCTCGTGGTCAAATAATATAAGTAAAATAGTCTTTTTCTTTCTAATTTAGAGGTAAGGGTTAATTTTAAGGGTCTTAGGAAATGAAAATGTAAAAAAAAATACATAAAAGTTATGCAAATTTAAAATATGCGACATTAATACCGTAGATAAGTTTATATAGTTCAGGATCGTGTATAAAGATATGCATAGAGCTACTGTTTCGTAATTAATGTTTTACTTAAGAAGAAATAGGTCATAGATATAATTATAGAGTAATTTAGGTTTCTTCTTTGTTTGCTAGTGAAAACTGCCAATGTTTTTATGTTATTATTTATTATCTCGAGTTGTAAAAGGATGTCTTTGTTTCTGAAACTTTATATGTGTAATTAGACATTATCTTCATTAAGTTTTTATAGAGTGTATAGACTTCATTTGTGACATTTGATGTGTATTTTCGTTCATTCTCTAAAAAGCTACAAAATTTGCGAACTAGTCACAGATTTGTAAGCTCTCAGATACCATAAAATTCACTATTTATCAACCATTATGATTCAGCATAGAACGATAGCCATCCAACACAATAAATGGTCATTCTTTAGCGCCTACATGTTTTAGAATATCAAAATCCACTGAATATATGTTATGAACCTGATGTGATGTCTTGTTTACGAAAATGCCATTACTCAGCCATAATAAATCATTTCGGATAACATCTGTGTTTCATTTAACGCTCCCTGTACAATTATAAACAGTGCGCATGGTTAAATTTTTTATAAGAATTTTCTAGTTGTTTTCTTCTAATCTTTTGATGCGCACTCACAGAAAATCTCGTCGAGTTTAGTTAAGTCCTTACTTTTGGATCCGAATAAATTCTGAGTAAGATTCATTGTTTTGAATTGGTCTGGTACCTTGTTATATATTTTAACACACATACTATAACTGTTCTTTAGATAACGTGATGTCCTTGGATAATGGCCTAGAGCTAATTTTAATGGGTGCCTCACTGCCCTTGGGTTGACTTCTGACACAGTTTTAAAAAGAAATGGATGCTGCTTCACAAACTTACATACTTCCAAGACATACATGGAGGGCAGTGTCAGTATTCTTAAAGTTTTAAAGAGCGGTTTACAGCTGTCATAGGGACCAGCTCCGGATATAGCTCGGACACATTTCTTCTGAGCAATAAAAGCTCTCTGTACGTAGGAGCCGTTTCCCCAGATTAGCAAACCATATCGTAGAGCTGAACTCACATATCCATAATACACAAGTGTTGTGAAGCAATGCGTGTCAGTCTACGAAGAGCATAAACAAATTGATTAATTTTTTTACAGACTTTATCAATGTGCATTTCAACTAAGATGTTTATCTAATATTATTCCCAAGAATTTAATATTTTCTACCTCTTCGAAAGTTGTACCCTCGTATTGAATATTCAATTTAATAGCTTTACTTTGCCATGTTTGAAACTGGACATAATTCGTTTTTGTTAAATTTACTTGTAGTTTATTTAGTTTTAGCCAAGAAATTACATTATTAACTGTATTATTTATATTAGCCTCATAATTATTTAAATTGTCGCCACTAGATGAAACAACAATAGATATATCATCCGCAAATAATGTTATTTTATTAGTTGTAACATCTGGCAAGTCATTTATGTAGAGCAGGAATAATAGGGGGCCTAGAACGCTCCCTTGGGGCACACCGGAGTTATTAATAATGCTATCGGAATAGTAGTCAACAAGATCATTTTTTTGGTTAATTTTACTTAAAACAACACATTGTTGTCTGTCAAGTAGATATGATGTGAACCATGATAAGACCGGTCCTCTAACTCCATATTTTTCGAGTTTATGCAGGAGAATTTCATGGTTTACAAGGTCAAAAGCCTTTGTCATGTCAAAAAAGAGCACCGTTACATAATTATTTGCGTCGATATTCTTTGTTATAATGTCAATCAACTTAAATACAGCCAAAGTAGTGGACATACCTTTACGAAAACCATGTTGCTCTGTTTTAATAATATTAAACTTATTGCAAAAGTTTATTAGTCGGGTACACATGCATTTCTCAAATATTTTGGCAAATATTGATATCAGCGGTATTGGTCTGTAATTAGAAAGATCAGTGGTATCACCTTTTTATGGATTGGCTTAATAATCGAGTATTTTAGTAGGTCAGGGAATATTCCTTTCTCAAAAGAAAGATTCACCAAGTAGGTCAGGATATTTACCAACTCGTTTTTACACTGTTTTATAATGCCTGTTGAGACTTCATCAAAACCACAGGCGTGTGAATTATTTAAAGATTGTATTATATTAGATATCTCGAAAGTAGTAAATGGTTGAACAAAGAAAGAATTTGAGAGTGATTTTATTGTATATTGAGTATTAGTTGGTATGTCAGGAAGTGTTTGGGCAGTAGTCAGATTTGTAAAAAAATTGTTAAATGTCGAGACTATTCTATTCCTATTCTAAGACTATTCCTACAAATGTTTACAGGCCTTGTGTCAATTTATGTTATGTTTGGGTTTTTTCATGATCGAGTCAAGTTAATTTAATCGTGTAATGAACTTACTAGGGCCCTAGGTAATATCCTTGAATATAACATATATTTTTTCTGGCTGAAATACTAAGCGGTATAATTTTCCTGATTTTTTGCTAAGCGCTTCTCACTGCTTATTTGCCAATATACCGCCTTGGCCCGTGGGTAAAGAATAGAGAATATCCGTGGGGCCCGTGGGGTTATACTTTGGCAAAGGTTAACTATATTATTACTAGCGTACTTTCGGACTACGTGAAATTGAAGCACTGCACTATTTGTTTTGTACAAAGATTGTAAGTTCTAACCGTGACAAAAGCACAACATGGACCGAAATTTGTCAATGATCAACTAACTGACAGGAGTTTTTTTGGCGGGATTTGTGGTAGACGCATTCGTAGTTTTATTTTGTTGTTTTTTCTGGGGGCACGGCAGTGCCCCCGCCAAGTCGAGAAAAAAAAGCGGCACGGTCGTACCATCCTTTTCTCGAAGCAGTTCAGGCCATTTTTGACCCCCCACAACTTCGTTGTAGATAAACCTAGAAGCCTGAATTTTCTGTACCCAAGCAGGCATCGTATAAGCACGGTATATTCCAAATTTCATTCAATTTGAACCAGTACTTTAGGAATTATAACTAGTCAAAGTTTCCTAATTTGTCACTCACTGACTGACAGATCATCAAAATTCCAAGGCACTTCTAG
Source organism: Coleophora flavipennella (assembly GCA_947284805.1). Taxonomy (NCBI): domain Eukaryota; kingdom Metazoa; phylum Arthropoda; class Insecta; order Lepidoptera; family Coleophoridae; genus Coleophora; species Coleophora flavipennella. The sequence continues at coordinate 2,117,220 of OX369276.1, forward strand.
CCGACATAGAAGATTCAAATTTAGAATACAATTAGTCTTTAGTGTATTAAGCAAGTAAAAACTCAAACATTTTGCAATTTCGGTCCAGTTTTCTAGTTACACAAACTACATAAATAACTTTGTAATCCCATATAAAATATATAGGATTACAAAGTTATTTATGCAGTCGCAGGACCGAACTCCTTGATTTACTAGTTTTTAAGGTGCAGTTCATGAATCAATGTAGTTTTCTACAAAAATAAGTGAAATCCCACCAAAAACATCCTGTAAAAACTAGCCAAGTCTCGATTGAGCTGCTTGTTTTTCTATAAAAAGTAATGAAATCTCTAATCAAAGCCAAGCCTAGTCTAGGGTTCTTTACTGCGATTTATTTATTATTATGGTTAGATTTTATGTGACTTGGCCATTGACTTGGATGTCTCAAGGAGTAAATATGCATAAAGAATGTTCAACGGCAAGTCACATAAAATCTAACCATAATAATAAAGAAATCGCAGTAAAGAACCCTAGACTAGGCTTGGCTTTGCTTAGAGATTTCATTACTTTTTATAGAAAAACAAGCAGCTCAATCGAGACTTGGCTAGTTTTTACAGGATGTTTTTGGTGGGATCATTGTTTTCTGCTAGGATTTTGTTCAAAAAGTGGTGCATTTTGGAGAAAATCGTCTAGTGCACGTGAGCAATGTGGAGAACAAGAAAATAAAACGAAGGAGGACGTGAGAACCCAACTTTATAGACACCCTACAGCAACTGAGTGTTCCACCTCAGAATGTAGCTGCTGCAAATGCTGTCAAGAACTTCAGAGGAGATTTGTTATGCACTGGCACTAGCATTACAAATCAAAAAACTAAAGGAAGCTTAAATACGTCAGACCTGGCTGTATGGTCTTAGTCACCTTTGCCTTTTCCGCGCTTTTGAAAGCCGGAGAGAAACCAAAAAAAAAAAACTAACTGACAGTTGATAGTTGTTTACTAATTTTACTCAAAGGATACATAATATGTCAAGATTATGCGATTTAAAATATGATTTGAAAAGAAAATTTGAAAAAAGTGCGTAAATACCACAAAAATGTAAAGTTATCTTTTCTTTCACCATGTATTCTCGGCTAAAAAACGGGTAAGTACAATGTTTTTGAGAACATTCTTATCCGATCCGAGAGAACTTATTCAATAGGGGATCGGACTGCATCAAAAATAAAGTCTTGATATATGATTTCCTGAATTGCTCTCCTCTTGAAGTTTCAAAAAACCTTACTTGTTTTGTTTTTCCATCACGTCTTCAATTTTTAATTCATCAAACTCACAAAATAAGTTCGTCAATGACGCTTAAAATCTATGACGTCACTTGTGGGTATTTCAAACATTTTTAGAACAAAATTTCGTTTTTGACAGATCGTAAAAAGTAACTCAAATGACTAGCAGTCCGATCCCCTATTATTATGTGTCGAAAGTACATATACAAAGTAGATTTCTTTATATAGACGTCCACTACTGGACAAAGGCCTCCCCAAGGATTTCCACGACGACCGGTCGTGCACTGCCCGCATCCAGCAACCTCCCGCGACCTTCACGTATCGCTTTATCCATCGCAAAACACATAAACTTACGAGGAAGATTTGTGCTGCTCCGCAGCTTTATTTTTTAAATTTATTATGGATATCAAAGGCGCTTGGTGAGTGACATCGATGGTGCGCGGTGGACAACACGCAAGCGGCTTGCCATCCATGTTACGCGGTATACACGAATAGCTTCCCTCCATCTCAACCAATTTATTTTATTTATTTACACTTATAGTACACCAAAAACAATTTACATGGGCAATAGCTCAAATGATAAAGTTTGTTACAGCGAGTGTTCCTAGATCAAAAAGAAATGTATATCTCAATTAGAACCAGAGGTATTGAGAAAGAAAGCTATGAAAATCGCGTTTGAGTATAACTTGAGAAGGGCGAAAGTTAGGTGAATTTCAATGTTTGAAGACAAATCTGGGTTGGAGTGCATTTGAAAGGGCTACCATACTTCCAAAAATAGGTTTGTTAGGTTTGATGATTATACTGCTGAAGAGCTTCGCATAGCGAGGCTCTCCTCCTATGGCAGCCCTTTTAAATGCACCCCAACCCAAATCTGTACATTAATACCTTTCATTTAAAAAAAAAACTAGCAATAAAATAGTGATAAAACTGCTGGATAGATTTAAAACAAATCCATAATTTAATTTCATAATTTAAATTAAATTTATTTGAGAGAGCAAAAGTAAAGTAATTTTCAATCTATGCATAAAGACCTTTCGTATTAAAAAAAACTGGCAAATCAGTTCGAAAGAACAGCCTGATGGACTCTGATTAGATTTCATATTTATTTTAATAGATTGTGAAGGGCGAAAGTTAGGTGATTTTCAATGCTTGATGACCTACACCTTTCATTGAAAAAAAGTTAAACAAATCGTTTGGATAGAAGGGTCGGCTGGACTCATATTACATTTTAGAGGGAGCACGGTAAGCAAGCCGCTTGCTGCTCGGCAGGTGTGATTTCCGATTGTTGATGACAAATCTGTGCATCAATACCTTTCATTTAAATAAGAAAACCGTCCAATAAAGTTTTTTTATTTAAATGAAATTAAATTTACAGTGGTATTAGAACATTTATATAGAAAATCTATGAATTTTTTACAAATCCAACTGCACATCTTAAGTTGGTTGACTTTTATTCATAATTAGTATTCCTAAGCTGTGATAATTATTTGTTATAATTTTCTGCTAATTTTGATTTCTAATTTGAGGATGGCAAATTGTTTGTGGGTTAGATGTCGGAGTGCCCAGGGAGCAGTGTTCAGCAGGTTGCTGAGCACGGCAGAGGTGTCAACGGCACTCCGGCCTTTCTACTTCAGTGTGCACCCCGATCTGTTTGGAAAATATCCAGAGCAGAGAGTATGTATTGCCTAAATTTTCTCCCGACGTCCATTGTCTCCCTAGCTTAATTTTAATATGTTTCTTTTTCAATAAGTAAATAGTATACTCAGTTTGGTGGCTCAGGTAGAATGTTGCGAACTTTCAGGTTGAAACCACTTTTTGAAACATGTGTGGTATCGGTGTGTGTGTGCATGTCTTCGACAACACCTTAGCAAATACTTTAGAGTAAAACTACTCCAGTTTATGTGTGCGTGTACAGAGTATATACAGTTGGGTGGTGCACAAATGTTCGAATGTTGGTGCTCCACCAAGCTCTTGTTTCATATCGCCCCAGGTACCCCTTTGCAAAATTTGAGCTTAAACTACTTGTAATTTTTATAAATGGGATTTATCACATCAGCTCATATATACTTCCCCACCGAGGGGCTCGAGCCTACCCTGAATTAGGGCGATTTATAATGGGATATATAAGGAAACAAATTTCCCTTTGATATTTTTTTTATTCAATGAGTTATAATGATATATAATTATAGATTAGATTAAGATAATCAATTTGCTTCTTCATTTCCCAAACACACAGTGTCTATTTGTGTGTGTTCAGTGTACATATATACAGCTTTGGAGTAGTTTTGATTGGCTTCAGATTGAATTTACGTGGAGTCTATCTGAACTTTTATTTAACTTTTTAGTACAGTAGATTTTTTTTTTTATTCACAATTGTTAAACCCTTGACAACATTGTCTTTGATTATCCAACCAAACGTTGGTCAACGAATCAACCGCTTAGCCATACTGCCAGTTTATTACCGTATCAGTTTTTTCTGACCATAAAGAAAATTCTCATAAAATATTAAAAGGAATTTTGGTTGTTGCTCATCAAACATCTTATCACATATCAGTTTATTTTCATCATTAATTTATGCCAATCATATCAAAAATACTGATTGCACATTAAATTATCCATCCTTCTCGACTGGACTAGAGTTGAGAGAGTGAAGCTAGGTTAGGTTTGATTGATTATACAGTCGAGGAGCTTCGCGATGACTTCTGGATGACGGATCTGACTTACGAAATAATAAAACAGTTTTGCTCAAACCAGATAAACGCTATACATGTAGGTAAATAGTGGTGCGCCACAAACCTAAATTGCTGTTTAACTAATTATATTTTGAGGTAAGTAATTTGCTGTGCAATCAGTAGTTTGATATGAATTGGGATTCTGTTATTATATAAAAGGTAGTTTATTTGATTTGCGTTTAAATACTACCCATATTAAAAAGGAGTACTTATACAAGTAACTTTTTATTTCAGAAAACCAATGAAAACTCTTTGCAGCAGCTAAGTGCCTTATTAGAAGCCCAGCAGGCGAGTCGCAGGGTGTCCGTGCCGCCACTCTCATTCTATCTGAGACAGAAGGACAAGCCCGAAGGTAAACTGTCTTTTTATCACCCTTTTTTGACTTCACCTATATCTCTATCTATGTCACGGAATTTTTGAACATGCTTGTAACCCACTTCAAGACGTCGGATTAAATCAAAAATTTTCACATGTATTGAGGAATACATGTTAACCTTGACGTGAAGCATCAGCAGCAGCATCACCTGGAATTAGCAGGATACACCAAATCCATTCCAACTTACAGTAGAGGTATTGTCTTTGGGCTTATTGGAATGGTCCAATGAATAGTTTAGAAATATGGTGAAAAAAGGTGGTTGGGTTTTAATTTTTATAGTTACTAGCTGTTGCCCGCGGCTTCATCCGCGCAGATCCCTTTTTTTTGCCACTCCTGTGGAAATTTCCCAATATCCTTTCTCAGCGGATGCCTATGTCATAATTGCTATCGCATGCCAAATTTTAATCTGATACTTCCAGTGATTTGAGCTGTGCATTAAGAGATCAGTCCGTGACGGTTTCCTTATAAATATACAGAGATTTAATGTCACTCTTAATACAATAAATTGACTTATTTATGAAAAAAAAAATAGTTTGATAACTGTATTTTTTAAGTAAAAATTGTTAGCAAAAATCCCCCAAGGTTTCCATAGCTACCGGACCTGCGCTTCGCACATCTAGCGGCTTCCCACGACCTTCACCAGGTCGTCGGTACACCGAGTGGTAGGCCTGCCTTTGCTAAGCTTTTCGTTGCGCGGTCGCCACTAAAAAACTTTACTTCCCCAAAGGCATCTACTTACAAAGGTTTTACTGTTTTAAGTTTGTGTCCAGTATTATGTGTTTTATATTTGTTGGATATGCCCCTGTTAAAACTGCCTTCTGAGCCCACTTCCAACTTTTAGGTATTCTTCTTTCGACTTCGATCAGTATTTCTTTCACTGAAGGATACTTGTTTTCCCAAATAGATATAGTGGTTGACAGGTGGTTCGGCGCCAAAATATAATAAATGTTAAATTGATAATTTTTAAAATGAATCTCCTTGTTCATACATAAAGCACTTAAACTTCTGCAAAATCTCATGAAAATCTGTTTGTTTACCCGGAAAGGTTGTAATGAACAAAATAACTAACTCACATGTAATTTCACAGGTCAATTCAAGTATGTGAAAATTGAAGTCAATGGAACTGATATCAGAGATACAGTAGTGAAAGTTTTGAGTGCATGCGATATACCAACAAAATACATTGACAAAATACCTAAAAGTGGTCCTAAGACATCAGTGGTGAAGTAAGGACTTTTATTTACCTTCGAAATGTTTTATCTTTAATCTATGAGCTAGAATAATTAGTACTTTTTTTGTTTTACAGCATGCAAGACTTTGCAAGAGCTTATGAACAATACAAAGATGAACTAGAAAAAGCTGCATATATGAAAAGAAAAGTGGAGGAAAAGAAAGCCATTGAAAACATTGTGTTTGTACTTTATACTATGTCATCATCATATTAGCTCATATACGTCCCCACCGAGAGGCTCGAGCCTACCCTGAATTAGGGCGATCGGGCCTTGTCGACCACGCGGACCCAGTGCGGGTTGGTTGACTTCAAACACAACCTTCGAGTTTCTTCGCAGGCGTGTGAAGGTTTCCTCACGATGTTTTCTTTCACCGTAAGAGCTTCGGATAAACGTACATATTATGAAATCTAAATTCGAAACACATATTATGAAATCTAAGTTCGTGGCAGGGTTCGAACCACGACCTCCACGTGTTTTCATGTCCTAATGACATAATTTGTTTTATATCATTGATTGTATTTTGAAGTTATTAACTAATGATTGTTTATTTAATGAGCGCCGGTGGCGTAATGGGTAGGGCCGCCGCCTCCTGTTTGGGAGGTCGTGGTTCGAACCTGCCACGTACCAAGATGTAATTATATCCGACGCTCTTACGGTGAAAGAAAACATGAGGAAACCTGCACACGCCTGCAAAGAAACTCGCAGGTTGTGTGTGAAGTCGACCAACCCGCACTGAGCCCGCGTGGTCGACTAAGGCCCGATCGCCCAAATTTAGGGTAGGCTCGAGCCCCTCGGTGGGGACGTATATGAGCTGATATGAATGATTGTTTATTTTTCGAAAATGACTATACATATTTTATGACTATCAGAAAGAGTGTAATTTGCACCTATTTTGAATTAACATTTTGAATCTTGAATCGCGGACAGAATGTAGCGACCCTAGCCGTTGCGCTACCGACGCGACGGCGCTCTATAGTCTATATCACGGATAAGATAAATAAGGTTGGATTGGCAATAGTCACACTTTTGCCTGAAAACCAGCGTCGCCGCCTGACTCCCACCCATCAACTCCACTACAGAAGAATTGCGGGCACTAATAAACTGCAATTGTGTCTCACACCATTTCGATAGTCTGTACGTTACACACAACCACACGCAAATAAAAAGTACGAACGCGTGCTTAGGTTAAGTATGATTGTCTAATCATACTTGTGGCGCGCCTGCCCAGCGCACATTTCCAATCCAACCTTATTTATCTGATCCGTGGTCTATATCATCATCATCATCATCATATCAGCCGAAGGAAGTCCACTGCTGGACATAGGCCTCCCCCAAGGATCTCCACGACGACCGGTTCTGCGCTGCCCGCATCCAGCGGCTTCCCGCGACCTTCACCAGGTCATCGGTCTATATCATAGTAATAAGAAAAGTGTGATTACGAATTCGTTTACACTCGATGTTTTTTCATTCCAGCGACTGGGTAAAATCAAACAGTACAATAGCTAAAGAAAAATATGACTCGACGTGTGCCACCAGGAGTCAAGTGAAGTCCCTGACAGATCACCTAACCAAAACTTACGGTATTAAAGAAGTTGGTAACATCTTAGAATTACAATCACACCAATTGCTGCTCCTTCAATAGGGATGACGAATGCTAGTCATCTGATTTACTTTTTATCATCTGTCAAAAACGACATGTTGTTCTAAAAATGTTTAAAATACTTAGGCGTGACGTCATATTTTTGCAGCGTCATTTTTGTACTCATTTTGTGATTTTGGTGAAATAAAAATGGAAGACTTGATGGAAAATAATTGAAAACGCTAAACACGTTAAAACCCGACTTCCATCGCAACAACTTTTTTGCATTATTATTTTTATTTTTTTTGGTAATTTTCTAGTAAAATACTACACCGATTTTGAAAAAAATTATATAGGACCACACGGGAAGCACTAGCTTTCAAATAAAAAAAGAATCATAAAATTCGGTTCACCCAGTCCAAAGTTATGAGATAACATACATAAAAAAAACATACAGACGAATTGAGAACCTCCTCCTTTTTGCAAGTCGCTTGACAAAACGGTTAAGGTTTTCCGAAGTTAGAGTAAGAGGGCAATTTAGTGATCAAGAGTTTATAATTTATTTTTGATGCTGTCGTCATCCCTATTTAAAATTAGCCTATACTGCTGATTGAGATTGTTGTGGCTTGTGAACTGTTTTTGGTAATGATTGCTCTTTCAACAGGTCAAATATGATAGAGGTTGGAACATCAGCCACATAAGAGGAGCCTTGCAAAGTCTTGTTTCATTGGCTGACCAGAATCCCAAAGTTATGTCCAATTTGAAAGGTAAATTAATGTTTTCAAGGAATAGCAGAGACAGGCAAGTACCCGCGATTTCACCCAAAAACTGGGTAAAAAATCCATTCCAAAGTTCCCGCCGAATGGGGGCAAAATATGTGTTCTAATATACTTACCTCATGAGAAGGCTCATAGTCACCCAAAGGGCAATGGAGCGAGCTATGCTCGGAGTTTCTATGCGTGATCGAATCATTAACGAGGAGATCCGTAGGAGAACCAAAGTAACCGACATAGCTCTCAGAATTTCTAAACTTAAGTGGTAGTGGGCGGGGCAAATAGCTCGTAGAACAGATGGCCGTTAGGACAGTAAAGTTCACAAACGTAGCGTAAACCGGCCTCCCACTCGGTGGATCGAGGTCGCGGGAAGCCGCTTGATGCCGGCAACGCACAACCGGTCTTTATACTTGACTTAACTTTACTCCGTGGAAATCCTTGGGGGCGGCCTATGTCCAGCAGTGGACGTCCATCGGCTGATATGATAATGATCATACGTTCTAATTAAGCCAAGGTAGTAAATACGCTAATTCAGGGTTAAAAACCAGCTTTTTCCCGGGTGGGTTGTTTGGGTTTTACCCACCACCCATATCTGAGCAATAGTAATAAGTATGCCAAGTTAACGTAGAATGTTCTCGGCTTTTTGCAGATAGAACGATAGCTCTCGGACAGTTTACTGGTGTTAGCTTGGATGGCGATGTGTTTTTAAACATTATTGATGTAAGACACGAGTGGTTATCGGTAAGTATCAATGAGGATTCTCAAGTACCCTCGATAAACAAATATTCTGACTGTATTTTCACACTAATGCCTATTTTCGCAGCTGATAAAGAAAGTTAGTCAAGAGGACAGCGCTTTGATAATGATACCTACATATGAGAAAACATTGTCAAGTATATTGAGAAATATTCACATACGGAGAAGGTAAAGAATCCATATTATCGTTTTTAGCTCGTTTTTACAGATACAGAATGGAGTTAATTGTAATTAATTATAAATAATATTGATTGACCGGTCGTTGTGGAAATCCCTATCCAGCAGTGGACGTATTTCGGCTGTTGTCGTGATGATGAATACTGTACTAGTACAGTCGCCATCATATATAGGGTCTTAACAAAGGTACGCACTTTTTTTAACTTGAGCTTGATTCATGAAACTGAACAACTTTCCCCAAGAAACCCATGGTCAATTCGCATTTATTATTTTTTAATTAAATTATCAACTGCTCAGAATACAACTCCCAGCTGGTATCCGCGTATTGACAAAGTTCAATGACCGCGCCGGCCCGCCTCGCCGCCGCGGCGTATTCTTGCGTATCCCGCGCAATTTAATAATTTTAATAAAAAAACAAAAGCGAATTGACCATGGGTTCCTGGGAGAAAGTTGTTCAGTTTCATGAGTACATGCTCCAGTTAAAAAAAATTGCGTACCTTTGTTAAGACCCTGTACATCGATCGTAGCGGGCGAGGTGTTCAAATATTTCTGAGCATCATTGAATTTCAATAAATAATGTACAGTCTTCTTCTTTTCGAATCGATGGTTTGAATATTGACTTGTTATTTTATATCTTATTGGCCCAATAGGTAGCCCCGCGTATGCCATTATCAGTGGCCCCCCAGAGATCTACCATTGTGCAGGTGTCCGGGCACTCAGGGCAAGCCAATAAGTGCGTCATAGTTTGTGGGGTGACTCCACATGGGCACTCTTCTCCGTCACAGAAACCCCAACGACACATTTTCTCCCTACATCGGCCAACCTGAGTCCGCAGTCTATTCAGAGATTTCCAAATAGACCATGGCAAGTCGCTGCCTGGGGGGAGGGCTTCTAGTTGTGGGATAAAGCTTTCCGTGACAGGGAAGGTCTTTTTCCATAAACTGGATTTAGTTATTAGCGGGTCATCTTGTGGCTTTGCCTTTTGCTTTGTCTTTTTCATTATGTACAGTAGGAGTTGCTATTTAATATCTGAACATGTAATTTGTTATAAATATCTGAGTAGCAGATTTTTCGATATGTAAGTATTTAAAGGAAAAAATACCTAACGTCATCTTTATCTTTACATAGTATAAAATGAAGTCGCTTCCGCTGTCTGTTCGCTTAGATCTTTTAAAGTACTCAACTGATTTTAATGCAGTTTTCAGCAATACATAGAGTGATTCAAGCAGAGATTTAAAAATTCGGAGGCAAAGCGGCTGGCGGGCCGTACGTTTCGCCCCGGTTGGCAGCGGTCGGCCGGTATCATTGTATACTAATCATAAAATTATTAATTACTCCACACTGTCCCATATAGTATCTACATTGCATCCGTGCGAAGCCGGGGCGGGTCGCTAGTTGTGTATAAAGAGTGTATTTAAAAACCTGCTGCTCAGATATTTATGACCAATTAGATGTTCTTAGATTAGAGGTTTCCGAAAAGGCTTTAGTACCATAGACCACATACATACGCTGCGGCAGATTATACAGAAGACCGAAGAGTACAATCAGCCACTATGCTTAGCGTTTGTGGACTATGAGAAGGCCTTCGATTCAGTCGAAACCTGGGCTGTGCTACAGTCTCTCCAGCGGTGCCAAATTGACCATCGATATATCGAGGTGTTGAAGTGTCTGTATGAAAACGCCACCATGTCGGTTCGCCTCCAGGACCAGAATTCGAAACCTATCCAGTTGAAGCGAGGGGTGAGACAGGGAGACGTTATATCTCCGAAACTGTTCACCGCCGCCCTGGAAGATGTTTTTAAGCTTCTGGACTGGGGTGGACTCGGCATCAATATCAACGGCGAGTACATATCCCACCTCCGATTCGCTGACGATATCGTGGTCATGGCTGAGACTATGGAAGACCTAAGCACAATGCTCGATGGCCTCAGTAAGGTCTCTCAACAAGTGGGTCTTAAAATGAACATGGACAAGACGAAAATAATGTTAAATGTCCGTGTCGCACCCACTCCTCTAAAGGTTGGAGACTCTACACTGGAAGTTGTTGACGAATATGTATACCTGGGACAAACAGTCCAGCTAGGTAGTTCCAACTTCAAGAAAGAGATCAATCGACGAATCCAACTCGGCTGGGCAGCGTTCGGGAAGCTTCGCAATATCTTCACGTCCCAAATACCACAGTGTCTCAAGACTAAGGTCTTTGACCAGTGTGTGTTGCCAGTGATGACTTACGGAACTGAGACATGGTCGCTTACTATGGGCCTCATAAGAAGGCTCAAGGTCACCCAAAGGGCAATGGAGCGTGCTATGCTCGGAGTTTCTCTGCGTGATCGAATCAGAAACGAGGAGATCCGCAGGAGAACTAAAGTAACCGACATAGCTCACAGAATCACTAAACTGAAGTGGCAGAGTGCAGGGCACATAGCTCGTAGAACAGATGGCCGATGGGGCAGTAAAGTTCTCGAGTGGCGACCGCGCACCGGAAAACGTAGCGTAGGCAGGCCTCCCACGCGGTGGACCGATGACCTGGTGAAGGTCGCGGGAAGCCGATGGATGCGGGCAGCGCAGGACCGGTCATCGTGGAAATCCTTGGGGGAGGCCTTTGTCCAGCAGTGGACGATTTGTGGCTGATATGATGATGATGAGATGTTCAGATATTAATAGCAACTTGTGAATAAAAAAAATAAAAAAAACTAAGAACCCTGAGTGCACATGTCGGACTCGCACTTGGCGGGTGTTTAGGTAAACACAGTGAGGGACGCCTCTGGCTAGGTGGAACGTTGCGCTTCCTACAGCTGGATCGCTATAAGTGGCGAATCTTGGGGGTGGCCTATCTCCAGCAGTGGACTAACAGGGGCTGAAAATGAAGAAAACGCTTGAAACTAAGTATAAGTTTCAATTAAGCGGGGCCGTTAGTCGCTATTTTAGTTGAGACTTGTATAGTACTTCTCTCTTATTTACGTGGAAACAATAAACAAAAATAATTCAAGAAACATTAAAGTTTAGTTCATAAAAGTTACATCGCAGTGTGTAAAGTTAGACACCGAGGTAGCGCATCTCAGGGGTGCCGAATTTAAGAAAACCCAGTGGGTGGGTGCTAGCTCATTCTCATTTCACGACTCATATATAAGAATTGGCGAATGTTCGTGAAAAGAAATAACAATATATTGTATAATGGCCGCCCCTGGGGTAAGTTAGGCCATTTTTTGGGAGGTGCGATCAATTCAGTGGGGGCATAAAATTCACCTGGAAAGTATTTAAATTTCTCTATAGTCAGACCTCAAAAAATATTGAAATTTTCGCGCTTGCTCCGCTTGTACTTTATTTATTATTTTCCCCGCCCCCCACCTTCCCTAGCCAGTAAATTTAATTGGTGGGGAAGCTGGTGCGACAATTTCAATACTGTTTGAGGTCTGACTAAAGAGAAATTTAAATACTTTCTAGGTGAAAATTTGAACCCCCACTAAATTGACAAGAAAATTCAAGCCCAAATATTTTTCACTAGGTACAGTTTTCTTCAAGGCGATAGCCAAAAGCTGTGCTGATGTAATGATAATGCTACTCTCGATAATTATTTTCGGACATAGGTAAACTACTTGATGTGCCCTCCATTGACATGAGGCCAAGGATGGTAGGGAGCGGCGCTTTGCGTTTACGTCTATATATATATATAGATAGGTACGGTTGATTGGACTCCGTAAATTGAGACTTATTTACATGATAAGCGAAGCGAGCCCGAAATATTTGTTTCTGGTCTATTTCTGATAGTAGTTTGAAAGGGATTTAATGTATATGGCCATGGGTGCTCCGTATACTCTCATGAATGCTGGAACCCCCGAGCACCCACAGAATCGGCGTCCCACGTGTCACAATGTCGCAAGCGGGCAGCATTCTCTCATTATTGTCGTGTTGGAAATTGCTGCTGTGTTATTTCGTTGCGCACCGAAAAGATCCGATTGAAGCCATTTTCGAACTATTGGGAGAAAAATATGGCTATGTTATGATGATGATCACATTCTGTTGTCAGGAAGTTCATGCCCAAGGTGTCGGCGACGCAGTACTGCAGCCACCTGCGCCAGTTGATCACCTCCATCGGAGACTTCTACGGCTGCGGCAAAAAGTTCGACAACTCCGTACCAGAGTCCCTTAGCAAATATGAAATTGTAGTGGAGCCGTGAGTATCGTGTAGTTATTTTTGTATTAAAGCACTATTGGGTGCAAGTCTTTAAGGGTAGGTTCTTATCTTGAAACTAACGTACTCTCCCCTTTTCTTTTTATTATCCATACAATATCTCTCGAAGGTGAGACTTATTTCACACCGGAACAGTTTCCAATGTTACACCAAGCGCAAGTTCGATCATGTATGGAGTACTGCTCTCACTTATGGGACGGTCGGCTCGTTATCGGCTAGATGCCTTTTCAGCTATTGACCGACGCTCCAGGAGACTCGTTGGCGACGAAGAACTAGTATCAAACAATCTCCGAAGCATTGTATACTTCTTGATGGAACACTGAATTGAACATTTTTATGATTTCTCTTTCACTATTCCACAATCGTCGTCGTGGCTCAACCGGTAACGACTCGGTCCATCTAACCAGAGGTACCGGGTTTAAATCTGGATGGCCAATGTACCAATGAGTTTTTCAAAAACTTACGTACATACTTACCGATTGCTTTAACGGTGAAGGAAAACATCGTGAGGAAACCTGCACACGCCTGCGAAGAAACTCGAAGGTTGTGTGTGAAGTCGACCAACCCGCACTGGGCCCGCGTGGTCGACTAATGCCTAATCGCCCTGATTCAGGGTAGGCTCGAGCCCCTCGGTGGGGACGTATATGAGCTGTAATGATGATTCCACAATATTAACATGTATAAAACGCAAAGTTTTTTTATACCGCAACCGGTTTCGTGATCATCTTTCTATCACGATGATCACAAAACCGGTTGTGGTATAAAAAGGCTTTATCTACACTCATGTCGTAAATCCTTCATTTACTTATCAGAAACGCTAAGCAAATGATATACCTTTCGATGGAGCCGCGACTAAGGATCCATACAAATTTCATTTCGTTATCGCAAAGTTGTAACAAAATGAAGTTTTTTTTTTTAATTTTTACGCAGATGCTTGCTATTTGAGCACACTAGCGTGTTTCCGAACGCAACCTTGGCGGCGCGCATGCGCGGTGCGATATTACTGCAAATTTATTTTCGCGCCATTAACGTTTGTATTTTTCCTGCAGTTTGTATAATATGTAATTCGTTATTCGTTGTAATAAGTAAGTCGTTATTACAAGTTTTTTTTACTAAAAACCCAGTAAAATATCTGAAACTGATAGTGATATAGACGAAAATTTGACGTCCCCGGATATTCTTGAAACAGCAACTAAAATAACCTTTAATAATTGTACCATACAAAATGTCAATAATTATTACAATAAACTATGATTACTTTATTTTGTCTTTAATTTAAATTTGTTGTATGAGTGTAGATAAACTATTGTATGCAACTGTACATAATTAGTATTTAACACTCGTGTATACTTTTATGAAACTCGCTGCGCTCGTTTCATAAACCACACTCGTGTTAAATACCCCTCATTATGCAACAGTTGCATAAATAGCTATTGTGTTTTATTTATATTAATTGTAAAATAGTGCAAGAGAAATCATAAAAATGTTCAATTTTCAAAGCCTCGAGCATCGCCCCAAAGTCGCCTGCCTATCGGTGTTCTACGAGTACAGGATTCATTTCGGAGATTGCGCCCAGGAGCGTCACGACCTTATACCTCCTACTCCATTTTATAATGGGACAACCAGGCGCAGGGGCGATTCCACCCCTTTGTCGTTAATGATCCACACACGCGTTTTGCTTCATCATTCATCATGCAAACGGCCACGGAGTGGATCTCCCTGCCGACGTCTGTGTGTAATAATAATAATATTCGTTATAATTTAGGAATCTTCAAGACGAGAGTAAATAGGAACTATTTGAGCTTGCGTGTTACTTCCTAGGCTGCATTGGCACTTCATCAGGCAGGTGAGGTGCAGTCTAACGCACCCAAATTTTCAATTATAAAAAAAAAACATTAATCAGGCCGATTTTTTTGCGAATTGGTATGGGTTTCTTGCGAAAAGCTGTCACTCATGAAATTGAGCAATATTTTTTGTTCAAGATAAGTAGAAGCCCCAGTTAACGGGTCCTACACCAATTTTTTTACACGCTGTATAAAATTGGTTTTTCGAAAACGGCTGTAACTATTTATATGAAATTTTAATGTTTTTCTTTAATCGGTAACGCCTCGGTCCTCTTATAACCAGAGGTCCCAGGTTCAAATCCGGACGGCAAATTTACCAATGAGTTTTTCAAAACTTATGTACATATATTACCGATTGCTTTAACGGTGAAGGAAAACATCGTGAGGAAACCTGCACATCTGATTTCAGATGTGTATAAAGGTCGCGTTGCACACGTCCGTAGGTGTAAATCTGAATGCCCTACACGTGTCCGCGGGTGATGCTAAGTGCAACACCAGGCAACCGCCGGCGACTATGCCTTGGATAGCACGGTTAATTGTGCCACACGATAATAGAGAGAGAAGGAAATCTGTTTTCCCATAATCATCATCATCATATCAGCTGAAGGACGTCCACTGCTGGACATAGACCTCCTCCAAGGATTTCCACGACGACCGGTTCTGCGCTACCCGAACCCAGCGGCTTACTGCGACCTTCACTAGGTCATCGATCCACCGAGTGGGAGGCCTTCCTGCGCTACGTTTTCCGGCGGTCGCCACTCGAGAACTTTACTGCCCCAACGGCCATCCGTTCTCCCATAATAATAAAAAAAATCTATTAGCTACTCAAAAATAGATGTTACATGACTAGGATGTGCTAGGACGCTGAGTAAACTGTTAAAGTATCCTTTTGTATGCTTTTCTTTACAAAAAAAAATCCGTTTAGTTTTGTGTCTATTACTTTTGACCAAATGACCGTCTAAGTTTTGATATTCTTTAATTTTTAGGGAAGCTGGTCCACTGATGTTGTCGCCAACGGGTCAGTTCATCACGCCATCGTCTTGTCCCGCGGACGAGCTCATTTCATTCATCTCCAAAAACCTGGACGAAGCCACGACGCTCCTGACAGAATACAGCATGTAAGTTTTCTAAGATGACATTTAGCCAGGTGAATCGTATGATTATTCGAATGACAGCTGACAAATCCATAGAAATGGTGACCGAAAGGTTTTAAAGAATCGAAATTTCGCATTGTTATCAACAATTACGATTTTTTATAGATTCTTCTGATAAAGAACAATGTTTGTTAAGTATTTACATCCTTTTGACATTCAATCTAATTCATCTTAACCTCTAGGGCGCGTAGCGTAGCCACTGTTTCAATTGAACCGGTTTTTGCCAATAGGCCAATTCATTTTTTTACCACAGTGCTTACCCATTGGCATGTTTTGTGCAGTTGTCATTTGAATCATCATATAGTTCATGAGCACGGATAAGATAAATAAGGTTGGATTGGCAATAGTCACACTTTTGTTTGAAAACCAGCGTCGCCGCCTGTCTCCCACCCATCAACTCCACTACACAAGCAATAATAATACATACACGAATTGCGCGCACTAATAAACAGACCACACTTAGAACACAAGGCGTATCCGCGCTAGTGCGCAGAAATCTAACCATATCACCTGACCCTGAGAAAAGGCAACTGTCCCCCAGTTCAACTCGGTAAAGATACTCTGCCATACAGCGATAGCGTGAAATACCTTGGTTTTCTCCTGGACCGACGTCTTACTTGCAAGGCACACATTAAACAGAAGCGAGATCTATTGAACTATAAACACAAAAATCTGCTCTGGCCGATGGGTCGCAACTCTGTGCTCTCGTTGGACAATAAACTCTTAATATTAACATCATCCTCAAACCAATATGGGCTTACGGCATCCAGATCTGGGGCGTGGTCTGCAACAGCAATATAATCTGTCTCCAAAGGGCCCAGAATGGCGTCCTCAGGAAAATTTCCAACTCTCCGTGGTTTGTCCGCAATGACGAAATCAATGAGTACCTCCAAGTACCAACCGTAAGAGAGGAAATATCAAAATACCAGAAACAATATGCTGATTCCACCCACCCGAACCCCTTGGCTGCAAATCTGTTGGTCGGTGCCGGTGTAGCATCACGCCTCAAAAGAGCAAATATCTTCTAGATATCGAAGGGCAGCAGTGACGCTGGCCACTGCGCCCCCAACGTCTTCATTTTGCAAAGCAATTGCTCATGGTCTGGAAGACTGATTGCAATTAAAATTGGAAAAATAAGAACACGGCTGCAATTGTGTCTCACACCATTTCGATAGTCTGTACGTTACACACAACCACACGCAAATAAAAAGTATGAACGCGTGCTTCGGTTAAGTATGATTGTCTAATCATACTTTGTGGCGCGCCTGCCCAGCGCACATTTCCAATCCAACCTTATTTATCTGATCCGTGTTCATGAGCGTCGGTGGCGTAATGGCTAGGGCCGCCGCCGCCGCCTCCTGTCCGGGAGGTCGTGGTTCGAATCCCGCCACGTACCAATGTGATTTCGAATTTAGATTTTATATGTACGTTTATCCGACACTTACGGTGAAGGAAAACATCGTGAGGAAATCTGCACACGCCTGCGAAGAAACTCGCAGGTGGTGTGTGAAGTCGACCAACCCGCACTGAGCCCGCGTGGTCGACTAAGACCCGATCGCCCTAATTCAGGGTAGGCTCGAGCCCCTCGGTGGGGACGTATATGAGCTGATATGATGATAGTTCACTTGGTTATAGTATTTGAATATCCACCTCTACGGTGCATTGGTTATTCCACTGGTTTCACAACGACAGGCCGCAGGTTTGATTCCAACCTACGTCCAAAATTATAGGACACGGTTTACTTAGTCGCATTGCGTTTTCGAAATCTGTCGGACTTGCTTACTGGTGTTTGTCTCGCGGAAAGACTGCATTTTGATAAGATAGCCAGTTCCAGCATAGATAATTCTTCACTTGCCATCAGCACAGTATATATATTAGTACTAACGTACCATCAGGTGAGCGGGCAAGCATTAAAGATGTATGGTTACATCAGGTAAACACGTGTTACGAGTATGTAACGTGTAAAGTTCATTAGTTGAGTAGCTTTAGCTTCGCGTCCTACGTTATCTGCTTAAACCTCTGTTAAGCTAATGTAATCGCAAGGATGATTAAATCCGCAAACGTAATGTACCCATAAGGATGACTAAATCCGTAGTAAGTACCAGACCTTTACTGTTTTTAGCACTGTTTGTTTTTGAACCTTATATTTAGTTTTGTTTAGGCCGCTACCTCCTGTCCGGGAGGTCATGGTTCGAATCCTGCCACTTATCAATGTGTAATTTCGATTTCATATGTATGTTTATCCGACGCTCGTACGGTGAAGGAAAACCACGTGACGAAACCTACACACGCCTGCGAAGAAAATCGAAGGTTGTGTGTGCATTAGGCCCGCGTGGTCGATTAAGTCCCGATCGCCCTAATTCAGGCTCGAGCCCCACGGTGGGGACTTATATGAGCTGATATAATGAAGTTTGGATTATCAAATAAATAAAAACGAGGCGCTGGTGGTGACCAAGACTCCTATAGGAAGGCTGCAATAGGTTAAGTCGATGTAAATTCGTATCGACGCGATACACGACAGCAGTTTTCTCTTAATCGGTAACAAACACCCTTGCCAGTTTCTCGCACTCATCCCGGTGTCACAGTGTAAGAAACCATACAGTGGCACAGTTGCCTTTGATATTTGTGTCAAAGCATCACTAGTCACTGGTCAACTCTTCCTTGAATGTATGGTACTGAGTGACTGAATAACGGTGACTAGGGTAAGTCGGTACTGCCCTCCCTCGTCTCGTCCATCACCCCCCCGCACGATAGCCCTGTCTAGACATGTCCGATGGCAGACTGTATCAATTCTATAGACTGTGCTCTTGTACAGGAAGTCGGGGCCACGATTTCCGCTGTCCGGCGCGCCGGAGCATCACGATAGATTGCGGTCAGCGCAGGCTGGACACCACCACCGGCGCCACGCCCTAACTCGTAGTGTTATGTCCGTGGAAGGTCTGTCACCGTCTCTGTTAGCCATCTAGCCCAAAACGTATCAACAAGAGTATTCAACTATATTTTGGTACAGATAAGCGCGTTTGCCATTGAACTAGCAAAGAAGGGAAGCCATATTTATTCGTCGGGTTAACAAAAAAAGCAAAAGGATTGTGTGGTTTTATGAAACCGCGGTAGAAGTGAAACTTTTTTTCACATTATACTCGTAGATATTTACAGAGGACGAAACGATCGTGGCTGCTCTCGTCTTGGAGCTACGGTACAGAGGACGAAACGATCATAGCGGCCGACCGTCACGCGACATGCAACACATAGACGAAAAAGTTTGAGACGATGTAATAAAAGTTTCACTTTAATAACTTGAAACGTAGCTCATTGGGCGGCTACACGGCGGGCCAATAGGTAGTTTCCACCCGTGCTCCTCGCTGTCGCGTTGTCGACTGACATCGTGTCCGCAGGCTAGCGGCTATCCCTAGTTATTATAACAGGCTAACAGAGGTCATGTGACGATAGCGAGCTGCATCGGCACTTACCATCAGGTGAGGTGCAGCCAAACGTACTAAAAAAAAAGAGTGCTATAAATAGAAACGGTGAAAAGCGGCAAATGGTATGCTGGTACCCATGAAATCTATACAATTCTATATTTGACTAGTCATTTGAGTTACTTTTTATCATCTAGGTAGGTATCAAAAAAATACATTTTGTTCTGAAATTGTTCGTGTTTGTGACGTCATTGTCTTCAGTCAGTTAATTCATTGATTTTAATAAAATAAAATTGAAAAAATATTACTTTACTAGTATTTTTCCGTGGCATCGCCCGCATGGATATCGATGGGAGGGGAGCCGCTCTAATTAGTTTTTTTTTTGCTACAACCTTCTCGGGCGCACTACGCTCTACTATACGCACTTTCAACGCAGTCGGATGAACGGTATGGCAGCGCATAAAAAACTAAAATACACAATAGTTTATTGTTTGAAACTTTTAAAATATTACACTAACTAAAGAACTAGGATTCTCTGTGTTGGGGGAAACCAGTCTCTTCCCCGGTTACATATTATTAGAATGCTTTAACCTTAAAAACACAATTGAGAGATCAAGTCAAATATTTTTATACAGTAAGTAGGTATGTAAAATATCCATTTTATGAGTACCATTTGCATTGCAACGAATAAGGCAAGGTGATAGGGTCGATCACTTAGGTCAACTGATCTGAAGCACGGTCATTACCCAGATGGGTTTGACGGTTCTGTGATGCTAATGTACTTAATTAGTAAGCCGTGGAGGTGGTCAAAATATAAGGTAATCTCTGTTAACTTGTTAACCGGTTGTTAATTTGTTTAGAAACAAACATGTCGAGAAGGCCCTGTGCAAGGAAGTGAAGGAGAGGTTTGGGCTGCTAGATCTGCACAAAGACGATAGCATCACACCCTCGCTGATGATATCCTGCTGCGAGCGTCTGCTGACTCGCGCGGGCAGCATAGACAATGTGAGTTATTTATGAGGGTGCTTATACTATACGCACACGCTTACACTTATAACCAATGTTTTACACTGAAATTAAGCTAGTAGTAAATACAGGCAAATCAGCGAGATGGCTTTTGCGTTCGAGTGAGTGCACACCAACAGCGAAGTATATTATATATATTAGTACAAACATACAGTATGGACACTCCCTGCCGCTCTCTAGATTGCGACCTCACCCCCTCGTCATCCAGATTGATACAGATTGGTTACAGTTTGGTTGTTGAACGTATAGGATTGTTTTGTTTGTTCCGTCATTCTTTTTTTGAAATGTCATTTCTGTCCCGTTGTATGAAGTGTCCAGGGTTGGCCGGCAGTGTAAAAACTGCGACGGTCTTAAAGGACGCGCCATAGTTTTTACTTTTCTGTGCCCCTGCCTTGCATTTCACCCTGTTCCATTTGCACTCACACTAATGCATAAACCACGTCCCGGCTGCTTTGACTGTGCTTATGAGATTTCTGTACTTTGGTACTGGACTGAACACAGTTAACAAACTTGCACGGTTATTTTGATGCATATTATATACTATGATGACCGTTATGGGTTTACACTGCACACATCAACTTTGCCTTGATATATTTTTAGACTTTTTTTTAAAAAGCTTTTCAAGAAACCATTTTTGCATGAAATTTTTTAAAATATTCCTAGGCATACAGCAGTATACATTCCACATTTTTTTAAACTTAGTTTTTTTTTTGTATGCAAGCAGAAGGCTGCATATTTTATCTGCTACTCACCCTACAAACAACACAAAATAAATACCTACACTTGGAACTAAAATAGTGAATTAGTGTTGCAGCCTCGACGCGCCCTCCGACTCGCGTCTAAGCTAGCACGAGTGGTAAGAGAGAATCTTGGGCGGCAGGGGCAGGGTCCAATCCAGTAAAAAATTGGATTACCACCAACTTTCACATATATAATTATTATTATTATCGTATGACCTCATTTAGTTCCTGCAATATAAACTACAAACCAATATCAAGATTCTGGATCCAGTTTTTGGCCTCCGGCGTGAGTTTCTTCAGATCCTCCCAGCCACCGCTAAAACACCGATTCGGACACTCCACTACGACTGCTCGGCACCCCTGCAGTCGCAGCTAGGGAAGCTCTAAATGCCCCACTTGTGCAGTTGGTAGTTGCACCTGGCTTGTCCAGTTCTTATGCGGTTTAGTGTGGTCCAGATTTTACGGTTTTGGTTAAAACCAGCCCCATACGAACTGTGGGGTCCTGCACTAGGCTTGTTTCTGAGCAATCCGAAGCATGCCACTGTTTTCTCCATTCAGAGCGGACGTCGTAAGAACACATTATTTGTGGGTCCGTACAAGTATAAATAATTATATATACGAGTTTAATAAAATCACAGATAACAAAAATTGGTGAAAAAGCAGAATAAATATAAAAATGAACGACCGCGGTGAAGTCAAAATTTTTGAAAATATAAAAATCAAAAACAAACGAGAAAGAAGATAATATTATGAAAACATATTGAAAATACACTAAATAATTTTCGAAAAACCTAAAGACTTTTAGGTACAAGCTTTTAATATTGCATTGTCACGCAATATACAAATACATGCAAAATTTCAGCTCAATCTGAAACCGGAAATTGGGTCAAATTTAACTTGCAAGATTTCACCCGAAAAAACATACATACATTGCAAGTTAAATAAAAGCATGTAAAAAGGATGACTTCGTCACAATGTCGTGTCTTAGCGTTCATCATAGAATGACCTAGGTCGTGTCTTAGCGGTCATCATAGAATGACCTACAATAATATTTTCCTTTTGTTTTGTCCACAGCAACTTCATGGCAACATGCTGTACATAACGCATTACTATTCGGTCCTAACTGAAGGCGTATTGTGTATACCGTGGAATTTCAAATGAGTAAAAATTTAGAAAACTTTTGCAATGAATTTATTAGAAAAAGAGATGTAAATATTTTGTAGATAGAAATAAAATTATTACGCAATTTATTTTTTTTATCATTTGTATTTATTTAGCTTAAAATATTTAGGCGAAATCCAGATAATAATAAACGTTTGAAGCCTCGCCCACACAGGCGCGGTGGCGGCTTACCGCTGACCGCAGCATGACCGCGAACAAGCACACAATGCCGCGGTGGCGGTGGCGGTTCAGCACTCATTTGTACTGACCGCCACCGCCACCGCGCCTCGACCCCAACGCGCGCTGTCGGACGGGGCGGAGCTTGCGGTGGCGGGCAAGCGGCGGTTGTATGAATAGCTCCCGCGTGTGTATGAATAGCTCCCGCGTGTGTATGAATAGCTCCTACAAAATTGGAACATTACAACTGACCGCCACCGCGCCCGTCTGGATGAGGCTTCAACAGATTATTTGGGCTACGAAAGACTTGTTTCGCTACATATGCACGCATGGACCGAGAGGAACAGTCATAGGTAGATGAGGATATCCAAATATATATAACTCAAAGGTGACTGACTGACTGACATAGTGATCTATCAACGCACAGCCCAAACCACTAGACGGATCGGGCTGAAATTTGGCATGCAGGTAGATGTTATGACGTAGGCATCCGCTAAGAAAGGATTTTGGGAAATTCCCACGGGAACCGCAAAAAACGGGATCTGCGCGGGCGAAGCTGCGGGCATCCACTAGTAATATATATGGTGGCACAAACCTTAGAAAAATATGTTCCAACGAACACGATGGTCTATTTTAGAGATAAGAAAACTGCATTCACACATTTTCCACAGACTTCCAAAAAGGAGGAGTTTCTCAATTCAACTTTATGTTGTTTTTTTTGTATGTTTGTTACGCGATATCTTCGCAGATTGAGAACCGATTTTCATGATTATTTTTTTTTATTCGATGGTGTGCACCCGAATTGGTCCCATATAAATTTTATAATAATCGGTGTAGTACTTTATAAGGAAATTGACAAAACCCAAAAATAATAAATTGTGCTGAGTTGTTGCGATGGAAGTCGGTTTTTTGACGTGATTAGCGTTTTCAATTATTGAAAAATAGCTTGCTTTAGCCGTGAAGTAAACCGGAAAAATAATAAAACTGAAGATACGAATTTTCATTTAAAGAACACTTAATTTTATACAGTGATTTGATCTGTATTTACTTACTTTATTAGTTAGTTTCGTTTTATTGGTTTTCACAATCGTCTATAATCCATTTTATTTTTAGATTGACAAACTTGTCGTTAGAAGCGGTACCGTTTGAGTTTTTGATGGCAGCGGCGGCGCTTACATAGCGGCGGAGAGAATCGGTGCAGTCTTAAGCACATGTAATTTATGGTGTATTATCAATACTCAATTGAGTGTCGGTGGCGTAACGGTTAGGGCCGCCGCCTCCTGTCCAGGAGGTCGTGGTTCGAATCCCTGCCACGTACCAATGTGATTTCGAATTTAGATTTCATATGTACGTTTATCAGACGCTCTAAAGGTGAAGGAAAACATCGTGAGGAAACCTGCACACGCCTGCGAAGAAACTCGCAGGTTGTGTGTAAAGTCGACCAACCCGCACTGGGCCCGCGTGGTCGACTAAGGCCCAATCGCCTTAATTCAGGGTAGGCTCGAACCCCTCGGTGGGGACGTATATGAGCTGATATGAAGATCAATACTCCACGCGTAAATAGTGTTCCTAGATTTGCTCCGCGACACCCATATACACACTAGAACATAAATTCCCCTTGCGTAGTTTAGATACAGAAAGCACAAGATTAAAAGAGATCGTTTTGTCTTTACTTATATAAAACAAACTCAAAAAGTACCGAACGAATTTTCATACGGTTTTCACCAATGGACGGAATGATTCATTATTATTACGAACGTTTAGGTGTATAATTAAGTAAGATTGTGTGTAATTGACTAAAATAATGATTTGTTGAAGATGTCTGAAAAAATTTTGGCTTTCTGGCGTGCGCCGCGTAAAGCCATACCTATATGTAGGCATATATGCTTTGCTATCTGTGCGAAGCCGGGAGAGTTGCTAGTACATATATGCTTTGCTATTTGTGCGAAGCCGGGAGAGTTGCTAGTACATATATGCTTTGCTATCTGTGCGAAGCCGGGAGAGTTGCTAGTACATATATGCTTTGCTATTTGTGCGAAGCCGGGAGAGTTGCTAGTACATATATGCTTTGCTATCTGTGCGAAGCCGGGAGAGTTGCTAGTACATATATGCTTTGCTATTTGTGCGAAGCCGGGAGAGTTGCTAGTACATATATGCTTTGCTATCTGTGCGAAGCCGGGAGTGTTGCTAGTACATATATGCTTTGCTATCTGTGCGAAGCCGGGAGAGTGGCTAGTACCTATATGCTTTGCTATCTGTCCGAAGCCGGGAGAGTTGCTAGTACATATATGCTTTGCTATCTGTGCGAAGCCGGGAGAGTTGCTAGTACATATATGCTTTGCTATCTGTGCGAAGCCGGGAGAGTTGCTAGTACATATATGCTTTGCTATCTGTGCGAAGCCGGGAGAGTGGCTAGTACCTATATGCTTTGCTATCTGTCCGAAGCCGGGAGAGTTGCTAGTACATATATGCTTTGCTATCTGTGCGAAGCCGGGAGAGTTGCTAGTACATATATGCTTTGCTATCTGTGCGAAGCCGGGAGAGTTGCTAGTACATATATGCTTTGCTATTTGTGCGAAGCCGGGAGAGTTGCTAGTACATATATGCTTTGCTATCTGTGCGAAGCCAGGAGAGTTGCTAGTACATATATGCTTTGCTATCTGTGCGAAGCCGGGACAGTTGCTAGTACATATATGCTTTGCTATCTGTGCGAAGCCGGGACAGTTGCTAGTACATATATGCTTTGCTATCTGTGCGAAGCCGGGAGAGTTGCTAGTACATACTAATTCTAACAATACAAAAAACCGGTCCCCGCCTCCGCTCCACCACCGCTCTCTGTGTGTTTTGAGCTTATAAGTCGAAATCGAATTTAAAATGTACGATTCAAAATATTTGGCAACGGCACGTTGACCAATTAAAAACTTGCATTAGTTCAACTCGTGCCGCAGAGTTCGAGTGGCACCACTTGACTAAAAAAATAGCCTCCTTTAATTTATAACCAGTTTTGTGACACAAAGTTCATTAAAAGTTTATGTTTGATGCTTCCTTTTTTTATTAAAAATTTGAGCAAAGAGTAGGGAATATTTGAGTGCATTTCAATTCGATTGGTTCCGTAAAGATACAGGATTTTTTTATATATTTTGTCAGGTTACTCGCCCAGGCCCTAGGTAAGCAAGTGTCCAAAAATATTTAAATGCAGTAATGCTACTTTTTAAAAAAGTCACCTTTGAAAAAAATCTATGTTAAATTTTATTATTTTTCACATTTTACCGGTTTTATTACCGGCTAAAAGCAAGCAACTTTTCAAAAACCTCAGAACACATTTTTTCTTATCTTTAAAATCTATGGCCTGTTCCTTAGAACATATTTTTCCACCCTTTAGTTTCGGATGTCCCCATACTGACCCATTTCGATGTGCCACCCTGTATAGGTATACAGGTGTGTAGGTACTTTGTACATTCTTTTGTACCTTAGCGTGTCCCTATCGGTCTATATGACCATCGAACTTCTACTCATTAAACTGAAAAACTTTTTGCACAACTATACTGAAATCGTGGAAAGAATTTACAAAAAAAATCCATACAAATTGGGCTAATCAACTGATGGACTTGTATGGGAAGTCCAATTAAATATTTTACGGTCAAGACACACTACCTTTACGCGCACGGTAAAGGTATAAGTGTCTTGCCTGATTTGCTCGACTGTACAAAAAAAGTTTTTGTATTTATATACTCTCTACTTTACCTAACACCCTCCATAGGTTCGTTCGCTAAATTAGCTGCAACTTTGATACATGCCGCTTGCCGCGTCAAACACTTCCGTCAAAGAGGCCGCCCTGAGTTACAAGGTGCAGTTAATTCAGCGAACAAACTATACTATCCAGTTAAATACCTACCTACTCTAAATGTCTACTTCATTCTTAATGTCGTAGGCGAAAGTCGGCAGACTAAAACAAGTTTTGTTTAGTCTTCCATTGACATGTAGTCTAAAAATATTTACATAACATTATATATACAAGTGTTACTTTCAGAATGAAAAAGAAAATAAGCAGAACTATTAAACCTATACCTACCTAAAATATTTACAGCAAAATCAATAATATCTCTTCCGATGATGTCGTAGGAGACGTCCAAGGGATCATAAACCGGAGGACGGACAGCAGCGTCTTTTCCACGCTGCGATCGCCAACCCGCCTGCCAAGCGTGGCGCTTACAGCAAAACCCCTAACTGGGGGGAGTTCTATGTTCAGTGAACGTATTTTGGCTGATGTGGTGATTGTCACCATCATCACATACAAAAGCTGGCTGATCAGCAATAATGTCTAGCCTAATTGTCTACATCAAACTGTGATGGTACAATGACGAATAGTCTTGATCCAAAATGTATGCAAAAAGTTTGTAAAATGTTAATATGACGCTCACATTGAAAAGAAGCAACAAAAACAAAGTCCAATATCAGTGTTTCTTGTTCTGCTGGATGATGACGAGCTTGTTCTTCTCCTTCGTGACCTTGGCTGCAGGCAGAGTGGTGGCCGGCATCAGCTGTTTCAGGTTCTGACTAGGTATCACGGGAGGCTGGAAAAATAATTCAATTGATAGATTTGTAGGTACGGTGTATTTCTACTCGACGAGAGCAAAGGGAGATATCTCCGCCAGGCGAGGTGGTATGTCTGGGGTCCAGCAGCAGTCACTTACCATCAGGTAAGATGATGCCAAGGGCTTACCAATTATGAATAAAAAAAAAATAAAAAAGTGGACCAACCGTGGATATTTGGAACTTGTATAATATGCTTAGTAGCGAAAAAAATTTAATAGCTAGATGTTGATACATAGTTTATGCTCTCGACGCTTGTTTTAAGGTTCACTTTAGTTGGAGGCAGTTTTTTTTTATTTCCATATTATTTATATTGACGCAACGTCAGTGCCATCTGTTGAGGCGTAGGAGGAACTATTCTCTGTGACGGGTTACTGCAGGTGTCGCCACAGATTGTTTTTACCCGCCTGCCCAAGGAGAGTAATATGTTTGGAGTACATATTGTATCCAGCTACTACATATTCTACTTACATTTACCACAAGCAGCGAACCCGAGTCAGCTTCCAATCGCTTTATCGATCGCTATCTTCGTATCATTTTAGCACTAACCGATGTACTAATATAAAACGGAAAAAAAAGAGCACTATCTAACTTTCAGTACAAAACTAATTTAAGCATTTGTTTAGTTATATTTCAAATTAAATACTACGATGAAAACTAATTACAAACATCGATATGTGTCTACTCAATATATTCGCAAAGTTTGGATTCAATCCAGCATGTATTGTCTGTGCACAGAAGATTATAAACAGGAAAGTCAAAGGCAAAACCATATACTCCGCGATAGCCAAGCTGCACTTAAAACTCTTGACTCTTAAAAGTTTGACTCCGGGTTACGAAGTAACTAGTATCTTATCTGTGCTCCGGGCTGGTGCTAAATCGTGTAAAGGCGCTCAACAAGATGGGCCGACACAACAAATTGCAACTGGTCTTGTCCCTGGACAGATACAATACGAGTGATAAGCAATGAAAAAGCAGACGTGTGGTCCAGAACTAGGCTTACCTACTGTCCCGATTTTAGGCCCCGACTTCCCGGATTCTGGGTTATTACAGTACTGGCGGGACGCTGATTGTCCGATTTTCAACATCTACTTTTTAACATTTTATTAATCCCTCCAGTTCTGCTATTGTTGTTTTCAAATTACCGCGAAAAGTGGTGCGGGGGCGCGGCGTAGCGAGGTTGGGGGACGATTACGTAATTTAAAATAGATTTTTTTTCAAATGCGCCAAATTCCAAAATTAATATTCTTTTAACTTTTAAGAACAAAAACTAAACGTGCTGGTATATATGTGTATTGCTTAAATTTCCAGTGAAAATTTTTATTTGAAGATAGACACAAAAAATCCCACTGGGTCGAGGTGTCGCTGCGACTACAGCCCCCATCCACAAAGACTCACAGAAAACATATTTTTTTAATTTGGTCTGTGTTTAGGCAAAGGTTGGGCATTTTGTATTTGTTTGTATGTTTGTCCGGGGATATCTTTAGAACGCCTTATCCTATTGTGAAATTTTCTGAGATGCTAAATAATAACGAGAGATTTTGTATGGCAGTTTTTTAAAACTTTTATCACAGACTCAGATAATTGGAAACGTTAAACACGTTAAAAAAACCGAATTCCATCGAAACAACTTAGTAAAATTTTGCATTATTATTATTTTTTTCTATAATAGTACTACAACGATTTTGATAACAACCTGGCAGCATACCCTATCGAATAAAAAAAGAATCAAGGAAATCGGTTCATCATCTGCGAAGATATCACGTAACAAACATACAAAAAAACACAGTCGAATTGAGAACCTCCTTCTTTTTGAGAGTCGGTTGAAGATAATGGTTTCTGCGCGCGAGGTTCACAGTTCGTAGGCAAAACTAGTTAAGACGTTACGCAGCTAAAACAAGATAACTCAAACACAGCCACGTCCCATCATTGAGTGGACCGACCAGTGAGGTTCGCTTGCCATCTAGGGCAAACAATCGTGTGACAAACAGGTCTCTTGCTCTGTGTCTGGATGTTTCAATATTAATTTTCTAAATACATCATAATCATTATATCAGCCGAAAGACGTCCACTGCTTAACAAAGGCCTCCCCAAAGATTTCCAAAACAACCGATCCTGCTTCCGGGTCCCCCAGAACCCCGCCCCCGCCGACGTATAAGTGCATCCAACACTGACCTGCTGACAGCGCGCGAGCTGCTTCACGCGATCGACCAGCATCATGGCGTCGTCCGAGGTCTCCGTGTCCGTGGTCACGCCCAGAGACAGCGCGCGCTCAGCGTGCCCCCCGCCCCCGCCGCCGTCCAAGTACCGGTGCATCGACTGGAAGTGCCTGTAACAAAAGATTTAATAGATCTCTAACCTTCATAACAAGGACCATTGTAAGGGCGCATTTAAACGACGCGAAAAATTTCTTGCGCCGCGCTGCCGCCGCGTGCTAGCTGTTCAGTCATAGCAAATTTATGTTTCATTAACTAGGACACAATGTTGAATTTCTTTGTAAGTAACTAACCGCGCGAATCACTCGAATGTTCTCGATGACGGCCTCGGTGACGAAATTCGTGTCATATAAACGCGCCCTAAAGCAGGCGCTAGCTAGGTCGGTAGTCATAAGAATGCATATGTACAAATTGAAGATAAAACTGTCAATTTATATGAGGTTCCAAAAGAAGTCAAATGTCGCTTATAAATTGAGTTACGACTCTTCTTGTAAATCAGGGTTTCTTGGGACAGGGATCCATGGAATTATTGAAATCCTTGGTCCGTGACTGCAAAAAGTTCAAGAAGCACTGTTGTAAATGGGTTTTTGCTGCAACAGTGAGTAGCTAAGGCGCCTCCGCGGCCACTTCCAGACATGTGTGCCTGCCTCCAGTATGACTATGTATAGTGCTCACCTGGCGTGTGCATGTGCGCGAGAGCGGTGCGCGTGGCGCCAGGCGGCGGCGGCGCGCGCTCGCCACTCGGCCGCCTCGCCCGCCGCCGCCGCCGCGCCTGCCTCCAGTGCCGCGCACGCGCTGCGCAGGTCCACCACCTGCCGAAGAATGTATCACAATCAAAATTTGAATTTTGGCACTTTCTACTTAGCCTACTCAAAATGTGTGTTGTCAGTGATGACTTACGTACGGAACTGAGACATGGTCGCTTACTATGGGCCTCATAAGAAGGCTTAAGGTCACCCAAAGGGCAATGGAGCGTGCTATGCTCTGAGTTTCTCTGCGTGATCGAATCAGAAACGAGGAGATCCGCAGGAGAACTAAAGTAGCAGACATAGCTCACAGAATCGCTTAACTGAAGTGGCAGTGGGCAGGGCACATAGCTCGTAAAACAGATGGCCGATGGGGTATTAACATTACAAAATTGTTTTGGTGTACTATAAGTGTAAATAAATAAAATAAATAAATAAATAAATAAAGTTCTCGAGTGGCGACCGCGACCGGAAAACGTAGCGTAGGCAGGCCTCCCACTCGGTGGACCGACGACCTGGTGAAGATCGCGGGAAGCCGATGGATGCGCAGGACCGGTCGTCGTGGAAATCCTTGGGGAAGGCTTTTGTCCAGCAGTGGACCATTTTCGGCTGATATGATGATGATGACTCAAAATACCACATCGCGTTGTGGTGTGGACAGCAGAGGTCACACCACAAAGGGGTCTGGAGTTTCTCATTTGCAAGATTGCCTAATTGAATTATCGGGTGTCACTTGTAGGGCATCGCAGATCAGATTTTTATTCAAAAAAACAAAAAATTCGTATTTTTGTTAATAATTTCATAACTAGCTTTCGCCCGCGGCTTCGTGGATATCGTTTTTATGACCTTCTTTGAGGGTGAGTGGTGTACGAGCCGCAACCACTCGCGAGCGTGGACATGAGTTTTCTCCAGATCCCTCAGAAACTATATCGGGCAATTCTGATTAGGAGTTTATGTCACTTCAATTCAAACCTCCTCAACCAATTCTATACAAAAAAAGGCCCCGACATACTAGGTTCTGCACAGCTCGCATCCAGGTCCAGCGGCTTCCAGGATAATCAAATTAAAATTAAATAAAACATCAGATTGATGCAGGTGGACTGAAAACCTGGTGAAGGTTGCGGGAAATCATTAGATGCCGGCAGGACTAGTCATCTTGGAAATCCTTGGGAAGGCCTTTGTTCAGCAGTGGAAATCTTTTGGCTTATATGTTAATGATGATGAACTGACCAAAAGCATGGTCATTACCTAATAGAGTTTGACTGTTTTAGTGGCATTTATCTCAACCAAGGCGTGTTAAGCCATTGGTGCCGGTGTTACTGGATGGCTGAGGCTTTACAAGCGGCTTGAAAACATATGATAGTGGAGTCTACCACTAGTTCTACGAGTGGAGTATGGCCCAGCTTTCCCAAAATTGTGAATTCCCAAAAATGCCCCAGCAGTGGGGACACTATGTGTTTTTAAAGAACTTCCAGATTTAAATCGTCTTCCTAAAAAATACTGCATGGCATGACAAGCTATTGTTTGTAAACTCTTTATTGCATTTAAAAACAAATAAGCTGTTAACAAAAGACTAATTAGTTTTTCTAGTCTCAAGACTAAGGTTTTTCATCAGTGTGTGTTGCCAGTGATGACTTACGGAACTGAGACATGGTCGCTTACTATGGGCCTCATAAGAAGTCTCAAGGTCACCCAAAGGGCAATGGAGCGTGTTATGCTCGGAGTTTCTCTGCGTGATCGAATCAGAAACGAGGAGATCCGCAGGAGAACCAAAGTAACCGACATAGCTCACAGAATCGCAAAACTGAAGTGGCAGTGGGCAGTGCACATAGCTCATAGAACAGATTGGCCGTTGGGGCAGTAAAGTTCTCGAGTGGACCGCGTCCCACGCGGTGGACCGACGACCTGGTGAAGATCGCGGGAAGCCGATGGATGCGCGCAGCACAGGACCGGTCATCGTGGAAACCCTTGGGGGAGGCCTTTGTCCAGCAGTGGACGTTTTTCGGCTGATACGATGATGATGATAGCAAAGGCAGACTAGTAATAGTAACTGCACTATGTAATTCTTGCACTGACCTTTTGGAAATACCTATACAGCATGGTCTTCATTTCATCATGTGATAGCTTGTCCAGCCTGGCCATCAGCATCTGTTCACCCCTACTTCTATTGTCTTTGTTGTCCTGTGAGTCTGACAGAGATGCGGATGGGGACCTTCCACATATCAAATTGTTCTTATATTCTATTGCTGTGTCAATTGCTTCTATAGCCTCCTCACATTCAAATATCTTGCGTTCCTGAAAAGAAAAAGTAATCAATTTATTGATAAATGATGGAGCAATAAGCCAAACAGAAATGGTTTTTATTGACTTACTTCAGAATCTGAAAGTGATTTGTAAATTTTCCTTTTGTGACCCAAACTACACCTCTGCTCATGTAAACATTCTCTTGTTTTCCTTAGATTTTTTATTTCTTTCCTCAACAGTAACTCTTTTTCTTTAGGCAAGTCAGCATTTTCTAAATCATTGGTTTTCTCCTTTAATAGGCTATCTAATTGTGTTATTCTGTTAGTGAAGTGTTTGAGTGAATGTGGTTTTCTGTCCTTGACTTCCACAGAAGTTTCAGACAGTTCATCCAGCTTCAACTTATCTTTTACCAGCTCTACATCTAATGTATTTTTTCGCTTT
Source organism: Coleophora flavipennella (assembly GCA_947284805.1). Taxonomy (NCBI): domain Eukaryota; kingdom Metazoa; phylum Arthropoda; class Insecta; order Lepidoptera; family Coleophoridae; genus Coleophora; species Coleophora flavipennella. The sequence goes on from OX369276.1 coordinate 2,150,049, forward strand.
TCGTCTTTTTTTATTTGCTTTTTTATTTGTGCTATTTGTTTTTTATAAGTCTTAAGATTACTTTCATGTCGTCTTATTTCCTTTACAGTGTCATGGTCTAGTATGTTGTAGTCAAGTTTCTCTGAAATATTCTTATTTTGAGTATGGCACATAGCTTTTGAGAGATCATCTATAAGTCTTTCTTTGGCTATGCAAAGATTGATTAATTCCTTCAACTGTGACTGACTACCGCTAATTTCTTTAGATAATTTTCTAGCTAATACTTGTTTCTGAGTGTATTTTTCTTTCGTCATTTTATATTTTTTACATATTTCTGATGTTCTTGGAGAATCAATCATTTTCAGCAATTCCCTTTCGATCAACTTTGGTTCAGGATCAATGTCTTTTTTGTGAGATTCTATGAGAATTTTCTGAGTTTCAGGTGATATTGCTTTAGCTGCAACCTTCCTTAATAGCTCCAACTCGGCCCCAGACAAGCTCTCTCCAGGTTGGATAGTTCTCCTTCGACCAGAATTAGATTGAGAAGTCATGACTGGCAGAGACTGGGACCCACTTGTCTCCGATATTGTTATATCATCAGAGTCAATGTGGTTCAGATATTCCTCACATCTTTCAGCAAAAAGCTGATCATTTTTCTCCTTGAAATAGTCCATAAATTTTTCCACTTTATCCTGAAAGACTGTATCGGATTGACTGTCCTCAGAATCTGATTCTTCATCTGACTCACTAGGTTCACTTGGTTCTGTGTCTTCAGCTATTCTTGGTAACCCCTGTTTAGTGCCTGCATCTTTGTTATCACACATATCACCAGTCAAACAGTCATCACACTCAGCCTTCAAAAACAGCCATTCGCTGACTTGATTCATGTCAGATTCAGATAAGGACTTGGACTGCAAAATTTTGTTGAACAGTCCTTCTGCATTAGATACTAGTTTGATCCATTGAGCTGTTGCAAATTGTAAGTTGAAATTGTTGTCGGGTGGCTGTTGCGCCATTTGCTTATCAGCATAAACTGGAGTATTGTTGTCTGCAAACAAGTTGACTGTAACAAAGTTCTTTATGCCACGACAGCATAAACATAAGTTTAGTATTTTCAGTGTATCTTGATAGTCTTCAGGTTCCGTGCTGATGCATCCTATGACCCAAGTGAACGCTCTGCCACCAAAGGAATCCCTTAGCATAGCTGTGAGTATGCACTGGTCATAATTTATCTGTTTTGGAGGATTCCCAGCCAGCAGTTCCTTTATTATATTTTCAAGAGCAAAGAGACCAGATTCAGGGTATGCTGCAAGGTCGCAGAAACTGGCAGTAGACATCCTGTGATTGAGAACTCCATTGGTGCCAACCCACTTCTGTTCCATGCTGACTGTAAACACTGTGTGGTTGTTTCCCGGGCATCTCTGCCTCCATCCAAGTTGTAAATATTGGAAAGCCTCTTCAACATTGCAACACCGCACCAGACCAGCACCCAACACATCAAATATATTGTTGTTTACAACTTGCATCCATGTAATGTGAATTACGAATTCTCTTTCTGGCATCTGATTCAGCTTGTGGAATATTTCTGACAGAAATCGAGGCACAATCCCTTGGTCACATTCACTGTGAATGCATTCAAATCCTGTGACAAAAACATAAAAGATTTAAAAGTACGAAAACACTTTTTTAGGGTTCTGTAGCATCCAACAGGTGACCAACGGGTCCCTATTACTAAACATCTGCTGTCTATCCGTCAGTGGGCTGTATTTCATGAGCCGTAATAGGTAGACAGTTGAAATTTTCACATATTGTGTATTTCTATTGCCCTTATATCAGCACACTAAAAACTTTAAAAATACAAAAAAATATTTTTATAGGTCTTTAGAAGTGTATTTGATTTAGTTCTATCATAAAAATAATATATACAAGCATGAAACTTGGTGTGATTATAGTAACTACTATACCACTTGTCTGTCGCATTCTGCCAGGCGGTAAAATAAAAATACCCGTATCTGTCGCTGGTCACCAGGCGGAACGATTTACTGTGGTTCAAATTAGCGCCTAAACTAAATCAAAGGTTGCTTATGAACCAATAGAAAGCTAGGAAATGAATGGGAGTGAAGTTGTCTACCTCTGTGGCCAATCATTAGCCACACTTACAGTACAAAAATATTCAGAGAAACTTCACTCAAAATTCATGTCTCATACTTCAAATCGCGAGTAAATGTGTGCACAATTTACGTTGTTGTTTCTGTGTTTCTGAAAAAGATTTGCGGTGAAAACGATGCCAGGGTATGTAATCATTTGTTTTAATTACATATAATAACTTATACTTCTGATTTTCTGTGTAAACTTGTCCTTCAAACTATGGCCTTTTTTGTGACTGTTTTTTTGGCATTTTTTTTGTTACTTAAATGGTCTAAATTACAAGTAAAGGATTATTGTTCTTTTATTTTTATGTTATAAGCACTCTAATTTCGATTAATATTTTATATGGAAATACACAATATTCCATTTAGATTCACAAAACATCCAATAAAAGTAAACAATAGCGCACCCAGAACCCCTGTCTGTCACTGTCCATCTGGCGGTTGCAACAACAGGGAGGGTGGGAGTTACTATAGCTTGACTATTGAGAGGGTAAGTACTCAAGTAAAACAACAAATAATAAAAATCAGCCAAGTGTGAGTCATACTCGCCCTAAGGAGTCCGAACTATATGACCTAAAACGGAACCCTCGGAGTGCTAGTTCAACTCGCACTTGGCCGGTTTTTTTTTCATTATCCTCAAAATGTGATTACAGCAAGTTATTGAAAAATCTTACCTGGTCCGAACAACGTGTAAGTCTTCCCAGTCTTAGGTTGTCCAAAAACGACAACAGATGTATCGCATCCATCGAGGAAACAGTTGATCTGCGGTATCATGAACGAGTTAAACAGGTGGGCTTGCGTGCAATCTACTGGCAGAGCCCTGTTGACATGGAACGTCTGACCACTCTCGGTGATCACGATCTGAGTGACTGGGTTGCTGAATATGCACTGTGTGGAGTCGGCTAGGCTTGGAGGCTTCAGCCGCACTGCTATTTGGACTGGTATATCCATAATGGTTTTATCACGGTTCACATAAATGTAGAACTGAAGATTTGTTTGATGCCTCAGACAAGTCGCTCAATTGAAAATTAAAAATATCACAGAAGAAAGTATGTAATCGTTCTCCTTATTTTTTCTTTTGTTTTTACACTATCGTGATGGATATAGCACTTGAATAAAGGACTCAAATTTTTCACCTTATCAAATTCATTAAACCCATTTTTATCCGAGTAACAAAATAAAAACCCATTTTATCAAGTTTATAATAATAAGCAGAGCGAGACACAATAATGAACGACACGATATTATTCTACAAGAGAATAGCCGGCCCCTGAATATACGACTCGATAATTCAAGTCCTGGTACATTCCCATGTCGTGTCGACTATGGGGACGACTTAGGCACAATACTTGATGGCCTCAGTAGAGCCTCTCAACAAGTGGGTCTTAGAATGAACATGGACAAGACGAAAATTATGTCAAACTTCCGTGTCATACCTACTCCTCTGAAGGTTGAAGGCTCAACACTCGAAGTTGTTACCGAATATGTATACCTGGGACTTCGAGAAAGAGATCAATCGTCAAATCCAAATCGGCTGGGCAGCGTTCGGAAAGCTTCGGAATATCTTTACGTCCCAGATACCGCAGTATCTTAAGACCAAGGTCTTCGACCAGTGTGTGTTGCCAGTGATGAAATACGGAACTGAGACATGGTCGCTTACTATGGGCCTCATAAGAAGGCTCATGGTCACCCAAAGGGCAATGGAGCGTGTTATGCTCGGAGTTTCTCTACGTGATCGAATCAGAAACGAGGAGATCCGTAGGAGAACCAAGGTAACCGACATAGCTCTCAGAATTGCTAAACTTAAGTGGCAGTGGGTGGGGCGCATTGCTCGTAGAACAGATGACCGTTGGGGTAGTAAAGTTCTCGAGTGGCGACCACGCACCGAAAAGCGTCGTGTAGGCAGGCCTCCCACTCGGTGGACCGATGACCTGTTGAAGGTCGCGGGAAGCCGCTGGATGCGGGCAGCGCAGAACCGGTCGTCGTGGAGATCCTTGCGGGAGGCCTATGTCCAGCAGTGGACGTCCTTCGGCTGATATGATGATGATGATGATGACATTCCCGTGTCGTGTATTATCGGCTGTGCATATTCTGCTCGTGTCGATACTTCGCGGCCAGTATTAATTCATGTCACTCGTTACACGTATTATTGGGTTATGTATTCACGAGCCGCGTATTATCGTGACATGTATTATCTGTCCGTGCAGATAATACACGACACGATAGTACAAAGCCGTGACAAAGCCCATGAATTTCAACCGTAGACTAAATACAGAAAACCGTCCGCTGATAAATCTAATACCTCGTTTACATTCGTTATATTAGGTAATCTTTGGTAGTGACAAGGATAATATTTATGGTTCTATATTGGCTTTGTTGGAAAAGCCGTAAATTTTGGAACATTTTGTGTAACCACTGGCCGCCACCATTTTTTCGTAATGTATAATACTTACATTTTTCGTAAACACTGCATCGGGAATACGAGAAATAAAGAAGCACGGCCACTGCTATTTGACAGTTTTCGAAAATATATTTTAAAATTTACATAGGTTCATTTTAAACCTTTTACAATTATCTCTTTCTAAAGCCTTAAAATATAGCCTTTCACATGAAATTTTCAAGCTGTGACGTCATACTTCAGTAAAAAAACAAAGCTTACTACGACGTTCTAAGTCAGCGTATGTGAAAGGAAAGTATACAACATGTTTTGCTAGAATTGTGAAAATGTCAAGCTCCAAGACGTACGCTGTACCTATGTGTTGAAGTATAACAGTTAAATATCCAGATAAACCGTTTAAACACGTTCATAAAAGTCCTAAACCAATCCTAAACATCGAAATCAGTGGTTACAGTTAGAACGTCGAGCCCGAACTTAAAATCTGAAAAATCTTTGATATTATTTTGCGAAGACCACTTCGATGTAAGTATTTACAAGAAAACATTGACATACAAATAAAAGTAATTAATCTATCTTTGTCATTTTACAGCTGCCTAATAATACGGAAAATTACATACAATACAGTGTAATGGACTCTGTCGGCAAAATAAGAATGAAGCCTGACTGTTTGCCATCAAAATTTAACCATGATAACAAAATTCAAATATACAGATCAGAATAAAACGTACTGTTCCTTCCTCCTCCACAACCTCGATCAGCTGTAAGCAAAAGACGACGTATGGACATAACTTAAGAAATGTTTTCTAAGGGAACTGAAATGCCAGCCATATCAAGCATGACAAGAAATAGCGGTGAGTAAAAAAGTTATCAGTTCAATCGTTTAAAAACAGGTTCGCTTTTAAAGTTTCATGTGTAGTAGCGCTTAAATAGTAAAGTACCTTAAGACCTTTGCCATATACCGTTACCTAGGTACGTTCTCAATAAGTAGATCTTAGAATGAACATGGAGAAGACAAAAATTATGTCAAACGCCCATGTCTCACGCACCAAATCCTCTAATGATTGGAGATTCTACACTCAAATTAGTTGACGAATATGTATACTTGGGAACAAATAGTCCAGCTACGTAGGTTCAACTTCGAGAAAGAGATCAATCGTTGAATTTAACTTAGTTGGGCAGCGTTTGGGAAGCTTTGTAATAACTGGTTGGTGGCAGAGCATTTCCTAAGCCCGCCTGGCTAGCTACCAACATCTTATCTAAGTCTTGCCGCCAAACATCAGTGTTGATAACATTGATATGTTCCGGCTTGAAGATAAGATAGCCAATTCTCCATTGCGTTGGGAAATATTGGTAAGCCCGCTTCCATCTTTGGCATCATCGTCACTTACCATGAAGTGAGATGATGCCAAGGGCTTACCAATCAAGAATAAAAAAATTAAAAACATCTTCACATACCGCAAATATCACAGTGTCTTAAGACCAAGGTCTTTGACCAGTGTGTGTTGCTAGTGATGACATACGGAACTGAGACAAAGTCGCAAAATATGTATTATTATTAAGTTGTAATAGGCGAGCAGCTCATAGCTAATGTGCTTATATCTGTGTTAGTGTTTAAAAATAGTCTTGGTCCACACTAAATTGGATTCACTGCACTATTTGTTCAGTCTGTTCTGGGATAACACTTGTTCAACTGCAAAGTTTTTCTTCAGTCCGAAATATTATCTCATTAAGCCTCTTTAGTACGTTCGGAGAATTTGCAGCAGTACACCCGAACGAAATTCTGGAAATATATTTAAAAAAAATTAATTTAAAAAGGTGTTTTTTAAATTATAATTTATCATTAATTTAAATGAATCATTGCTGGATGAAGTGTCTTCAGAATCGCCTACATTAATAATTAAAGACTCAACAAAATACGTGCGACCCCGTGCAAGTGTAACGTTGGTGGCACCGCGATTGAACTCAGGGCAGCCCCTTAGTCACTACGTTTGACGCGTGCTAATTCAGTATTTACACTTTAATTCATACATTACATGTCATGAGAATGGTCGGCCAGGGAATACCCGACATTATATTTCAAGTATGTATACATCAATTATCGGGTCGGACATTCACGTGCCGGGCGTTAATGTGTCACGTAATATCTGTCCGAGCAGATAGTTGCCAGCACAGAACGCAAAGCCAATGGTTTTCAACTAGTATCCGACCAAAACTGGATTTGCAGCCGAAACCGAACCTTCAGACAGACGGACGGACAGACAGACATGGTGAAATTATAAGGGTTGTTTGTTGACTTTGGAACTCTAAACACGATGTCCACACGGGCGAAGCCACGGGCAAAAGCTAGTAATATTATACGTTATAATAGGTAATCTTTGGTAGAGGCAACAAGAATGATGTTTTTGGATTCCTTTTCCTACCTTACTATCAGTATTAAATGTTCAGCCCAAGGAGTTTATAGGTAAATCTGGAGGCCACACTCTAAATACCTACTTGAAGCAAAGAAATATGGCCTTGAAGTTGCTCGTTACCGCTCCGTCTCTTTCTAATTAGGAGGTATGAACAAGACGTGTATAGGTGAAGCTCTTGCTCACACCCGCTAATTGAAAAGTGACGGAGCGGTAAAGAGACATTTTAAGGGCATATTTCTTTGCTTCAATTAGGTATTTAGAGTGTGGCCTCCAGTTTTACCTATAAACTCCTTGGTTCAGCCGCTGCCGTCATGAATTATCGGCCATTGTTGAATATTATTTATTAGGTCGTTTACTATCCTGTCGGCTATTACATGGACCCTTATACCTACTCCTACCCTACTACTTATCGCAGATTTTGTGAATTTTTTGATAAACTCAAAGATAAACTGATAAGCTGCAGTACTGCACCACACCTCTGAGTGTGCATATAGTCGCAAAATACGCGTTCGGCGGTTCGGTGATTGTTCGTGTTGGACGGGACGTGTGTTGTTTTATTGTTTGTTCAATATCAATTCGTAAAATGGAGGTTGTCGGTGAAGGCCCTGAAGTGGATGATCCACCGAAGTATGGCTTAAAGTTGCCTCTGAACCATGTATATCCAATACAGAGCAAGCAGATTATAACCCCGAAACCAAATCAATTTTTAGATTTGGTGCCACTTTCGGTCAGGTGAGTTTTCAGTGATTGTTTTAAATGATAATGATGACAGTAAAATTGGGTATAAAGTTAGAGCAATAAACCGGTTGTTTCAGGTATTTGAGATACTATTTTGGTAAGAAAATGCACAATAAACGTCCCATAATGGACTATATAAATATGATTTCTGCACAAAGGATGTATGGTGAGTATCCAAATTAAATTATTAAAATGCTATAATAGTTTTTCCTACTTTGTGATTTTTGTTTTATTGGTTCTGAAATTATTAAGTAGTCCTAAACTACATCTTATAAATATCATCAGAGGTATTGAAATCAAACGTTGGAGTGCAGAGATTTAAAAAAATATATTAAGGCTAGGCACCGGAGGAGAAGCAGAGAATAACTGTTTTGCTAGATCAACTAAATCAACTAATTAACCTTTCAAGTGTGTGGCCTGCTGATTCTCCTAGGCCGGTTACACTGCATAAGTGGGTAGCCTGCCGATTCGCCTAATTGTTAAATTTGTTTTAATAAGTCATGTACTTTATTTATTTCTATTCAAAAACAAAAAAAAAATATCGTTAGAAAGGAAATTTTATCAGCTTTTTAAATAAATATTAAAAATTAAGTAATTACTAATTAAAAATGCAGTGTGGCTGAACACCCTGCGCTGCATAAAATTTGTAATTTTTTTAAAATATATATATTTTTATTTAAATATACATTAGAGAGAGGTTATTTTGAATGTAAATATGTAGTATTTAATAGAAATGGTGAATTACATAAAAAGGAATGGAAAAAAAAGAAAAAAAGAAATAAAACATATTGTGTTTAATTTGTTTTTAACCTTACACATGGAAAATAAGTTTGTTTAGAAAGGAAATTTCATCAGCTTTCTATATCGGTAACTAGCTTTTTTACAAAAATTCTGAGAAATCTTGAATATTGGCAAAGCAATTAATAGGACAGCATTTGGCCAAATTACACTCCCCAATTGAGCCCCGGTGGCGCGTTTGATATACATGCTGGAAGGGTTAAATGATGGTCTTTCAAAACTTATACGGTACACCTAAGGATTTTGTTTAAAAATATGCTGATTTGTTACATGATACGATGTACTCAATCTAAAAAAATACTAAAATCAGGCTTAAATAAAAGTCTAAAACGAATAGTCTTTTAATAAAATTTCTAACTGCACATAATTTTTATATGCAGATATTTCTATTTAATGCTGTTTGATTAGCACACAGATATAACAGAAGTCAATTCTTATGGACTATAATCAAAATCATTGAGTATTTTGTGCAAATGGGGGGGAGGGGGTGGAAAGAAACTATTGTTTAATTGTTATTTTATAACTTTATATATTAGCAACAAGTTATTTTTTGCAAAACTGTTAAAAGTGGCTACTTTTGACAATATCAACAAACATAACTTGTTGCAAATAGTTAAAATTATATAACACCAATTTAATAATAGTTGTTGCCCCCCTATATGCGCAAAATACTCAATGATTTTGATTGAAGTCCATAAAAATGAGTAAATTATTTATTTCTATTGGCCGCGCTAGTGTGCTAATCAAACCACCTTAAGTACTACAGAAAACCTGCTAAATTTTAGTTTTCAACTGAAATCCTATATTTATTAAATTCATGTTTATCCCAAAACGTGATGTGATGACATGCCGCTCTGCCTGATCCCCCCAGTCGCAATCACTTTTTGCGTTCAAATGCCTCGCCTTAAGTTCTCCTCTACCGTTATTTAATAAAATGATTTTAAAAAATATGTATAGAAAAGAGATTAATGCTTTATAACATTATATTTGTAAACATCAACAATACTCCTTTCATTTTAGCATGTGTGCATTATACATTTTTAGGGTGCCCGATCGGTGGTATTGGTGGTGGAACCATAGGCAGAGGCTTCAAGGGTGAATTCTGTAGGTTCCAACTCTATCCTGGCATTTACGAATATATAACTGTACCTGAATGCCAGTTCATTATTAACATTAGGAACGCAAACAATGAAACCGTTTACCAAAGCGTACTCTCTGCTTATGAGTAAGTTCAAGGATAATTATTGCATTTAGTTAATAAAACCAGTCAAATTTCTGTTCTAATTGATGTAAAGTATCATTCAAGGGGCTCCATTCATAAGACAAATTTATACAATTTTAGCAAGCCCAGAAAAGCACCGCAGTCATGGGAATGGAATCTGAATGCCGCTGAATGTGAATACACAGCCTTGTACCCGCGTGCATGGACCACATATGACTTATCTAAATATGGCATCAAATTGGTGTGCCGTCAAATATCACCTGTGATACCACACAATTACAAGGTTAACAAATGTACCTATAATGCTTTATAGAATAGTCAAGAACCCAATGTTACTAGCAAACAAATCACTGGTTTAGTTTTGCATGTTATTTGAACACAAAATAGGTTTTTATGGCCTCTATTAACAGTAAAAGAATTGGAACATGACTAAGTCTATGTATATACTATTTCATTTGCATATACAATTGTAATAGGTAATTTTGACCTAAGGCGTCACATTAGGTACTGAGATATTGAGTTTAAGATTTTCAAAGCACTAATTTCGTAGTAACATGGCTTTAGGTCAAATAGTCCACATACATTTTCGATTTGTATTTACATTATCTATCAAAGTATTGTTTGAAAAGTTTATAGTCTGAGATTTAAAGGCACCAACTTACAGCACTTCAAGAGCATTTAATTTTAATCTTCATTAATTAATTAGTAATTACAAGCTTTTATTTAACTTGCAATGTATGTATGTATGTATGTTTGTTCGGGTGGAATCTTGCAAGTTTAATTTGACCCACTTCCCGGTTTTCGCTTGAGCTGAAATTTGCATGCAAATGGATATCGCGTGACAATGCAATATTAAAAGCTTGTACCTGAAAGTTATTAGGTTTTTCGAAAATTATTATTTAATACCTAAGCAACAACTTAAAATTGATGTTTATATAGCAAAGAGTTTTTGTAACAGGGCTGTCTACATTGAACCAAATGTTGAAAAAAAATATAGATGTTTTCCCTTTCAGTTCAATTTACATGTTATTCATGATTAACACAAAATTAAACCGATGGAAAAAGAAGGGAACTTCTTCTTCTTGGGGTGCCATATCCTAACTGACGTCGCATTAAATTCTATGGTGGGCCGTGAGCCAGGACAGAGGTCCAATTTCAAGTGTGTTATAAATTGAAGACCGCGCGCCAGGGCAGAGATCCCTATTAATCTATGCAATGGCAAGAAAGTATTTTCAATAGTTTCGTTTAAAAAATTTTCGTTTAAAGAATCAGTCAGCTGACAGAGCTATTATCGATTTTTACGTATTAAATAAATATATCAATCCAACGATATTTAATACGTACTTTGGTGTTTCTTTTATGATATTAATCTGCCGAGCTACCGACCCCCACGGCGTCACGTAGAAGACGTCGCAATTGGAAAGAAGGGAACTGAAAAGCGAAAAATAAAAAGAACCTTGTCTAACTAAGCTCCTACACTAGTTTAATTATCTAAATAATTTGAAGTCTAAAAGGACTGTTTTGTCGACCATATAGTATAAAAATAAGCTACAGTTAATATGACTCAGACCGGCAACCTAGGACAACGAGCGAAGTTAGTTCCGGCGCTTCGCCGGCCGCTGCCGTGACACGCTCGCTTTGCTCGCTTGGCTCTCGCGTTCCCTTAAAAATCAAACCTAACAGCTCGTCGCTACGCTCCTCGCTACCTAACCAGCCGACCTTGCCCCACCTAGATTTAGGGTTACCACATCTAAGCTGTTTTAATCCGAAAAAAAAAGATTTTTATAAACTAATTTTATTTTAAACTTATATTTTACATTTGAATAGATTTAAAATTTTCTGGTCACGAATTGACAAATTTTAAAATTGAAAAATGCTTGTTTCCGCCTTGACTTGTTCTTCGTTTAATCGATTTCTTTCCTTTGTCAATATATCAATTTTTATTAAAAGTATGCTCAATTTACTGTAATCAGAATTGTCGAAATTATACCTTTTATTCAGGTAATCAAAACATCTTAGAAAGAAAATGTCTGCTTCCTTGTAAAACTAGTAAATATTTTTATTCTTTGGTAAAACATAGCCTTGTTTATTTAATTTTTATTTATAAGATCTTTTTTTACTTAGCTGCCAAAAAAAACCTGCCTTTTATTTATAATTTTTTGGCGGATTCCAATTATAATATCGTGCAGTTCTGTGCAAGTTAGCTATTTCGACAGCGCGTGTCGTTATTTTTAAGCAACTTGTAATTCCGGGAGAATTTCGTTTATTTTAAATTCTTTCCGGGAGCCGGGATATTTTGATTTTCAGAGCTCGAATCCGGGAGACTCCGGGAGAGGTGAGAACCCTACCTAGACCCAACATTGACCTAATCTACTCATGTATTTTACCTAAACCTCAACACTGACATAATATGGTTTCTTCAAATCAGAATGGTTAAAATGAATGAATAATCCCAAACCTAATATTGTCATTAGAACTAATTGTGTGTGTCAAGTTTCAACAGAATCGGATCACAGATGAAAATTCAGTGGGTGAAGAATCAATCATTCCCTATTTTTCTACCCTAAGGGGTGATTTTTTAAAATTTAAATGGCACCAACTTCGAAGTATACCCTCTCCAATAAAAAAAGAATTATCGAAATTGAACTACAATGTAAAAAGATATGCGTGATCAGACATAAAAAAATATATACGGGTCGACTTGAAAACCTCCTTCGTTTTTTCGTCAGTTAAAAACCACCGAAATTTTGACAAGATAATTAATGTATTATGGCATCATCTCACCTGATGGTAAGTGACGATGATGCCGAAGATGGAAGCGGACTTACCCAACGCAATGGGAACTGGCTACCTTATCTTCAAGCTGGAACACATCAATGCTGTTGACATTGATGTTTGGCGGCAAGACTTAGATAAGATGGTGGTAGCTAGCCAGGCGGGCTTAGAAAATGCCTTTCCACCAACCAAACCGAAACTTCCAAAGTTAGACTCCGCCGGGGATCGTACCCGCGCCCTCCTGATGTAAAGATAATAGACTTAACCATTACGCTACGGAGGTGGTTAGATCTAAAAATACCTATTAAAGAGCTACTGAAGTGTCGTACGGGTATTGGTTTCCTTACTACAGTTCTCTGTCTGGAAATGCTCTGGTAAGTACTTTATCTGTTTTTTTTTTAAAGACTCGATTTGGTTGGTGGTAGGGCATGTTCTAAGCCCGCCTGGCTAGCTACCACCATCTTATCTAGGTCTTGCCGCCAAATATCAGTGTTTAAAACATTGATGTGTCCCGGCATGAAGATAAGATAGCCAGTTCTCCATTGCGTTGGGGAATCTTGGCAAGCCCACTTCCATCTTCGGCATTATCGTCACTTACCATCTGGTGAGATGATGCCAAGAGCTTACCAATAGTGAATAATAAAAAAAATCTGCTGCTCTATATAGGGTGTAACAAAAGTTGAATGTTTCACGTTAAATAAGGTTTTTAATCATCATAACTTACTGAATGACTTTATACCTAAGATACCCATGAAAATTCGCAATAAAATTCCCCTTGTATCTCACTTGTACTACCATCGTGGAGACTACAGCTTACCACAAGACTCCAAATGAGACCTCTCTGGGGCTCTTTGGAGGCCCCGCGGGAAGCATGACGAGGGCTATTCGTATCTTCTAAACTATGGCATAAATAACAATCTGGTTCTTTTTACTGCAGTTTATGCACCCATGTAGGCACGAAAATGAATTTGGTTTAATTATTTTTTTAGCGAATAGAGTAAAATTTCTGTGTAATACTAAATAAAATAAAAATTCCATCTTACATAAAGTCATTCATAGCCCATAGGTGATGGATGACTTTATTTTAGAATTCCATCTTACATAAAGTCATTCATAGGTGATGGATGACTTTATTTTAGAATTCCATCTTACATAAAGTCATTCATAACCCATAGGTGATGGATGATTTTATTTTAGAATTCCATCTTACATAAAGTCATTCATAGGTGATGGATGACTTTATTTTAGAATTCCATCTTACATAAAGTCATTCATAGGTGTAGGATGACTTTATGTAAGAAGATGGAATTTTATGTAAGATGATAAATTTTAGGGCAGTTTGTACATGGAGTTATTTTTTTTGTTGCATATTCACTATGTGTTTCTTAAGAGAAGTCATTCTTTTTATCCAGTATAGCGCGAAAGAGAAAGTAAAGTATGAGCTGGAGCATCTCCAAACAGAGAGCAGTTAGGAAACAAATATTTGTACGATACTATAATGTCCTTACTAACATAATTTGTAAGGACATTGTTACTAACAAAATCATATGGACTGTCTCCTTAGTCTGAAATAAAGATATTGTATTGAATTGATACTCAAGTACGCCTTCTATTTCAAGTTTTTTTAAGACAACGTAGAAATAATTAAACCTATAAATTATAGGTTTAATTGATTCTACATTGTCTTAACAAAACTTCCGTGGTTTTCGTATAAATTGAAATAAAGGGGAAATGCTTTATTTTTAACCGACTTTAAAGAAGGAGGAGGTTTCTCAATTCGACCGTATATAATACAGGGTGTAAAAAAGTTGGTGTAGGACCCGTTAACTGGGGGTTCTACTCCTCATACTGAACAAATTTTCTCCAAGGAACCCATAGTCAATTCTCAAAAAAAATTGAACCCTCCATACTAAAATGCACAAAATTGATCGATCCGCTGATTTATTTGTATGAAGAGTTGATTTTTTTTGTTTAATTCAAAGTTGCGTTTAATGTTGACAGCCCTACTACTTCTAAAACTACTTCTTGTATTCAACATCCATTTTCAGTTGTTGTTTAGGTGAATTAATTAAGATTATTTGCTCTTTTGATAGTTTACTCCTAACAATAACCTTTCTGTCTACTGAGCTTAAGTCCTAGGTGGAATTGCCTAATAATGAAGTGCAAGGTTGGCAAAAACTTAAACATAGTCATGTAACTATGCCTCAGAAGTTAGATCCCCGTTTGCTCACCTGTTCTGTTTCTTTGTTTGTAACATTTTTCTCTCTTGCACAAGTAACTGAAGTCAATGAATTAATTTGTTGCAGGACAGCAGCATGCCCTGTGCAGTTTTCGTATTCACAGCACAGAATGTCAGCAACGAACACTTGAATGTGAGCATCACATTTACTTGGACTGAGATTTTGGGAGGCTCCGCTAAGAAAAAGTTAGCTGGTCAGTTTTACTGGTCCTTTTCCATGTTGAAAAAAACATACATTATAACTATAGGCATAGCTAGTCATTTCAGTTACTTTTTATCATCTGTGGAGAACGACATTTTGTTTTAAAAATATTTGAAATAACGTCACCGTTTTACAGCGTTATGTATATTGTATTTTTTTAAACTAATTGGTAAGCCTTTGGCATCGCTTCGCCATAAATTCGCCAACGAAATGGGATTTTTATGATATAAAAATTAAAGACTTGATGTAAAATGAAACGAGTAAAGTATTTTAAAATTTCAGTAGGAGGTTATTTTAGTGATCAAGAGTTAATTATTTATTTTTAATGCAGTCCTCGTCCCAATTTCACAAAAGCAAACAGTTACCTTTTTGTAGTTAATAATGTCCACGGGATACGCCATAGCTCGCGCCAAACTTTATTACGGCTCTGAAGTTGGTCGCAAGACGCGTCGCAGTCGCAAACTTTGGGTGGCAGTGGGGCGTAAAGATACCTACTGTTCTACTGTTCCAACGCATACAAGCAATCGCATCACAGTTCAGATCAATAATCAAGTATGGCGCGAGCTTTACTAGAGAAATACTAAATAAAATTATTTAGTGAATCATCATCATCATCATCATATCAGCCGAAGGACGTCCACTGCTGAACATAGGCACAGATTACTAAATAGTTACTTATATAGGCCTCCCACAAGGATTTCCACGACGACCGGTTCTGCGCTGCCCGCATCCAGCGGCTTCCCGCGACCTTCACCAGGTCATCAATCCAACGAGTGGGAGGCCTGCCTACACTACGTTTTCCGCTGCGTGGTCGCCACTCGAGAACTTTACTGCCCCAACGGCCATCTGTTCTACGAGCAATGTGCCCCGCCCACTGACACTTAAGTTTAGCGATTCTGATGAGAGCTATGTCGGTTACTTTGGTTCTCCTACGGATCTCCTCGTTTCTGATTTGATCACGCAGAGAAATTCCGAGTATAGCAGGCTCCAATGCCCTTAGGGTGACCTTGAGCCTTCTTATGAGGCCATATTTAGTGAATATTATTTCATAATACACTTTTGATCCAGTCAACTAATAATATTATTAAATTTCACTCAAGAACACCAAATAGTACTTTCTTCCTCAAAGCTTTATAATTGATGTTGGATCTGGAAAAATGAAAACGTAACGTGTAACACATATGTACACTGTAAATGGGGGTCCGCTCAAAATAACAGTATGTTTCAGCAAAATTGGACCTTGAAAGGTACTCTGAAGAGCACACTTGCGGCGTCACACTTGAGCAGAAGATACACGACACCCCTTGTACGTTCACCATCGCCAAGCGCAAGCGAGACAACGAGACTATCCACGAAGGGTACTGCCTCTTCAACGCTGCTAAGACTGCCAGCTACGTGTGGGATTGCCTCAGAGAACACGGGAAGTTGACCCCCGACCCGAGTCTGACTCCGCCCCCTCCTAAAGTGCCCGATAAGGCAGAGAAAGAGATGGAGGATAAGAAAGACAAACCAAAAAAGATTTACAAATGTGAGTGTTCTTTTGTCTTGTGAACCCATATATCAGCTCTTATATACGTCCCCAAAGAGGGGGTCGAGCCTACCCTGAATTAGGGAGACGCGGGCCCAGTGCGGGTTGTTCAACTTCACACACAACCTTCGAGTTTTTTCGCAGGTGTGCAGGTTTCCTCACGAACCCACGACGGCGAAAATAAGACCTCATATAAACGGCGAAAGCGATTTTCACCTCTTAAAAGTTTAGCGATTTTGATCAATTTTAAGTACGTTGTCAGTCAGAACAAAAGCTAGGTTTATAGGTTTCGTTACGTTTAGTTATTTAATTTAAAATAAAAAAATAATGGCCGAAATTAGTTTTGTATGAAAACACGTGAACGACTTAGCTTTTGTTCTGACTGACAACTTATTAAATTTTGTTAAAAATCGGTTAACATTTAAGAAGCAAAAATCGGTAACGCCGTTTGTATGAAAAGTCGCAGCTTCACAGTCCTTAACTTAATTAACATATTAGAACTTATATAAATGAATCATGCTTACTTTATCATCATTACGTTATCATCATCATCATATCAGCCGAAAGACATCCACCGCTGAACAAAGGCGTCCTCGTAGGATTTCCACGACGACCGGTCCTGCGCTGCCCGCATCCAGCGGCTTCCAGCTACCTTCACCAGGTCGTCGGTCTACCGTGTGGGCAGTTACGTTCTTGAGTGGCGACCGTGCACCGAACGACGTAGCTTACTATATAGTTTTTTCTTTAAATCAATATTTATGATAATATGTCATAATAGAGTATCAGATTGAAACCTGATATTCGCGAAAACAAGATTGCTTATAATTTCTTCGATAATAATGAATCGCGAAGTTGTCTCTAAGATTACACTTATGTGAGTAACTATTTAGTAATCTGTGCTTATGTTAATTTTGTGTGGGTACTCACATAACACCTATAAAAATTAAGTACCTTCCAAGGTGACTGAGACCATTACGTATGCTTGAATAGTAATTTTTAACTATCGACTCAATTTACTAATGTTCTATAACGCCTAGGCAAACCATACTTTTTATAGTGGTAGGTGACATTACGGTAACACATTTCCACAGCAAAAATTATCCACAAAAGTCAAAGAGAAAAAAAAAACAACCCAATGTCAAATTAAAGTTATAAAAAAGTAATAAAAAATCATATCTGCTAACTAAACTACAATTGTTGTGGTACATACATTGGGATGATTCGGATAACTCTTAATGTAAGACATAAAAAAAATTGGACATCTTCCCTGACCAGCCTGTATACAGGCGTAACAAATTGGTGTAGGTCCCGTTAACTGGGCTTCTACTCAACATACTGAAGTCTGAAGTCAATTATTAAAAAAAAAACCGTCCAAGTGCATGTCGGGCCACGCGCAATGTAGAGCTCCGTACTTACCATTATCGCGTCCATATCTAAAAGAAGCTTGCGTGACCATCGTCCTCAAGGTCGGTGGTTCAGTTTCAATACTAGTAACATTTTTGAGCAAATTAGTGTACATACGAATTTTTGATCGACTGCTCGTCAACTACAAAAGCCTTATTAGCTTTGATAGTTTTCCTTTTAAATTCATTATACTTATAGACTTTCATATTTTTTTTCAAATTTCCAAATACAGCGGTTTAGTTGTTAGGGGTAGGGACACTCGACTCCAACAAAATTTAGTAATTTCAAGCCAATTTTTTCGAAAACGGAACCCTAAATTATGAGTCTTAGAAGACTCAC
Source organism: Coleophora flavipennella (assembly GCA_947284805.1). NCBI lineage: Eukaryota > Metazoa > Arthropoda > Insecta > Lepidoptera > Coleophoridae > Coleophora > Coleophora flavipennella. The sequence goes on from OX369276.1 coordinate 2,168,232, forward strand.
AACTATTTTTTAATCTCTAACCAACGATACTCCACACGACTGGATTTGACGAGAAAAAAATATCATCCACACTTTACTTGTAGGGGAGGTACCCTTAAAAAAATTTTTTTTTCCAATATTTTTTTTACAGTTCTCTCCGCATTAGTATAATTTATATCTTTGCCAATTTTCAGCTCTTAACTACTAATAGTCTAGGAGCTAGGCCGCGGACAGACGGACAGACATGACAAAACTATAAGGGTTCCTTGTTGTACTACAGAACCCTATAAATGTTGAACCTGTTGGTCGATCCGCTGATCGATTGGTATGAAGTTGTTTTTGTTTTTGCGATTTTAGCAAAGTCTTAGAACAAAAATTGTTCAGTATGATGAGTAGAAGCCCCAGTTAACGGGACCTACACCAATTTTTTTACACTCTGTATACATGGAACCACCTCCAGCCTGACTTACTGACATACGAGTATGCGTAGCTCTTGAAGCTGGCTGCGTATTAATTCGCCCACCATTTTTTTACCGTTTTATGCAATGTTCACCCATTTGTGGGCAGGTGATTCTATGGGACTGTCGAGTACAATTTCGCTGGACCCGGGGGGGTCGGCGGGGACGGAGTTCTGTCTCGCGTGGGACATGCCCGTCATCAAGTACAAGAAGGATCAGAAGATACATAAGAGGTCAGTAGTATATATGGTGTAACAAAATTAGCTGAAACTATTTTAACTGGTGCTTCTTCATGGGTATGAAACTGAACAACTTTCCCCATGTAACCCATAGTCAAATCGCAAAAAAAATTGGATCTCCCATACTAACTCGATCAGCTGATCAGCCAACTTAGTATGGGAAGTTCAATTTTTTTTTTGAGATTTGACTATGGGTTACATGGGAAAAGTTGTTCAGTTTCATGAGAAGAAGCACCAGTTAAAATAGTTTCAGCTAATTTTGTTAGATCTTACATACGTGTAACACGAGTGTGATGTGATAAGATTTATTTCATTTTTTTTATTAAAAATTTGAGTGCCTTTGACTACATCTCACCTTGAAGGTCCCCAAATTATAGGAGTCGCGAAACACAGACGCAGGCAAGGAGTTCCACTCCATCACTGTCCGCATAATAAATGAGGAAGCGTAACGCTTCGTGCGTATAGGCTGAATATCAACAACAAAGGGGTGGAACCTCCCCCTGCGTCTTGTTGTATGCCTTAGGGGCGGGAAATAGCTGTCATCATCATCATATCAGCCGAAAGACGTCACTGTTAGTCTTGAGCTTTCCACAAGGATTTCCACAACGACCAGTTCTGCGCTATCCGCATGCGCTCTGTTCGTTACTATAACTATAGATGACCTTATGCATATAAAAGTCGACGTGTGTATGTATGTTTCCTATGGACTCCAAAACGGCTGGAGCGATATTGATGATTTTTTTGGGAACCTTCAGATTACTCCACAGATGTTCCTGTGAGAAAAAGAACACGGGCGTAACCGCGAGACAAGTCGCTAGTATCATAAAAAAATATCATTTAATAAATTAATGCATTTAATTTAAAGTTTATTCAAACGTAGCGTAGGCAGGCCTACCACGCGCTAGACCCATGACATGGTGAAGGTCGCGGGAAGATGCTGGATGCGGGCAGCGCAGAACCGGTCGTCGTGGAAATCCTTGGGGTAGGCCTATGTCCAGCAGTGGACGTCCTTGGGCTGATATGATACAAAAATATCGTGCCTGTGCTGTTGATCGTTGGTTCCCTTGTCACTCGGAATCCCACCCTGAGGGCAGTAGCCATGTCATGGTGAAACTAAGAATCCTTTCACAATTAAATGCGTATACAACATTTCGTGTCTGTGCTGTTAACCATTGAGGAGTTCCCTCGTTAGGAGCCAACCTTGAGTGCAATAACCATGTCATGGCGACACTTAAAACCTTGTTTTTATTATAATATCAGCTCATATACGTCTCCACCGAGGGGCTCGAGCCTACCCTGAATCAGGGCGATTAGGCCTTAGTCGACTACGCGGGCCCAATGCGGGTTGGTCGACTTCACACACAACCTTCGAGTTATTTCGCAGGCCTGTGCAGGTTTCCTCACGATGTTTTCCTTCACCGTTAAATCAATCGGTAATGATATGTACGTAAGTTTTTGAAAAACTCATTGGTACATACATCGGCCGTCCAGATTTGAACCCGGTACCTCTGGTTAGGTGGACCGAGTCGTTACCGGTTGAGCCACCGACGCTTTTTTAAAAAACCTTGTTTAAAAGCAATTAAATACTTACTTAGAATGGATTATCCTTATTGAATGTGTACTTATACAACATGTCATGTTTGTGCTGTTAACCATTGAGGAGTTCCCTCGTTAGGAGCCAGCCTTGAGTGCAGTAGCCATGTTATGGCGACACTTAGAATGGGTTATCTTAATTGAATGCGTACTTATACAACATGTCATGTTTGTGCTGTTAACCATTGAGGAGTTCCCTCGTTAAGAGCCAACCTTGAGTGCAGTAGCCATGTCATGGTAACACTTAGAATTGGGATATCTTAATTGAATGCGTACTTAAACAACATGTCATGTCTGTGCTGCTAACCATTGAGGGGTGCCCTAGTCTTGACTCCACCCTAAGCGCAGCAACCATGTCATGGTACAAAATTTCGTGTCTGTGCTATTGACCGTTGAAGTTCCTTTGTCTGTAGATAATCATGGATGCCGGTTCATTTCATGCTTACCATAAAAATGCATTGTCATCGGAACTGAACCAACATATAAAAATTCAACTCCGTAGGATAAGAGGAAGTGGTTTTCAGCTTGCAAGATTGGACCTAAACAAATAACATTGCAAGTTAAATAAAATCTTGTAATAATAAAAATAAATACTCGCAGTAGATACATGCTGGTACCTCTTTCAGGTATTACACTAAGTATTTCGGTAGTGACGGCATAGCCGGTGCCAGCATAGCTGCGTACGCCCTTAGAAACTACAAGAATTGGGAGAAGCAACTCGTGGAGTGGCAGGACCCCATTTTGAAGAATAGGTGAGTTGACGAGATTTCGGTATGTATGTCGTGGCCATATCGTAGAATTGATAACTTCATGATGTGGTACATAATTTTGTCAAATTGTTGTATTTCGTGATATGGCCAGCTGTGACCCTATCGTTTAAACATCAACGTTTGATGATATGTCAATCTACATTTGGCAATATTATTAATCTATGGTTTCCATGATCTTTCTGTAACTGTTGGGGGAGATCCTCGCGACTTTCGAAAGTATCATCATCAAACCTAACGAACCAATTAAAGCTCGCTTCCAGGTGGATTACGGAAAATATAAGATCTGAGCGAAGCGAGCGATAGGAGGTTCATTAGGTTTAATTATACTGCCGAAGAGCCTCGCTAAGCGAGCCCCTCCTCAGTTACAGAAGGTGAAGGGTGAAGTATTATCTTTTTTTTGTCTGTTTATATATTGTCGGTACTTACACGTTTGTCTTGCAGCAATATACCCGACTGGTTGAAAAGTGCCTTAATGAACGAGCTTTATTACGTCGCCGACGGTGGCACCATTTGGTTTGATGTCCACGACGAGTTTCCAGAATCGGACCCCAGGTAAACAAGTCGTAAATATTTTTTTTATGATCTCATTACAGCTCATATACGTCCCCACCGAGGGGCTCGAGCCTACCCTAAATCTGGGCGATTAGGCCTTAGTCGACCACGCGGGCCCAGTGCGGGTTGGTCGACTTCACACACAACCTTCGAGTTTCTTCGCAGGCGTGTGCAGGTTTCCTCACGATGTTTTCCTTCACCGTTAAAGCAATCGGTAAGTATGTACGTAAGTTTTTGAAAAACTCATTGGTACATTGGCCGTCCAGATTTGAACCCGGTACCTCTGGTTAGATGGACCGAGTCGTTACCGGTTGAGCCACCGATGCTTATTGAGCCACCGATGCTTTTATGATCTGTGCCCGGGATCCTATTACTAAGCTTACACTGTACGTCAGACTTTTTCCTCATACAAGAAACGTATTTTAATAGGTTTTTTTTTTGTAATTGCTCTATCGTAAAAGCGGTAATAAATACATACTAGCGTGAAACTTGGTTTGATGATGATACTAAACTTAAAGTAATAAAAACCGACCAAGTGTGAATCGTACTCGGGCTAAAAGTACAAACTGAATAAAAATAACTTTTTCTGGCGCTCGCGTTGATATCTTTTGTTTGAAATTTCATAGTTGTATTGAGAGGTGTGGCGGTGCGGAACCCGAGTCCAACTCGCGCTTGGCCGTTTTTTTTAAAGGTACGAAAAAAGTAGAAATTCAGAATACGTAAACATGTTAATAGCAGACTGGTGCCCGAAGTCAGATTTAATACCCCATGATTTCCGAATGAAAAATTATTGAATAATATAAGATTCTCATTTATTAGTTGTCATCCTTTTAGGTATGGCTTTAACTTTCCTCAACGAAATTCGCCAACAAGTTTGGACTCGTACAAATCGATCGGCCGGCAGACCAACATGGGAAGTCTTTTTGACCATAGGTTATTTGAGGAAAGTTGTGAATCAAACACGTTTTCAAAATATCGGGTATCGGGTAACTTGCAAGATTTGATTACAGACACCACCGGGACAAGTTAAAATAAATAAAAGCTTGTAAAATAAACTAGAAGGAATGTGGAAGGCGGGCTGAGTTTATTTTGTTTTATTTCAGACACCACTTTGGGTTGTTCGGTTACCTAGAAGGACACGAGTATAGAATGTACAACACCTATGACGTACATTTCTACGCGTCGTTCGCCTTAGCGCAATTATGGCCTAATTTACAAGTTAGTACTGATTCGTGTTATAGATTAACTTGTAACTTTAGCACCAACGACTTAACGTGCCGGAAACGGTCGAGTTAAATGCACTACCAGTCAAACCTTTCCAGGTAGTCTCTCTTATCGTGTCGCACAATTAAACGTGCTATCCAAGGGATAGATGGCGGTTGCTTGGTGTTGGATTTAGCATCACCCGCGGTCACGTGTAGGGCATTTTTAGACTTACGCCCACGGACGTGTGCAACGCGACCTTCATACACATCTGGAACCAGATGTGCAGGTTTCCTCACGTTGTTTTCCTTCACCCTTAAACAATCGGTAAGTATATGTATGGAAGTTTCGGAAAACTCATTTGTACATTGGCCGTCCGGATTTAAACCTGGCACCTCTGGTTAGGAGGACCTAGTCGTGACCGTATGAGCCACAGACACATAATCTTGATGACATTAATGAGCCCGAAACACGATTAAAATAATTTAGCACGATTGAAAAACACTGCATGGTTACCTCTTGACAAAGGTTTGTGAACATTTACGTGTAACATAAATTATCTTAGTTAAGAGGACTGTAAACCCGCGGCGCAAATTCTTTTTTTCATACAAACGGCGATAACGATTTTCACCTCTTAAATGTTAACCGATTTGGACAAATTTTTGACAGGTTACAACAAAAGCTAGGCTTATACGTTTCGTTTTTTAAATTACTGATTCTAACTGTAAAAAATAGCCGAAATCAGTTTTTTTATGAACACACGTGAACAACAATAAAATTAAACTTATTAACTTTATGGAAAAAACAAAAACGTATAAGCCTAGCTTTTGTTCTGACTGACAACCTATCAAAAATTGGTCCAAATCGGTTAACATTTAAGAGGTGAAAATCGTTATCGCCGTTTGTATGAAAAGTCGCAGCTTCACAATCCTCTTATGTAACCAATTACGAGCACATTAAATAATATGATACAATATGTTTTAGAAAACAGCGAGATTTATTTCATAGTAAAATTTCAATCAGTATATCTATTTCAATAAGGATGACGAATGCTAGTCATCTGAGTTACTTTTTATCATCTGTCAAAAACGACATTTTGTTCTTAAAATGTTTGATATACCTAGGCGTGACGTCACAGTTTTGCAGCGTCATTTATGTACACATTTTGTGATTTTGGTGAATTAAAAATCGAAGACTTGATTGAAAACAAAACGAGTAAGGTTTTCCGAAGTTTAAGTAGGAGGGCAATTTAGTGATCAAGAGTTCATAATTTATTTCTGATGCTGTCGTCATCCCTATTGTATTCATCAAGCCGTGTTTGAAGCCTTATAGACCAAATCAACCAATCCGTACACCTCCGTGTGTGGAGTACGGCTTAAAAATGTGTGACTCTGTGTTTAAAAAGCAACCTTTGCCCCAGCAGTGGGGTTATTGGTTGTTAACAAGACACCATTTGTTCTTTTGCAGGTAGTTTTACAATACATGTTTCGCGATACGATAGGACTAGAAACGGAGAAATGTAGACAATCTCTGTATAGTGGGAAATCTGTTAAATTCAAAATAAAGGACTCCATCCCTCACGATTTGGGCGATCCAGGTAATAAAAAGTATTTAATTTTGTCAATTCTTCCTCTATGAATAATCTGAAATACTTATATAAGCAATTTTAGTTTTAATCCACAATTGATAAGCTCTTGGCATCATCTCATTTGATGGCAAGTGACGATGATGCCGAAGATGGAAGCGGGCTTACCAAGATACCCCAACGCAATGGGGATCTGGCTATCTTATCTTCAAGCCAGAACACATCAATGCTGTTAACACTTATGTTTAGTAGCAAGACTTAGAGAAGATGGTGGTAGCTAGCCAGGCGGGCTATGTAAATGCCCTACTACCAACCAAACCGAGTCTTCGGGAATCGAACCCGCGACCTCCTGGTGTGAAGCGAATGTACTAACCGTTACGCCAAGGAGAACCATCTCTGTGGCGTACGTTTATCCGACGCTCTTACTGTAAAGAAAAACATCGTGAAGAAACCTGCACATGCTAGCGAATAAACTCTAAGGCTGTGTGTGAAGTCTACCAACCCGCACTGGGCCCGCGTGGTCGACTAAGGCCCGATCGCCCTAATTCAGGGTAGGCTCGAGCCCCTCGGTGGGGGACGTATATGAGCTGATATGATGAAGTGAATAAATCATCATCATTGCAGCTCATATACGTCCCCACCGAGGGGCTCGAGCCTACCCTGAATCAGGGCGACTAGGCCTTAGTTGACCACGCGGGCCCAGTGCGGGTTGGTCGACTTCACACACAACCTTCGAGTTTCTTCGCAGGCGTGTGCAGGTTTCCTCACGATGTTTTCCTTCACCGTTAAAGCAATCGGTAAGTATGTACGTAAGTTTTTGAAAAACTCATTGGTACATTGGCCGTCCAGATTTGAACCCGGTACCTCTGGTTAGATGAACCGAGTCGTTACCGGTTGAGCCACCGACGCTTTTTCGAAGTGAATAAATATATTTTTTTAATGCATGACATCTTTGGGCTCCAATTATACGATACTTGTTTTTCCATTTTAATTTGGAATGTAAATCTACTAGCATTATTATCACCTCATCAATCAGTATTATCTTTATGCTAGTAGATGTCACAGCCAAATATTTAAATTTGTCATTTAATTGATGGGCTAGTCCGTTCAACCATCCTATTAGTTTTTTCGGAGTTTCGCAGCATAAGATGTAGCGTACGCAGTCCTCCTACTCGGTGGACCGACGACCTGGTAAAGGTCACGAAAAACTGCTAGATGTGGGTAGCACAGGACCCTGCGTCGTTGAACTCCCTTCGGGCAGCCTTTGTTCATCAGTGGGCGTCGGCTGATTTAAATATATGATGATGGAATCAGCTGACTATTCCTTTAATTAAATAGCTGATTTGACGAATTGTCTGCGCTATACATAATATAATAATTAGGGTTGCCTCGATACGCCTTTTTGCCGATACGATACCGATACCGATACTCTTACAAAAATATCGGCGATACCGATACCGATACGCTTATTGAATTCAAAAAGGAAGGTAGAATAAATAAAACACAATTAATTAAGATTAATAAGATTTTCATTTAAAAAACAAAGCATTCTTAAATTTTGCGGGCAAGGGCGATTTCGCAAGTCTGTTTGAATAAGACCTGTGGTGGAAAATAGTCTCTCAGATGCGACAGATGCCTCGTTTGCAACGAAATAGATGGGACAACACGCGCGTTTACATTACATTTTTAAAGCGCGAAATTTGAAAAGTATACCGATACCGATATATCGGCAAACCCGAAGTATCGCCGATATATCGGTATCGGTATCGGATGCATCCCTAATAATAATAACAGATGCTTTAATCGACAGACGACTTGCCGTTCACAAACATAAACGCGTACAACATCCACGATGTGAGCGAATGGCGCGACTTGAACCTCAAGTTCATACTGCAAGTGGTGCGCGACTGCCGGCTGTTGCGCGGCCACACGGCGCCCTTCGGCAATGCCAGGTACCAGTCTATGGCGTATATAGATGACGTCAGAGACGGTACCGAGGATGACCTGTACTCGCGCGCCACCGGCCAAGCCGACGACACCCAAACGCCGGCGGAAACGCCCGACACGACGCACCAATCGACGCCAGTTGCCAGCAGACCGGTAGCAGTCGGAAATATATTAGAACTGTTGTACAGGTAGGGTTTGCGATTGGCTGGTATGTGAATAACCAAAATTAACACTTCCTTTTCAAACATAACATGACGCTCAATAACCTGATCAGCTACTTAACAATAAAATAAACTATTCTTTTCATCTAGTGTTGTGAACTTATGCCTTTTTATCATTTTAACACCGGGCAGTCTCTCTACTAACTTGTTGCAAAGCGCTATTACGTACTTTCGACTGGTCGCCAGCACCTGTGACTTTCTATAGTTTTAATATATGGTTGTCGGACCACCGAGCAACCCGGCGAATGGCCAGTCGCCGCAACCACCAGGGGCACGAGTTCCAATGATAGTTTTCACTGAGACGACGGCTTGGTCTCCGAGCAAAAACAAAAAATAGTAGTCTATGTTTTGTCGCTGAAAGACAAGACGCCGGCGACAGTCGACAGTGCGTATAATGGGCCTTATTTAATAAGCAGAGTTGTTAGTGTTTTTATTGTTGATTATGGTACAAAGATCATAAAGCAATATAAAGTTTCACATAATCTGCCTGAAGAGGCATACAATACATTTCAGCTTACACAAAAAATACATAAAGAATAAAAAAAATAATTAAAAGTACATAATACCTTTAAATTTTAAATTATTGATGTCAAATGTTGTGCTCAAGAATATTAATTTAATGTATAATGTCGAACATAAATAAATCAAGTAATTTCACAATATGTCATCATTTAAATATTCATACATGTCATAGTAAGTCTTTTCTAGTAACAGTTCACGTAACTTGTTTTTAAAAATCAGTCTACACCGTTATTTTTTTATCACCTGCCATATTTTCAGATGTGATTACCTTACAACTAATTGGTTTAATCAAAAAAAAAATGTGTATGTACGTAAGAATTTATTTATTTTCTAAATGTCAACATAAGCCGTTTTTTATGCACACCTTACCTCCTTATTTTTCGTTTGAGGGAATAATCGTCTATGCGATTATATTTAGGGTTGTTTTTGCTTGATTGAATTTACGTTGTTGCCACTTCGATAGCAAAAGCTAAGTAATAATAATCTTGTTATTTGTTTGTTAACCCGAATAAGTATGATCTGCAAATTAGTGTTTTGAATTTCGAGATAGTGTTACAAAAAAAATACAAAATAAACCTATGTTTTTTTTAAATTGATATTGATCGTATATCGTACACTGAATCACATCTGAAAGTTTCGCAGGTGATAACTAAAATAACGGTGTATATCCACTTACAAGTTTTCTCTATTTGTATAGAAACGCGGAAGGCCAAGTGGAAGATGGTGCCGAGGTGCAAGAGATACGCGAGCCGACGGCCGCTGTGTGGGAGAGCGCGGGTTATATGGCCGATATGTATCCCTCGTGTGCGGCGTTACTGCGGCGCGCGCTGGCAATGTGGGATAAGGATGGCGACGGGGTGATCGAAAACGGGGGCTTCCCCGACCAGACGTACGACGCTTGGGTCATGACTGGACCTAGGTATGAATGTTAACTAAACATTTTCATGTATATGTATGTTTGTTTGTAATTTTTTAATTACTATTTTTGACTTAGCGACACAAGTTTGCGTAGACTCTTCTGAGAAGTTTTCGAGCATCTTCCATAAGGAGGAGGTTCTCAATTCGACTGTATGTCTTTTTTTATTTTTATGTGTGAAACCTCAGAACTTTTGACTGGGTGAACCGATTTCGATGATTCTTTTTTTTTTTTTAAAGCTAGTGCTTCCCGTGTGGTCCCATATAATAAACTTATATGGGACCACACGGGAAGCACTAGCTTTCAAATAAAACAAAAAATAAACATAAAAATCGGTGTAGTACTTTATTAGAAAATTAACAAAAACAAAAAAAAAATTGTTCAAAGTTGTTGCGATGAAGGTCGGTTTTTTTAAGTGTTTAGCGTTTTCAATTATTTAACTATTTGATTTATGTAACAGAGCTGATTCCGTCAGTCTAATTTTAGTTTTGGTCAACAAGACGCAGGGCGGGCTTCCACCTTTAAGTGGTAGATATTCCACCTTTACGCACAAGGCTCTCGCTTCTTTTTTCATTATGCAAACCGGTAAGAAGTGGAATTCTTAGCTAGCGTCCATGTTTTTTTAACAAGGGGATTTTCAAGGCGAGAGTAAATAAGGAATTTCTACCTTCCACTCCATCTTCATTTAACATCAGGTGAGATTGGTGTAATCATTTAACATCAGGTGAGATTGGTGTCATCATTTAACATCAGGTGAGATTGGTGTCATCATTTAACATCAGATGAGATTGGTGTCATCATTTAACATCAGGTGATATTGGTGTCATCATTTAACATCAGGTGAGATTGGTGTCTAACGCCCCCAAATCAGCGATTTAAAAGAAAACTGGACTTTAGGGTTTAATTATGCATAAGTGTAAAATCACAATACGCACAATGGTACACACGTCACACTCGGTCGCTGCTGTTGTCGTAGCATCCTTACTAATATTATAAATGTGAAAATATGTTTGTTTGTTACCTTTTCACACTTCAACGCCTTGACCAATCTTTATGAAATTTGGCATGCAGGTAGCCTGTGTCACGAGGAAGGACATAGGCAGTTCCTGAGGGAACTAAAAAAATACTTGATTGTTGTGATTTTTTGCACAGAGATGTTTGAGTAAGTGGGACACGACATAATTTACTAATCACCCAATCACAAAAAAGACAGTCATCAAAACGAAGTCCACGCGGGCGGAGCCGCGGGAAAAAGCTAGTAAATTACAAATTCATATAAGGAAATGGAAAGTATTATTAGGATAATAGCAACCGCCCACGACTGTGACTGCGCTGCAATACCGTCCCTATGAAGTAATATTTAGGTGTTTGATTCCCCGCCTTAAAGGTCCTCAGGAGGCTTGAGTTTCCATACAAACGTAGTTGCATTTTAATAATAAAAAAACTACATTCCAGATTGAATCCGAACTTTGCCACTAAATTGAGTAGACACATATCGATGTTTGTAATTAGTTTTCGATGTACTAATATATAACGGAAAAAATAAGAGCAGTTTCAAACTTTCAGTACAAAACTAATTTAAGCCTTCGTTTAGTTACGTTAAAATTTACTACGATGAAAACTAATTACAAACATCGATATGTGTCTACTCAAACTCAATATATTTACAAAGTTTGGATTCATTCCGGCGGCGCATGTAGTTTTTGTATTAAAGCGGAACTATGTTTGTATGGTAAATCGAGCCTCCTGGGGACCCTTATAAGCATATTCATATAATCGTTTTCCTTACAAACCTAAAATGACTTACTTCTTGAAAATGTATGGGCCGATTCTAATAAAAATTTATACACGTAAACAAATCAAGAAATTCTAGTTTGTGGTTACGTCGCAGGCGTATTGTATGTTTAGTCATATTACATTATCGCTAGCTGTTTTACAATACGGAGCTGCATTGCAATACAGTGGGTCGACGATAAGGCAAATTGCATTACCGCTGGCATTGTGTCGCAGGTATACTGTATGATTCGTCATTTTACATACGGTCAGGCAAATTATATAATGGCGAGGGCGGGGTTTTGTAATATGACTAAATATAAAACCCGCCTACGACAGATACATTATTACATTTTCGAAATATACATACTTTATTTTTAAAAAGATAAGTGAATTTCAAGAATACGAAAACCTTAAATCACAATTATTTACTGTCAACAACATTTTTTGAAAATGTTATCTATCTACCTACTAGAATTATTATTTAAGTGTAAAGTTTCATTAGAATCCGCCCATCCATATTCAAGAAGTAGTAATTTCAAGTTTGTATGGGAAACGATTTTGTGAATACGCTGTTAACCTCAGCGCGTCTCCCCCAGCGCGTACTGCGGCGGACTGTGGCTGGCGGCGGTGAGCGGCGTGCGCGACATGGCGCGCGCGCTCGGCCTGCCCGACGACGAGAAGGAGTTCGCCCAGCTGCTCGAGCGCGCGCAGTGCTCCTTCGAGGAGAAGCTGTGGAACGGGGCCTACTACCTGTTCGACACCAAGCCCTCCAACAGCAAAGTTGTGATGGCCGATCAACTAGCTGGCCACTGGTAAGTATTTTCGACTATTTAACCGACTTCAAAAAAAGGAGGAGGTTTCTCAATTCGACTGTATATATATTTTTTTTATGTGTGCTCGCTAATAACTTCGTCGTTTATGAACCGATTTTGATGATTATTTTTTGTTGGAAAGAAGATATCCCAAAGGTGGTACCATTGTCATGATAAGGAAACCAGGATCTGATGATAGCATCCCAGAGAAATCGAGGGGAACCTTAGTTTCCTGTTTAAAGTCAGTTATTATTTGTTCATAATTATTTTAATTGTCGTGCTGTTTGAGCGGGCGTAGCGTTTCTTCGGGAAGCTGTGGAACGGCTTCTACTTACTATCTGTTCGATACCGAGCTGTCCAACAGCTAAGTTGTGATGGCTGACCAACTGGTGTGTTCATCATCATCATATCAGCCGAAAGACGTCCACTGCTGGACAAAGGCGTCCCCCAAGGATTTCTACTGCGACCGGTCTGCGCTACCCGCATCCAGCGGCTTCCCGTGACCTTTACCACGTCGTCGGTCCACCGAGTGGGAGGCCTGTCTACGCTACGTCTTCGGTGCGCGGTCGCTACTCGAGAACTTTACTACACCAGCGGCCATGTGTTTAGTTCATCTAACGTAACAAACGACCAAGGCATAGTTTCGATTTCGACACAAATGTTTGCTTTTTACCCGCCTCATGTGTTATAGCTTCAAACATTTCTCAAAGCTCTTTGTGGGATCTACTTCCAAAGAAATATTTACCGACATATTTTCACAATTTGTTGCGGAAACATCTGACGAAATTTTTTGTCATACGTAAGTCTGTCATACATTTGAATAATAGGGTATTTGACAGTGTTTTAAAATTAGTTAGAAATTCACTAAATTTCTAACTAAATAACTAACAGATGGCCGTTGGGGTAGTAAAGTTCTCGAGTGGCGACCACGCACCAGAAAACGTAGTGTAGGCAGGTCTCCCACTTAGTGGACCGATGACCTGGTGAAGGTCGCGGGAAGCCGCTGGATGCGGGCAGCGCAGAACCGGTCGTCGTGGAGATCCTTGGGGGAGGCCTATGTTCAGCAGTGGACGTCCTTCGGCTGATATGATGATGATTCACTAAATAGCATTTCTCCTACAAAAGCATAAAAACTTATTAATTCAACATTTTATTCTAATTTCTATTTCATATTATCCAAATTGCTAAATTAGTTCGTCAAAGACAATGACGTCACAAGTTTATAACACGAACAATTTCAGAACAAAATGTCGTTTTTGACAGTTGATAAAAAGTAACTCAAATGAATAACAGTTTATTTATTTATTCGAAAGCATTTTAAAAATCCATTATCACTGTGCATCTGCTAGATGCATAAAAATGGCGTCGGTCATTAGTTTGCTGTGAAAACTGGACGATTGCTTAATAATAATACTTTGAGCCTGTATGACGTTATCATTGATTTATTTTATTTATATTTATTAGGAAAACATACAGTTAATTAACATCATTACAGAGAACTAGATAGCAAAATAACATAGCCATTTTAAGTTTTTTTTTATTTAGCTATTATTATTTTATTCATAAGTTCACAAACAGAATGTAATCGCATTTTCTAATGATAAATGCCGGAGGAACAGAATTAATGCCAACTACTCTACCCTGCATGCTAATCAGGATTCATGAGAATTTTATTTAATACTTTTTCTCGAAAAGTAGTCCTTTATATGCCAGTCAAGTAGGCGCAAAATTGATTTTACCGCACACGTGCTTTTACTTTGCTCACAAATGTCAGTCGTTTGTTATTGACGTTATTACCACCCTTGTGTCATAAATCATCATATCAGCTCATATGCGTCCCCACCGAGGGGCTCGAGCCTACTTTGATTTAGTGCGATCGGGCCTTAGTCGACCACGCACGCCCAGTGCGGGTTGGTCGACTTCACACACAACCTGCGAGTTTCTCCGCAGGCGTGTGCAGATTTCATCACGATGTTTTTCTTCACCGTAAGAGCGTCGGATAAACGTACATATGAAATCTAAATTCGAAATCACATTGGTACGTGGCAGGATGCGAACCACGAACTCCCGGACAGGAGGCGGCGGCCCTAGCCATAAATCATCATAAATAACTATTTCAATTTTCAAGCTAATCAGCCTCTTTTACAGTTTTGTCTATTTATTTGGCCAGGTTCCTCCGCGCATCGGGCTCAACAGAGCTGGTGTTCCCTGAAGCCAACGTGAAGAAGGCACTCGCCACCATATACGAGCACAACGTGTCCAAGTTCCTCGGAGGGCGCATGGGCGCCGTCAACGGGTTCACGACGGGCCCGCGCGGCCGCGTCGACACTTCCGCGCTGCAGAGCATGGAGGTGTGGACCGGCGTCACGTACGGCCTGGCCGCGCTCATGATATACGAAGGTGAGTGGGTCTTGTCAATGGGATCACGACGGGCCCGCGCGGCCTCGTCGACACCTCCGCGCTTTGGACTGGCGTATGGCCTGGCCGCGCTCATGATCCATATACAGGATGTAACAAAATTGGTGTAGATCCCGTTAACTGGGGCTTCTACTCATCATACTGAACAACTTTTGTTCTACGACTTTGCTGAAATCGCAAAAAAGTATTTTTTCTTCATACAAATCGATCAGCTAGCTTATTGACCAATTTTGTGAATTTTAGTATGGAGGGTCCAATTTTTTTTTGAGAATTGACAATGGGTTCCTTGGGGAAAGTTGTTCAGTATGATGAGTAGAACCCCCAGTTAACGGGTCCTACACCAATTTTGTTACATCCTGTATAGGAATAAAAGACGGATTGAAAACTTCTAAAAAAAATTGGGGTTTGCCACTTGTCCCACAACCTCCGCCAATCAGACTTATGGACATATGGACCCAGTGTCCCAGTAATGGAATGATATGGGTTGCTAACGAGCTTCAGTGCTCGTGTCATATCATATCTACACCTTCGCGATGCAGAGCATGGAGGCAAAGAATGCTACCCATTACCACAGTCTAAAGAATCCATACATCCAGTAGGAGACGTCTGGCTAGACAGGCCAATCGTGTGGAGCGAGACGGGAGAGATCAGCCCAAACTACTATAGTCACCGTTGTTCAGCCTTTTGGTAGATGGACATAAAGATGACCAGTTACTAGCATGTGACTAGTGATTTCGTGTTTGACGCAATCATATCACACCCTGGACACTTCATACATTGGACCGATGTCGTGTTTGACGCAATCGTATCACACCCTGGACACTTTATACATTGGGCCAGAAATGACATTTAAAAAAAGGAATGACGGAACAAACAAAATGGCGGCGAAATCCTATACGTTCGACAACCAAACTGTAACCAATCTAATCTGGGTGACGACGGGGTGAGGTCGCAATGTAGAGAGCGGCAGGGAGTGTCCATATTGTATGTTAGTACTAATATATACAGGGTGTAACAAAATTGGTGTAGGTCCCGTTAACTGGGGCTTCTACTTACCATACTGAACAACTTTTGTTCTACGACTTTGCTGGAATCGCAAAAAAAATTTTTTTTACTCTTCTTACAAATCGAAATAGATCTACTGATCGACCAATTTTGTGCATTTTAGTATGGAGGGTCCAAATTTTTTTTTTTTGAATTGACTATGGTTTCCTTGGGGAAAGTTGTTCAGTATGATGAGTAGAAGCCCCATTTAACGGGTCCTACACCAATTATTTTACACCCTGTATACTTTGCACGTATGGTTGCTTACACTGTGCTAGTGTCAACCTGAGCTGCGTCGCGAGCCGACTCGACTGCTGACATGTGAATCGCTGCTGCAGGCTCCACTTGTGTGGTAATCTTCTACCTACTAGGTTTCACATGTTGAATTACGTGCTTATGTTGGGTACCTAGTTCGTCATCATCTCATCATATCAGCCGAAAGACGTCCACTGCTGGAAAAAGCCTCCCCCATGGATTTCCACAACGACCTAGTTTTTACGCTTTTATTATAAGGTTCTAGCTTAGGAAACACTAACATAGTTCCAAGCATATTGTTACTAACGTTCTATGAGTCTAGTTCCTTTAATAAACGAGTTAAATTATTATTATTGTTACTACGAACATAATATTGTAATATATATACTGTGGTATTGATATAATAGGGGATTGGCCTGCTAGTCATTTGAGTTACTTTTTATGATCTGTCAAAAACGAAATTTTGTTCTAAAAATGTTTGAAATACCCACAAGTGACGTCATAGATTTTTAGCGTCATTGACAAACTTATTTTGTGAATTTGATCAATTATAAATTGAAGACGTGATGGAAAAAAAAACAAGTAAGGTTTTTTGAAACTTCAAGACGAGATTAATTTAGGAAATCATATTTCAGAATTTATTTTTGATGCAGTCCGATCCCCTATTACTACAAAATGAAGTGACACACCTTCCCCCGCCACTATATCGTTGCCAGTTACGAAGTGATATGCGAAGTAGTAACAGTGGGCCTGTCGCTGCGAGTGCGACACGTTGAGAATGAGATTAGAAAGAGAAGCACCCATACTATCTATTGTAGTTATTTATCTTTTGTTCGAAACATAGAAATACCTTAATATTTTCTAAATTTTCTCTTAAGATGTAGTTAGCCACGGAACACGATAGAAAGCTTAAAGATATCTTGATAGGTGAAGAATAAATTTAGTTATTGGCGACTTATGCGAATTCCTTTTATTATTATCCTAAGTAGAAATATTTGTGTTTATTTTTGGGATACTGGAGTGACCACCTTCAGCAGTAGACCTTCGTTGTCTTGTTTCTTTAAAATGCTGAGGACAGAATGTCAAATTTTGGGCCGACCTCAAGTAAAGTTAAAAGTGGGTTTAGAATGCAACATTCGCTGAAACAGTAAAACGAAATCTTATCAAAATAGTGATGTCATATACATTATTATTCAAATTGACGTAGGGTTTATATGACGTAGAATATGTTGACATTAAATGTAATCTTAACTAAATCGTTGTGTATTAAAGTAGATAAGACAAACGTGTCTGTATCTGTTATTTGATGTGCTTTTTATAGATTTGTCGCTAAGTTAAGCCACACAAGTGCGTAAATAATAATACTTGGATGCCTTTAAACAGATTAGCATAAATTGAAAACCGGCCAAGTGCGAGTCGGACTCGCGCACGAAGGGTTCCGTACCATTATCTATAAAAATCACGTTTGTTGTATGGAAGCCACCCTTAAATATTAATTTTATTTTAATTTTATTATTTATTTTAAAAGTGAATAATACAACTCAATATTCTGTGAATATTTCAAGCGTCTTCCTGTTGCCGTTATCAATATCGAGCAAAAAAATCACGTTTGTTGTATGGGAGCCCCCCTTTAATCTTTTTTTTCATCATTACAGCTCATATACGTCCCCACCGAGGGGCACGAGCCTACCCTGAATCAGGGCGATTAGGCCTTAGTCGACCACGCGGGCCCAGTGCGGGTTGGTCGACTTCACACACAACCTTCGAGTTTCTTCGCAGGCGTGTGCAGGTTTCCTCACGATGTTTTCCTTCACCGTTAAAGCAATCGGTAAGTATGTACGTAAGTTTTTGAAAAACTCATTGGTACATTGGCCGTCCAGATTTGAACCCGGTACCTCTGGTTAGATGGACCGAGTCGTTACCGGTTGAGTCACCGACGCTTTATATTTTTGTTTTATTCTAATTTAATTATTTATTTCTAAAGTGAATATATTAACTCAATATTCTGTGAATATTTAATAATAAAAAATGATGTCACATTAACGAACCATATGCTTATATAGGCGGCGTCAGAAGCCATCCTCCATCAAGTGGGCTCTCAGCCCTTTGGCACCTTACATTAGAAAAGGCGAAAAGAAAGTAACCGACATAATCGCTAAACTTAGTTAGCAGTGTGCGGGGCACATAGCTCGTAGAACAGCGTTCTTTCCGTTTCCCAGGGCGATTACGGCAGGCCTGTGTCCAGCAGCGCTGGATGCGGGCAGCGCAGGACCGGTCGTCGTGGAAATCCTTGGCGGAGGCCTTTGTCCTGCAGTGATCTTCTTTCGGCTCATATGATGATGATGATGATGACCAGCAGTGGACGTCTTTTGGCTGATGTGATGATGATCATGACATGTCAAAGCGGGCTGATTAGCAAGCAAAATCCTGACAACTTATTAGTTAGTTAGTCTAGTTTTAATCGACCTGCAATTACCTGCCGTCTCCTAGTTTTAGGACAAAAGTTTGAACTACACGATCCTTAGCACGATTAGCGTCCAGTTTGACTAAGCATTTATTTATCTTTGATTCCAGGTATGTACGCGGAAGCGTTCACCACCGCGGGCGGGCTGTACAAGGCGCTCACGCAAATGGGGCTTTCCTTCGAGACCCCCGAGGCCCTGTACGAGAACGGCAACCACCGCTCGGTCGGGTACATGCGCCCGCTGGCGGTGTGGGCCATGTACCAGGCGCTGACCGCGCGGCCGCCGCCCCAGCCGCAGACCAACGGCACGCACGCCAAGGACGGCTCCGGCTTATAATGCAGTATCACACAATATTGCCACAAGACGAATGGGTAAGAGCTTTATGATTGTTAGTCCGTGATGAATTTAACAGCATTAAGGGGTAAACCTCAGCTAAAACGCCGTCTCTGATTCAGATTGCTTACAATAGGGATGACGACAGCATCAGAAATAAATTATGAACTCTTGATCACTTAATTGCCCCCCTACTTAAACTTCGGAAAACCTTACACGTTTTGTTTTCAATCAAGTCGTCAATTTTAAATTCAACAAAATCACAAAATGAGTACTTAAATGACGCTGCTAAGCTATGACGTCACGCCTAGATATTTCAAACCTTTTTAGAACAAAATGTCGTTTTTGACATATGATAAAAAGTAACTCAGATAACTAGCATTCGTCATCCCTATTGTAAAAGATATACTGATTGAAATTTTGCTATGAAATAAACTGAACTCGCTGTTTTCTAAAACATATTGTATCTTATTATTTAATGTGCTCGTATTTGGTTGTGAAGCTGCGACTTTTCATACAAACGGTGATAACGATTTTCACCTTTTAAATGTTAACCGATTTGGATTAATTTTTGATAGGTTGTCAGTCAGAACAAAAGCTAGGCTTATACGTTTTTGTAGTTAATAAGTTTAATTTTATTGTCGTTCACGTGTGTTCATACAAAACTAAATTCGGCCATTTTTTTTTCAATTATAGTCAGTAATTTAAAAATGAAAACTAGCTTTTGTTCTGACTGACAACCTGTCAAAAATTAGTCGAGTAATTTCGGCCATTTTTTACAGTTAGAATCAGTAATTTAAAAAACGAAACATATAAGCCTAGCTTTTGTTGTAACCTGTCAAAAATTTGTCCAAATCGGTTAAGAGGTGAAAATCGTTATCGCCGTTTGTATGAAAAATCGAATTTGCGCCGCGGGTTCACAGTCCTCTTAACTAGATAATTTATGTTACATGTAAATGTTCACAAACCGTTGTCAAGAGGTAACCAAGCAGTGTTTTTCAATCATGCTAAGTTATTTTAATCGTGTTTCGGGCTCATTAATGTCATCAAGATTATGGGTCGGTGACTCAAACGGTAACGACTCGGCCCTCCTAACCAGAGATCCCGGGTTCAAATCCGGACGGCCAATGTACCAATGTGTTTTTCCAAATTTATATATACTTACCGATTGCTTTAACGGTGAAGGAAAACATTGTGAGGAAACCTACAGATTACAGATTTCGATTTAATAAATCTAAAAGCTGTACACGTGACCGCGGGTGATGTTAAGTGCAACACCAGACAACTGCCGTCTATCCCTTGGATAGCAAGGTAAATTATGCCACACGATAAGAGATCAAGATTATTGTATTATTTTAAAAATTTAATAAATATACGGGAACAAATCACACACAAACTAGGATTCCCTGTAATATGGGAAACAGAGACTACGGATATAGATAAACACCCCGACACATAGCAAACCGCAGATCTGCTACAAATAGATTAATAAAGAAATTGTTAGAAAAAGAAGGATAGTTACGATATGGCACGAGTGCGAAGAAGATACTGATATTTTTTTTCCTTATCGGCATGACCAATTTTTGCTGGCTAGTTGTCAAAATCAGACAGTATCTTAGTCAAACAATATTTCTTTCAGTGTTGCCAAATAAATTTAAATTCTACCTAATAAAAATAATATATGTTTTGTAGATTTCATAGACCCCTGATTTTGAAGAAGTATACTGAAAAATAAAGCTGTACAAATGCTTTTCGAAAGCATTACTTCAATTTTAATCTACCTACTTTGATTTAATGGAAACAATATTAAGGTGGCAACACAAACGCTTAAAACGGTTAATACTGCATCAACCGCCTCCGTAGCTCAGAGGCAAAGTTCACTGGCTTTACACAGGAGGTCGCGGGTTCGATTCCCGGCGGGGTCAATTGTAAGACTCGGTTTGGTTGGTGGTAGGGCATTTTCTAAGCCCGCCTGGCTAGCTACCACCATCTTATCTAAGTCTTGCCGCCAAATATCAATGTTGATATCATTGGTGTGTTTCGGCATGAAGATAAGATAGCCAGTTTCCCCATTGCGTTGGGGAATCTTGGTAAGCCCGCTTCCATCTTCGGCAACATCGTCACTTACCACCAGGTGAGATGTTGTCAAGGGTTTACCAATTGTGAATTAAAAAAAAAAAATGTATTATTTTTCACAATGAGATACCGCAATAAACTTGTGTCATTTTCATTTTCATTCTGAGCAGTCTACTGAATTTCCGTGATGCCTTGGGTTCTATCGACCGACGCGCCAGGAGGCTCATTGGCGACGAGGAACTTGTATCAAACAAGCCCCGAGCATCGCCGCAATGTCGCCTGTCTCGGTGTTCTACAGGATTAATTTCAGAGTCTGCCCTGAAACTTCACGACCGCATTCCCCCCTCTCCATTTCATCATCGGACGATCAGGCGTGGAGGGCGATTCCACCTCTTTGTCGTTAATGTTCCCCCTTTACGCACGAAGCGTTTTGCTTCTTAGTTCATTATGCGAACTGCCAAGGAGTGGAATTCCCTGCCGGCGTCTGTATTCCCCGATTCGTATAATTTAGGAATCTTCAAGACGAGAGTAAATAGGCACTATTTGAGCTTGCGTGTTACATCCTCGGCTGCATCGGCACTTACGATCAGGTGAGGTGCAGCCAAACGCACTCAAAATTTAAATTAAAAAAAAACTGCATAATGTTGTGCTCTAAGACAAATTTGTAGCCAAGGATATAACCTACAGATTTTTTATTTATTTTTAAGTTTTCTTTATTTAAGAAAGTAATCGCTTTTATTTGGAGCACTCTTTTGTATCAAAATGTACTGAGAAAAAATAGGAGGTGCGATTTTTTTGACGCGAATGTATTTCGACTTGAGTGGCTCCCACACAGAGCATTGTCAAACAGTTGAAGGTACATTTGGGGCGGGTATCGGAGGAAGGAGACTGAAGAATTGGAATAGCTAATAACTAGGATAATTTGTATCCTTTAGCTGTGTCTGTATCACGTTTATTTTGGTTTTTTGTCGACTCATCTCCCATATAGGGGGATTAGCGGTACCATGGATTATAGGATTATCGGTTTAACATTTTAGTTTTAAGCTGTATTTATTTATGTCATGACAATATTGTGATAAAACTAAATTATACGAAGATATAAAAATGTGATTTTTATACCATATTGTAATAAAATATTGCATTTACATTTTTATTAAGGTTGTTATGAATTATGATTGATTATCTATCAGTAAAATTGGGAAGTGAATATTGTATTAGTCGTTAAAATAGTATTTATTACCTATTTTTAATTTTAATATTGGTTCAGTATTTTTAATATTTGTTAAAAAAAATATCAACATTCAGGCGTTAACCAGATATGTAAAAAGACAAATCTTTAATATTGTCTTAATATTGTTGTAACTTTTTATTTTTTATTAGTCCACGAGTACTTAAAATCGTAGTGATCAATAAACCTACAAGGAAAACTACTGAAATGTTTTTTATTTATTTAATTACACTATTATAATAATCTCTTAAATAAATGCATTTTGGGTACACAGTAACTTTTTACTATAAATTAGGTCAAAGATTTATTATCAATATATTTCTATTATAGAACGTATTTTGTACCTTAAAAAACATTAAATAAAATTACAAAAATAAATTAAAATTATACTAGAAAATAAAGTTCGCTAGTAAAGAATATACAAAATATTTATAACGTTATTTTCAGTCTTGTGTGTGAGTGATAATGGGATTTCTGTTATGGAACAAATCTGTTTAATGTTGGACTATATTCGCAGGTACCTATGTATTTAATTTGAAACGACTTGATGGAAGCACACGTCTATCATAAGAAAGACCGACTTAGGAGATCTAGAACAGGATGAGTTTTAATTTTAAAATAAATTTCGTTTTCTATAATTCAGGTGTGGGTAGCAGAAATATTCATGTACATATGGGCTCCATCGCGATCGTCGCAGCGACCAGTGGTGCGGTCGCGTGACGCGAATTTGAGTCGCAAGTGCGTTTCCTCGCAGTCGAGCCGCTCGCGCGACGCTGACGCCTCGCGCTCCACTATTGTCGCCATATGGCCTCTGGAATGGAAAACGATAAAATACAATCAGGAAGATTCTAACATTCAACAACCTGTTTCTGAAGGAAGATAAATGTTCCATTGCGTTGGAGAATCTTGGTAAGCCTGCTTCCATCTTAGGCATCATCGTCACTTACCATCAGGTGAGATGACGCCAAGGGCTTACCAACTGTGAATAAAAATAAATAAAAATAAAACGGCTTGGCAATATCTATTTGAGCCTTTAATATGATAATATTTTTTAAAAATTCCTCATGCTCAGGTGTATTTGAAAACATCCCATATATGTTACGCGGTTTTTTGTAGTTTTCAAGTAATATTTTTTTTAGTTTTCTGTCGGAGGACTTTAAAAAATCATGTTTTTAATAACGGCTATTTTTTTAGGTTTTTGTGACATGATTGATATTTCTTTCATATGTATAGAAATCAACGTCCTAACATTCCTGAAAGCCATTAATTTTTTAAGATACTTTTTTATCGAAAGTAAAAATTTCAGGTTTTTTGGACAGGCTCAAATTTTAAACTTCAATTTAAAAACACAAAAAGTATGTTCTATAGGTTTCTAATTTAAAAAAAAATTTTCGTCTCTAAGTTACTCAAAACATACAAAAAAAAGATAATTATTAGCTGAAATTTTCCTTCAAAGATGGATAGGCGAGAAATCCCTCACACTAAGTTATCTACTTAACCCTTTCAGAACGTATGTGTACAATTGTAGACATAAACATTTTTTAGTGTACAAAATAAAACAGAATATTGTATCACTTGACTCCGGTTGCATCCAATTGATCACATTATTATCTATACAAATGATACCACAGGCTCCATCTGTGATTAAGACAAGAAACGTCTAGGTCAGTTTTCGTCGGTCGTCTGCGGAGGCCAGCGCGTGTGCGGGTAAGTACCTACATTTTATTTATAAATCGTGCGATAAACTTAAGATTTTGCCAAAATAAAAATGTTTTTGAAGAAAATATAGCGCAGGGCTCCGAACAAATTTATTTTATTTGCGAATTACAACGTATTTGTACCAAAATCAAAATGTTTTCGTAATGTGCTCAATCGTAGACATGCGGAACAAGTTGATGGATTATTTTTGCAAGCATGTTTTTATGAAGTTGTACCCGCTCTTTACTTTTTGTATATTTCTTTTACATTTTGAACTTTTATTTGTTTTCTTTTTTATTCAGAGTATCTAATGACTTGATGAGCATTCATAAGAAAAAGATGATTTCACGGGAAGCTTTGAAATTGCTCGAAAAGGACACTATATCAGATCTTGACCTATCTTCTTCTGAGGATGATAGAGATGATCTTCCAAAGCCGTCATCAAGGCCTGTGCGTTTGGGTGCCGATCGTATGGCCCCAACTCAAATTGGGCACCCTGTTGATTCAGATGACGATGATATTACAGAGGAGCCTATTTTGGTGACTTAGCCTTCTTCTCAAGGACTGCAAGTTGATCATGAACCGCTCATTTCATATGATTATCTTACACCTAAAAATAATATTAGACAGAGGCATAAAAATATTGATAACCTGTTTCCGGCCGACTGCGATCTTCCCTTAATAATTGATCCTCAGGAAAGACCACCGATTGAATATTACTGTAAATATTTTACACCAGAGCTTTTTGATATTATGGCAGGTATGACTAATTTATACGCTGTGCAATCAGATAAACCAAGATTCAAACCAACAACCAAACCTGAACTATGGGAGGAGTTGATATGCTCGATCGACTAATGAGTTATTAATTATTATAGAACATTATCAAAGAAGTGGACCCTTCGGGAAATCTTCCATGCAACTGACTTGGCCGTGGTACATTCTTTCAGAGAATACCACCGCGAATGTGATTTGCTAGGTATTCCGGAGAAAAAACAAATGAAACTGCTGGGTTTCTGTGCGGGACGGCCCTTTGGAGTTGGCAGTAGTGGACTGTATTGTGGGCAGGTGGGGCCGCACACACACCAATATTTGCTGGGATTGGAGAGATACACGGCGGGGCAAAGAAGAAATGAACAAACTTTGGTAGAGAGTTCGATACTTCAGTTGTTCAGGCTGCTAGTCAGAGCGGTTGGAATGCGTGGCTTGCAATGTCGGTCGGCGCGCCCGGAGCTTTATTTAAAGGACGGCCTCGCGCGCGTGGGATGCGTCCCCCCGCCCCGCCTGCACTGAACGTTTCTTTATTTGTCTATATATGGTAAAGATTATATTTTCAACATACAATATTAATTGGCTAACTAATTACTGGCTAAAATTGCTAACTTATTAAATCTGTTGTACCTAGCAGTTAATTTAGAGAGCTAAGGGATTTCGCGCCAAAATATAGCGCCGTGGCGTCCCAAGCCGCGGATGCGGCCGCTTGGTGAAATCCCGTTATAGGGGTATGGCAAGGGCTGACTCACGCTTAGCTTTCTAATTAACCGTTAGGTTTCGGCAATAAAGACTTCTATACAAAACGAGGAATTCTTTGTTGGGCAAGGATGGACAAACTGTGGAATTTCAAATTACAGTTACTTGTGAGTCTCTGGTGTCCCTACTTATTTCTAATTATTCTCTACGTATCTATTACGTATGGCACACACACTGTTACGTATTGGTCATCGCGAATAGTTTCCGACGGCGGGCGCTTGGCAGAGAGCTTGATCTTAGAAACAAACATGTCGCAGCAGCTAAAAGAGGAAGACCAAGTACTAGTCTTGTGCCATTACCTACAGTTATACCAAGAAGACCCGGAGAAAAACGCCCTCATTCGGAGGTGGCTAAGGATGGTGTTAGACATTTACGTGCACAGGACGATAAACTACCTACTCGATGCAAATATCCAGGATGTAACGAAAAGTCTCACATCAAATGCGTAAAGTGTAATGTCCGCTTATGTCTAACAAAAGACGAAAATTGTATTGTCATTTCACACATAAAGAAACAATGGTTTGATAATGTTCCTTTTTGAAATTTTTGAAATTGTATACCTATTTTTCGAGTCTAAAACAATAAATAAAGACTCCTTTTTATTATAAAAAAATGTTTTATTCAAATTCTGTAGAAGCACCTATAGGTATTTTCGTTTTCATCCAGGCCGGTTGTATCCATTTGTGCACATTAAGAAAAACATCTATATTCTCGAAAATTAATTTTCTTTTCAAATTTTCTTTAAATATTCCCTGTACGAGTGTGGATACCTATCATAGAAAAAAAAAACATATTCATAGGTTTCAAAACAATAAGTCAGGTCTGAAAGGGTTAACTACAAAAAATCAAGTAAAATATGTACACGGTGTGTTTTCGAATACTCCTGGGAACGAGGAATCTAGATTTTTTTATGACGTTACTATTTGGGCCACCCCTTAATTTTTACCAACAACTTGAAGCAGTTTCAAAAAATATAATCTCCCTTTTGGAGTATTTTTGCCATCGATATCACACAATTTACACAGAAAGTCCACAAATGTGTCAATGGTATCTTTAACCCACCATTTAACACAGGATGATAGGGGAGTTTTCCTCACCTGCTCTCGCTCTTAGGGTGCCCGAAGGTAGTGAACTGGGGGGATCCATTCAGGGGGCGCGGCGGCGGCGGAATCAGGTAGTCGTCCAGTCTGTTCTCTCCGTCGCAAGCGGAGTGCATCGTGAGGGTGCTTGACGATATCTGCAATAAATAGTGTTGTTCCTGTAATTTGTAGCAGTCTGTCGATGATCATTAGTTTTGAATATCAGTAAGCTGAAACATTGCCTTCTATCTACAATATGAAGAAAACATGTGAAATGTGGCCATAACTGCCAACGCAACGGTGGTTTGTTTGCATATTGCACTCTTTACAAATATCGCAGTAAGGTCTTTGATGTTGGTCGTTGTGTTGCCAGTGACGACGTACGGAACCGAGACGGTTGCTCACTATAAGGTCACCCAAAGAGCTATAGAGCGTGCTAAACTCGGGATTTTCCTACGTGATAGAATCAGAAACAAGCTTAAAATACATAGTTCAAAGAATCGCTACAATAAAGTGGTAGTGGGTGGGGCACATAGCTCGTAGAATGGACCGCCGTTGGTAGTAAATTTCTTTAGTGGCAACTGCGCACCGGAAGATGTACACTTTCACTCGGATAGAGCAACGACCTGGTAAAGGTCGCAGGAAGCCGCTAGATGTGGGCAGCGCAGGCCCGGTCGTTGTAGAAATCCTTGGAGGAGGCTTATCTTCAGGTGACTCTTTACAAATCACAGAGAATGCTAAATGATATTGAACTCGCTTACCTAAGGAATCGTAGCAAGCATACTTACAATAGATCTAGCCTTGTCGTCCATCTCAGATTGGACGCTGTTTGTCTCAGCTCCACTTCCACCGCTGACAGTACTCAGTCTGCCTGATGACGACGAGCCTGGGAAGAAAATATTTGGATACATAAATAAACTCTTATTTGTTATCTTTCATAAAAAAACGAGATAGTAAAAACGAACTTACTATCGCTCAAACTACTGTTGGGTCTTGTGCTGCCATTTCTTTTCTCAATCGTGCCGTTAGTGTTGTCGTGATCTGAAAAGAATTTCAAATATTTAGTCTGTATTATGTAATACTTATGATTACTATTACACGAAATCATTAAAACTTACGTTTCTTGCTCTTGGAGAACATTTTCTTCACTCTCTCGAACGGCGTGGGTCGTTTCATATTATCTTTGATCTTCTGTTGGATTTTATCGTATTCATCGCGCATCTTGTTCAGTTGCTCCTGTTTTTCCTTCAGAGACTGCTGCGTCTCGTTTCTGTTCTTCCATTCCATGACCAACTTCTCCACTTCGGATATAGTGAACACGTTATTTTTGAAGTCGTTAATAATTTCAGCTAATTCTTCTTGTCCTGTCAGTGGGAAGTTGTCCTTTCCAGACTTGACGCTTCCGCTGCTGCGGTGATCTCTCGCGGTCAACGTTATTTGGCTTATATCACTAGTTGGTGTATCAATGGTAAATGCTTTGGCTTCTTCGGTGGGTGAGTACAGGAATATATCGGATTGATGCGTGATCAGTCGTGAACTGTTTGCATACAAATTGTTCGGTCGGAATTTTGGACTCTCTACTTTGATATTCGATGGCTGTATCAAGTAATCGTGTTCGATGGCTTGTTGTATTCTCGCTTCTGTGTCAAATAGGAATGGGGATTCGTTTTGATAGAGTTGCTCCTTCGTTCTCGGTATTTTCAATGTGGGTCGTGTCTTTTCAACGTCTTTAGTATTTTCGACCTCTTCAGTCTTTTCTAAAGTTTCCTCAAGGTTCTGCGTGCAAACCTCGCTAAACGGGTCAGTAGATAGTTCTTCGCTTTCAGTCTTTCGTATGGGCGAGTCGACGGTGTCGCAAGTTTCTACAATGCGTAAATCGTCTTGATGTTTGACATCCTCTTCGGCTTCCTCTTTGTCGTTGTCCGACATGTTCTTCAAGTAGTAGTACATGTTGGAAAATTCGTTGATTTTCTGAAACAAATATATTATTAATAATATTGAATGTTGTTGTTGCAACAGTTTTTTGTACAAAATAATAGTGACTAGTAAAGAAACAGCTGGATACATATGGCTGAGGATCGCATTAAGTGGTTAGTCCATTCGCATCACACCCGGAGGTCGCGGGCTTGATTCCTGGTGTGGTCTAAGGTAAGACTAAGGTTGGTTGGTGGTAGGGCATTTCCTAACCCCGCTTGACTACCACCAACCTGTCTAATTCTCGCCGCAAAACATTATGGTTAACAGCATTAACAGCATAAATAAAATAAGTTGCCCATTACGTTGAGGAATCTTAGTAAGCCCGCTTTCATCTTCGTCATCATTATCATCATTTATAATGGTAAGTTACTTATGAGGGGAGACAGCATGAATACCGGCATGAAGATAAGATAGCCAGTTCTCCATTGCGTTTGGAAATGTTTGGTAAGCCCGATTTTATTTCGGTATCATTGGCACTCATCAGGTGAGATGATGCCAAGTGCTTACCAATTGTCTATAAAGAATCGTTTGTAACAGACGTAGAGGTGGTTGATTGATACTAACGAGATGATCAGCGAGCACGTCAGCCAGTCTGTGGTGCTTGTGGTCGCGCGCCAGGTCGGCGGGCGTCCTGTGGCGGGCGTTGCGCAGCGCCACCGCCGCGCCGCCCCCCGGGCACTCCAGCAGCTGCCAGCACAGACGTTCCAGACCGAAGCGCGCCGCCCAGTGCAGTAAGGTTGGATACTCCTCGCCACCTGTCGCAAAATTTGTATAATAAATTTTAGCAAAGATAGAGTGTTGAAAAAGTTACGTGTGATACTTTAAAGAGTAACTTTGTATCGAGTTTATTAGGTACAGGAAAAAAAAATCTTGAAAAAAACGGGTAAATTTTTAATAGCTGACTCTATTCTATTTGGTGTATATGTCGCAGACATGTAGTGTAATTCGTCATTTTACAAATGGTCAGGCAAATTGTAAAATGCCATACGCAGATTTCTGCTACCCAGGGGACTGTACTATAAATCAAACCTAACCGAACCTAACATCGCTCGCTTCGCTCGCTCATTTACAATCTGCATACGGCATTTTAAAATTTGCCTGGCTTGCATTTTACAATCTGCGTACAGCATTTTACAATTTGCCTGACCGTGTATATACGGACGAATTATTACAATTCGCCTGATAATTAGCTAAATCGGAGAAGTATTTATATGTCCTTGGCCCGTTGGTTTACAATCCGCTCCCAGACCGAGTGAAGGATGCACCATCACACCTGGCATTTAAGGTATGGCTAAAGTCGTGGTTGTTTTTTGTTAAGTATGTATTATGTATGTAATTTTTTTTTCTTGAATTACCGACGTAAATTTGCTTTTGCCAACAAATTCTTGTATTGTATTGTACAATTGGCCTGACCGTTTATATATGGACGAATTATACAATTTGCCTGATCATTTGTAAAATGACTAATCATACATTCGCTTGCTCTGTTTACAATCTGCTTACAGCATTTTACAATTTGCCTGACCGTTTATATACGGACGAACTATACAATTTGCCTGACCATTTGTAAAATGACTAATCATACATTCGCTTGCTCATTTTACAATCTGCGTACAGCATTTTACAATTTGCCTGACCGTTATATACGGACGAACTATACAATTTGCCTGACCATTTGTAAAATGACTAATCATACATTCGCTTGCTCATTTTACAATCTGCGTACAGCATTTTACAATTTGCCTGACCGTTTATATACGGACGAATTATACAATTTACCTGACCATTTGTAAAATGACTAATCATACAATATGTCTGCCACATATAAACAATGAACTTTTTTACCTATCGACTTTTATATTTTTTAGATTCGTAACGATTTTGTTTTACAAGCAATATTCATGTTTTGCAAAGGGTACCTACATAAAATTTTATCTAAACGACCCTAACAAAGTAAACAAATTATTTCCTTTCCTCCATTCATCCTCACGCTCGTCCCTATAAATAGGTCGCCCAATGAATGTGTCCCTACGCACTTAATTAGCGTCGCAATAAACTTCCTTGCTAATTGGACAAGATTAATTGACTTCCTACTCGCTGGACGCATCCGCTATAGGGTTGAGTTACTGGAGGAAGCCAACAGGTTGACGCGAATTCGTGTGTCTTATACACTGTTTTACCTAATTTGATTTT
Organism: Coleophora flavipennella; assembly: GCA_947284805.1. Classification (NCBI taxonomy): domain Eukaryota; kingdom Metazoa; phylum Arthropoda; class Insecta; order Lepidoptera; family Coleophoridae; genus Coleophora; species Coleophora flavipennella. The sequence goes on from OX369276.1 coordinate 2,199,101, forward strand.
GTTTTGTCTGACTAAAATACTATGTTGTGTAACGAGGGCCGTAAAAGGCAATAGACTATTTTACCGTATAAAAAATAAATTAAAACACACTATTCAATAAATAGCCGCCTCCATGGCGTAATGTTTAGTCCATTCGCTTCACACCAGGAGGTCGCGGGTTCGATTCCCGTGGGGTCAACTTGTAAGACTCGGTTTGGTTGGTGGTAGGGCATTTATAAGCCCGCCTGGCTAGTTACCACCATCTTATCTAAGTCTTGCCGCCAAACATCAGTGTTAACAAAATTGATGTGTTCCGGCTTGAAGATAAGATAGCCAGTTCTCCATTGCGTTGGGGAATCTTGGTAAGCCCGCTTCCATCTTCGGCATCATTATCACTTACCATCAGTTGAGATAATGCCAAGGGCTTACCAATTATATAGAATAAAAGAAAAAAAACATTTTTTCTAGGCTTAGCATTGCTTACTGTGGAAATTGATTTCAGTTTCTACTCACTGGACACGTCTGCTTTGGGGTTGAACTGCTCGGCGGAAGCCAGTAGGTTGAAGTGCGGCGGAATGTTCTTCTGGAATGCGTTCAGCATCCAGCTGTCCAGCTGTTCCTTACTGGTTGTTTTGAAGCCAAGCGTCTAGAAAAAAACATGTTTAATTAAATATGACGTTCACGCATTTTTTTGCCCACAATTAATAAGCCATTGGCATAATCTCACCTGATGGTAAGTGACGATGATGCCGAAGACAGAAGCGGGCTTACCAATGTTCTGGATTTCGTGAAATCGCTAATTTTTTCACGTGGTAACTTCCTTCCTTACGGTCCTAAGGCCATTCTGAGCTAAACTACACATTGGTTAAAGTTCATTCCTCTGTCAGCATAGGCATAGACTTGTCCACGCATAACTCTCGGCTGTTTGAAGGATACTACCAACCAGGGTAAATATTATTATTTGTACCTGGCACATAAACTCGAGGGGATGGTCCGAGGCTCGCAACAGTTGATCCAGCTCCCTGAGGCGGCTCTCGCACTTGATTTGCCGCCGGCCCAGCGACTGGCCATTCTTGCTCACGCGCACCCATATCAGCATAGACACTTCAAGGCACGACTCTGGTACAAGTAAGTCGATTATGTCATATATGGCTATTTAGGAATAATCATTTTGCTTTGGTTGGTTCTCTTAGAGCTGTGAAGATGACTGATTGATATTAATTAACTCTTAAAAGAATGAGAGACTAAGCTCTGATTTCGGATGCTTTTTAATTTTTTTATTCACAATTGTTAAGCCCTTGGCATCATCTCACCTGATGGTAAGTGACGATGATGCCGAGGATGGAAGCGGGTTTACCAAGATTCCCCAATGCAATGGAGAACTGGCTATCATATTTTCAAGCCGGAACACATCAATGTTGTTAACACTGATGTTTGGCGGCAAGACTTAGATAAGATGGTGGTAACTGGCCAGGCGGGCTTAGAAAATTCCCTACTACCAATCAAACCGAGTCTTACAAGTTGACCCCACCGGGAATCGAACCCGCGACCTCCTGTTGCGAAGTGAATGGACGAACCATTACACCACGGAGGCGGTTAAGCTCGCTGTAGCGGTGTCTATAAGTGTTTTTGTGTTTACCTACCGAAGATTATTATGACACAAATTATATGTTTCGTCTTTGGACAGACTTTTTCCTTTCTTGACCACGTAGTACGCGGTACGTGCGTAACGTAGGGTGGAGGAAGTATTGTTATTACTAAAGAAGTCTTTCCAATTTTCATGAAAATGTGTTCTACATTATTAACATATACCAAAAAACCAAATATCTCAATGGGGGATCGGACTGCATCAAAAATAAAATCTGAAATATGGTTTCCTAAATTTCTCTCCTCTTGAAGTTTCCAAAAACCTTACTTGTGTTGTTTTTATATCACGTCTTCAATTTTTAATTGATCAAATTCACAAAATAAGTTCGTCAATGACGCTTAAAATCTTTGACGTCACTTGTGGGTGTTTCAAACATTTTTAAAACAAAATTTAGTTTTTGACAGATCATAAAAAGTTACTCAAATGACTAGCTTTCCGATCCCTTATTCCGTCTCCATCCGTCACGCTTGGCTCTGGAAGCTAAATCCTTAGCCCGATTGGGACTAGGAATTTGAGAGATTTAAATTATTTAATCGACGAATTATCAAAAGTTGCTTCGTACCGTCAAAATTAGCTGTCATACTACAAAACTGTTTTTTTTTTCTTAAAAACGGCTCTAAAGATTTTAATGAAACTTCTCACAAATGGTGGGAGCTGTTCAATTGTCATGTATTACGAATAAGTATATGTATATTTGGTCATGCAACATTATGTCGTAATCAAAATTATTACAGTGTTTTTTAATTGTTTGAAATAAAATATTTGTATAAAAAAAATGAAAAAATTGACGAGAAAGTTCAGCGCGAGCTGCCGATGCCGTACAGTTGATTTGTTAATTCTAATCGTCTTTTTCATCATCATCATATCAGCCGAAAAACGTCCACTGCTGGACAAAGGCCTCCCCCAAGGATTTCCACAACGACCGGTCCAGCGCTGTCCGCATCCAGCGGCTTCCCGCGATCTTCACCAGGTCGTCGGTCCAACGCGTGCGAGGCCTGCCTACGCTACGTTTTCCGCTGCGTGGCCGCCACTCGAGAACTTAACTCCCCCAACGGCCATCTGTTCTACGAGCTATTTCATACGTCTTTTTCGCCAGCAATTTTCCCGGTCTTAAATTTACCTGGTATATCAAACTGTAGCGTGTACGGATTCCTTTTCTTAAACGTCGGTATCTGAATGACCTCGCCCTTTTTGTCGACCATTATTTTAATGCTGTCTTCCTCTCGGATGGGGTCGTTGAGCAGCGCTATCACGCGGCTTTGGCCCTGAGAAACAACTTAAACACTGATAACGCTGTTTTGGACATTTCTCAGAATCACACTACATTTTGTATCTCTCTATTGTAACTCCATTTACAACTATCATTACGCAAGACTTAATTTAAATTCTATTAGTTGGTGTTAGAGTCCAAACGTAGGTAATTTCGTTAGTATAATGTATGTATAGTTACAAATGTTTTATCGACACTTATTAAATAGATGCGTTTTGTATAGTTAACTGTTTATCATTTAAACACACTGATGTTTTACAATTTATGGTCCTTCTAGCCGCATTGCATGTACCATGTACCTATAAGTAAAATGGTTTTTCTTCTTCGTTTCTGATGAAAGCACAATCTGATGACTATGTACATATTAGATAAAATGGTAATAGATATTTTTGAACTTACGATTTTAACTTTCTTTGGCACAATAGAGAAGCTGGTACGGTCTGTGGCCGTGTCTTTGCAGTCTTTGGTGCGCAGTATACCGACTGCAGCGGTTAGGAATGTGTCCACGAAAGACGTGTCTTTTTCGCTCACTGACATCATCTGCCATTGGTCTATGTTCGGGTAATCTGCAAAAAGATGCCATACCCATTAGGTCTAATCATCAATCATTGAAATATATTAACCATATTTTTATAGCCTAAAGAGTTACTGTATTACCATCACAATTATTAGCTACAACTTGATTCTTCTCAACGCCTAACAGCATGACTAGGATTTTGTCTACTTTGAATGTATTTTCAGTGCCAACATCCTTCTTCAGATCTGACAGCTTCGTAACTAAATTGGGGCAAAGGATCACAATCTGTAGTTGTGCCTTGGCAAATTTGTCCAGTTTCTCTTGAGATTGCTCGTCACCGAAAAGGATTTCTTCAACTGTTACTGGAGTGACTCTGTAGTGGTGGCGCGCCCGCTGAGACATGATTTTGTCAAAGCTTGCGACGAGGTAGTCGGACCACAACGCGCTTTCAGGAGACCCTGAGCTCCACAGTATCGCGATATCCTCCATTTCTGAAACAAAGACAGACGGGTAATCTCTGGATTTTTAATCAATGTTTTCCACTTTTCTGAATTACACTTGCACAATATCAATATCGGTCCACTGGTTTGACTATTACTTCATAACTCATCACAAAGTCACGAAAGTAAAAGTATGTACCTACAATATTACTTCTCTGCATTTCCTTTCATAACATCTCAACTCAGACCGGACAGACAAGTACTTATATCAGTAACATAATCTATAATCTTAACAAAATCTGAATCAACAAGGCGACGATTGAACGCATCATGTAATGCAGGCGATGCATAACATATAACTCACAAATAAGCCCGTGACGTGACGGGCATGAAAGGAAGTTTCTGTGGAGGGATAATCAAGGCATGAACGCTGTCTTGTCGGTATACGGTCATTGGCTGGACCCCAGGAGACGACGGCTCTAAATCATCGGACTTCAACATTTATGGAGCTTTATCTTCAGTGGATAGGTTGCCGATAGCTAAACTATAAATCATGTTTGTATTATCGTTTTAATTATACATACGAGTATTTGACTTTAAACGGAGAAGGAAGTAAAAAGAAGAAACGAATTGTTTATTTACTTAACTTATACTTTCCAAAGTTATTTTGAACTAACTTTTAGTAGGTAAGTTTTATTTGAAAGTTTATATTTTCTATTGTTATTTGTCTCATGTTACATTTTAAAAGAATCAAACTGTTTAATGAGAAATTTTTAAATGATCATTGTTAACTGATGTCTCATTCTGACACTAATTGGATTGTAAAGCTCAACTTAATGCTGTTTCGTAGAAAGCCAATATAACAACAAAAACTATAACGCTGCCCTAAAAACACACTTACATATTCCTTCCATACAACTTGACTCGAGCGAACATACGTATGCTATTAATGTTTTATAGCGTGCAGGCTGCGCATATATACGCGCTGTCTGCTTACAAAATATACTATGCACCGCGCGCACTGCGCACCGGAAACTCCTACGAACCCACCTCTGCCGCCAAATGAAGACGCGACTAAATGTAATATCCGTTTCCTAAATAGACAAACGTCTATCTGCGCTTGCGTCGCCCAGAATAACTATAGCCGATTAGAAGCACGCGGCAAATGTGTATGCAGTTATGTTCGCGTGTGAACTTTGATTGCATTATAACGGTGTCGTAAAACCAAGGGTGCTTAGTGTGAATTAAATATTGGTACCATCTGTTCTAGTGCATATACTGCAATACCTCGGTTTACGCGAAGGATGCGTTCCGATCAATTTCGCGCTAAGCAAAATACGTGTATAACGAGGTCAATGAAATAACAAGCAAAATAAATTAATGATTATAGGCAATAAAATTTACTTTTATTGCCTATAAGCTTACAAAAAAAACTAAATATCTATATATTTTAATTTTTAGAGAAATACTCATCTAACGTTTTTTGAATAGGTAGAATTTGCGCGCTTACGCTTAGGTTAAATTTTTTCGTAGCAAGTAACACCGTTTTCTATGGATTGCCGCAGATATAAAAAACACGGTTGACATTACTGTCCGAACTTTCCAACATCTCTAAACCAGAATATATTTTTGATTTTTTATAATAGCGCGAATTTCAAAAACCGCGTTATAACGAAATCGCGCAAAGTGAGGTCGCGTAAACCAAGGTATTACCGTACTAGGTACACTGATACTAGGTACATATAACCGGTTTCTATCTGGTAATTGTAATACAATCAAATTAGCTTACATATTAGCCAGAGCACAGATTAGTTATGGGCCAGAGAAGCTGATATTAAACAAACGCTCTCTGTAAAGCTGTTTCATCAGCGCGTTACTATAACGGGATTAAAATCCAGAACCCTTCCTTTCTAAAACACTCAACGCACACCGCAAGTAAGTACTTACAGATACAACTATTTTTATCGACCCAAGACATGAGTGAGTAGTTTTTGGGAAGTGAGTGGCCCTTCCATGGCATGGTACATTTGGGAAACAGGGCGTGTCCAGCCAGTCAGTCCACTGCGTTCGGTTTTCAGTTCAGCGGTCAGCCCTTTGATGCGACGACTGAAATATTGCAGTTTCCTACAAATGGACGCGATGGGTATGGGCAGCTTTTTGATCTAACGCTTCCCGTTTCTCGCTACTGGAATGGGTTGGTAAACTTTGTTTGAGATTTGATACATCTGGGTAAAGTTCGAGATAATGGATCATTTAGTTAGTACCTATAGACACGTCATAGTCCCTTCTAAGAAAGTGTGTCCTACAGATTATATGTAGCTGTTATCTAAAATCTATTAAACCTTAGAAACCTCTACGAGTTGTTATCGATTAGAGCTAGAGGTAACTGAACTGAGTTAGGTCAATTTTCTGGAAACTCTACGTTTGCGTAGTGGAAGTTTGTAAGGCAAACTTGATCAATTTATTAAAGTGTTTGAGTTTCCACCACTGAGCGGCATTAAGCTCATTTAAGCTGTTAATGGGTACAGTTTAGTCTTTCCAAGTTATTTGTTTGGGTGGGTATCTACCCAAATTTACTAAGTGTAATAAATATGGCCGGTTTACAGGATCCCTAAGTGATTTTCACATCGATTCGAAAAAAAAATGGTTTACCCAACCAGCAAATCGTTGCTCTATAGAAGGGATAAGAACGTTTCAGAGGTGCTAATCGGTAGTCCCATAAGGGTGATAAAAACGTTGTATATACCCGAAAGTGGCGCATTTATAAAGCCATTTGGTGTTATTGTGTTGTTGTAGCAGCAATTTAGATGCCATTTAGACCTATAGAAGAGTACATCTATAGAATCGCGATGCTGTTATAGAGCGAACTAGTGGTATAAAAGGAACCGCGATGCTTTTATAGCACGAAATTGTGTTATAATAGTAACTACAAATCTTTTATAGCGCGAAGTTGTGATGTAAGAGCCACCGCGACGCTATTATAGTACAAAATGGTAAACCGTGTAGAACTTCTATTGCATCTTTGAGTTTTGGAGTGAAAGAACAAGAATATTAAAATATTATTCATAATAACGATAGAAACAATCATCGTGACCATTCATTTTTGTTACGTTGTAAATTATGTTAGGTACTTAAATTGACTTGTGAATGAAATTTGACTGATAGATTATATGCATGATTACGGTGTTTTTTTAATACCCCCCTCGAATTATTGAGTTTTAAGTAATTAAAAACTAATTTTACACCAGGTTGCTGCATAGGGTGCGAAATAGTAACTCCGTGGCTACTATACGTCCGCAATACAGTTCTTGAATTCTGACAACTGTTATATCATAATGGATTTAATTAGGGTTCCCCGATGTAAATAGTAAAACCGGAATAATATTACGGAAAACATACTATGTTTTCTTGTATTTTTTAGTGTAAATTAAAAGATCGACAATGGTCATCGTACTGGATGTTGACAAGTTTCTTACTAGACATGATTTCGAGCAACTTAATGAAATGGAATGGCCATGGACACTGACTCATTTTATATTATCGAAAAAATGTTTCGCCTGTGGACTTAGTACAGATTGTACTTTACGAAATCACTTTATCATACAAAAAAAACATGCAAATATTGAAAGACGTCAATGATTTCTGGTGCAGGGATTGTCGTATTACGGCCATTTATGATCATTACATCTGTGATGAATGTGAAGTCTGTGCTCATGCCACATAAATCCTTTTTTTTTGTTCTTATTCTGAGTCCGTTGTCTTAATCTTTTTTTTCTTTTAACTGTATCGTAGACATACCAGCTCACAAAAAATAATGGAAGTACTTAATACCTACCTATTTGTACTACCTACCTAGCGTAAATCCATAATTAATAAAAAGAACCCTTCAATTATGTACGATACGGCGCTGACAAAATGGCAGATTTTTGTTCTTTTAAAGTGAAAGAAACTCTCTTATAGGTCGTATATCTCTCTTAAGTGTCGCATTTTACTACATTTATACGCCGTTTTTGCTATGTAACAGAGCTACCAACTCTTTTATACAGTAAATCAGTCCTTTAACTACGAGCATTTAGCTATTACATCACTGCGTTATAGTGGATAGAAAAACACTAATATAGTTCAATTAAGCTACAAAGAGGTGATATAAAACTCGGTTATATCACCTAATTGCTCTATTATGGAGTTTTAGCAACCATGAATATTCACAGTGCTATAATAACAATAAGGAATACCATTACAACACTAAATTGTCCTGTTGTCGATTTTTTGGCGCTGCTATAGGCATGGAACTATAAAGGTTACCCTGGAATCGTATATTGCACCTATTTGCTTAAAAAAAGGGTTTACCAACTCTGTTATACGCTAATATCGCTCTGTTATCGCTGTATTAAAATCTGGTAAAGTGCTACTCTATAAATGTCGTATAAAAAGGTGATATAAACGTTTACATCACCTAATTATGCAACAAATTTGCTGTGTATGACTACAGAGCAAAATCATCTCATTAAACGCTGTTATATAACAAGCTTGTCACCGCGACGCTGCTATACATATTTTAAAAAGCTTTTTAGTGATGTAAGTTATTGTTATAGGACGTCTTTGCTGGTTGGGTAGTCATCATCATCATCATGTCAGCCGAAAAACGTTCACTGCTGGACAAAGCCCAAAAAGATTTCCACGACGACCGGTCCTGTGCTGCCCGCATCCATCGGCTTCCCGCGATCTTCACCAGGTCGTCGGTCCACCGCGTGGGAGGCCTGCCTACGCTACGTTTTCCGGTGCGCGGTCGCCGCTTGAGAACTTAACCGACATAGCTCACAGAATCGTTAAATTGAAGTGGCAGTGGGCAGGGAAAACAGCTCGTAGAACAGATGGCCGTTGGGGTAATAAAGTTTTCGAGTGAGTTTAGTACTCTCAAATAATTATATATTTAAAAAAACAGATTTTATATATTTCGTTGTATGAACTTGGATAATGCATTAGCACATGAGTTCCAGAATAACTGTGATTAATATGACGATATTTTAGTATCGACATACACTTTTTCTATAAGATTATTTCTCTATATTTGCTACAACAAAACGACAACTAAATCTTAAAATGCCTAAGTAGGAAATGAGAGTCATCGATGGATGATAAAAAACAGTGTTGATTGTTTTGTTTTTCTTTTTCCTATATTGTTCGTACTTCACCATTTGGTCGCATAATGAGACATGATTGTGTTTTAGAGAACTTAAAATATGATGTTGAACCGTCGGTTGACAGATTGCATCTAATGATCTACTCGTTCCTTTCCCTCTAATATGGTTGATGGAAGCGATGGCTGACTCTCGCGTTATAGGTACTCTTACTGCTCTTGTCTTTTGATTTTTATTTAAATAACTTCTCGTGTCATATTGTTTTCATGTTCCAATGACATAATCTGGTTTATTTCAAGGATCGAATTTTGACGTTATTAACTAATGATTGTTTATTTCTTGATTTTTCACAAATGACTAGGTATATGTTATTATTATTTTATGAATGTCAGGAAAAGTTTAATTTGCACCTATTTTGAATAAATACCTTGAATTGAAAAAAAAATAATTGAGTTGAATTACTCAACATACAGATGGCCGTTGGGTGTAAAGTTCTCGAATGGCGACCGTGCACTGGAAAACGTAGCGTAGGTAGGCCTCCCACTCGGTGGACCGATGACCTGCCGATGGCAGCGCGGAACCGGTCTTCATGGAAATCCTTGGGGGAGGCCTATGTCCAGCAGTGGACGTCCGTCGGCTGATATGATGATGATGACTCAACATACTACAAATACTCACTAGGTGACCACCCTGAGAAAACTTTTTCTTAATTCGATGGATTTTCCTGATACTTTTAGAGCAAATTGTAAAATGGTCTGAGTTTAGAGAATAGGTACTACACGGTGTTGGTGGTTGAAGTGAAGGTAACGTAGTGAATGAATATTACATGTTATTATGAGTAAATCTTTACTAATATTATAAATGTGAAAATGTGTTTGTTACCTTTTCACGCTTCAACACCTTAACCAATCTTGATGAAATTTGGCATGCAGGTAGCCTGTGTCACTGGGAAGGACATAGGCTACTTTTTATTATCTCGTGAAATTAGCATAGTCCGATGTAATTCCTGAGGGAACTAAAAAAAATACTCTTTTATGCTTAATTACTTTAACATCGCAACGGAACAATGGATTGTTGTGATTTTTTGCACAGAAATGGTTGAAGAAGATGAACATAAAATGACATAATTTACTAATTAGTATATTCTAACATAAGTTCCCGAGGGATCTGGGGTAAAACTGCTTTCCACGCTCGCGCACGTCGGCATCGCAACGAAGCAATGAAGTGATTGAAGTGATTTTATGTATATAAATGGTTGAGCGGTGGGAAATGACAGAAACTGTTAATCAGAATAGCCCGATATCGTTCCTTGAGGATATGAGGAAAACCCATGACCACGCTCGCGAGCCGCTTGCGGCTCGCGCACCACACCCTAAAAGAAAGTCATAAAAACTATGACCACGCAGGCGAAGCCGCGGGCTAAAGCTAATAAAAAATAATTGCAATCTTGTTAGCTGGTGACTAATGAGTAATGACTGAATAATTTTCCAGGAACCTCGCAAAAAAATCTTGGACGAAAGTTGTTGGATAAGGCTCGCTCGTGTAGAAGTTTTTTTTTTTTTTGTGAACTGATTCCTCCATGTTTTTATTGAGGGAATGTTTTTCAGTTCCATTAGCTGAATCACTAGCTAAGAGGTTTGCAGTAATGTACCAGTGACTCTGTATTTATCAGTAGTTTTTTTAAAAAAACTCATCCAGCCAGACAGAGCAACCTGATTGAAGTTCTGCTTAGCGCAAAGACGTGAAGCGTGATTCATCGCGACATTAAAATAAACGTTTCACTCCTTTTTCTCTGGCCTCTATTCACCCGATGGTCCCGATGCCCTGACCACTGAATCATAACATTCTGACATAGCGCCACAATTAAAAAACGCCTTAAAACTGTTTAAGATTTTTACCAGACACGTTTGTGGTAGAAACATTTTTCAGAACTGTGAGATTCGGATGGCACACAAAATAAAATTTACAAGCTTTTATTTAACTTGCAATGTATATGTATGTTTGTTCGGGTGGAATCTTCCAACTCAATTTTTAAGCAGATGTTTTAAACAGATTGGGTTGAAATTTTAAAGTGAAACTTTTATTACATCGTCTCGAATTTTTTCGTCTGTGTCGCGTGACGGTCGGTATGATCGTTTCGTCCTCTGTAACGTAGCTCCAAGATGAGAGCAGCCATGATCGTTTCGTGCTCTGTAAATGTCTATAACGTGAAAAAAAAATTTTCACTTTTACCGTGGTTTCATAAAACCACACACTCTTTTTTGTATACACTTTCAGTTTGGATGACAATACATGGTTAACGGTGTAACGTCATTCTAAATCCAACATGGCGGCGCACCCAAGATGGCGGACTATAGTTATTTTTAATGCGCTCCTATAATATGGGTATCAAATAAAAGGGTTTGCTGAGAAAAATACGAAATAATTGAAGATTTTCAAATCAATGCTTGTACTTAAAAGTTTTTAGGTCCTTCGAAAATTATTGTAACATGCGTTTACATCTTGATTTACTTTTAAGGTGTTGTACCTACCTTAAAAGAAAAAAACCGGCGAAGTGCGAGTGAGACTCGCGCACCGAGGGTTCCGGAATACCACCACCAAGTATAACATTGATAAGTATTCATTTCAAACAAAAGATATCAACGCCATCGACAAAAATGCAAGTTTTAGGGTTTTGTCAAAAGGTAAAACGGAAACATTACAGGATAACTCGTGTGCCTGTCTGTCTGTCCGTCTGTCACAGCCAATTTGCTCCGAAACTACAAGAGTTGAAATTTGGTACACATGTAAGTTGGTGACCCAAATACCAATAAAATAATCGCAATAAAATATCAGCTGATCGACCAATTTTGTGCATTTTAGTATGGGGGGTCAAATTTTTTTTTTCAGTACGAACTATGGGTTCCTTGGGGAAAGTTGTTTAGTATTATGAGTAGAACCTCCTGTTAACAGATCCTACAACAATTTTGTTACACCTGTATATCGACGTATGGTAGATTTTTCTTTTATATATATAAATATTCTTTATTGCACACAGATATTTACATGAAAAACAATTAGAAAGGACATATACAAAGGTGGACTTATCTCTATAAGAGATCTCTTCCAGCCAACCTTACCGGGTGTTATGAGAATTTAAAGGACGGGGGGCAAACCTATGTGTACCTAAAATTAAATAAAATACTAAATATAATATAATGTAAACTAACCTGATCTACCTACATAAATAATACATACCGATAGTAAATAATTTAATAATATACATAATACATACCTAAAAATAGAATACTTACTATTTGTACTAAAATTAAATATATACAAATAAACTTACACGTTTTGTAGGGAAAGAAGATGCTCTTTAAGTTTGATTTTGAAAGAGTTAACAGAGGGGCAGTCGCGAATGTTGGCGGGTAATTTATTCCAGAGGTTCGCAGCTTCAACAGTGAACGAGTTGTAGAAGAATTTGGTATTGCAGCGGGGAACTACTAGAGTTTTGGTGACGCATAAACGTCTGGGTGGGGAAGGCACGGGTAGTAGGTGGAAACGGGAACGGAGATATTCAGGACAGGAAGGATTTTTAAGGATTTTGTACATGAGTGTGAGGATATGTAGATTACGACGCTGACGAACAGGGAGCCATTTAAGCCGAGCGCGATATTCAGAAATATGGTCGAACTTTCGCAAGCCGAACACAAACCGAATGGCGAGATTTTGTAAGCGCTCGAGCTTATTAAGGAGCTCCTCAGTGGCGTCCAAATAACATACATCCGCATAATCGAGCAGCGGTAACAGAAGAGTTTGGGCGAGCATAATTTTTGTTTTATGAGGCAAAAAGAACTGGAGTCGCTTAAGGGAGTGGTAAGAAAAATGCATACGCCTGCTAACGTCATTGATGTGAGAGGACCACGACAGGTTGGAGTCCATGATAAGACCCAAATTCCGGGTCTTCTCAGTGAACGGTATCGCAACGCCATCGTAGCATATTGAGGGTAAGCACTGATCCAAGCCACCCCTCAAGCGACTGCTACCGATAATGATAGACTGCGATTTGGAAGGGTTAATCACGAGACCGAAAGATTTAGCCCATTTCTGTACCGCTGCTAGATCAGCATTGATGGAGTTGATGGCGACTGAGGCCTCGGAAACAGGGAAGTGGGCATAGATCTGCAGATCATCGGCATAAAGATGAAACTGGCAAGTGAGCACTTTAGTGATCTGGTTGATAAATATCGAAAAAAGAAGAGGCGATAGAACTCCACCCTGAGGTACACCAGCTGATAGCTCACACCAATCCGACAGCGATTCGTCTGTTTTTACACATTGGCGCCGTCCTCGGAGGTAGGAATCAAACCAGGGAATAATTAAGTCAGGAATATGGGATGATTTGAGGATACCTAGGAGAATATCAAAGTCTACCGAGTTAAATGCATTGCTGAAATCAAGTAGAGTTACCAACGTAAGTTTTTTATTATCCATTACGTAACGGATGTCATCAGTGACGTTCAGCAATGCACTAACCGTACTATGATGGGGACGAAAACCGGACTGAAAAGTGCTGAGAAGGTCATTCCTACAAAGATATTTGTAAAGCTGGTGGTGCACACAACCTTCTAGCACCTTGGATAGGATAGGAAGAATGGAGATAGGACGATACTGGGAAAACGAACTGGGGTTGGGTTTTTTAGGAAGAGGGATAACATGAGCCAGCTTCCACGCACTTGGAAATGTATTCGAGGATAAAGATATGTTCATGATGTGAGTAATAACCGGGACTACACTGTCCAAGATTGGAAGCAGCATTTCACGGCTCAAACTATCACTACCCACTGCCCTCGTCGAGATCGCTGCAATACTTCGCCTAACATCAACCTCGAACAAATCGGTAAACACGAATGGGTCACAGTCAGGCAGAGGCAAGTCGGCCAGGGAGCGTAGAGATGCAGATTTGATAGGCTCATCTAGTGTGACTGGGGGAGTCGAAAAATGACGGTTGAGGTCATCCAGGTTCAGTGCGCCACATTGTCTATCAGAGCTCCCGCCCACTCCTAGTGTCTCTAAGAAGCGCCATGTTTGTGCCGGGGAGATGTTTTGTAAACTGCTGTGAATGTAGCGACGTTTAGCATCTCTGCACATCCGATTACAACTATTGCGAATCTTCTTGTATGCGACAAAATTTTGATTAGTAGGGTCCTTTTTATGTTTCACTTTGGCCCTGTCGCGTTTAGCCATTATACGCTTAAGATCTGGAGTGAGCCAAGGTGCAGGAAAATGCTTCACACGGACAGGTCGCAGAGGGGCGTGAATATCAAATAGTTCATGAAGCATGGTATTTAAAATGTCTACTTTATTGTCAACGGAAACGGCTGCATACAAGGACGACCAGTCTAGATTTGCTGCGTCTTCCTTTAGTCGGTCCACGTCCATATCTCGGAAATTCCGACGAAGGACGACCTTACCTTTGCGCTTGGGAGGCCGCACTTTATAAGAAAGATGGATTAGATCGTGGTACGAAAATGGAGCGGTCAGCTGTCCATGTGATGCAACCAAACTGTCCTTGGAAACAATCGCTAAGTCAATTAGAGATGGCCTGGAATTTGGGTAATGGTGTGTAGCATAAGACGGGAGTATTTTCAGGTCAAGGCCTGAAACCACTTCCTGCAGGCTGCGACACCTGCAATCGTTTTTCAACTGACAGGTATTCAAGTCACCCATCAGTATGACATGATCATAATCAGCACGGTGAGCTGCCAAAATGGTTTCCAGAGAGTTAAAATAGTTTATTTTATCGCTAGGACAATAAAGTACACCAAGAAGTAATTTCGTGTGATGCACTGTGATTTCCACAAGGAGATGTTCAAGAGATGCAACATAAGGCAATCCGCTTGAGGACTGACTCACAATAGCACTTGGGATGTCAGCGCGAAGATAAATACACACACCACCACCCCCACAGCCAGTTCTGTCATTGCGCAGTATTTTGTAACCCGGAAGTGCACAGAGCGTCGACGGCAAGGAAGGTTTCAACCAAGATTCAGAGACGAGTATCACATCAGTACACTGGTTACCGAAAGTAACGATTAGATCCGTGTAATGGCCGACCAGACTCTGGGCATTGATATGCACAAGCTTTAGGCATTTCTTATCGAGCGCTGTTTGAAGCTGGACACCAAGTGGAGCGGTACCCGTAGTATCAGAGGTGAAAGACACATCACTGAGAGCACTTTCATAATCATCAGAAGAAGAGCAAGAAAGAAAATCATCAAATATGTTACTAAGAGGCATAGAAATATAATAAAATAATATAAAATATAATTTATCTATAATAAAATAATAATATATAAATATTTAGTAATAAAATAATAAACTAAATAAAATAAATCAGAAAAAATAAGATCTATTGTACTAGAGCAAAACAAACCAGTAATAGTCCAACACAACACCGGCACTGCTGACTGAAAGAAATCAGGAACGGCTTAATGACTAGAGGCCAGAGCTATAAAATATTATATAAAAAAAAAAATTGGAACAGAAAAAAAAAAAACTGCTAAAACGCTAGCTAGAGTGTCACTGACAAAATAGAAAATGCTTTTTGCAAACAAAACAGAACTACCTACCTTGCCTACGAAGTTAAAACACATTTAAGCCGGCTAAAATGAATAGTCACAACACTGCCGACGACGTGAGAAAGCGCATAAAGTTAATAGTGACGCGACTCAGGTTGCATGAGCAGCCGGGTACTGCGACTGAAGCTCACGAAACTCGGCCATGGAGAACAGCTTCTTTCGCGTACCGTCCGGACGGAGCACAAAGATCGTACCGTCGCTAGACCAGCAATTCTTAATGCCGAAGTGCTTGCGATTTTATTACAAAGTCAAGTTTTTCCTTCAATTCGAATTACTTTTTGTAACAAATATTACATTGATACGGAACTCTACTCTCACTTGGCCGGGTTTTTTATTGGTTGCTGTGACATAACAGCATCTACTATAAATAAATTTAGTTATTCACTTTCGGATTTATCTGAAATACCACTCCTCATAATAGGGGATCGCACTGCATCAAAAATAAATTCTGAAATTTGTTTTCTTAAATTGCTCTCCTCTTGAAGTTTCAAAAAACCTTACTTGTTTTGTTTTTCCATCACGTCTTCAATTTTTAATTGATCAAATTCACAAAATAAGTTCGTCAATGACGCTAAAAATCTATGACGTCACTTGTGGGTATTTCAAACATTTTTAGAACAAAATTTCGTTTTTGACAGATCATAAAAGTAACTTAAATGACTAGCAGTCCGATCCCCTTAGGGGCTCGGTGATCTGGCATCCGTTTTTTTTCCTCTATGCCGGATTATCGGATTTGTATGGGGAGTAAAAGCTTTATACATACAATATATGATAAATTCTACATAAGTATCGTAGATAAGTATCCACAATAAAAGACTAGGTATGTAAGGTTAGGTCTTTTTACTATAAAAAGAAAATTCCGGTTAGGCTCGGACAATTCAATTAGTTTAAATAATTCAACCGCTCTGGAATCCGGCGTTTGACTGTGTAAAATGCCGGATTATCGAGCGGGTTACCTGAGTCACTGTGCCGGATTACTGAGCGTGCCGGATTGGCGAGCGACTACTGTACATAGTTTAATTGGTTTAATTGCTAAGGGAAGTAAATATTATTACCTATGTACCTAGTAAACAGAACTATAAACAGAAGCCTACACTCGTAGCGTAGCCTTGTTTACGGTCATAAGTAGGTGATAGATAATGTGTTGTCCCCAGCGAGCATCGAACCCCGGTACATTATTATTGTGCCTATATTACTTACCTATGTACTTGTGTGATAGCTACCAAGTTAGGCCGCAAACAATGCTGTACCTAACTCAACATCTGTTATTTAAGGAGACAATATAGATGGGCTACATGGATACTCGATTACTGGTTTGCATGGGATATAAATCGCCCTAATTCAGGGTAGGCTCGAGCCCCTCGGTGGGGACATACCTACATATATGAACTATTAAGATGACGATGATGATTGGATATAAAACACTGACTGATCGACGTTCTGCATTAGTTGTTCTTAATCTTATTCCAAAATCCAAAATTTTGGATCAATAAATTGATTGTTAAGTTTGTCAATTATGAGGAAACGCGGTCTAAAGAATAGGTATTTGAATAAAATGTTGCTGTCTCCCTCCGCCAAACCTCTCCGTATACAGCAAGAAAGGGAGAACTGCAGCGCAGACCGATAATAGGCACTAAAATTGACCAAAACAGCATTTCGTAGTCCCACACTTCCCCCCTCCTTAGGGGGGGAGTCGCTCAGATGAAGGGTTCATGAGTCTTAGCAGACTTGTAATCCAGGGAGGTTTTTTAGTGGGTATGCACTCTGAGAACCCCACTTAACCAGCCTAAGACCGGTCGCTGGTATGCAGTAATGCATTTTTTAATCCTCCCACCCTACGAAAAGGGGAACAAAAAAATATAATAAAAAAAAATATTCGTAGTCCCCTATTTCCTCTTGACTTGACTTGGACTTTTTGGCGGGAATTTGTACGTAGCGTTCAGTTTGTCATTTTTCTTTTATTATTCGAAAAATTACATTTAGTGGTTTTTGATGTTTAATATTGACAGTGTATTAAAATTTATCAGCGAAGGATCATATAAGTGTTTCTTGTGTAGGATAATGAAATAAAAGTGTGTATACTGTGTTTCGAGTTCCCACAAAAAGTCCGAGCAAGCTTTAGCAAAAGTGCTATCATTTTGCTAGAGTATGTAGGTTTAGGTTAGTTTATAGACAATGATATGATGTGAACGTGATGAAACTACTGAAAATTACTGAAGACGTGAATTCTACAAATGAATACTACTGAAAAACATATACTGAAGACTAGGCGGTATAGCCAATGAGCCTTAGCCTGCCCTAAAAAAATAATAATTGACGACTTGAATTAAACTTGAGTATGAGTTTTTTGGCGGGATTTGTGGTAGTCGCATTCGTAGTTTTATTTTGTTGTTTTTTCATTGTTTTCTGCTAGGATTTTGTTCAAGAAGTGGTGCATTTTGGAGAAAATCGTCTAGTGCACGTGAGCAATGTGGAGAATAAGAAAATAAAACGAAGGAGGACGTGAGAACCCAACTTGCTCTGGGTGCAGTTTTATAGACGCCCTACAGCAACTGGGTGTTCCACCTCAGAATGTAGCTGCTGCAAATGCTGTCAAGAACTTCAGAGAAGATTTGTAATGCACCGGCACTAGCATTACAAATCAAAAAACTAAAGGAAGCTTAAATACGTCAGACCTGGCTGTATGGTCTTAGTCACCTTTGCCTTCTCCGCGTTTTTGAAAGCCGGAGAGAAGAATCAAAAAAAAAAAAAAAATAAACTTGAGTATTAATAATATTTTTGATGTGTAACATCTTTGCTCTCGCTTTCCTGCAATTTGTGGGAGTGATTTCGTGAAATGGGACGAAATTGTGTCCCATGGGACGGAAATGTGTCCCATTTTAACAGGAAGTCGCGTTTTTTCAGGCTTTAATATGGCTATAAAAAAATAATCATCAAAATCAGTTCATAAACGACGACGACGTTATCCGCGAACACACATAAAAAAAAATATATACGGTCGAATTAAGAAACCTCCTTCTTTTTTCGAGTCGGTTAAAAATTAAGAACAACTGATGCAGACACTGGCAGTTTGTTCACGAGTAGATTGCTGGTAAGTATGCATCAGGTATTGAAATAAATAGGTGTGCAATTGTGTGTAATAAATAAGCGTCAAAAGACTAAAGCATCAGATCAGATCAGGTGGAATGTGGGAGGGATCTGGAGCCCAGGATATCGCATGTACACCAACATCTACTTACAAAGTATGAGCTGCATTTGAATTCCTACAGCGACCACATTACGGGGATACATCGATGCATGCAAATGAATCTTATGTTTATTCAACTGTGCGCGCAACCCTGCATAACAAATGCGCTCCTAAAACTACACAAAAAATCTACACCAACTTTATTACCGAACCCATAAAGCTCTATACGTGGAACTTAAATAACAACAGCGGTAAAACTAATTTGGTTATGGCACACAGTTTCTCTGACATTGATTTGGGATGGCATCGGACATCTTCGACTGTGAACGTTCGCTAAGCTGGAAGTTGGCGTTGAAGGACAACCAACAATAGGTTGTTAACGCTCTGGTCACTAGACACAGAATAAGACATAAAACTTAATCGCTTTAATCTTTAGACACTTTTAGAGACAAATAAATAAGATAAGATAAATACTCTTTAATCTTTATTGTACACTCTAGTTAAAATAAAACAAATTATAAAAACTATAGATTACAATAAGGCTCCGCTAACTATGACAGTTAGTAGAGAAGTTTTTTTTATTCATAATTTGAGTGCGTTTGGCTGCACCTCACCTGATGGAAAGTGCCGATGCAGCCGAGGACGTAACACGCAATCTCAAATAGTGTCTATTCACTCTCGTCTTGAAGATTCCTAAATTATACGAATCGGGGAATACAGACGCCGGAAGGGAATTCCACTCCTTGGCCGTTCGCATGATGAACGCAGAAGCAAAACGCTTCGTGCGAAAAGGTGGAACATTGATGACAAAGGGGTGGAACCGCTCTCCGCGCCTTGTCGTCCGATGATAAAATGGAGAGGGGGGAATGAGGTCGTGAAGCTCTCCGAAATAAATCCTGTAGAACACCGATAGACAGGCGAGTTTTCGATGCTCGAGGCTTTGGAGCCTGTTTGATACAAGTTACTTTTTTTTTATCCACAATTGGTAAGCCTTTGGCATCATCTCACCTGATGGTAAGTGACGATGATGCCGAAGATAGAAGCGGGCTTACCCAGATTCGCCAACGTAATGGGACACTGGCTATCTTATCTTCAAACCGGAACACGTCAATGTTGTTAACATTGATGTTTGGCGGCAGGTCTTGGATAAGATGGTGGTAGCTAGCCAAGCGGGCTTAGAAAATGCCCTTCCACCAACTAAACCGAGTCTTCAAAAGTTAGACTCCGCGGGGAATGGAACCCGCGACCGTAATGGACTTAACCATTACGCCACGGAGGCGGACAACTTAGATAGGACTGGTAGAAAATCAATTTATATTCAGTTGACAAATACAATGGAACACGTGTATAAAACTTAAGCATAAAAACGAGTTACCTAACAAGACTTTAATTAGGGTAAAGCAAGAGTAATCAATCTAAATTAAGCAAAATCTGGGGGGTTGTCAAGAAAAATAAAGAGTAGGTACTTTGTTTTAAGTCTTTAAAACAATTTAGCAGAAACTGCTAACTAATCCAAGTCAAGATAAGCTGAAAAACTATTTTATAAAAAAATCTACGCTTTCAAAAGGGACGCCAAGTTTTTCGAAAGTTTTTAATTAGAAAACCTTCATAACCATCAGAAACTTACTTGTTGTCATCAGCTGTGGCAACGGATTCTAAATGAGGTTACATTTTTTTCTTTATCAATTTTGCAGAAAAAAAATGTTCACTGCAGGTTTTTTTTAACGAACACCTACATAAGTGTCAAAAACTTACTTGTGTCATCATCTGTAGGGTCAGCCATTGTGGTCCTTTCTGAGATCACGATTTCTGTTAGAAGTTCGCTCATTTTGCAGCAAAGTTTTTAAAAGTTCAGCATTGCACTTCACAGAGGCTTAAAAGCGCACGGAAAACAGCGGTCAAGAACTGCGACTGTCTCGACTATCGCGATCGGTAGCTTGCGTGCGCTGGCGTCAGGCGGCAGGCGTCTTGCGCGCACGCACTTCGCATACTAACGACCCGTTGTCGCGACCGTGATAATCGCAACTCGCAATACCATCCCTGACACCTAATCTCATCACATCAAACAAATTTGGGTTCAAGTGTAAATATTCTCGGAGCGATATCGGTACCCAAATAAGAGTGTGAACAACACTAAATATTATCGTGATTGTATTCTGGATGTGTATCAAGATCCTTATTCAAGTATTACGGTTCTATAAATTGATAGTTTGCAAGGGATTTTTAGAATTGTTTACAAAATAATATTTGTTTCTTTCTCACTTTTTGCATAACTTAGACAAGACTCTACCAAACTAGTATCTCATCTGTGACTCTACCACTTGTATCTTATCGGTGGCTCTTGTAGGTAAGTAGGTAGGTACTAGGTAGGTATTTTTTATTAGGACTGTTGTCAGTTCGACTTTTTTATATCTCGACATTTTTATACATCGTCAATTTTCATTTTCGACTTTTTTATTTCGTGACATTATTCAGTATTTAGACGTCATTTTTCCATGCCGAAATTAGTCACCTAAACCGAACAATTTTATACCTCGTCATTTTTCTATGCCGGCATAAGTCGCCTAAACCGAACATTTTTATACCTCGTCATTTTTCCATGCCGACATTAGTCGCCTAAACCGATAATTTTGAGAGTAAAAGCACAGATAAAAGACAAGTTACTTCGTAATCGGGCATACATTTTATAGGTAGGTAGGTACAACAGATATCTACCTAATGATTTTGAGAGTAATAGATCAAAAAGCGTCGGTGGCTCAACCGGTAACGACTCGGTCCTCCTAACCAGAGGTGCCGGGTTCAAATCCGGACGGCCAATGTACCAATAAGTTTTTCCAAACTTACGTACATATACTCACCGATTGCTATAACGCTGAAGGAAAACATCGTGAGGAAACCTGCACACACCTGTGAAGAAATTTGAAGGTTGTGTGTGAAGTCGACCAACCCGCACTGGGCCCGCGTGGTCGACTAAGGCCCGATCGCCCTAATTCAGGGTAGGGTCGAGCCCCTCGGTGGGGACGTATATGAGCTGATATGATGAGATCAAACTTCATAGGATGCAATAAAATCAAACCACAGATTTTAGACGTTGCATCTGCGCTTTGTTTATCGACTTTTAGTTGATATGATATGACACAAAAGGGTCGAAGATCGTCTCGAGTGCAATGGTCGATATCTGGCCCTGTCTGAGGCTTCACATAAAGTTATTTAATATGGCCATTTAACTGGCCCGCCGGCCGGCCTTACGCATTGTTGTTATTGATTTTCTGGGCAATTAATTAATAAGTAAAACCTTTTCAATAAAAATGGCTAAGTTCGTGTCGAGGCACCGCGCTAACCACGGTTACGTACCTACGTACGTAGGTAGTTTAAAAAAAAATGTAACACGTCACTCAATAAGTCCATAGGATAACAACTTTTTTCTTGTATTTAAAAAAAAGATCATTTTTTTTATAATTTCAACCTTAAAACGTCGCCTGAAAAAATTACAATACATTCCCGCCAAAACTTAAATGTGGTCGTATACGAGCACCGATGATGAAGAGCGCCCCGGTCGCCCAAAATCGATAGTGATTCCAGAAGCAGTTAAAAAAGTGGAAAATTAAGTTTTGGACGACCGACCGCAAACTGAAATTACGGGAGATAGCTGACATCGTGAAGATATCAGAAGGCAGTGTTTTTACTATTTTGCACGATCATTTGTCAATGAGAAAGCTTTGCTCAAAATGGGTACCGCATTTGCTCACTATTGAACAGAAGCAACAAAGGGTTGAATATTCTGGAGATATTTAGTCGCAACAAAAAAAAAATTTCATGCGCTATGTGAGCATGGATGAAACATTGATCGCTGGGAAAGTTATGGCATCCGTGTTTTGGGATTATAATTTTCATAGAATATCTAGACCAAGGAAAAAAGATCAACAGCGAATATTATATAACTTTACTGACGCGTTTAAAACAAGAAATAGCACAAAATAGACCTCATACGCAGAATAAAAAGCTCATTTTCATTTTCATCAGGACAATGCCTTGCCACAAGTCCGTAGCTACAATGGCCAAATTAGAAGAGTTACGTTTTGAACTGTTGCCTCATCCCCTATACTCCCCAGACCTAGCGATTAGGGGTTTATACAGTTATAATTGCAGGATAATCTTGTAATTCAAATTATTCTATAATAGGAGGATTCTATCTCTTTCCAAACCTCAAAAAACAGTTTTCTAGAAAGAAATTTGGCTCTGACGAGGAAGTTATAGCTGAAACTCAAGCGTATTTTGAAGGGTTGGACAAATCCATGTATAAAAAGGCATAGAAATGTTAGAAAAACGATGGAGTGCCTGTATAGCTCTAAAAGGAGAATATGTCTTGGAATAAAAAAGATTTTAGTAAAAAAAATATTTTTTAATTGGTTATCCTACGGACTTATTGAGTGGCGTTATTCTTTTATTTAAAAAACAAAGTTTTTTTGCATTCCTTAAAGAACATTTTGTATTGAAGATTATGATTTTTTAACAAATTCGAATGCACATCTTATGAGGAGTGTATTCCTAGCGCGCTCCATACAAACGTACTTTGGTTCCTATTAACTGGTTGCCATGAAAGATTAAAAAATCCTAATAGACAACTGGTTGTGAAACACAGTTGCGATGGCGGCCGAAAGGTTTGAATAGTTGAAATTTTGTAAACACGTTCCGGAAACTAATTACCTGTGTCTTTGGTTTATCATATTTCCGAAAAAAAAACAGATTAACTTTTAAATTCCGTAAAGATTTCTACAAGAAGGTACAAATCTTTAGCGAATTTACGAATTCTGACAATTTTTAACGATAATCAGACAACAGTATAATATAGTATACAGGCAGGATGTAACAAAATTGGTATAGGTCCTGTTTACTGGACTCCAAAAAAATTTAAAGCCCTAATTTAATTCGTACCCACCTTTGATTTCGTTATTAATTGGTTAATGTTGTGTATTTATGTATAATAATATTATTTCATACTTTTGAGCGAATTTCATTTTGAAGTCAGTTTTTCAGTTTTTTTAAACTTTTATTACGACTGTCTTTGAGGGTGAGTGGTACACAAGCCGCTGCGGCTCACGCGCGTAGATATAGCCGTCGCTCAGGAATAATGTAGCTTTCTACTAGAAAAATAATTTTCAAAGTCGGTTCAGGAGTTCCAGAGTGTAGATTTCCATTCTAATACTGCTCTACCTAACAGTCTGGGAGGTACCTTATAGATAGCCCCTTACTCTTTTGTTGCCAGTGCAAATAGTCCTTTTAAATCTTATCGATATTTCATATCAAATGTCCACATTTCATACCTGTGTCAAAGTATACATATTAGTACTAACATACAGTATGGACACTCCCTGCCGCTCTCTAGATTGCGACCTGACCCACTCGTCACCAAGATTGATGTAACATTGGTTATAGTTCTCGAACAATGATATATAATGTGACTATTGTAACTTAAATTTTTACCTTAAATTTTCATTTCACTGTTTTGGAATGTATAGAATTACGCCGTGATTTCGTTTGCTCCGTCATTTGTTTTTTAGAAATGTCATTTTTGTTGTATGAAGAATTTATTATTATTATTATGAAGTGCCGTATGTATGAATTGCCCGGGGTGTGCCTGTGTTATTTTTTGGCGTCTTATCTTCAACTATTATTTGCTTACCTTTGAATTGGAAATCTTTTTGTCTCCTTCGCTTCAAGGTTTCATCTTCCTTCATGCCAAATCTCGGCGGAGGCATTCTAGGGACTTCGCTGGGCACTGTGGTGACCTCACCGGCGCCTGCTGCCCCGGTCATCAGGTAGCCCCCAACCGAATGCCGTCTCCTGCCCTGCAGTGGAATCGTGTAGAATATCTCTTCCTTCTCCCTCGGCCCTTCCGGTGTCACCACTGTTGCACTGATCTTGCCCTTCCTATCAGAACGAACATACATTCGGAGTTGATTCTCAGAATTTACTCATTCCGTCAAAGCGGCAAATATGAAAGAGCTTCATAATAATTATTATAATGAACAGTTCGATAGATAACGGTATTATTTAAGATTTTATTAAGTAATTAGACAATAGCATAACGAGTAAAATTGTTATGTACTTTTTGATAACAAGTCCGGATGTTTTTGTTGTACTTAACTACCTCTGTACATACAGGGTGACTTTTAATTAGTTCTTGATAACAAAAGATATACATGTACTCGTAATTACAAACAACTTTCCCAATGAAACAATATGTCAAATCAGAAAAAAAAATTTGGTCCTTTATACATTAAAAGTTCTTAAATCGGCAAAAATGTATGAAGCACCAAAAATTTGACATACAGTTTTTTTGGGAAAGTTGTTTGTAATCACGTGTACATTCATATCCTTTGCTATCAAGAACTAATTAAAAGTCACCCTATATGTACGAACCATAATAAATGACTAAAACTTTTACGGTATAAAACCAAATACTTACTTACAATTAGTGAGCGTCGGTGGCGTAATGGCTAGGGCCGCCGCCTCCTGTCTGGGAGGTCGTGGTTCGAACCTGCCACGTACCACTGTGATTTCGAATTTAGATTTCATATGTACGTTTTTCCGACGCTCTTACGGTGAAGGAAAACATCGTGAGGAAACCTGCACACGCCTGCGAAGAAACTCGCAGGTTGTGTGTGAAGTCGACCAACCCGCACTGGGCCCGCGTGGTAGACTAAGGCCCGATCGCCCTAGATTCAGGGTAGGCTCGAGCCCCTCGGTGGGGACGTATATGAGCTGATATGAATGATGGATGAACTTAGTGTGTGACATCTTTAAAGTTTCTAAATATAACTTACTTTATCCTTGGGGCAGTAAATGTGTGTCTCATATCGCCAGGTGCGCAGTCTCCAGGCCTGGGCTGACCTTTGAGGAAGGCCTCAGCTTGCTCCGGCTCTCGCGCCGACAGAGACCGCAGCAGGGCCCTGAACTCCTTGCGACGGGGGCTCTCCGGCTCGCGCCTCCTGGGGGACCCCAGGGACCTGATGGCGTCGGGCCATGCGCGCCCCGGAGCCGACCTCGAGTACACGTCAGTTTGGATCTCCGCGTTGTCCGTAACATCTTTATTCGGAAACGCGAAATAAGATGGGTTGTCTGTAACAAATGGTCAGTCTTACTTCGAAAGCAAAGTATAATATTAG
This sequence comes from Coleophora flavipennella, assembly GCA_947284805.1. Taxonomy (NCBI): domain Eukaryota; kingdom Metazoa; phylum Arthropoda; class Insecta; order Lepidoptera; family Coleophoridae; genus Coleophora; species Coleophora flavipennella. The sequence goes on from OX369276.1 coordinate 2,225,075, forward strand.
TACTAACATACAGTATGGACACTCCCTGCCGCTCTCTAGATTGCGACCTCACCCCCTCGTCACCAGATTAATACAGATTGGTTACAGTTTGGTTGTCGAACGTATAGGATTTCGCCGCCATTTTGTTTGTTCCGTCATTCGTTTTTTGAAATGTCATTACTAGCCCGTTATATGTATGAAGTGTCCTGGGTGAGCCGAAAGCTTGTTTTAGAGGTCAGTCAAGTCCGATGTGGAATAAACTTGACCTAATTAGATTTACAATGATGACACTCACTTGCCTACAACAATCACTGTAGTGGTACTGTTGTTGCATTGTTGGCAACACGGTAAGATAAATAAGGTTGGATTGGCAATAGTCACACTTTTGTTTGAAAACCAGCGTCGCCGCCTGTCTCCCACCCATCAACTCCACTACACAAGCAATAATAACACATATACACGAATTGCGCGCACTAATAAACAAAACACACTTAGAACACAGGACTGCAATTGTGACTGACACCATTCCGAGAGTCAGTACGTTACACACAACCACACGCAAATAAAAAGTATGAACGCGTGCTTGTCTCATCATACTTGAGGCGCGCCTGCCCAGCGCACATTTCCAATCCAACCTTATTTATCTGATCCGTGGTTGTTGCATTGTTGGCAACTTTCCAAATGAGACGCATATTTTACCGAGGATCATATTTATGTAGCGGGACCAGTGCTGTGTTTCTAGCTGTCCACTCCCGACGGGGACTGCCGTGCTCCTGCGGGAATTATTCAATAAACACAACGGCTCTCCATCACGCAATGTGGACAGAGTGGATCAACCTACTTTCGTAGGCCGGAAAATACGAATTGAAGACAATCGGTGGTGGCCGCCATCGCCAGCTAGAAGATAACATTTCGAGGAGATTGGAAGTAAGAATTGTACATTGCGGGCATCTACCCTAAATCCTTACTAATATAATAAATGTGAAAATGTGTTTGTTAGTTTGTTTGTTACCTTTTCACGTTTCAACTCCTTGACCAATCTTAATGAAATTTGGCATGCAGGTAGCCTGTGTCACAAGGAAGGACATAGGCTACTTTTTATCCCGTGAAAATAGCATAGCCCGATGCAGTTCCTGAGGGAACTGAAAATATACTCTTTTTTGGTTAATTTCTTTAACATCGCAACGGAACAATGGATTGTGTGATTTTTTGCACAGAGATGGTTGAGGGGGTGGGAAATGACATGATTTACTAATAAGCATATCCTGACATAGTTCCCGAGGGATCTGGAGAAAATTCATGTCTACGCTCGCGAGCCGCTCGCATAAAACAACGGTCATAAAAACGATGTCCACGCGGGCGAAGCCGCGGGCAAAAGCTAGTAAATAATAATAATAATAATAATAAATTCTTTATTATGATCCAAACTTAGCGTAAGTAGTAGTTATCAGTAATGAGGTTAGTAGGTGCCATTGGTATTACAAACTATTGTATATAGTTAGTTCAATAGTTTAAAGGTAGGTAAAATAAACTTCCAATATACTCCTCGCAATTTAAAAAATAATAATGAAATAAAGGTACATTACACTAAGCCAGTCGTCAATGAAATGTTATGTTATGTATCAATGCTGTTAACACTGATGTTTAGCGCCAAGACTTAGATAAGATGGTGGTAGCTAGCCAGGCGGGCTATGAAAATGCCCTACTACCAACTAAACCGAGTCTTCTGGGAAATCGAACCCGCGACATCCTGGTGTGAAGAGAATGGACTAACCATTACGCCACGGAGGCGGTTAAAATGCAGTTTCTTGTATATCACCAATTTGCAGAAAAGATCTTTAATTATTTTCGAGACGACGCGCTATGAGGTGATTGACGATGTTCTAAAAAACCTGTGATTAATTAATTAAAATTTAACTTAATAGCTTAAAATGTACTTCATCAAATCAGCCGAAGGACGTCCACTACTGGACAATAGGCGTCACCCAAGGATCTCCACGACGACCGGTCCTGCGCTGCCCGCATCCCGCGGCTTCCCTTCACCAGGTCGTCGGTCCACCGAGTCCGAGGCCCGCCTACACTACGTTTTCCGGTGCGAGGTTGTCACTCGATAACTTTACTACCCCATCGGCCATCTGTTCTACGAGCAATGTGCCCCGGCCCACATTACTCCTACGGATCTCCTCGTTTCTGATTCGATCACGCAGAGAAACTCCGAGCATATAGCACGCTCCATTGCCCTTTGGGTGACCTTGAGCCTGTAAAATGTACTTACCTTATGTCATTTAGGAGATCAAGACGAATCTATCGGTAGCTCGTATTCCAGAATCCAAGCACCTGCCCCGTCGACGGGGCAGAGCGGACCCACCGGGAGCGGATGGGACCAACCCAACAATCCGAAGGCTTAGCCCAAAAGACACGTACGCCCAAAATACACGTACACCCGAAAACATTACCCTTCGTTTTTGGAATTTTAGGCAGTTGGGTATCCTACCCTACCCTACTAATGTTACAAACGCGAAAGTTTGTGTGGATGTATATGTTTGTTGCTCTTTCACGCAAAAACTACTTTTAAAATTAAATTTGGTAGATAGACAGATTAGGACCTGTATTAACACATAGGCTACTTTTTTCCACGCTCACGAGCAAGCGGTTCGTGCACTGCGCACCCTCGAAAAGTCATAGAAATGATTTTCACGCGGGTGAAGCCGCGGGAAACAGCTAGTAAAGATTAAATCGGTCTGCATAGGTTTATCATTAATCTTAGTAGGTAGTCTATCAAAAATATCTGTTTATGTAGTATTTCTGTACCTGTTATAATTGTATTATTTTATTATGCATTTCAGTTGAAAGTTGTCTCAGTATACTAATATTATATTATACTAGCTGTTTCCCGCGGCTTCACCCACGTGGACAAGTAGTCTATGTGTTAATCCAGGTCCTAATCTGTCTACCTACCAAATTTTAGTCAGATCCGTTCAGTAGATTTTGTGTGAAGAAGTAACAAACATACACACTCACAAACTTTTGCCTTTATAATATTAGTGTGATTACAAATGTGGAAGTTTGGATGGATGGATGTTTGTTATTCTTTCACGCCACAACAGCTGAACGGATCTGAATGAAATTTGGTAGGTAGACAGATTAAGACCTGGATTAACATATAGGGTACTTTCATTCTTCGCTCGCGATCCACTTGCGGATCGCTCACTGCGCACCCTCGAAGACAGTTACAGAAACTATGTTTACGCGAGCGAAGCCGCTGGCAAAAGCTAGTTAAGCCATAAAAAACCTAATTAAAAGCTTTCATTTCAAAAGCAATCTCACAAATCTGAATGTGGAACCGTTATCGTTATTAAAAACCGTCATTAGTGTCCATTAATTTTTTCCTTGTGATTTTGTCGCCACGCCACCCGCATATGTGCGCCATTGTCAGCGTTTTGGGGGACAGTAAATAAAAGCTACCCTGGGAACATGTGGCATTACAAAAACTAGTAACATACAATGGACATCCTGAGGACACCAATATGTGCAGTGGATGCTTACTTAAATAGCTTTAAGTGAGTGGAAGAACCTTAGTAATTACCCAAGATATAGGGATATCCATAAATTAAATACCAGGGGCGCCGGGAAGCTAATACCTGTACCGCATAGACTTGCTAAATCTCATAGATTGGCACATATAATGGGTCCTAAGATATTTAATAAACTGCCCGGGAACATAACATCGGCCTCAAACGAGAACGTATTCAAGACAAGATTAAAAAAAATGGCTTGTCGAGCAGACGCTGTAATAAAGTAAGTGATTTATTTAAGTGACAATTTAATTGATTTTTAAATGTATATTTTTTTTGTTAATTTTGCATTTTGCATTGTACCTGTTATATTTACCTATAAATTGACATTATTTAAATTTACAAAATTTTGACGTATAAAATGTATTTTTATCAATAAATGAACTGAACTGAGCTGTTGCTATGTCCTCTTAGTCTATGACTGACACCTGAGAGACCACGAATTAGGTAGGTAACTAGTATTAGTAGGTACTAATATACATATACAGGGTGTAACAAAATTGGTGTAGGTCCCGTTAACTGGGACTTCTACTCATCATACTGAACAACTTTTGTTCTACGACTTTACTGAAAACGTAAAAAAAAATTTTTACTCTTCAGTCTTCATACAAATCTATCGGCTGATCGACCGATTTTGTGCATTTTAATATGGAGGGCATTGGAGGGTCTACATTTTTTTTTAAGAATTTACTACGTATGGGTTTTTTGGAAAAAGTTGTTCAGTATGACGAGTAGAACCCCCAGTTAACGGGACCTGCACCAATTTTGTTACACCCTGTATAATTTGCTAGTAGTCTCCTGTGTGAAATAATAAATGTTTTTAAACTCTCTGTTTTCTTTTCATTCTATACCAGATAAACTGATGTAAAACCCACAAGGAAATTAAGGAATTCATTAAAAATTAAAAACCCGACTGCGTAAAAACTTAACCTCTCTATTTGGCCAGTCGAGTAAAAATGTATCCTATGTTAATCACGGGATTTAGACGAATCTAACGATACCTCATACGTTAAAGTCCTTCAAGCCGTTCAGGCTGTAGCAGGGAATATAGAAATATACACACTAAAAACATAATCCTCCTTCTGAGGCAGTCGGGTAAAAGTAAATACACAAAATTATCAATATCTCAAAATATGAGAAATTACCAATATCTCAAAATGTAAGAAGTTACCAATATCACAAAATATAAGAAATTACCAATATCTCGAAATGTAAGAAATTACCAATATCTCAAAATATAAGAAATTACCAATCTCAAAATATAAGAAATTACCAATATCTCAAAATGTAAGAAATTACCATTATCTCAAAATATAAGAAATCACTAATATCTTCATTCTAATCTAAATTCACAATTGGTAAACCCTTGACAACATCTCACCTGGTGGTAAGTGACGATGTTGTCGAAGATGGAAGCGGGCTTACCAAGATTCCCCAACGCAATGGGGAACTAGCTATCTTATCTTCATGCCGGAACACACCAATGATATCAACATTGATATTTTGCGGCAAGACTTAGATAAGATGGTGGTAGCTAGCCAGGCGGGCTTAGAAAATATAAAAAAAACTTTGCATTAGGACATGTAGGGTTAAAAACATTCTAAAATAGGTCCATCTTCTAGATCGTTCTCTCAAAGACCTTGTATAGCTTTTTTTGGGATTTAACTGTTGAGACGAGGTGTTGAAGTATCTGACAGTAATTGATGAGTTAAGTAATGTGTGTAGGTGAAGTACATTTTTTTCATCTTGTTTACAGCTCCAGATTTAAAGTGCGACACACAACGCGAAGTAATTAAATTAAATTATTCACCACCTCGGAGAAGAAATTAATGTAGGTATATACCTACTGCAAAATAAAAAAAATATTACGCTGTTTTAAAAAAAATATCTTTCAGAATCAGCGATGATTATTGTTCAGTGACTTATATTTATATATTATTTTGTCATTTTAGTTTCGAGCGACGAAGGAGTAAAGATGGTACCTACCTGTAGTGATGGCAAAAAAATCTAAGTAAGATTTCGATGGGGATCAATTAATTGTCTTAACATTAATAATCTATAAAATATAAATTTATTTTTAAATTTTTCATAGTCTTGTATTCTTTGCTTCTAAGTAAAATAATTTAGGGATTTAAGTTCTATAATTTGGGGATCTTCAAGGCAAGAGTGAATAGGCATTATTTGAGTTTGCGCATACCATCCTCGACTGCATCATCACTTATGACAAGTGAGTTGCAGTCAAACGCACTAAATTTTTTTATAAAAAAAAGTGTTATGTTTATCGATGATTTGTGTATGCCCGACTACGACAGACGGTGAAGGTTTCGCGAGAAAGTATGCACAGCGTGGCTCTACGATTTATTTTTATAAAACATGAAGTAATGCGTACAGTAGTAACATACCTCGGTAACCATTTGGAGATATTTTAAAACTGTTAAAAATATAACAAAAATACACAATTGAAAAACATACATACAGTGGAACATAGAACCTACTCTTTTTTTGAAGTCGGTTTATAAATAACCTTCATCAGTTTTTACAGCGTTGTTAGAATTTAATTGGACGTTTCGGGACGCACATGCGTTACTTCGCCGATGAATCAATGAAGGATTCTCGGAAACCGTCAAATTAAAGTTTCAGGGAATAATTAAAAACAGTTTCAGTTTGAACTTTTTATGATCAATGACGAACAGACAATAATTTCAGGCAAATATCTATGTTTAAGATGACAGATTCTGAAATTTTAGCGCGAAAATGAAAACTGTGTGAAAGTTACTTACTGACCCATGTTTCCTTTTTCGACTTTAAAGAGCAGAATTAAAACCTATCTGGCAAAGTGTCTACAAACGGAATTAACGATAAGTATAGGTAGGTATCTACGTAAAAAAATAATAAAAAAAGACTTCTAACTTTATACTTTATTATATTATGGAGATTAGTAACTTACCTAAATAAGTTTGCTAACTCGCGGTGGTCGCAGGAAATTACAAAAGTTTTTCAAACTTACCAAGACTTTCGGCGTTGTACGAGAAATACACCGGCTTTAGAAAGACTCATGTTTAAACATGAAAGTGAACTCACTGGTAGCCCGTAGACAGTAATCAAACTGTGGTCCCATGTTTGAAAGTTGGTGTTAGAGAGATATAGGCAGTAGGCACCGACACATCACATCCCGGCGAGCGCGCGGCGGGGTCTGCCTGCGGCGTTCTGCGTCTGCCTACCCTGCTTGCTTGCTTGCTTGCTTTGGTGCTAGCTGCCCGCCGGCGGGCGCGCGCGCAGGTGGAGATGAGAGCTTTGGTTTGGGCACACGTGCGCGCTTTCATGAGGAAGCTTCCTTAGGCTCGATGCATATATGTGATAGATTTTGAAAGAAAGAAATGTTTATTTGCCAGAATACTTAAATGTGAAGATCTTAATGTTAGAATGGCAAATGTATTCAGCCGTCATAAAGATGGCATGCAAGTTTAAAATATTATACCTACGCTAATAACATTATGAAGGTAAATTAGTTTTATTATTAAAGTTCATATATATTCACTAATACTATAGAAGCAGTGTTGAATTAGCCATTGTGTAATTTTTTTCTTAAGTCTATTTCCTTGTAATTGTTTTATGTCATCTGGAAGCTTATTAAATATTTCAATACACATATTATAAATTATAAATTCAATATACACATTGGTTACAGCAAATATTATATATTTTAGTTTTGTAGGGAGGTTGCTGTAACCAATGTGTATATTGAAGAGACTTTATATTTGCTTGTAAGCCTGTCTGTCTGTTAGTTTGGGACAGATCTTGGAAGCTAATTTTGAACCACTTCCTGATTTCCGATTCAGCTTTAATTTTGCATACACGTTAAGTTTGGACAACATTGTCTATGTAGCTAAGTGATGGATGTCATTCTGAATCCAATATGGCGGTGTCCCAGAGATGGCTGACTAGTTATTTTTATGCACCCCCATGACACAGTATATATATTAGTACTAACCCCATGATATGGGTATCAAATGAAAGTGTTTGCTGAGAAGGATACGAAATAATTAAAATGATTTTCGAATTATTTTAGGTTTTTCAAAAATTATAATGCCTACGTCGGTATCTAACGCTTCAATTAAACTTCATCAGAGTTTTTCATGTTGGTATGGAACGACCCTACAAGTTGCTGGCAGGAAGCAGCCCGCGCCAGCCATCACGTCTGTTCTGAAGGGAGTTTGAACCGCTCGGATTTAATTTAAGATTTAAGCCCCTGCAAATAGCGGTGAGCGTCTGGTACCTATGTTACAAAAGTTCACTTGATGAAAACGACCGAACTGAAAGCAAGATCTTCTGCAGTTAGTTACAACTCACAGATTCCTTGTAAAATTATTTACCTATAAATAATTAGTATTCCTTAATTTTAATTTGAAGCGTCGGTGGCTCAACCGGTAACGACTCGGTGCCGGCTTCAAATCCGGACGGCCAATGTACCAATGAGTTTTTCATAACTTACGTATACATATACTCACCGAAGGAAAACATCGTGAGGAAACCTGCACACACCTGCGAAGAAACTCGAAGGTTGTGTGTGGAGTCGACCAACCCGCACTGGGCCCGCGTGGTCAACTAAGACCCGATCGCCCTAATTCAGGTTAGGCTCGAGCCCCTCGGTATGGATTTAAATTTACTTTTCATTTATCTCAACAGATTTAGCCGTGGAGATGCTGCAGCGGCTACATGATATACCTACCTAACCTACACTTGAAGGATCCTAGGAAGCAAGCATTAGAGAAATTTTCAACCGCCTCTATGACGTAATGGTTAGCCCATTCGCTTCACACCAGGAGCTAGCGGGTTCGATTCCCGGCGGGGTCTACTTGTAGGAATTGGTTTGGTTGGCGGTAGAGAATTTTCTAAGCCCGTCTAACTACCTACCTACCACCATCTTATCAAAGTCTTGCCGCTAAACATCAGAATAGTAATAATAATGTGTTAATAGCATTGAAGTAGATAGAAGATAGCCAGATTCTCCATTGCGTTGGGGAATCTTGCCCGCTTCCATCTTCGGCATCATCGTCACTTAACATCTGGTGAGACGGTGCCAAGGGCTTATCAATTGTGGATAAAAAAATACCAATATCTTTTCTTTTTTTAAGAAATAATGAAATGTTTTCTCTCCGGTTATTTCCCGCAAGCAGCTTACTGTATAGTGTCGTGTAACTAATTAGTAATCTGTGGTGTCGTACAGAGGCATCAATTTTAACGAGCTGTACCTTCCCACTCATAGGCATAGCCACAACTCAATGGAACCCTTTGTAGGTAGTGTAAGGAAAATAATTAAAATAGATAAATAATACCCAGGAAAAATCCCTTACATCATACGTGGAATTTTGGGTAATGTCAGGCAAACGGCGGAATAATGGAAAAAGTAAAATAGAGGTAATAAATTAAAATATAATTTAAAATTTATATACAGCTAGTATCAAAAGGAATTGATCATCGCGAAATGTAAAATGCTACTTATAATCATATCAATTTTCAATAGGTTGAGAGACTATGACTAAAATTGAACATGGAGTACAAACGTGTGATTACACTTTTAGTTTTTGTTAAACCTTAATAAGTAGTAGAAGGGAAAATCCATACGCATAGATTGTTACTTTTAATTCTGTGATAATACCTTAAATTATGCGTAAAAAGGCACACATAAATTTAATAAAATTAATAATAAAATGTATGTATATAGAGTACTCACTCATTTTCTTTCACTATTTTTTCGTGACTTTCTTCATTAATAATAATTAATACACATAAATTAATAACACTGTTCAATTTCTAAAGTTCATGAAAGCCAAAAGGGATCTTGACCGGGGAATAGGGAAATGTGAAGAAAAAAAGGTGTCTACTTCCCTTCGCAGGTGGCACGATGGTAGACGCTCAGGCTGATGAAAAAGGTGTTCGAGCTGTACCAGCCAAGACTCGATCAGTTATTTGCTTAGCCTGCTGATGTAATACGTCGGCTATTACGCTGTTATCATATTAGATGTCCATTAGGCACTCGGTAAAAACCCTAAAAATACAAAAGAACACTTACTTAGCATAGCGCGACTCGTAAAGGGAAATAAGCACGAAAGTAGGAAGTACGTACCTCGAAATATCGGCAAGGGGTCCGTAGTATATACTACAAAAACTGCACCATAAAATTTAGAAAACGGCAAAAGGCAACTAATTAAATTTATAATCTAATTTATGGTCAAAAATAGGTTTGCGGTGACCTCCATTCAGTTGTTATTTCATAAATCAATCATCTTATGTCAGAAGCCGTCTTTTAAAATTTACCTCTGACACGCCAAAAGGAACGAAACCAAGAGTTTTTAACTTTGGGACGAAATGTTTACGTCGCAGTAGGTACATATAACGACTTTGACTAGCTAACTTGAGAACGAAACGCTTGATAAAAATATGTTGTTAGAAGACACCCCGCTCGAGAGGTGCACAAAATATTTTTTAATGCGTCTTTTTTAAATTTACTTGTATTGGAGGCCCTTCTATTTTTTTTAGTAAGAATGACAATATTTCGTCCGCTGTTTCAGGGGCCGCATCGACAGTGTTTATGCGTGTGCGCCGCGCCGTGTTTCAGTAGCACGCGCGGCTGTTTGTAAATAACGACGTACATTGTTGATGTTGACGTACATTCATATTCACCGTTACCCTATTGGGGTAACTGAAAGTCCGCTCGCTCGTGATTGTTTTATGAATGGGAGAGGGTTAAAAATAAATCTGTAGAATAACAACCCAGAACCACAGATTAAAAGGAGTAGGTACCTAGGTACCTACCTAAAAATCCTAAAATCATAACGTTTATTATTATTATTTCACTAGCTTTTTCCCGCGGCTCCGCCCGCGTGGACATCGTTTTTATGACTGTCTTTAAGGGTAATTAGTAAATTAAGTCGTTTCCCACTACTCAACCATCTCTGTACAAAAAATCACAATAATCGAGTAATTTTTAAGTTCCCTCAGGAACTGCATCAGATTATGCTATTTTCCCGGGATAATAAGTAGCCTATGTCCTTCCTCGTGACCCAGGCTACCTGCATGGCAAATTTCATAAAGATTGGTAACAAACAAACAAACACATTTTCACGTGAGGATTATCAAGAAAACTAAATGCTAAACTGAAGTGGCAGTGGGCAGGGCACATAGCTCGTAGAACAGATGGCCGATGGGGTAGTAAAGTTCTCTAGTGGTGACCGCGCACCGGAAAACGTAGCGTAGGCAGGCCTCCCACGCGGTGGACCGACGACCTGGTGAAGATCGCGGGAAGCCGATGGATGCGGGCAGCGCAGGACCGGTCGTCGTGGAAATCCTTAGGGGAGGCCTTTGTCCAGCTGTGGACGATTTTTGGCTGATATGATGATGACCAAGAAATCGCTTCAAATGCGTAGTTCTAATTCTTGCGACTCTCCTTGTTATAGTACGTACTCTTCACTAACTTTCAGACTCAAATTTCTAGACAAGTTTTTATTTGAATCCGATATAAGCATAAAAACAAATCCAATTTAGTCAAAACGTCGAGCGGCTGTTGAATATCGGTTTGCCAAAGCTCAAATGAGAGTTCGCTAGCAGTCAAGCTTGACAACGTATTTTCAATCTCAGCTTAGCCCGAGTCGTTCGAAAAATGAGTATCCCGTATAGACAGGACTTATTTTCAAATCGTGCGATAAATTTCTTTAGTAGAAATTTTCTAAGGTTACTACAAAAATCTGCCAAGTGCGCGTCTTTCCGCGCATAGTGTGGGGTTTCAGAGACATTAATTGAAAACTGTTATCGTAGGATTTCTACCCTATGTAAGTTAGGAAACGCCAGGGGCACTTAACAACTTGATGAAAATACAGTATTGTTGCACTATTGCATTTAAAAATGTCAATTTGATGATACCCCACCCGAGGGGTGCACACAAATATTTCTATACCCCTATTTATTTATTTTTGACAGAATTAGCGTTTTATGTATACATGTATGTGCAAAATTTTATTACTGTTCGTCTAAAAGACGAGGAGATGCAGTCAAAAACGACTTTCAGTTGTATGGGAGGGGGTATATTTTTTGATGTCCAAAATACTTTTTGCTTGCTCATTTAAGTAAAGCCTAATATCTGTATTTAAACAGAATTTTAAGTCTCATAGTTCAAAACTTAAGAGGTGGAGGTCAATACATCGTTAATTAAAAAAATATATCCAAAGAAACCTTTATTCATTCATTTTATAAGAACTTTTCAACGATACTAAATTTAAGAGTATTGTACGCCACTAAAAAAAAATTCACCACCCTTTTAGATTTTTTTACATATTGACAAAGACATGTACCTACGTAGTACATATATATCGATGCATATTGTGACCTATAAGTTTACATATTATGTGTACTGTAGAGATCGTAATAATATGTCTCTACATTTCTACACTTGCAACTCCTTTAATTATTTTCTTGCCAGCGCGAATCGCAGTAAGAATATTGATTTAAATTTGAATTGGTAAGTCGTTCGAAAGCTTTTCAAAACAATAGATGTTGATTCTATGGTGGACCGTGAGCCAGGACGGAGGTCCTTTTTCCAAGAGTATATTATTTTTATCCGCGCGTCTGGGCTGAGGTCCCTAAAGTAATGGCAAGAAGGTGATAGGAATCGATGAGAAATAATAGTCAGTCAGCCGACAGAGCCTACTTCTTATTGTACGTGTTAAATATATGATCATCTCTGATGATCTTTAATACGTATTTGAATCTTTCATTTTAAAGTAATAAGTTAGTGCTATACCCCCACGGCGTCCCCTTGGCGACGTCACAGTACTGTAGGTCTAACAGGACAGAGAAAATTTACTGTGCTAGACGGATTGACCGACAGACAGACATGACAAAATTATAAGGGTTCCGTTTTTTGTCATTTTGTCTCTGGAACCCTAAAAATACACACACAAATATTGACTTCTTATCAGAGATTTGTAACACTAGATGGGTTTTACACTACCAAACAAACCTATCAAAATGCTGCCTTATCCAGTTCTTATTATTTTATAATACAGAATAACATCGATGGATTGCAAAACAACTTGTTGAGAAACAACAATAAGTAAAAGATATTCATACAGAATGTTATAAAGCAGCGATGTTAATATTCCTCATAGAATCATATGATAGGGCCTCCATCACGACATGCACATTGCACGAGATGAATAATAAAACAAAAGTAATAAATAAGATAATATAACTTTGGTATGCAGAAAATAAAAAGCTCGTTACAATCTTCGCTGCTACAAATAAGTACACAAGGAATAATATTAATATATTTACAATAATTTTAGATTGTTGATCGTTTTTTTTATCCAGTTCGTAAACCCTTGGCATCATCTCACCTGATGGTAAGTGACGATGATGCCGAAGATGGGAGCGAGTTTACCGAGATTCCCCAATGCAATAGGGAATTGGCCATCTTATCTTCAAGCTGAAACACATAAATCCATTAACATTGATGTTTAGCGGCAAGACTTAGATAATGGTGATAGCAAGCCAGGCGGGCTTAAAAAATGCCTTTCCACCAACCAAACCGAGTCTTACTAACTCCGTGGGGAATCGAGCCCGCGACCTCCGAGGAGCTTCTGTTCAAAAGGAAATAAATCCATTTAATTTTTTTTTACTCTATGTATAAAATATAAATACACAACTTTTTGCTTGTACTTTGCTTTAAAACGCGATAATTCCAATAGAAAACCGATGACCAACTGTACAGTTTCGAACAAAATTACTAAGTATTATATATATATATATATATATATATATATATATATATATATATATATATATATATATATATATAAATTAACACGATTTTGAACTATTGTGCCAATACTTAACCATCACCTTTAAAAATAATAAACTATAAACTAATTTAAACAAAATATTAATAATTTGCGTTTTCTGCAAATTCTGTTATGATTGATTGATCTCTTTTTGAACAGAAGCTCCTCTAATGGACTTAACCATTACGCCACGCAGGCGGTTAACATCGTAAAATATCTAGGATATTTGTAGCGATCGACTCAAGAATAAGATGCACGGTGAAGGAAATAAAAAAATATGCCAGATGCCGCAGGGACCGTTGCATCTGGCGTGAAACAAAGCTCAGTTTTGTACCACCAGGGAATGGATCATGGCAGGGATTGAAAAAGGGCCCCTATACAAGAACATTATTGTATATTCTTGTCATAACAAGCTCTTATTTAGGAAATGTCTCCTTACATCTGAAATCAAAAAAAGTTCAGATAGAATGCTGCGAACCGTCAAGTTTAAGCCACTTTTTGAAACATGTGTGCGGTATCGGTGTGTTAGGTGTGTGTGATAATCTGATGATTGTCTTCGAGGACCTCTTGATTAGAACATACTAGCGAGTATTTTAGAATTGTAAGTATGTGTGCGTATACGTGTACACTCAAAGTATATAGTACTAACATACAGTATGGTCACTCCCTGCCGCTCTCTAGATTGTGACCTCACCACAGATGACTAAATAGTTACTTACCTCACCCCCTCATCACCCAGATTGATACAGATTGGTTACAGTTTGTTTGTCGAACGTATAGGATTTCGCCGCCATTTTGTTTGTTCAATCATTCCTTTTTTGAAATGTCATTTCTGGCCCGTTTTATAAAGTTCGTCTTTATATTTTTATACCTACGTAAAGGTGTAGTATACCTACAGGCAGGATTTTCAACTTTTAACCCAGCCGTACTCAAATTTTACAAAGAAATACTAACAAAAAAATACATTCAGCATATCAGCTCATATACGTCCCCACCGAGGGGCTCGAGTCTACCCTGATTTAGGGCGATCGGGTCTTAGTAGACCACGCGGGCCCAGTGCGCACGTGCGGGCGGTGGTCGACTTCACACACAACCTTCGAGTTTCTGCGCAGGTTTCCCTCACGATGTTTTCCTTCACCGTAAGAGCGTAAAATCGAAATTTGAAAACACACTGGTACGTGACAGGATTTGAACCACGACCTTCCGAAAAGAATTATTATTACTCATTGAATTACTACTACTGCGTAGTAAGTAGTAGTAATTCAATGATATTACTACAGATTATTTGAAAATTAGTACCAGGCTTTGAGCAAAGTATTTGATTTATTAGTACTAACATACAGTATGGACACTCCCTGCCGCTCTCTAGATTGCGACCTCACCCCCTCGTCACCCACATTGATACAGATTGGTTACAGTTTGGTGGTTTGGTTGTCGAACGTATGGGATTTCGCCGCCATTTTGTTTTTTCCTCATTCTTTTTTTGAAATGTCATTTCTGGCCCGTTGCATGAAGTAAGCATGAAGTGTCCAGGGTGTGCTTTTGTTTGAGCATACATTCTGCAGGCTACCCGACAACTTTGAAACGATGTTTGCATCACTTACATTTGTGAATTCTCGTATTCTAAATTGAATTAAACAAAAAGAGGCCAAGTGCGTGTACGACCACGCGCAAAGTAGGGTTCCGTAATAGACTTTTCAAAAGTATAATAAAGCCCGCCACCTCACACGGTTGACGGTAGCTATACTATATTTATAATAAATATTTTAGCCCTCAGGCCTGCGGTCGTCGTCGCAAGTGCGCTTTTTTGAAGCATATTTATGATAAAGAGTGTTCTAATTTTAAATAGGTACAGTCATATGGATTCGACAAGAGTGCTACTATTGAATTTCATTGATACGGAAGATTATTGCGACGCCGAATTTAATATGCGTGTTGTCTTGTCAGGCAGAGATATGTTATATTATTATAAGTCAAGAAGGTAGATAGGTTACATGCGTTCAAAAAGTGAAGCAAATAAAAATATACCAATTGGCATCTCGTCTCTTAGTACCATTCGGTGCAACGGAAGCAATTACCTAAAATATTCATTGTTAGTGCATAACCCATCTATGGTAACAAATCTCTGTTGTCAGGCACAAAAAAAAGAACCATCTGGATAAAGCAAAAGAAAGCTCGTGGCGAATTTAATTTATATTATGATATCGCACAGTATTTTAGAGGTTCAAGATCGGCGTTTAGAGCTTTATTAGATGATCAAAAAAATTAGTAAAACAAGATTAGCATAGATTTTTTAAAATCGGATTAGTGGTTTCGAAGATTGCTCCTACATACAAACATACAGAATTTACCTCTTTGTAATATAAGTACGAGTAATTAAAGACAAGTAAAACAGTGATGGTTATTTGTTATTTTTCCAAAGCTGAATCAGTATTAAATAAAAAACGAATTAATTAAAATTTAAAAACCCGACTCCATAAAAACTTTACCTCTCTTTTTTGACCAGTCGGGTAAAAAATATCCTATCTTACTCACAGGATCAAGACGAATCTAACGACAACACCTCGCACTCCAAAATGCATCAAGCCGTTTACAATGCGACAAGGATCTTTTGGCACTTAGGTGACATTGACAGGAGGGCGTGGGTGTGCAAACAACACACTGAACGATCTGTCAATGAATGCCATTTTACAAGATGGCGTCGTTAGTTCCGATTCCCGCCACGTGTCAAAAGATCCTTGTCGCACTTTAGGCTACGTGCCAAAGAAAGGGTATACATACATATAAGGTGTAACAAAATTAGCTGAAACTATTTTATCTGGTGCGTCTACCCATAAAACTGAACAACTTTCCCCATGGAACCCATTAGTCAAATCGCAAAAAAAAATTGGCTCTTCCATACTTACTTGATCAGCTAACTTAGTATGGTAGGTTCAATTTTTTTTTTGAGATTTGACTATGGGTTTCATGGGGAAAGTTGTTAAGTTTCATGAGTAGAAGCACCAGTTAAAATAGTTTCAGCTAATTTTGTTAGACGTTATATACACTTGTTAAACATAACCCTCTTTCTAGCGCAGTCGGGCAAAAGCAAAACAGCAAGCTTAACATAATTAATACGTTACGAGTTGCACATGTTATGAGGGAAGAATAGCTTCGCGATCCTAACGAAATAGGTATTTGGGAAAACATTTGCTATCGCTCGTGCGCTCATGCCCCCGGGCATCGCGCACAGCACATACAAAGAGCCTCACGCACACATCAACGGACGCTGCCAGTTGGCGAGAAGTTGCGACGAAAGGCGGAATGTTTTCTTACGTACCTACGGTAGTAACTAATTAGTAATCTGTGCCTACGGTAGGGTTGCCAGAAAAATTCAAGAAGAATATAGGAGATTTCCATTTAGGGGGTCAAAAGAAAACAGTATCCAGTTAAAATATATAGTAGACTTCATTTTTTCATGTAATTATATTTTTGGGAACTTTGGGCCATTTTAATGAGTTTATTATTAATCGCTTTTTCCGCCGGGTAGGCCCAGTTAACTTTGATTCCCTATCTGTATCTTCTTCACTTCCACTTTCAGCATTTAAATCACTCATTTTGTAAGTATATTTCACACAAAATAGGCGAACCGAACAATAAAGGTACAAAGAACTGGTGCTAGGACATCATACAGACAGAATGATATTTGACATTGACACTTGACAGTGACATGACATGACTCTTCAGAAACACAAATAATGTGATTTTACTTATGATATGATCTGCTCAGTTTTGTTTAGGATTTCGGGGTTCGTATCGGAACGCGTGTTTTTTTAACTTGATTTAAGTATGTATGACAGACACGTCGCTGTATGGCTAAAATATAGTAGATTTGTCTACTATATATTTTTTCAACAGTATATAGTATCTTGGCCCAAAATATAGTAAGATACTATATTATATAGTAGATCTGGCAACCCTAGCCTACGGATAGTGATTGTTGTGGCGTCCCCGAAACTACGATACAGAGAAATTGAAGTTAATAGCAGTAGGTAATAGTGATAATTTCAATATGTGTAGGTAATAGTGATATTTTTGATTATTTAAAAATCACCCTAAATGTCTTTGTAATTGTACGGAACCCTCTCTACGCGAGTTCAACTCGCACTTGGTCGTTTTTTTTAGTTCACATAAGTTGAGCTACTTATGGCCTTAGTAAGTAACATGACTTCTAATATCTAAGCAGTTGTTTGCGAGTGAAAAAATAATAGGTAGATACTTCAATTAATTTATCGTTTGGTCTGTTTGCGAAAGTGGGACGTTTTTTCCCTCGCTGGGGACAGCGGGACGAACAGCCTGAAAAAGGGACTATGGTCACGTTAAGTATAGGTACCGTATTTTTTTTTATTCTTATTCGTGACCGTTGAAATGAGTAGGTGGATTAGCCACATTACGGTTTTGGTTTTATTAGGGCTCTGAATTTTTTTTTTTTTTTTGAAATGACAAGCTTGTTGTTGGCCGTGGGGGCCTTTACAACTTCACCGGGCAGGGGAGGCGAGTACGGAAGGCACTCAACCTAGTGCAAAGCAAAAAGATAAGGGCTCTGAAGCAAAACAACGAACTCTAATGCTAGCACATCACATCGCTTTTCGTGTTCGCGTATTCGTCTTATTCGTCCAAATGCGACGATGGAAAATTCGACTACATTCACGAACATGTTTAGCTGCTGTAACGTCTTGGAACAGCGAAGTACAAACACACAATCGTTTATAAAAAAAAAAGCAATGTAATCCATTTTGAGTTAGGAAGAAATAAAACAATAATCACTGGTCAATCTTTTTCTTGAAAACCTACTAGTGTTAACTTTTCCCACTCCCAGAATTTTTTAAACAGATAGATATCGATAACGTGGGTGGGATCCCATCTCTACTATCGACTTCACCATCGACATCTCTATTGTACGTGTGCTTTGCTTTCCCCCCGACCCCCAATCGTGCGATAGAGAGCGTTGCAGCTCGCAACTGACAATAGGTACTTTTCTGGACGAAATTCCCATTTCGGGAGAAAACGGTTTTCACTAACTAAATCTCAACAAATCTCTTTGATTTTGATGTCGATCGTTTCAGCACAATATATTCTAGGTTTATAGGTTTCGCTTTTTTTAAAAAAATACATTGATTTTGTTCAAAAAACGGCTTAATTCGACACAGTTTTAATCACAAAAATTACGTTACTTGAGCTGCCTATAAGTCTGAATCTATAGCAAATTTTGAAAAAAGGAAAAGCTATAAACCTAGTAATTCATTGTGTCAATAACATACTAAAAAATCATGGTGATTGGAAAATATTTAGAAGTGGAAAAACGTTTTCTCTTTTTGTATGGACGAGCACGTACTATTCTTCCCTCTTATGCTCCAAAGTCTGGTTCCAAATTAAGAGGTTAATAATTTTATTTGCACAAAATGCACCCACCCAGTGCGATGATGTTTATAAAGCGGACACCGCCCGATGTTTGTTTCTTTTAATAACAAATGTAAGCGGAGACAGCGTTGACTAATGGAGGAATTCAATCATGCCTGCAGCGGCTTCCAGAAGCTGGGTGTTCTACAGCTCCAGTTAAAATAAACCATATTAATGTAGGCATTCCGCAAATATGCCAATTGTAGACACCCCCGATCCAGGCGATTTTACTTCGTTGGGCTTACGAGTAAGTAGATTAGCTGTGTTGTTTAGGGTAAATACTAGGGATGCCTCGATACGCCTTTTTGCCGATACGATACCGATACCGATACTCTTATAAAAATATCGGCGATACTGATACCGATACCGATACGTTTATTGAATTCAAAAAGTAAGGTAGAATAAATAAAACACAATTAATTAATAGTTTTAGTAATCAAAATTAACATTTATAAGATTTTTATTTAAAAAACAAAGCATTCTTAAGTTTTGCGGGCTAAGGCGATTTCGCAAGTCTGTTTGAATAAGTCCTGCGGTGGAAAATAGTCTCTCAGATGCGACAGATACCTCGTTTGAAACGAAATAGATGGGACAACAAGCGCGTTTACATTACATATTTGAAAAGTGTCGTTGAATCTACCATAAAAATATCGCCGATACCGATATATCGGAAAACCCGAAGTATCGCCGATATATCGGTATCGGTATCGGATGCATCCCTAGTAAATACGTTCAAAACAAACAATATCGCTATTTTTTTTTTGTTTTTGTCACCTAATTTGCTAAAAAAAAAGTATACCGAATCGATTTTAAGAAATTTTTGAGGGACCAATCCGAAAGCATAGCCTATCAATAAAAAAGTATCATAGTAATCAGTTGACAATCGGCGAAGATATCAGAACATAGATAGAGAGAAATAATGTTACATGTGAGTCACAAATGATATTTTATTTGATAATTGTAACACACACAAAAAAAACATAGTCAAATTGAGAAGCTGATCTTTTTACTCTCGAGCGACGAAAGAGTATAGAAGATATTGTATGACAAAAAAATCGAAGTTGAGATTTTAGTTAGGGATCCGTAGTCAGATCAGCTTAGACCTGTGTTCCTGACTGTTGCCAAAGGTCATTTTTCTCTCCCGGTAGGTTCGTCAGGTTTGATGATGATATTAGTCTACTAATAGAACCATGCACGATGTTATACCCTATCCAATAAAAATAAATGGGTACAATTGAAGTGCTTACCAAAATATTTTTTAAAACCCTAAGATTATGTACTAAATAAAATAAAACGTTTTGCATTTAAATTATTTTTGCTAGCCAAAATGGATAAATACTCACCAAATATTGTTTTACTGAAATGAGCAAGCGAAGCGAGCAATGTTAGGTTCGGTCAGGTTTGATTGATTATTGATTATCCCGTCTTCGCCTTCGAGATTTAATTCTTGACCATGTAGTAGTTGCCCCGCTACGCGCAAACCTAATCGCACAAGCTTCAGAGTTAGAGAAAAGAAAAAGAAATCTTTTTCTCCCTCCTAGTGGTGTGGTGACCCCCACCAAACCAACCTGGCAACACCAGCAAGCCGGCTGCCAACCTCATTCTTGTCCGTGCGCGCGCGGCGTTCGCACAAGTGCAAGTGATAAACATGTCTAAAAGTACGCACGACGAATCTTCTAAAAGTGAATCCCGAGAAGAACGATGGATAAGGAAGATGAAAATGTACGAGCAAAAAATAGCGGCAAAAAGACAGCGGCATGCCGAAAGCCCGCAGGTCTTTCCAGTTGATCGAGATGTGCAAATTGAAGGTGGTTATTTTTCACTAAGCTCAGTATTTTCGTTGTATTCTTCGGAAATACTATTTTATTTATCCTATTATTTTATCCGTTGTATTCTTCGGATAATAATTTGCCACATTTTTTTTACGAAAAGGCACCTGTTGCATTCATCAGGACACTTTATTTTTTCCCTATGCATAATGAGCAGTTTCGTCAATTCGATGATAACTTTTTATCAAGATACCCTCATTATTTTACTTTTTTATTTCGCTTCCAGAAAATCTCGAATGCAATGAGGGTTTATCTGCTAGGCCTCCGACACCTGCCGATATTGAGGGCATAGCGCCCACTGATACCGAAGGCATGGTACATTACGATGCAGAAGGTGCTGCATTCTCATTGCACGACTTCAGATTCGACGAATTTAGTCATATGACTGAGACCACTGCTTGCACGAGCCCAATCTCCAATGTTTACGAAGATATTAACGAAATTGTCACGGCCGATGATTTCGACCCCGATCTTTTACGAGAATTAGGTGATGTAGAAAAAGACCCTGTCGAATTCAGCGAGAGCTTGCAAGCAGATGTTGCAGCCAGATTTCAAAAAATATTATTAGAAGTTCTTAAGAAAGAGACAAAAGATGAGCTTATGAAAAAATACCCGGTTCCTAAAAATGTCCCTTTAGCAAAGGGCCCGACTCTAAACCCGGAGATTGCAGCCATGTTGGTCGAGACCTGCAAACTGAGGGATAAGCGGTTACTCACCAAGCAAGATCAGCTCGGCAAAGCTCTTTCAGCCTTAGGAAAGGCGTTAACTGGCCTCTTAAAAAAGACTCCAGATATTCCTGATGTTATACGTACTTTAAATGATGCTGGTATACTGCTAGCTGACTCGCACTATACCGAGACTGACACTCGCCGCTCAGTCATTATACCCTTGATAGATAAGTCCTTGGCTGATCCTTTCAAAGACAGGAAAAGAGATACTTTCCTATTCGGAGAGAAACTAGGTGATTTAGTCAAGGACTCACGAGGCATAAAAAAGACAGGCCAGTTAATTCAACCTTCTACGTCAACTGGCTCCAATTTAAATGGGAAAGGCCCATCGTCCCGAGGAGCGCGTCAGCAACGCGGCGGCCAGACGTATCATTACCGAGCCGGTGGGTCGAGAGCCACAACAACAGCCCCGGCATACTACCAGTACCCGAGCCGTCGGCGAGCAGCTCCGGCTCCGCCGCCGCCGCCCAACCGCCGCCAGACCGCGCCGCCGCCGCCGGCGCCGCGCCGCCGCCCGCCTCCTCCGGCGCCGCGCCCCTCGGCCAGTCGTCAGACGTAGCGGCGCAGCCTCAGGTACACGCCGGGCGTTTAAAGTTTTTTCTCAAGGAATGGCAATCTATTACCGATGATGACTTTATTTTAAAAACGGTTTCGGGTTATATGATACCATTTGCTGTAATGCCTAAACAAAATTCACAGGATTATCCCTTTCGTTCCTTTTCTTCGAGTGAATTACTAGAAGTTAAAAATGAGTTGAATCATTTATTGCAAATAAATGCTATTAGGCGATGTAAGCCAACGGAAGGGCAATTTATTTCTGACATTTTTCTGATTCCTAAAAGTGACGGTGGCAAGCGCTTCATTTTGAATTTAAAAAAAAAAACTGAATAAGTTTATTTACAATGAACATTTTAAAATGGAGGACATAAGGACGGCTATCAAACTTATGTTCAAAGGCTGCCATATGATAACAGTAGACCTTAAAGAAGCCTAGTTTTTACTTCCTATTTATGAGGAACACACGAAGTTCTTACGATTTTATTTGGAAGAAGATTTATATGAATTTGTTGCCCTTCCTTTTGGTCTGTGTTCGGCACCATATATTTTTACAAAAATTTTACAACCTGTTGCTGCCCACTTGCGATCTCAGGGTCTAATGTCTGTCAGATATTTAGACGATTTCTTGTGTCTAGGAAACTCTGCTGTAGATTGCCTAGAAAATGCCAAAAGAACTATTCAATGTTTGACTAGATTAGGTTTTATTATCAACTACGAAAAAAAAAAAGTAGCCTGGTACCCCAAACTACTTGTAAATTTCTAGGTTTTTTATTGAACTCAGAGACAATGTCTTTACAACTACCCGACACAAAAAGGCAAATAATTTTACAAAAAATAATTAAATTATTAAATTCAACCAGAATTAGGATTCGCGAGTTTGCTTGTTTTCTAGGCTCTCTTACCGCGGCGTGTCCAGCTATTGTTTATGGATGGCATCATACAAAGTCCCTAGAAAGAGCTAAGTATTTAGCTTTACTTAAAAATAATGAAGATTATGATGCATTCATGAGACTATCAGATAATTTACATGAAGATCTTCGTTGGTGGAAAAATAATATTTTGGTTGCTATAAATCCGATTCGAAATCAAAATTATGATCTAGAAATCTATACGGATGCTTCAACCACTGGTTGGGGTGCAGCCAGTGCAAATGAGAAAACAGGTGGCCACTGGTCTGCTACTGAACGAACCAATCATATAAATTACCTGGAACTGCTTGCAGTTTATTTTGGGCTCAAATCTTTTGCTGATAAAAAGAGAAATTGTGATATCCTTTTGCGTGTCGATAACACAACGGCTATATCATACATTAACAGAATGGGCGGGGTACAACATCCCCACTTAAATCAGGTGACTAAAATAATTTGGAATTGGTGTGAAGAAAGAGAAATTTTTGTTTTTGCTTCTTATATCCGTTCCGCTTTAAATGTCGAGGCCGATAGCGAGTCTAGAAAAATGAACATCGACACGGAATGGGAATTGGGTTCGCAGGAATATGGAAAAATTGTTCAATATTTTGGGGAACCATGCGTTGATTTATTCGCTTCTCGTATAAATGCAAAGTGTCCTTTATACATGTCATGGAAGAGAGATCCCTTTGCTTACAATATTGACGCCTTTACGATCAATTGGTCTCAGTTCTATTTTTACGCGTTTCCGCCATTTGCTTTGATTTTAAAAACATTAAATAAAATTGTTTCGGATAAAGCAACGGGTATTGTAGTGATCCCACTATGGGTATCTCAGCCGTGGTATCCGTATTTTATGTCACTGTGTGTCAAAGAAGTATTGATACTTCCACCAGGTAAATATCTCTTGTCCTCTCCTTTCAGGTCAACACACCCGTTGTACCGCAATCTTTCCCTGGCGGCGTGTGTGTTATCCGGGAAGGGTTTCGTAGGCAACGCGTACCAGAATCGGCCTTAGAAGTAATGTTTTCTTCCATATCCGAGAATACGAGATCTCAGTATTCGTCGAGTCTCAAACTATGGTGGGAATTTTGCATTCGAAATAATGTTGATCTTTTCGATTTCAATACGTCATTTCTATTGGAATTTCTTTCTAACTGTTTTAAAAAAGGTTCGTCGTATGGTACTTTAAATAATCACCGTTCGGCGATCTCTTTAATATCAACCAACAACATAAGCGATGATTCGAAATTAAAGCGCTTTTTTAAAGGGATCTTTCGGTTAAAACCAACATTTCCACGTTATAATTTTACATGGAACCCTAACATTGTATTAGACTATTTGGAAAAATTAGAAAATGATTTAATCAATTTAGAGCAAATTTCAAAGAAGTTAGTTATGTTACTCGCTTTAACAACTGGGCACAGGACGCAAACATTGTCTCTTATAAAAATTTCAAATATGAAAGTTTTTGACGATTGTATCATAATAACAATTTCAAATTTAATCAAAACTTCGTCAATTGGTAAAGCTCAGCCGGTTTTAAATTTGCCTTTCTTCCGTCCTCGCCCTGGAATCTGCCCTGCCACTGTGTTACAAAAATATATTTTGGTAACATCATCCTTACGGCCAAACTCTGAGGATCGTCTTACCTTGACTTACAAGAAGCCTCACAGGCCAGCTACTTCCCAGAGCATTGGGCGCTGGATAAAGCAAATCCTAAATGACAGTGGTGTTGACACTTCGGTTTTTTCCGCTCACAGTACGAGGCATGCTTCGACTTCAGCTGCCTATCGATCTGGCCTCAGTGTTGACGTCATTAGAAAGACAGCTGGCTGGTCTGAGCAGTCAGCTGTCTTTGCTAATTTCTATAATAGACCCATAATTAATTTAGAAAATAATTTACTTGATTCTTTAACATAGTCATGCATTATACATAATATTGTTTTTATTTTGTTAAATTGAAGTTTATATTTATGTTTCATATTGTATATGAGTAATTATTAATATAATTATCTGATTTCAGTTCACTGTTTACTTATCAATTATTATTATTATTCTCCTTTTGTCCTACAATTTTCTAGCAACATTGCCCATGCTCTAAACATCTACATGGTCAAGAATTAAATCTCGAAGGCGAAGACGGGATAATTTAATGATCAAACGAACTTACCTGAAGTGAAGTTCGATCTTAATTATCCTGTCTTCGCCGGAGAGATTTAAGATCCCACCCTACCCCAAAGTTCAGTGTTTGCTACCTGAGTCTTCCTTCCCCATAACTAGTTCAATGTTGCTAGAATTTACTCCTTTTACTTACTCTGAAAAGAATGAGGTTGGCAGCCGGCTTGCTGGTGTTGCCAGGTTGGTTTGGTGGGGGTCACCACACCACTAGGAGGGAGAAAAAGATTTCTTTTTCTTTTCTCTAACTCTGAAGCTTGTGCGATTAGGTTTGCGCGTAGCGGGGCAACTACTACATGGTCAAGAATTAAATCTCTCCGGCGAAGACAGGATAATTAAGATCGAACTTCACTTCAGGTAAGTTCGTTTGATCATTAAATTATACAGTCAGATCCCCCGTGGGTAGCAGAATGCTTCGCAGAAGAAAAAAGCGGTATTATATTTATTATAAAAAAATGGGTAACATCAAACATATATTTAGCGATAATTAACTTTAACGGCGTTTACATATATTTGTGGTTTGCAGTAAAAAGGAAATGAGCTTCATTTCTACAATACTTCATGAAACACAGGTGAGCATTTATCTGTTTTGGCAGGCATTTTTCAAGCGACTTCCAAAAAGGAGGAGGTTCTCAATTCGTCTGTATGTTTTTTTTTTATGTTTGTTACCTCAGAACTTTTGACTGGGTGAACTGATTTTTACGATTCTTTTTTACTTGAAAGCTAGTGCTTCCCGTGTGGTCCCATATAAATTTTATCAAAATCGGTGTTGTACTTTAGTAGAAAATTAACAAAAACCAAAAATAATAATGCAAAAATGTACTAATTTGTTATGGAAGTCGGTTGTTTTTTAACGTGTTTAGCGTTTTCAATTATTCAAATCGCAAAAAAACTTTGGAATTCCTATACTAAGTTGGCTGATCAACTGATCGATTTGTTTGATAAGCCCAATTTTTTTTGCGATTAAACCATAGTAACTAATAAAGTTGCACCTTATATTACGCTCGTCAGTCAGGACGCCATCGCCAGTTACATCAAATCCATCCTTAACTAAGTTAGGTACCTACACATTTTTTATAACCTATAATATACATAATATGACCTGTAAGTTGTTAGTAGCGCCAAAAGAGTAGGTAACTATTTAGTAATCTGTGGTAGCGCATCGAGAACGTGGCCGCCGCTGGCCGCAGCATGCATCAGAACAATTGGACGTTTCCGCTGCTCTGTCGAATCTAATTTATCGAGTGCATACAATAAAGCCTGTGCTCTATTTACATCTAGATACAATTGTTAACAACCTTCGACCAAATATAATGGACCGGCCCTATCCAAACATTAATCTCATAAAAATTCGAAAACCTAAAATATTTTAGGTACAAGCTTTTGATGTTGCATTGTCACGCGATATACATATGAATGAAAAATTTCAGCTCAATCGGATTCAGGGCAGTTGGTCAAATTTAGCTTGCAAGATATCATTACCGACACCGGCACAGGTAAAACTAAATAAAAGCTTGTAAAATGAGACAAATAAACTGCATGCAATCACACACTCACACCACTATAGTAAAGTATATAATATATATTAGTATGTACTAAAATACAGTATGGACACTCCCTGCCGCTCTCTAGATTGCGATCTCACCCCCTCGTCACTCACATTGATATACAGATTGGTTCTCGAACGTATAGGACTTCGCCGTAATTCGATTTGTTTGTTCCGTCATTCGATTTTTGAAGTGTCATTTCTCGCCCGTTGTATGAAGTGTCCGGGGTGTGACTATAGTCTACTGAGCCTCGCTCAAATATAAACAATGACAGACATAGAAAGCGTACGTAGTCGGAATGTAGTACGAATAATATAATAAATTTTACTTATCCATTTGGGGAATACTAATTCACTTAGAGGAAATGAGCGAATGCGCTCATTCTGTAGGCATCAAAACCGCTGCGCGTAGGCCGGTCCATAACTGTTATATTGAAGTAAACAACCCATAACGTGCCTACTGCTGGGGCTTGGTCTTTTCCCAAACTCGGGAAGGTTTTGTCCTCAGATCAGAGGGTTAGGCCGTAGTCCCCACGGGGGCAAGGTCCGGGGTCGTGGAGGTTGTAGGGCTAGTGGCGAACCCACAGAACAGGTAATAAACAAGAATAGAAA
The DNA here is from genome assembly GCA_947284805.1 of Coleophora flavipennella. Classification (NCBI taxonomy): domain Eukaryota; kingdom Metazoa; phylum Arthropoda; class Insecta; order Lepidoptera; family Coleophoridae; genus Coleophora; species Coleophora flavipennella. Next base: position 2,252,263 of record OX369276.1, read on the forward strand.
TGGCACGCGAGCCTGATGCGCGAGGCATCTATCTGGCTAAAAAGCCATGTGTTTGCTTCTCCTCGCTCAGTCCGCTTCGAACTGTCCGTCAAGTGATTGCTCCGTAAAATGGGTTATTGTAGCGTTTCGAATTGTGGAAACTGTTCAGGAAAGGGTGATTGTGCTTCTAAAAGGATAACATTTCATTGGTAAGTATTGTGATTTAGTAAAATCTATGTTTAATAATAAAAAAGAATAATCTCGTGAAAAAACTCAAAAACACCACAGATTTTTTCATTTTCCAATATTTCGATATACATTGCTTGTCTTAAGCGCACGAAGTAACGTATGCCATTAAGAACCCGCAATGGTCTCAGCACAAAACGATATTTTGATCGGTCGGCTATGTCATTGGTACGGCCGCTGCTGGGAGACGCGAGTAAGTGATGTAGCTCGCTTTAGTGTGTAAAAGCCCGTTATCGATAATATAAATGCCACGCGAATATGGCAATCGCAGTTCACTAAGTTGTATTTAATTTGTATTTAAGGTTACAATAACCCTTAAATGTGATAAATGAAGTTTATATAGTAGTAAATTTTGTTTTTTTAATTTAATACTTTTTACTTTTCAGTTTCCCTAAAGATCCCGATGTCAAAAATAAATGGATCTTAGCAACTGGAAAAAGAAATTGGTTTCCTACTAGTTATAGCCGGCTATGTTCGATTCATTTTCGAGAAGAAGATTTTAACCCATCTACAAAAAGACGGATCCTCTTGAAGGATGCTTGCCCAACAATTGATATTTGGAACACTTCGAAAAAAGTAAGTACCTATTGTGAGTAACAACTCCCATCGACTTACTTAATTTCGGGTAACAATAAATAGATACTTTAACTGGGTAGGTATGATTTTTGAATTAGACTGGCTGTTGCCTGCGATTTAGTTCACGTGAATTTTAGTAATCCGCAAATTATAATATATAAAAAATTTTAAACTTTTTAAAATCCTATCTGAACATTGTATATGGGTATAAACTTATCAGCAGTCAGATAATCCCTTCATATAAGTACTAGCTGTCCCGGCGAACTTCGTACCGCCTTTTACTACACTACACTACACTTCAATACACTGCACTGCACTCCACTGCACTACACTGCACTCCGCGAATTAACTATTGTATTGGTTCGTTGGGAAAACTTGCTCGGTTTGACGAGTAGAAGCCCCAATTTCCCGCCCTAACACCCATTTTTTACACACTGTCTACTGTTTACCTATTTTATTTTTATATGAATACTACTTTTTTGTCGCGGCTTCGCCCGCGTGGACATCATTTTTATGACTGTCTTCAAGAGTGATTAGTAAATTATGTCGTTTCCCACTTTCTCAACCATCTCTGTGAAAAAAATCGCAGCAATCGAGCATTTTTTAGTTCCCTCAGGAACTGCATCATAATATGCTATTTTCCCGGGATAAAAAGTAGCCTTTGTCCTTTCCCGTGACACAGGCTACCTGCATGCCAAATTTCATAAAGATTGGTCAAGGTGTTGAAGCGTGAAAAGGTAACAAACAAACTAAAAAACAAACACATTTTCACATTTATAATATTAGTAAAGATGTTGTAGCTGCTTTAAAAGTAACCAAAACTATCAGTTCACAGACAATAATGAAACGTCACCGTCAACATCATCGTCACTTCTTTGTTCAAAATCTCAGAAACGACCAGTGGAATTGGATCAAGACATTTTAGAAACGCCTAGAAAAAAGAAAATGCGCCGCATTATTCAAACAAAAGAATCCATAATAAAGTCACAAAGATTAAAAATTCGACGATTACAGTGTAAAAACAGGCGATATCGTAAAAAAATTCAGGAGCTGCAAGAGGTATTGAAGGATTTAGAAGAGAAAAGATTTATTAACGCTGATCAAGCGTTTCATTTGGAGAACACCAACGTTAGTGTAAAAGATTTAATGAGTAGATGTCTAAAAAAATTAAAAAAAGGAAAAATGATCCGCACTAAATACTCAGCTAGTTTAAGAAGCTTCGCAATGACACTTCACTTTTATTCTCCTAAAGCGTACCAATATGTTAGGCAGAAGTTTGATACTTGTTTACCTAATATCAGAACCATTAAAAAATGGTACCAAACAATTAATGCGGAGCCAGGATTCACCACTGAGTCTTTAAATGCAATAAAATTAAAAGTAAAATCAACTCGGTACAGTATACTATGCAATTTAGTCATGGACGAGATGGCAATACGTCAACGCATTGAATGGGATGGCAAACGTATGCATGGTTATGTTGATTTTGGGAACACCATAAATGGTGATGGCGACCATTTATCCGAAGCCAAGGAGGCACTGGTATTCCTTCTTACTGCAATCAATGGTGCCTGGAAAATTCCTGTTGGGTATTTTTTTACTAATGGCGTAACGGGTGAACAGAAGGCAAATTTAGTAAACCAGTGCCTGGAACTGCTAGAAACAACAGGTGTCGAAGTAGTTTCCTTAACCTTTGACGGCTGCCCTGCAAATATTACTATGGCGAAGCATCTTGGGTGCTCATTTCAATTGAATCAAATAAAGACAAGCTTTGAGCACCCTATTTCACATAAACCTGTGTGTATTATCTTGGATGCTTGCCATATGATAAAGTTAGTTCGAAATGCTTTCGAGGCAAACAAAACTTTTAAGGATGATACTGACAGAGGTATAGAATGGGCGCTTCTGGAGAAACTAAACCAATTGCAAGAAAAAGAGCATTTAAATCTTGCCAACAAATTAAGACGTCGCCATGTTTATTTTCACAACCAGAAAATGAAAGTTAAATTGGCAACACAGTTAATGAGTAATAGTGTCGCTAAAGCTCTATCTTTTTGTTATGAAACAAACCAACCAGGATTCTCAGATGTACAAGGAACGATAGATTTTGTAAAAATCTTGAACGATCTATTTGATGTTTTAAATTCAAGACATATACAGCAGTTACATCTGAAGAAGCCTATTAATTTTAGAAATAAAGAAAAGATTTTCACGTTTTTGGAAAGAGTAGATGTTTATCTAAAAACTTTGAAAATGACAAACGGTACTGAAATCATTAAATCCTCTAGAAAAACTGGATTTTTGGGTCTCATTGTATGTATAAAGAGCATCAAAAATTTGTATATAAGACTCGTCGAAAACGAACAAAAATTAAAGTATTTGCCTACGTATAAACTATCTCAAGACCATTTGGAATTAATGTTTGGCAATATAAGGGCACATGGCGGATGTAACACTAACCCAACCGCAAGACAGTTTATGGCTATTTATAAAAAGATAATAGTGAAATTAGAGTTAAGAGATTTTGAAAGTGGGAATTGTATGGCCCTTGAGAACATCTCAATATTAAGTTGCTCATCATCTGTGGAAAAAATTAACAAATCTACTCTGACGCCGCTTTGTGAGAAAGAGGAAAGTGAAAATGAAACAGATGGAATAGAAGGAAGTAAAGCTGGCATTATAGAAGAAATATTACATTTTGATGTAGTAATGTCAGAATTTAGTTCTGAGGTTGTTGGTTATATAGCAGGGAATGTAGTACATGCTCTGCTAAAGAAAATCAAATGTGAAACGTGCATATCGGCACTGCTTAATACGCATGCTGGAACAGAAGAATTCAAATTAATACGATTGAAAGACAACGGCGGCCTCATCTTACCCAGCAGCGACGTCGTTTATATTTGTAAAAAAATTGAAATTGTATTAAAAAATACAATCATTGATGCCCATATGACAACTGATTTCGAAAAATTGAAAAATCAGATAACAATTAAAGCTTTGTATCATTTCGTCGGTATGAAAATTTTTAAGGAAATCGACTTTCATCAGTATGACCAGGCACCCATGGATAATCATGTGATTCTTTTAGCAAAATGTGTAATAGAAAAGTATTTAGATATCCGCCTTCATTACTTAATGAAAAATGTTGCACCGAAAATATCAAAAAGACAACTATTAACCAAATACCTCCACTTCACAGGACAATAATTTGTGATTTAACAATTAGAATTCATTGTATAATTTCTATTAAATATTATGTGTGTAAACAAAACTTTTTGTTTTAACATTAAAATAATATAATTACGCCCATCACAACTAAATATAAAATTTAAAGTGCAACTTAATTTTTACGGATATTTTAGATAGCACTTTTTCTAGTGATACTGAACAACTTTTCCCAAGGATCACCCAATCAAATCGCTTAAAATTATTTTTTGGATTTTCCATACAAAGTTGGCTAATAAGTTATCAGGTATACCGTAATCGATTTGTATGAGAAAAGTTATTTTTATGATTACAAAATAGGATCCTTTCCTTGGGAAAAATTGTTCAAAAGCAGAAGCTAAAAAAGTGGCACTTTATATGTTTATATTCGATAAGAATATAAGTATTCGACAAAATTTTATCGTTAGTCAATCACTAGCGTAAATGTAAAATAAATTGCTCTTGCACAGTACAGCAACAACGATCTTGTACATGTTTGAGAATGCCATATGGCGCGTGTTCATTATAACGCTATTGTCTAGCTATAGGGTTCATAATGGACTGTAAACAAAGTGTAGGTAGTTGTGTGCGTAAATACATAGTTATGGGTTAGCCCATTTGTCTGTGTGATTTCATGACAAAGAGAGGGGTGACAAGCGGCGACATCGGTTCTGGAAGGAAACACTAAACATAACACTTCTATTCTTGTTTATTATCTGTTCTGTGGGCGAACCCCACAGTCTAGAAGTTTTTTAAGCCGCTTCCTATAAGGTAAATGACAATATTTAATTCAAATTATTGAAGGACTGTGTAAAGCTATCACCATGGAAAAAATATATAGAATACTTAAAGTAATAAAAAAAACGATTTAATTGAATACAATTTAAAAATATTACCACTTTTGATGTCAAAAAATATACTGTAGACCCTGTTTTTGGCATTAATTGCAAAATTTCTCGAAAACAAATAGTTAATGTTGAATGAAACCAACACACAAAAATCGGTGACTTTAAGACCTTTCATTTCAAAACACTTTTTTTAAAACTTATTTGAAAGTGATGAAAAGTAATAAAAACATGTTAAAATCAAGAATTGGGCGTTTAGTCCAGTCAATCTAGGAACATTTGTATGGAGTAGGTTGCATTAAATGCACTTGGAGTGAAAACTTAGAATGTATCAGTTAATTAATTGAACAAATGAAGTTCATAATTATCTCTTGAATATTTTTGATAATTATGGAGTAATTAGTCCATAAAGCAATAAAATTAAATTTGAGTGTGAACATAAAATGCAAAACTGGTGATTTTTTTCATAAGGGCTTCTTGTAAAACGTTTTGATTGTATTAGTAATTATCCCCGGTCAAAATCGATAGATCGAGTGGATATTCACTATTTTATGTTATGATCACTAACAATAACTATGAGAATTATCTCCGAGGTATCTTTGATATTTATTTTTTTATTAAATTTTATTTGATTTTAACCCTCGTACATTAAAGACACCTTAAATATTTTTACGTATTCTAAAAGTTATATATTTTTTTAACTAAAATACAAAGAAATCCCCGAAGAATCTATTTACCACTCTCAATAATAATCTAATAAATGATATTACTCGCGAGAGGAATGGGCGGGGTACGGGGAGCCGCGGCTTTCGCAGGCGCGCGCCTTCTAGCACGTTACGTACCTACCTAGCGTATGTATAGGTATGTCGCAGCCATTTACGGTTTTAGGATTTTTTCCTTTACTTGCTTCTAGCCAAATTTCATAATTGTAGGTCAACGCGAAGTACCCTAATAGGTTTCGATTCCCTCGCGAGTGTCAAAATATACGGCATAAACGCCCGTATCTTTTGACTGCGTTGACGTTGAGGTTTGACTTTTTCACAGCTTCAAGTGATTGGAGACTTTAGTATTTGGTACTAATTTCAACTTGATACCTCCATTACGCGTTCCTGAGAAAAACGGTCTTGACAAATGGACAGACAGACAGACAGACAACGAAGTGAAGGATCACTGAAAAGAAAAAACGGAACCCTTATAGGAATAGGGGTTCCGTTTTTTCTTTTGAGGTACGGTTTGCCGAACCGAGTACTCGGCGCGTCTCTAGTATAATTACCCCTTTTTAGGGTTCCATACCTCAAATTGAAAAAACGGAACCCTTATTGGATTACTTCGTTGTTCGTCTGTTTGTCGACAAGGAAAGCGTGAAGGTATCAAGTTGAAATTAATCTATACATATAATAAAAATGTAACGGGGCCGTGTCTTACATGAAATATTTTTGGAGAATAATAACTGTTGCGGACATTACTAACGATTTAGAGGCTAAAACAAAACAAAAATGTCTGTCTGTTCACGCATCACGCAAAAACTACCAGGCCGATTTTGATGAAATTTTGTATGGTGGTTCCTTATAGCCCGGGTTAACATATAGGAATATATACTTTTTATCCCGGAAAATTTAAGAGCTCCCGTGGGAAAATTCAATATCAAATAAGTCGATCACAGACAGTTGGAGCTGTAAAAACATATGCCACATATTATTTTGACACTCGCAAGGGAATTAAAACCTTTGGGGTACCTACTTGCTGTGAACCTAGAATCATGAAATTTGGTAAGAAGCAATGTCTGATAGCACAAGTAAAAGAAATAGTCCGTATACCGTAAATTCTAGGGATGCATCGATACGCCTTTTTGCCGATACGATACCGATACCGATACTCTTATAAAAATATCGGCGATACCGATACCGATACCGATACGCTTATTGAATTCAAAAAGGAAGGTAGAATAAATAAAACACAATTAATTAATAGTTTTAGTAATCAAAATTAACATTTATAAGATTTTTATTTAAAAAACAAAGCATTCTTAAGTTTTGCGGGCAAAGGCGATTTCGCAAGTCTGTTTGAATAAGACCTGCGGTGGAAAATAGTCTCTCAGATGCGACAGATGCCTCGTTTGCAACGAAATAGATGGGACAACACGCGCGTTTACATTACATTTTTAAAGCGCGAAATTTGAAAAGTATCGGTGAATCTGCCATAAAAATATCGCCGATACCGATATATCGGCAAACCCGAAGTATCGCCGATATATCGGTATCGGTATCGGATGCATCCCTAAAATTCCTAGTTACAAAATAATACATACTATATTATATGCCTACAAGATTTTACGTAAACCTCGGTGCACGAGTCAGACTCGCGCTTGGCCGGCTTTTTTACATCATTTATTGACGCACGCGCGCGCTATCGCACAAATCGCTTCATTACCCCGCGCAAGTAGGGACGCCCCTAATAGCAACCTGCTCCTAGTTGCAGCCTTTTCGTCTTTCTGCTTAAATAATAAGGTATCTACAGGCAATACCTACCAGGGAAAAGTACCAAAAAAAACCTAATATTCTGCACAAAATACGTACTAAAAACGGTAACACTTGCATGAATATGCCAGTGTCAGTTTAGGATCGAACCCAAGAAAACGTGCACGTCGGCCATTTTGCTATTTTTTGCTAAGTTCGAGAGCTCCTAAAACCAGGTATTTCTTAGGATTTTTCAATTATACATTTCGTGATTAGTTTGATTATTGATACAGACATAGAAATACATGAATTTCTGGCAAAATAAACATTTGAAATTTGCTTTAGTTAAAATTTGGGGGGCTGCAATTAGAAACATAAAATGTATGGGACACATAATGGCAGCACGGGGCGGGGGGGTGTTATTTGGTTCGACAGAGTACCTAATAACAGCCACGCCTTAATAATCAAGGATGTCACAAACATAAATATACGTTAAAAAATTTAATGTTGTTAGATTTTATTTTGAATCGCGTAAAGATTTTGACTGTTTTACTATATTTTTTTTAATCTGTTGAAGAATTATATTATTGATATTTGATTACTTACCACTACCAACCCATTGTTTTTTTAAATTTGATATTGGTCCTTTAGGGAATGTTGATTCTGATGTTCGTTCTAAATTCTGTCTGGGTCTCACCATGTAGGCATTTGTTTGTGATAAAGCTTTTCCTGAATTTAAGACGCAGTTTGGCAGGAACATGGTCGTAGAGTGGATATAGTGCATCGTTTATTTGTTTTCAGCGTTCCTACGCCGCGGCCGCCTCCCTGCGTACAGCTGGGGGTGCAATTCCAGTGAGAAGGTGCAGTTTTTAAATAGGTCTTAGTTTAAGGCAGCCGGTTATCAGTCTGCTGGTTTCATTTAGCGCTACATCTACGTGTCCACTGTGAGCAGAGTTTGTCCAGACTGGGCACGCGTATTCAGTTGTTGAATAGCACAGGGCTAGTGCAGAGGTCCGCATTGTATGTGGGTTGGCGCCCCATGTGCTGCCAGCTAGGCGCTGCAGTAGTATGTTCCTACTGGTGAGTTGGTAACCTTCATCTTGGTGTTGGTACAGCGTGACTCCAAGGTATTTCGGCATGGAGGTGTTTTCTAGTTGCTAGCCCTGCCAGGATACATGTAGAGGTCTGCTTGCCTCACGATTCTTTGGATGGAATGAACAGAGCTGGGTTTTATTAGGGTTTGACTTGAGTTGGTTTTCAGCGTAGTACATAGATGGAGTTACCAGGGACTGAGATAGTTGTTTCTCGACGCTAGGGAAGTCTGTTTCTTGGCTAGCGAGAGCCAGTTCGTCCACGAACAGGTAGTGCTTTTTGTTAGGTAGGATTGGCTGGTCGTTCGTGTATATGTTGAAGAGCATAGGTGCAAGGACGCTTCCTTGTGGCAGTCCATTTTTTTGACGCCACAATCTACTGTTGCTTCCCTGGAATGACACGAAAATCTTCGATTTCTCAGCAGCTCCTCAATCATTTTCGTTAGGTGGTAGGCCTTTGTCGCGTTAAACACTTTGGGGATTAATCTGCGGTGGCTCACTGTGTCGTAGGCTGCAGTAAGATCGACAAGCGCTACCCCAGTTATTCAGTTATTCTCGTAGCCATCTTCGATGTACTGTCTGAAGTTTAATACTTGGTTGGTGCATGATTTTCTCGGCCTGAAGCCTGCCTGTTGTTTAATTAACACAGTGTCTAGGCTTGGGGAAATGCGATCCAGAATTAGCCTTTCAAACACTTTATTCATGTGGCATAAAAGAGATATAGGCCTGTAGCACTTTGGATCTTCAGGTGGTTAGTCAGGTTTTAGAATAGCCACAACGTGAGTGGCTCTCCGCATTGTGATGTTGAGCTGGCAGTTGTTAAATAGCTTTAGCAGCCAGTTTCTGGCAGCGGTGCCCAACCTCTTTATTTGCTCTGTACAGATGCCGTCGATTCCTGCAGTCTTTCCATCTTTAAGTTTCCTAAGTGCCCCTTGAAGCTCCTCGTGTGAGAAAGGTTCCAGAAGGCTATCGGCTTGCTTCGTATTGCGGATTTTCCATTGAGTAGTAGTTGTTGTGCTATTTGATTAGAATTTACATTTGAATTTGTAGGATTGTGCGAAGTCCGAAGGGAGGAGGAGGACACTGTAATCCTTAAAACCGGAAACCTGCTCTATTTCCGGGAGGGTGACCAACTGTCCCAGGGTGGTGTCGGGTTTCTAGTCCACAAGTCCCTTATGAACAATGTGGTCCGGATAGAGAGTGTTGGTCAAAACCAACTGACTAAGCTTAATACAGAGGATGGCTGGATCATATCATCTAAGACTGAGTTGCTGGAAGAAGTTGAGAAGTTCTACGGACACTTGTACACGACTACATGTCTGCCTGTCAGCGATCTAGCCAAATACCCAAGAGTCAGATTAACCCGACGCTATACCGAAGATATCCCGGACATCAGCCTGTACGAGATTAGAATGGCTCTGAAACTGCTCAAGAACAATAAGGCACCGGGTGATGATAATATAACAGCTGAACTTTTCAAAGCAGGTGGAACACCGGTACTTAAAGCTCTTCAGAGGTTATTTAATTCCGTTATACTCGAGGGAAAAATACCTAAGGCATGGCAAAGAAGAGTGGTCGTGCTTTTCTTCAAAAAGGACGACAAACACTGGCTGAAGAACTATAGACCCATCTCACTTCTGAGCCATGTCTACAAGCTGTTTTCGAGAGTCATTACGAATCGTCTCGCACGTAGGTTTGAAGACTTCCAGCCGGTTTCCAAAAAGGCTATAGTACCACATACCACATACATAAGCTGCGGCAGATTATACAGAATACCGAAGAGTACAATCAGCCACTATGCTTAGCGTTCGTGGACTATGAGAAAGCCTTTGATTCGGTCGAAACTTGGGCTGTGTTACAGTCTCTCCAGCGGTGCCAAATTGACTATCGATATATCGAGGTACTGAAGTATTTGTATGAAAACGCCACCATGTGGGTTCACCTCCAGGACCAAAACTCGCTACCTATCTGGTTGCAGCGAGGGATGAGACAGGGAGACGTCATATCTCCGAAACTGTTCACCGCCGCCCCGGAAGATGTTTTTAAGCTTTTGGACTAGAGTGGACTCGGCAATAATATCAACGGCGTGTACATCACCCACCCACCTTCGTTTCGCTGACGATATCGTGGTCATGGCTGAGACTATGGACGACTTAGGCACAATGCTCGATGGTCTCAGTAGAGCCTCTTAACAAGTAGGTCTTAGAATGAACATGGGCAAGACGAAAGTTATGTCTAACGTCCGTGTCGCACCTACTCCTCTAAAGGTTGGGGGCTTTACGTTAGAAGTTGTTACTGAATATGTGTACCTGGGATATCCAGTTCAGTTAGGTAGGTTCAACTTCAAGAAAGAGATCAATCGTCGAATCCAACTCGGCTGGGCAGCGTTCGGGAAGCTTCGCAATACCTTCATGTCCCAAATACCGTAGTGTCTTAAGACCAAGGTATTTGACCAGTGTGTGTTGCCAGTTATGACATATGGAACTGAGACATGGTCGCTTACTATGGGCCTCATAAGAAGGCTCAAGGTCACTCAAAGGGCAATGGAGCGTGCTATGCTCGGAGTTTCTCTGCGTGATCGAATCAGAAACGAGGAGATCCGTAGGAGAACCAAAGTAACCGAAATAGCTCTCAGAATCGTTAAATTTAAGTGACAGTAGGCGAGGCACATAGCTCGTAGAAAGGATGGCCATTGGGGCAGTAAAGTTCTCGAGTGGCGACCGCGCACCGGAAAACGTAGCGTAGGCAGGCCTCACACTCGGTGGACCGATGACCTGATGAAGGTCCCGGGAAGCCGCTGGATGCGGGTAGCGTAGAATCGGTCGTCGTGGAAATCCTTGGGGGAGGCCTATGTACAGCAGTGGACGTCCTTCGGCTGATATGCTGATGGATGATGATTAATTTTACTTATTATTTTATTTATTCATTAAAACCAACAATTCAACACAAAAACTCCATAGGCATAACCCTACCCTAGGCTGTTATTAGGTACACAGGCTCGCTCTGGGTACAAAAGGGCTGGTATTAGAGCCGTAGAATATTTTTATGTTTGTCATTTTTTTCCATGGATTTTATGATTAATTACGGTTTTAATTGTAATTCCCAACCCTACCGATTAATAAAAAGTACATGGGGGTGGTGGTGGTGGTGATTTGAAATAAGGTACGGTCATCCTATACAAAATTCAATTTTTTTAGTTGGTTACAATACAGGCTTGCCCTTTGAGACGGTTCAGTAATGGCAGGTACCTTAGGAGACTGTCGTTAACTTTGGAAGGTATTTTGGCCCCCATTCACAGCTTATAAAAGTGAACAGTCAGCAAGATAACTTTTAATTTATACAAAAACTTTATGATGCCATTTGATCATGTTTAAAGACTATCAAACCGACTGAGGTTTGAGTTGAGTACTAGAAATCAAAAATCGCAAAAAAATTACAAAAAGTATGGGAAAAGTTTTTTTTGCGATTTCTGACTATTCTAGTATTTTAACCTCCGTTGTTATAATACAGTCTTTTAATCCTTACAAGAAACAGGATCGAAGAGTAACAAAAAAAATGAAACTTTTACATACGAAAAATAAGAGAAAAGTCTCCAAAATATCTTCCTTAGAAGGACAGTCGTAGACTGCCTGAGTCGTGGCAATGTATGTAATATCAAACATGTAATGTCCAATGTGGCGATGGGCAAGCGTATGTAAACATTGCAATGCTTTGCAGGCTATCTCCGACCTCCGTGCGCTTTGTCTTTTTCTCGCCCGATAACTCCATCTTTGTCACATGCTGTCCTTATCATGCGTCAAAGGTCACGCGCTTTCCCGATGTTATAAATTTAATTACCGTTTTATTTATTGTAGGTTTTTGCGTTTTTTGAAGAACCTTTGTAATTTAAACAAGGGATAATGATGATTTATAATAAAGCATATAAGTGTAATGGCATAACCAAGAAAATATTTCGTATGTCTTTTATGTAAAATAGAGAAATATAAAAAAAACATTTTTTAACTAGGTTCTTGAACAGTCACCTTAGGGATAATTTAACACATGTTCGAGGTTTAAATTTGGATGATAAGAACATAAAAATCTCCGAGGGCTCTATTTTGTAAGTATTGTTTTTCTCACAATTAAATAAAAGTAATCGTAATGTTAAGAATTTTATGCCTACAACCAGAGATAACTTAAGTACCATAATTTTAAGGAGTTCATTGTTATAAATCTTAGTTTTCACCCAATTTGTAATTATTGTTTAGCGTATAAAAATTAAAAGGCTACTTTAGGTATTTCTAAGAGACTAAAGAACATTTTGTCACGAAATTGCCACGAATGCATAAAATAATAATAACACTATTATTTCCAATCCATTTTACTCAGGTGTCTTTAATGCAATCTCAAATCTTTTATTTACTGGACTAGTTCGGTTTCAACGTAACAGCCGCGTTGAAACTCTAAATGAATAGACTTACCTACGTTCGATATTATTTAAACACGTTTCAACCTGCTCTGACTGAGTGCTCTTAGGGCCTTAACGACTGCTATCTGGTAATAGCTACCGGCACCAACGGCTTAACTTGCCTTGCACGTAAACGGTTGAGAAAAATGCCCACTATCAAACTCATCTAATTAATGACTGTGCTTCAGACCAGTTAACCTGCGTAATCGACAGAACCATCCAAGTCGCAGTGAGTTACTACGACTGCTTTTTATTGAAACGAAGAAAGTATTGCGATGGTAAAAAATCGAAGTTGAGGTTTTGATGAAAATCAATTGTCTCACACTAATAGTCTTAAAAACAAAAAATAAAATAAAAAAATGGTGTGTGTGTGTACGTCCGTCTGGTGCTCTAGTTCCCAAACTACTGGACGGATTTTGGTGAAATTTAGGTTAGGGCAATATTATTTTATATCTCCGGCTGTTTTTTTTTTCAAATTTCCTCTATCTTGATTTTTTAGGGATAACACCATACTCAAAATCACTGATTTAACAAAAAAAGCCTCTATCGATTTTGATGAAACTCGGTACGTTACTATAACTTTACTTGTCCTACAGTACCTACGCGATAGTTTGATGTTTCAAGAAAAATTGGAGTAAGGTAACTCACATACAAATCCAGGGTTTTTAGTCAGTTTTTTCAAAAATGCATTTAACGATTTTAATGAAACTGTGTATAAAACTAGTACTTAATGAGTTCTACTGCACTGGCTACTTAATTATTTTAGGAAAAATCCAAGTAAGGTACCTCCCATACAAACCAAAACTATTTTTTTAAAGTTTTGTATTCTTTTTTACTAAGTAAGTGTACCAATGTGTATTGTGGCTTTGTGTATGCCCGACTACGACAGAAGGTGAAGGCTTTGCGAAAAAGTATGCACAGCGTGGCTATATAATTTATTTAGATTAGGTACAATACCGAAATATAATCATTAATCAATCACAAATATTAAAATTTGATATTGATTGATTGATTTGTGATAGGTACCAAACAAGTACCTAGGTACCTTTTTATTTAATGAAAAAGGTAGCTAGGTACTTGTTTGGTACTTATCTTGGGCCTGGTTAAAATACCTGACCCATATACAAACCCAAAGAAGTAAACAGAATGAGTCTAATTTCAAGATTCTTAGGCTCTCCGCAGACGACCGACTTTTTGTAGGCCCGACAATCGGTCCTACTTTTCGCCGACTTTTTGTAGGACGACTAGTGTGGGAACTGGGAAGTGTACGATAAATAGGTATCGACATTTCGATTATTTATGTATATCCAAGGGATTATGAAAATAATTTAAATAACCGGCCAAGTACGAGTCGGACCACCATACAATATTTATTCTCTATCTAATTACGAGTCTCATTTGACCGATTTTTGTTAATTGTTGTAATAGTGTTGTCACTATATTCATAGGTAGGTACCAAGTTTGACGCTTGTATGTATTTTCGTTTCTGTGATAGAGCTAATAAATAACTATAATCTTTAAGAAAAACACGTTTTTTGTATGGGTTAAGTTTTACTTTTTTTTATTCCATATTAAAAAAAAATTAAAAGCTTAACAAATCTGTGACCCCTATCTTTTACAAACAAGCCATAATGTCCCCACTGCTGGGGTACGGGTCTCTTCCCAATCTCGTGGAATGTTAGGCCATACCGTATGGCTATGGGGTATGGCCCATACCCCGAACACGGGGGAAAGTCCGAGTTAGTAGAGGTTGTAAGGTTAGTGGGAACTTCATTGTAACCCCTGTAAAGTTACGGGATAAAATCTGTAAAAAAATAGGATAAGTATATACCTCCGTAACATATAAAAGAGGAAAGGTTTTTTTTATATATTTAAGTACTTAACCTTGTAGGTAGGGTATTGTTGAAAGGTTTTTTCTTAGATCAATGATCTTTCAAAACTACTGAGGGTTTGCAAGGATCATTATTCTGACGAATGATTAGTTTACAAATATTCAGTTAAGTGATGAATTTTGTTAGCTACATCACTAAGTAGGTACGTAGGTACATAAGGACGGCTTGAACATATGCCATCACATGTACAAAACGGGCCGCACGCACACATACAGCACGCTTGTAGGTGAAAGCCGCACGCAGGCGCAGTTACCTAACATTCCATAATTTTGTTCACGTTAGTTACCTATACTATAATATTAGTATCCGCGGTGCTACATACTTACAAATAATTCTTGCCTTCTTGTACTTGACGCGTGATAGATTAAGGTAAGGTACCTTGGTTTGCTTAGGTACCTACCTAGGTTTGCCTAGGTACCTACTTACTTTTTACAAACGGCGTTATCGTTCACTCTTAATTCAGGGCGGCCCCTTTGTCGGAGTGTTTAACTGTCACCGCTGCCGGCTCGCGGCATTCGGCGAACGAACTATAACTCGTACGATAGGTAGTTAAAATCCGGTACATTATATACACATGAGCGGTTTCTAACAACGCACACGTCTCTGTCCGTCCGTCCGTTCCGTAACCGTCACTTTATCGGTGGCTAGTGTGGTAAGTGCACGTCATGGATTTGCAGAGGCAAGTAGATTTACAGAGAAAGGTGTGTGTTTGGTTATATTTGACGAACAGAAGAAAGAAAAGAGAATTCTGGGTTGACCCAATAATCTCTCAGAGATTACTAAAGGGGTTATTTCATGTTCGTCATGCTGATCTAAGACTTCGACCGAAAAAATTTTTCAAGTATTATAGAATGTCAATTAATACATTTGATGAGCTCCTGTCATTAGTAGAATATTATACTATAACACATCAGGATACAATTATGAGGAAGTGCATTCATCCAGAGGAGAGGTTATCTGTAACTCTAAGGTAAGTTAATAAAATGTAATAACTTGAATCAAATAGATTTATTAAATTCCTACGAAAAAAATCAAATTACCATCAGTCCTTTTACAGTCTCCCAATTTTAGACTAGTTTTATACATAACAGATGATTCTTTATAATAATTCCTTTTATTTTTAAGCGTGTTAAAATGACATAATATTATTAACTTAAATCACAGATGATTGAATATAAAGCGTAGGTATTATAAATAATTTTGTATTTGTATTTACAATTCTGAGAACTATGTCGGCACAGATTACTAATTAGTTAATATCGGTTACTTTGGTTCTCCTACGGATTTCCTCATTTCTAATTCGATCACGCTGTGAAACTCTGAGCGTAGCACACTCCATTGCACTTTGGGTGACCATGAAGAATAACAGAATAGCAGAATAGAAGAAATTGTTTTTTTTTTAAACTGAATTAGTCCAAATTTTTTTTGCGAATTCAGTGTGTATTCTTTGGGGAAAGTTTTCTCCAGATACTAAGTGTGACAAAATATGAATGGGCTTTTTGTGTTGTTTTATAACCAAAGGATATCTGTAAAAGCTTTGTTATAAACTATAATGCCTTTATCACGGTGTGAAATAAAACACAGATTAACTTATTTGGATATAATAATTCCCAAACGAAATCAAAGCGGTTGGGGCACGACAACGTAGCTAATCTTTATCGTTTGATGATAACCAAACTGTAACCAATCTGCGAGACGGGAGCGGGGGGATACATTAAATTGGTCGCTGAATAAAAAGTTTGTCCAGTTTCGTTTGCTGAAGTTGCCCTTAAATAGTTTCAGCTAATTTTGTTAGATCTTATAAGTAGGTACGTACTTTTGTACATACATCAGCCCTGGCACTACCGCAAGCGGTAGGGAAAAATCCGATACAATACATACACATATGAGAAGCCTCTATATTATTCTATATACTAGCTGTCCCGGCGAACTACGTACCGCCTTACATTACATTACACTGCCCTACCCTACCCTACCCTACACTACACTACACTACCCTACCCTACCCTACACTACACTACACTACCCTACACTACTCTAACCTACACTACCCTACCCTACATACACTACACTACACTACACTACCCTACCCTACACTACCCTACACTACACTACCCTACACTACACTACCCTACACTACCCTACACTACCCTACATACACTACATTACACTACCCTACACTACACTACACTACACTACCCTACCCTACACTACACTACCCTACACTACACTACCTTACCCTACCCTAAAAAAAAATGATGTTGGCCGATTCTCAGACCTACTCAATATGCTCACAAAATTTCATGAGAATCGGTCAAGCCGTTTCGGAGGAGTAAGGGAAACGAAAACTGTGACACGAGAATTTTATATATTAGATGTGTAGGTAGGTACCTACTTTGTGCTGTTGCTGCGCACGTTATTGTTTTTACACACACACACACTTCGAGTCGAGCGAAACGAACGCAGTGAATACGTGGGCGGTCGAGGGGTTGGCAGCGGCGCACCGCGCACCTTCCATACTCCGCGCGCCCCGTCTACTACTACTCGCAGTTACTACTTCTACTTACCGAATGCTGTTTTTTCCTTCTTGTTAAATGTTGTCCATCTACTACTTAATTTTAAGCATACTTCTTCCCATAATATTTTCTTTTTGATCCGATCATGATATTCTGGCAATCCTGTGTCGTATAAAGCAGGCCGCTTTTCCACTTCTTCTATTAAAATTTCAATATCGAAATACATCGCTACAACAAAACGTCCGTCTCTGGCAAGTGCACGCGGCCGACTGTCGCACTGTCGGTGAGTTAGCGCTAGGGTTGCCAGCTCCCATTATATTTTTTTTAGAGGATTTGATAAGATTAAATAAAGGACATGGAATGAAGATAATAATATTGTTTTCAATAAAATGCTGTAATGTTATCAGAACCAACATTAAGATACCTTATTAGTTCCGAAGTCTGCCTGTCCGTCTGTCCGCCGCTTAGCTCAGAGACTATTAATACGAGAAAGCTGTAATTTGGCATGGGTATACATGTTAGTCCCAATAATAACACTAATAACAAAAAAATATTTAATCTAAATTAGTAAATTATTATGTTTAGGTACATAGCAGATTAAAGTGCAATGATTTGATACAATGTAATGAAATAATTATTATTGCATGTTATGTTGCGCCCAAATTAATATATAGGTAACTAGCTGTTGTGGCTTCACCCGCGGCGTGAACAACGTTTCTATGATTTTGCGGCTCGCGAGCGTGAAATTAAGTAGCCTATGTGTTAATCTACCTACCAAATTTCAGCCAGATCCGTTCAGTAGTTTTTGCGTGAAGAAGTAACAAACATACACACTCAAAAACTTTCGCCTTTATAATATTAGTGTGATGTGAAATAAATTATTGTAATGTAAAAATGTAAATAACGAAAATTTTAAAGTAATACTTTTTGCATGCAATACAATGTCAATGAATTTTTTGTAATGGGAATAAATGGCTTATATTATTATTATTATACATATTACTCATGCCCACAAAAAAATATACAATAAAATCTTGAAAAAAAAACCGCCTCCGTGGCGTAATGGTTAGTCCATTCGCTTCACACCAGGAGGTCGCGAGTTCGATTCCCGCGGGGTCAACTTTGTAAGACTCGGTTTGGTTGGTGGTAGGGCATTTTCATAGCCCGCCTGGCTAGCTACCTCCATTTTATCCAAGTCTTGCCGCCGAACATCAGTGTTAACAGCATTGATGTGTTCCAGCTTGAAAATAAGTTAGCCAGATCCCCATTGCGTTGGGGAATCAGGTGAGATGATGTTAAGTAAGGGCTTATCAATTGTGGATAAAAAAAATACTATCGGGTCGCAATCAGAACGCGTCAATAGTTACAATTTACTTAGTAATTAATAACATAAAGTACCGCGCATTTTTTATCACACAAAAATGAAAGGGCACTTATTATTCGGTGCAAGCTCGCGCACCTTCTAAGTGCAATCAACTAATACGACTATTACATAAAGTAATCAAATAAATAAAAACCATCACTTGTAAAACTTTTATTTTTATCTTAATGAATCATCCCTAGCGAGCGCTAGAACGCCGTTACGCTAGTACTCTTTATTGTACTGTGACGCAATTCGCGCGCCGCCGCCCGTGTATGCAGTTATAACATAACCGCTAAGTCGAGCGCCTTAATACCCATGTTTCCCTGTATTGTAGGATGGAGTTACGCTAGTACTCTTTATAGTACTGTGACGGAGTAGGTGAATAAATGCGTAGGTATTTTCGTTTTATATGAAAGTGCAGTATCTGTAACGAAGTAACTACCTAGTATCTCATCTGTGCTATTAGTTAGTACCAGAAATACGCCCGTAATATATGTCATTGACCAGAAAGCTGTGATTTGGCATGGGTATACATAGTAATCACACCGACAAAGTGGTAGGTAAGTACAATAAAATCTTTTAAAAAATACGGTACCTCCCCTATATGTAAAGAGGGGGTGATTTTTTTTCTTTGACGTACTCTTTCGCGTGGTGTATTGTTGAATAGGTCTTTCAGAACAACTGAGAGTTTGCTAAACCATGTTTCGATCTAGGGATCGGTTTGCGAAATATTAAGCCTTAAATTGCTAATTTTTGTGAGAGTCAAGTGTCCTCGCCCCTTCTTACAAGCTACATCGCTATTTCAGTACATCTGGAAAACTTGAAACTAATAGGACATAATATATCACGGCTAAGTGGACTTTCTTAGTTTAGTGGAAGTAATAGAAGTAACTAGTATTTCATTTGTGGTACTAGTCGACCAACTTAAGATGTGCAGTTGAATTTGTAAAAAGTTCATATATATTCCGTACAAAATATTTTATTAGCAACTGCAAATATAATTTTGATTTTTGATATAAACATTATTTGATAAGACTACGAAACCACAGTATATAGGTATATTAGTACTAAACGAAACCCTACTTTCCGCGAGATTCACTTTCACTTGGCCGGTTTTTTGTGACATTCATCGATATTCACAAAAAAATGTCCTAAGTTTCCGGGTCAATTTTCTAGCTAAGCGTATATGGTAGAAAAAAAACTACTCAGGACCATATACTCCCTATATTCCTTTCCTTAGGCTAGTAAAAAAAACAAATTGCGTAGGTTTCTTTTTTATTATCGCCTGTTTTTGGTCATAAAAATGATTATAGGTATGATTTAAGGTGAGGCACCTAAGTACCTACTTACCTGAATACGTATTTAATAAATTCGTTTACTTTCATCGATAAAAGTACGTACCTACATAACATAGGCACCTACCTACGCAGGTACCTACCTACCTACTTGAACCTTCCTTCGTTTGTATGTAGGTACCTACCTATGTACTTAGTAGTTAGTTAGGTAAGTTTGGTAGGTAGTTCTTTTATATTGTCAATATCGATAACTATCGTCAAGCATGGACACGGCGTCCTTCCCTAGCAAGTGCTTTCGACCGATTGTCGGTGAGTCGTGTGCGTTTGCAATGTTGAAACGCACACGTCCTACAAAAAGTAGGCAATGCAAAAAGTCGGTGGGTTTCGGCCGATCCGATTATCGGCGAAAAAATGGAACGTATGGAATTGTATGCGCTAACGCACACGACTCACCGACAATCGGTCGAGAGCACTTGCTAGGGAAGGACGTCGTGTCGATGCTCGGCGATGGATATCGATATTGACAATATCGAAGAACTAGATAAGTGATCTGAACAAAACAGGCCAAGTTCGTGTCGGACCACGCGCAATTTAGGGTTCTGTAGTCTTTAAAAAAAATAAATAAAAACAATAAGTAATTTTTGCAGTTTGTATAGGTATGAAAAAATCTATGAACTTTTTACAAATCCAACAGCACACTCTATGGTGGTCGACTTTTGCTCCTAAACCACAGATGAGATATTAGTCGTAAACTAAAAATTTTGGCGATTATAATTTCCCTTCAAAACTTTTATACCTACATATTTTCATTGTTTTTCATATTTCCTGAAATAGTGGTTTTAGCTAGTAGAGGGTAGGTACTACGAGTATGTAGGTAATCATAAAGTAGTCAGGTATAGTCCATTCACTCAGATAGTGCCAGTATATCCGAACGGATTACTGGATGTAGTTAATGTATAAAAATACGAATTAAATTAGAAAATGCCCTACCACTTACCAAAACAAGCCTTACAAAGTTAGACCCCGCCGGGAATCGTACCCGCGACCTCTAGGTGCGAAGCGAGTGTACTAACTACTACGCCACGGAGACGATATTTTTTTTTTGCGTAATAATAATTAAGTGGTCATTACTGTTTTATTTGAAGTAAGTAGGTATTTATTATTTTTCGTGCAATTCACTTTGATAACATCAAAATCTGCCTATTCACTTAGCTGAAATTTCGGTCATGTGCGTTTTTGGTATATTGCGTAATATTTTTGGTTATCTGCGTTTTTGGCAAACTGCATATTATGGTGTTTAGTTAAATGCGTGTTTAGTGTTATGCGTATTTGGTATAATGCGTTTATTGACCTTTCGTGTTGTTGTTACAATGCGTCGAAATCGTAGGATGCACCATTTTTGAGAAAATTGACCCTGAATGTTTCTAGGACTTAACAAATCGATGATTTTTTGATGTCAGTATGGTTGGGGTGCACTTAAAAGAGCTGTCATACTAAAAAAATCTCTCAGCAAAAAAGACTTTTTTGCGAAGTTTTTTTTTGTATGGCATCCTTTTTAAGTGAACTTCAACCGTCAGTATAACCTCCCATTTATAACTGCATCATGAAGATCTTGTCAAAATGATCATTTTAAGCCATGAACATATTTTGCGTAGTATGCACCGGTTTTGACAAAATCGGCTCCGAAGGTAAAAAAAAACATGATTTTTCGATGTCATTATATTTCCCCATTACTATTCACGTAGGTATCGTAAAGATTTTGTTAATGGCATCATTTTAGGTCCTATATACATTTTGCATAGAATGCATCGTTTTTGAGAAAATCTGCCCAGATTATTTTTTAGAACTTAAAAATTTCGATAATTTCTTGCCGGCATCCTTTGAGTAGAGGCGGCGCGCGGGTCGCGGCAAGAAACACAAAGGCGCCGTACTTAAGCAAAAAAACGTTACCTATCTACTTTGTGGCGGCAGCAAGTACAAAGGCAAAAATATTTTAGCAAACAAACGTTTTTTTAGTGAGTCCGCTCTTGTATCAGATTTTAACTACCTAGCGCTCGTGGTAGTGCCAGGGCAGATAGGTAGGTACAAAAGTACGTAGGTACCTACATAGGTAGGTAGGTATGTTTCGCACGTTTTTTTATCGAAGAAAGCAAAAGTTAAAAATACGTAAGTAAGCAGGTACCTACTTGCCTTACCTTATTCTATCACATGTCAATTACAAAAAGACAAATTACATAATCTAAGACAATCGATCCCTATCAAAATCTCAACTTGGATTTTTTTATGCCATCATAATACCTTCTTCACTCCGTCGTTGCTCGAAAGTAAAAATCGGTAAAATGCCAGTCGTAATATATAGATAGAGAATAATATATTTTATGGTGGTCCAAATCGCACTTGGCCGGTTTTTTTTCAATCTTGTATTAATCCTTTGGATACCTAATCGAAATGTCGATACCTATAACGTGCACTTCCCACACTAGTCGTCCTACAAAAAGTCGGTCGTCTGCGTTGAGTCGTTCAGAAAATCGGTGGTAAAAGTCGGCGAAAAAGTAGGACCGATTGTCGGGCCTACAAAAAGTCGGTCGTCTGCGGAGAGCCATGCCAAATCAAAAGTTCATCGACCCCGTGCGTTAACGGATTCCAGACGCCCATGTATGAGTATCATCTGTGTACTTTATCGGTTCACGATTCACAAATAACCGCACGTGCCCTGTGCAAGTAGATAGTATCTTGTATCTACCAACTAGATCCCTTAGTTCCCTATTGATAGGAAAGTACTTGAAACTAGAGCAAACATTTAAATGCCTTTGTGATTCTATCACAGGTCTACAAAAAAAAAAGTTTTTTGTTGCCCTGGATATCTTAGCAAGTTTTGGTGTTTTCTAGTGCCCAGATTACGGAATTTGCATGAAAGTATTAAACGTGCTCTTGTTTTTATGATTATTGCATTACTTATATTTTGTTCAATTATCGGCTTTTTAGTAATAAAATTAAATTTCCCAGTCATGATTAGAGTCCTGCGCAAAAAAAACGAGAGCAAATCTTACAGAATCATTGATAGTTTCATGAATTGTGAACATAAATAAACAAATAAATAAATAAACAAATAAATAAATAAAGGCTACAGTTTCGATACAAACGTAGTTCCGCTTTAATACAAAAACTACATGCCGGATTGAATGCGAATATATCGATGTTTGTAATTAGCTATCGATGTACTAATATAAAACTCAAAAAAATAAAAGCAGTTTCAAACATTGAGTACAAAATAAATTCAAGAAGTCGTTAGTTATGTTTAAATTTATGCACTACGATGAAAACTAATTACAAACATCAATGTGTGTCTACTCAATATATTAAGGTACAAAGTTTGGATTCGATCCGGCGGCGCATGTAGTTTTTGTATTAGAGCGGAGTTACGTTTGTATGGAAACTCGAGCCTCCTGGGGACCCTTAATATAATAGTTACTACGTACCGCTCTATACCTGTGTAGGAAACTAGGTATACAACACCATGTTCCTGAATATGTACATTTTTATTTTTTACCCATATCTGGGCTGAGACTTTAGTCTAAACGGCTTGATGGATTTGGGAGTGCGAGGTGTCGTTAGATTCGTCTTGATCCCGTGAGTGTCATAGGATACATTTTTACCCGACTTCCCAAAAAGACAGGGTAATTACCCTTGAGCAAACAGTAAAAAATATATGTTTTCATGTAGTCGGGTTTTTAATTTTAATTAAATTGATTATGTTATTAATTAACTAACCATTGGGCGATGAATTGACCGGAAAACATGTCGAACCAACGAACTCAGAAAAAAACCCGAACTAATGACATACACGGTGTAACATAACGGTGCAGTGATACTTTAAGGAGGCCTTCCACTCGTCAAACTGAACAATTTTCTCTAAGAAACCTATGATCAATTCGCAAATAAATGACTTCCTTTCCTTTACAGAAACGGCCAATCACCTGACCGATTAGTATGAAAAATAAAAATAAAACTCGACTTTAGCAAAGTTGTACAACAAAAGTTGTTCAGTTTGATGAGTACAAAGCTGCAACTTTTCGTACAAACAACGTTAACGATTTTCACCTCTTAAATGTTAACCGATTTGGACCAATTTTGATAGATTGTCAGTCAGAACAAAAGCTAGGCTTATAGGTTTTTGTTTTTATAACGATTATCTTGAGCAGATAAATAAGAACAAGTTACATTATAAAGTTTATGAAAACATAACTACGGAAAATTTATTTTGATTAAGGTAAAAAACTGAATAGTTACCTAATAATAAGCGAAATCTTAATACTACTACATGTAGTCGGGTTTTTAATTTTAATTAAATTGATTATGTTATTAA
Organism: Coleophora flavipennella; assembly: GCA_947284805.1. NCBI lineage: Eukaryota > Metazoa > Arthropoda > Insecta > Lepidoptera > Coleophoridae > Coleophora > Coleophora flavipennella. The sequence goes on from OX369276.1 coordinate 2,276,539, forward strand.
TTAACTAACCATTGGGCGATGAATTGACCGGAAAACATGTCGAACCAACGAACTCAGAAAAAAACCCGAACTAATGACATACACGGTGTAACATAACGGTGCAGTGATACTTTAAGGAGGCCTTCCACTCGTCAAACTGAACAATTTTCTCTAAGAAACCTATGATCAATTCGCAAATAAATGACTTCCTTTCCTTTACAGAAACGGCCAATCACCTGACCGATTAGTATGAAAAATAAAAATAAAACTCGACTTTAGCAAAGTTGTACAACAAAAGTTGTTCAGTTTGATGAGTACAAGCCCACCTTAAGAGGATTGCGAAGCTGCAACTTTTCGTACAAACAACGTTAACGATTTTCACCTCTTAAATGTTAACCGATTTGGACCAATTTTTGATAGTCAGAAGAAAGCTAGGCTAATACGTTTCGTTCTTGAAATTATTAATAATTATTAACTAATAAATGGCCGAAATTAGTTTTGAATGAAAACACGTGAACGACAATAAAATTAAACTTATTAACTTTATCTGACTGCCAACCTATCAAAAATTGCTCCAAATCGGTTAACATTTAAGAGGTGAAAATCGTTAACGCCGCACCGTTTGTATTAAAAGTCGCAGCTTCGCAATCCTCTAATTTAGGTACTACTGAGTTATTTTCCTTTTGCTGTAGTATTAAGATTTCGCTTATTATTAGGTAACTATTCAGTTTTTTACCTTAATCAAAATAAATTTTCCGTAGTTATGTTTTCATAAACTTTATAATGTAACTTGTTCTTATTTATCTGCTCAAGATAATCGTTATAAAAACAAAAACCTATAAGCCTAGCTTTTGTTCTGACTGACAATCTATCAAAATTGGTCCAAATCGGTTAACATTTAAAAGGTGAAAATTGTTAACGTTGTTTGTACGAAAACTTGCAGCTTCGCAATCCTCTTAAGGTGGGCTTGTACTCATCAAACTGAACAACTTTTGTTGTACAACTTTGCTGAAGTCGCGTTTTTTTTTATTTTTCATACTAATCGGTATTTGTATGAAAAGTCGCAGCTTCACAATCCTCTTAAAGTATCACAGAACCTATAAATTACACACTGTACATACAGGTGTAACAAAATTTGTGTAGGACCCGGTAACTGGGCATTCTTCTCATCCATCATACTGAACAACGTTCCCTAAGGAATCCATAGTCAATTCTCAAAATAAAATTTTGGCCCTCTATACAAAATCGCATTAAAATGGTCGATCACCTGATCAATTTGTATGAACAGTTTTTTTTGTGGTTTCAATAAAGTCATATAGAACACAAGTTGTTCAGTATGATGAGTAGAACCCCCAGTTAAAGGGACCTTCACCAATTTTGTTACACCTTGTATATAACAGATTTCTGTATTCATTATTTAAATAAACAAATAAGTTTTCATTAAATCGAAAAATGTTAAAAGCTTTCCCACTACGGCAGAAGAATTTCTCAAAACAAAGCGCAGAGAGAGAGTGTTTTATGTTTTACAGAGATCATCAAATACTGTGTGAAGTCTACCGCGGCCGCCATTTTCCCATCCATCCCCAAACAAACGAGAATAATAAAGTTTTAATTGTTACCGGCGCTGGACACACGGAGGCTAAAAAGTGTGAGCTCAGCGCCGAGGCAAGCACGAGGGGCATTCAGCACAAGTAACTGTTTGTTTACTGTCAATTGTTACAATGTGCAAGTGCTACTGGTTCAGTTTTGGTTAGGAACGCATTAATTAACCCGTTGCTATGTTACTACCTCGTTACTACTTCACTTTGTACGTGCACGAATTATTTTATTGTTTTTGGTCACAACAAGTCGCCTACATATGTAGGTATTGGAAGAAAACCTCATTCATTCATTCATTCTATTGGCACTATAACCCTCTATGAGGTCTTGGCCTCTTTCACAGTTTTCCTATTACGTGCCTCCTTCCGTGAGTTGGTAAACTTTTCCAACTTTTGTCTTCTTCGACACAATGAATTCAGTTCCCTTCAAGCGTGTCGCATGCCGATTCGCCTAATTTTAAAAAGTCCTGTATTTTATTTATTTCTTTTCCAACACTAAAATAAATTAGTAAAGTTAAAGAGGACCTTTTATCAGCTTTTTAAATAAATATTAAAAATAATTAAATTTAAGTAATTAAATAAGCATTAGATATGCAATGCGGCTGAACACCCCGCGCGGCATAAAACTTTTTATTGACAACTTTTTTTTATATCTATATTTATTACATTAGAAAGAGGTTATTTTAAATGTAAATATGTAGTATTTAATAGATATGGTGTATTACATGAAAAAGGAACGGAAAAAAAGCAATAAAGTTATGACCAGAAGCGTGAGAACAGGAGATAGGTATTCCTGTTGGTGTTATTGGTGTCGATTCGGTATAACACGATTTAACTTATTTGACAGGACTAAACTAAATTTTAGCATTCTATCCTTGTCTTTTCGATACAGAAAGTAAAAGACAGAATGCATAAATTTAGTTTAATCCTGTCAAATAAGTTAAGTCGTGTTACACCGAATCGACACCAATATACAATATACCAATATACAGCGTCGGTGGCTCAACCGGTAACGACTCGGTCCATCTAACCAGAGGTACCGGGTTCAAATCTGGACGGCCAATGTACCAATGAGTTTTTCAAAAACTTACGTACATACTTACCGATTGCTTTAACGGTGAAGGAAAACATCGTGAGGAAACCTGCACACGCCTGCGAAGAAATTCGAAGGTTGTGTGTGAAGTCGACCAACCCGCACTGGGCCCGCGTGGTCGACTAAGGCCTAATCGCCCTGATTCAGGGTAGGCTCGAGCCCCTCGGTGGGGACGTATATGAGCTGATATAATAATACAATAAATTAAAAAGTTCCTTTCAAAACCTGCTCATAATTTAAGCGTGCAAATATTTAAGGTGAACTGTCTTAATTACATTATTAATCATATTTATGTCAAGGTATAAATTATTTCGTTGAATAAAAACATTTATGTATTACCCATTTAGTCAGGTTTTTTTTAAATAATCCGCCAGACAACATTCTTATTTCGTCAGGTAAAGCGTTGTATACTTTTGCTGCCATAAAACAAACATTTTTCTGTGCCATTGTCAACTTTTATTTGGGTATTAGTACTGTATTAGATTTCTTAAGTCGCAATTGTCTTAAAGGTATTGGTGGGGGAGGGTAGTATTCAGGATGCTCCTTCACAAACAGACACAGTTGTTTTATATATAAGCTAAAGAGCGTAAATAATTTGTATTTTATAAAAAGTGGCCTGCAGGAGTCCAAAAAACCCGCGCCACAGAATGATCTTACACATTTCTTTTGCATCCTAAAAACCATTTGTTTAACAGTGCAATTTCCCCAAATAACGAGGCCATATTGCAGAACTGATGCAACGTGAGCGGCAGAAATTCAGGCCCAAGAAAAGGTGGATGGATTGTGTGGAAGAAAACTTATTATAAGTCTTTGGGTTAATATCTCCTGTTCTCACGCTCCATAAGCTCCCATTTCCGTGCACCAAGCATCCTGAATTGTCCCAAAATAAAATAGGATATGGAACTTCCTGAATACTGCATCCAGTTGGATTAGAGCAGTCACATCTGTTTTTTCAAACACCGCACCTTGCTGTATATTTGTGGCAGGCAAACTGTGTGATTAGTCACTTCACAATGGTCAGGCAAATTGAATAATTCGTCCACGGTTAGGCAACATGTGAAATGCTGTACGCTGATTGTAAAATGTGTAAGCGAATGTACTACATATGATTAGTCATACTACAAATAGTCAGGCAATTTGTAATAGGTAAGTAGTCCATATATAAACATGTCAGATCAAATACGTACCCACCGAGGGGCTCGAGCCTATTACCCTGAATTAGGGCAATCGGGCCTTAGTCGACCACGCGGGCCCATTGCGGGTTGGTCGACTTCACACACAACCTGCGAGTTTCTTCGCAGGCCTGTGCAGAGCGTCGGTTAAACGTAAATATGAAATCTAAATTCGAAATCACATTGGTAAGTGGCAGGATTTGAACCACGACCTCCCGGGCAGGAGGCGGCGTACCTAGCCATTACGCCACCGACGATATATAAACGGTCAGGCAAATTGTAAATTCTGTAAAGAATTCTGTAGATTGTAAAATGCCGAGCCCGGCAAATTGTAATAATTCGTCCGTATAGAAACGGTCAGGCAAATCGTAAAATTCTGCAAGCAAATTGTAAAATGCCGAGCCAGACAAATTAAAAATATGCCGTACCCGTACGGCAGATTGTAAATGAGCGAGCTATATATGTTAGGTTCGGTCAGGTTTGATAGATTTCGCAATTTTATAATTTGCCTGACCATTTGTAAAATGACGAATTATACAGTATGCCTGCGACATATTCACGGCGGCGGCGTAGATTGTGTATATCATAATTTGGCCTTTGTCCATAATATAACCTATACTAGTGTAGATTAACTATACTAGCGTTAGTATTAATAGTATCCAGAGTTTGTTTTCACGTAAAATGAAATAAAGCTATCGGAGAAACGGAAAACAAGGTAAGTGGGAAGTTTTCCAGCTATACTTTCAGAGCTTTTGCTGTTGTTCGTGGGTTTAGAGAAACTGTGATATATCAGTCACGCAGTATCTATGCAATACATATATATGTAACTAGTATGTATGGTAAATAATGACGTGGATATAATGTATTATAGAACTATAACTATAACCAAAGTATATATATGCTATAACAGTACGTAGCTATAAAATCCGTTTTTTCGGCTTTATGTACGTCGGGCGTGCTTTATGTACGTCGAGCGTGCTTTATGTAAAAAAAACTGTGGCTCTTAAATCAATTACCTTTTGGCAGTCTTGAAACATCTAATTTATTTTATGTGTTTTACTCAAGATAGAGTATGCACTATGGATATTTAATTTATATGTGTACTAGCCTTTGCCCGCAGCTTCGCCCGCATGGACATCGTTTTTATGACTGTATACCCCCTCAACCATCTCTGTGCAAAAAATCACATCAATCCATTGTCTATAGCGGCCCTTACTATATGACCTAGCTGTCGGTGAGTGGGAACGCTATATCATGGTAGTTATGCGTATCTGGTGAGATATGCAAGAGGGCATGTCCCAATGCGATGTTAAAGAAATTAACCAAAACAGTAATACATACTGCATCGGACTATGATGTTTTCACGGTATAAAAAGTAGCCTATATCCTTCCCCGTGAAACAGGCTATCTGCATGCCAAATTTGATCAAGATTGGTCAACTTATTGAAGCGTGAAAAGATAACAAACAAATAAACAAACACATTTTCACACAATGTTAGTAAGGATTATTATTTAGTTTCAATAAAGCATACCACTTACGACTGTAGATATTGTCTGCAGCTCGTGTAACATTAACACAAACACTTTACATAATATTAATATCTAATCATTGTCTGTGGAATCGCCACAAAAAATTAGAGGTTGACAAACTTTTTGGGACACGGGACGAATAGGAAATACGGGAACGAAGCTCTGATTGATTGTTAAGCATTCATACGGCGCTCCACTCACCCATCGCCGGGACATCCGCCGCTACTTCCGCTGCCAAAGATGGTGGATCTTCAACAGCTAGTTCGTTGACACTCGCCCCCGATACTCCATACCTACTTCAGATTACAAGTGGATCATCACACAGAGAAAGCTCGTATTTACGTGGGGTTTTTTTTTTAAATAAATTCGAGCGCGCAACACCGCCGTGGTCGGTGGGATCGCGTAAACTTGCGTTCCCGCGTCTTGAAGAGCTATTTTTGATGCAGAAGCGATGGGCCGCCAATGTCGAGAGCATGCATGGAATATGCAATGTCGTCAGCCTTCATGTTTATACTGGGAAACCAGATTTCTCCCACGTTATAATGTTTGTGCATATTGTGGAAATATCTGAGTTTTGTTTCAGTCATATAATTGATATCCTGTGCATCTGAGCAGGTGTTCTACAAACAGCCAAGTAGAGGTACAGAGGCCAGCACATCAAGCTAGACACTTTGGACTTAGTACCGTTCTTATGTCGTATGCGTATGGATCAAAATCGCACTACGAGTGTCTAGCTTGATGTGCTGGCCTCTGTACATCAATTAAGGACAAATTGGGTAATGGATATCTGTTTATAGATCAACGAGATCTGCTTGGTATTGTATACAGGTGCATCTAACCAAATTTATGTACAACCCGCTTAAGCTGATCTATTTCTATAGTCATTTTATTTCGTTTGAGAATTGTCTATCGGTGCCTTGGGGAAAGTTGTTCAGTATTATGAGTAGAGATCCCAGTTTGCGGGTCCTACATCAATTTTGTCTACGTCAATAAATATTGTCTATGTCCATTATTTTACACCCGGTAACAAGGCCAAAACTCGAGCCCAAAGTTTAAATAGGTACAATGTAAATAGATGTACATAATTCATTAGGTAAACATTCAGAACTGGTAACCAGGTGCTTAAGGCTTCTTCAAACCACTTCCCAAGCAATTCAATTCAAATGCATTTTTATTTATATTTATGTATGTACAGGTACATAAAAACTGAAGTTAAATAAGCAGATCGTACTGAGTTAAACGGCTTGTTTTATCAACTAATTAACATACAATAAGTCATCATCATCATATCAGCTCATATACGTCCCCACTAAGGGGCTCGAGCCGACCCTGAATTTGGGCGATCGGGCCGTAGTCGACCACGCGGGCCCAGTGCGGGTTGGTCTACTTCACACATACATAACCTGCGAGTTTCTTCGCAGGCGTGTGCAGGTTTTCTCACAATGTTTTCCTTCACCGTAAGAGCGTCGGATAAACGTACATACTCGTATGAAATCTAAATGCGAAATCACATTGGTACGTAACCACGACCTCCCGGACAGGAGGCGGCGGCCCTAGCCATTATGCCGACGCTCTTTTTTCTCCGCTTCCAATAAATTCAGAAACAGTTTGGTCCACAATTTGCAAGTTACATAAACACGGAAAGGTTCTAAAACTTTAAATTTCGCGCCTTTCGTTTCGTTCGTAGATTCGTGACGTTCAGAAATTTTTGTGAAGATCGAAGCAGATTATTATGTACGCCCGAGTTTAAATTAACTTCGGTGGCTAGCGTACGTTTTATTTTTTTTATTATACATTTTACCAGAAATTCGTTATCTCGTTAGGGTTATCTCCATAACATAAGGGAGCCTCTACGTTAAATTACTTTGATTTGCGTCTCATTTTTCCATCGCACTTTACTTTATTTCCGAACGCAAGAGGTTACAACACTTTAAAATCAAGTTTTGAATTGCACATTCATTGCTTGCTACGAATGGCTTAGAGTTGTCTTTCCTTGTACCAGCGCGCAGTGTACTAGCTCACGGAAAATTAGTTTAGCGGAGTGTCGCGTGACGTGTTGGGAATGCCCTTCTGTATTGATTGGCGTAGCTGCGCAAGAAATCCATTCATTGCCTCATGGCTCATGGTCCCAGAGACACACACCTCCGAAAGTTAGCTTCAATCCACTGCGCGTTTCAAACAATTGATCCGTCAGAATAAGAACATTGCTGGTAATGGAGATAACAGTTCCCCCCTACCACTACTGAATTACATTCACTTGTGTGGGTCCGGTTTTACGTTTCTTGGAGCAGAGCATTCACTGTCACAGTGTGCTGTTGTTGATTCTATGTGTTGTGCTGTTTTACTGTTGTTTTCCTTATAAATGAAAGTGTAGGTAATTCGTGTATGAGTAAAGGGAATAAGTGGCACACAAGGGTAACCAAGCAGTGCAACACACGCAAACGTTAACAGTGTCCAGTGGAGTTTTGAAAGGGAGGGTCGCGAAGATGACTGGGGTGGATGAGATACTGAATTATCAGAGGAACCCGGCCGATGAGTTCTACGCTTTGCTCGGGTGCGATGAAAATTCGACCGTGAGTACTCTAATTAAACTATGTTTTTAATTGCATATACTTATTGTTTTTTTTAACTCATTTATTAAATACGTGGTATCGATTCAGCGCAGCCTGTTGACCTTATTTTGGTCGAAGCTCAGAGTCATCTCAGAATTGTGAGCTGACCTACATTAAGACAAAATGCAGATAAAACTAATAAATATACCTACCTACAAAGAGAATATAACAAATTAATGTTTTTACCTACCTATATACGTCGAACGTTCAAATGGTGGGTTTTTGTTTATTAGGGTTCCGTAAACCAAACGGGTGACCAACGGGACCCTATTACTACGTTAGTACTAATATATATACTGTGCTATTACTAAGCCTCCGCTGTCTGCGCGTCTGTCAGCGGGCTGTATTTCATGAACCGTAACAGGTGGACAGTTAAAATTTTCACAGAATGTGTATTTCTGTTGCCGCTATAACAGCAAATACTAAAAAAATACAAAAAGTAAAAAAATGAGAGGGGTGTCCAATTCTCCATACATACATATTTTTTTTGTTAGGAGTCTAGAAGTATTTTTTAATCGTAAAACAGTAATATTTAAAAGCATGAAACTTGGTGTGATTAAGGTACTAATACTGAGATAAAACAACAAATACTAAAAAATATTTATACATATGATGCCGACTCTTTATTTTTTCTGCCAATGAGACCCAAAAAGGTATTCATATTTTTAACTAAATTTTAGCCAGAGTGTAGTAAATCTTGGCACTGTATTTTGTATAACCTTTTTCGCAACATAGGTTATTCCTGCAAAGTCAAAAAATAACACAATAATCTTGATAGTATTCCCTATAATAGTGATATATTATCAAGCCCGAAACACGACACGTTTAGAATAATATCGCTCGACAAAAAAAGCTCGCTGTAGTTACCTCTTGTTGTGTCTGAATGTTGTTATCTCATCTTTATGGGCCTCATAAGAAGGCTCAAGGTCACCCATAGGGCAGTGGAGCGTGCTATGATCGGAGTTTCTCTGCGTGATCCAATCAGAAACGAGGAGATCCGCAGGACAACCAAAGTAACCGGTGTAGGTAACAGAATCGCTAAACTGAAGTTGCAGTGGGCAGGGCACATAGCTCGTAGAACAGATGGCCATTGGGGCAGTAAAGTTCGCGAGGGGCGACCGCGCATTGGAAAACGTAGCGTAGGCACCTGACGACCTGTTGAAGATCGCGGGAAGCCGCAGCGCAGGACCGGTCGTCGTCGTGGAAATCCTTGGGGGAGGCCTTTGTCCAGCAGTGGACGTTTTTCGGCTGATATGATGATGTTGTTATCTCATTTATAATGTATGTACCTGCACTAACGAAAAATATTTTATTATACCTAATGCTTTTATTTGTTTTGAAAAATACCGATTTGAGTTATTTATGTGTAAAATTTTTCACAGTATAACTCTTTTAATCGTATATATAATCTGACAAACAGGCATTTTAGCTGAGGTCTTCACTAAATCTTTTTTTACAGTCGTACTTAAAATCTATTTTTTTGTAATTATTATTTCAGGCAGAGCAAATAACCGCTGAATTCAAAATCCTCGCGCTGCAATACCATCCCGACAAAAACGATGGCGACAAGGAGGCTGAAGCGAAGTTTCAGCAACTGAAGGTAAACACAATTTTTCGTATTTTTTAATTTTTCACATATTTAGGGTAACATATACCTAAATCAAGAAAATTCCATGTCTATGGGATATTGGCCACTGAATGAAGAAAAACAAACTTTATAAATGCGGTTTTTATTGGTGTACATGTACAATAAAGGATTTTTATCTTATCTTTATTACAATTTTCTCAAAAGCATTTGGTTAATAAAAATTTACCAAAGTGTATATATGCTGTTAATTTAGCTGGAATTCAATACAGTTGAGACTGTTCTAAAATTAAACAATTCTTTGAGCAGACAAAACTGATTCGTTTTTCGTACATATAATGCTCATTTCATTTTTACTAACCAAATTCTCTTGAAAAATTTATTTTCTTTTTCTTCATTCAGCGGCCAACATCACATAGACATGATTTTTTTGCGCTATCTGTTACCCTGATGTTAACTCAGAGATATGAAAAAAATCAATGGTACAACTTGACATAATTGATTACAAACATGTCTCCTTTGATAGCAGATTTTTAGGTGTAAAATGCAACCTCCTTGTGCAGAACACTGAACTTTATTATCACTTATAAAAAAAAAACCTTTTTAATGTCACTACATAAATGTTAACTATGACACAATTGATTACTATCCTGTATCCCTTGCTAGAAGAGATTTTTAGGTGTAAAATGCAACCTCCTTGCGCAGAACACTAAACTTTATTACCTTTTATGAAAAAGCCTTTTTAATGTCACTACTTATATGTTAACTATGACACAATTGATTACTATCCTGTATCCTTTGCTAGAAGAGATTTTTAGGTGTAAAATGCAACCTCCTTGCGCAGAACACTAAACTTTATTACCTTTTATGAAAAAGCCTTTTTAATGTCACTACTTATATGTTAACTATGACACAATTGATTACTATCCTGTCCCCCTTGCTAGAAGAGATTTTAAGGTGTAAATTGCAACCTCCTTGCGCAGAACACTGAACTTTATTATCTCTTTAAAAAAAAACCATTTAAATGTCACTACTTCTATGGTAACTATGACACAATTGATTACTAACCTGTCTCCCTTGCTAGAAGGGAATTTTTAGGCGTAAAATGCAACCTCCTTGCGCAGAACATTAAACTTTATTACCTTTTATAAAAAAGCCTTTTTAATGTCACTACTTATATGTTAACTATGACACAATTGATTACTATCCTGTCCCCCTTGCTAGAAGAGATTTTAAGGTGTAAAATGCAACCTTCTTGCGCAGAACACTGAACTTTATTATCTCTTTTAAAAAAAAACCTTTTAAATGTCACTACTTCTATGGTAACTATGATACAATTGATTACTAACCTGTCTCCCTTGCTAGAAGAGATTTTTGGGTGTAAAATGCAACCTCCTTGGGCAGAACACTGATCTCTATTATTACGACCCGCCCCGCAGCTCCGCCCGTGTTTTTTCCCACAGTTTCGTACACTGGGCTAATCTTCAGCTTCCCTGAAAATTTCATCAAAATCGATCCACCTGTTAGGGATATACATACACACATCGACTTTAATATATATAGATTATTATCTGTTTACCTTACCAATAAAAAATCTTTTTCGACAGGAGGCGAAGGAGACTCTATGCGACCCGGCCAAGCGCGCCCTGTACGATAAGTGGCGACAGAGCGGCATCGCCATAGGCTACAAGCAGTGGCTGGGCATGAAGGAGCACGTGCAGCAGTCCATGCACTGGACCAAGCCGAACACCAAGGAGCGTATGCTTGAGGGAGAAGGCGGCCGGTCGTCGGGCCCGTCGTCTCTGGGTCCTGCTAACTCTGCGGCTCGCAGGGCCTCCGAAGGCGGCGCCGCCCTATGGGGCCGCTGGGGCACCGGCAATCAAGAACCTCCCTCCGAGGTCATTAACAAATTCCGCAACTATGAGATCTAAGTTGTTTCGCTGCGACATTTTTAGGATTCCGTCTTTAGTTGCTAAGTGTTGCTAGCTGGGGCTCTTTTTTTAAACCTGAGTTTGTTAAATTGTTACTTGTTTTCTGCAAAGAGATAAGTTGTGCCGCAATCTCTTTGTCTAATTAAGAGTGATTATTCATGAGTTAACGGCACGGTCAACCAGGCTGTCATTCAATATCTTGCCATGAGACCTTCTATTCGCGTTACAATCAATTAACTTAATTATTAGTACTTACGTGTTAGCGTTAAGGTTAATTAATTAGTTTTAAATGGCACAATATTCATCAAGTCAGCTCAAGAACAAAAAAAAATGGAACGTAGCTCGGTATCTTTTAACTTTAAAATTATTATTATCTATATGTTCGATGTGGTAAATGTTTCTATATTACGTTGTATGTTAGAAGGTTGTCGTTAGTGCCCCAAAACCCTAGAGTGAAACTACTTACCTACAGTGTTAAGAACACTTGACTAGACGTATCCCTAGCTGTAAGCTTTGCACATTCCTTATAAAAAAATCATGAGTCTGAGTATGAACATTTCTGCTGTAGAACAATATTTTAAATCTATAAGAATCTCTATATTTTTAAAGTTTATATTTTTGACCTTTTTAAGACTATTTAAATTACTATAAGTATTAATTTTATTGTGATGGAGTAAGATATCTACGGCTTAATGTTGTGAGAAATATACAGGGTACTGCTGAGAGCTGGTTGGTTTTTGTTCGTGGGGCGCCTGCGTCCGCGCAGCCTTGAAGGTCGACTCTCTAACATGACTCGTTCCAAATTAGGTGTTGTGTTCCCAGGTAGAGTCACCTAAGTAGAATTAAATATATTTATCATGTGTTAAATGTTTGAAACAGTATTTAATTTGGATGTTCAAATAATATCAATGTTATAATATATGAGTGGAGTAGTTAAATTTATCAAAAAGTTATATAAATGTTTTATCTCGATGGGAGTCTATCAAAGTAATGCCAAATATTTATATTTTATTTTTGATGTATTGAACTTACTAAAACAATAAAGAGTACTATACAGTGGGTTTTTTTTCATGGAGAAACGACCTAGTTATATGGTTCCTTACCCAAAGGATTCTAACGGGAACCTATTACTGATCCTACGCTGTCTGTCTGCCAATCCAAATCAAAATTGTTTATTAGGTAATTGTTACAAGTTACCTAATAAACAATTTTGATTTTGATTTTGAATCCGTCCGTCCTAACTTTAAAAGGCTGTATCTTTTAAACCATATTAGTAGAAACTTTTAAATAAATCCTTACTTAATATTATAAATGTGAAAATGTGTTTGTTTGTTAACTTTTCACGCTTCAGCGCCTTGACTAATCTTAATGAAATTTGGCATGCAGGTAGCCTGCGTCGAGACGAAGGACATAGGCTACTTTTTATTCCGTGAAAATAGCATAGTTTGATGCAGTTTCTGAGGGAACTGAAAACATACTCTTTTTTGGTTAATTTCTTCAACATCGCAACGGAACAATGGATTGTGTGATTTTTTGCACAGAGGTGGTTGAGGGGGTGGGAAATGATATGATTTACTAATAAGCATATCCTGACATAGTTTCAGAGGGATCTGGAGAAAATTCATGTTCACGCAACCTGTAAGGCAGTCATAAAAACGATGTCCACGCGGGCGAAGTCGCGGGCAAAAGCTAGTAAGTAATTGAGTAAAAAATTAAGGGGCAAGGCGCAATACAAGACATTTTCATGTTTGTTTTTTTCGGAACTGAATACAATAAAATTATTTTTACTGTCCGTCTAGTTGATGTCTTTTATCTTAAAATTAATATCATTGTTGTACTCGTTGATATTTTAAGGGTCCCGTAAGTACCCAAATGTGTGATGGTACGTATGGAACCCTCGATGTGTGAGTCCGACTCGCATTTGGCCAGTTTTCATAGACCAGTGATGATTGGCTCCCTGCAGTTTTCTAGTGCTATCTACCAATCAGAATTGAGTTAACTTTTGAACCAACTGATGGAGTTAACTTACGCCCGGGTAAATGTAAATCTTAGTAAAATTAAACTAAAACTAGGTACTCCACCTCGTTTCCCTAGCTCCAACCTTCGATCAACGAGACGCAGGAAGTAAAGGGGTTCCATCCACCCCTTTGTTGTGGATATTCTGCCTATCCACACCAAGCGGCTTCTTCATTCATTATAAAGTACAGTACATAAAGAATGTAATAAAAGACTGAATGTTTTAAAACCTTTGTTTGTTTGTGTCTTCAAAATAGGTCTCTGTGGCGGCGATGACTTCATCATTCGACCCAAATCTTTTGCCAGCGAGTGACTTTTTCAGATTTGGGAACAAGAAGTCACAGGGAGCCAAATCTGGGGAATACGGTGGATGGGGCAGCAATTCGTAGCGCAATTCGACCAATTTGGCCATGACGACGGCGGAGGTGTGAGCTGGCGCGTTGTCGTGGTGGAACAGCACTTTTTTCTTTGCCAAATGGGGCCGTTTTTTTTTCAATTCGGCGTCGCATCGGCCCAATAAGTCGGAATAGTAGAGCCCCGTGATTGTTTTACCTTTCTCGAGGTAATCGATGTAGATCACACCTTGTGAGTCCCAAAAAACAGTGGCCATCACCTTTCCGGCCGATTGAACAGTCTTCGCCTTCTTTGGAGCTCGTTCGCCGGGTAAAGTCCACTGTTTCGACTGTTCCTTGGTCTCTGGTGTGTACCAGTGAACCCATGTTTCGTCGACGGTCACAAAACGACGCAAGAACTCCGCCGGATTGCGATGAAACAGCGCCAAACATGTCGCCGATGTGGTCTCACGGTTGCACTTGTTGTCTGGTGTGAGCAAACGCGGCACCCATCGCGCCGATAACTTTTTCATACCCAGTTCTTCGTGCAGAATATGATGCACTGTCCCTTCTGCGATGCCTACAGTCTCAGCTATCTCGCGAATCTTCAATCGCCGGTCTGCCAACACGAGATCGTGGATTTTTTTACGTTTTTTTTTATTATTATTTTTTTATTAAAAATTTGAGTGCGTTTGACTGCAACTCACCTGATGGTAAGTGATGATGCAGTCGAGGATGGTACAGGATGGTTTTCCTCCGTAGTAGCCGTTTTCGGTGCACCTGGGCGTGGCTCATCAAAAACCGACGTGCGGCCACGAGCAAACTAGTTGAACCAATTTTTGACGGTCGCCATCGAAGGAGAAGAGTCACCGTACCACCGTACACAGCATCCAAGCGCTCTTTGATTTCGCTGCGCGTTTTCCCTTCCAAAAACAAGAATCTAATCACTGAACGATATTGTTCTTTTTCCATTTTTGTAAAACCGACCGACACGCTCGCTTCCAAAGGCTGTCAAAACAAAACAAATGGAGGGAAAAGATTGAAAACTTCTTAGTAGACTTCAAAAAGTATTTACTGCACGAATTTCACGATAGTAAAACTCTTTTGTAACAACAGCGCCATCAGGCGGCGAGGCTAAGTAATAATTGAATGCCCTTCGTATAGTTGGCTGACAGACAAAATTTTATGGCTTAATTAAATGATTTTTTTAATCAATAATATTATGAGAAGGTACACAATTAGAAATATTTTGACATTTTGTAACTTTAAAACATAAGTACAAAGGTCGAACATCGAGGGAGAGGCCAAAAAATTGGAGTTATAACGTTTTTGAGTTATTCACAATTGGTAAACCCTTGACAACATTGGTCCCTATGTTTCGCAACTAGTTAAAGTATCTTCTAATCAGCCTAAATCAATCGCCCCAATTCAGGGTAATCTCGGCCCCTCGGACGTATACAAGCTGATATGATGATGCGAAGTATCTTCAAAGAACACATAAAAAGAACTCCCAGTACCCACCCTGCAAGAGACAATCGACGAATTCTTCACAACTGCACCAGCAAACCACATTTTTCAGGGAACGTATTTTGTAAACAGCGAGCGCGCGTGACATCCACTGGCGAAAAGAAACACCGTGTTTCCACGCACCCATCCTGTTTTACAATTCCTGGGATTCCTCTACAGGAAAACAAGTCGCACGCGCCAAACATAACTTAAATATTATGTACTCATCAATATTCGTGTAACCGGAGATCAAAGCGCCTCCGTGGCGTAATGGTTAGTCCATTCGCTTCACACCAGGAGGTCGCGGGTTCGATTCCCGATGGGGTCAACTTGTAAGAGTCGGTTTGGTTGGTGGTAGGGCATTTTCTAAGCCCACCTGGCTAGCAACCACCATCTTATCTTAGTCTTGCCGCCAAACATCAGTGTTCACAACATTGATGTGTTCCAGCTTGAAGATAAGATAGCCAGTTCTCCATTGCGTTGGGGAAACTTGGTAAGCCCGCTTCTATCTTCGGTATCATCGTCACTTACCATTAGGTGAGATGATGCCTACCAATTATAAATATAAAAAAGATCAGGGTTTCAGATATGCTCTACAGTCAGTCCCACAAGAAAATCCATCAGAAAAATATTACAAACCCGCGTTATCAGACTCCGTGTGTAGTGGCTGGAAATTCTGACAGCTAGCTCGATCGACGGTCGTGGGTTCGATTCCCACCCAAGGCAAACATTCATATGTCTGGGTAATTAAAGTATGGATGTTAACTAGGTAGGTATGTAAAATGGGCTGACCCGTCGGTCTAGCGCCAGCGCTCTTGCCTGCTGGGTTAATAAGGTCATGGGTCAAAAAATTCGCGTGACATACAGGGTTGTTTGCTCTGCATCTGGGCGTTCAAAATCTATGTACAGGTTGGCACGTAAGTCACAAAGGGGTTGTATATAAATGGTTTCATTAAAAAAAAACATTAATTGATCTTAATATATATGTAAATAATAATTAATACTAAAAATAATTTCACACTAATTACAATACCTAAAACACCTAAAATGAAACACCTAAAATACCTTAAATAAAACACCCAAAATTCCGGTGCAAAGGTGCCCATAATACTAGCTGCATTTCCACGCTGAATGGCTATCTATGGACAGCCTCTGCACCAGGAACGATCCGGAGCGGGAGTTAAAACCTCTCTGAACTTGGCGACGCCCTGTCTCCCTCACAAATCGACGTGTCTCCACACTCCAGCTCCCCGCTCTGTCTCCACCGCAGATGGAGTAAGTAAGTATTATATTTATAAATAATAATAAATATAATATTTTATTATTTATAATTACAGTGTAAACTCTCTAAAACGTCACTCGATATAACGATTCACCCTTTGAAACGTCAATATTTTCTGGCTCCAGTTGCTTTACTTTGACGCTAATTTCTCTCTGTATACCGAAAACTCTAAATAAGTACACTATAGAGTTTACACTGTATTCTATTTATCTTAATTATTATCAGACAATAAAACAAAACTCATAGATATTTTTGAGTTAGGCTTTAAATATTACGTCACGTAAATGACCGCCACTTACAGCCTCACAAAGACGAGCTCTTTCGAGAGCACTTTTCATTAATTATCTCAGAACATAAGAAGTTATCAACCGTATTTCACCTCGGATATTCACCTTCAGCTGCTCGATTGTTCAGGGTTTGTTAATGAACACCTATTCTTTTAAATTAAACAACTCCACAGAGAATAGTCTGGTGCTGTTAAATCTGGGCAACGAGCGGGCCAGTTCAATGATGAAAACCTCGGGATTAAACACTGAATAATCGACCGAAGATGCTCAAAACTAAATTCTATGGTTTTGATTCGTCGAAAAACAATGGTGCAATTTATCTATGTTGAATATGCAAAACAGGCAATTTTGTAATTTTTTACAGTAATTATAAATGATCGAAATGTAATATTATTTCAGACATAGACAATATTTATTATCGGCATAAATAAAGATACAAAACATGAAAAAAAACTAAACCCCGTCGATACTTTTGTGTCACGGAGTAGGTATTTCAAAAGTATATACTCGTAAGTATGTATATATAAGAATCTGGTTTGGGGCCAAATGACTGTGTGACCAGAAGACGTAGCATAGGCAGGCCTCCCACTCGGTGGACCGACGACCTGGTGCAGGTCGCGGGCAGCCGCTGGATGCGGGCATCGCAGAACCGCTCGTCGTGGAAATCCTTGGGGGAGGCCTTTGTTCAGCAGCAGACGTCTTTCATCGCTGATGTGATGACCGTGTGTAATTTGTCCCTAAATATGATGAAACCTAGCAAACTATGACCTGGATTGGCCACACTCTCAGAAAAGCATATACCTAGAAAAGCGCTAGAACGGACTTCACAAGGGAAGAGCAATGTGGCCGTCCCAAATAATCCTGACGGCTCTCAGTGGCAGCGGATTTGAAAAGCGGGTCGTCATGGCCCAAAATGTAGCGCGTAGCCCTTGGGCGTGGTGGTTGACAGAACACAATGGCGGAGCACTGTGGTCGCCCTCTGCCCCACCTTAGGGACTTGGCAGAGCACTGTGGACGCCCTCTGCCCCACCTTAGGAACTTGGCGGAGCACCGTGGACGCCCTCTGTCCCACCTTAGGGACTTGGCGGAGCACCGTGGACGCCCTCTGTCCCGCCTTAGGGACTTGGCGGAGCACTGTGAACGCCCTCTGCCCCACCTTAGAGACTTGGCACAAAGTCATATATGTAAATAAATTAATCTCTGGTTTTCATATCAAAGATAATACTAGTTTGGTGCCGGATAATCATGCATAATTTGTTCCTGGTATTGATTTAAAATATATTTTTATACCCAAAACATTAAGGTGGTTCGATTAGCACACTAGCGCCGCCAATAGAAATAAATAATTTACTCACTTTTATGGACTTTAATCCAAATCGTTGAGTATTTTGCGCATACAGGGGGCAACAACTGTTGTTTATTTGTTTGTTTTTTTTTATCTGTTAATATTAGCAACAAGTTACTTTTAGCAGTATTGCAAAATACTCAATGATTTCGATTAAAGTCACGGCATTGTAAATGCTGTAAATCATAAGTTCTGTAAGAATGAGTAAATTATTTATTTCTATTGGCGGCGTTAGTGTGTGAACGAACCGCCTTAATAGGATATATGCATGCATTTTTTTTATTGCATTTCTTAACAAAATATGAAATTTCCGTAAAAAAATGACAAAAAGTGAAATGAAATTTTAAATCATCCAAGAAAAACGGAAGATATAAACATTTTCAACTTCTAATTAAACAGAGAGATCCGATATGTAAATGTGACGACATAAAACACACGGTCCATATAAACTCTATGCCCATTCTGTTTTGTTAGAAAGAGATAGAGATAAATCTTTAATGTCATAACTCTTGGTTATTTTTATAGTTATTCAAAAATATATTTTGTATACCGTTTCTTATATGAATGAGCTTTTATTAAAGCAAAAAAAATCATGCATATTCCCCATTCGTAGCGTCCTTTCCTTTGTCTTTAAACCCATAAAAGTTTTCACGGGCAGTTGGTAACCATCTAGGATCTTAAATCTAGATTACTAATTTGTAATTACGAGTCAGCGTCTCGGTCATTCAACAACTTATTTTTAGTTGCATGTAACTAGACCCCTAATTAATTAGTGGGTCAAAAGCCTCAGCAGGATCTCCATGGTGGTCGCAGCGATAATCTAAATGCAAGTGTTATTAGCCATTATGAACGCGGCGCGCGCGCAAGCCTTCGCCAAGGAATACAGGGATGTCTGCCATTTTCTTATATAGTACGGTCGGCCACACGTCCGTGGTAACACTACCAGTATAAGCTGTACTAAGTTATAAAGAAAACTTCATAAAAAATGTTATTTCAGGTTGTGTGGGAAAATGGTTTGCTTAGGGCTTTCAAAAATTAGGTATTTAATATAAAAATGTGACCTCGTCAATCTTCATATGGTTGGATTATCCTAAACCCCTCTGAATTCTATTCTGATTCAGAGAGTAGTTTCAGTCAATCTGGACAAAATCTTCAATGAGTTACAAGATAGTCGTTACTCGACTTATTTCTCTGAAGAGTCTGACAGCCCTGGGAGGAGGATTCCAGTCAGTGGATGTTTACAGTGTTGTCTCCGGTTTCATCGCCAGCCATCGTCGCCGATACCCGTCACCCACCAGTTTGTAGGCAGCAGTGGTCTGACGCGAAAGTGATTTCTGTGATTGCTAATTGATTTTGTGCACTCAATAATTATGTATACTTGAACAATACCATTGCACTAAGGTACTCTTATGAATCGCTTTCTTATGAAACGGAGGGTGCGTAACGCTATCACGAAAACTCTTAGCGACACACGGCATGGGTTCATCAGAAGACATTACATGAAGATTTGAGCAGAAACCAGTTTTGTGACAAGAAGCTTATTTCCTCCAATCAATGCTGTGATAGTGGAACATATCCATGATGGTTACGTGAAGAAAATTATTACGTTATTGTAAGGATTTTTTCTATATTCTTTATCATGTAATTTAAGACAAACATGATAATAACATTGGGTAAACCTTAGAACCTTTCTGTTACAGGCACGTAGATAGATATGTTATATTATTTAGTTAGCAAGATTAAATCTGCTTATATCATCAAAAAGTCTGGCCATGACTGACATGACTTTGGTAGAATTCTTTATAAGATGCCCAAAAAGTGAAGAGATAGATAGAACATACAACATTTCGATAATTTTATAATTAAGTGGATATTTAGATAGAAGTATGTCCAGTAGTGGACGTCCTCCGGCTAATATGATGATGACAGATAGACAGATCATACAAACTTTTCACAATTTCAAAATTCAGTTGATTGTTGAAGTGTTATTTGCAACTTCATGGATTTATATGGATAGGTTGTTCAATTTTATGACTTCCTTGGTTGTAATGCAACTGATCAAATTAATTAACACTCTCAGGTAGACACTCAAAGGAAAACTTTCTTACAATTGAAAAGAAAACATTGAAAAACTCTTCAGTTACTGTTTAGGAAATAGCAGTCGGTTTCCTGTATCGAACGATGGATTGGTGTCGAAATTGTGTACTTTGACCAAGTGAAGAAAGAAGACTTCAAACACAAATGCTGATTCGGTTTATATTGAATAATGATTTAACATTCAGTAGAAACTTATAAAACATATAAAGAGCGTCGTCGGTGGCGTAATAGCTAGGGCTGCCGCCTCCTGTCCGGGAGGTCGTGGTTAGAATCCTGCCACTTACCAATGTGATTTCGAATTTAGATTTCTTAGGTACGTGTATCCGACGCTCTTTCGGTGAAGGAAAACATCGTGAGGAAACCTGAACACGCCTGCGAACAACCTCGCAGGTTGTCGACCAACCCGCACTGGGCCCGCGTGGTCGACTAAGGCCCGATTGCCCTAATTCAGGGTAGGCTCGAGCCCCTCGGTGGGGACATATATGAGCTGAAATGAGAAACTTATAATGTCTACTTTGACAGTGGCTTTATAAGTTGATATGATACGTATATGAAACTTTGTAATTTGAAAATATGAAACCAACCCATTAGCTGTTGTACCTACAGCTCCACTGTGTGATTTGAAGTCATATTTGTTAAGGGGCAATTTTGACTATAAAAAATAAAATGTCAAAATTAATAATTTGAAATCTGAAACCTGGCAATACAAAGGTGCTTAGCCCGCCCAGCTACTTATATAAGTGATTTGAAATAACATTTGTTTATTATTAATATTGATTACGGACAGAAATCCATATTATGTTAAGAGACACTTGAAGCAGTCGCGTCTCTTATGGCGACGCATTGGAAACTTTGGTCGCTCCTACAATTTGGGGATCTTCAAGGCGAGAGTGAATAGGCATTATTTGAGTTTGTGTGTACCATTCTCGACTACGTCATCACTTACCATCAGGTGAGATAAAATCAAACGCACTCAAATTTTTAATTAAAAAAAAAGGATCTCGATTTTTCTCAGTAATTACAAAACATATGGAAGTGATATTTTTTAACCTGATTCCTTATTTAAATGACTTAATTTTGTCAGTAGCAGAAACACGATCCGTTAACTTTAATAACAAAAACAAAATATATCAGAAAAAACCTCTTTTAAACCATAGATTTGTATTCTAGAGGCAAACCAGACCGAATTTAACCTATAAATTTTCTTATTATATTAGTCTGAACACACAATACAATATGCCAGTTGGATTTTTAAAAATTAATTGAAGTTTTTATTTGAAACGAAATAAATTGAAAAAAGCGTCGGTGGCTCAACCGGTAACGACTCGGTCCATCTAACCAGAGGTACCGGGTTCAAATCTGGACGACCAATGTACCAATGAGTTTTTCAAAAACTTACGTACATATCATTACCGATTGCTTTAACGGTGAAGGAAAACATCGTGAGGAAACCTGCACAGGCCTGCGAAGAAACTCGAAGGTTGTGTGTGAAGTCGATCAACCCGCACTGGGCCCGCGTGGTCGACTAAGGTCTAATCGCCCTGATTCAGGGTAGGCTCGAGCCCCTCGGTGGGGACGTATATGAGCTGATATAATAATAAAATAAATTGTAAAAGTGTGGTTATTTTCTTTACTGCTTACACGTTAAGAAATAAACAAAGACAACTGTTTCAATCAATGCCTCACCTTAAAGTTTGGTAAACGTTCTCTGTTAGATGGGCATCTTTTGAATGACACAGAATGGACTATCAAACTATCGTAATATCAAATCAATCTGGCTACCTCATATATGCGAGTTTCCTGCATGTTTGAATGTTTAAAGCAATCTGTTAATCAGAAAAATCTTTTACATCTGTCGGGCTTCGAATCTTGTAGGAATTAGCGTCTCCTGTACAACGTAGTTCCTTATCGCACGTTACGTACCAGATACCTGGCGAATAAGAACTAGGCTACATAAATTGTAGAGCCACGCTGTGCATACTTTCTCGCTAAGCCTTCATCGTCTGTCGTAGCCGGGCATAAACAATTAATCTACCATAAACATTACACTGGCTTAGTAGCAAAGAATAAAGCTAGATTATGATATATCAAATTTGATGAAAAATTTACAAATTATTTGTGTTTGTATGGGAGGTACCTTACTCAGTTGTTTCTGGAATAATGAAGTACCTAGTGCAGTAGGCCTTGTTAATTTCTAGTTACTCACAAAGTTTTATTAAAATAATTAGAGCCATTTTTGAGGAAAAGTAACAAACAACCTGGCTTGGTATGGGAGGTACCTTATTCCGATTTTTATTGGAACAACGAACTACCGCGTACATTTATAGTTACAGTAACATACCGAGTTTCATCAAAATCGTTAGAGCCATTATTGAGTAAAAAATAAATAGTGTTTTTTTTTACTACGAGTATGTTGGCAACTCTAAAAATAAAGATAGGGGAATTAAAAAAAAAACGCCTGGATACAAAAATAATATTGCCGTAACTCAAATTTCATCCAAATCCATCCAGTAGTTTGGGAACTAGAGCACCGAACGGACGTACAGACGCACATATACACACACACACACATTTTTTTTTAGACAATCGATTCCCGTTGAAATTTCAACTTCGATTTTTTTGTCATCACAATACCTTCTTCACTTCTTCGTCGCTTGAAAGTAAAAAAGTGTCCGACACCAACACGTTTTCTTTCGTCATCTGATAAAAGAGCTGTCATCTGGGTGCCTCAGGATATACTGTTTCAGATCCTACATTCATATAAACGCAGTGGTCTAGTGGTTGAACGCTCTGCTTATTTCGACAGAGGTTGGGAATCTTCATCATCATCATCATATCAGCCAAAAATCGTCCACTGATGGACAAAGGCTTCCCCTAAGGATTTCCACGACGACCGGTCCTGCGCAGCGCGCATACATCGGCATTCAGCTATGCTCGGAGTTTCTCTGCGTGATCGAATCAGGAACGAGAAGATCCGCAGAAGAACCAAAGTAACTGACATACGAGTAGCTCACAGAATCGCTAAACTGATCGAATCATAATGGTAACGAAATCGCTCGAAAGTAAAAATAGGTTCATGATGATGAATGAACGTACTTTTACTTTCGAGCGACTGTGGAGCGAGCGGAGGTGAGCGACGAATAAGAAACGAAGGCGATTGTTCGTTAACTACGTTCGAACCGGGTGCCCCACGACACCTCTCGCCTTTTTTAAAGTGAAACTTTTATTACATCGTCTCAATTTTTTTCGTCTGTGTTGCATGTCGCGTGACGGTATTATCGTTTCGTTCTCTGTACCGTAGCGAGAGCAGCCATGATCGTTTCCTCCTCTGTAAAGTTTCACTTTTTCCGTGGTTTCATAAAACCACACACTTACTTTTACTTATAAGAGGTTTTTGTGGTGGTTTTTTTTACTACACGGCAACTGTCGATTCTTCACTTCTTCTTCTATCGTGTGGCAGAACTAACCGTGCTATCCAAGGGATAGACGGCGGTTGCCTGGTGTTGCACTTAGCATCACCCGCGGTCACGTATAGGGCATTTAGATTTACATGATGGAGGTGTGCAGGTTTCCTCACGATTTTTTCCTTTACCATAAAAGCAATCGGTAAGTATATGTACATAAGTTACGAAAAACTCATTGGTACATTAGCCGTCCGGATTTGAACCCGGGACCTCTGATTAGGAGGACAGAGTCGTTACCGGTTGAGCCACCGACGCATTTTTACTAGTATAAGTAAATTCCTCGTTAGTCGTTACATACGTCTGTTTCTCAGCTAGCTTCCACATTGTTTTCAGATCGAACTTCTACGAACGACGGAGACAATACAACATTCCTATCACAAAGAAACACAGCACAAAATGGCATGTAGAATAAAATTGTTTTGTGTATTGTCTACATTTGTGAGCCTCAATACGTAGTATCGAGAGCTCGGAACGAACGTTTCCGTGAATACGGAGGCTATTGAGGAAACATGAGGAACCGCTTCCAGTAATACTTACACGATTGACCTTTAAACAAAGAGCTATTATTTGGAAACGAGACGCGACAGTCTGTTAGAAGAATATTCAAGGTGGGTATGGCTTGAGACGCTACAATTTGTAATTTAGTTTAGATCTTCAATGATAGGTAGGTTAACACCTTTGAGTCGCATGCATAAGTCTAGCAATTAGTCCACTGAAATTGACCTCTTTTTCAAACGACTTCCAAAAAGGAGGAGGTTCTCAACTCGATTTTTTTTATGTGTGTTACCTCAGAACTTTTGACTGGGTGAACCGATTTTGATGATTATATTTTTATTTGAAAGCTAGTGCTTTCCGTGTGGTCCCATATAAATTTTATCAAAATCGATGTAGTACTTTATTAGAAAATTAACAAACACCAAAAATAATAATTCAAAAATGTACTAAGTTGTTGCGATGGAAGTCGGTTTTTTAACGTGTTTAGCGTTTTCAATTATTAACGACTAGGGTACTTGTGTGTGAGTAGTTTAACATTGTTAGTAGCATGCGTTTCAGCATTTATGACTATACATTGTTTTGCTGAAGACCAGCTTGTGGAAGAGACCATGAAATCTGTAACTCAACTAGCAAGAACAATGATCCACTTGAAGAACAGAAGACAGAAACGTTGTGTAAGAGTGTTTCATAGCAAACACAGTAGTGTGCAATGCTAAGTTATAACATGCATGTACTTACTTTGTTTGTTCTGTAATACTCTAAAATCTCATCACTTCGGCATTGCACCGTCAAAAGAAAACTTTTCACTCATCACTCATCCATCACCGACACAATTCAGCTTTAGGGTAATGTATAAACAACAGGAATGTTATGTACAGTATACGTATAATTCTATATGTAACGTTTTTGTTGTCTTAAATTGCTCTCCTCACTGCGGATCGGGAAAAGGCGCTAGAAGAAGAATCGAAGCAACCACATACCTACATCAATGTAAGAAACTTTTTAGTGACGAAAACGACGAATAAAGATAGCACTGTGTACCGCATAATAGACATACATACATACAGATGCAATAAGATTGCGCCCTTATCCTTTTTATTTGAGCCAATTACTCCTACCACGCCCTCGCTCTTGCCAAAGTATATATATCACCGTAAGATTGTAAATTCCGTTAGATTATAATCTGACGGGATCTATTTCGCGAGATTGTGAACTGTAAAATGTTGTTTATACAATTTCACTAGTGACATTACAATAACGCGAACCGAAGTGAAAAACACAAAATAAATGAGCTCTAGATGCTAATAGATGTTAGGTTCGGTCAGGTATGATTGGCCCTGGGTAGCAGAATGCTTCGCAGCAGAAGAAATTATTGGTTTTATTTGGAGGTACAAGAATAGGCCGTGATATTGTGATCCGATTCACAAGTGAGATTGCAATATCGCGGCTTTCACAATATCCCGAGTATATTACGAGTATATTAGTACTAACATACAGTATGGACACTCCCTGCCGCTCTCTCGTTTCCGACCTCACCCCCTCGTCACCCAGATTGATACAGATTAGTTATAGTTTGGTTCTCGAACGTATGGGATTTCGCCGTGATTTTGTTTGCTCTGTCATTTGTTTTTAGATATGTAATTTCCCGACCGTTGTATGCAGTGTCCGGGGTGTGCCCTTATTCTCCTTCATCATTTCCGGCATACCTAACTCTATAACAGGTTTCTCTACACGGGAAAATAATATTTATGCCACAGGATTATATTTTTAACTTTTCAACCCCGTAGTACGTAGGGTAGAGGAAGTATTAATATGAGGAAAAAAAAGGTTTGTTTGTTTGTAAACTCTTTATTGACAATATTGAATACATGGTTTTCCAATTTTCCTGAAAATGTGTTCTATATCATTAACACATACCGAAAACAGGATATCTCAGTTTCGTTTGTGCGTGCTTGCGTCCGTCTGTCACGCTTGCTCTAGAGGCTAAATTCTTGGTCCGATTGGGACCAAATTTGGAACTTAAGAGTTTTAAATTATTTCATCGAGGGATTATCAAAAGTTTCTTCTACCGTCAAACCGAAGACTAGCTGTCATACAACAAATACAGTTTTTTTCATAAACGGCTCTAACGATTTTGATAAAACTTTGCATGTCGTAGTTGCTTATGTTTATCTATTACCGTAATACGTTTGGGCAGGGTAAATCGTGTTTGTATGGTTCTCCTACAAATGAAATTGAAACTTGCGATCTACTCACAAATGGTGGAAGCTATTGAGTTGTCATGTATTACGAATAAGTATATAGGTGTTTAGTCGTGCAATATAAATTCATCAAAATAAATTATTTCAATTTTTTTATTAAATTTTTGTATGCATTTTTTTTAAGAAAGTTTAGTGCGGGCTTCCGTACAATTTATTATACTAAACCTTTTTATGAAGTAGTTGCATGCGACTACTTTTTGACTGGAATTAACATGTAGTCTGCCGTGTATCCATCTAGGCATAATTAAAAGCAATTGTCTCGTCGAGACCGGCGGCGTAAATCGATTTAAAACAATTTGGCTATGGTTTCGACAGACAACTTTCACAAGTATATTTGATGAAATAACATACGACTTTTCAGATTTATTAATAATCGTGTATTGATATAGAATAAATAATAATATAATATAATTGCAAACGATAAATGTATTAAGATGTATTATTAAATGATACAATTATTTTCATGATTGTAAAAACTAGCAATTGATTTTGAACAACAAATAAATTTATTCCTAAGTAGTAACATGTATTACTAAATATAGAGGTATGTGGCAACATAAGTACGTTATTTAAAATAAATTAACGTGTAACGCTTTTTTAAATCTAAATATTTTTTAATCTAATATAAATGCGTAAATGGCTCAAACATTACCATAATTTTGTACGTATAAAAAACTACCTAATACACAATATCAACCATGACAGAAGAACTTTAAAATTAAATTAAATAATATATACAATAATAAATAGTATAATAAGCACGACAATTTGTTCTTATTTTTAAGTTTTTAATGTTTATGGTCTGTCTAGCTTCTCTGATGCGATGAGCAATGATCGAACTTAATATACCTTTTGTTGTTAATGAATGTATAATTTCACGAAGTACAGCGTCAAAACGGCGATAAAATATATCAATGGCACACTTACTGAGATGTTTCGATAGCTATTTCCAGTTCTACTCTGGCGTGATAGGCAGTGGAAATGCGTTTGGCATCTCATACACGTAACATTCAACTTAATTCATTACAACAACATTTACAAAAATACCTAACTAGATTAGTAGACCTGCACACTTTCATTCAGTTATTTTAAAAATAATTGTTCTGCGATCAAGTTTATTGTGTCCTGACACATAGACGAAATTGAAACTATGTTATTAGAGTTACTTACATGATACACGGGTGGTACATAGGTAAATGGCACAGGCGAGGGCTTACTATCGTCACGAGTTTGCCAAATACCTTTTACATCGATGTCTCATACGACGTTTTTCAATACAGTTGTGAGAAAAACATGTAAAAAGGACAGTAACAGAAAAAGTATATTATACATGGGCATATACCTATATATCGAGATTTTGGCAGCCAAAGTTCACAGTTCAAAGTTTTCTCGAGTAGCGACCGCGCACCGAAAAACGTAGCGTAGGCAGGCCTCTCCCACGCGGTGTACCGACGACTTGGTGAAGATCGCGGGAAGCCGATGGAGGCGGGCAGCGCAGGACCGGTCCTCGTGGAAATTTTTGGGGGAGGCCTTTGTCCAGCAGTGGACGTTTGTCGGCTGATATGATGATGATGATGATGAAATTTAACTTTACGCAATTTACGGCTCATTTAAAATGTCCGGTGAAGTGATCTAACTTTATTTTTCCTACATAATATAGCTAAATAAAAATGAATCGCTAAATGTGTTGCTAAGCGCTTAACTCGAGAACGGCTAAACCGATTTCCCTAATTCTTTTTTTGTTGAGTTTGTTATTGTCAGGAGAAGGTTCTTATGTAGGGTAAGGTAGGGTAAGGTGGAATAGGGTAGTGTAGTGTAGGGTAGGGTAGGTTAGTGTAAGGTGGTACGAAGTTAATACATTAATTATGTATCGTAATCTTAAACTCGTAATCACAAATCTTAAAACTCAATATAGGTTTAAGCAAATAGGGCCTAATTACACTACATACGTATGCGTAAGTTTTTTTTTTTTGTATCCATAAATAGGTTTAATAAGGTAGAAATGTAACCTGCTAGGCAAATATGACCTATCCCTTGTGCAATTGATGCGTCATCACTTTATCTCCTTCTTACACAGGCCACTGTGGGTAAGTCACTGTCCTTTCTTCACTGAGATATAAACTATCTCTTTTAAAATTCTCCTTTCAGACTGTAAAAGTCATGGCTTATGAAGAAATAAAAAAAGTGTTTAAAGTAACTGGCCTATAAAGTAAATACCACTTTTCAAGCAACTGTATTGAAAACACTGTTATTCTTTTGTTAACTTTATTGTTTTTACAAACAAACAATATCTTTGTAACACAGTCTCAATTTCATAACCCTTTCAGTGAGGATGGGGGCATTTGTATATTATTTTGTTCCACTAAGCATGAAGCTAAATAATGTTCTAGTGATTTTTAAACTTTCATGCCTAATTAAAATAACCTACCTTTTTTGCTGCGCTGTTACT
Source organism: Coleophora flavipennella (assembly GCA_947284805.1). Lineage (NCBI taxonomy): Eukaryota > Metazoa > Arthropoda > Insecta > Lepidoptera > Coleophoridae > Coleophora > Coleophora flavipennella. The sequence goes on from OX369276.1 coordinate 2,305,573, forward strand.
ACCGCATGAATTCAATAATATGCCGCTGCGTATGCGTGGCTATAGGGAACGTATCCGTGCTACATACGTGTACGTGATCACTCTATGGCCAGCTTTGACCTTCCTCCCCTCTGTCAACACCTGCAGTACTCGTATATGTAAAAACCCGTTTTCACATAGCATTTGACAAGAATGTGCATATTTGCGTAATTGTTATTCCCATTATTTTCAATTTCATGATGTACATAACGAAGACCTAAACCGTGACTAAGTATATCCCCCCTCCCCCTAAGATCGTCACGGAGTATAAGAACGTTCCCCATACATGTGAAATTGATGTCGTTGGCAATATTCTAAGGATATACTCATAAACTGAACTAATTTACCCCAAAGAATCTACATGACAAGAATAAAAAGCTTTTCTAAAAATTTTCAAATTTATTGATAACTCATATCAGCTCATGTACGTCCCTAACGAGGGGCTCGAGACTATCCTGAATTAGGGCGGTCGGGACTTAGTCAGGTTGGTCAACTTCACACACAACCTTCGAGTTTCTTCGCAGGAGTGTGTAGGTGTCCTCGCGATGTTTTCCTTCATCACCAATAAGTATGTAGGTAATTATTGATTTTTATTAAATGTTTTTATCCAACGCTGTATAATGTTCAGGTAAAGCTGTTTAGTTTCACCAGTAGATCCTTACTATAACATATTGACATAACTACATACTTCAAATTCACCATGTATTGAGCAGAGATCTATAAAGAGATGTTAACGAAATTCAAATAAGAATCACACATGGACTATATAAACATCACTGACTCACGATACTTGAGAGACTCACGCAGCTTGCACTACTAGCTTATCTACCTGGAGGACTTGGGCACTGGTCGGGGGATTTTTCGCAGCATCTCCTCTTCTTGGTACTCGAGGTTGCAGGGTTTCAGGAGCTCCTGGCCTCCTTGGTGGATCCATTTGTTCGATACTGCAATAGGAGATAATGTATTTTTTTTACCTGTTGATTTTTTATTCGCTGAAAAGCAGCAAATGGTAGGCTCTATTTTGACACTGAAAAACAGTCGGAGCAAAAAAAACCGGCCAAGCGCGTGACAGGCTCGCGCAATGAGGGTTCCGTACCACCATGCAATACATTTGTGTTGTATAAAAAACAAGTTGGATTGCAGAGCAAACTTAACTTTATAATAGAACAATGTTATCCTATTCATCGATATTGTAATAGAACAATGTTATCCCATTCGTCGATATATGTCACGGTATATTTTCCAACTGCAAATGTAGGATGTAATCGAAATAAAAAAATTTTTTACGTGATTAAACTACAAATTGACGATTTTGGATTTTTCCCTATACTTGTGCTGTGAGATCTTGCTCATTGCCAGCTTTCAGGGTTCTAGGTCAATGGGAAGTATCCTATAGGTTTTGATTTGCTTGCAATTTTCAGAATATGCGGTATAAATGTCCGGCGTCGACTGAGAAACTTGTTTTTTTAATAGCTCCAAGAGACCGTAGACCTCAGTATTTGATGTTAATTTCAACTTGATACCCCCACTGAGAAAAAGAGTCTAGACAGACAGACAGACAAACACATAGACGGACAACAAAGTGATCCTATAAAAGTTCCTTTTTTCTTTTTGAGGTACGAAACCCTAAGAATGACTACCCCAAAGTAATTTTCAATAAATAAGTGATTTGCAATTTTTGTAGAGAGTCTTAAATTGGTGACAGGTATGATGGATGTGAGCCTGCAGGGAAATTGCCTAGCTAGTCGCTCTAGCAGATGGTGCAGGTTTGACCAGTGCAGTACAGTGCAGCTAGCTGGCACTACTACTCTCCCCAATTGGAGCCGGCGAGCACGGTCAGGCGACGTGGCGGGTAGCCAGGTGACTCCTTGCCGCTCGGCTGCAGGTTTGACCAGGACAGTGCAGTGCAGCTTGCTGGCACCACTACTCACCCCACTTCAGCCGGCGAGCACGGTCAGGCGACGACGTGGCGGGTAGCCAGGTCACTCCTTGCCGCTCGGCTACAGGTTTGACCAGCACAATACAGTGCGGCTCGCTGGCACCTGGCACCACTACTCACCCCACTTGGAGCCGGCGAGCACGGGGCAGGCGGCGTGGCGAGTGGCCAGGTCGCCCTCTCCACTCGGGTGCAGGTTCAACCAGTACAATGCCGCTCGCTTGATGGGGAACACACTAAGGCCGAGCTCGGTAAAGACGGTGGCGCCGCCTTGGGCTACGTCGGACATCTGAAAAGGAAACTTCCTTATTTATAGAGTAGGACACATCAAACTTCGTGAGCGTTTTAAGCTTAAGGTGAGTAGCGAAATGTAGGTTTCAATAGAAGTGGCCCAAACTAACAAAATAATAAAATGGATAGGCCTATTCTACTTCAAGTGAGTGTATTCATGTATTGATTATTTTTTCGAAAACTTTATTTATGAAAGTAGCGAAATGTTAGATTACTGAGAAAGCCTCAAACTCTTTATAATTTAGTGAAACACATATTTTTTTTCGAAAACTACAATTTTGTGTCTCGTTTACGTGTATTTACGACTTTCATAATGATCGGCTAATCCATTTGAAAAAAAAAGCGGTAAAGTGCGAGTCAGAACCGCGCACAAAGGGTCCCATCCATTTGAAAAAAAAAGCGGTAAAGTGCGAGTCAGAACCGCGCACAAAGGGTCCCGTACAATCATACTAAATGGCGCTAGTTTCTTTACTATTAAAAAAAACACGTTTTTTGTATGGAGACTATCACTTTTTCTAATTTTTAGTATTCTTTGTTATAGCGGCAAAAAAAAAATCATCTGTGAAAATTTTAACTGTCTAAATAGCTGTCATGAAATGCAGCCTGGTGACAGACGGACAGCCGAGGCTTAGTAATACTTACTTACTTACTTACTTTCACTGGCTCAGCGACCCAGAGAGGATCTTAGTCTCCGACACCAAAAGTCGCCACTCGTCCCTATTCTGCGCCTCCTCACGCCAATTGGGTCTCTGGAGGGCACTCAGGTCCTTCTGCACCTCATCGATCCAGCGGTACCTGGGACGCCCGACCGGACGTTTCCCTGTCGGTCGTCCCGTGTAAGCTCTCTTTACAGCACAGGCTTAGTAATAGGGTCCCGTTTTTACCCTTTGGGTACGGAACCCTAAAAATACATTTTTAGTTTGTACGGGAACCTAGTTATGGTAAGGCCATTAACATTGGATTAATATCATCAACATATATCAGTCGATAGACGTCCACTGCTGAACATAGGCTGACTGACCCCATTGGTCCAGTGGCAACGCTCCTGCCTGCTGGGCCGAGGGTAGTGGGTTTGATCCCCGCACAGGGCAATTGTAGAGTGGATAGGTGTTCAATATCTATATATGCAATTAAAAGTATAAAAGTATGTATATCATGGTCTGGTTCACATACTACAGTTCCCCATTGCGTTGGGGAATCTTGGCAAGCCCGCTTCCATCTTCGGCAACATCGTCACTTACCACTAGGTGAGATGTTGTCAAGGGTTTACCAATTGTGAATAAAAAAAAATAAAAAAAAACTATTTTTGGGCCTGATGACTTGTGTGTAATTTGTCCCTGTATAATATTACAATAAAAGGTTCCCTTTAGGATTTCCACTACGACCGGTCCTACGCTGTCCGCGTCCAGTGGCTTCCTGCGAACGTCGATCCAATGAGTTACGTCATCCGGTGCGCGGGCGCCACTAACTTTAGTACCCCACCGGCCATCAGTTATACGAGCTATGTTTGTGCTCCGCTCATCATATTAGCTCATATACGTCCCGATCGGGCCTTTGTCGACAACGCGGGCCTAGTGCGGGTTGGTCGACTTCACACACGACCTGCGAGTTTCTCACATATGAAATCTAAATTCGAAATCACATTGGTACGTGGCAGGATTTGAATCACTACCTCCCGGATAGGAGCCGGCGGCCCTAGCCGTTACGCCACCGACGCTTCGCTCACTGCCACTTAATGTTTCGATTCTGTGAGCTGTGTCAGTGACTTTGGTTCTCCAAGGAATCTCCTCATTTCTTTCGGATTATAACTTAACAATGGATTGCACTTACGTAGAAAAGGACGGTCGCTATTCGGTTTCCATTGAACTTAGAAAACGCGTTTTCTTGTTTCTGTAACAAACAGAAGATCTTTTTAGAGGCAATAGCAAACCTGACATGTTGACTGTTATTCTAATTTGAAAGACTGTTATTTTTTGAGGTGCATGAAAGGAGCATCCATCCCCGAGTGGCGTATTAATGTTCCTATACGACCGGCGTACCCTGGGCAGTCTGCGAGGACAGTAAGACGGTGACGCAGACTGGCTGATCCTCTCACCACGATGGTAACACCACACCGGCCCTTCTCAACGTCAACTTAACTTTTGGACGCAGCGTTAAAAGTTGCCTCCGCAAACATTGAAGGGTTCTCGAAAGAAAATTCTGAGATACTCTCTCTGAACTTTGCCGTGAAACATGATGTAGCGTCCTGTGCGTTCAAGAGACACCTCGTGATGCTAACGAAACCCGGCTCCATATACCTGGAATAACTGGGGGGGATCTCAGTCACCAGGTCTTAGCAACTACACTGTTACCTCTCTCTACAAACCCCCTGTAAATCTATTTCTCTTCAATAAACCAGAGAACTTTGAAGACCATCAAACAAAAATCGTGATTGGCGATTTTAATAGTCTCAGCACCAACTGGGGATACAAGAAAACTATTGATATGGCCATGCAGTTTGACATTTCTAACTTAACGTTAATCCATAGTGCGAGACACCCAGCTAGCTTCAACAGCGAACTATGAAAACGCAGTTTTAATGCAGATCTGATATTTGCAAGCTTAAGCCCGCAGTGCGTGAAGTCCGTCTGTCAGCCAATACCAAGAACACAGCATAGACCCATCGTGTGCTCTATTAAAGCCATGGGCCACCCCTTAACTAGGATAAAGCAAACTGGGAACAACACACTAAGACTGTAGATGACATTCTTCAAGATACATCACCTATTTATGAAAACTACGATCAACTCGTGAAAGCAGTCGCAATCATTACACAAAAAATCATTACTAGAGGGTGTCGACAATAGCCCAAATTAGCGAAAGCCGGCAGAAAAGTGGTCAGAAATAGTGATGGAGCACTGTTTGCGAGATGACGAGCGAGCCCCCACATGCATCCAGCTGAAAACAAGTGACAGCAAACCAAGTCGCTCTACTTCTGAACAGCAAACAGCCTTGACGCCTAGGTAAGATCCAAAAAAGATACTGTGATACCAGCAGCTACAGAACCACTGCCAGCTTAAGCCAGCCATTTACACTCAAAGAAATTATCACCGCTATGAAGGCTCTTAGGAGTGGTAAAGCTGATAGAGTGGATAAAATTTCTGATGAGCTAATCAAACACCTTGTACCTGGGTGTATGCCGGCTGTTGCAGTTGTTTAATCACTGCCTAAGTTCCTCGGCTGTGGAGACGATCAAAGGTGGTTGCGTTATTAAAACCAGGTAAGTCAGCCAATGACCCTAAGAGTTTTAGGCTCACAGCGTTGCTATATTATTCTAACAAGCTCTTGGAAAGAATGAAGCTAAACCGTTTATTCGGCGTTGTGGACCCTAGACTTGTCCATGAACAAGCGGGCTTCAGGCCTGCAAAGGCTTACTGTAGTCAAACTCTTAACTGAAGAGGATTGTGATACTGCGAATTTTCATACAAACGGCGTTAGCGATATGTTAACCGATTTTGACCAATTTTTCATAGGTTGTCAGTCAGAACAAAAGCTAGATTTTTGTTTTTTAAATAAAGTTAATAAGTTCAATTTTCAATTTGTCGTTTACGTATTTTAATACGAAACTAATTTCGGCCATTACTGTTTATTTTTTATCAATAATTTAAAAAAAGGAATAGTGTTGCGTACCACAGGAATAGCACTATGCTTTTCTGCTGAGGAATATGTCAGTCTAGATGGAGTCGCTCGGTGCGTGCCAAGCTTGTGGATGCACCACTAATGAGACGTGCCGAATCATCACAGGTGTCTCAAGCCCACTTCGATCACGATGCTGTACGTACTGTCTGGTATTGCGGCTCCCGATATTCGCAGAAACGTTGCCAGTTCTGTGGAGCGGCTAAAAATTGATACCGACTCCACGCATGGTGGCGTTGCAGGGCCACGCAGACTAAAAAGCCGCCACAGCTTTATTAATGAGGTGGTGTCCACAAGAGATGAAGATGCTTCCGGAGCCAGGTTGTATCTCCGGCAGGAGAGATATGGGACTGCGCTCCTGGTTCAATTTGGAAAGCTTTTTCCTGGACAAGAACTTACGTTTTCGTTATGGAAGTCACTAAATATAGACACTTATTATTATTATCGAATACCGTATGTAAATTATACTTAATTTCCAGTTCCAAATAATATGCAAAAGTACTCTGGATTCAACTCGGCTGATGTAATGGTAATCTGTGCAGGTGGAGCTACACGGATGATGAAAATAACATCTGTGAATGTGGCGCATCCCCACAAACTATGACGAACTTACAGTCGTGCCAAGCGTTTCCCTACACCTGCACACGCGCGGACATGCTGTTTGCGTCGCAGAGTACAGGTGTAACAAAACTCCTATATTCGACCATTTGTAGCTCTTCAGCCAGCTGCATGCTCAAACCAGTAAAATCGATGTCGCGCCGCGATATCTTCGCAACGACTTTGGACTTGCTCTATACTTTTAATTACATATACTTGAGGACAAACATATCCGTGCAAAATCAAAGTGGGATTCATAGTGCTCGACAACCCTATGGTTGATTATTTGCAAGTCCTCAGCAGAAAAAAGCCAATAAATTGCGGCGCGATATATTTTAGTCGATTTGTAGTTACAATACAATACGTTACAATATTCTTTATTGCATTAAAACATAAAAAAAGAAATTGACAATATAGAAGAAAGCCTATACAATAGGCAGCCTTATTGCTAGGCAGCAATTTCTTCCAGGCAACCTTTGGGTAGGGAAACAGCGATAGAATAAGTTAAGGGGCGGTGCAATAGTTAAAAACAGAAAAATTTGCAAATACATAGTTATTATAAAATACTTAATAGTTACTATAAATATCAATAAAATACTCAAATAATATAATAATAATATATAAAATAATAAATATATACATAAACAAACAAAAACATAAATAAATTAAATGTTTTATCTATCTATGGTAAAGAAAGGAAAAGGAAGATGAAAAAAAAGGATTTAAAAACAGAGAACAGTGATATTATTGAATTAAATAATGAGCTTTCAGAAGCCTTTTAAAAGATTGTAGAGTTGGAGCACGCCTGATCGACTCATAGTTATCATACTCAACACTTTTACTTTCAGATACTTACCCGTGCAAAATCAAAGTGCGGCTCATAGTGCCCGCCAATGCCATAGTTGACCACTTGCAACTCCTCGGCAGATTGCATACTGAGGCCGGTGAAATCGGTGATGCGTCGCGATATCTTGGCGACGATATCAGACTCTACGTCGCGAAGCCAAGCCGACTTGCTGATGCGGTAGTGTGCGGGAACCAGTTCACCCGTTTTCGGGTCATGCACTACTGCACGTTTGAACTGTAACAAATAAACAAATGGAATTTACAGCAACACTAGCTTTTGCCCGTGGCTTCACCCGCGTGGACATCGTTCTAATGACTGTCTCAGAGCGTGCGCGGTGCGCGAGCCGCGTGGACATGATTTTTTCCAGATCTCTCGGGAACTATGTCAGGATATGCTTATTAGTAAATCACGTCATTTCCCACCCCCTCAACCATCTCTGTGCAAAAAATCACAACAATCAATTGTTCCGTGGCGATGTTAAAGAAATTAACCAAAAAAGAGTATTTTCTTCAGTTCCCTCAGGAACTGCTTCGGGCTATGCTATTTTCACGGGATAAAAAGTAGCCTGTCTCCTTCCTCGTGACACAGGCTACCTGCATGCCAAATTTCACAAGGCGTTGAAGCGTGAAAAGGTAACAAACAAACAAACACATTTTTACATTTATAATATTAGTAAGGATACGAGCAAATAGGGATTACGACAGCATCAGAAATAAATTATGAACTCTTGATCACTAAATTGCCTTCCTACTTAAACTTCGAAAAAACCTAACTCGTTTTGTTTTCTATCAAGTCTTCCATTTTTAATTCACCAAAATCACAAAATGAGTACATTAATGACGCTGCTAAACTATCACGCCGTCACGCCTAGGTATTTCAAACATTTTTAGAACAAAATGTCGTTTATGACAAATAATAAAAAGTAACTCAGATGACTAGGATTCGTCATCCCTATTCCACAAATGAATTTTCAGAATTTTGAGGTTGTCATGAAAAATTATTGTAGTTCCTACAAATCCCTCTTGTCGTGGAGTTCCACGAATCCAATGTCGGGTGAGTGACATATTTATGTGGCAATTGTAATTTGAATGTGACAACACTGAATCAAAAAGTACAAGAAATGATTGTCTGTGCTTCTTACTTTTTTAGGAGCTGTCAAGTGGAGCGGCCGTGCATATGAGCGCGGGAGAGAAGGAACTTGGACAGCGTGCGAGCCAGTGCGGACATGGCTCGAGTGAAAAGGTTATGTGAGATATGACCAAACCTGGGTGAGTCCCCATGGCCTAGTTAAGACGTGCTCAGTAAAGTTCATGAGATGTCACATCGTGGTGTACAGTAAAGTTTCAAGGACCAATGGAGGTCATGTTGTAATTTGTTGTCACAGTAGTGCTGAGCACAGAAGTCTCTCACCATGCAGATTATCGGTACGCTGGGTACGTACAAAGAGGAAAGTGGAAGCACTTTCCTGTTCTAGGTGGAGTTGAGGGGCGACGCTCAATCCAGCCTAAGCAAGTAGGGGTGGCCACCCAAAAGTTGAGGGGAACAGTGGGTACTCCCGTTAAGGGGGGTACTTTCTCCTCATGTTGTTCTGGCGGGACTTCAGGTCCACAGACAGGGGTGAGAGACTAGGGCGGCATAGAGGCGGGTTGTAGGGGTGTGTGCGGAGACCCGATGGGGGGCCCAGCCCCATTATCCAGTGTGCTCAGTTACTGCCTAACGGAGGAGAGGACTCATGTCGCAAGCCTCACCGGCGGCCCCTTCGGGTGGCCAATGCTGGTCGAGGTGAGTCCAACCGGGATACGACCCGGCGCCGTGCGGAGAGTAATGCGGCCCTCTGCCGTCCACTAGAGCGACAGTGGCTCTCATAATGATGATATAGGTATTTGAGGTACCTATAGCGGTTCGCGATTAGTATGCCTTAGATATTAGTTGTTCAGTACCTATTGTGACATCTCATTACTAAACTGAAATAAATACGTAACCTCAAATCATATTAATTACCAACTAGCCTTCAAACCTTTTACCTATATCCGAATTATATAGGTGGAAGTAATTATGTGATTGTGTGGTGATGTAAAGGTATATAATATTCAGTCTAACCTATTTCGTCGCCACATAGTTTGGTGGAGGTGCTGGGATCGATTTGGAATAGACTATTTTTTGATGATGATCCGGGTTCTATGACCGTGATGATGATGAATAAATTCCAACTCGAAGGAACTCAGTGGGCTGTATTTAATGAAGGCTAGTAGCAAATTTTAATGAAATTTACATTAAATGTAATTGAATAAACCTTTTGCGAAGCAGTTACTGTATTATTATTGCCTACCCTCTGAAATAAAAATTGTGCATTAAATTTTTTGTTTTATTCACGTCTGAGCATTTTAGCAGCTACCTACTTTGTTCTTTTTACGGTTTTTTACTTTGCGTGTATCTATGGCGCCATAGACAATAATAGGGTTAAGCGGCAATGTTTGTGCGGCACTCGATTTTGCATCGAGATTCGATTTATGCAGTCAAAGATGACCTTTGACACGTTGATTATTTTCTTCGTACGTTCTTTTTTTCTTTTATTTTGCCTATTTAAATTGAAAAAAGAATTTGAAGTGTTTATTTTTATGTGAAAGTGATTTAATCAAGATGACAAAAATCAAAATAATTAAAATCGATTTCGATTTTCGATCGATCGAACACACGTCCAACAGCACTATGGAAGCGTTTATTTTAGCGCCGTTTTTCGTGTCAGATTTTTTCTCTCGTATTGTAGTGAAAATTTGCAACGTCTTTGTAGAAAGTTGTTGAAAACTTAGTTGTTTGCTGTGAATACTTTCATTTCTGGATAAATTATTACTGTGTGCGAAAGAAAAGGTTATTGCAGTGGTTGCTCTAAGTGGTTGTTTTGTTTCGGGAGGCAGATACTCAAAGTAAATCGTCGGAAACACTTTGGTAAGAAATCTTACAAGATTCTCACGAGAATTGGGTCTCGTGCTCGTGTTTTCTGAGAAGAGAAGGCTAATCTTGTTTCGTTGTCCCTATTACAGCCGACGTCATAGTAGAGGAAAGCCTTCCAGCAGAGTTCATACCCATAGAAACGACACTCAATACCTACTTTCCACACGGTGACGCCTTGCGTACTTCCTCGTGGAAACCGAAAAATCTCGGTTGGAACTTGGAACTCCTCGACTATCGTTGAAAACCTGAAGGTAATGTTTGTTTGTGATCTGTAAGACGCCAAACGCTAATACCTATATTCTGTCATATTCTGAATGTTTGTCCTTTGCCTTTTGTTCTTACAGTCAACGTCACTGGAGTTATTTTCTAGTATTTACTTATCGATTTGAGGAGAAGTTGCTGCTGAAGTGGTGTTTCATTGGTTATCCTATATAAGGACTCTGTGCCTGTTAACTTAAAACTCGAAGGTAAAGCTCAAGTTGTTCTTACTATAATTAAGATAAAAGTGAACATAAACACTTAGTGAGCACAGGTATATAGTCTCCTCTTTGTATAATTTCAGTCGATACCTCTCGGAGTCACAACCTACTGATTAACATCATGGAACAGATTCTGCGTAACAGACTAAAATTGCGACATGCTTCTTTGCTGGAGCTAATGGGTAAAGCTCAAGAATTGAAAAATAGATCCGAAGGAGATGGAGTTACTCCACACACATGGAGCTAACTCAAACATTACTGAAATTAAAAAATAATACGGCTATGTTTGAAAAGGAAAGCCTAAAACTAGCCGAAGTCAGCCAAGAAGAAGATCAAGACCTTCTTATGCAAGACCAGATGAAGGCAGAAGAGCTGATAGCGGACCTGGAAATGATACAGAGTCTCTATAAGGAGAAGACCCCAGTGGTAGGGACTGCCTCATGTACAAAATTACCCAAACTGGAAATACCAAAATTTAATGGTGATGTCCTCAAGTGGCCAGAATTTTGGGACAAGTTTGATTCAAATATACATAACCGGCCAATAAACAAAGTTGATAAACTTTCATACCTTTTTGCGGCTATGGAAGGTAAGGCCTTGGACAGTTTACGTGGCATTGATATCACTAATGACAATTATGATATTGCATTAGAAACATTGAAGAAGCGATTTGGAGACAAAAGCATAGTCATCGATGCCCACTATGAAGCGCTGACTAAACTGCCGCAGGCTTCAAATGATTCTTTGCGCTCAACACTGGATGCCATAGTCAAACACCGACGGATCCTAGATTCTCTTGGAGAGGACACCAAGGGAAATTACCTGCGAAGTTTAGTGTGCTCCAAATTCCCGAACAATGTAATTTATGAATTAAACTTATTAACACCTGGTGATAGAGATTTAGATGCTACAATACAGGGTCTTGAGAGGATTGTTGTAGCAAAAGAGAGGTCTAAACCATGTCATATCCAAAACTTGGATGACACAGCTCATTCTACCGAGGCACTTCACGTAAAAGAGAGGCGATCACAGCATGCTCCGAAGCAAAAGTTTGTGAATTCTGAACGAGATCCAAGATATGTGAAGCGCAGTAAAATAGAATGCATTTTCTGTTTAGAGCCTCATTATAATGACCAGTGTCAAACTTACAAGACCTGTAATGACAGACGAAAAAAATTGGGTAACAAATGTTACAAGTGTTTCAGACATGGCCATCGATTAAATCAGTGTAGGGACAAAATAACCTGTCAGCACTGCCACGGTGATCATAACCGGGCCTTGTGTCCCAAAAAGGATAAATTTAGAACACCAAAAAACAAGAGGAGGGAAAATTTGAATGGAGACTCTTCGAACCGGCAGGACAAAGGTGAAGGTTTACTGAATTTAACAGCTTCAGACGATAAAGATTCAAGATGCTTATATGCTAACCATTGTCACTCATATTTGCAGACAGCAACAACAAGAGTAAAGAGTGATCACTGTGATGTACCGGCAAGACTTCTTCTGGATTGCGGGAGCCAGAGAAGTTACATCACATGGAAGCTGGCAAGTCTCCTTCACATCTCACTTGACACAGAAGACAAGTTGATCATCTACACCTTTGGCTCAGACAAACCGACAGAAACTATTAGTCCATCAGCAGATATTACATTGATCACCAAAAGAGGCATCGAAAGAACTTTAAGAGTAAACATCGTACCACATATTACTGACCGAATAGAAGTCACCCAACTACCGGTTAGTGACTTAATTGATATACCAGCTGATGATAGTCTCCAAGGAAACTGTATAGATTTGCTGATAGGCAATGACTATTATTTCTCCTTTTTAAAGGACAAGTATGTTCAGTTAGAAGACAGATTTTACCTGATAGACACAGAGTTTGGATGGACTGTTTCGGGATGCCCAACGGAACAAAATCTCAATGATCTATCCGTCATAACTTACTGCCAGTGCCACGGGACAGGATGTCCATACTTCACAGAACCTGATCCTCCTTTGAGGAACATTGATCTTAAATTTCTATGGGCATTGGAAAGTATTGGCATAGTGGATTCTCCGAAGACGACGCGGGAAGATGAAGCCATCAAACATTTTAACAACACTGTCCAATATAAAGACGGAAGATATGAAGTAAAATGGCCCTGGATTGAACAACAACCAGAGCTCCCGACCAACTTTGGGCTTGCGTTCGGGCGCCTGAAAAGTCTACTGAGAAGAGCTGATGAAGCCACTCTCAGGGACTATGGTGAGATAATAAAAGAACAATTAAATACAGGCATAATAGAGGAAGTGGACCCACATACCATACCAATTTATAAAGTAAGTCATCCTATTCACTATTTACCTCACCATATGGTCAAGCAAGATGGTAAAAGGGGGCGAATTGTTTATGATGCTTCTGCTAAAATTAAAGAACAGAAGAGCCTCAACGAATGCATGTATAGAGGCCCATCCATGCTAGAAGACCTCACAGCTCTTCTACTCAAATTTAGGACCGGACGTGTGGGAATTTCTGCTGACGTTGAAAAGGCGTTCCTCCAAGTTGGGTTGCAAGAGGAGGACCGAGACGTCACAAGATTTGTATGGGTAAAGGACACTAGCAAGGAGCTCTCAGAAGATAACCTGATACACTACAGGTTTTGTAGAGTTCCATTTGGTATCATAGCTAGTCCATTTCTTCTGACAGCTACAATAAGACACCATCTATCTAGTACCAACCAGATTCTGCTGAAGAAGATAGCAGATAGAACGTACGTAGATAATCTAGTCACAGAAGCTGAATCATCAAGCGTAGCATTTCAACTATATAAAGAAACGAGAAAAACGTTTCAAGAATTATCTATGAATATTAGGGATTGGATATCTAATGACAGAGAGTTCATGAAAAGGATCCCTATAGAACATAGAGCGCAAGAGACAGAAATGGTGAAAATTCTTGGTCTTACCTGGAATGTAAAAGACGACACATTAAAACTGAAACTACCAAAATATGAGGAGAAGTCTTCAGTGACCAAGAAGGAAGTATTGAGAACGCTAGCTCGACTATAAGACCCGTGTGGTTTTGCATCTCCATACATTCTCCCTGCCAAGTTAATGTTCCAGCAGACATGTGTGATGAAGCTCAAATGGGACTCACCGTTACCGCCTGATCTGCAACAGTCTTGGCCAAATATACTAGAAAACATAGATGCAGCCACAGATGTAAAGATGCCACGATATGTCGGGTATAATATGCCGGAAGATGAAGTTCAATATCAACTTCACTGTTTTACAGATGCTTCTAAAAATGCTTATGCAGCAGTAGTCTACTTAATTTTAAGAAGTAGAAACAAAGCTTCGACTGCATTCCTTATGTCCAAGTCAAGGATCACACCAACAGAAGACAAAGAAGATCTTAAGATTCCACGCTTGGAACTCTTAGGATTTTTAATTGGAAGTAGACTTCTCAGATACATTGCAGAGAACCTGGAACTGAAAATAGACCAAAAATATTTATGGACGGACAGCATGATAGTTCTTTCCTGGATGAGGACCTCCAGACTACTACCTCCATTTGTTTCAAGACGTGTCAATGAAATCAAGCAGAACAAAGATTTTGACCTGCGATATGTACCAACAGTGATGAATCCCGCTGACATTGCGACACGCCCTGGCATTATAAAATCAAGGAAGGAATTATGGTTCTTTGGCCCAGACTTTTTGAAGAAGGATGAGAAGGACTGGCCAAATGAAATGCATAGTGAAGAAAGCACACTGTTTTCGGCCGGGGAGGCTCTGATGGTACCAGAAGATCCCGAGATGGCAGGGAAAGGATATGAAGGTTTCGAAGACATAGTAGAAATACAACTTCCTGAACAGGATGCCAATGATTTAGATACCACAGTGAGAGAGATAAAAGACCTACAAGCAAAATATTTTCCTGATGAGGTAGCTGGGAAACAAACTAGTCTCTCACGGAATCTAGATTTATTCTTAGATGTTGACGGAACACTTAGGTGTGGAGGTCGAATGAAAAATGCTGATTGGTCATATGAATCTAAACACCCCATCTTGATACCTAAACTATGTGACTTCACCAATCATGTCATTCAGCGTACTCATGAAGAAAACTATCATGTCGGAGTTTCTCACACACTCAGCTTGATCCGCAGGAAATATTGGATACCTCAAGGAAGGGCTCAGGTGAAAAGAGTTTTAAAAATGTGCCCACAGTGCATTAAACATGGTGGTGGCCCATACAAACTGCCTGCGACTCCTGCTCTTCCCAGTGAAAGGGTAAATTTCAGCATCCCATTCACTTTTACAGGAATGGATTATTTTGGCCCTATTTTTGTTGAATCTTTGGGTACAAAAGTAAAGCGATGGGTCTGTCTTTTCACATGCCTCTCTGTAAGGGCAATTCACTTGGAAGTGGTGAATGATTTGTCTGCGGAAGAATGTTTACTAAGTGTGAGACGTTTTGTTGCTTGTCGAGGGAAACCGTCGCTAATAGTGTCTGACAATGCTACACAATTCAAACTGGCGAGTCGGAAAAATCTCTGCTCTAATAGAAGGTCAAGATAGAAAATGTCGTGTGGCAAGGGTACAGGTTGGCCAAATGCAGATTATCGGTACGCTGGGTACGTACAAAGAGGAAAGTGGAAGCACTTTCCTGTTCTAGGTGGAGTTGAGGGGCGACGCTCAATCCAGCCTAAGCAAGTAGGGGTGGCCACCCAAAAGTTGAGGGGAACAGTGGGTACTCCCGTTAAGGGGGGTACTTTCTCCTCATGTTGTTCTGGCGGGACTTCAGGTCCACAGACAGGGGTGAGAGACTAGGGCGGCATAGAGGCGGGTTGTAGGGGTGTGTGCGGAGACCCGATGGGGGGCCCAGCCCCATTATCCAGTGTGCTCAGTTACTGCCTAACGGAGGAGAGGACTCATGTCGCAAGCCTCACCGGCGGCCCCTTCGGGTGGCCAATGCTGGTCGAGGTGAGTCCAACCGGGATACGACCCGGCGCCGTGCGGAGAGTAATGCGGCCCTCTGCCGTCCACTAGAGCGACAGTGGCTCTCATAATGATGATATAGGTATTTGAGGTACCTATAGCGGTTCGCGATTAGTATGCCTTAGATATTAGTTGTTCAGTACCTATTGTGACATCTCATTACTAAACTGAAATAAATACGTAACCTCAAATCATATTAATTACCAACTAGCCTTCAAACCTTTTACCTATATCCGAATTATATAGGTGGAAGTAATTATGTGATTGTGTGGTGATGTAAAGGTATATAATATTCAGTCTAACCTATTTCGTCGCCACACCTCTTTCAGGGTTTTTTACTTGTTATTACAGTTTTATTGGGATTTGGCGGATTAGGCATCATTCGGTCAGGTTCTACTGTCGTCAGAGACGGGAGCATCTTTGGATTCTAGTACGATCACACAACTCGAAGCATTATACCCAAGTAACAATGAGTCGTGTTAACTAAGTTTTGTACTAGATAACTACAAGTGAAAACGACAATTATTATTCTTGGCAATTGTCTTGGCTAAAACCATTATGTCCTCATACTAATTTTAGGACGTTAGGAAAGAGTTGAGAGAGCCGAATTAGGCGATTGCTTAACTTTATTATTATTTAACTATTTATGTATTACATTATGTATTGTTTTGTACATATATAGTCAATTATGTATTTATTTTATTGTTAGGTGCCTATTATACCACATATTTCACCACAAACTCATTTTTTATAATTATTTTTTTTATACACAAAATATTTTTTTATATAAAAATTTTTTTATACAAAAAATGAGTTTGTGGTGAAATGACAAAACACGTCCCCATTCTTTATTCATGTTCTCCAACATATAACGAAACCAGTAATTACTTATCAATTTTTTTGAACAAATCTCTTCTTAGAAATTAGAAGGTTTGGTCAATTTTCAGTACTTTGAAGGCCATTTTCTCCTAACAGGTTGAGTTTGGGCAGCTAAAAAAAATACGTGTCCGTTATTTTAGACTACTCTATAACATATATCAAAATAAATCAAATCGGAGTCGGACAGTTGGGTACCCTTCCTTGTTAGTGTGGGAAGTTCAATTTTTTTTGAGTATTGACTGGGTTTCATGGGGAAAGTTGTTCAGTTTCATGAGTACAAGCACCAGTTAAAATAGTTTCAGCTAATTTTGTTAGACCTTATATAAGGCTATAAGAAATAAATGATTTATATATCTATCCACTTACCCTCGGCTTGGCCATGTCCTTAATGTACTCGATCTCGTCGTCACTCAGCACCTCGTGGAACACGAACACGTCGGGGTCGATGTAGCGCTGCTCCATCTTGAAGGGCGCCAGCCGCAGGAAAGGGTGCGTCTCCGTCATGTAGCGGCAGGTTAGTCTGAAAAATAAATTATAATTACAGCAGGGCCTAGATAAACCGAACGGAAACAATCCAGAACCTGGCGAATTATCGAGGCGTCCGGATAATAGTCTGCAAATTTGGTTGCTAAACACACTTTTAAATACACATTCTTAGATTTAAATATAAATATCTTTTTGAAGTAAAACTTTTTTACGCACGCTTGTCTTGGGGAGTAAGCTGGTGGATGCGTGACGAGAGCGTTACGGAAGTGTGTTCGGGCGAGGCGAACGGAAGTTGAGAGGGATATATAAATTAATGAAAATAAAAAGAGAGATACTATTTATTTTTGTTTACCAACAAAATCGGTTGCCAAGGCCACAATATCGCTTGTATCAAAAACAAAAGATAAAAAAAGATTTATAAAACTCTTTTCATAAACTGTCTATACCTCCATATGACAAAAGAAATTGATTATTTTCTGAAGACTAAGTAATTACTTTCATACATATAGATGGAGTTAAAGAAGTTTAAATTCAGTCGTGTGGTCGAAATCTATCCTATAACAAAGGGTTTTTCCCTTTTAAGAGGTAACATCTTCACCCATTATTTAATTTTGTCAGATATGAACTTAAATAAAAAAAATTACAACAGGTATCGGACTGGATCAAAAATAAATTGTGTAATATGATTTCCTAAATTGCTCTCCTCTTGAAGTTTCAAAAAACCTTACTTGTTTTGTTTCTCCATCACGTCTTCAATTTTTAACTGACCAAATTCACAAAATAAGTTCGTCAATGACGCTAAAATTTGATGTCACTTGTTTTTTAAACATTTTTAGAACAAAATTTCGTTTTTGACAGATCATAAAAAGTAACTCAAATGACTGGCAGTCCGATCCCCTATTAAGATGACACCACACTAATCATAAATAAGCATAAGTAAAACAAACATTAAGTTTTTATAAGTCCGTAACAAAGGTTGACCACAGGATAAAGATAATACTAACTGTATTACTACGTAAAGAAGCGAAGTCCGACTAAGACAAAGTTATCTCTGGCGAAAATCACCTCCTCCACCAATTGGCCTTGAAAAGTTTCTGACTGTGGGGTTTGTCACTAGCACTACAATCTCCACCAACCCAGACTTAGCCCCCGTGTGTAGAGTATGGGTAAAGTATATAATATATTAGTTCTAACATACAGTATGTACACTCCCTGCCGCTCTCTAGATTGCGACCTCACCCCCTCGTCACAAAAATTGATACAGATTGGTCACAGTTCGGTTCTCGGACGTATGGGATTTTGCCATGATTTTGTTTGACATAAGACATAATTGATTATTGATTCCTTGTCACCAAACACACATACATAATATTGGGAATAAATTAAATAAAAAAATGAGAGGATAACAATAACAAAATAACAGTACCTAATATAACAAGTAGAGAAAAAACTATCAAAGTATGATGTGTGTGTGTGTGTGTGTGTGTGTGGTGCAAGAATCAAGGACCGCGCTCAGCATATACTGCTTGCGGCTTATGCTGCAACACAGCGCTGGTTTTCAGCGTTTTTTAGAAATGACATTTTACGACCATTTGTATGCAGTGTCCGGGGTGTGGTATGGGCTAACCTTCCCGAGTTTGGGAAGAGACCCGCGCTTCAGCAGTGGTGACGTTTATGGTCGTTAACTTGGTGGTATAGGTACTTCGCTTTCTAACTCCAAGCTTTCTAACCTCTCTCTCATTGTGTCACTCTCGTAGCGACCGTCTCGCCCACACACGGGGCCCAAGTCCGGGTTAGTGAAAGTTGTAGAGCTAATGGCGAACCAGTCGGAAGTTTTTTAAGCCGCCTCAAACTTTCAAGGCATCTGACACGGCTTAACGGCTTCACGTGCCATGCCAAGCACGGAAACAGTCGAGAAAAATGCCACAAACATATATCCAGGTAATGACCGTGTTTCAGGTCAAATAACCGTGTTTCAGGTCAAATAACCGTGTTTCAGGTCAAATAACCCGCGCGATTGACCCAACTACCCAAGTCGCAGTGAGTCATTCATACCACCAAGTGTATCGTAGGTACTTATTCTTGATCCATAGTACTCGTATGGAGTTTCGTGGGGCTATTTTTAAGTACTAAGAATACGCCGTGCTGTTAGTCAACCTGTCACAGGGCTGTATCTTTTTAATATAACTAGTAGGTAGCGAAATCAAATTTTTAAAGAACACTTGTTACTTGGGCTCTTTCGTAACAAACAATAAAAAACCGGCCAAGTGCGAGTCGGACTCACGCAAAGTAAGGTTTCGTAGTATTTTCAAAAAATAAATGTTTATTTTAAAAATACAAAATTACGTTGCAGTTGGTAATAGAACATTTTGTATGGAAAATCTATGAACTTTTTTACAAATCCAACTGCACATCTTCAGTTGGCTGACTATTACTCCTAAACTAAGAAAGCCTACTTAGCCGTGATAGTATTCCTTTTAAATTGATTTTTCATATCAGCCGAAAGAAGTCCACTGTTGGACATAGGGCTCCCCCAAGGATTTCCACGACGACCGGTTCTGCGCTGCCCGTATCCAGCGGCTTCCCGCGACCTTCACCAGGTCATCGGTCTACCGAGTGGGAGGCCTGCCTACGCTACATTTCCAGTGTGCGGTAGCCACTCGAGAACTTTATTATCCCAACGGCCATCTGTTCTACGAGCCATGTGCCCCGCCCACTGCCACTTAAGTTAAGCAATTCTGAGAGCTGTGTCGGTTACTTTGGTTCTCCTACGGATCTCCTCGTTTCTGATTCGATCACGCTGAGAAACTCCGAGCATAGCACGTTCATTGCCCTTTGGGTGACTTTGAGCCTTCTTATGAGGCCCATAGTAAGTGACTATGTCTCAGTTCCGTATGTCATCACTTGCAACAGACACTGGTCGAAGACCTTAGTCTTAATACACAGCGGTATTTGGAACGTAAAGAATTGCGAAGCTTCCCGAACGCTGCCCAGCCGAGTTGGATTCGTCGATTGATCTCTTTCTTGAAGTTGGACCTACCTAACTGGACTCTTTGTCCCAGGTACACATATTCGGGAACAACTTCCAGTGTAGAGCCTCCAACCTTCAGAGGAGTACGTGCGACACGGACGTTTGACATAAATTTCGTCTTGTCCATGTTCATTCTAAGACCTACTTGTAGAGAGGCTCCACTGACGCCATCGAGAATTGCGCTTAAGTCTTCCATAGTCTCAGCCATGACCACGATATCATCAGCGAATCGAAGATGGGTGATTACCGGCCGTTGATATTGACGCCGAGTACAAAAGCTTAAAAAATCTTCCAGGGCGGCGGTGAACAGTTTCGGAGATATGACGTCTACCTGTCTCACTAAATGGATTATATGACCTATATCTACTATTTTTTCAGATGTCCTGAAATAGCGGTTTAACTGGGGGCAATGAGGACACTTGACTCTAACAAAAAATAGCACTTCAGAGCTTAATATTATATACAAACCAATCCTTGCATGAATCGTAAAATGGTTTAAGCAAACCCCCAGTAGTTTTAAAAGACCTATTAGACTAAGACCTCACCGAAAAAAAAATCACTCCCTCTTTACATGCAAGGGAGGTGGTACCCTCGAAATAATAAATTACAGCTTTCTAGTAGGTACTTATAGTCTCTGAGCTAAGCCGCGGATATACGGAGAGACAGACAGGCGTGGCGAAACTGTAAGGGTTCCTCCCTACGGAACCCTAAAAAGGGTGTGTGATGATAAGTAAACCGCTCCACTAGTGGTTAATGCTCTATTTGTGTTGACATAAACATTTTTGACATTGTTTGGTTTAGTCTCGGTTCCTCAAAAAATATGAGCGTCAACAGTTTTAAAGCTTTTTTTTTTTTTTGGGCGGAAAGTTTCTAATTTGGATGGGTCGAGTTCAAATCTCAGCTATAACATACATACATAACTGACGAAAATTGGGGTGACTGCTTCAAAAATAAATGATGAAACATTGCGTTGGGGAATCTTGGTAAGCCCGCTTCCATCTTCGGCAGCATCGTCACTTACCACCAGGTAAGATGTTGTCAAGGGTTTACCAATTGTGAATAAAAAAAAAGCAACAAAAGAACTCTTGACCAGTAAATTACACTCCTACATATGTTTTAAATTAGGAATTAATAAAAAAATACAACCCCGACTGCTCAACTTAACACCTATTTTTTATTTCACTCACGGGATCAAGACAAATCTAACGACACCTCGAATTCCAAAACCCATCAAGCCGTTTAGGCAACATCCCTGAAGCAAAGAAATAAATAAATAAACATACATACATGCATACATACACTCGAAAAACATAACCCTCTTCCTCGCGCAGTCGGGTAAAAAACTTACTCGTTTTGTTTTCCATCAACTCTTAAATATTTAATTCATCAAAATTACAAAATGAGTACATTAAATTTTAGTCGTTTTTGACACATGACAAAAATGACTAGCAGGCATCGTTCCTATTGTCATATTGTTCATACCTGTTGCTGATTTCTTTCGGTATCTCCATCTCGCCTCGACACAGCGATTCATAAGCTCGCCTTTCCTTTTCATATTCGGTTAACGGTTTTTGTGACTGGTCCTCTTCTATCAAATCGTCGCCCGTGTCCTGAATAAAAGAAAAAAAGTGATGAAGATGAACTTTACAATGTCGAACATTGTTTTCTGTTTTGCATATGAGAGGAACAAAAATTTCAATCTTAAGAATATATTCATTCCGTAGTGTTGTGGTGCGTTGATGAACAATGGTTGACAACCTAAATTATTAAATCAGCTCATATACGTCCCCACCGAGGGGCTCGAGCCTACCCTGCATCAGGGCGATTAGGCCTTAGTCGACCACGCGGGCCCAGTGCGGGTTGGTCGACTTCACACACAACCTTCGAGTTTCTTCGCAGGCCTGTGCAGGTTTCCTCACGATGTTTTCCTTCACCGTTAAAGCAATCGGTAATGATATGTACGTAAGTTTTGAAAAACTCATTGGTACATTGGCCGTCCAGATTTGAACCCGGTACCTTTGGTTAGATGGACCGAGTCGTTACCGGTTGAGCCACCGACGCTACAACAACCTAAATAACACAACCAACTTATTCAAAAATTAAGAACCCGACTACATAAAATAATTAACCTCCTTTTTCGGGTAAAAATGTATCCAATGTCACTGAGGGGATCAAGACGAATGTAACGACACCTCGCACTCCAAAATGCTTTAAGGCGTGTAGGCTACAGGCTCAGCCTAAGAAACAGACATAGTAGTATATATACAGGTTGAGTTTTTTTAACGGTTAGTATGGGGAAATTCTAAACTATAAGAAATAGAAAAAAAAGCTGTTAGAAATCGTGATCTCAATTTTAGAGAAAATAAAAATGAAGTTTTAAAAAATCTCGATAGGTTCGGAGATATATGGTGTTTTTGAAAAAAAAATATATTTTTGTTATTTCGATTGTCCAATATACAATACATGGAGACCATAGGTCTAAAGTTGCTAGAAGTTGTTACTTGAAATTTACATTTTATTAATGATCATCATATCAGCCGAAAATCGTTCATCACTGCTGGACAAAGGCCTCCCCCAAGGATTTCCACGACGACCGGTCCTGCGCTGCCCGCACCTATCAGCTTCCCGCGATCTTCACCAGGTCGTCGGTCCACCGCGTGGATAAGATAAGATAAGATAAATACTCTTTATTGTACCCAAAAATATAAAATAAAATAAAAAACACAATAAAGATACATTTTATTATTCAATTGATAGGTTGGATAATTATTGAAATGAAATAAAACCAAAAATCTGCCATTTGACTTTCTCCCACGAATGTAAATGTAGTGCATCGGAAAGTGGCATCGAATTAATATCGATATATCAAAAAATACATCGATGTTTTTCATACATCGTTTTTTTTAAATAGGATATTTATTTATGTGGTTTGAAAATAAATAAACAGGCACTTATTAAAAAAAGCTTTATTACACTTACTTAATAAGCTGACAACAATGTTGTGGCGAAAAAAATTACAATAAAATCATGTTTAAATATCCCAATATTTCTTATCAATATTTTGTAGAAACAAAAGTTTGCCCCAATCTTCATTCGTCCTTCTTCATTCTATTTTCTTGTTCTTAACATTGCTCACGTGCACCAGACAATTTTCTTGAAAACGCACTACTTTTTGAAACAAAACTCTAGCAGAAAACAATGCAAAAACCATAAAATAAAACTACGAATGTTTTTCTATGGCTGTTTTGTTTGATAGTATACTAACGTCTCTGGGTACAAAGCCCTTTGAAACAGTCTTCAATTTATTGATCATCATTTATATTTTGATTTATAATACTGGTGTCGGTGCATTACAAATCATCTGTGTAGTTCTTGACATCTGCAGCGATCCCATTCTAAGGTGGATCAGCCGGTTGCAGTAGGGCATCTATAAAACTGCACCCAGTACAAGCCGGGTTTTCGGGTCTTCTTTCTGTTTATTTTCTTGTTCTCCACATTGCTCACGTGCACCAGATTATTTTCTCTAAAACACACCACTTTTTGAAGCTAATTCTAGCAGAAAACAATGCAAAAACACTAAAGTAAAACGGCAAACGTGATCACCACAAATCCCGCCAAAAAACTCCTTTTTTTAAGGCTTTGTTAAAGTGTTGCCACTATATGAAAAAATATTTTTGTACCTTTTTGTACTAGAAAAGTTACTAAATGTCGCTAAATAAGTTTTTTTTTTTATTTTGTACTAAGTATATAAAAATGTTTATAAAACATTGATGTATATCGTCCACTCCTACCATTCACCCTAGCTTTCTATTGAGCTTTACATGTAAGTGCAACCCTACTTTAAAGCGCACACAACGCGCTTGTGCAACCACGATTTTGTCGATGTAGCTTCGATTTCCATCGTAACCATACATTTTGCAGTGAATGTCCCTTCTGTATGATAGTGTTAATACTCCTTCACTCTTTTGTGACTATGTCGTACCCCTCACCTCTGCCACCTGAGCTTGGCCTCCTCCTCTTGTGGCAATCCTTTTGGTCCACTCCAGCCTACCTACTTTGTGACTCCAGGGCGCCTTTCTGATCACCCGAAATGGTCATAGTACAACAAAATTACGTACCCCTCGCCTCTGGCGCCTGAGCTTGGCCTCCTCCTCGGCTATCATCTTTTTGTAGTGCGACACGTTGCCGCGGGCGCGGACGTGTTGCGGAGCCACTTGCAACAGCCTCTTGGTCCACTCCAGGGCGCCTTTCACGTCACCTGAAATTTCATATTTCAAAATCTTTATTCATAACAAGTGCACGGTTTCACACAGACATGAAATGCTAAATACAAGAAAATAGAAGCATGCTTTTGAAAACAGTAAGTCAGTTTATACGGACAGCACTCAATCACGAGTATATCGTCGACCATATTTGGGAGAAAAGAACGACCCAATCCCGAAAATGAAGTTAGTAGGTTAGCAAAAATCCGTTCACAAACCTCACTTGAAACGGAAATTAATATTAATGTCAATATTATAATTAATATATGCATATAATTAATAATTAAAAAATACTATGTTCAAAAATTGATAATTGGTACAATATTTCCGTGGGAAGAAATAGTATGATCCCAAATTGCAGGCGAGGGCTTTTATTAATAGGAGACATGCAATTGCCATTTCCGAAAAAGGTATAAGGATTCTATAAGTTAGAATCCTAAGCGTAGTGACGGATTCAAAGTCACGAGAAACAAACACTTAAAACTTTTCACCTTACTAGCGAAAAATACAAGATGTAAAACAGTTGTAAATATGCACAATATATAATGAGACGTAATGCTTTGTAATAAGTCTATCGATACTATTAACAAAGTATATGGCGTGTTGTATAAACATGCACAAAGATGATTTAACATAACGTCAATGTACGAGTAAGTAAGTAGGTAGTTTTTATTATTTCAATCATTCCCGTACATGGCGACGTGAGCGTCCGTTCTGATCAAGAAGTACAGTAGAACCCAACAAATAAGCTATGCCGATGTACCTGCGCAGTAGACAGAATTTTGGTTACGCGGGAAACTGTCTGACCAATCAATGTAAATTGATTGTCGCCTTTGACTACGCGCGCTCGCTATTGGTCGGATGATTTCGCGCCTCTCCTTGACCTCGCGTTTGCCGCTCGTTCGCCGCGCCATTCCTCTGTGTACAGAACTGAGTGAGTGAAACAGAAAGAGACAGACCGACAATCAATTTTTTACCTTATGCCTGTCACTTAAGGATTACAACAACTTCACTGATTGTTTCGGGTGTTCCCGTCGATAGGTTTTTCCTGTCTGCGCGGACTAAGATAACCGATATAGCTTATTTGTTGGGTTCTACTGTAAGCATGCAACCACATGCATGTTCTAATAGATATTAATAACCGGCTGAAATCAAAATAATGTGATTGTGAATAAGATTAACTTTAATACAATATAAATATATATGTATTTTCAACTTTTATTTCACTCTCCTCTCATTTATACTTGATCTTTTAAGAGAACGCCTATTGGACCTTAAGAGCGTATTCACAAAATCGTTTACAATACAGTTGCTCGAAAAGTGGTCCTTTATATGCCAGTCCAGTGTGTGCAAAATTGATTTTACCGCACACGTGTTTTTACATATATTTTTTTTTATTTCTAGCTCGGAGGAACAAGACATATGTAGCAAATAAAAAATATAATAACCAAGGATACAGAATCTTCATCAAGAATTTTGATAGAATTTTAAAAGAGGTAGGTTGTTCCTCCCTGAGGTTAGTACATAACGCTAGCTGATTTGATTCTCTTTGGCTTATATCTTTGTGAAGAAAAGAGAATAAATATGAATGAAGCGCATAGGTACACCAAGGAGTAGGTCATCTTTTCCAAGGAGCTTTTAATGCTTATAATAATATTATTACAAGTTTTTTTTTTTTTTTTTTTTTTTTTTTTATTAAAAATTTGAGTGCGTTTGACTGCAACTCACCTGATGGTAAGTGATGATGCAGTCGAGGATGGTACACGCAAACTCAAATAATGCCTATTCACTCTTGCCTTGAAGATCCCCAAATTATAGGAATCGGGAAACACTGACGCAGGCAAGGAGTTCCACTCCTGCGCTGTACGCATAATAAATGAAGAAGCGTAACGATTCGTGCGAAAAGGTGGAACATCAACAACAAAGGGGTGCAACCCCTCCCTGCGTCTCGTTGACCGACGGTGGAATGGAGCAGGGGGAATGAGGTCGTGAAGTTCTTGCGCGCACTCTCCGAAATGAATTCGATAGAATACCGATAGACAGGCGACTTTGCGGCGATGCTCAAGGCTTTGGAGCTTGTCATTGACTAGCTCATCGTCGCCAATGAGTCTCCGTGCGCGTCGGTCAATGGCGTCCAAGGTATCCAGCTGATAGCGGGCTGATCCATCCCATAAGTGTGAACAGTACTCCATACATGAGCGGACCTGTGCTTGATACAAGGTAAGCAGCTGTCCAGGTGTGAAGTACCGTCTCACCTTAGAGAGAATGCCCAGCTTCATTGCAGCAACTTTTGCCTTGGACTCAATGTAACGACCGAAGTTAAGATTGGGTGTTAAATCCACGCCAAGGAGTTCCAGGTGGTCAGATATCTGAATCGGTTCATTCCGGAGAGTTGGAGTCAAGGTGAATGGACTCCTTTTGGCGGAAAAAAGACACGCCTGTGTTTTAGAGGCATTAAACCTTACGAGGTTGGAATCACCCCATTCAGACACTGCCTGAAGTGATAGGTTAATGCGCTCTATCATGGCCTCTCTCAGAAACAGCGTATCAGCGCTGTTAGCTCGTGCACTGGACAGGTATCTTTCTACAACCGTGCTATCGTCTGCATAACCAATTATACCGGGTTTCAGCAGATCGTTAATGTGAAGCAGAAAGAGTGTTGCGGAAAGAACAGATCCCTGAGGTACCCCGGCATCAATCGCCAATAGGTCTGAGGAACAGCCATCAACGACCACTCGAATAGACCGTTCCCTCAGGAAATCAGCTACCCAGTTACACAATCCCAAATGAAGACCATAAGAAGGAAGCTTGCCAATAAGGCTAGCGTGCCAGACCCTATCAAAAGCCTTCGAGATGTCGAGTGACACAGCGAGAGCTTCGCCATGCTTCTCGATGGCCTCGCCCCATATATGCGTAGCATACACTAGAAGATCTCCAGTAGATCGACCTCGGCGAAATCCGTATTGTCGATCGCTAAGGAGGTCATTGTCTTCTAGGTATGCCAGAATGCGGGTGTTCAATACACGCTCCATAATCTTACAGATTACGGAGGTGATTGCTATAGGGCGGTAGTTTGCGGGTTCGGCACGACTGCCTTTTTTGGGCACCGGCTGCACGTTGGCCAGCTTCCAGGACTTTGGGACTATACCCGTTTCAAGAGAGAGGCGGTACAGACGTGTCAGAACAGGAGACAACTCAGGAGCGCAGTTCTTTAGCACTATAGCTGGTATACCGTCAGGTCCACTGGCTTTGTTCACGTCAAGATTGCGAAGTGATTTGAGTACCTCCTTTTGCTTGATACGAATAGGGGGCATTGTAGTATCGCAAGGAGATAACTGGGGTGGTATTGTATTCACTGTATCGAGACGTGAATTTTCGGCAAACATAGAGGCAGAAACATAGAGTCTTATTGTAGTCTATTTATGATAATATTTTAAAAAACTTACGCATGCGTACATGTGCTAGCTAAAATATGGCGCAATTTTCGTAAAACTGAATTGAAATGTTTTAGTTGTGAAAACGAATATAATAATAAAAAGTTAATTTATATTTAATAAATAATATACTTATGTGTATGTATAAAAAAACATGTGAGATTATTTCTTGTACATTTAAAATGAGCCACAAGTCGCGTAAAATGAACTTTTAAGTTGTCGAAACCTTGATAGGTATTTTGTTTATTTGTCAAGGTCGTCTTTTATTTTACCTGTTTTCTTACAACTGTATTGAAAAACTTTGTATGATACATGGGTGTAAAAGGAAATAACCAACTCGTGACAATGGTTCTTACCTCGCCTGCGGTAAGGGCTTACAAATGTCACTCGTTTGTTATGGACCTTTTTACCACCCTTGTATCGTAAATAACTATTCCCATATAAACTTAAAATTGAAAATAGAAGGGCAGATTCTAATGAAACAAGCATTCTAATACAACTTAAGCAAGTCACGAAATTCTAGTCCGTGGATAGATGAAATTTTCTAAATACTTTATTTTAAAGATTAGCGAACCTTAAGATTACTATGAAAACCTTTACAACACTATCCTAATCTATCCACAAACTAGAATTTCGTGGTTTGCTTATGTGTATAAAGTTTTATTAGAATCGGCCTATCCATTTTCAAGAAGTGGTAATTTTAAGTTTGTATGGGAAATGATTTTGTGAATACGCTCTTAACCCTCTTGTTAATACAGTAGTTTTAAAACAACATTTTTTCAAACAAAAAAAAAATCATTAGATTTTTTATTATTGTTCAAGTTGCATATACGTTTCAAATACAAAATTTTGCCCTCTTTTTTTTAGTAAAAAGTGGGTCAAACTGTCAAACCAAACATAACTGTTCTTTACCTAACAAGTAATATGAGAAGCTTATGTACTCGAGGATGTCGCTCTCATCGAACAGGTAAGCCTTGTCGCCCTCCTCCCCGTACTTCCGGAGCGCCTCCAACATCCACGCGCGACCGTTTCTGAAGTCCCTCTCGTTGTACAGCGCTCGCCCGAGCTCGTAGCAGTCGCCCGCCGACATCGGTGTGCTGCATAAATTACAAATTAATTACATTGCATAAGTTTTCACATAACTGACTCCGCGGTTAGTCCACTCGCTTCACACCAGTATCTAATATTCAGAATTCAGATTTTTCTTTTTCTTTCTAATTCAGAATCTGGCCCGCTGGCGGATTACTGAAAATGGCGGCAAAATATATATATTAGTACTAACATACAGTATGGACACTCCCTGCCGCTCTCTAGATTGCGAACCTTCACCCCTCGTCACCCAGATTGATATGGATTGGTTACAGTTTGGTTGCCGGACGTATAGGATTTCGCAGTCATTTTGTTTGTTCCGTCATTCCTTTTTTGAAATGTCATTTCTGGTGGCGGATCATCGAGAGAGTAATGTACTAATCCTTGGTTTTACTCTGCACATTATGTAGAATTGTATTTGTGACTTTCCATACGCTTTGCAAGCCGAAAAGTATGGAAAGCATAGTGCGCGTGTTTTGACCTACCTGTGATCAAAGGTGACTTCACCAATTAAACTAAACTACTTTCACCAACGAATAGGGTAGTTCACTAAATAATTAAGAGGATTGTGAAGCTGTGACTTTTCATACAAACGGCGTTAACGATTTTCACCTCTTAAATGTTAGCGGATTTGGACCAATTTTTGATAGGTTGTCAGTCAGAACCAAAGCTATGCATGCTTTACCGTTTTTTTTTTTCGATAAAGTTAATAAGTTTAAATTTATTGTCGTTCACGTGTTTTCATACAAAACTAATTTCGGCCATGATTTGTTTATTTATAATATCAGTATTTAAAAAAAAAAGAAACGTTTAAGCCTAGCTTTTGTTCTGACTGACAACCTATTGGGCAAAAATTGGGCCAAATCGGTAATGTTTAAGAGGTGAATATTCAAACACCGTTTGTATGAAAAGTCGCAGCTTCACAATCCTCTTAAGTTATTTTGAAATAGTATTGTTTACTTCTTTGCTCACCTTTTTACTTGACTACGAAAAAAGGAGTCTTATGTTTTTGTTTTTTCATCACGTCATCAATTTTAAATTAAATAATCTAATCTACCAAATTAGTAACCTACGACAATGACGATTAAAACTATGATGTTACGAATTTACTATTTCAACCGTTTAAGAAAATAAAAATTTTTGACATGATAAAAAATTAAAAACTTAACTGCATAAAAACATAACCCCACTTTTTGGCCAGTCGGGTAAAAATGTATCCTATGCCACTCACGAGATCCAGACGAATCTAACGACACCTCGTACTCCAGAATCCATCAGGCCGTTTAAGCTACAGAACGTGCCAAAGAAATATACATACATTACATACATACACTTTTGACTGACTCGGTGGCTCAGTGGTCAATGCTCTTGACTACTGATCCGAGAGTTGTGGGTTCGATCACCACCCAGGGCAAACATTTGTGTGATGATCAGATTCGTATGCTCTGTGTCTGGGTGTTAAATATCTATATATGTATGTATTTAAACGTATATACAGTGGTGGTCACATAATTAAGAACGCTTCATAATCAGACATCACTTTAAAGTGTATATATGGTCATAATAAAGATATTTAAACCTTATTGAACAATATTGACTATACTATATTTATGAGGCCAACATAATACAAAAAGAAAACTAGGAAATGATAGCAGTTGTTTAGGTATTGTTCACATAGCATTAGGCGAGAGGCTGGACAAATAATTAAGAACGAGTTAAAACTTTATAATAAAACTAACAATAACTTTATAATTTAAGTTATTCATTAATTTAAAGTGAATTTAACAGCGTTTTTCTTAATGAAATCAACTTGTTTTGTAACGTTAGTACTTAGTTGGATGTGTGCTACCGTGGTGACTGCATGACAGTGGCGGCGGCGGCGCGGGATTGATGCTATGAACCTTTGGCAGGTTCCAACTAAAAAACAAATGCGTTGTAAAGTTCATTCATGTTACCGCACACTCTGTTCGACAATTTGTTTTTAACTTGATAGCACAGAATTTCTATGGGATTAAGATTAGGCTATTTGGTGGCCAGTCTAACATAGTTACCATGTGCCTATTGAGGAACGTTTTTACAGAGTTGGCGGTGTGTTTTGGGTCATAATCGTGCTGGAATGTCCAAAATACTGGGAGATTATCGTCAACGTATGGCAGCATACATTCTTCAGAGTAATGGTAGGTGTCCTGTAGCCGCGTCAGCGCCTGCGCAGCGTACGCCAGGTTCTCCAGCGTCGGATACTTCACCTCGTCATGGTTCATCGTTATGTTTAAAAAAGTTAGAGAGTAGCGTCAGTGCTGCGTGCGGTTAAAAGCGTACCTGTAACTGATACCGTTGAGCAGTCCCTCGGCCAAGTCGTGCACATCCAGGTGGTAGGTGTCCTGTAGCCGCGTCAGCGCTTGCGCAGCGCCCGTTAGGTCCTCTAACGTCGGGTACTTCACGTCGTTGTGGTTCATCGTGACGTTCTTTATGTAGTCTAAAAACAAAAAAATTAAAAATATAAATTTTGTCACAAAAACGTTAACTCCAAAAAATCCGGGAATCTGACGTCAGCAGCTTGCCAAAGACAGTGACCGACTAATCGCGCTGCGCGGTAGACATTTTAAGCCCCACCTCCTCAGGTAGCTATTTCGTGGGGGCATTTTCGAACCTCACTTACTTTTCTTTACATAAGTTCTTCGTAGGTCACTCATGGAATCTTTTTTTGTATCTATAATAGGGATGACGACAGCATTAGAAGTAAATTATGAACTCTTGATCACTAAATTGCCCTCCTAAGTCTTCGATTTTTAATTCACCAAAATAACAAAAAGAGTACATAAATGACGCTGCAAAACTATGACGTCACGCCTAGGTATTTCAAACATTTTTAGAACAAAATGTCGTTTTTGACAGATTATAAAAAGTAAATCAGATGACTAGCATTCGTCATCCCTATTGATAAGTCCTTGGTATCATCTTACCTGATGGTAAGTGGCGATGATGCCGAAGATGGAAACGGGCTTACCAAGATTCCCCAACGCAACAGGGATCTGGCTATCTTATCTTCAAGCCGAAAGTTTGTTTGGCGGCAGCTAGCCAGGCGGGCTATGAAAATGCCCTACCATCAACCAAACCGAGTCTTACAAAGTTGACCTCGCCGGGAATGGAACCCACGACCTCCTGGTGTGAAGCTAATGGACTGACCATTACGCCACGGAGGCGGTTATCAATACTCAAGACGGAATCAAGACTAATCTAACGATACCTCGCACATCCATCAAGCCGTTTAGAAGATATCGTGGAATGAAGAAACATACATACATTAGACCTGAAAATAATACACTCCGTTTTTGTGGGCAGTCGTGTAAAAAATAATATGAGGCCCAATATTTGCACAACAAAGGTAGGTATTCAAATTTGTACATGAAGTTTCAAACACATACCAAAGGCCCAACGGTCAAAGAATCGACCAACAAATTTGAACGCTTAAAGGTATGCTGTGACCACACTAGGCGTATAACTACGCGACGCGAGGCAACACAACTATTTTATTGCCAGAATGCGCGAGATGGAAGGTTATGTTTTTCGAGTGTAAAATTGTATGATTAGTCATTGTACAGAGGCCAGCACATCAAGCTATACAGTCGTAGTGCGATTCTGATCCATACCCATTCGGCATAAGAACGGTACAAAGTCCAAAGCGTGTAGCTTGATGTGCTGGCCTGTATACATACGGTCAGGCAAATTGTATAGTTCGAACAAGCGAATGTATGATTAGTCATTTTACAAATGGCAGGCATTCAAAGTCAAATTATTCGTCCGTATATAAACGGTCAGGCAAATTGTAAAATTCTGTACGCAGATTACAAAATGCCGAGCCGGGCAAAGTGTCAAAATGCCGTACGGCAGATTGTAAATGAGCTCGCGAAGCGAGCGATGTTAGGTTCGGTCGGGTTTGATTGATTTAACAGTCAAGGAGCCTCGCGAAGAGGCTCCCTGCCCTCGCCATTATATAATTTGCCTGACATTATGTAAAATGACGAATTATACAGTATGCCTGCGACATATACATGTATGTATATTTATTTCTTTGGCACGCTCTGGAGCCTAAACGGCTTGATGGATTTTGGAGTGTAAGGTGCCGTCAGATTCGTTTTGGTCCCGTGAGTGACATATACATTTTTAGGATACATTTTTACCCGACTGACCAAAAAGAGGGGTTAAGTTTTATGCAGTCTGGTTTCTAATTTTTAATTAATTCGTTTAGTTATTTTGTTTAATTATTTTATGTAGTAACGCGTAGTGCGTTATATCTCGTACAGTTTCATACAAAGAATATTTGGTCGCGTCGCGTTTCTATGCTGCCGCCTTTGAGTATACATTTGATTACTCTGAGGCTGCCGCATAGTGGCAGTCTTACCTTTAAAGTTTTTTTTTATTCATAACTGGTAAGCCCTCGGCATCATCTCATCTGATGGTAAGTGACGATGATGTCGAAGATGGAAGCGGGCTTACCAAGATTCCCCAACGCAATGGAGAACTGGCTATCTTATCTTCAAGCCGGAACACATCTATGTTGTTAACACTGATGTTTGGCGGCAAGACTCAGATAAGATGGTGGTAGCTAGCCAGGCGGGCTTAGAAAATGCCCTACCACCAACCAAACCGAGTCCTACAAGATGACCCCACCGGGAATTCTAACCCGCGACCTCCTGGTGTGAAGCGAATGGACTAACCATTTCGCCACGGATGCGGTTATAAACAGAACAAAAAGATAATCACCTGTTCCTATCTTAATACTTTGTTCAATATAATCTAAGTCTGTAGTCAGTCTTTTAATGAGTGTAAACGCGTTGATCGGGTTCCCAAGGTAGTTGGGAATATCATCCATAGCTCTTTCATGCTCCTTTTTATACAGCTTCAAATGTCTGCGAAAAATAGACAAAATAAAAGTTTAGTCACATCCGGGACACTGCATACAAATGGTCATGAAATGACATTTTTAAAAACAAATGACGGAGCAAACAAATCACGGCGAAATCCCATACGTTCGAGAACCAAACTGTTACCAATATGTATCAATAAGGGTGACGAGGGGGTGAGGTGGCAATCTAGAGAGCGGCAGGGAGTGTCCATACTGTATGTTAGTACTAATATATATACTTTGGTTTAGTAGCGAGAAATGGCTGATTACCCGTGGTCCCTATATTTTTTATTCATGTTCAGATGCCTATTTTGAATTGCTTATTACGAAAATGAAATCAATTTTCGAACCAAGATGGCGGACATTTTTCGAAAATATTGATATGAGTGTTATTTTAAAGGTTTTGGGTTACTGATTACAAACAGGCAGGATATCTAGTTTCTAATAGGGATGACGAATGCTAGTCATCTGATTTACTTTTTATCATCTGTCAAAAATGACATTTTGTTCTAAAACTGTTTGACATAAATAGGCGTGACGTCATAATTTTGCAGCGTCATTTATGTACTCATTTTGTGATTTTTGTGAATTAAAAATCGAAAACTTGATGGAAAACAAAACGAGTAAGGTTTTCCGGAGTTTAAGTAGGAGGGCAATTTAGTGATCAAGCAAGAGTTCATAATTTATTTCTGATGCTGTCGTCATCCCTATTCAAGATGGCGGAGAGGGTAGGTACATGTAAAGGCATTCGCCATAGAGCGGGAGTTTGCGACAACCACTTACATTGAGCTAACAATAAATTTAAAGCAGCATTATTAACTACTAGCTTTTGCCGGCGGCTTCGCCCGCGTGGACATCGTTTTTTTGACTGTCTTTAAGGGTGGGTGGTGCCCGAGCTGCAAGCGGCTTGCGAGCGTGCACATTAGTTTTCTCCAGATCTCTATGCTAGATCGGGCTATTCTGATTAGCAGTCTATGTCATTTGCCAATCCCTCAAACATCTCTGTGCAAAAAATCACATCAATCGATTAATCCGTAGCGCTGATAAAGAAATTAACCAAAAAATGACGATTTTTCAGTTCCCTCATGAACAGCATCGGACTATGCTATTTTAACGGAATAAAAAGTAGCCTCTGTCCTTCCCTGTGACGCAGGCTACCTGCATGCCAAATTTCATTAAGATTGATCAAGGTGTTGAAGCGTGAAAAGGTAACAAGGAAACACATTTTCACATTTATAATATTACTAGCTGTCCCGGCGAACTACGTACCGCCTTACATTACATTACACTGCCCTACCCTACCCTACCCTACACTATACTACACTACCCTACCCTACACTACACTACCCTACCCTACACTACTCTACTCTACCCTACACTACTCTACCCTACACTACCCTACCCTACACTACTCTACCCTACACTACACTATCCTACCCTACACTACCCTACACTACCCTACCCTACCCTACCCTACATACACTACACTACACTACCCTACATACACTACACTACCCTACACTACCCTACACTACACTACACTACCCTACACTACACCCTACCCTACCCTACACTACACTACCCTACCCTATACTACACTACACTACACTACCCTACCCTACCCTACATAAAAACCTTCTCCTGACAATAACGAACTCGACAAAAAAAGAGTTAGCGAAATCGGTCCAGCCGTTCTCGAGTTATGCGCTTACCAACACATTTTGCGATTCATTTTTATATATTAGATAGTAAGGATATCAAGATTTTATTGAAATAAATTTATTAACTATCAATAGATTTTTTTTTAAATTAAGTTAAAGCAACATTATTGACTTCCATAACATAAAATAAATCAGTATTATTAAAGATTTTTACTGAAATAAATTTGAAGCAGCATTAACTATCATTAGATTTTTAAATAAGTTTAAAGCAGCACTATTAACGATCTTAAGATTTTTAAATAAATTAATAAATTTAAATTAGCATTATTAACTATCTTAAGATTTTTATAACCTCTCTACTTGCCAGTTTCTACCTAAAATTTTAACTTTTACAGCTTGCATTTGTCTGAATAACTGCTAATTTATAATTTAAATAACTATCCATAAACTGCTTCAATCTATTGTCTTGTCTGTCCTAAAGGAATATGACATAGTTTAGTTTGTTTATTTCACGTCACAAAATCATAATTATACATGTCAGATCATAATATAAAATGTCAATAGTGATGTGATTGTCGAACAAGCAATACAGAAAATAATGTAATTAAATTAACAAAATGTCAAAATAAAGTAGAAAACTACAAGTATACAATATTGGTAACTCATGTTACTAAATTTTAAAAAGGCACAATTATTATTAACCCGGCGACAATGACGCTGGGTCATATTGACCCGAGCGATTTTCAATTGGGGAAACGAAAAAAACATATTATAATCGTGCATGGTTTTCTCAGTAGCTGGAGATAAGACCTCAATTCATATGATTTGTACTATAGTGTAGTGAGCAAGCGCCAGTGAAGAATGGTAAAATCCCTTTTCTTTAATAAAACGGGAATAAAACGGCTACAGCTCCCTATATTCTTAGTTCTAAAATATAAATTATTTTTGTTGTCCTTTTGAGGTTGTTGTATTAAAACCAAATCATAATTTAATATCTAAATTAACTTAAACATCTTGGTACTACAATGACTTCGTGGTCATGCAATCGTTCTTACTTCGTATTAAATTTGATATAATTTAGCAGATAACCAGATAATTCAGAAAAAAAACATTCGGGTCATATTGACACCGCGTCACCGTCCGCGTTATTTCTTACACGTCATTGGCGCCGGGTTAAAATTCTTCCAAAAAATTCTTTAACAGAATAAAATTCACTTTCAAACAAGAAGTCTTTCAACCAACGCCTAAATGTCTCGTCATTGGTTATATCCTTCATCATATCAGCCGAAAATCGTCCACTGCTGGACAAAGGCATGGTCTTACGTTCGATATTATTGTAACACGTATCAACCTGCTCGGATTGAGTCATAATAATGATTTGTTTTCTGTTATTTTTAATTTAATTGACTTCTTATTAATCAATGAACTTATTATTTTATTATTAAAGTGAATTTCTCTAGTTAATAATTTGAAATGTTTTAACTCCTTTTAATTTTTAGACTATACTAGTGTTTTTCTTTTTATGTAATCATTTAAATTTGTATTATTCATCACCATGTTACTAAAGATTTGCATGCCGTTTTACGGCGGAATATTTAAGGCACTATTATTTAAGACTACAACTTTTGTTACCAATATTCTGCAAATTAAGTTTTACTTACTTACTTACTTACATCTTAAAGCCTTAAATGATTGTTTTAATTGACCTAAAGTGCACGTGTACTGAACGGCTATCCTGTAAATCAACTTATATTTTTTTGCGTAGACCAACCATATACCAATTATAAGTCTTGTACTGCTTTTTGGCGTGCAATAAAGTATATTTACTTACATACTTATACCTACTGGTGGCTCTGTAAGCTGTAGACCTTGTCCAAGGATTTCCACGACGACCGGTCCTGCGCTGCCCGCATTAAGCATTCATATTGTTAGAATATGTTGTTTTTAACAACCTGTGACATCCCCAATGCTGGAGCACGCCGCACGCGTTTTAAAATATGGGTGAATACAATATACTCATCATATCAGCCGAAGGACGTCCACTGCTGGACATAGGCCTCCCCCAAGGATTTCCACGACGACCGGTTCTGCGCTGCGGTTCTACCTTCACCAGGTCATCGGCCCACCGAGTGGGAGGCCTGCCTACACTACGTTTTCCGGTGCGTGGTCGCCACTCGAGACCTTTAATACCCCAAAGGCCATCTGTTCTACAATATACTCACTTTTTCAAATTGTACAATCTCTTTTCTTCCTTTTGTACATAATCATCTAGATCATCTATGATTCTTTTGTGCGTTTCAAGCAGAGGCTCCACCTCTGCAATAGCGGTGAAAAGCTCCGCTTGCGTCCAAGACTTGATATCGAGCAAAGCCAGGAGGCACACTATGTGTGCAACATTTACACTGGGAACCATAGTTGAGACGAGGCCTGAAACGAAATAACAGCTATTTTTAATTATATTTTTTTATCCACAATTGGTAAGACCTTGACATCATCTCACCTGATGGTAAGTGACGATGATGCCGAAGATGGAAGCGGGCTTACCAAGATTCCCTAACGCAATGGGGAAACTGGCTATCTTATCTTCAAGCCGGA
Organism: Coleophora flavipennella; assembly: GCA_947284805.1. Taxonomy (NCBI): domain Eukaryota; kingdom Metazoa; phylum Arthropoda; class Insecta; order Lepidoptera; family Coleophoridae; genus Coleophora; species Coleophora flavipennella. Next base: position 2,343,697 of record OX369276.1, read on the forward strand.
ACACATCAAAGTTGTTAACATTGATGCTCGGCGGCAAGATTTAGATGAGCTGGTGGTAGCTAGCCAGACGGGCTTAGAAAATGCCCTTCTACCAACCAAACCGAGTCATAAAAAGTTAGACTCCGCCGGGAATCGAACCCGCGACCTCCTGTTATGAAGCTAATGGACTTCACCATTATTGCACCGCCCCTTAACTTATTCTATCGCTGTTTCCCTACCCAAGGTTGCCTGGAAGAAATTGCTACCTAGCGATAAGGCCGCCTATTGTATAAGCTTTCTTCTATATTGTTCATTTCTTCTTTTTTTATGTTGTGGTGCAATAAAGAATATTGTATTGTATTGTACTAGACCTGAAAAAAATACACTACTTTTTTGTGGGCAGTCGTGTAAAAAATAATATGAGGCCCAATATTTGCACAAAGAAGGTAGGTATTCAAATTCGCACATGAAGTTTCAAAATCCAAATCCATCAACTCGATTAGGCTCCTTCTGAGGCAGACGGGTAAAAACATAACCCTCCTTCTGAGGCAGACGGGTAAAAACATAACCCTCCTTCTGAGGCAGACGGGTAAAAACATAACCCTCCTTCTGAGACAGACGGGTAAAAACATAACCCTCCTTCTGAGGCAGACGGGTAAAAAAATAACCCTCCTTCTGAGGCAGACGGTTAAAAACATAACCCTCCTTCTGAGGCAGACGGGTAAAAACATAACCCTCCTTTTGAGACAGACGGGTAAAAACAAACCCTCCTTCTGAGGCAGACGGGTATTAACATAACCCTCCTTCTGAGGCAGACGGGTATTAACATAACCCTCCTTCTGAGGCAGACGGGTATTAACATAACCCTCCTTTTGAGGCAGACGGGTATTAACATAACCCTCCTTCTGAGGCAGACGGGTATTAACATAACCCTCCTTCTGAGGCAGACTGTGAAAAACATAACCCTCCTTCTGAGTCAGACGGGTAAAAACATAACCCTCCTTCTGAGGCAGACGGGTAAAAACATAACCCTCCTTCTGAGGCAGACGGGTAAAAACATAACCCTCCTTCTGAGGCAGACGGGTAAAAACATAACCCTCCTTCTGAGGCAGACGGGTATTAACATAACCCTCCTTCTGAGGCAGACTGGTAAAAACATAACCCTCCTTCTGAGTCAGACGGGTAAAAACATAACCCTCCTTCTGAGTCAGACGGGTAAAAACATAACCCTCCTTCTAAGGCAGACGGGTAAAAACATAACCCTCCTTCTGAGGCAGACGGGTAAAAACATAACCCTCCTTCTGAGGCAGACGGGTAAAAACATAAACCTCCTTCTGGGGCAGACGGGTAAAAACATAACCAACCTTCTGAGGCAGACGGGTATTAACATAACCAACCTTCTGAGGCAGACGGGTATTAACATAACCCTCCTTCTGAGGCAGACGGGTATTAACATAACCCTCCTACTGAGGCAGACGGGTAAAAACATAACCCTCCTTCTGAGGCAGACTATTAACATAACCCTCCTTCTGAGGCAGACATTAACATAACCCTCCTTCTGAGGCAGATGGGTAAAAACATAACCCTCCATCTGAGGCAGACGGGTAAAAACATAACCCTCCTTCTGAGGCAGATGGATAAAAACATAACCCTCCTTCTGAGGCAGAAGGGTAAAAACATAACCCTCCTTCTGAGGCAGACGGGTAAAAACATAACCCTCCTTCTGAGGCAGAAGGGTAAAAACATAACCCTCCTTCTGAGGCAGACGGGTAAAAACATAAACCTCCTTCAGAGGCAGACGGGTAAAAACATAACCCTCCTTCTGAGGCAGAAGGGTAAAAACATAACCCTCCTTCTGGCGCAGTCAGGTAAAAATTAACTAATTTTGGCAGAAACACATACAAATGTGGAACAACGCAACCAAATTAAGAGCAAATATGTAAATTGTATAACACTTTAATATGCCATATGAATCCATTAATACTGCAATATCATGTTTTTTTTCTAGTAAATACGTTCTTTTATCACTGTAATGCAATGTAATGACTTTTCTAGTATGTTCTAAAAATAAGCTGTTCCGAATTTGGGCGGATATCAATTGCCGGCGGCGGCACGTGACATAAAACGTGACATGTTGCGGGTGGCATCCAGACGCTTTATCAATCAGCGTCTATCTGGGAGCCACGATAGCGAACTCTGCTACTGAATACTTACTGTATTATGGTCTGTCTACTTAGTCGATGTATAATACATACCGCCTCCTTATTAGTTCTGTATCTACACTGATTTTTTTTTCTATTGTCACTTTATTCATATAGTTGTTATGTTATCCACATCAGATAAGAAAAAAATGAAAATTTATTTATTAGTAAAAACACGATCTGAACTTGAGATTCAAGACGAGTTAATTTTTTGCAGTACTGTAATATTAAACTAAAGCGAAATTTTACTTCAAAAAAACATCAAAAAAGTTCATGGGTTTGAGTACACATTTTAATTTTCTAATAAAGGATAAACCCGGTCTTCGAGTAAAAGATAGTAAAATATACCTATTGTGAAAAAACCCGCTTAGTATCAACCTTGAAAGTGCCGCAAATCGCACAATAGTTACAGATCTCTAATTATAACATGGAAGGTAGCAAACTAGCACTTGATAAAGACTTAATAAATTCCACCTCTCCCCGTCCAATTCTAGCCGGACACTTGCATACAATTGGTCGTGAAATAACATTTCTAAAAACAAACTAAATCACAGCGAAATCCCATACGTTCGAGAACCAAAGTGTAAACAATCTGTATCAATATGGGTGACGAGGGGGTGAGGTCGCAATCTAGAGAGCGGCAGGGAGTGTCCATACTGTATGTTAGTTAGTACTAATATGCATTTAAACTTTGGTAAAGTTTCAGAGGAAGTATTTGGCCTAAAATAAATACCGGCCGGGAGCACGCAGCTTGATGCAAGTACAAGTCGCTTTTGATTCTGGTAGAGTTAGAAGCTTTATTTAGCACTAACTTTCCTATAATGTCACGTAAAGTCAAAAAGCAGTAAGCATAAGGATTTTATTACGTACCTTATTGAATTAAACTATAGAAGAAAGTTTCGTTTTTAAAATTGGTACCTAAACAATTACTTTTTTTTTAATTCAGATAATTAGGTATGACTAACACATTAGCTTGGGATAAATAATTATGGTTTCACATTCACAATAATAACACAAACAGCTTTAGTTACCTATGCTTTGCATCGATAGGGACTTTGAATTTTTTTGAAAACAAAGTTACAAGGAACACTTCCAGTAAGATTTTAGGAGGAGGCACGCGCGCTTGCGTAAAGCGGTCGTTCGGGTCAACGAACAAATATCCACTGGCCACACACAAGTGACTTATATTCTCTTTGCTGCCCACTAACTAGCGCATGGTAGCTACGAGAACGTGGAACAGAAGCTGAACGTTGCGTTGACCTTTCGTATCGTAAGTATCTACATAAAATTGATGCTTTAGGCCAGCCCAGGGCCTCCCAGGGCCCAGCCAGACGTGTCACAACAAAATAAACAAGAGCGGAATTAGGGATATTATGTTTTCATTCCTAAGTAACTAAAATAAATAAGAAACCGCCTCCATGGCATAATGGTTAGTCCATTCGCTTCGTATCAGAAGGTCACGGGTTTGATTTCCGGTGGGGTCAATTTGTAAGACTCGGTTTGGTTGGTGGTAGGGCATTTTCTAAGTCCGCCTGGCTAGCTACCACCATCTTATCTAAGTCTTGCCGCCAAACATCAGTATTAACAACATTGATGTGTTCCGGCTTGAAGATAAGATAGCCAGTTCTCCATTGCGTTGGGGAATCTTGGTAAGCCCGCTTCCATCTTCGGCATCATCGTCACTTACCATCATGTGAGATGATGCCAAGGGCTTACCAATTGTGAATAAAAAAAATTAGAAATGTTTACTTATAGAAGACGTAAAAACTTGGAAAACTTGTTAGATTACGAAGATGAGGTGTCCGCAGTGTGGTTCCCTCATTTTTGAAGTGGAAACTTCTTTAGGCACGTTGAGCATTATTTGAGATGGGAAAAACCATTGAACTCGCGACACTGTAACCTCAGAACTTTAACCGACAGAGACAGGAACTTATAAAAATTATTGGGAACTCTATATTATATATATATTATATAGAGTTCCCAATAATTTTTATAAGTTCCTGTCTCTGTACTATATATTATATATATATAGAGTTCTAAAAAAACTTACAGCTCCATCATGATGATAATGATAATTAATTTCTTCTGTTAATTTATTACATAAACATCCCGCGCCCCAAGGACTATATGGTACTAGTAAATACTGCATAAATAAAAAATAAATAAATAATTATAATTGCATAAGTTGATAAAAAATGCTATGCAATAGCTTTACCGCGGCAGTTCCCGAGTGCCACACGTATTTTTTAATAGTATCACACTAGTGTTTTAATACATAGTAATTTGGTGGATACTTGACCAAACGCCGGGAGTCTGGGTTCACGTATACTGTTAAATAATTGGATGCATTGTAAAGTAATTAGGTAAGTAAATTGCAATGTTTAAAAAAAATGTGGCATCTAAACATTATAATATATTGATTTGTATTAAATTTGTTCATATGTATACAATAAAATAAAAAAGTAATATTATGTACAATTTATTGAAGTTGATGCTTATTCATATTAAAATAACCCAGATCTAATTAATATTCATTCCGTCCCAAGTCATTGGCCTCGCATTCGCGAGATGAAATCTACGCGGCTAGCGGCTGTGTAGTTAGTTCGTTTGGCCTTAAATTGGCCTATCAACAAATAGGCACCTATCATTTGACCAGAAATAAATATTTTATAGGAGTGTTGAATTAAGGGCCGCCAGGAGGCTCGAGTTTCCATACAAACGTAGTTTTGCTTTAATACAAAAACTACATGCCAGATTGAATCCAAACTTAGCAAATATATTGAGAGATCGATGTTTGTAATTAGTTTTCAATGTACTAATATAAAAAGGAAAAAAATAAGAGCAGTTTCAACTTTCAGTACAAAACTAATTTAAGCCTTCGTTTAGTAACGTTAAAATTTACTACAATAAAAACTAATTACAAACATCGATATGTGTCTACTCAATATATTTGCAAAGTTTGGATTCAATCTGGCATGTAGTTTTTGTATCATTTATCTAATTAAAAAACGTGCGTGTCTGCGTAAAGTGTGTGTAGAGATTTTATTCAAAATTGGGCTGTATCTCATCATCATCGTATGAGCCGAAAAACGTCCACTGCTGTACAAAGGCCTACCCCAAGGATTTCCGCGACGACCGGTCCTGTGCTGCACGCATCCAATGGTTTCCCGACATCTTCACCAGGTCGTCGGTCCACCGCGTGGGACGCCCTACCTACGTCACATTTTCCGGTGCGCGGTTGCCACTCGAGAACTTTACTACCCCAAAGGGCCATCTGCTCTACGAGCTATGGCCCTGCCCACTGCCACTTCAGTTTCGCGATTCTGTGAGCTATGCCGATTATTTTGGTTCTCCTGCGGATCTCTTCATTTCTGATTCGATCGCGTAGGGAAATTCCGAGCATGGCTCGCTCCATTCGCCCTTTGGGTGACTTTGAGGCTTCTTATGAGGACCATAGTAAGCGACCATGTCTCAGTTCCGTATGTCATCACTGACAACACACACTGGTCAAAGGCCTTAAGTCTTGAGACACTGCGGTATTTGGGACGTGAAGATATTGCGAAGCTTCCCGAACACTGCCGAGCCGAGTTTATCTCTTTCTTATTCTGTGGATCCAACAACCAAACTCCGCACTAGAATCATCCATCACAAACTACATTGGGTCGCAAAGAAAACGAATGGGTTATAAAAAATGCGATATCTTTTAAAATATTTAAGCAATCCTTTCAAAATAAAAACTAAATTAAAGTTTATTTCATTACGAATAAATGGTGAAGTAAAACCTTTTTATTTCTTTTTGGTACTTGTTTAAAAAACTATAAATAAAAAACAAAGTCGATTTTCAAAATTTGCACAACAAATGAACAATTTGTGTTACTTTTGTTTCTGTTCTGTCATATAAATAGGGCAACTCTGTGCAGAAATTCATTATTCTGATCAAATTCAGTCAAAAATATGTCACAACTCCAGAAGAGTATCTAGAATTCTGACAATGCTTGAAGACGGGTGCAGTTAGTGTTATACAGCGAGAACTGATGGAGTGTCGCTATCACCCGTTCAAAGAGTGCTCCAGCGAGTTGAAGAGACTGGATCCAATATTCGCAGACCAGAAACAGGCCGAAGAAGGTGCACGACAGCGCGGGAGGATCGATATATGGTGTCAACATAATTGAGAAATCGATTTCAAACGGCTGTTAAAGTCAAAAAAAATTTTCTACGTGCAGGAGGGAGCAATCCGATCACGTGTACAGTGAGACGGCGTCTTGCTAAAGCCAAATTGAAGCCATTTAGACCCGTCAATGGTCCAAAACTCGAAAGGCAGTATCGAAATAGTAAATAAATTAGGTATTTATGGTATTTAGAGTATACACAAAACTGTGAATAATTAATGTTTTTATAAAAACTGTTTAAATATTCTTCTTATAAAAATTGTTTTATAAAATGTCCAAATTTTGCTTTTTAGATTATGTAATAGCATGTAATAGATAATCATCATCATCATTACAGCTCATATACGTCCCCACCGAGGGGCTCGAGCCTACCCAGAATCAGGGCGATTAGGCCTTAGTCGACCACGCGGGCCCAGTGCGGGTTGGTCGACTATAGATATGTATTAGTAATAATAAATAGATATAATAATAATTATATTAATAAATAGATATATATAGATATAATTAATAGATAATGTATTCTATTAATTTACAGTTACTTAGGTCTTATAATTGAAGCACTTAGCCCTCACACATTGGTATGCCCTCACGGGGCGTCATAATTAATTGAAAAACACCTACCTACTATTACACATATTATTATGTTTGTACATCATTAGTTGTGACACTGCAATGAATAAATGAAATGAAATGAAATTCAACGCTGAGACACATGAATTTACTTGCCAACGGTTATGTTTTCGGACGAATAGAGATTAATGGTATAGAAGCACGATGGGAGGCAAAGAGTTAACAGAAGACCAAGAGAGCACTATAACCAAGCTTGCATTGAAAAGAAAGTGACATACGGCTGAGGCTCCTACACTTGTGTGTGGGCTGGAATTTCTTTCGAAAACCGCACCGAGCCAGTGGTGATCGAAAATGGAACTTTAACTGCAGAGAAATACGTGAATGAAATCTTAAATGAGTATGTTGGCCCATTTTTAGTAAACATGGGCGATCTTTATGCAAGATAATGCTCGTCCCCATATTGCTCGGATAGTGATTGACTGCCTTGATGATGTCGCTATCGTGGCCAGCACGCAGCCCAGACTTGAACCCCATCGAGCATGCCTGGGATGAACTGGGACGACGTGTATGCTTACAAAATTCCCCTCTTATCACGCTTCGTGAACTGAAAGAAGCACTGATATAGGAATGGATATTCCTCAGCATCGGCTCAGAAATCTGGTGGAAGGCATGCCAAACCGTGTAACAGCTGTTCGTGGTGGTAAAACAAAATACTGAAATGTGTCAAAATTGCACATTTGACACCGTAGCACATTTTTCGAAAGTGAAAAATTGTCATTTTTACATAACCTACTTTTGTTCAAAATAAACTTAAAAATCTTGAACTATTATGACTCATTTTTATTTAAGCACTATATAAATGTCTATAATACAGTCTTTATTTAATAAAGCTAGTTATAATATTTTTTAACTTATTAAGGTTCTTGTTACCGACCCGTTTTCTACCTTGGAAACACGGTCTTGAATTTTAGTAACTGTTCTTTTAGTAATTGCTCTTTTAATTAAATCCTTACTATTCATATCTGAACTGGTTCTATTTAAATTGCTCGCTTTTTTGGGTAAAGCACTTATACAAGGCTAAGGCTTGTATTACAAGCCTTAGCCTGTAATGACTGCACTGCTGGCCACGGTATGATGGCCTCAAGGTTAGTTTAGCTACGCTGCGCTCTCGGCCATTATTAACGTGGTTCGCAACCACGGTAGTAATGTACTATTTTGTACTCTTTGATGTTTATGGTTTCGTAACCAAAGGTGTGGCGGTACAGAAATCTCGGTGCGCAAATACAACCCGAACTTGGCCAGTTTTTTTTAACTTTTTTCTCTGATTTTCTTTGATATTCAAATACCTGAAAATTCTAATTTAAGGGAAGTCATGAAACTCTACAATTTTCCCAGAGAAACCTGTACTCAAATCGCAAACTTACATTCTAAAACTGCAATTCGCTGTACTCATTTAACCGCGTCTGTGGCGAAATGGTTAAATCCATTAGCTTTACATAAAGAGGTCGCATTTTCGATTCCTGGCGGAGACTTACTTTGTATGACTCGGTTTGGTTGGTGGAAGGACAATTTAAAGCCTATTAATTTTATTTTTTTCTTTTATTACTTTTGTATTTGAAAATCGGCCAGTAAGTTTAGTTCCCACATAACTATTAAAGAAAACTAAAAAGTTAATTTAATCAACTTTTAGAAACTTTAGTTAGACCAATGGTCACCAATCAATTTTTGGTTTGTTTAGTGATCTACAAACAAAATAACAAAAAAAAAAATTTTCCCAAAAAAGCCATGTATCTCTAAACCTATTATGATTTTTTAAAAATTTTAGGACACCAATTTTACTTTCTCTAATCTAAATATGAGATCACATCTTATTTTTTCCTAATTGTTGAAATTGTTTCCTAAGAGTGTTTTTCTCTATCTCTTATAGTTGGGAATTTTCCCATCCCGACCAGCATGAGACAAGACAGCCTACTGAATTGTCCTCTCCAGACCAGCCCCCCACATACTTAACTATTACTATGGTATCTCCCAAATGTTTAAAATACAAATCTTTTCTCTGATTGAGAATATTAAATTAAATATCCATTTACCCATCTTGATTTACACCAAAATGCCTATTGAAAAACTGAAACCAGACTGACATGGTAACCACGGAATGTTTCATAAAGGTACGAGATATGTAGTACAGATGCCCTGCTGCTTGAAAAGCTTCAGACAGTAGTGGAGCTAGTGAGCCCTAAAACTTCAACCAACACGAACTTGGCGTAATCTTCACGAGTTTGGGAAGAGACCCTTGCCCCAGCAGTGGAAACATTTATGGGTTGTTATCGAGGTAGGTGTGCTTACATATAGTTTTCTATAAAAACTCTAAAAATGAAAGCTCTACAGAGCTTTTGAGTGCAGGCATGCAACATCTAGCTAACTACTTACCGTACAGAAGTAACTGTAGGTGTGGGTTGGTTACTCCTTTGGCTCTTTACTATTTACGATTCAAATTAAATTCAATATAATTTTCATTTCAGAAAGATACCCTTTACAGTTTATTTGAAACAAATTTCGTTGCGAGTGTACGTAGTTTGTTATATTCTCTTTGGCGAGTGTGATTAATAATTTTTTTTTTTGGTTTCTTCTCTCCGGCTTTCAAAAGCGCGGAAAAGGCAAAAGTGACTAAGACCATACAGCCAGGTCTGACGTATTTAAGCTTCCTTTAGTTTTTTGATTTGTAATGCTAGTGCCGGTGCATTACAAATCTTCTCTGAAGTTCTTGACAGCATTTGCAGCAGCTACATTCTGAGGTGTAACACCCAGTTGCTGTAGGGCGTCTATAAAACTGCACCCAGAGCAAGTTGAGTTTTCACGTCCTCCTTCGTTTCATTTTCTTGTTCTCCACATTGCTCACGTGCACTAGACGATTTTCTCCGAAATGCACCACGTCTTGAACAAAATCCTAGCAGAAAACAATGAAAAAACAACAAAATAAAACTACGAATGTGTCTACCACAAATCCCGCCAAAAAACTCGTGATTTAATCAACGTTATGATTTCTATACTCTTTGGTTGTTTTTTTTTCAAGTCTCTTAACATCTTACGGGTACAAAAGCCCTTCCGAGACAAACCCCATTTAATTAATCTTCATTGGTTTTTTGATTTGTAATGCTAGTGCCGGTGCATTACAAATCTTCTTTGAAGTTCTTGACAGTAATTGCAGCAGCCTCATTCTGAGGTGGAACACCCAGTTGCTGTAGGGCGTCTATAAAAACTGTATCCAGTACAAGTTCTCCTTGGTTTTATTTTCTTGTTCTCCACATTGCTCACGTGCACTGGACGATTTTCTCCAAAATGCACCACTTCTTGAATAAAATCCCAGCAGAAAATAGTGCAAAAACAACAAAATAAAACTACAAATGCGTTCACCACAAATCCCGCCAAAAACCCTTTGGTTCTGATATTATGTATAGTGCGGCCGTCCATCCAGAGGAAAATGCTGATTTGACACTTTAAGCCAGCGATAGAATGTAACATTCGATGAATCTTCGAAAATGTTCGATTTGTTTAAAATCAAGCTTTATGTATCGGCCATTAAAAACCTACAAACTTCAATTTCTAGTTTTCGTTTCTTAAATGTTGACTATAGATACAGATCGATGAATCTTCGAAAATGTTCGATTTGTTTAAAATCAAGCTTTAGTTTCTAAGTTTAAAAAACATGAAAAAAAAATAATTTTCTAAATAATAGTCACAGAACACAAATTTAGTTTTATATTTACGTATAAGGACAACATAATGTGTATTTTGTAATTATATGAAACGTTAGTGAAACGGTTACGTTCTACGGTCATTTCTTCATAAATAACATAACTGATTCTATATAATATGTTTTTTTTGTTATTGTAAATATGTTGCTCGTAGACGACTGTGAGCACCTAGACAAACCATTCAGGGTTAATGGTGCTAGATGATAATTTGTTTTGTATTTTGTTTTGAAATTTGTAAATAATAAAAAAAAAGTAATAATAGGTCATCTTTGCCTCTCTCGACGTCTCTATTTGATAGCTGAGTGACTGCACCTTTGGTCTGCACTGATTGGAATTTTAGGTTACGTTAGGTTTAGTTAAGTATCTTGTTGACGGGATTTGTGGTGAACGCATTCGTAGTTTTATTTCATTGTTTTACTGCTAGGATTTTGTTCAAGAAGTTGTGCGTTATGGAGAAAATTGTCTAGTGCACGTCAGCAATGTGGAAAACAAGAAAATAAAATGACGGAGGACATAAAAACCAAACTTGCACTGGGTGCAGTTCTATAGAGAGAAGATTTGTAATGAATGCATGGGCGGGAATAGCATTGCAAATTAAAAAAGAAATGAAGGTGAATAAATAAAGTCTGTGTCAAAAACGCTAGTACTCAGTGACGTTAATATATTCTGGAAAAAAAAGTGTTGCCGAATTAGAAACTTTTTTGCTAGATCTAGCAGATTTTCGAGGTTTTACATAGACCCAAAAACAAATTAGACACTTTTAGCGACTTTTTTTTTACCTGTATTTAATATATACAAATTTGTCTGTATTCCCCGATTCGTATAATTTAGGAATCTTCAAGTCGAGAGTGAATAGGCACTTTTTGAGTTTGCGTGTCACATCCTCGGCTGCATCGGCACTTACCATCAGGTGAGGTGCAGCCAAACACACTCAAATTTATAATAATATTAATAATTATAATATGTACAGAGGCCAGCACATCAAGCTAGACATTTTGGACTTTGTGCTGTTCTTATGTCGTATGCGTATGGATCAGAATCTCACTATGAGTGTCTAGCTTGATGTGCTGACCTCCGAACATATTTTGAGCATAAAAAACATTGAAGAATCAACTGCCCTAAATTCAACACTTCTTATAAGAAATCAAATGAAAATTTTAAAACAAAACTGCCACACTTATATTTTACCTGCAAAACTCCTGAATAAAATAACAAAAACAGTTCCAAAATTTAATAAACTTATTTTATAAATAGCACCAACAGCACATCCACCTTCACAATACAACCACCGTCAGCATCAACCACTTCTAATTTCCCGAGGCTGTGTGACGATGGCCAAGTGGGAGATACAACATCTCACTTTAAAATTTAAATAGATTTATGAATAAGAAAAACCTCTTTTTTTAACATTAAATTATATTTTTAATTACCTACCTACCTATTTTATTAATGGAGATCTATAGTAGATTTCCCTAGCAACAGCCGTCCGCGTCGCCCGTCATGCCTGCCAGTCCGGTATTGAGCAGACGAGTGAGTTGAGTGGTAGGTAAGAGGAGAGGGGGACACACCACGCGAGCGCCGCCGTATGCTGCGTCGCTCGCCAGTGGCCGCGCCCGCCAGTCGTCCGGAGATCGAGTTTGAGCAAATACGTGTAGTTGCGAGCTAAATCAGGGCTCACGCGCGATATATTTGCGAGTTGGTACTTTATAAACAACTTTTTTTTGTGTTAACATTAGTTATTTTCATCTGTAACTGTGTAACTTTATGTATCAGCCATTAAAAACCTACAAACTTCAATTTCTAGTTTTCGTTTCTTAAACGTTGACTATAGATCTGGTAATTTTTTTAGCAACTTCTAGCAGATTTTTAGGTTTTCTTTTCAAAAAATTCTAGCAACTTTTTAACCGGTCATGCGATCAAATGCCCATATGGGCAAATAGCGGACATCGCTCAACTGCCCAACAGCCCATTTGGGTTGTTTTTTACGTACTTTGACGCGCTCGGGTTTATGGTTGAAAAAAGTATACAAAAGTTGGTAATCTTTGGCGAAAATGTACACGAAACTAGCTGTCCCGGCGAACTACGTACCGCCTTACATTATATTACACTGCCTTACCCTACCCTAACCTACACTACACTACACTACCCTACCCTACACTACACTACCCTACCCTACACTAATCTACCCTACACTACCCTACACTACACTACCCTACCCTACACTACCCTACCCTACCCTACCCTACTACCCTACACTACTACACTACCTTACCCTACACTACACTACACTACCCTACCCTACCCTACCCTACATAAGAACCTTCTCCTGACAATAACGAACTCGGCAAAAAAAGAATTAGCGAAATCGGTCCAGCCGTTTAGGAGGAGTTCAATGACTAACACACGGACAGAAGATTTATATATATAAAGATATAGGTCTGGCCATTAGGGCAGTATTATCAGGCCTAAAACCCACAGCTAGTAAAATAATTGTGGTAAGACAGAGACAAGTTTACAAATAAAAGTCGGCCATATTTTCTTGATTATTTACAGGATTTTTGTGAGATTGTGTCTCAATTTTGATGAAATTATCTCGGAATTCTCAGTAAATTGAATTTATTCATATAGTAAGGTGTTATTGCATTACTGTGAAGTGATTTTTACATAGTTTCCTTTTCGAAAAAACTCTTGTGAAAAATGAGTTTGGTGGTACAGACAGGTTAGAATTTCGTGACGAATTTGGATCAATTCTTCTGGTATATTCATGAAAAGGTAAGTAAATTGTATTTTAAACTAATACTGCTTCACTGTGTTGTGATTTTATCACATTTTATCACCGTATCTTGGTCGAAAAAACTCTTAGAAAAATTATAAAAACATTGTTTGCAGAGGCATAAACATAACACAAGGAAGCAGTATTTTTTTAAAATTGTTTTTGAACTACACTATCTTTTTTTTGTTTTAAATCATGTAGATACATTACCTAGCCATTAGAAAAACATCATTTTTAACTGTATTTATGTAGAATATAAATAGAAATAGTTAAAAAAACTAAAAAGAAACAAAAAAAACAAAACTTTCTAATTAATCGTGTTCCATTATTATTTTTGTCATAGAAAAAATCTAAAAAAAATATAATCAAAAAGTAAATTTAATCAGCTTACTAGATCAGTAATTAGTTTTTATAGGTTGTATACAAAAATACTGAGAAAACCTCGGAAATCCGCAGCGCAGCCCACCCCCGCTAGTCCAAACCGGATGTACCTATCGTATAGCAATTTTTTTTTTTTTTGCACTAGGCTATCTTTGTTTTGTTTTGTTTCATGTAGTTACATTACCTAGCCATTAGAAAACAATCATATTGAACTGTATTTATGTAGAATATAAATACAAATAATAAAAAAAAACTAAAAAAAAATTAAAAAATCAAATTAATCGTGTTCTATTTTTTTTTGTCATAGAAGAAATCTAAAAAAAATATAATAAAAAAATAAAATTTAATCAGCTTCCTATATCAGTAATTAGTTTTTATAGGTTTTATACAAAAATACTGAGAAAACCTCCGAAATCCACAGCGCGGCCGACCCCCGCTAGTCTAGAGCGGAAGTACCTATCGTATAGACGCCGTCGGGAGCTGTGAACTGCTCGCTGAAAGGTTTGGAATATTTCTTTTTCCACAAGTGGCAACATTGAAAATAAGTTAAGTAATTAGGGTTTTTTTCGGGGGATTTGTGGTGAAAGCATTCGTAGTATTATTTTATTGCTTTTGCATTGTTTTTCGCTAGAGTTTTGTTTCAAAAAGTGGTGAATTTGCATTTTGAAGAAAATCATCTGGTGCACGTGAGCAATGTGGAGAACAAGAAAATAAAATGAAGAAGGACGTAAAGACCCGACTTGCACTGGGTGTAGTTTTAAAGACGCCCTACTGTGACCGGGTGTTCCAACTCAGTATGTGGCTGCTGCAAATACTGTCAAAAACTCCAGAGATGATTTGTAATGCACTGGTACTAGCATATCAAATCCAAAAATAAATGAAGTATGTTTCAAAAGGGCTTGTACCCAGAGACATTAATATATTTTAACTAGCACCAGCACCAGACTACGTAGTTCTTTTAGGTTATGTTGTGTTTGTTTGTTTCACGTTTTCTTAGTTCATCTATGTTTATGCTCATGCTCGTTTCGTTTGCGTTAGGTACGAGTTTTCAGGGATTTTCTAAGTCACAGATGAAATCAAAATGTCCAACGTTAAGATTAAAGTCATAAGTCGCAACCCAGAAGAATATTTGCGAGCTACGAAAAGAGATATACACAAATGTAAGTTGGAATATTATTGTCTATTTATTTTCTTAGCACATTACATTTCCCAATAGTTCATTATTTTTTTATGTACAGTGCCCAGAAACTATGATCCCAATCTCCATCCGTTAGAAGCCCCACGCGAATACGTACGTGCATTGAATGCTGTTAAACTAGAGAGGGTGTTCGCTAAGCCATTCATTGGAAATTTGGACGGCCACAGAGATGGTGTCTCCAGCTTGGCCAAGCATCCCAACCGACTGGCAGTATTGGCCAGTGGTGCTTTTGATGGCGAAATACGACTGTGGGACTTAGCTGTTCGAAAATGTACCAGGAATTTTGTAGCACACGAGGGGTGGGTGCGTGCCCTTTGCTTCACTCCTGATGGAAACTCATTCACCAGTGTCGGTGATGACAAAACAATCAAATTGTGGAAGTCAGAAGTTCAGTCGCCTGATGATGAAGACCCCTTGAATACACTGCTGAGTATGTCTGTAGTGACAGGCATCACACATCACAGATCTAATCCTATATTTGCAACATGCGGTGATCAGTGCCAGCTCTGGGAGAGCACTAGGAATGAACCTATCAAAGTATTCAAATGGGGAGTTGATAGTCTTCATCATGTAGCTTTCAACCAGGTATAGTCTTCATCATGTCTTTATAAAACTTATGCAGAATTTTGATTTAAGTTTTTAATAATATCCTACAACGAAAATATTATTTACTTTCAGGTAGAAAAAAATTTACTTGCAGCTTGCGCAAGTGACAGAAGTATCATACTTTACGACTGTCGGGAGTCTGGGCCATTGAGAAAGGTTGTCATGGAGTTGAGATCAAACGCATTGTCCTGGAATCCTATGGAGGCATTCATATTTACTGTAGCTAATGAAGACTATAAGTGAGTTAGCTATTTACTATTACCTCAAAAAGAATACCAAGAAATAAAAAGAAAAAAAATACAAAGAATTTTAACATGTACATGCACCACCTAATTCATCCTAGATCTCATTGAATTCTACGGATGGTTGGATTTACATGGTTCCCATCAAATTCTACTAGATTCCACTGCCATTCCATCAAACCTCAGGAACCCCATCTAATTCCACTGGATCCCATGTGATTATACCATTTTCAACATAATTCTAATAGGATTCCATATAACTCGCTGCCTCGGGGATCTCATTGAATTCACTGGATTCCATGAAATCCCAATTCAATACAACATGCATTTCCCATTCGATAGGTTTGGCATCACAGATGAGATGTTAGCCACTTCCTAATCGGCGGTGGGATTATAAGGTTCTCACTAAACCCACTGAATTCCTTCACACAAAAAACTCATAGCCATAAATAAAAAAACATTGATATATCGAAAACTGTCTGTCAGCTAGCTACCCTTGCAGTGTAAACTGCCCTTAACAGTTAATAACCCCAGGTTTACAATCAGCCACTGCCACTGCTCTTGCCGGAAATATTGCCCTAAATACTTTGCGGTAACATCAATGTGAGTGCTCATTCAACCTTCATACTTCTTTACTGAACAACTCGCAGCAATGTTGTTTCGGCGACAGTATTATGTCTTCTCAGTGTATTTAACTATGTTTAAACATGTTTTAAATAGAAATCAAATAAAAAAATGACAAAATGTGAGTACATTTGACATTTTTTGTCTTTTATTACTTTGTGCTGAGTGGCACACACAACAAAATATATTCTATCACGCTCGAACGCCCAGCGGCAAGTGAGCTAGAGGGCTGAATGTAAACACTCACTCGCGCTCTCCGTCCTTTGACTTCCAAACGAAAGCCGACAATTATGGCCAACGGCATGAGCGGTGGCAGCGCGAGTGACCTTTTTACATATTCACGCTGCCCACTTCCCTGCTCACTTTACTGCCCAACAGCACTGTCTAAATGAGCCTTAATATTTCTGTCGGTATAATTTACAGTATTGCATTACATGTCTATAAAAAAATACTTACAATTTTCAGCTTATACACATTTGATGTGAGAAAACTGAAACAGCCTATCAATGTCCACATGGACCATACATCTGCAGTCATAGACGTCGACTATGCACCAACTGGCAGAGAGTTTGTCTCTGGTAGCTATGACAAGACTATCAGAATATTTGAAAGTCTCAAGGGCCACTCCAGAGATGTCTACCACACCAAGAGAATGCAGAGGCTGACCTGTGTCAAGTGGTCGTTGGACAATAAATATGTGCTTAGTGGTTCAGATGAGATGAACATTAGGATATGGAAAGCTAAGGCCTCTGAGAAACTTGGTGTTGTAAGTAGTAAATATTGTCTTCTACTTAATCATGTCTTTAATTTAATCCGCAATTTCGGTAAGCTATTGGCATCATCTCACTTAATGGTGACAATGATGCCAAAGATAAAAGCAGGTTATCTTAATGCTGGACCACATCAATGCTGTCATCATTGATGTTCCATAGCAAGACTTTGAGATGAGATGGTGGCAATTAGCCAGGCGGGCTTAGAAAATACCCTACCACCAACCAAATCGAGTCTTACAAAGTTAGACCGCGCCGGGATTCGAACCCGCGACCTCCTGAGGTGAAGTAAATGGATTTACCACTAAGTACACCATGGAGGAGGTTTTAAAAGGTAGCTATGTCCTTAATGGCTGAGGGATGTTACAATCATATCACCTTTGATCTCCAGACCGTTTGAATGAATTTTGTGAATTCTGGCCTTCAGCAAAATCCTGGCTGGTCAATTCTTTGAGCACTCAACTGCATCAGCCCATCACATTAACACCATCGATGTAAAGCGTAATTAAAGACTACTAGCTTTTGCCCGCGGCTTCGCACACGTGGACATCGTATTTTTAGGGTTCCATAGACAACAAGGAATGGTTTCGCTTTATATGTCACTGTCTGTCCGTGGCTTAACTCAGAGACTATTAGTACGAGAAAGCTGTAATTTGGCATGGGTATGCATATTAATCACGCCGACAGAACGGTAAAATAAAACCATGAACAATTTTTTTTAGGGCACCTCCCTTACATATAAAAAGGGGGTAACTTTGAATAGGTCTTTCAAAATTACTGAGGTCAAGTGTACCCTACCAGCTAAACGGCTATATCAGGACATCTGAAAAAAAAATTAAAAATAGAACAATATATTGAATTTTAAGGGAAAACTACCACGGCTAAGTAGGCTTTGTTAGTTTAGGAGTAATAGTCAACCAACTTAAGATGTGCAGTTGGATGTGTAATAAGTTCAGATTTGCCATTCAAAATGTTCTATTATGTACCAGTTTTTTTTAAATATACGTTTATATATTGATAATACTACGGAACCCTTCTTTGCGCGAGTCTGACTCGCACTTGGAAGGTTTTTATGACTGTATTTGAGAGTGGTGCGCGAGCAGCAAGCGGCTTGCGAGCATAAACATGAGTTTTCGTAAGATCCTTTGTACACTATTCTGGGCTATGCGAATTAGTAGTCTATGTCATTTCCCACACCCTCAATAGGGATGATGACTGCTATTCATCTGTGAGTTTTTTCATCGTTTGTTAAATAAAAGCGTTTTGTTTTAAAAATGTTCCAATACCTAGGCGTGACGTCATGGTTTTGCAGCGTTATTTATAAGACACTAGCTGTCCCGGCGAACTTCGTACCGCCTTACATTACATTACACTGCCCTGCCCTACCCTACACTATACCCTACCCTACACTACCCTACCCTACATACACTACACTACCCTACCCTACACTACCCTACACTACACTACCCTACCCTACCCTACACTACCCTACCCTACCCTATCCTATCTCTCAAGTTGGATCGAACTGCACATGGTGTGCGAATTTTATTATAATCGGCTAAGTGGTTTAGGAGTCCATTGAGGACAAACATTGTGACACGAGATTTATATATATTAAGATATAACATTTATTGATTCCTTGTCACCAAACACACATACATAATATTGGGAATAAATTAAATAAACAACTTAAAAAAAAATGAGAGGATAACAATAACAAAATAACAGTACCTAATATTACAAGTAGAGAAAAAACTATCAAAGTACGATATGTGTGTATGTGTTTGTGTGCGTGTATGTGGTGCAAGAATCACGGACCGCGCTCAGCATATACTGCGTGCGGCTTATGCTGCAACACAGCGCTGATTTTCAGCGTGGCCCAGGGCTGCTGCGATTGCGTGCACGATGCGGTCAGCCGTGTTGTAGTAATATACAGGGTTATTGGTAATTAGACCGGATCTTCTTAAGAGGGTATAGGGGCGGTTATTTGGAATAATTTTGACCCCATATTGCATTATCCGAAACTCAACCGTTTTTGAGATATTTGCTTTTTAAGAGTTTTTTTGGAAAAATCAGATTTTCTCCTTCAAAAATTTATAAAAAAATAACTATTCATCCAGATTTCATTTTGTTTACATTTTTAGATAGAGTACATTTTAATTCTTAATATTCAATCATAAAATCATAATATTCTGTATTAATACAGAAAGTACAGGCCACTTCGTAAAAAACAAATCAGATTTTTTGTTAAACTGTCTACTTAAATGTGATTTTTCTCGAAGAAAACCCCTATTAATTGAGTCTGCATGTTATTTGAAAAACATCTACACATTTCTAGCTATCCAACGAGGTAAAAAACATTGCATTTAGTTACAAAATTTCAAAGAAAATGTGAAAACAATAGGCCCAGGTAGTGAATTCCGAGAATGTGGTTTTTCATCCGAGGTCAATAAGCGATACTACTTCAATGCTCCGTATGCTCTGTCTCGCTCTCGCTCACGTTGCTAGCAGATTTGTCTTGTTGTTAAGTCCAGTTTGCTCGTGCGATTCGTACTGTGTAGACGCTTTCCACTATCTTTGGACTTCAGTATCTTTACTTTGTGACTTGGCTTGTAAACGTTTTGTGACTGATTGCATTCCCGACGACTTGGCGTGTATTAAAGGACTTGATTGACGATCAAATTATGGCTGCAGATCCCCGCGTCCAACCTCGTCCTCGAGAGTTTTCAAATGAGGAATATGCGGACATAATGTTTTGCTATGGATATGCCAACGGTATCTCTACTCGTGCTCGTACGGAGTATCAGTCTCGATTTCCTAACCGCCGTTTACCCGATGAGAGTGTGTTTGACGGAGTGTATCGGCGACTACGAGAAACCGGTAGCGTTCAGAGAAGACAAATCGATGCTGGCAGACCTCGTGTTTATCGTGTGGAGGAAGAAGAAGACATTCTTCGTTACTTTGAAGAGGATCCAACCACCTCGACCAACATGGTAGCACGACGTCTTGGTATAACCCAATGGAAAGTTTGGCATACAGTGCATGGGGCAGGACTCTACCCATACCATTATACTCCTGTACAAGTGATAGAAGAAGGAGATCCGGCAAGGAGGATTGATTTTTGCCGATTTATGCTCAACGCGGATACAGAGGACCCTAGTTACTTAAAAAAAATTCTGTGGACAGATGAGGCGAGATTTGACCAGGATGGCATTATAAACTATCATAATATCCACTATTGGGCACCAAAAGCTGACCGTAACCCAAATAAGAAAAGGCCACAAGGATCGCAAAGACGTTTTTCACTTAATGTGTGGATGGGAATTATTGACGACAATTTAATTGGTCCCTATTTCCTGCCCCACCACTTAAATGGCGAAGCCTATGAAAACTTCCTAAGAAATGAAGTTTTTGACCTTCTTAGTGAGGTACCACTAGCAACACGACAAAATATGATGTACCAACATGATGGCTGCCCCGCACACTTCAGAATGAGTGTTCGTGAATGGCTTAACGAACATTTTCCGAACAGATGGATTGGCAGAGGAGGACCTATTCCGTGGCCAGCGAGGAGTCCAGACCTCACCCCTGTCGATTACTACATATGGGGTCACATGAAAACCCTCGTTTATGACGTTTCTCCTTCACCTGTGCCATCGATTGACGAATTAAGACGTCGCATAATAAGTGCAGTCGAAGAAATGAAAACAAACTTGACAACTAGAGTAGTCAAAAGTGAGTTACGCAAACGGATGCGTCTTTGCATAAGGAATAGGGGCACGCACTTTGAGAATGAATTGTAAGTCACTAGAAAAAAAATTGAAAGAAATACCTTGATTCTAAAAACTTCCTTAAATTATTATTTCAACCTCACACCTTTAGTTTCTACTACCCAGTTTTGGTTTTGTCACATTTTCTCTGAAACCATGCCACGAAATGCAATGTTTTTTACCTCGTTGGATAGCTAGAAATGTGTAGATGTTTTTCAAATAACATGCAGACTCAATTAATAGGGGTTTTCTTCGAGAAAAATCACATTTAAGTAGACAGTTTAACAAAAAATCTGATTTGTTTTTTACGAAGTGGCCTGTACTTTCTGTATTAATACAGAATATTATGATTTTATGATTGAATATTAAGAATTAAAATGTACTCTATCTAAAAATGTAAACAAAATGAAATCTGGATGAATAGTTATTTTTTTATAAATTTTTGAAGGAGAAAATCTGATTTTTCCAAAAAAAAACTCTTAAAAAGCAAATATCTCAAAAACGGTTGAGTTTCGGATAATGCAATATGGGGTCAAAATTATTCCAAATAACCGCCCCTATACCCTCTTAAGAGGATCCGGTCTAATTACCAATAACCCTGTATATTGTATTTATGATATACATATAATTTAATTTAATTATTTTATGGACTCATTTTGTGATTAAGTTTCAGTAGGAGGGCAATTTAGGGATCAAGAGTTCATAATTTATTTTTGATGCCGTCATCATCCCAATTCAATTATCTCTGTGGAAAATATCACAAAATGTAGAAATTAGTTTTTCCAGATCCGTCAGAAATATGTATTCTGATTAGCAGTCTATATCACTTCACACCACTCCCTCTATGTATTTTTTTTAATTATCGTAGGTTCCATAAGGATAGTTGTTCAATTTGCGGAAATGGACTGACATTGTAATTAAGATTTCATTTTGAAATCAAAATATAGACTATTTTAAGAAACTTATTTGAATATTTTTCTTATTTAATCATTGGTTACTTAAAAGCGTCGGTAGCTCAACCGGTAACGACTCGGTCCATCTAACCAGAGGTACCGGGTTCAAATCTGGACGGCCAATGTACCAATGAGTTTTTCAAAAACTTACGTACATATACTTACCGATTGCTTTAACGGTGAAGGAAAACATCGTGAGGAAACCTGCACACGCCTGCGAAGAAACTCGAAGGTTGTGTGTGAAGTCGACCAACCCGCACTGGGCCCGCGTGGTCGACTAAGGCCTAATCGCCCTGATTCAGGGTAGGCTCGAGCCCCTCGGTGGGGACGTATATGAGCTGATATAATAATACTTTTATGATTTTTCGAATAATAAAAAGTGATGTCATATAATTTTCTTATTTAATCGGTTACTTTCTATGACTTTTGTAATAGGAAAAAGTGATGAAGTCATTGGTCCAAATATTATGAAAAAATGGCCCTAGTACTAATTTTAATCGAAGATTCAGAAATGAATATAACTATTTCATTTTACAGTGTAGGTAAAATCATTTCTCCAAATCTTTATTTATTTAAGTACCGAAACGGAACTGTCATAGTACAGGCCGTACGCAGTATGTACTATTAGAATCATCTGTGGTTTGGGGCTAGATGACAGTGCAGTGTGTGATTTGTTTTTGAATATGTATTTATTTCAGCTCAAGCCTAGAGAGAGGACTGCACTTAATTATGCAGATGCATTGAAAGAGAAGTTTGGAAGCCATCCTCAAGTGAAACGGATAGCTCGACACAGACACGTACCGAAACACATTGTGAATTCACAGAAGGAATTGAAAACAATTCGAGCGAAGACCAAGAGGAAGGATGCTAACAGAAGGTCACACAGCAAGCCCGGAACAGTGCCGCATGTCGCTGAAAGGGCTAAACACGTTGTTACAGAAGAGGAATAAATAAAAGAACTACCAATTGGCACTCGGACTTTAGTTTTATTTTACTTGAGGTGAACTATACAGGGTGTAACAAAATTAGTGTAAGACCCGTTTCCTGGGGGTTCTACTCATCATACTGAACAACTTTCCCCAAGGAACCCATAGTCAATTCTCGAAAAAAAAAATTGGGTCCTCCATACTAAAATGCACAAAATTGGTCGACCAGCTGATCGATTTGTATGAAAAAATATATTTTATTTTACGATTTCAGCAGTCGTAGAACAAAAGTTGTTCAGTATGATGAGTAGAAGCCCCAGTTAACGGTACCTTCACTAATTTTTTTACACCCTGTATATTCATATTTAATAACCATAAAAAAACTTAAAGGATAATGCTAATATAAATAAACTAACCAATTTAATAAAAAAATAAAAATCCAACTGCACAAAAAAATTTTTTTTGGGTGGTTGAGTAAAAATGTATCCTATGTCACTTGGAAGATCAAGACGAATCTAACGAGATCTCGCACTTAAAGCTCCGTTTAGGCAGGCTTAGCCAAAGAATCAGACATACATACATACACTTGAAAAACATTTCCCTCCTTTTTAGGCAGTTGGGAAAAAGTATCAAACCTGGCGCAAACTAAATGTATATCTCAGATTTATTGTAAAACTAGTTGATGCCCGCGGCTCCACCCGTGTGGACATCGAGGCTGCACGCGAGCAGCACGATGGTGGGCGGTGGTCGAGCGATGCCACATCAGTGCGTTTTTTGTTATGATAATGAAAACGCTAAACACGTTAAAAAACCGACGTCCATCGCAACAACTAAGTACATTTTTGCATTATTATTTTTCGTTTTTGTTAATTTTCTAATAAAGTACTACACCGATTTTGATTAAATTTATATGGGACCACACGGGAAGCACTAGCTTTCAAATAAAAAAAGAATCATAAAAATCGGTTCACCCAGTCCAAAGTTATGACTTATGAGGTAAATACATAAAAAAAACATACAGACGAATTGAGAACCTGCTCCTTTTTGGAAGTCGCTTGAAAATTCACCAAAGTTTCGTCGTAATCGGTCGAGACGTTTTCGAGATTAGAGAGACAAACGAGCAGCAATTGTTAAATAAGTGGTAGCTAAGTGGCACGTGAGATTAGAAATCCATTTACTTCCATAGGGCAAAATAATCCTATTGGGGTGATTTTTTTTTCTCACGCACCGCTTAGCTACCTCATACTTCGCACAACTTTGGGGGAAAAGCAGCGTTAGTCGCCCCTCATAAAAACAATCAGCAAAATATAAGAATTTCGGCAGAAATTTTTACAATGCCACCTACACCTTTAGATTCAAGATTCAAGATATTTATTCAAAATAGGTGCAAATTACACTCTTTCAAGTCATAAAATAGTGATTACATAATTTCATTTGTAAAAAATCAAGAAATAAACAATCATTAGTTAATTACGTCAATATCCAATCCGTGATATAAAAAAAAACAAATGTCATTAGAACATGAAACAACACGACACGAGAAGTTATAGGTACATTAAAATTATTGAATGTCATGAACGCCTTTGACAAGTGTAGGCCAGTTCACACGGACAGCACCCGGTCACGAGTATAACGCGAGAGTCAGCCATCGCTCCTCTCAACCATATTAGAGGGAAAGGAACGACCCGTCTCCCGATGCCATCCGCACGAACATTTAACCTACCTATGACTGAATAAATAAATCATATCAGCCGAAGGACGTCCACTGCTGGACATAGGCTTCCCCCAAGGATTTCCACGGTGTAAAAAAATATATACACATAATTTCGACTCCGGTCGCGTACGTCCAGGGTTTTTTTATTACTCATACAAGACAAACATATTTATCACAAAAAACTAAGATTGAGATATATTTCGTTTGCGTTTGGTTTGGGTTTTTTAAGGTTCTATAGTCAACCTAGACTGACTGTCCGTCCGTTGGTATGTTACAGCGACAGAAATCTAAATACCTATATCATGTGATTTTTGTGGTCACAGCCATTTTACTCAAACCATTACTATAAATCTGACATTTGGTATGGTTATAAATGTATGGTATACAAATAAATGTTTAGGATACCTCCTACCTTACAACCTCCCCCTACAAGGAAGGTGGTGGTGTTTTTAATTCGCGTACCCCATTGTGTTGGGTATCGTTTAATAGGCTTTTCAAAACTGTTGAGAGTTTGCTAAAAACATTTTTTCGAAAAGTGATTTGTGCCGTGATTTTTGTTATTTTTTGTCCCGGTAAAGTCCCTTGTAAGTAAGCTTCCTTAGCTTAGAAGTAATAGTCTACCAACTTAGGTTGTGCAGTTAGATTTGTAAAAAGTTTATAGATTGTTCGTAAAATGTTCTATACCAACTGCAAAAAGAATTTGTTTTATTGAACAGACATTTATTTTTTGAAGATTACAGAACCCTACTTTTCACGTGGTCTAATACACACTTAGCCACTTGTTTCCTTACATCATTTATGACATGAGCATTCTCCTTTCATGTTATTATATAATTGGAAACACTAAACACGTTAAAAAACCGACTTCCATCGCAACCACTTAGTACAATTTTGCATTATTATTTTTGGTTTTTGTTAATTTACTAATAAAGTACTACACCGATTTTAATAAAAATGATATGGGACCAACTCGCGAGCATACCCTATCGAATGAAAAAAGAATCATGAAAATGTGTTCACAATCTGTGAAGATATTGCATAAGAAACATACAAAAAAATGGAAGTTGGTTGAAAAGTGTATCCGTATACCAGTTTATATGAAGGTAGCGCTAACACAGAATATCAAAGTTAATACTTTGTGATAGCACCAAGATACTCCACCACCTATCCTGCTTGGTTGATAGGTCTGCTGATGCGATTATGTAAAGTCATCACTCTGATGTCAAATCTGTAATAAATAAGAAGAGGTAATCAGAATAATTGCAACGCTAAACAAGTTAAATAAAACTGACATCTATCACAACAATAAACCGACGAAAAAGGAAAGGAACTGAAAAGCGAAAAATAAAAAGAACAAGCATTACACCGATTTTGATAAAATTTATATGGGACCAACTAGGGACCATAAAATATCGAATAAAAAAAGTATCATTATAATCGGTTCACAATCTGCGAAGATATCGCGTAACAAAAACACACAGTCAAATTGAGACCCTCCTCCTTTTTGGAATAAGAATATTTTTATTGAGTTAAATAAATCTCTAAGTACTTTACACATTGAATAGAATAACACTTAGGGAAGTCGGTAGAAAACAAGAAAAGATAGCTTTTAGGAGGAATGTGCAATAACAGTTAAAGCTTACACTATGTCACGGGGCAGAGCTGTTTGATCAAGGTTATGCTTCAACACATTGAGTATGCACAATGTTTTCAGTGTTGGTGAGTAGTCCAGTACATGGAGATCACTGTTATCTATGAGCCTTTCTGGGTTGTCATCATCGTTTATGGTTATTGGCCGATGAGGGCAGGGACTGTAATGTAAATATTTTTACATTTAAAGCTTACAATATGAACACAGAAAAAATCCTTCAATGCAAGCTGAAGATATTATCTATGTGTGCGTAACCATCATTTTCTTTTTGTATTTATGAAATTACTAGCTTTTGCCAGCGGCTTCGCTTGCGTGAACATAGTTTCTATGACTGTCTCCGAGGGTGCGCGATGCGCGCGAGCGTGAAAAAAAAAAGCCCATATGTTAATCCAGGTCCTAATCTGTCTACCTACCAAACTTCATCCAGATATGTTCAGTAGTTTTGGTATAATATGAGAAGCTGCTCTGGTGTAAAGTCTCACCTTCGAGAGGATACCAAGCATTTTGGTACCCGTTTTTGCTTTGGATTTAATGTATCTCCTGAAATTTAGATCGGATGTTACATCTACGCCAAGGAGCTCAAGATGGTCGGAGATATGGATAGATTCATATTGGAATGTAGGAGTTAGGGTAAAAGAACTCCTTTTTGCTATGAAAGACACGCCTGCATTTTAGGGGCATTAAATCTAAGATTGGCATTGCCCACCGTATTTCTCCATGGCTTCACCCCATACATGCGTAGCATACACTTGACCGACCCCGGCGAAAGCCATACTGTGGTCACTCAGGAGGTCCTTGTCTTCTATGTATGCTAAGAGGCGGGTGTTCAATACACGCTCCATAATCTTACAAATATAAAAATCAACAAATCTACAAAAGGTGGAATTAATGAAGCTCTCCCTTACCTAGTGCCTCCAAATAAATAGACTTTGTCTTTGTAAATAAGGCATGCCTGGCGCCTTCTTTTGCACGGTGCTACTCCATCAGCTGTAATATACTCCCAATGGTTTTCCTTGACTGAATATCTAAACAGGTCATTAAAGTGAGTTTTAGTGTTGCCATTAAATCCTCCAAAGATATACATGTAATCATTGTGGACCCCTGTAACAAAAAGCAATTATATATAAGTCTGGTTGTAGTAAAGACATTTACTGTTACATTCACAATTTTAACATGTTGACTGCTATGGCATAGTTGATTAAAAAAGCGACGCTTATGCGCATTGCATTCTCCAGGAGGGTAAGTAGATATCTGTATGCACCCACCTGCCTCATTGGTGTAATTTTTATTATGCTGCCACCTTCTCTGTAGCTGATGAATGATGATACCTCAGAGTAATTAGTATACTACGTACAAATGATACTTACATATTGCCATTATTTGAAAATTTACACAATACAAAAGTATGTTGCAACAGAGTTCAAAAATGTCAAAACTCGAAATGACAGATATTATATTGCAGAATGAAAAACCTGAGGGCTAGCTTCCGCACAGCAGAAATGCTTTGGGTTTCTCTTCTTACCTGAAGGTGGGCACTTGTGCACCATCGTCGGAATATTTGTATCACACATGTATGGCTTTAGGTGGATGTCGCAACACTGGTGTGTATATCCCACACAGAGAGGCTGCGTGAGTCTAACAGACATTTCATTGTTTTTAGTATGAGCAGAAAATGTGTTAAAAATTAAAATCCAACTCACACGCTGAATGACTGCGTCTTCCCTCTGGCCAAACACCACTTGGATTTTCCGCTACCCATTTCTTTTCAATTGTATCTAAATAGTGGACTTGAGGGCAATATACCTCTTCTTGAGAATTGTACGGGTTATTCAAGTCACCTCTGCCACCAAAGACATACATTCTGTCTCCAATAGCCACAGCTGTGTGGAAGTCTCGGTGTGAGGGAGGACTACCTTTGGCTTTTACAAAAGTCCAGTTCAAAGTATCCAAGTCCAGGCAGTGGACCTCTTGTGAATACTCATCAGTAAGATATTCAAACCCTCCAAAGATATACATTTTATTTTTGATAATACATGCTGAGTGACCATCTTTAGCATACGGAAGGCTACCGGTCACTACGGGGCTGCTCCATTCCAGAGTTTTTGTGTCAAAGCAGGTAAGCATGCCACATGATACTGCATTGTTTCTGCCACCCCACATATATACCTGGAAACAATAAGATTCTGAGAAGCAGTCTTTTCACTGTTTGGTGGAAAAGTGGAGTGAAGTAACAGAATTAAAGATGCAGCTAAGAAAAACAAATTGTATGAAAACTGCACTATGTCGCCCTCTAGCTATATTAGCAACATACACTACTCTAAAACAAAGTAAGGGCCACCTTTGGTTTCACAGTACATTTTCATACAGAGAGGTGGTTCAAACGGCCACATTTTTTTTTTAAATCAAGAAAAGTAAGGTAACTATGAAGTGCAGTCATTAGGTCAAATACCTGGCTACAAATTTGTCGAAGTGCACTGCTCAAAACAAAGAACATGATGTTTTTTACAGAATCAACATATCAGCCGAAGGACGTCCATTGCTGGACATACGTCTCCCCAAAGGATTTCCATGACGACCGGTTCGCACCCCATGCCCCACCGTTACCTTGACCTCTACCGGAGTCAGGAATAGCATTGGGAGGTGTTGCCGTAATCGTCATGCTTAATATTGGGTTGGCGATCTCAGTGTTGTTGCAATAATGTTGAAATAATTAAATTAACAGACTATCGAAGAAAACAATAGAAATCCATATTCATGAGGTTGTTCACTGTAATGTCAAGGACAAGTCCATATTACGTTACCTTATGTCCGTAAGCAACTGTTGTATGGCCGTACCGTTGGAAAGGTACGTCAATTGCCGTCTTCATGTAATTGACGGGGGACCATCTAAGAGTGGTGGTGTCCAGAACATGGATTGGTATTGGCTCCCAATCCTTGTACTCCTCGGTAGAACAATATCCTCCAAAGGAGTATATCTTGTCTTCAATACAGACTGCAGCATGGTTGACGCGTCTCGGACCTCCTTCGATGTGCACCGTCCATCTCATATTTCAAATCTATCAAAGAACGAACTTTTAGGACACAGGAAACATAGACGTCGTAGGTAGTTTCTGAGCAAGCAAAAAACAAAATTTTACATTGAGGAGTTCTAAATAACGTTACCTAGGAATTGCGGAAATGAATCTACACAATCAAATTGGAAATTGAAATTACAATCGTCCTTCTTCAACCCAACCAACTCTGACGATGAATCAAGATCGTCCGAGCCAACCAACCAAACAATATTTATCAATCAAATCACAAACGCACCAAAAAGAATTGACACATATTTTTTTGGTTTCTTCTTTCCGGTTTTTAAAAGCGCGGAAAAGGCAAAGGTGACTAAGACCATACAGCCTAGTCTGTCGTATTCTAGTTTCCTTTTCATCTTGTTTTATAATAAAACTGAATCATACAGGTAACAATTTTTTGTCTGTCGTGTCTAATCCTTTATTCTATTTCTTGATCAAAGTTAACATCTTCATCGATTTTTGTCATTACCGGTTTCGTCTTTAACGGTTTTAATTATCTGTCTTCATGTCATTTGAGGCCTATAAAATCAAAGGCAGCTAAACGCCATAGAGTCGTAAAATGAGTTAAATATGGCGCCATCTAGTTTAGTTGGTTGGGCACGCTTTGGTGTATTCATTTTACTGACAAATGCAGCTAAGTCCCTAGCAAATTCAGTTCAAAAACCGATATTGGTATCAAATACAGCTACACGCCAACCAATAAGAATCAAATATAGCTAAGAGTTACGCCGACCAATCAGAGAGCAAGATTTCTAAAAAACAGCATGGCTGCCGCCATACAATTCATGTGAATGTGTCGTCCAGTTTTTGTCGTTATTCTTGTGTTTTTAGCGAATTACGTGGCAAATTTTTCGTTAGAAGTCTAATTTGGATACCCATGGAGGTCCCTGTAACAAGAGCAAGTGCGGGCAAGGCTCGTAAAAGAACAAGAAACCCCGAGAAATGGAAAGCTAATATTGCTAAGAAAAAAAGGTTAGTGATGTGCCTATACGTTTTTAGAACCCACTATGAGAATATTATGTTAATACTGCAAGAAAAAGTACCGTATACATACATACAAATCACGCCTGTTTTCCATAGGAAAAAAGTACAATAATTTTAATAGGTAATAATAATATATTTTACCAACAATATTGAGCGATTGAGACAAGTGGTTTTTTTTGTTGCCGTGGGGACTTACCGCGTGTGATACTCGATTTTCTCTAATACTGAAAACATTTTCCTATTTTTCAGGTACATGCCAAAGAACGCACCAGAACGAATAATCTGTTCACATAAAAAAAAAGATCTAAAATGCTCGAGTTTGACAATGACCGATATTATAAATTTCCACAATTCGTTTTATTCCTCATGTAAAAGAAGTGAACAAGATGCTTTGATACTGAAGTGCTGTAAAACGCAGAAGGTAAAAAGAAGGCGTCCTACCAAGAACATGAGATTGGGTAGAGATTTTAACATAAAATATAGCGTTTACAGAGCTCGCAATGATTGTGTTCCTGTTTGCCAAAAAATGTTCCTGAAAATACTTGGCATAACAAAATATCGTGTAGAATATGCTTTGAAACATTTATTTTATACAGGCGAGGTTGCTAGGGAACATCGAGGGGGTAATCGGAAGATAAATAAATTTAAAGAGCAGAAGGAATCCATTCGTCATTTTATTATGAAACTAAAATGTATAGAATCGCATTACTGTCGATCATCCTCTCAAGAACGCAAATACCTATCTAGTGAGTTGAGCATTAACAAGCTGTACAAAATGTTTAAAGACGAAAATCCACAATCGCCAGTAAAACAATCATACTTCCGCTATATTTTTAATAGAGAATTTAATTTAGGTTTCGGTACCCCTAGCACCGACGTCTGCTCAACTTGTATTGCATTGAATGAGAGAATCAAAAAAGAAAACGATCGAGTCAAGAAAAATGAGTTAATGACTACACTGAGAGTGCATAAACTAAGAGCCAAGGCGTTCTTCAAAATGATGCAGGAGCAAAGAGAAGGTATGATAACCTTCTCCTTTGACTGTCAGAAAAACAGTCCACTACCTCGAATTCCAGACCAAAGTGCTTATTACAGCCGTCAGTTTTACTTATACAATTTTACTATTGTGCAAGGATCCTCTAAAGACAAGCTTAATAAGAATACAACCTTCGCATACACTTGGACAGAAAATGAATTTGGAAAAACCGCTAATCAAATAGCATCAGCTGTCTATGATAGATTAAATAAAACGAATTTATCAGGTATCACCATCATACGCTTATTTGCCGACGGATGTGGTGGGCAAAATAAAAATAGCATAATGCTAGGTATGCTATCTAAATGGTTATTGGAAAATGTTTCTGTCAAACGTATTGAAATAATATTTCCCGTAACCGGGCATAGTTTTATGCCTCCGGACAGAGTCTTCGGCAATATAGAAAAGGTTCTAAAGAAACGAGAAGTTATCATCCAACCAGAAGAATATTGCGACGTCATTTCAAGTAATGCCACGGTCACGAATCTAAGGGATATTACAATGTTAGACTTCAAAAAAGCTACTCAAGAGGTTTTTAAACCGACAGCGAAATGGCCATTCAAAATCACCCAATGCAAAAGATTCATTATAAAAAGATCAAAGACCTCAGGAAACACGCTTATCCGCGGTGAACAATTTTATAATTCAGATTCAAATAATGCTTCGAATGTCTGCAAAACCCGCAAAATTACAAGCATGCTTCAACCTAGCAGCATTTCAACGGGAGTACCTGTGACGCGGGCAAAAATAATCGATGTTGAAAAATTGTTAGCCAAACATTTTGGATCGGAATGGGAGGAAAGAGAAGACTTACAGTTTTACTTAAGTATTATTAGAGGGCCAATAATTATTATTTCTGAAGAAAATCAAGATTTAGAAGAAAGCTTTTGTGAAGGAATAGCAGAAGAATCACCAGACTTAAGAATATAATGAGTATGAAACAATAAAAGTAGTTCTTTTACTTTAATTGAGGATTTATTAAAATTGTAACAAAACAGATTACTTGTTTTTATTTTATCGAACGTATAATAACATCACTAATTGGAAGAAGTCAAAATGGCGGCTGTCACTATCAAACTCAGTTAAATCCAGTTACTCCGAATCAAATACAGCAATATCCAATAGTTGGGGTCAAAGACAGCTAAATACGATTTTATTTTCACTCTGTACTCAAATATAGAGGAAGTTTTATTATTTTAAATTAAGGTTATTATTAATATTCTCATTCTCTCTAAATCTGATTTAAAATATTATAATATCGCAGCTACCTTGACATAAATCAGTTTTTTTAGGCTCCTGAATATTTTACAGACATGGATTTAGCTGCCTTTGATTTTATAGGCCTCATTTAAAGTAAACAACTTTTGCTGTCTTCTGTCTTCATTATTTTTATTTTTTTTAGATTTCGCAAATGGTAGTCCTAATGTATTCAAATATGGCAAAAAAAGTTTCTCTGTTTTTAAGAAGCTCCTGTAGCGAACGCGGGATGGCCGGGACTTCTTGATAGATTTCTAATAGACGATCAGTCAAGATAAGTCGCTGAATATTCGCTCCCAGCGAATTAGTGGGAAAATGTGTTGTTAGAGGCTGTAAAAAACATGAAAGAAAGGCTAAAAAGAATAATGGGATGTCGTATCATCGTTAAGTAACCTTACATTGTATTTTTTCTTGTAAACAAATTAAAACTCTCGCCCACGCTAGTTCGTACGAGTTATGTTAGATGGCGCTACTTTTTAAAATCTGAGTAAAATATTGAGACGGGCGGATCCTTCTGTTCAAATCTGTGCTGAATATGGAACTTTTGACAATCAAAATAATGTGATGCAGCGATTGGACTTCTCCTGAGGTACAATGACTATAGGAAGGCGAAGTGATCATATTTATCCTGTGCAAGTGTTCATTAAAACGACCATGACCAATTCTGACTCGGCAGATGGTTGAAAAAAAATTTCTGTTTGAGACAATTTCAGCATACCATTTGCCCTTATTCTGCAAAGATTGGTGCCAATGTGTATTCCACTTATCATGAATGTAATTCTTGACAAAAACCATTAGGTCCGAAGATGGTAAGTCAACATTCCTGATTTAAGCATCCACTTGACAAGTAGTTATGTATCTGGCTAGCTCGTCGGCTTTTTCATTACCATCAACGCCAATATGCGAAGGAGTCCTAAATAGAAAAACATCTTTGTGGAGCAATTTAGTGAGATTATAGTATTTCTGTCTAATTTTGTAAATTAAGAAGGATGTATCAGACTTGTTTGCCGGATTAGAAAGTGCCAATAAATCCCTCATGCTATCAGAAATAATTATCTATTTGCTAATAATGGATGATAGTGCCAATAAATCACTCATGCTATCAGAAAAGTAAATTAAGCTGGGGAAGATATGTCGATTGCTTGGCTGCATCGGCACTTACCATCAGGTGAGGTGCAGCCAAACGTACTCAAATTTTTAATAATAATAAAAAAAAAACCATTTGCTAATAATAGATGATTCTATATAGTCCATAGCCATCAAAAATGCAAGTTTAGGTAGTTCGTAGCCAGAGGTTACGAAGTAACTATTTAGTAATCTGTGTCAGAGGCCCTTTTTAGAACAGGATCATACATAGACATAGAAACATTGTTAACATTTTTAGCTCAATCTGTGTAAATTTTTCTATATTCTGACCACTCTGATAATTTTCTGTATACATCAAATTTGCATCTTAGTTCTTTATCAATCTCTATATTAATGTGGAAAAATTTACTCTCTGAATCAAATTCATAACAAGGCAAACAAAAACTTCTATAAATATTTAGTTGCGACAATAAATCTGTTATAATTGAAATATCTGAATTCAGGAAGGTAATAACTGAATTCCTTAAAAGCTTGGATAAAAGTAAATTATTATGGGAAGAAATTAATTTTAGAGTTACCTTGTATTTAAGTTGTGAAAATCTAATAATTAAAGGTGGGAGAAAGCATTCGACTTGCATAGAATTTATAGGAGAAGTTTTCGTAGCACCTAATATTAATCTTAAATTTATATTTTGGATTTTTTCCAGTTTATCAACTAGCCTGTAATCTGAACAGAAACAGAAGAAGGCGTAATCAAAATGGCTTCGAACTAGTGCTTTGTATAAAATAAGAAGAATCTTTGGATCAGCTCCCCATTGAGTGCCAACCAAAGATCTGAGAATGTTAGTGGCTTTCATTGCTCGATCACTCAAGCAATCGACATATCTTCCCCAGCTTAATTTACTTTGGAATAAAACTCCTAAAAATCGAGCCTCATCATCTACTGGAAGAGACACTCCATTAATAGGAAATATTCAAACCAGTTAAATGTAATCTATTTTTACAAAAAAAATATAATTTTACTTTTATTAGCATTTACATCCAAGTTTAAATCTGTAAAGTATTTAATAAGTCTGAATAAAGCATTATTTATATAGTTGTAAGATTTTTTTATGTTATTTTCTGTACAATAAATGGTCAGGTCATCAGCGAATTCTAAATTACTTGTGTTTCCACCAAGTATCTAATTTAAACGAGATCATGTAAAATTGCATTAAAAAAACAACTAAATCTCTTTTAGTTATTTCAATCTCATGCATCGAATACGATTATTTTTTTTAAATTGTCTGCATTCTGTCGCAAGAGCTGGTAGCGCAACTTTGCCTGACTACGCGGCGCAACGTTCTAGATATTTTTTCAGCGTAACATAACCTATACATAAGGTATGTTTTTTTGAATTAAAATAAAATATGCTATATTTAAGTATTTTTAAATTACTCATTTATGTATAGGTTTTAAAGTTATAGCTATTTAAATGTATTTTTCCAGGTTTGATTTTTTACGTTTGCATATTTTTTTCGGAAACCACTACCACAAAATGAAATAAAGATACCAGAAATGAATTCCTCGTCTTCAATTTATACGAAAATGATACCAAACTTAACGTGATAGCTATATTCTAGCGTTTACAATTTTTTGAGTTTGTCCGGTCGGAGTGTCCCTTTGATCCTCCCCCTCCCGCCACAGAGGGGGTTGCTCCCGCGGGGTACCGATCTCGATCAGCCTCTTTTGACCCCATAAGTAACTGTACCAAGTTTCAAGCCATAGTCATGATTTCTAAAGGTTTTTCTGCTAAGCGCCCCAACTATGAATGCCATTTTACAAGATGGCGTCGTTAGTTCCGATTCCCGCCTCGTGCCAAAAGATCCTTGTCGCACTTGTACGTATGCATAAATAAACTGATTAACCAACATGATGCGTAGTGAGTGTTTGTTGAAACAGAGTTTTTTTATCCGCTTTGCATTGAATTTCTACATAATATAACTGGAGTTCCCACAGTGGACGTCCTTTGGCTGATATGATAAAAAGTGGAAGAAGAACTCAGTAATGCAGCCGCGGTCAGAGTGGGACAGAAAATACCACTACTTTGTCTCTTTCTAGTAAGGTGACCATATGTTAGGTGAGAATGATACAATCCTTATCCTTACTTCCTTACTAATTTATAAATGTGAAAATGTGTTTGTTTGTTACCTTTTCACGCTTTAACGCCTTGACCAATCTCTATGAAATTTGGCATGCAGGTAGCCTGTGTCACGAGGAAGGACATAGGCTACTTTTCATCCCGGAAAAATAGCATAATCTCATGCAGTTCCTGAGGGAACTAAAAAAAATACTCGATTGTTGTGATTTTTTGCACAGAGATGGTTGAGTAGGTGGGAAAAGACATTATTTACTAATCACCCTTAAAGACAGTCATAAAAACGATCTTCACGCGGGCGAAGCCGCGGGAAAAAGCTAGTATTTATATATGCCGGCGACACATACTTAAATGCATAAATGAACTTTGTAACGTGTTTAAAGAACACCTAGTATACTGTCAAATCAAACTAACATAAAAAAATCGTGGAATTTATTTTTATTGTTAAAATAATGTACTTATAAATAATGTATTTATGATAGAACTTATGACCCAAATGCGTATTTAAAAAAAATAAAAAATATAAAAATTCAAGCAATAGGGGTTACAGAATAGTGAACGTCCTGAATGAAAGTTATGAGATCGAGCGATTTAGTGAGCTGAATTCCATACCTTTTTGATAGACTAGTATAGACAGTTGTGTGTAAAATTCTATTCTTTGCCTATTTAGCACGGGAACAAATGGTGAGCAGCACACGCTGCTTAACCCCCGGTGTACGAGGTGGGGTCTTGCGGACACCAGCCTCAGTTTTTTGAGGAGTAATTCATAATTTTTAAGTCCAAGAGGTTCTAGTTTCAGGTAATCTCAAGATTTATATAAAGCTGAATTTGATAGAATTACAGTTTTTTCATAATCTGCAGTGACTATCAAGATATTGAAACCTGGAGTCTGTGTGTTTTATTTGCCCCTAGTGTTTGTTGCCACGAGAAGAAGTAGAAGAATGTGGAATTGTTTTTTTTTACTTTTTACTATTATTTTAATTTGAAAAACATGAATACCAACCTTTGATACCAACTCACTTTTGATGACTTTAATTGTAATAATAACTATAGTTTGTGCTTCTCGACACCTATTTCTGTATATTTTTTTTTCTATTATTAAAAACTTTTCTTAATAATCTGTGTAATTATATTATTATTATTACTTCTTATTTAGACTATATTTCAATATACAATAAAAAAAACTTCATAGATAAACTAACATAAAGTTAAGGATCATTGAGGTCCGTTGGACTCCACCTAGTACACGGCGTAACTTTTTTTCACCTCGTACACCGAGGGTTAACTGACCCCGAAGATGAACGTATAGTTTTTAGCTCAGATGAAAAAGCGCGGGTCTGTGGAACCTGCTGCCGCGTGTGGGCTGCCCGGTTAGGCCCTAAAACAAGACGAAGATCAGACCCCCTTCTCGACAAAAGTATAATGTGTACCACAAAGTAAACCATAAAAAAACATACCTCAAGTTGGTGAAGAGGGCACTTTTTTGTGAAAATTAACACTGAAGAATTTTATTAAATTCCCTTTTCTTCAAAAATAAAATAAATATTGACATTAAGATAGAAAAACAGGACAATTGTCTCTGACCTACATGCGATGACAAAGCAACTTCCAAAAAACAAAACTATTACTATTATTGCTGTTTTAA
Source organism: Coleophora flavipennella (assembly GCA_947284805.1). Taxonomy (NCBI): domain Eukaryota; kingdom Metazoa; phylum Arthropoda; class Insecta; order Lepidoptera; family Coleophoridae; genus Coleophora; species Coleophora flavipennella. Next base: position 2,381,195 of record OX369276.1, read on the forward strand.
TTTTTGGGTACATTATAGAGTATTTATCTTTATCTTATCTATTAGTTCGGCGAATTTGAACTCAATTTTTTAACACAAAGATTGAAGACCGAGATATACCTAATACAGCCCAAAAAAGATTAATATTGTTACTAAAGTACTAGAGTAGGTACTAAAACGTCGTGAGCTAGGGCTCATAGGTTATTCTATAGCACAGATAAGTTAATTCGCTTGTTGTATTACGTTAGTACTATTATATACTTTAATATTGTGGTGCGCAGAGGCGGTACACTAACCTTACGAACCTACTCTATTTGGTCGACTTTTTTCATCACAGCCACTCCTTGCCTGACACGTACGGTCCAGGCGAACATTTGTTTCAAATCGAACAATAATCCCTCATATTGTCAGTTACAATACAATTTGTTGGCGAACTCGACACGTGAGAGAAATAATAACAAATGATTCGCGCCCTAACGCCGCATGGCGTTGAAAGATCACGCCTTTTGCGCCTTTTGGTTGATGAAAAAAGTAACAAATAGGTAAGCCACTATCTACTTTTAAACGTATACTGAGCGTTGAGTAAAGTGGCAATTAATGGCCGGGAAAGTAAGCTAGTTTATTTTTGTTTTTTTTGACAACCCTGAAATCTCGTATTTCTTGTATTCTTTTTATCACGATTTTATTAGCTTCACCTGTATGTTTGTATGTATGTAACCGACTCCTTTGGACTCGATATTGACCCACTTTAAACTGACAGATTTAAATCAAACTTTGTAGACATATCATATATCAAGAATCAGCGACAATATAATAATTTCTTAAGTTAAAATAAAAAATAAATAGAGTTTAAAAAAACTAAAAAAACACGCTTTTAAAGTACATCAGACTAAAAAGTAAAAAAAAATTCTTAATATAAGTTGAAAATAATAAAGAACAAATTACTAGTATTATTGTGAAAAAGTGTGGTTTGCTCGATAGACGAAAAATATGACACAGAGCGCCCCACGCTTTTTCACAATAATACTAGTAATTTGTTAATTATTATTTTCAACTTATACTAAGAATTATTTTTTACTTTTTAAGAGCGTATTTTTTATTTTTTTTAAACTCTATTTATTAAGAATGTAAAGCGAATGTTACAAAGCGTGTTCGAGTAAAAGTAACTACATGAGGATAAGGTCATCTAATACTTAGCTAATCTTTGCTACGGGTACCTGTGTTTGGCCCGTATCATAGAATAGAGAACATTATATTATGTCTACATATTCCAAAAGACAATTATTACATGACATTGACAGGAATAAGTTACAGTTTTGTAAAATAGTGTCTCCCGTTGTATATAATAAAGACTCTCAACTAATAATTGTTAATATATCCTAAGTACCACTTGTACCTAGATATTATTACCGTCCCGCAACAAGAATCACGACAATGGGCGAATCCGCTTCATTTAATTTCAACCTCCCTACCAGATTCCTGTAATTTTTTTACTTTCTCGACCCCGTAGTACGGTACATACAGGACGTTTGTATAAAAAAAAACCCAATTTTTATTAATTTAAAAAAAATGAGTGTGTTTGGCTGCACCTCACCTGATGGTAAGTGCAGATGCAGCCGAGGATGTAACACGCAAGCTTAAATAGTGCGTATTTACTCTCGTCTTGAAGATTCACGAAATAATACGAATACGAATCGGGGAATACAGGAATTCCACCCCTTGGCCGTTCGCATGATGAAGAAAGAAGCAAAACGCTTCGTGCGTAAAAGTGGAACATTAACGACAAAGGGGTGGAACCGCCCTCTGCGCCTAGTCATCCGATGACGAAATGGAGAGGGATTCTTTGAATTGCAGATTGATTATCTTAGAAAAACTCTATCTCACACCCTTCTGAAATCCCTTGATGATCTTTCCGTTGATGACAGTGATACACACTGCTGTTTAGTTGAAGACCAAGATACTGTACCATCATAAGGAACCTGAGGTTGACGTAAGTCATGTTGATCTCCACCACGATCTGCATCAGTAAATCCTGCCACGGGTTCAACCTCTCCTTCCTTAAAATAAAACCAGCCAAGTGTGAGTCAATCTAGCACTCCGAGGGTTCCGTACCACCATACACCTCTTCCCACAACTACAAAGTAATAATGACAATGATACCTATTCACATCACAAACAAAAGACATCATTATTGCCAGCCTTATGCTTTTCTTGTAATTTAGTTCGGACTCCTTTGCGCGAGTTTTTTTTAATTCAAAATTGGTAAGCCCTTGGCATTATCTCACCGTTCGACTCACAGTTGGTCGATTTTTAGTATTTGTTGTTTTACCTCAGTGTTAGTACTATAATTACACCAATACAAGTTTCATGCTTGTATGTATTACTGTTTTTACGATAGACTTAATTAAAAAAAATATATAAAAACCTATAAAAAACACGTTTTTAGGGTTCCGTGCAAAAAAAAACAAAACGGAACCCTTATATGATCACTCGTGTGTCTGTCTGTCTATCCGTCCGTCTGTCACAGCCAATTTGATCTGAATTTACTGGACCAAATCAGGTGACAATTGGTAGGATGGTGTAATTCTTTGACCTAAACACACAAACAAAAAAAAAGTTTTGGAAACCTTACCGTGTCATATATCAAATGAATGGCTCGTTATCAGGACCTTAAATATATTTTTGTTCATAGTAAAATAAATAGTTTTGATTTAAATTCATGAAAGAAGACGAAAATTGAACATTCCGCAGATCTCCGAAACTACTAAGCCTAAAATTTTGAAAAAATTACAAAATATAGTTCATTGCTTGTTTATTATAGGAAAACCTATAAGTATTCTATCAATTGAAAATAAAGTGGTAAACACAATATAATTCGTTCACTTACGGAAAATAGTTCTAGTCATAATAGAAAATAGTCTATCGGTGATCTACAGGATTCATCTTGGATAGTGTGTCCTGGAACTTCACGACCTTATTCATTCCCTCTCCATTTCGTCATCGGACGACCAGGTGCGGAGAGCGATTCCACCCCTTTGTCGTTGATGTTCCACCTTTACGCACGAAGCGTTTTGCTTCTTCGTTTGTTATGCGAACGGCAAAGGAGTGAAGTTTTGTTATAGCGGCAACAGAAATACATATTCTGTGAAAATTTCAACTGTCTACCTACTACGGTTCATAAAATACAGCCCGCTGACAGACGGGCAGACAGCGGAGGCTTAGCAATAGGGTCCCGTTGGTCACCTGTTGGGTGAACGGAACCCTAAAAATGAAAAGACCTATGCTAGGGCTGTATACATTGCTACCATGATATAAGGTACCTCTGATACAAACCCAAATTACTTTTTAAGGTTTTTCACAAATGTAAACACCTATTCTTTTTTGGTACTAGGTAAGCGTATGTACCTAATGTTTGTTGGTGTTTTGTGCGCCAGACGGTGAAGGCTTCGCGATAAAGTATGAAAAGCGTGGCTGTACAATTTGTTTCAACCTCCTTAAGGTTCTTATATACATGTTATAGTACATAACTGCAGCGGCCAGCAAAAGAGGCATTGATGGACGGAAGTGTAAATGTGGCCGCACACATACGTAAGTCCATCAATGCCTAGTTGTGGCCAAGGCTTGTATAGTACATTTCTCAAATCATCATATCAGCTCATAAACGTCCCCACAGAGGGGCTCGAGCCTACCCTGAATTAGAGCGATCGGGCCTTAGTCGACCACGCGGGCCAGTGCGGTTTTCTCAAATAATGAGCGGAAATTAATAAATAAAAAAAAAAAAATATAACTTCATTACTTTTCATAATCAATAACGAACAACAATAATTTCTTACGCGCCAAAGTGTTCATTTTTTTTTATTAACAGAGTCGCAGTTCGAAATTAAAATAAAACCTTTGATACGTTACCTGCTAGGTTGCCATGTATCAGAGTAAAATATAGTTCCATTTTTAATTACACGACAGATATGAGTTAACATAGTAATTTATTTGGCCGCTAAACACGACAGATGTGGATTTTCATACAACTTTTGCCGGCCGATGCTCGCATGTATTTGGCCAGTACAGCAATTTCGATTTATCCCGAAGAAGGTTGTCAAAATAATGCTAAAATTTCCAAGCATGTTTGAGAAAAAAAATATAATCCTGCTGTTTACCTCCAGCAATAAAATCCTTTAATTGTCTGGCCATGGCCTGTTTTTGAAATTAATAATGAAATGTTGATAATAATAAAATATTACAGCTAAAAGGGGTGACGAATGCTAGTCATTTGATTTACTTTTTATCATCTGTCAAAAACGTCATTTTGTTCTAAAAGTGTTTCAAATACCTAGGTGTGACGTCATAGTTTTGCAGCGTCATTTATGTACTCATTTTATGATTTTGGTGAATTAAAAATCGAAGACTTGATGGAAAACAAAACGAGTAAGGTTTTCCGAAGTTTAAGGAGGGGGGCAATTTAGTGATCAAGAGCTCATAATTTATTTCTGATGCTGTCGTCATCCCTATTTTGACAAACAATTATAAAATGAAGCAAGCCTCAGTCAAAAAGCCCGCCACGAAACACCCCTGATGCAAAGGTACCCAAAACGCTGGCCGTTGCCACGCTGAATCCCCATTTGTAATTTGGTACTTACCTACCTACCTAATTTACTCCTTGATTTTCCGGGAAAAACATAAGGTTTCTCTAATCAAGGCACCTCTAACAGTGAAAGACTTATCGTACCTACCTATACCAATACATTGAGCCAGCTTGAAAGTTATTGCAGATTTTATAAATTGACAATAGGGGAACGGACTGATAGTCATTTGAGTTACTTTTTATGATCTGTCAAAAACGAAATTTTGTTCTAAAAATATTTGAAATCAGTGTTGCCAACTTAGCTCTTTTAGAGCTAAATCTAGCTCTGTATAATGTTTGTCAGCTTTAAATAATTGTATTTAGCTCTACAGCTCTTTTATTTTTAAATTTCAGCTCTTTTTTATGATTGTAAAATTATTTGTTGTTTTGATCAATTGTTTACGTAAATTCATAAACCCATTCGTTAATTGAACGCAGTCTACCATTCCCGACTCCAGAGTTGTCATAGTCTAACAGGAACCATTCGCTCTGACAACAGGGTAGCATATTATAAATCTCTAGTTGCTGTTAGAGCGTAGGTAAGGAACGCGCTTCTCATGTTATCACATCTTGCATTTGATGTATGCGCGTCTTCTTCCTGTCTCCTTCTTCTTCTTTCATCTGCAGGTTATATCTGCGTGAATAAGGATTAAACATAGCCACGGTTTGACTTGTGTCCGAAAAATATATGTAGTACACCGATTTGTTCTTTCGTGATGGTTAACGTTCGACGGCAATTAAGATTCATGCAAGTAAAAGCTAAAAATTTAAGTACGTGATTAAGTTTTTCTACAATAGTAATTAAAATTTGAATTCCTTAATCTTTCTTTTATTTTAGCTCTTTTTTTTCAAAAAATTTAGCTCTATTTTAGCTCCTTTTCGAAGCTGATCTAGCTCTCTATAAAAAATTGAGTTGGCAACACTGTTTGAAATACCCACAAGTGACGTAATAGTTCTTTAGCGTCATTGACGAACTTATTTTGTGAATTTGATCAATTAAAAATTGAAGACGTGATGGAAAAACAAACAAGTAAGGTTTTTTGAAACTCCAAGAAGAGAGCGATTTAGGAAATCATATTTGAGCGGTCTACTTTCAAAACCCGCTAAAGCACTTTTAGCTAATGACGGTAAAGTAAAAAATTCTGCTACTTATTTTGTAATAGTCACAATACAAAACATTCTATGTATCATCCATCGTTCGAGTATAGCAATACTAAAAAACTGGTTTTTATTGAAAAGAACTGGGAATGTTTTAGCGGTGTTTGCAACAAACTTGCATTTTTGTCGGGGGTTTTAGGGGAATTTTATGGGAACTGACAAAGGCCACCTAAAGTAGCACCAAAGAAGATTCATATTATTCAAAAGAAACATTGTTTTTGTTTAAATAACGTTTTAGCGGGTATTGAAACTAGACTACTCATTTCATAATTTATTTTTGATCCAGTCCTATCCCCTATTAGGTAATGTAATGCGTAAGTACTTATAAATATCTGTTTGTATGTATTTTTCACAACGACCCGGAAAGGAGAATGTTATTTTTCTTCACCCCAGCAGCGGGTGGCGGGTGGCGGGCGGAGCGGTGACACGTCCCTGACGTATAGAAAGCGCATTGCCGATGACGGCCGATCTATAAATCATATTCGGGATCGGCAATCGTCGGCCCGGCTGCTCACAGTTTCCTCGTTTTTTGTCTGACTCCTAACGTAACGACAACATGACGTAGATAGAAGGGATTGCTAATGTCGCAGGAATGCTTTTTTTTAAAACTATTGCATAGCTTCTATCGCGGGCTTTGAGCGCGGCGACCGAATCAAGAAATTCCGTAACGAAAATAAAACCTAACACCCCACGCTCGGTTGAGTTCTAAAAAACTTAAAGTGCCATCTATTAGCGATTTGCGGTACTAAAAGGACTTAGTCAATTTTACAGGTGTATAACTTTCTTAGTGTTAATTTATTACACAAACATCCCGCGCCCCAAGGACTATATGGTACTGGTAAATACTGCATAAATAAAAAATAAATAATTATAATTGCATAAGTTGATAAAAAATGCTATGCAATAGCTTTACCGCAGCAGTCCCCGAGTGCCACACGTCTTTTCTTAATTAAAAAATGGAGTGCATTTGACTACATCTCACCTGATGGTACGTTAGTACTAATATATATAATTTGCTGATGGTAAGTGACGATGCAGTCGAGGATGGTACACGCAAACTAAAATAATGCCTATTCACTCTCGCCTTAAAGATCCCCAAATTGTAGGAATCGGAAAATACAGACGCAGGCAAGAAGTTCCACTCCATCGCTGTCCGCATAATAAATGAGGAAGCGTAACGCTTCGTGCGTTTCTCATTAAATCTGAAAGCGTTGTTGGACGACATTCGCCATGTCCAATATTCGCCTATTTCTATATAACATACCTACTTACCTAAGTAGCCACAATACATTGTGACATATATTCCTAGGCATGGACACCTTGAAGCGTCGGTGGCTCAACCGGTAACGACTCGGTCCTTCTAACCAGAGGTACCTAGTTCAAATTCGGACGGCCAATGTACCAATGAGTTTTTCGAAATTTACGTACATATTACTAACCGATTGCTTTAACGGTGAAGGAAAACTTCGTGAGGAAACCTGTACACACCTGCGAAGAAACTTGAAGGTTGTGTGTGAAGTTGACCAACCCGCACTGGGCCCGCGTGGTCGACTAAAGCACAGATTACTAAATAGTTACTTCGTAAACTAAAGCCCGATCGCCCTAATTCAGTGTAGGCTCGAGCCCCCTGAGTGGGGACTTGTATGAGCTGATATGATATGGATACACCTTAAGCCGCCTCGTTGATATCTGTGGGTACTTCTTTAGTAGGAAAAGTTTTCTACGTAAAGTCACAGCAAAGACATAAACGCGTAATATACAGGGTGTAACAAAATTGGTGCAAGACCCGTTAACTAGGGCGTCTAATGCTGAAATCGCAAAAAAAAACTTTATACAAATCGATATATGATCAACCAACTTAGCCTACATTTTTGTATGGGGGGTCCAATTTATTTTTTTGAGAATTGACTGTGTTCCTTAGGGAAAGTTGTTCGGTATAATGAGTAGAAAGAAACCCCCCCCCCCCCCCCTAACGGTACCTACACCAATTTTGTTACATCCTGTATAATTATAACACGAACTTTACTTATTGTAGGACGAGCCCACAAATCATATCTGTTATATCATCCCATTCGTTATTTTTATATTACCTTTTTTATACACATTGGTAAGCCCTTGGCATCATCTCATGGTGGTAGGTAAGTAACGGTGATGTCGAAGATGGAAGCGGGATTACCAAAATTCCCTAATTATCTAAAGTCCCCATCAGATAATATGTCGTGGCGGGTGAGGTGTTGATATATTTCTGAGCAGTATAAAATGTCAATAAATTATGTACAACGGAACTGCCTCCGTGGCGTAATGGTTAGTCCATTCGCTTCACACTAGGAGGTCGCGGGTTCGATTCCCAGTGGGGTCAACTTGTAAGACTCAGTTTGGTTGGTGGTAGGGCATTTTCTAAGCCCGCCTGGCTAGCTACCACCATCCTATCTAAGTCTTGCCGCCAAACATCAGTGTGAACAACATTGATGTGTTCTGTTTTGAAGATAAGATAGCCAGTTCTCCATTGCGTTGGAGAATCTTGGTAAGCCCGCTTCCATCCTCGGCATCATCGTTACTTACCGTCAGGTGAGATGATGCCACGGGCAAAGTATATATAAGGTGTAACAAAATTAGCTGAAACTATTTTAACTGGTGCTTCTAGACCATGAAACTGAACAACTTTCCCCATGGAACCACTATGGGTTCAATGTTCAAATCGCGAAAAAAAAATTGACTCTCCCATACTAACTCGATCATCTGATCAGCCAACTTAGTATGGGAAGTTCAATTTTTTTTTGAGATTTGACTATGGGTTCCATGGGGTAAGTTGTTCAGTTTCATGGGTAGAAGCACCAGTTAAAATAGTATCAGCTAATTTTGTTAGACCTTATATATTAGTAATAACATAAGTACAGTATGGACACTCCCTGCCGCTCTCTAGATTGCGACCTCACCCCTTCGTCACCCAGATTGATACAGATTGGTTACAGTTTGGTTGTCGAACGTATTGGATTTCGCCGCCATTTTGTTTGTTCCGTCATTCCTTGTATGAAATGTCATTTCTGGCCCGTTGTATGAAGTTGTACCAATTGTAAATAAAAAAAGCAGCAAAAACAAACATGCAAGCTTAAAAGATGAAAATGAGAATACAAGTATCACCCTAAAAGTATTTGTGTACGTAACACGCACCACCCGGCTAGCCTATCCATTGGCAACATCCATCATCGGAATCCTATAAAAAGTAAACCGGAACTAATCTGACGAGCGCAGGGGCCCCTAAGATTGGGGGCCCTAATCTGCATACGCTAGGCGAGGAATAATTTCACGCCCCCGCTGCATCTTCTGAAGACGCGCCCCGTTCTGAGGTTTTTATTGTTACCTCAATCGTGAACAATCCTATTTGTACATTGATACCCAATTCGGAATCGTCCTCTTTAAAATTAAATAGATCAAAGCGATACAACGGTGTGTAGTGAAAGTTAAATCGGTTTTAGGGGCTAAGTTAAGTCAGGTTTTTCTGCTACAACTTTTTTTGATTGGCCAATTTGACTTGTCACTTCTATATGTCACCGAAAGATTGTAAATTCCGTTAGATTATAATCTAACGGGATTTATTACGCGAGATTGTGAACTGTCGAAAGATTGTGAACTGTAACATATTGTTTACAATTTCACTATGTAAACTCACTAGTGAGTGACATTACAATAACACTAAGCGAAGTGAAAAACACTAAATAAAATGAGCTAGCGAAGCGAGCAATGTTAGCTTCGGTCAGGTTTGATTGATTTAACAGTCAGGGGAGCCTTGCTTCGCGAGGCTTCCCCTGGGTAGCAGAATGCTTCGCAGCCAGAAGAAATCATTGATTTTATTCGGAGGTAGAATAATAGGCCGTGAAATTGTGATCCGATTCACAATTTACCATTATATTATAATCTATCTAGTGAGATTGTAAATTCGCAGTTTTCACAAATTCCCAGTGACATATACATATGCAGGATTAAGGACAGAATTAATTTTTATTAGTACATGTAAACACTTTTAATAGAAAGAAAACACAGTTTTATCAACAATAATTATATTTTTATAACCTAACCCGCCCCTGATATTAGCTCAAAAGTTACAAATTTATAGCTATGATGTACTTACACATTACGTAGGTATTTATTTTTGAGCTTTTTAATGGAGTTCCGACGCCTATTATACCTACATACCTACAATTCCTAACTACAATATACAGTTGTGTCCCATGTAGGTGTGAGTATGTTGTAGGAAAATCACATAAAGGAGCGATGTGTCTGGTGGCAGGCTCGTGGGTTATTGATACACGGAAAAGATTTCTCTTTGATAGTTGCGTACCGACGGCGGTGGGTGATGCTTTTGATGCCTTCGGTTCACGTAGAGACGGATAGAAGTCATTTTATCGATTTATCGATATTTATTTTATAAGTCTTAGGTATTGTAAAGTCATATTTTTAAATATTACAGTCAATATCACGTTGCAGATGGCGGAGCACGTAGCTCATAGAAGGATGGTGGTTTGGGCAGTAAAGTTATCAAGAGACGACCGCGCACCGCAAGACTTAGCACAGGCAGGCCTCCAACTCAATCGACCAACGACCAGCTGCCGACCAGGAAGCCGATGAATGCGGGCAGCGCAGGACCGTTAGTTTTGAAATTCCTTGGAAGAGGCCTAGCTTCAGCATTGGACGTATTTTAATGGATTAAGATGATCGTAAAATACCAAATCGTCCTCACTGCCAATGCAGAGGACTTTTCTCTTTCACATAGTATCCTTTCGTTTTTTTGTTGACCAGTAGTACGTACACAGCCGCGCTAAATTATGTAAAATATTTATCAATTTGTAACTGGTTGTAAGTGATGTAAGTAATCATACAAGCCTTTAAACTATGGCAGTCTACTAAGGACGCGGATGATTTGGTAAAATATAAAGAGACAAAGAAAGTAGCTAAAAGACAGGTGGCAATATCAATGGCAAAATCAGACAGCCTTTTTTATGAAAAATTAGATTCAGCAGATTCAGAATTAGACATTCACAAAATAGCTAAAACGCGGTACAAAACACAAAGGACATAGCAAAGGTCAAGTACATTAACGACAATAACAATACACTTTTAACGCAAGATGAAGACATCAAAAATAGATGGTCGGAATTTTATAAACATCTACTTAACATATCCCACCCTAGAAACAGGGACTACAGCCGACCTAAAACAGTTCATGGCGCACTTCCAGATGTAACACCAACTGAAGTTAAGAATGCCTTGAAACAGATGAAAAACAACAAAGCCACAGGACCAGATGAAATACCGGTTGAAGTCTGGAAACACTTAGGAGACGAGGGAATCCTCTGGCTAAACGAACTGTTTAATAAGCTAATTCAGGGGCATCCTCTACCAGACGCATGGCGAAATAGTTTTCTTGTACCCTTCTATAAAGGAAAGGGGAATGTCCACGAATGTAGTAACTATAGAGCTATTAAATGAATGTCCCATACTCTCAAAATCTAGGAACGCGTTATAAATAACAGACTAAATCAAATCGTCTCACTAACGCCAAATCAATGTGCTTTGTAGCAAAGAAGGGCAAATCAGACGCGATTCAAACTGTCAGAATTCTGCTGGAAAAAGCTAAAACTAATATAAAAAACTTGCATATGGTTTTTGTAGACCTGGAAAAGGCCTTTGATCATGTCCCACGGGATCTCATATGGGAATCACTCAGAGAACAGCTCGTTCCTGAATATTACATAACCCTAATTCAAGATATGTACAGAGCCATAACTACTCAAGTCAAATGCCCAGCAGGAACAAGTGAAAGATTTGAAATTGAGGTCGGAGTCCATCAAGGGTCTGTTCAAGCCCATTGCTGTTTAATACCACCATGTACTACCTAACCAATACCTGCCAAAGGCCTCTACCCTGGAACATTCTGTACGCGGACGATGTTGCCCTTATTTCCGAAGACATAGTAGATCTCCAGTTGAACTTCAACTATTGGATCCAGGCTCTTGAAAATAATGGTCTAAAGATTAGTAGAAACAAAACAGAGCACATGTATTGCGTGTTTGATGGAACCACAAACCCTGACAGCATTAAAATTTCCATAGGAACTACAAAGGTACCCACAGTAAACCAATTTAAATATCTGGGTTCTATGATCAGCAATGATGGTAAAATTGACAGTGATATAGCTCATAGAACAACAGCTGCATGGCTCAAATGGAGACAACTCACGGGCGTGATGTGCGACAAGAAAATGCCGCTACAAATCAAAGGCAAGATATATAAGACTGCAATAAGACCTGCGGCCCTGTACGGGTCAGAATGCTGGGCAACTACTAAACAACACCTTAACAAACTGCATACGACTGAAATGCGCATGCTGCGCTGGTCAGCGGGTATCACAGTACTAGACAATATCCGATATGCGTATATAAGAGGAAGCCTTAAGGTCGCCCCCATAGCGGATAAGGTCAAACAAAAACGCCTCCGATGGTATGGGCATGTCCAGCGACGCCCAGAAGATCACCCAGTCAAGCTCGCCTTAAACCTGCCAGTGACGAAGCGGTGTCGCGGAAGACCGCCCTCCACTTGGATGACGACGGTTGAAAAAGACCTGATTGAAAATAATAATTGGATGCCAACATGGCACAAAATCGTGCTGAGTGGAAGAAAAGGACAAGGAAGGCCGACCCCAAGTAAATAGGAAATACGGCCGAAGGACATATATATATATATATATATATATATATATATATATATATATATATATATATATATATATATATATATATATATATATATATTATATATATATATATATATATATATATATATATAACTGGTTGTAAGTGAGAAAAGACTAAAATTTATTCTTTGTGGTTACGAAACACAGATACGGCTGTTTTTTAAATTAGACATCTTTCATCCGAATAAAGATATTCACGTCACCGATTGACGATACTGATGAATAACATATGCACTGTTGTTATTTCTGTATCTTTTGTAGTTGCTATAAGCTTCTCAGTGTTTTGGGATTGGATTTTTCCTAGATGTCGGGAAATTGAAACTTCTAACGTTCATCGAATTCACGTAAAAAAAAATAATAGCAAATTAATTCAATCATTCATTCCTAGAAATCATGGTATTATTTACCTCTAATATGTAGTATGTAATTTCTCTGTAAAACTACCACGGCGGCGCTTTTTACAAAAATAAATGTTTGACACATTCGTAAGAGGTGCGCTGCGACGCTTAGACTTTCGTTAACACGTATATTTTCCAATGCTACGATGCCATAGTCGGTCCGGGTAGCGAATGCATTAATTTTATAGCTTTTGTCCATGACTCCAGCTGCCGCTGCTTGCGGTCTTTTAACAATGAAAATATTTTTGTTGTCGTTTCGGTATAGGCTCAATTTTCAGCGAAAGTGTGACATCGCCCTGGTGTCGTAGGTTTTGGGATTACGTCGCTGATTGGGATGTCAAAAGACGCGACTTGACTTGGGCTACAATTTTTTTTAAAAAAGCTCATACTTTATGAAAATCGAAAAGATTTGAAAAATGCGATTGTTTTTCGCTCTGTTTTGGTCAAAAAAAAATAAATATCTCGAAAACGAAATGAGATATCGAAAAACCTCTAGACTTATGATCATAGTCACATTAAAAAAATATTGGAGGTGCGTATTTGTACCTTTGTGACGCGTAGTTTATACGCGGAGAGTACGTGAGCGCGGTAGTGACGGTGAATAAAGGTTTTGGAACATGAGTTTTTGGACGAAATGATTCTTTGTGAATAAATAAATATGTCATCATATCAGCTCATATACGTCCCCACCGAGGGGCTCGAGCCTACCCTGAATTATGACGATCGGGCCTTAGTCGACCACGTGGGCCCAGTACGGGTTGGTCGACTTCACACACAACCTTCGAACAAGAGCGTCGGTGGCGTAATGGCTAGGGCCGCCGCCTCCTGAACGGGAGGTCGTGGTTCAAATCCTGCCACGTACCAATGTGAATTCGAATTCAGATATTTAGATTTCATATGTACGTTTATCCGACGCTCTTATGGTGAAGGAAAACATCGTGAGGAAACCTGCACACGCCTGCGAAGAAACTCGAAGGTTGTGTGTGTAATAAATATGTATATAAACTAATAGTATGGGTAGGATATAATATGATATAAGATCGATTTTCTAACAAAAGTGTCAAATTGTAATAGTTATAGAGTTAGATTAATAATTTTACTATACTACATATCGATCAACCCGCACTGGGCCCACGTGGTCGACTATGGCCCGATCGCCCTAATTCAGGGTAGACTCGAGCCCCTCGGTGGGGACGTATATGAGCTGATAAGATAAGACTATACTACCTACTACCTACTTTGTGTTTTTTTTGATAAATTTTAAAACAACAGTTCATTTGGCAGATTCTTTTTTAATGAACCCGAAGGTCGTGGCATACACGAAATCTGTGGATTTTTTTCCTTCACAACCTTCCAGGGCGTGCGCGCAATAACTTTACGAAGTTTCAACGCAACCGGTTCAACGGTATGGCAGCGTATAACATACGAACAAAAAACAGACAAACACTGTTTTTATGTATTGCCTGCTTCCATCTTCGGCTTCATCGTCACTAACCATCAGGTGAGATGATGTCAAGGGCTTACCAATAGGGGATCGGACTGATAGTCATTTGAGTTACATTTTATGATCTGTCAAAAACGAAGTTTTGTTCTAAAAATGTTTGAAATACCCACAAGTGACGTCATAGATTTCAAGCGTCATTGACGAACTTATTTTGTGAATTTGATCAATTAAAAATGGAAGACGTGATGGAAAAACAAAACAAGTAAGGTTTTTTGAAACTTGAAGAGGAGAGCAATTTAGGAAATCATATTTCAGATTTTATTTTTGATGCAGTCCGATCCCCAATATAAATAAATATATGTATGACCTATAGATATTCTTTTGAACTTCTTTCGCATCTCTACGCACATCATAAGGTCGCGCCGTACCCCACAGAGCACATTTATTGATGGCGGTGCAAGTTTTCAATATTATGGCTACTTTACATACAACGTGGATAGTTTTATTACGATTTCGCATTTGCCGCCCGATGCGTGATCCGTTTTTGCCTTCAGTTTGATGTTTGGTTACGACTTGTTTAGTATTAGGTTATGTTTTTTTATATATACTTATATTATTTACATACATAATGAGAAGATAAGTAGGTTTATTTTTATACAGTGTGTATCGGATAGGGTTACCGATATATTAAGGGCATGTGATACATTGACGAAAAACCCCCCCATTAGGGGATCGCATCATTGTCCCCACCAAATGGCAGCCATTTTTATTTTTATTTTATTTTTTTGTAACTGTTCATGAAAATTAAGTTATCTCTTGAAATAGCAGTAGTACAGACTTCAAAATAGTTTCATATAAAAGGTTATTTAATTTCTCTGGCGATCCATACATAAAATTAGCCAAAACATTTGCGGAAAAAACAAAAAAGTTTAAAGAAAAAAAAGTGCATCAAAATATAATTATCTTTTTCTTTTTGAACCTAATTCAAAAACAAGGTTATTAATTTATGGTTTTTTCTTGTGAATCGATTCATTTTGAGCTAAGTTATGAAATGACACCGAAATATTTACCATTAGTTACTTACGAAATGTTGCAAATTGATGGTCAAGAGACCCTTGTGCAGGGTTGCGACAATCCTTTAATTGTAATTTCACAACTATTTAACATTTTCACAGTTTTTTTAACTGAAACAATATTTGAAACAATAATTCAAAGTAATTGCCTCCATTCTGCAGACACGCTGCTGTAACTTTCACTACAACCTGCTGTGTGGCCCGTCTGACTATTCTGTAACGCTATTCGATACACACTGTATAATTGCTTTTTTTAATTGCACTGTATGGCTTGCGGCTCGCGCACTGTTCAACCTCGAAGACAGTCATAGAAATTATGTTCACGCAAGCGAAGCCGCTGGCAAAAGCTAGTCTACATAATAAAACAAGACTGATTGACTAACTTAGGCAATACACAACCTAAACCGGCGCGTCTAGAAATAAAAATGATCATCTACAATAAATAATTTAAATTTAAATTAATCAATTATGGAATTTTTGTATAGGAGGTCTTTGTATAGGTAGGTACAACGGAAGCACTAAGAAATTATTTAAGAATTTTTTTTAAAAAAACCCTACCAAGTGCGAGTCGGATTTGCGCAAAGCTGGATACCTTGGACACCGTCGACCAACGCGCACGGAGACTTGAAATTGCCGGAGGGTCATATCATTACATTTGCCGATGATACTGTACTTCTTTTCCGCGGGGTTACCTGGGAGCAAGTCCAGCATCTTGCAGAACAGGGTTTATCTCTAATCACGAAATAGCTTTAAGATAATCTCCTTACTATCAATACTAGCAAAACTAAATATATTTCCTATATTTATATCATCCAGGTCTTCTCCTCTCTCTAACTTTAACATTACTGTCCATACATACCCCTGTAACCGATTGCCCACCCCTACATTAACAAATGTTCTTGTAACAAGCTTGTCAGGACTGCCTCCATCAGGTACCTGGGAATCATCATGGATGAACATCTTACCTGGTCCCCACACATAACCTCTCTCTCCGGCAAGATTAGGAGACTGTTAGGAGACGTTCTGTATGTATATCCATGCCAAATTACAGATTTCTAGTACTAATAGTCTCTGAGCTAAGCCACGGACAGACTGACAGACAGACATGGCCAAACTATAAGGGTTCCTTGTTGATTTCGGAACCCCAAAAACCACACCTTCAACCTCAAAGACAGTCATAAAAAAAAAGGTGTCCACGTGGGTGAAGCGGCAGGATAAGCTTGTGAAACAACAAATATTCAGGTAAGTAGGTGTTAATTTATCAAAAAAAAAATTCCTTCCTAAACATCACCGTGGCGTAATGTTTATGTCCATTAGCTTAACATCAGGAGGTCGCGGGTTCGATTCCCGGCGGAGTCTAACTTTGTAAGACTCGGTTTGGTTGGTGGAAGGGCATTTTCTAAGCCCGCATGACTAGCTACCACCATCTGTCTAAATCTTAACGCCAAACATCAATGCTACCAACATTGATGTGTTCCAGCTTGAAGATAAGATAGACAGACAGTTTCCCATTGCGTTGGGAAATCTTGGTAAGCCCGCTTTCATCGTCGGCGTCATCGTAACTTAGCATCAGGTTAGATTAAGTCAAGGGCTTACCAATTGTGAATAAAAAAACCGGCCAAGTGCGACTCAGAACCGCACACATAGGGTTCCGTACCATCATACTCGATGGCGCTAGTACAAAGGGTCCGTACCATCATACTAGATGGCGCTAGTTTCTTCATGTTTATAAAATGTGTTTTCCCTCTTCGGCATCATCGTTAGTTACCATCAGGTGTGAGATGATGCCAAGGGCTTACCAATTATGAATAAAAAAAAAGTCAAAATGCTACCTATCACGGTTCAAAAGATACAGCCTTTTAAAGCCTTACAGACGAACGGACAGCGTAGGCTTAATCACTGTTACGGAACCTTTAAAAACTCAATATTTTTAAATATTATAACAATGATCTAAAACATAAGTAGAGACACTTCCTTTAATTTTCCGTATTAAAAAAAGTCAAATTGTCTATTAACCTCAAAACTAATTTTCAATTTAATATTTAATAAAATCTCAAAATAGGCTGGTTAAAAAAGATTACAAATGACGTCTATGCGTGCATCACGAACAATAAAATTTCAGAACAACATAACGTTTAAAAAAGTTACTGATTTGAGTAAGTGGAAAATACCGAAAATTGACGAACGCGGAAATAGCCGCGGGTAATTATTTGACTTTTGGGAACGTACGTGGGAAGAAATCAGCCTCTTGTAGACATTCGGATCCATCCCGCTACGAAGATCCGTAGCAGAGGAGCGTAGCAAACATCTTACTTTTTAGGGTTCCGTTCAAAAAGGGTAAAAACGGGACCCTATTACTTAGACTTCGCTGTCCGACCGTTTGTCTGTCTGTCCGTCTGTCATCAGGCTCTATTTAATGAACCGTGTTAGCTAGACAGTTGAAATTTTCACAGATGATATATTTCTGTTGCCGCTTTAACAACAAATGCTAAAAATTAAAAAAGTGAAAAATTAAAAGGGTCCCCAAACAAAAAACGTGTTTTTATCACTCTTTTGTTAGCTTCACCTGTATTAAGGTATGTTTGTAATCGTCTCCTTTGCACTCTATTTTGATCCACTTTAAACAGACAGATTTAATTCCAACTTTGTACTTTTATCAAGAATCAGTGACAATACAATAATTTCATAAGTTTATCTCATTATCCTGATCAGAAGCGCCAGGATTAAATGCACATCAAACTAAAAAGTGAAAAATAATTCTTAATAAATACAGTTAAATAAAAAAATAAATACAGTTTAAAAAAAACTAAAAAACACGCTTTTAAAGCACATCAAACTAAAAAGTGAAAAATAATTCTTAATATAAGCTGAAAACAATAATGAACGATAAATACTAGTATTATTGTGAAAAACGAGTGGTGCGCTTTGTGCCATATTTTTCGTATATCGAGCAACCGTTTCTCTATTCCATAATTGGACGACCACTCCACCAAAGTTTTATATTAGTAACTCCACTCCTCTGTCGTTAATGTAACACCTATACGCACGGAAGGCTTTGTTTCATCGTGCATTATTCGAACGGCCAATGAGTGGAATTCTCTGCCAGTGTTCCCCGATTCGTATAATTTAGGAATCTGCAAGGCGAGAGTGAACAGCCACTATTTAAACTTGCCTGTTACATCCTCGTCCTTATCGGTACTTATCATCAGGTGAGGTTCAGTTAAACGCACTTATTAGTAATGTAAAAAGAAAAACATTGTATCTTGGTAAGCCCGCTTCCATCTTCGGCAACATCGTCACTTACCACCAGGTGAGATGTTGTCAAGGGTTTACCAATTGTGCATAAAAAAAAAATCTTATCAAGGTGAAATAAGAATAAATAAATAAATAAATAAATATTCTGGGACAAATCACACATGGTCATCTGGCCCCAAAGTAGGATTCCCTGTGCTATGGGAACCAGAGACTGATATAAATACTTATATACGTTTAAATACATACATATATAGATATTTAACACCCAGACACAGAGCAAACAAATCTGTTCATCAAACAAATGCTTGCTCTGGGTGGGGATCGAACCCACAACTCTCGGATCAGCCATCGAGCAGGACCACTGAGCCAACGAGTCAGTCATCAGAATGGATTGATCAATCCTTTGGATTTCTCTGGGCTGGAAAATAGCACTCGCTCTTTGAGTCACACGGTACCGCGCGCGTCATCGCAGGGCCGTATGTCATTTTTATGTGGCCACTTTTCGACAATATATTCTTTTCCATTGTCGCAAAGGCGCTCGGGAGGGATAAGGGCCTTAATATACGATTATAGGTGGTATTCACCATTGTACTTGACCTGCTCGTGAGATATGACCGTTATCGGAATGACTTGGCCAAAGCTTGGCCATATTAGAGTTTTTCGGATGCTTACGCAATTTGAACTTCTTCGTGCCGCGTGTTTTAGATACCTATACTAAGTTTTTTAATATTCTCACCCAGGAATAAATTACGTAAATCTCGACCGTTATCAAAATTACTCAAACACAAACTCAAATTCATTTATTGCTTAACCATAGGTACCTATGTAAAAAGATCCTACAGATAATTAAAAAAAAACCGCCATGGCTTACCTTAAGAGGCGTACAATGTCATTTTCTTAATTATCTAAATTAATTAAAAGTCAATGAATTCAAATTAATGAAATTAATTAATTAAACTCAACCACAAAGGTTGATAAAAACTTAACATAACATAACATTTCACGAGACTTTCTATTGTTAATTTAAATTGCGAAATGTGAGTTTAACCGCCTCCGTGGCGTAATGGTTAGTCCATTCGCTTCACACCAGGAGGTTGCGGGTTCGATTACGGCGGGGTCAACTTGTAGGACTCGGTTTGGTTGGTGGTAGGTCATTTTTTGAGCCCGCCTGGCTAGCTACCACCATCTTATCTAAGTCTTGCCGCCAAACATCAGTGTTAACAACATTGATGTGTTCCGGCTTGAAGATAACATAGCCAGTTCTCCATTGCATTGGGGAATCTTGGTAAGCCCGCTTCCATCTTCGGCATCATCGTCACTTACCATCAGGTGTGATGATGCCAAGGGCTTACCAATTGTGAATAATAAAAAAAAAGATTATTCAGTTAAGGCACGAATTTCAAAAATGTTTCATCATCACCATCATATCAGCCGAAAATCGTCCACTGCTGGACAAAGGCCTCCCCCAAGGATTTCCACGACGACCGGCCCTGCGCTGCCCGCATCCATCGGCTTCCCGCGATCTTCACCAGGTCGTCGTTCCACAAAAATGTTTATTGCCTAAAATAAAACTATATCGTTGGAACATCATATCGTATAACAAGAAAATCTCTAAGCAAATATAAAACCGAATAGTCAATATATTACAATCCAGTAACTCGCAAGCATCTATCGCATTCTCAAAAAATACCCTTATCCATAGAACACATAAAAAGCAGACATCGTTTTTCTTTTAAAAACTCTCTCATTTGCCTATCAATAGTGGTTGAGGCAGATTTGACCGTAATAAATGTCATACTTTATGGCACTTATGAAAAAATGCAAGGGAGCCATTTTACAGTTCGGTCGGTGGCGGCCGGGGGCTTGAGTATGTCGAATCACGAATTTCGAGTAGCCATTTCCTTAGGGCATTTTAATTTTTTTCTGGACAGTAACATTTGGGTTTTCATACACATTATCATAGTTTGCCTAAGGGTATTTGCAGGCATGATTTGTTGGCTACATTTACAATTTTACATATTGGCAATCGTAATTCTCTATTAAAAAGTGTACTTAATTAATAATAAGAGATAAGCTTTGAATTGTTCTCCTGCATTTTGTTTGTCGCTTGCATTGGGCAAAGTTTTTCTTTTTTAGGGTTCCAAAGTCAACAAGGAACCCTTATAGTTTCGCCATGTCTGTCCTTCTATTAACGGTTTAGCTCAGATACTAGTATTTTATTTGTGCTATTAGTACTTCTTCTTTTCGAGTCGACGGCAAACTCAGATAGTCCCATCCCAAAACCGAGCCACGCAAATTGCCTTGTCAGTGGCCTATTAGTATACTAGAAAGCGATAATTAGGCATTGGGTAAATATTATAATTACGCCATCAAAGTGGTACAATAAAAATCTTGAATATTTTTTTTTAGAGTACCTTCCATACATGTACAAAAAAATCCCACTCCTCGGTGATTTTTTTTGTTCACGTATCCAATCATGTGTGGTATTGTTGAATAGGTCTTATAAAACTACTGCGGGTTTGCCAAAACTATTTTTAAGATTCAGTGAGCCGTTTGCGAAATATTAAATATTAAAGTGCTAATTTTGTAAGAGTCAAGTGTCTACTGCTATTTCAGGATATCTGAAAAAAATGTACAGTAGGATATATGTATAATCAATGATTTAAAAGGATAACTATCACGGCTAAGTAGGCTTTCTTAGTTTAGAAGTAATAGTTGACCAACTTAAGATGTGCAGTTGGATTTGTAAAAATTTCATAGATTTTCCATACAAAATGTTCAATTACCAACTGCAAAAATATTTTTGTTTTTAGAAATAAGCATTAATATTAAGACTACGGAACCCTACTGTGCACGAGTCCGACTCGCACTTAGCTGGTTATATTTTTAATTATTTCAAGTCCTTTACTTTATTATCTGTTGAAATCATTTCGCCTGGTCGTAAAGTATGATGAAGCGTAATTTATTACTAAGTAAGAACTATAAACGTCTGCGAAGAAACTCGAAGGTTGTGATTGAAGTCAACCCGCACTGGGCCCGCGTGGTCGACTAAGGCACGATCGCCCTAATTCTGATATGATGAAGAACAATACACAATTATTTTTGTTAATTTGAAAAGAAATAAAGTATTTATCTGCTTAGTGATTGGTTCAATCCCTATGAACAATGAAATGAAAACTCAATGAGGTTACAGCTAGATCAGCGGTTCTCTAACTTTTTTGGTGACGGAACCCTTTTGGAAAGCAAAATACTTGACGGAACCCTACAATAAAACAACACGATTATACTTGGAGATTCTCGATGCAAAGCAAGGTATTACTAAACTACCATTATTCTCTAAACTTATTAAATTTAACAAGATAGAATATACTAGTACGCTTGTAAAAGTATTTGTTGATATTGTAAGCTATCTAGATTTAAGAGCACACAGCTAAATTAGAAAAATAGAAAAGAAAATGGAAAATAGTTTATTTTCATCAAAGGTATAAAGGTATACATATTGTATGGCTGAGACCTCCTTTTAGGTACGGATGTACCTGTGTCAATGGATCTCGCTCCTTCATTACTTAATCTATGGTATAATAAAGGTAAAAACAAAATATTAAGATACAAGGTGACTAACATTTAAAATTAATGGAATTAAATTAAAGTACAGAGGAAATACCTATTTAATTAAAATTAAGAGCAGTATCTCTGTCTTCTGTAGTGATTGTCTTCGTGTGTGCGTATGCGCATGTGTGTATGTGTGTGTGCGTGTGTTGTAATTGTAAAACCAGAAATAGTTAAATCAGATTATTTGCAAAAATCATTTTACAAGAAGATGTTGCTTGTAGCGCTTGTTTTATAGCAATACTAGCTTTTGCCCATACTTTTTATGACTGTCTTTGCGAGTGATGGTGCGCGAACCGCAAGCGGCTCGCGAACGTGGAGAAAAGTAGCCAATTTGTTAGTACAGGCCCTAGTCTGTCTACCTACCAAATATCAGCCGGTTACGTTCAGTAGTTTTTGCGTGAAAGAGTAACTAACATCCATACGTACATCCATACATACAAACTGTAATATTTATAATATTAGTAGGATTAGTAAGGATTAGATGCATATAATAAATATACAAAAATACTTATTAAATTAATAAGTGATGGACGACTTAAATTGAAGAAGAAAAAATATATTTTTATTTGTACCTACCTTTAAGAGTAGGTTCCTTCAAATAAGTATGCAGGGTGTCAAAAAATTGGTGTATGTCTCGTTAACTGGGTCCAAATGTTTATTTTGAGAATTTACTATGGGCTCCGTGAGGAAAGTTGTTCATTATGATAAGTAGAACTCCCAGTTAGCTGTTTCCCGCGGCTACACCCGCGTGGACAACGTTGTTATGACTTTTAGAGAGTCGGCTCGCTTGCGTAAAACAAAGTAGCCTCTGTGTTAATCCAGGTCCTAATCTGTCTACCTACCAAATTTCAGCCAGATCCGTTCAGTAGTTTTTGCGTGAAGAAGTAACAAACATACACACTCACACCCTCACAAACTTTCGCCTTTATAATATTACTGTGATGTTACTAGCCGTTGCCCGCGACTTTGTCCGCGTAGATAACTATACATGTAATTTTTAAAAAAAATATTTTAAAAAGTTTAAACGTAACCGTTAAAGGTAACCGTATTATAACGGTATTTTAGTACTAGTCATTTGAGTAACTTTTTATCAACTGTCAAGAACGAAAGTTTGTTCGCAATTATTCGCATTACTGACATAGTGACGTCATAAGTGTCATAGTCTATAACGAACTAATTAACTGTTTTTAATAAATATTAAATTAAACCTCGTTTAATATTTCAATTGAGGAAGGTTTTTTTTTGCTATTCCGAAAGAACTGCTATTTATTGAATAGTATTTTTTAATAAATTATTTATACGATAAAGTAGCCTATTCACATATGGCACACTGAGAATTGTCATTTTTGAGCGTAACCAGTTTTAGGTTTTTCGATGTTATTTTATATTTTACAGATTTTCAATTGCAGTATACCTTATTTGTGATAACGTAACCAAAGTATATACTTATATTAGTACTAACATACAGTATGGACACTCCCTGCCGCTCTCTAGATTGCGACCTCACCCCCTCGTCACCCATATTGATACAGATTGGTTACAGTTTGGTTGTCGAACGTATAGGATTTCGCCGTGATTTGGTTGGCTCCGTCATTCCTTTTTTTGAGATGTCATTTCTGGCCCGTTATATGAAGTGTCCAGAGTGTGACGTAACTATATTATGTAATGCAAGTTCTTTAAGTCATGTTTTAACAAGCGTAAGTAGTACACGACAAAAATATCTTCACACCCACGCTCTTCACTACTCAGATCGATGTTTTCAATTTTCTTCTTAGTTCTAGACACACTATCACGCTCGAATAAACAGCTCCTCGTCTGCTATGCAGATAATAATGTCGGAAACGTGAATGAATCTATTTCATAACAGATACATAGTATTATTATGTTCATAGATAGCTTCGTGAGGAGCTCCTAAGGCCTTGGAGACGGTATGATGAAGAACCTCCAAGGTAGACTGTATTGTATAGGTTGCATCGGAGACATCGACCTCTAAAATATGTATGTGACATCAATGATTGGAGATAATGAAGGTTCCCAAATAAAAGAGTCTTCCATGCAAACAAATATTTCCTATTTCTCGAAAATGAACTGACCGGTTGTAATGAAACTTATAAATATAAGTACGAAATGGTAGTAAGTGTACGATTTAGATTTTCGGAACACTCGTTTCAAAAGATATATGCGCATTTTCAAATTACTATGAAAAACTTAAAATCTCAATCATGATCATCTTCATCATCTTCATAATATCAGCTGAAAGATGTCGACTGCTGGACACATGCCTCCCCAAAGGATTTCTACGACGTTCGGACCTGCGCTCCCCGCATTCAACGGCTTCCCACATCCTTCACCAGGTCGTCGGTCTCGGTGGGTCCGAGCACAGATGAGATACTAGTTACTTCGTAAGTCCGAGTCTCTTCATGCCCAAAACGCATAAAAAATTTAAGGCCGAAACGCAGCTTTTCAACTACACCATACATAGCTCGCATGTTTACATAATGAAAGACAAACTACGTATTTTTTTAACAACTACCCTCTGATCTCAACCGCAGTGGCCACCAGAAAGTCCGTAAAGGTACCGCCCTCGCACCTCCCAGAAGGCCAGGCCGCGTGCCTGTGCAACTCACCTGTGGCCAATTCACGTATTTTGTCGAAATACGGGACAAATACGGGACATGTTAAAATACGGGACGGGATGGTCAAACACTGTGACAGTACTTTATTAACAGGATGAATATCAACCCTAGTCATATGACATAAGAATATATATGTGTACTAGCTTTTGCCCGCGGCTTCGCCCGCGTGAAAATCGTTTTTATTACTGTCTTTGAGGGTGAGTGGTGTTCGAGCCGCAAGTGGCTCGCGAGCGTGGACATTAGTTTTCTCCAGAGCCCTATACCAGATCGGTCTATTTTGATTAGCAGTCTTTGTCATTTCCCACTCCCTCAACCATCTCTGTGCAAAAAAATCCATTGTTCCATTGCGATGTTAAAGAAATTAAACAAAAGAACACTATTTTTTCAATTCCCACAAGAACTACATCGAACTATGCTATTGTCATGCGATAAAAAGTAGCCTCTGTCCTTCTCCGTGACACAGGCTATCTGCATGCCAAATTTCATCAAGATTGGGCAAGGTGTTGAAGCGTGAAACGGTAACAAACGAACAAACAAACACTTTTTCACATTTATAATATTAGTGAGGATAAGGGGTATATCAACATCGTGAGGAAACCTGCACACGCCTGCGAAGAAACTCGAAGGTTGTGTGTGAAGTCGACCAACCCGCACTGGGCCCGCGTGGTCGTCTAAGGCCTAATCGCCCTGATTCAGGGTAGGCTCGAGCCCCTCGGTGGGGACGTATATGAGCTGTAATGATGAAGGGGTATATTGCACTAACATAGACATATTATGATCCTAGATGTAGCCCAATGATCATTTTTGACAGCGTACTGTCAAATATGATCCTACAAAAGCGGCAAGATCTAGGATCAGATATGTCGATTATACAAGGTGAGTTTTTTTAAGGGTCAGTATGAGGAAATTCGAAAATAGAACAGATAAAGATAAACTCTCTTAGGAAAAGTGATCTCAATTTTAGAGAAAAAGATATGGCGTTTTAAAAAATAAAAAAAATCTTGTGAGGTACAGAGATATGGCTTTTTATAAAAATCATTTTTTTTGTTATTTCGATTCTACATCACTTTGCAAACCAAAAATTGTATGGAGACCATAGGTCTAAAGTTGCTAGAAGTTGTTGAAATTACTTGAAATTAACATTTTATTAAAGATACATTTTATTATCCAATTGATATGATGGTTAATTGAAATGAAACAAAACTAAAAATGGACAATACATCCTTGTCGATACGGTTTGTATTTATACTTTTTAAGTATCCCCATTCCAGTCCGCTGTGCAATAGTCATTTCTGTAATGATATCTCTTGAAGAAACATGCGGAAAACTCTCGACAAAACACAAAACATTTATTTCGACATCTCGAGTGATGATGTAGGAATGTTTTTTTGTGAGGCTCCGTGAAGCTTCCGTACCTCAGTAAATTATTTAACATTGTGGTCAAAGTATGGTGACTTGGCGTTTGTTTCAGGGGGAATTCATTACGATACCAGTCAATTGCTAATGTTTGGTTCCTGTTACTTAAATGAATACCCTCTCAATAAATCCATTTTTTCGGAATTTTACAACGATTGAGGCATTTTACCTATTTAGATCACCATTGAATTTACAAAACTACTAATTAATTGACTAAATTATTCATTTAATGAATGACAGAAACACATAACTTGTTTTTTTTAAGTCTGAACGTTTCTTCTTTTTTTTCTTTTTTTCCTTTTTGTCACAAAAATACCATAGCAACAAATAAAACATATGTGTCAGTTGGGAAAAAGTCGTTTCTCTATAAGCTTCTAAAATAATATCCAAAACATCGTGGCGACCGTGGTAACTTCCTGAAGCTGCATTCTACATTAAAACATTACAATGGATTGTTTGAAGCGTAAACGTACTCAACTCCGTCGCGAATTCACAAAATTGGAAAATAAATTTTTGTCCGCATTTGACAGCGCCGATGAAGACATAGAACCTATCTTTACGACCCTAAATGGAGTCGCAATAGCCTTGTTCGATGTAGAAGCGAAATTAACGGACGCGTTTTGCGAATCGAAAGATTTCGATGAAGCTGCCTTCGAAGAGGATCAGGACAAGGCTTTGGAGTACAAGTTACGATGGGACGTGATTAGTACCAAGTACAAATCTCTCAAGCCGACACCTATCGTTTCAACTTCAAGATGTAACAGCCAAGTTTCATTGAAATCGGATGCTTCGGTCGACGTTAACACAGTGCGCTCAAATCGACATGTGAACACTAAGAACGTGAAGATGCCCAAGCTCGAGTTGGCCAAGTTTGATGGAGATGTCAAAAACTGGATACAGTTTTGGGGCCAGTTCAGCAAGATTCACGAGGACGCCGGTACTGACGCCATAGATAAATTTCAATATCTTATACAGTCGACTACAGAGAATAGCCCTGCTCGTCAACTTGTTATAAGCTACCCACCGAGTGCAGCCAACTATCCAAAAGCTATTGATGCTCTCAAGGCTCGCTTTGCCCGGGATGACATGTTGATAGAAACATATGTGCGAGGCCTACTCAGTTTGATTTGGTCACAGTTGAAAGGTGATACTTCGTGCAATTTATCACGCCTCTACGACAACCTACAAACGCATCTTCAAGCTTTGGAAACACTGAATGTTACTACAGATAAGTTTGCCTCTATTCTATATCCGATGATAGAAAGTGCGCTACCCGAAGACATACTTAGATCATGGAATCGCATTCGGTCAAAACGCGAGTTTCCCCGTGAAGAGGTAGATGATGAACTTAGCAGACTCATGTCCTTCCTCAGATCAGAAGTAGAATCAGAGGAACTCATAAATATGGCTCGGCAAGGGTTTTCGCAATCTGACTCAACTAATATTCCTTCCGTTTCGCAGCCAACCGCCTGTTTTGTCTCGGAAACTAAAAAAGAAGTTCATGCTTCTTGTTCAAATGCTGGAACTAATCCAATATTATGTTTGTGGTGCGACAAAGAAACTCATACAAGCACTGAATGCCACAAAGCGTCGAGAATGTCGCCAAAAGAACGAATCGAATTCGTAAAATCCAAGAAAGCATGCCTAATTTGTTTAAAACAGTCGCACATTACAAAAAGATGCAGATATTTTCCAAAATGTTTGTTTTGTAAGAAACGTCACGTCACCCTTATGTGTCAAACTCTGCCAGAGAGAAAGGATTCGTCAGAACCCGAAAGAAGATCGAATAATTTACTATGTCAACTCAAATCGACTACCTTGTTGCAAACTTTAGCGATAAAACTCATTTCGGACAACAAGGAGATTTTTGTAAGAGTACTTATCGATTCTGGGGCTCAACGTTCGTACATCAAAAAAGATTTAGCTAGACAACTAGGTTTAAAGCCCGTTCGTGTGGAGAAACTTACGCACTGCTTATTTGGTGGCATCGAAACTTGTACTGAAAATCATTCGGTCTACGATGTCTGTCTAAAAAGCCTGTGTAATGACTTTTCTTTACAAATTTCTGTTTTAGGACAAGAAAATATTTGCGGTATTTTGCCTAAAGTTAGGTCTGATGTTTTGATTGAGCAACTACGACAGAAGGGTATAATTTTGACGGAATCGACGGCAACTCCTGACGATGTGACTCTTCTTATTGGTGCTGACTTCTCAGGTATGAAAATGACTGGTAATTTTTTACAACTCGACAGTCAATTAACCGCAGTTCAGACTAAAATGGGCTGGACGATTCAAGGTCCTGTCACGACTGGTGTCTATACGACGTCGATGATGACGAACCTTCACAGCTCTTTTAGACCAGAAATATCGGACTTGTGGGATTTAGAAATTCTGGGTATCCGGGACCCCAGTGAACAAGTTTCAAAGCAGTCTCGAGACAAGGAAGTATTACAACGTTTCAATGAAACTATCTCTGTAAATGAAGAGACCAGGTACGAGGTTTGTCTCGCATGGCGCGAAAATATTCTCAGACCTGAGCCCAACTACGAGGTAGCTAGGAAACGACTTCTGTCGACTACGAAGCGACTAGAATCCTTAGGTAGGGCAGGTGCATACGATGCTGCTTTTAAAGAATGGTTGGCACTAGGAATAATTGAAGAAGCCCCATGTCAAGATTCAAAAACTGGGCATTTCATGCCACATGACGCCGTAATAAAGGATTCGAGTGCAACAACTAAGATTAGACCCGTTTTTGACGCCTCTGCGAAAGACATTAATGGTGTCTCGTTAAATAGCTGTCTTGAGAAAAGCGCTAATCTGATCGAATTAATACCGAACCTCCTCATTGACTTTAGGAAGGAGGCCATCGGTGTCAGCCACATGCTAAATTCTGTGGACTGGAACACTGTTGTTGCATTTTCCAATATGAGGAAAATCAGATGGAATTTCTTGCCTCCCAGCGCTCCTTGGTGGGGAGGGTTCTACGAGAGACTTATTGGTGTTGTCAAGCAGATGTTAGTAAGAGTTCTGGGTCGTGCATCGCTTACACTGACCGAATTTTATACTGTTCTATGCGATTGTGAAGCAACTATGAACAATAGACCTCTTACTTACTTCGCTAACAATACCGATGAGCTAAGGCCTCTCACCCCCTCGTACTTTATTCAGCCTCTCAGGGGCAATGATGTCGGGGATATAGATGAGGTCGATAATACGTCCCTGAATGTGCGAGCCAAGTACTGCCAGACATTGAGGGATAATTTTAGACAACGCTTCCGCAGTGAATACATTAGTCACCTCATACAGAAAGGTTCCAAGTGGAACAACTCACAATCACTGAAGGTCGGTGACGTGGTGCTCATTGAGTCCGACTGCAAACGTTTGTTGTGGCCACTAGGTATCGTTGAAGAAACATACATTGGTCGTGATGGACATGATCGTGTTGCGAAAGTTCGTACAGCTTCCGGCCATAAAGTGCGACCATTTCAGAGGCTGTATCCTCTCGAGCTTCATCAAGCACCCAAGGACGTTGAGGGATTAGTACCACTTACTTCGACTCAGACTCAGAAAGACACTAGCGTGGGAGCCTCAAACACTGACGTAATTGGACAACCGACTGTGACTCGTTTTGGACGTTTGTCTAGGCCACCCGCACGGTTTAATTTTATGTAATTTTGTATGTTCTATTTACCCTTTATGTATGATCTTTGGACCTTCCGGTCCTCCCTGGCCGGGAGTGTCACAAAAATACCATAGCAACAAATAAAACATATGTGTCAGTTGGGAAAAAGTCGTTTCTCTATAAGCTTCTAAAATAATATCCAAAACACTTTTTATTTGAAAATCGGCCAGTAAGTTTAATTTCCACATAACTTATAAAAAAAACTAAAACGTTAATTTCAACAACTTCCAGCAACTTTAGACCTGTGATATCCATACAATTTTTGGTTTATATAGTGATATAAGACAGAAATAACAATTTTTTTTTTTAAAAAGCCATATCTCCGAACATATTGTTTTTTTATTTTTTAAAACGCCATTTTATTTTCTCTGAAATTGAGATCACAATTACTGATAGCGTTTTTTTCTATCTCTTCTAGTTTAGAATTTCCCCATACTGACCCTTAAAAAAACTCTGCTTGTGATATATCTATCATACATAATGAATGTAGTATACTGCTAACATATATTATGCAGACTTCTGATTTTAAAAGGTGCGAAGCACACATTGAACTAAGAACCAAGATTACAAGCACAATATTTGCAGGCGGCGAGTGCGGGTAGCAGATAAAAATATTCTATTTATTACCGCGGGAGTACATTCAAAACGCGTCACGCGTTGACATCCGACGTAAGGGCTCTGGCGTCTCCGGATTGGGGCTCAGGGTTGGCAATAGGCGATCTATTATTATTAAACAAGATGTTTTAATCACGCATAGAACAACTGTCAATAGTCTCTATATAAGTGATTGCAGTGACAAATGAACGTGTTATCTATCTGTCTATCTATCTTTCCCCCAAAGAACCCATAATGAATTTGTAAAAAAAATATGGACTGCACATAAAAATCTCTTATCTGGTCATTTGTATGAAAAGTGCCAACATGGGTTATTCAGTTCTTTGGTTTTTAAAGAAAATTGACAGGTTTGTATCAAATATGCTGCCCAGAAGTTAAAGTACTTCCAGTGACTTCCATGTATTTATTTATATTTGAAAATAAAAAAATCATTTCTAGACATAATAAATATAAATATTTTTTTTATTAAATTACATACGGTGATGTTTACGCTCAAGAAATGTATAAATACACATCTAGCAGATACATTACATCATCTACTTAGTAGGCTTGTTGAACAAATATCGATGTATCGATATCGATGTTTCTCACCAATCAGTGGTTCTCAACAAAAAGCTTTTTTCTAATGATTCCTCGGATAGATTTTGAAGCGCTTTGCTCTACAGACTAGTGGGCTTCTGGGAGCCCTTGACCCAACTTCAATACCAAGATTGTAAATATCCTCCTATTTAGTATTTAGCTCTGCCCCCTATTTAAATTTCTATAGAGTCTTTTTACACCGTCTATTAACAGCATACAGAGTTATTTTTTAATCTTTAGACATAGTTTCGCTGACCGAGAACAGGAACAGATGGCGCAACACAATACGATAGATGGTTTTTTAGGAAAGTCTATTTCAAAAAATGCAAAAATGTGGTATTCGTGACCTTATGTCATGAGGATAACAAACGACGACGCAAGGAGGATGAAAAAAACTTAAACTATGGCTTCGCTAATGAAATTGATTTTTTTTTACCAGTAATTCTACTTTAGGAGTCTAAATAGAAACGTGAGAAGTTTCGGGTAGGTATGAGTACCTACCTTTCAAATTGATCAGCTAGTTAGGTAGGTGCAATAACATGATTCCTTCTAAAATTGCCGTTTTTGTTTTAGTTTAAGAGCACTGTTCTTGTCTGTGGAGTAATCGTCAATTCTTACTATCCTTAGCCATTACATTGAAAAAGCTCTAGTTTAATTAATTTTGACTAGAGAGACCTAAGTGGTTCCTAAATGGCGCGCCGCGGTACTCTAGGGCGTCGTGGACAGAGATCAGGGGCGGACGAGCTACTATTGACGGGGTTCGCAAAATAGTTTACAGGAGACACCAGGTGTTGTCTGTATGGAGATTTATAACAAATTTTTCACAAAAACCAAAAATTTTCGCGCTCGCATCGTTTACGTTTATTTTCAATAGTGTTGTGTTTTGTGTTATAATTATAAACTCCATAAGTTCACATAAACTTTATTTTCTGTTTTTTATGGCACTGTAGCTCCAAAACGGTTGAAACAACGTTGAAGTGTTAAACTTTGTTAAAGAATAAACGCTTTATGGCTTACGGGAAGCCCTGAAAATTTACCAATATTAAAAGTGTGCTACGAAGATAAAAAGTTTGGGAACCCCTACTTTAGAGCATTGAGATTTAGGAACTCACTTTTTAAACTTAGAATGAGAACTTACTGATAAAGTTTTTAGAGCCTAAAATAGGTTAGTTTCGATAATACTACCTCAATAGTTGATCTGGGATAAATAAATATCTCACCGAAGGAAATCCTTAATGTGCTGTATGTCCTTTTTTAATAGGGATGACGAATATGTCAAAAACGACATTTTCTTCTAAAAAATGTTAAAAATACCTAGGCGTGACGTCATAGTTTAGCAGCGTCATATATGTTCTCATTTTGTGATTTTGGTGAATTAAAAATCGAAGACTTGATGGAAAACAAAACGAGTAAGGTTTTCCGAAGTTTAAGTAGGAGGACAATTTAGTGATCAAGGGTTCATAATTTATTTTTGATGCTGTCGTCATCCCTATTGTGGCAGCCCTACATCAGTTCGCGGGATCACGCGCCCGCCCTTGTCAATATAGGTACAAAAGTCAATAGGCGCGAGTGCGAATAATTTTTCACATATCCCCATTACTTGTCGACTAGCTGTGGTATCGGGGTATCAGCTTTTCCATGGGATATGTCAACAGGATATAGCAGCTCTTTATGCAGATTAGATAGATTTGAAACGCAATATTGGATTTTAAAGTTGAGGGTGTTGAAATGTGATGCGACATAAGGTATTACTCTTAAAATTGGATTTATACACGGCTGGTTTGGACCTTCCACCATGAATACACATTGGCTTCTATACAAATGAAACTAAACAAATTTCTCAAAGAAATGCATGGTCCATTCGCATTTTTTTTGGCATTTTTGTACTAATTTGATCCGCGATTGGGAAAATTTGTATGGGATATTTTTTGAGAATTGAATGAATCAAAGAACAGATACGTACACTTCATTGCACAACATAAAAGAAACAACAAATGTACAGCCACGCTGTGCACACTATTTTGCGAAGCCTAGAATGTCATGCGTAGTATTTAAGTACATACACACTCTATACATAGACAAAAAAATCTGTACATTGAAGACAATGGAAGAGAAAACTAATAAGGCGACTTAAAATGAGTAACTGAACATGTTAAAATAGTATCGGACACCAATGGATTGTTACCAATGCCAGTCTCTGTGTGAAATTCATCAAATTTCATGAAGATTGGTCAAGTTGTTGAAGCGTGAAAAGGTAACAAATAAAAAAACACATTTTCACATTTTTATATTAGTAAGGATTGGTAAGCCCTTGGCATCATCTCACTAAGTAAGTGACGATGATGCTTAAGATGGAAGCGGGCTTACCAAGATTCCGCAAAAATAGGGAACTGATTATCTTATTTTCAATCTGGAACACATCAATGCTGCTAACATTAATGTTTGGCGGCAAGACTTAAATAAGATGGTGGTAGCGAGTCAGGCGGACTTACAAAGTTAGGCTCCGCCGGGAATCGAACCCGAGACCTCCTGGTGTGAAACGAATGGACTAACCATTATGCCACGGAAGCGGTTAAAATGAACTGCATCGATGCGGGCAGCGCAGGACCAGTCATTGTGGAATTCCTATGGGGAGGCCTTTGTCCAGCAGTGGATGTCTTTGCTGCTCTCATTATCCATGATGTAGATAATGATGACCTGCTTGACTGTGATGATGATGTTTTTAGTTAGGAAGTTAGTTAGATAGAGCCAGAAAAAACCGGTCAAGTGCTAGTCGAACTTGCACACGAAGGGTTCCGTACCATCGTACTAGAAGAAGTTTTCTTGTATGGAAGACCCCCTTTTAAAGGAGTTGGCTTGGCCACTGCCCCAAGCATGAATGAAAATTATGAATTATCATATATAGAAACTTCTCACCAACACATAGTATTCAAATATTCATTGCTTAATTACTATGTACTTATTAATCTCATAGAACTTTCAGGAAACAATTAAAAAATTACATGTTTTTTTTGTTTCTTTTGTTTGAGCACGTATTATTAGGAAATCTAGTTTTTTTTTTCAGGATTTTGAAATACTGAAAATTACGCTGAAAGTTTTTTCATGCGGACTACTGATATTTAGCTATTCAGCGTCACATCTTCGTAGGTACAGTGTTTATACATTGCTGGGGCAGTCGCCCATACTTCATCAAGCCATGTCATTTCATTTTAACAGCTTCCGTGGCGTAATGGTTAGTCTATTCGCTTCACACCAGGAGGTCGCGGGTTCGATTCCCGGTGGGGTCAACTTGTAAGACTCGGTTTGGTTGGTGGTAGGGCATTTTCTAAAGCCCGCCTGGCTAGCTACCACCGTCTTATCTAAGTCTTGCCGCCAAACATCAGTGTTAACAACATTCATGTGTTCCGGCTTGAAGATAAGATAGCCAGTTCTCCATTGCGTTGGAGAATCTCGGTAAGCCCGCTTCCATATTCGGCATCATCGTCACTTACCATCAGGTGAGATGATGCCAAGGGCTTACCAATTATGAATAAAAAAAATTAATATTTGTTCTAGCTGCAATAGAAATTTACACTCTGTGAAATACATCCCGCTGACAGACAGATAGACGGACTGCGGAAGCTGAGTTATAGGGTTCATTAGGTTATGCTTTGAATGAACGGAACCCTAAAAATGAAATTATAACCAACACTGGAGAAACCTATTCACTGTAAAAGTATCATTCATTCCATGCTGTGGTCAGAGCTGGCTAAGCCGGCCGCAAAGTCAAAAGGCTTTGACATCAAAGCGTTGGGAAATGGCAGCACTGAGAGAATGCAAAATAAACTAGCAACACTAAGGCAAGAGTGCAAAATAAATGCGGAGCCTCCGCATTACATAGCCACTGAATCAAAGCGGAGACAGGGCGTGAAGAGATGAAAACTGGAAAAATAACAACGTTACCTACGTGCAAAGTTGTAGAACAAATGTGAAACTGGGCTTTTCTAAAAAGGATTAGATATAAATTGAGAATCTGCAACACATCTAAATACATAAAAATCAATGCCACTTTTCGTTGTAATTTTATAACTCAAGAACTGCTGGACCGATTTCGCTAATTCTTTTTTGTCGAGTTCGTCATTGTTAGGAGAAGGTTCTTAAGTAGGGTAGGGTAGGGTAGAGTAGTTTAGTGTAGTGTAGTGTAGTGTAGGGTAGGGTAGGGTAGTGTAGGGTAGGGTAGGGTAGGGTAGGGTAGTGTAGGGTAGGCTAGTGTAGGATAGGGTAGGGCTGTGTAGTGTAGGTTAGGGTAGGATAGGGTAGGTTAGGGTAGGATAGGGTAGGGTAGTGTAGGGTAGGGTAGTGTAGGGTAGGGTAGGGTAGGGTAGGGTAGGGCAGTGTAGTGTAGTGTAAGGCGGAACGTAGTTCGCCGGGACAGCTAGTTGCATATACATTACCTTATAGGCTAATCTTTATTTTAATCGTTGGTAACTTCAGAACTAAAGAGCGTCCGTGGCGTAACGGCTAGGACCGCCGCCTCCTGTCCGGGAGGTCGTGCTTCGAATCCTGCCACGTACCAATGTGTTTTAGACTTTAGATTTCTTATGTACGTTTATCCGACGCTCTTACGGTGACGGAAAACATCGTGACGAAACCTGCACACGCCTGCGAAGAAACTCGAAGGTTGTGTGTGAAGATCGACTTCTCAACCCGCACTGGGCCCGTGTGTTCGACTTAGGCCCGATCATTAATTCAGGGTAGGCTCGAGCCCCTCGGTGGGGACGTATAGGAGCTGATAAGAACTTCAGAACTAGATGATTTTATGAAGTTGGTATATGATGTTTTGTAAAGTAAAATTTAAAGATGCTTTCTTAGTACGTAAAATAAGAGCTTGTATGTAACTTGCACTGTTCGTACCTATATAAGTTGTCCGCTTCAAAATTGGTAAGTTAAATTTGTCCCGGTTTCCAAATGAGCTGAAATTTTGCAAACACGTTTAAATTGAATGACAATGTCGGTTAGCTAAGTGAAGCTATTCTAAATCCAATATGGCGGACTCCCAAAGATGACGGACCAGTTTGCTTCAAATGAAAGGGTTTGTGTTGAGAAGTATCTATTTAATATAATAAAACTGTAACGGGGCCGTGTCTGTACATGAAATATTTTTGGAAAATAATAACTGTGGTGGACATTATTAACGATACAGAGGCCAAAACAACAACTTTTGGAATTTTTGTCTGTCTGTCTGTCTGTCTGTCTGTATGTTCGCGCATCACGCAAAA
Organism: Coleophora flavipennella; assembly: GCA_947284805.1. Lineage (NCBI taxonomy): Eukaryota > Metazoa > Arthropoda > Insecta > Lepidoptera > Coleophoridae > Coleophora > Coleophora flavipennella. Next base: position 2,417,669 of record OX369276.1, read on the forward strand.
ACTACCGGGCCGATTTTGATGAAATTTTGTATGGTGGTTCCTTATAGCCCGGGTTAACATATAGGATACTTTTTATCCCAGAAAATTCAAGAGTTCCCGTGGGAAAATCAAAAGTATTCATTAATAGAATGGCTCACCACGCAAATGTGGCTTGACCTATTACAATCAAATTTTACACGTTTATACCCTTATCGCGAACTAAAACTGGGACATTGTGATTCCCAAAAAAATTTGGGTTCCTACAGGAATGCAAAAAATTGTATCTTTAGAATGACTCAACGTAACAATATGAAACCTTTACATTGGGATGGGGTGTTTTTGACCATCATTGTATAGTCGGGTATTCTTTATCCCGGAAAACTAAAGAGGTCCCGTGGGAAATTATCTATCGATACTTACAATAATATCAATAGAGTACTTTTTTATATATTAGCTACACATACCAAACATTATAATCATAGTAGTAGAATGTCAATAGATGGCACTGCAGGGATAATAAAACGCGCTTAAGTTGTATTAAAACATTAAAACATTATTTCATACTTTTGAGTGGATTTCTCTTATGTATTTTTCAGCATACGCTACTTTAAACTGGAACCCTGGTACGATAGCGATGTTTCATAGGCGAACAGAGAGGTATTTTTTTACAGATTCCAATCGTGTAAAAAAATAAAAACACATAGATCGAGTTTAGCATCTTTGAACAGGAGGCACAGATATGGGAACTTTTCTGACGGCGACTATTTGCGTGTGGCAGTTGCTCTCCGACTGCAATATCAATATCTGTGAACCTCATCAATGTATTTGCGGGTCCACGGTGGAGGCAATTGGCTTTCACTCACTGAGTTGCAGTCGTGTTTGTGAAGATTCCCACGTCACCAATTCCTTAATGACCTCACTTGGAGGGCACTGGTCTCGGCGAGATGGAATTGATTCCAGACAGAATGGAATATTCCATCTTTGATGCAGCCGCCGGCCGGGCTTTAGTCGATCTGATGGCAAAAGGCCGGAGGGTTTAAACAGGTGCTATGGCAGAGAGGAACGCGTCTGCTTTGGGAAGCCACTTTTTCTGCCTCACTCCTCACCCGTACGGTACTGCTGCTCAATTTGCGGTGAGAAAGAAGCATAATAAGTACTCGGTCTTGGAGGCAAATTACTGCTTTTTCCGCTGGTCTGTGAGACAACCGGCTGCTGAACCCTAAGAGGCCTTTGCCTTCACAAAGGAGATTGGCCTTCGCCTTCGAGAGAGGAGATGTGACGTGAGGTCCTACCTGCTGCTAAGGTTGTCTATTTCCATCCAGCGCGGCAACGAGAAGTGCGTCTTGGGCTCCTTTGGAGCTGATACGAATCGAGGATTTGACCCATATTAATATTGATAGGAAATTTTATTACTAGATTGATACCTATAATGATTTGAATTAGTTTTTTGATAATATAGGTATATGTGTTATTTCATCATATCAGTTTATATACGTCCCCACCAAGGGGCTCGACCTGCCCTGAGTTAGGGCGATCTGGCCTTAGACGATCACGCGGGCCCATTGCGGTTTGATTGACTTCACACATAAGCTTCGAATTTCTTCGCAGTCGTGTGCAGGTTTCCTCACGATGTTTTTCTCACCGTAAGAGCGTCGGATAAACGTACATACCAGTATGAAATCGATATTCGTATAGATATTGGTAAGTGGCAGGTTTCTAACCACAGCCTTCCGGACAGGAGGTAGTGGCCCTAACCGTTTTGCCACCGACGCTCTATATTTTATTTAAGATTTAGAAATCCTTACTTAATATTATAAATGTGAAAATGTGTTTGTTTGTTTGTTACCTATTCACACTTCAACACCTCTACCAATCTTGATGAAATTTGGCATGCAGGTAGCCTGTACCACTGGGAATGAAATAGTCAACCTTTTATCTGTGGAAATTATCATAGCCCGATGCAGTTCCTGAGGAAACTAAAACAATACTCTTTGTTCGTTTTATTTAAAATCGTAACGAAAAAATGGATTGGTGTGATTTTTAGCACGGAGATGAGGTGGAAAATGATATAATTTAGTAATAAGTATATCCTGACATAGTTCCCGAGGGATCTGGGGACAGCAGTTTTCTACGCTCGCGCACGTCAGTGGCGTCGCAACGGAGCAACGGATTAAAGCGATTTTTTGTATAGAATTTGTTGAGGGGGTGGGAAGTGACAAAGACTGCTAATCCGAATAGCCCGATACAGTTCCTGAGGTACCTGGAGAAAACTCATGTCCACGCTTGCGAGCTGATTGCGGCTGGCGCACCACTCACCCTCAAAAAGAGTCATAAAAGCTATGACCACGTGGGCGAAGCCGCGGGCAAAAGCTAGTACAAAATAAAATTATTATAATTAATTTCATCTAAAAGCCTGTACCTAAAAGTTTTTAGGTTTTTCCTAATGAGCTTATTGTGAATACGACTGTTCTTCTTAATGAGCTTACTGTGAATACGACTGTTTTTCCTAATGAGCTTATTGTGAAAACGACTGTTTTTCCTAATGAGCTTAATGTGAATACGACTGTTTTTCCTAATGAGCTTAATGTGAATACGACTGCTTTTCCTAATGAGCTTAATGTGAATACGACTGCTTTTCCTAATGAGCTTAATGTGAATACGACTGTTTTTCAATTTGAGACGACAAGCAGTTACTTATTTTGCCCATGTGATCCTTCCTAAAATACAGTATTTTTTTCAAGAACATAAAAAACCGGCCAAGTGCGAGTCAGACTAGCACTCCGAGGGTTCCGCACCTCCACACCCCTCCCCACAACTACATAGTAATAATGACAATGACACCTATTCACATTACAAACAAAATACATCAAAGCGAGCTGCAAAAATATGCTTTTTTGTCATTCAGTTCGGACTCCTTAGCGCGAGTACGACTCACACTTGGCCTATTTTTATTATTTTTTGTTTTCCTTCAGTATTATTAGTTTAACCACGCCAAGTTTCACGCCTGTATGTATTACTTTTTTACGATGGAGCTAAATAAAAAATCCTTCTGACGACGTATATTAAACACGTTTTTAGTATGGAGACACCACCTTATTTTTTCACTTTTTCTTATTTTTAATATTTGCTGTTATGGCGGCAATAGAAATACGCATTCTATAAAAATTACAACTGTCTACCTATAACGGTTTGTGAGATACAGCCTGCTGACGGATGGACATACGGACAGACAGACAGCGGAGGCTTAACAATAAGATATTCGTTAGTCACCCGTTGGGTGTATACGTAACGCTAAAAAGAGTATGTATCACATTATGATCTAGCATAATACATACACCATGATCCTACTTATAATATTATAAATGTGAAAGTTTGTACGTATGGGCGGATGTTTGTTACTCTTTCACGCTTCAACCACAGGATGGATTGGAATGAAACTTAGCACACATATAGTTTAGGTCCTGGATTAACATATAAGCTACTTTTTATCCCAATTTCTTAATTGCTTCCCGTGGGATAGCTATTAACTCTCTCTTCTTTATTAATTTATGTCACGTCGCAATAAAGCGAAGGATTTACGACTTTACGTGCTAATTAATACTGAATATCTAATTGACTACTAATTAGCATAGCCCGAAATAGTTCCCAAGGGATCTATAGTTGACTCAGTTTCCACGCTCGACAGCACGACAGACATAAAGACTATGTTCACGCGAAAACTAACTACTGAACATATCTGGCTGAATTTGGTAGGTAGACAGTAGGGCATGCTCCCGGGAAATCTCGGTCTCGAAAATACCGGGAAATCCCGGGATTTTTTAAACAACCCGGTACCGGGTCTTCAGCGAACGAATCCCGGTTCTTTCGATATTTTCGGTACTTTAAACGTGCATATCATTTTCTCACTATCTGTCTTTCAATATACGATAAAATCAAATAAAAAACCTACTTTTTATACAATGTTATAAAGTAACACAAAGGTCATTGGGCAGCATAGTATGAAACCTATACCCACGGCCTACAGAAAAAAAATTAGGTAGGATGTTTAGATAAACGTCTCTAGTTCACGAATATATATGTCGCATTAACGTAGTTAATGGGATTCAAGCCAAAAGCTTAAAAAAGAAAAATATAATATTGAGGTTAAAACTTTCGTGTTAGCAACGTGACAGAACGTCCTTAAACGTTCTTGAGGTAAAAAAAATAGATGGAGCCTATTGCTAGTGAAAAGCAGAGTTGTACAAATCGATGGAGCCTCTTGCTAGTGAAAAGCAAAGTTGAAAAAATGGATGAAGCCTCTTGCTAGTGAAGAGCAGAGTTGAAAAAATCGAAGGAGCCTCTTGCTAGTGAGGAGCAGAGTTAAAAAAATAGATGGAGCCTCTTGCTAGTGAGGAGCAGAGTTGAAAAAATAGATGGAGCCTTTTGCTAGTAAGGACCAGAGTTGAAAAAATCGATGGAGCCTATTGCTACTGAAAAGCAGAGTTGTTCAAATCGATGGAGCCTCTTGCTAGTGAAAAGCAAAGTTAAAAAATCGATGGAGCCTCTTGCTAGTAAAGACCAGAGTTGAAAAAATCGATGGAGCCTCTTGTTAATGAAGAGCAGAGTAAAAAGAAGTGATGGAGCCTCTTGCTAGTAAAGACCAGAGTTGAAAAAATCGATGGAGCCTCTTGTTAATGAAAAGCAGAGTTAAAAAAATCGACGGAGCCTCTTGCTAGTAGAGTACGGAGTTGACAAAATAAATGGAGCCTCTTGCTAGTGAAGAGCAGAGTTGAAAAAAAAGATGGAGCCTCTTGCTAGTAAAAAGCAGAGTTGAAAAATCGATGAAGCTTCTTGTTGATGGACAGCAGAGTGAAAAAAAGCGATGGCGCCTCTTGCTAGTGAAGAGCAGAGTTTAAAAAATCGATGAAGCCTCTTGCTAGGGAGGAGCAGAAATGAAAAAATAGATGGAGCCTCTTGCTAGTGAAGACTTGAGTTGAAAAAATGGATGAAGCCTCTTGCTAGTGAAGACCAGAGTTAAAAAAATCGATGAAGCGTCTTGTTAATGAAAAGGAGAGTGAGAAAAAGCGATGGAGCCTCTTGCCAGTGAAGAGCAGAGTTGAAAAAATCTATGAAGCCTCTTGCTAGCGAAGAGCAGAGTTGAAAAAATCGATAGAGCCTCTTGCTAGTGAAGAGCAGTGTTGAAAAAATCGATGGAGCCTCTTGCTAGTGAGGAGCAGAGTTGAAAAAATAGATGGAGCCTCTTGCTAGTAAAGACCAGAGTTGAAAAAATCGATGGAGCTTATTGCTAGTGAAAAGCAGAGTTGTACAAATCGATTTTTCAACTCTGCTCTTCACTGGCAAGAGGCTCCATCGCTTTTTCTCACTCTCCTTTTCATTAACAAGACGCTTCATTGATTTTTTTAACTCTGGTCTTCACTAGCAAGAGGCTTCATCCATTTTTTCAACTCTAGTCTTCACTAGCAAGAGGCTCCATCTATTTTTTCATTTCTGCTCCTCCCTAGCAAGAGGCTTCATCGATTTTTTAAACTCTGCTCTTCACTAGCAAGAGGCGCCATCGCTTTTTTTCACTCTGCTGTCCATCAACAAGAAGCTTCATCGATTTTTTCAACTCTGCTTTTTACTAGCAAGAGGCTCCATCTTTTTTTTCAACTCTGCTCTTCACTAGCAATAGGCTCCATCGATTTTTTTATTTCTGGTCTTCACTAGCAAGAGGCTTCATCCATTTTTTCAACTCTGCTTTTCACTAGCAAGAGGCTTCATCGATTTTTTTAACTCTGGTCTTCACTAGCCAGAGGCTTCATCCATTTTTTCAACTCTGCTTTTTACTAGCAAGAGGCTCCATCTATTTTTTCAACTCTGCTCCTCCCTAGCAAGAGGCTCCATCGATTTTTTCCACTTTGCTTTTCACTAGCAAGAGGCTCCATCGATTTGTGCTTCACTAAAATTGTTTTATATTTATATATTTTTTTTACATTTTATTCCCATGGTTTAAAAAATAATAATATTTGTAATGAAATGTGGGTTAATACTTAACAATTTAAAACTAATTTGGTTTTTGTAGGATAACTTTAGTTAACCGGGTCAGATTTTGCCCAATGACCTTTACTTGCATCATTTACAGTCACACCAACATTTATTTGTAATTTAAGTTTTATTTTTAAATAATAATGTATAATTTGTAATAAGCTCAGAACATACAGGTACGCGTAGACCGATAGTTGTATTGTTTCAGGTTATTCAGTTGAGCTGATGATGGAAGACTCCTTAACTTTCATGCTGCTGAGATGATGATAGAAGTCTGTGTATATTTGAATGAAACATGCATTATGAATACTATTACTATTGGCGAGTAGGTGATTGAGTTTAACGTTATTAGATAGATAGCATTATTACTTAAAATAAAGAAAATAAAAATAAAAGTTTAAAAAACTAAAAATCGACTTCTAAACGAAATACACTCAAAAGTTATTATATTATTATACTTAAAAACACAACATTACTAACAATAACGAAATCAAAGGAGGGTACGAATTAAATTAGGGGCTTAAATTTTTTTTTGAGGTCGGTGTCAGCAATGCCATCGAATCTAAAACATTTGGAACGTAAGTAACTGTGTGCTGGCAAAGACCTCAAAAAAAATCCCTCATTTAATTCGTACCTACCTTTGATTTCGTTATGGTTGGTTAATATCGTGTATTTAAGTTTAATAATATTATTTCATACTTTTGGTTGAATTTCGTTTTGAGGTCGATTTTTAGTTTTCTAAACTTTTTATTTTTATACGAATAACGTTTGTAATTATATTATTATTTGTAACTTGGAAATATACACACGGCGCCACATCAAGCTATATAAAAACCAGTATAAACTGGCCGCGATGCCTGTGCGTTTCAAAATACGTGAGACCCGTGTATACTGGTTTATACAAAGCTTGAGATGCCACCGTGGTAGCTTGAGGTACCTCTAATTTTGTTGATTTTTAATATTTTCTAATATTTTGATCTCGAAGAAGCGTTGCAGTTTTGTTTTGCTCAATATGTTTAGTGAGATTATAGTTTATATTGGAAGGAACAAAGACTATTCTAATTCAAAATGTAACTCGAATTTAGTTCTATTTGATTATTTGTTACTATTTTGATCTCAAAACTTGTATGTTTAATGATACTGATTGTGTTTTAATGATTAATGTCAATAAAAGACACAGAATAGAAAAAAAAATAAAACAGCAACCCATTTCTAATGAGCCCATTTTCTACAGTTTACTTAATTATATGCTCACTGCATGCACTCGTGCCCTTTACACAATAAATTAATAGCAACATTTAAGCAAGTACCGAAAGTACCGAATTTCCCGGTAAATCCCGGTTCCAAGTACAGTACCGAAAATCCAGTCCCGGTTCTTGAGACGGAACCGGTACTGCATCCCCTAGTAGACAGCATAGGACCTGGATTAACATATAAGCTACTTTTTTCCACGCTTGAGCGGCTCGCGCACTGCGCACCCTCGAAGGCAGTCATAGAAACTATGTTCAAGCTAGCGAAGTCGCTGGCAAAATCTACGAGTACTTACATTAAACAGAATCAAAGTATATATATTAGTACTAACATACAGTATGGACACTCCCTGCCGCTCTCTACATTGCGACCTCACCCCCTCGTCACCCATATTGAGACAGATTGGTTACAGTTTGGTTGTCACACGTATAGGATTTCGCCGCCATTTTATTTGTTCCGTCATTCGTTTTTTGAAATGTCATTTCTGGCCCGTTGTATGAAGTGTCCAGGGTGTGACAGAATACAGCTTCAGTGTTGCACTATCACATTCATAAAGTCATTTACGTTTGTGGGGTGCGAAGCGAATGAGTATATCATCAAAAGCGCGCGCGTCTCCTCTCAAATGAATCACACCTCTGAAGTCACCTAGTCTGTTTGAAGTGAACTGTTCCAGTCTGCCAGTGGACAAATATTATTTTGCACTTCACTGAAGTGAAAAGACCTGACAGGTGAAAGGACAAGATTTGTTTGTTTGTATTTTGTATGCTCTTTAATGTAAGCTACCCAGTCGTTTGTTTTAAACAGCATAAAGTGTGTTTTTGTTGCTTTGTTTAGCAGCTTTAGTAGTACCTACCTATTGTATAAGGATTTGGAATCGGCAAAATCTATAGCAATCATTATGTAAGTGAAACTACCGGGAGCCTACGCCCTACGCTGTCCATCTGTCCATCGATTTGTACGATGTTTGAAGAGATATATCTTTTGAACCTTAATATTTGGCCGATTGTCAATTTCATGCAATTATGGGGAATTTACTTACAAAAAAAGCGGCCAAGTGCGAGTTGAACTCGCGCACTAAGGCTTCCGTACCAAAAATATTTTTTTTTTATCTGCAACGCCATCTATAGGTATAAAAGGGAACTAATTGCTGTTGTCGTATTACTACGTAAATTAACCGTATAGAAAATACTACTACTTCCTATTAGTCTCTAAACAGTCAGACTTTGGTAGTTTTTATTTTTCCTCTAAGAACGGAAGGATTTCAGATTTTCTTATAGAATTTCCTAGAATATTTGCATTTAATTAGGCCTAGTAGTTTTGGAGATAAGGAGGGGGGGGGGGGGGGGGGAGAATGGACCATTTTCATCTATTTTCTTAGTAACTTCAAATCCATTAATTTAATTTTAAAATTATAAAAAAAATATATTTGAGATTCTCACAACAAGCTTTTTCATTTGGTATATCACACGATATCAGTAGTTTGCAAAACTTTTTTTTACATTTTCTAATTAACCCCTAAAAGTAGCCCCCATGTTTAACATTAATTGTTGTATCATGATTTACATGTTAGATATGTATAATTATAGTATTTTTTTTCAATATTGTAGCATTTACTTTTATTTAATTTTATCCACTCTCTGGGTTGCCTGGAAGAAATTGCTTTAAGCAATAAGACCGCCTACATTGTACTATTCTCTATATATTTTTTTGTTATTGTACAATAAAGCATATTTGATTGATTGATTATTTTATTAACGTTATACATCCGTCTTTGGGTCAAAACAATTATTTCAAATACAAAATTTTAACTCAATCAATCTAACTGTTTCGGAGCAAATCAGCTGTGGCAGACAGATGGATAGACAGACACACGAGTGATGCTATAAGGGTTTCGTTTTTTCCTTTTGAGATACGTTACACTAAAAACGAGCGAGCCTTACAGTAGTCGCATATGATGTGTAACAAGCTTTCGAATAAAAAAGTATCATCAAAATCGGTTCACCCAGTCTAAAGTTCTGAGGTAACAAACATAAAAAAAAACATACAGTCGAATTGAGAACCTCCTCCTTTTTGGAAATCGCTTGAAAATATACAAAAAGTGAAAAATTAATGGGGTTGGCATACAAGAAACGTGTTTATATGGTTTTTTGTTTTTACTTTTTACTCTATCGTAAAAACGGTATAAGACACAAGTGTGAAACTTGGTGTGATTGTAGTAGATTGGCCTTACAGGACAGTAAAACAACAAATAATAAAAGCCCGCCTAGTGTGAATCCGAGTAGAGTAAAAAAAAAACGAGACCTACAGTACTCGCATATGAAGTGTAACATGTGACAAAATACTTATGAAATTAATTAATTATCGGGTCGTACATTCACGGGCCGACCCTTCGAATAGTAGTATGTCATCTTTGCCTTTGCCATCACACTAGGCGGCATGGCTATGACAATCTTAGTTTTCGAGAACTAAAAAACGTTCGCATTTCCTGTTACACATTTCCGTCCCATTTCACGAAATCACTCTCACAAATTGCTGTGCGCGAGTCCGACCCGCACTTGGTCAGATCGAATAGCGCGCGCTTTCGCGACTTCCTGTTACACATTTCCGTCCCATGTTACACATTTTCGTTCCCAAAGATGTTACACATCAAAAATCTGTCGGTCGCGTTGTTGTCTTTTGTTTGAAATGAATAGGTATCACTGAGTTGTACTTGTGTAAAGAGGTGTGGTGGTGCGGAACCCTCGGAGCGTAAGTCGCACTCGCGTTTGTCCGGTAGTATACGTTTTTTTAATTCACGATTGGTAAGCCCTTGGCATCATCTCACCTGATGGTAAGTGTCAATGATGCCTAAGACGAAAGCGGGCTTACCATGACTCCCCGACGCAATGGGGAACTGGCTATCTTATCTTCAATTGATATATTCCGACTTGAAGATAAGATAGCCAGTTCCCCATTGCGTTGGGGAATCTGGGTATGCCCACTTCCATCTTCGGCATCATCATCACTTACCATCAGGTGAGATGATGCCAAGGGCTTACCGATTTTGAATAAAAAAAAAACCGAGTCTCACAAAGTTAAACTCCACCGGGAAAAGCACCCACGACCTCCTGATGTGAAGCTAATGGACTTACCGTTGCGCGACGGAGGTGGTTACAATTTTTTACATGTTATCAGCTCATTAATTAAGAGCCTTTTAAAGGTTTGTTTAGAGTCAAAGTATGTAAAGTGCTCAGAATACAGAAAAAACCAGAATGCGCGTTAAGTCAGAATAGTATGACGCGCGCTGAAGCCAAAATCTCCACGAATACCCTCCTTCCCTTGGCTGTGATGTTGCTATATTAGGTCGGATTTTAATACTTTTTGAATTAGGTAAGTTATGATGAACCACTGCTTGTTTACTCACAAAAATAAATCACCTGCATGCAGGATTTAGAAGGAACAAAACGTCAAAACTACACCGATTTAGAGTAGTTTCATACAAGCACAATTTGCCTCATTTTTATCGCCGTACGCGTGTTCTGGTTTTTTCTGTATTCTGAGGTAAAGTGTTGTCTATAATCTGTGCAAACAAATTGTAATATGTTAAACGAGTTCACTCTGTCTTGTGAAATCTGAGCAGATAACACTTCAGATAATTTGTTTGTTATTTGATAATGAGACAGAACTGAAGATTATCAGCCGGTGAAATATACACAGATTACTGTAACTTAAGGTGATTATCTCTACATCTCTGAAATCAGAGTTATAAGGTTTATTTTTAGGGTTCTATACACCCAACGGGTGACCAACGGGACCCTGTTGCTAAGCCTCCGCTGTCTGTCCATCATTTCACAGAATGTGTATTTCTGATGCCGTTATAACAACAAATACAAAAAAAAAACAAGGTTGACTGGAGTCACGAGACATCTCCCATCGGACGTCACTCTCGACCTACCCGCGCACCCGGCTGAATTGCTGCATCCGTCGCTGCGGAGAGGGATCGATGTGTCATTCGATGAGTCGGCTCCTGACGAACCGTGTGGCAACCAGTACAACATATTCACAGATGGTAGCAAATCCGATGACAAATTCATACAAATACGTGTTTTTATGGTCTTTAGAAGTATTTTTGATTAAGGTTTATCGAAAAAACGGTAATACATACAAGCGTGAAACTTGGTGTGATTATAGTACTAATACTAACGTAAAAAAAATATATGGCCAAGTGAGAGTCGTACTCGCGCTAAGGATTCCGAACTGAATGACAAAAAAGTATATTTTTGTTGCTCGCATTGATGTCTTTTGTTTGTAATGTGAATAGGTATCATTGTCATTATACTATATAATTGTGTACGGAATCCTCTGAGTGCTAGCCCGATTCGCACTTGGCCGGTTTTCTACACCCCAGTTACTCGGCAAATGAGAGTTAGGTTGAAAATCAAAGTATTTAAAGTTAAATGCATAGATCACAGGAAAATCTGTGAGAAAATCTAAAGGTCGTTCTTACAGAAAAAATGAAATTTTCAAAGTCCGATTGTTTAGAAACTAGCGACACCTAGTGGGATCTAGTAGTATCTTCTGCATAGTTAATTTACGTAGTATTGCGACAACAGCAATAAGTTCCCTTTTACCTTTATCTATAGATGGCGATGTAGATGAAAATTTGTTTTTTGGTACGGAAGCCTTAGTGCGCGAGCTCGACTCGCATTTGGGCGGTTTTTTTTAATTTTTAAGTTGATCTAATGATGAACTTTGGAGGTGGAATCATTCCTAGGATCGTCTTTTATTTTCAATAGATTCGTAGGAAATACTGTGATCGCCTTTTTAGGGTTCCGTACCCAAAGGGTAAAAACGGGACCCTATTCCCACAGTCTAAGAATCCATACAGTCGTCCAACGTCTCTAGACAGGGCAATCGTGCGGGGGTTGAGGGGAGGCTACGGCCCACTAGACCATAGTCGCCGTTTGTAGGATGCGGTGGGCCCATTCAAAGGGTCGTCACGTCGCATTTTTACTATAAACCAATCATGCACAGCTCATTTTCATTTTTTTTTGGTTCATAATAACAAAAATTCGGACAATATTAAAACATTTTGTAACAATTAATTCAATTCAGTTATTTATTTTCAGACAACAGTATTAATGCATGTCCGTATTAGTTTTACTATCAATACTAATATATTATTATTTTTTTTATTAAAAATTTGAGTGCGTTTGGCTGCACCTCACCTGATGGTAAGTGCCGATGCAGCCGAGGATGTAACACGCAAGCTTAAATAGTGCCTATTCACTCTCGTCTTGAAGATTCCTAAATTATACGAATCGGGGAATACAGACGCCGGAAGGGAATTCCACTCCTTGGCCGTTACATATTATATTTCAGCAATATCGATACTTTTTCGAATTAAAATTGGAGTGCGTTTGACGACATCTTAGCTGATGGTAAGTGACGATGTAGTCGAGTATGGTACTCGTACACGCAAACTCAAATAATGTTTATTTACTCTCGCCTTGAAGATCCTGATATGGATCATTTTATGGATATTTTTGGGGTGTTTTTTACGAATATGACATAGATTCTATAATCCATTGTTAGAATTGAAAAAGGGTCCGCCGTTTTGAACTTTTTAGTTACTGGACCGATTGCTTCCAAAATCGATATATGTGGGTCCCTGAGATCCCTTATCACGAAACTGTAGTCAGTATTGATAAAAGTAGCCGCCATTTTGAACTTTTTAGTTACTTGACCGATTTTTGGTATTTATATATTTTTTAAAGTTTTAAGGGTTAAAGTAACCCTTTTAAATAATTATGGCAAAAGAGATAAGAGTCATTTATTTTGAAAAATAATTAAACATAACTATTTAAATTAAAGCGGTATAATTCATAATACAAACGGGTTTTATTTAGATTTACAATCATAAATTCTTAATGGGGTCACTATTCACCCCCGATACCTGTTACGTTACCTTCTTTAGCGATACTAGCTGAGGGTTAAGTGTACCAAAGAGGTCGAACGCATAATGTACGAAGAAGTTACTAAAATATACATTTATTTTTTGAAAAGACTACGGAACCTACGGCACTTGGCCGGTTTTTAAAATAATATTGTCATCATATCAGCTCATATACGTCCCCACCGAGGGGCTCGAATCTATCCTGTTCGGGTCTTAGTCAACCACGCGGGCCCGGTGCGGGTTGGTCGACTTCACCACACAATCGCAGCGTTTGCAGGTTTCCTCACGATGTTTTTCGTTCACCGTAAGATCGTTAGATAAACGTATATGAAATCGATATTCGTAAACACATTGGTACGTGGCAGGATTCGAACCACGACCTCCCCGACACGAGGAAGCCGCGACCCAAGCTGTTACTTACAAGCAAATATCTGCTTACCTCTCTGAAACAACTGGTAGCTTAAAAAAACGTCACTTTACAGTTTGATGCTGAATTAAAACAACCGTCCACGGAACAGTTATAATAATTTTTTTTGTTGCTCCATTTTTGCAAACACGTGTCTCAACAAGCGGCCGGCACTCGCGCTCGCAGTGTTCTCACTGTTCCGAGATATCGTGTCCATCCGTGAGCGGTGTCTATGTGTGCGTTGCTCGAGCGCACTTTGTATGTAGATTGAGTTCTGTACTTATCTATTTTGTGATGCATACCTTTTGTTATCAAGAAATAATTAAAAGTATCTAATTAAAAGAACTAATTAAAATCTTATACAGACAGGATAAGATGTTAGGTATTCTTTCGACATTCGTTAAGTGTAAAATTCTAACCCAGATTAAATAAATATACATTGACTTTGTATTGAAGATGTCAGTGTAAATTTTGTAATAACTTCTCCTTAACAGCTTAGCTTTAATATAATTAGCCCAAGTTTCAGCGTTGACAAAGATTCTGAAGCCATTATGAATTAGTTTTACAGTAAACAGAGTTAAGAATGTCCTTAACACATTCGTTGGAAAGTTTTGCCGACAATCGTTATCTTGAAATATGATTGATAATAAAATATAATTAAGGATACACGTATGAATTTGTTTTGTTATGATCTTAGCTCAGAACGACTTGCGTGGTTGGGTCGATCACGCAGGTTAACTGATCATAAGTACGATCATTATCAAGATGGGTTTGATTGTTAGTAGCATTAATATCGACTGTTTCCGTGCTTCGCAAGGCACGTTAAGCCATACCCGCCATACCGCCTGAGAAGGCTAAGGCTCCATAGCCATACCACCTAGTTACCATACAACCTAGTAACAAACCACGAGGCCGGAGACCGAGCTCCGCGTAGGGTAAATGAAGCCTGGAGCGCTCCCTGCGAGGCCGGAAGCCAAGCTCCGCATAGAGAGAAGCCAGGAGCGTTTCTCCTGTAACGTCAGGGACGTTAAAACTAGACGTTTCACGTTAAACCAACGGCAGTGTGTCCCGACACAGCCCCACCCGATTTAAAGCTACAATTAGTAAGCCTTTGGCATCATCTCACTTGATGGTAAGTGACGATGTTGCCGAAGATAAAATTGGGTTTACCAAGATTCCCAAACGCAACGGGGAACTGGCTTTCTTCAAATGCTGTTAACATTGATACTTGGCGGTGAGACTCAAAAAAGATGGTGGTAGCTAGCCAGGCAGGCTTAGGAAATGCGCTTCCACCAAACAAACGGAGTCTAACAAGGTTAAACTCTGCCGCGAATAGAACCCGCGACCTTCTGATGAGCAGCTAATGAACTCAAAAATTACGCCACGGAGGCGGTTATCTTTGATAATTTGATAAAAACCGAGTAATGGTTACCGTCAAAAAAATCAACATAGGAAAACATGTATCTAATTTTTTTTTTCCTGATCTAATTTTATAGGAAATATAGGCACAAAAATAATATATCTGGCCTATAAAAAGTTTGGCAACCCTATTCCGACTTACTAGTACTCAGAGTCATGACTCTGGGGATGCTAGTAATAGGGGGACGCCATGAACCTGGCGACAAGGACTTTAATTGATGATACAAGGAGACGAATGCCGCCATTTCATAAACCGGCTAAGCAGTTAAATGAATGGATAATTTGCTGCGACATATATATTTAGATGAATATTGGTGATACGGAACCCTTGGTGCGCGGGTACTGACACTTGGCCGTTTTTCAAGCGACTTCCAAAAAGGAGGAGATTTTCAATTCGACTTTATGTTTTTTTTATGTGTGTTACCTCAGAACTTTTGACTGAGTGAACCGATTTTGAGAATTTTTTTTTATTCGAAAGCTAGTGCTTCCCGTGTGGTCCCACATAAATTTTATTAAAATCGGTGTAGTACTTTATTAGAAAATTAACAAAAACCAAAATAATAATGCAAAATTGTTCGAAGTTGTTGCTATGGAAGTCGATTATTTAATTTTTTTCTAAGTATTTGTCGAATAATCTACCTTGATGCCCAATTTCAAGTTTCCAAGTCACCTGGAAGTGGTCTAATGAGTCAGTCAGTCAGCCGGTCAGCCAGAAAAATAGTGATTTTCGGATGTCGATATCTCAGAAATGGTAAAAGATATAGTTATGAAAATTTGGGATTTCAGGTGAACGTGGGGTCTTACTAGACACACAAAACGCAAGTGCGTAGTTAAAACAGATTTTGAGTTACAGGTAGGTCGAAAGTGGCCCGTAATGGTTCCATTCAATGGTACATAGCTCAGGGAATTGGAACATGAAAGACATGTAACTGGACCATAAGTAGTGTCACCATAAGGTCAATACTAAAAACAAAAACATTAAAAAAAAAATTGACATTCAACTTTAAAAATTGAATCGGCAATCTCATAGGTAAAAACAAATCAAATCAAATCAATTAAGTAGTGTCACCATAAGGTCAATACTAAAAAACAACAACTTTTTTATTTTCAATAAAAATTGACATTGAACTTAAAAAATTGAATCGGAAATCTCATACTCGTAGGTAAAAACAGATCAAATCAAATCAATTTTTATTTCAGATTGTTAAAATCCATAGAATTGTTAGTTCAATCACTAAAAACTACGATAGTAAAAATATCAATTCATATTATCAACAAAATCACATAATCCTTACTAATAATATTATAAATGTGAAAATGTGTTTGTTTGTTACCTTTTCACGCTTCAACGCCTTGACCAATCTTTATGAAATTTGATATGCATGTAGCCTGTGTCACGGAAAAGGACATAGGCTACTTTTTATACCGGGAAAACATCATAATCTGATGCAGTTCCTGAGGAAATTAAAAAATACTCGATTGTTGTGATTTTTTGCACACAGATGGTTGAGTAGGTGGGAAACGACATAATTTACTAATCACCCTTAAAGATAGTCATAAAAACGATGTCCACGCGGGCGGAGCCGCGGGAAAAAGCTAGTAGTAATATAAATGAAGAAATAAAGAAAATTAAAATTGCTGAGCGGCTAGAGGCGACGAGGCGACAGCGGCGAGTCCCAGTGCTCTGCCAGCGCGCTCAGGATACCATTCGCGCTACACCGGGCACGGTCCAGTAGTGAGGCGCAACGCTTTCGCATTATTGCGAAAAAGCAATCGATCTGCGTCTCAGCAAACATTGTTGATGCACTACAGTGTCTCGGCAGCCCAAACAGCATCCTGAACGCGTTGTTATATGCCCGCCGCGTAAAGTCAACCCATAAACTGCACGTGTAGAACGTTTGAAAGCAGCATTTGAACAAAGTCACTTTAACCTGTTTATTACATATTGCAGCGTACACACAGCGCCCTGCGCTCACGCTCAATGTCATCATCGTCAGACACAGTATCAGTGACCCAGTGGCCCAAGTACTTAAACTTCTCTACTTTTTCAAAGGTCTACCACATAGAGTCAAAGAAGAAATTTTATAGCTCTTATTGCCTGCATTGAATAACATGAGATAACTCTTTGACGCATTGTACTTGAACCCATGGGCCACCGCATATGCTCGCAAATGCTTAACAACTTTTCCGGAGCTCCTATCGAGGGGCTCAGCAACACCATGCATGCCGTCTGCTTAACTAATATTGTTAATACATACCCCGTCAATATGACACCCAATATTAGTGCCGCTGAGCTCCTCAATCAACCGGTTCATGTATAGGCACAGTATATATATTAGTACTAACGTACAGTATGGACACTCCCTGCCGCTCTCTAGATTCGACCTCACCCCCCCCGTCACTCAGATTGGGTGTAGATTGAGTACCAAACGTAAAGGACGAGCTACGCAAGCACTTTTATTCACTATATTCACTTTGCGCGCCGCTGTGATTTCGTTCACAAGCATAAAAACCAACCAGTTAGCGAACGTAAAGGCCCAACTGAACTCTTTTTTTTTCATACTTGTCTTATGTTGTAAATAACCACCGCTCGAACAAAAAACACCACTTTCCGAATACACCATACACATTATGAGACTATAAAACATTGTAAATGGTAACTGCGACGTGGACGTATGAATTAACACTGAAAACTGCTATTATTTTATACATCTTTTAACACTTTTTCTATAAAATTGCGAAATTGATAAAGGATTTTGTCACAGATTAAAAATCGACATGATAGTTTTGTTGCTTTGGTGTAGAGATGGGATGAAGTGAATGACTGTATGAATGATTTTGAACTGTTGTTGCGAGGTAAAAATTGGGTCATCTTTGGGCTCAACTGTACAATAGAGTACATCGATTTGGCAGTCCGCGATTTTTTGGTAAGAGATAGGCTTTAGCTGAACATCCATACCATATTTCAAGGTTAGGAAACCAGCGGTTTTTGAGTTATGAATTTTTGAAAATTGTATTTTTAGGTACTCTTTGGTCTTTGTTTTGTGAGTTTATGTAGGACCAAAGAAGACTTATTACTGATTGTATAATTTGATTCCAAAGTGTGCGAGACAGAACAGTTTTCATTAAATTTGTACAGTTTAATATAGCTAAGTGCATTTGTTAAAATTTATATATAGATAGTGTTTCTTGCATTTCATGATATTTGTAAATAGTTTACTTAAATAAACAATTGTTTAAGTGTTTTAATTCAATTAGGAGCGCCTGTATGGTCGTTGTTACGGTATTGCTCCGAAGAGGGGTCTTAGTTTCTCCGTCCCTTTCACACAGTCGTCCCTCTCTTCAGAGCGGTACCGCCTGTATGGTCGTTGTTACGGTATTGCTCCGAAGAGGGGTCTTAGTTTCTCCGTCCCTTTCACACAGTCGTCCCTCTCTTCGGAGCGGTACCGCCTCCCCGCGCCACTTCACCCCCGTTTTGGCGCGGAATAGTATATAAGCAGCGCCGAACTGGCCTGTCCGACACCATTACGAAACCACAGCCAGACCATCACAGAGCTCCTAATCGGATAGACAACTCTAGAACAAGCAACGAGTCTTTCACTGCTCTCCGCCTACAAACCCGTCCAGCAGCGCTAAAGGAAGCGCGTCTCACGTACGGTTGGCCATAAGCTTAGTACTCCTGCGAAGCCCGGCCGCACCGTACATTTTGGTCCTTCGAGCCGGATAAACAGAAACCATGCCGAAGACACGCTCCATGACCGCTGCTGGAGAATCCGCCGTGGAGAGAACCGCCAACGAGTCGCCACAGAACCAGGAAGATGGAGGAACACCTGCAAACAACACAGAACAGAACACAGAACAGAACGCAGGACAGACAGAGAAAAATCCTCCACTTCGCCACGAAAACCCGCCGAATTCTCCCTCAGACCCACTTCGCAGTGAAGGGCGGGGTTCGCAAACAGAAAAAAGAAGCAAGAAATCGTCGCAACGAAACCAAAAACAGTTGCAGATGGCGAAAAAAGATGAAGAAATAGCGAGATTGAAGCTCGAGATCGCCGTGGCACAGAAGGCGGCTCTAGCTCTCGAGACCGAGGAGAGTGAGGACGAAGACAACGAGAGTCTCTCTTCATCACGAAACGAAAACTTGAAACGCACCGCTAACTGGGTACAGTCACAGAAGAGCCAAGCTGAAGAAGAGGCAGGGGACACGCCCGCCCTGCCATCCAAAGACGTTCGTCACTCCACAGCAGCGAAGTTCACTACAGAAGCCCCAGCAGCGATGTCAGCCACACAGAAAGCAACTTACTTCACACAGCTACCACAGAAAGAAGAGGTTGCGCCTCACAGATCCAGTCGCCCACTCCCTCAAGAAGATAGAAAAACAGATTTATCCGAGCTAGCGCGAGCCATCACTATGGCCGCGCGCACAGCTACGCCACACAAATACTTCGGCAAGCTGCCAATTTTCAATGGTTCTCATAACGAGTGGCTTCCGTTCAAGTCCGCCTACTTCGAGTCATCAGATCATTATTCTTCGGTGGAAAACACAGCCAGATTGCGTCAGTCCTTGGTGGGAAGAGCTAAAGAAGCCGTCGGAAGCCTACTGATCGTCAACTCTACCCCTAAAGACATCATGAAGACACTCGAAGCCAGATTTGGACGTCCAGACTCCATCGCACTCGCCGAGCTAGAGAAGATACGCAACCTGTCACGCACCACAGACTCGCCACGTGACATATGCATTTTCGCAAACAAAGTGAAGAATTGCGTGGCCACCCTACAGTACCTCGGCAAGGCACACTACCTAGCCAGTCCCGAGACCATGAAGAATATAATAGAGAAGCTAACCCCTACGCTTCGCTACCGCTGGTATGACTACGCAGCGGACCAAAAGCAGACAGATTCCGACCTGCAACAGTTCAGCTCCTTTTTAGAGCGAGAAGCCGACAGAGTCAGCCGATTCGCACCGCCCGAACAGATGGTCGAGGACACCACACCGCGAGCAAACAAGCGCGGGCAGCGGACGCACCTCACCTCAAAAAAGGAGGAAAAAGAGCAGCCATGCTCCATTTGTGAGCGTCGGGGGCACGAGGAGACGGGATGCGCAGCGTTCACAGAAGCCGACAGTGACGGCAGATGGGCACTGGCGAAGAAGCACAACCTCTGCTATAGATGCCTACGCCCAAGAAAGAGTACGCACAAATGCCCGAGACGCAAGTGCGAAAGAGACGGCTGCGTACGAAGTCATCACTCCATGTTGCACTTCGAACTAAAGTCAGACAGAGACAGAGAAGAAGAGAAAGAGACAGAGAGAGTCGCTTCGACATTCTCCGCTAGAAAAAGGCACGCGTACTTGAAGATAATACCTGTTCGAGTATCCGGACCTGGTGGACAAGTCAACACCTACGCTCTCCTAGACGACGGCTCGACCGTCACTCTGATAAGCGCCAACATAGCTAAACAGATCGGCGCTAAAGGACCTCAGGAGCCGCTTAACTTGGAAACGATCTCCGACGATCTATCATCGGACTCATCACGCCGCGTAACCATCACAGTACGAGGGCAAGACCGACCGTTCGACATACAAGCCCACACCATAGAAAAACTGAGGCTATCATCGCAAACTATAGAAGAACAACACGTGTGGGGCTGCGAACACTTAGAAGATATACAGCAACACCTCCTCTATGAAGATGCGAAGCCCACAATCCTCGTAGGACAAGATAACTGGCACCTCCTAATAGCCACAGAAATGAGAAAGGGCAACCGAAACCAACTCGTCGCATCACGAACACCGCTCGGCTGGGTCCTGCACGGTTCCGACACGCGCACTATTGGTCGCCAAGTCAACTTCGTACATCACCTCACATCTTCGTCAGAACAAGCCGAAACTATAGAAGAGAGAATGGACGAACAACTAAGGCACTACTTCGCCCTGGAATCCATCGATATCCAACCTAAACAGCCGCGAAGCGAGCCAGAACAAAGGGCACTCGCCATCCTCGACGAATGTACGAAAGAGACGGAAGAGGGCCGCTATGAGACAGCACTACTGTGGAAGCGAGATGAAATCAAACTACCTAGCAACTACGACAGCACACTCAAGCGACTCGTGATGACCGAAAGGCGTATAGACAAGAACGCCCATTTGAAACAAAAGTATAACAAGCAAATGGAGGAACTCATCGAGAAAGGCTATGCAGAACGTGCGCCCACAGACAGCACAAAAGATCGCACGTGGTATCTACCGCACTTCCCGGTTTTAAACCCTATGAAACCGGATAAAGTGCGGATAGTACTAGACGCTGCCGCCAAGACGAAGGGTCAGTCTCTCAACGACCATCTCCTCACCGGGCCAGACCTCCTGCAATCCTTACCAGGAGTACTGATGAGGTTCCGCCAGCATCGAGTCGCTGTCTCAGCTGATATTGCCGAGATGTTCTTGCGAGTCGGCATACGACAGGAGGACAGAGACGCGCTGCGCTACCTGTGGAGAGGGGAGAGGCGAGACGGGCCGCCCGAAGAGTATCGCATGACTTCGCTCATCTTCGGTGCGACGAGTTCACCATCCACCGCGATATACGTCAAAAACAAGAATGCTGAAAAATACAGAGACGTATATCCGGCCGCTGTCACCGCTATAGTAAAGAACCACTACATGGACGATTACCTAGACAGTTTCCGGAACTATGAAGAAGCCATCGAAGTCTCTAAACAAGTGCAAGAGATACACAACAAGGGCAACTTCAACCTGCGGGGCTGGGCGTCTAACTCCTCCGAGACGCTCACAGCCTCAGCAGAAAACACACAGAAACAGCTGGTGAAACTGGACAACGGAACAAAAGCTGAGCGAGTGCTAGGCCTCATCTGGAAGCCTCAAACAGACGAGCTGACATTCAATCTCGACCTGGCTCGTATCCCACCTGCTCTGCTCACAGAACAAGCGCCCACAAAGCGAGAAGCGCTCAGAATCATCATGTCCGTCTACGACCCGCTAGGCCTGGCCTCACCCATCACCGTCCAAGCCAAGAAAGTTCTGCAAGAAGCCTGGCGCCGTGGCACGAAATGGGATGACAAAATAGATGAAGACCTGGCTGACCAGTGGACGAGCTGGATGAAACACCTACAAGACTTGCGAAACATCAGCGTGCCCAGGTGCTACCCACAATATAGTGACGCACGCTCGCTCCAGCTACACGTCTTCACAGACGCGAGCACTACTGCCTACGCTGCCGCCCTCTATTGGCGAGCGGAGGCACCCGACGGTAGCGTGCACATATCGCTCATTACAGCCAAAGCTCGCGTGGCACCTCTTAAACTCACTTCAGTGCCACGCTTGGAACTTCAAGCAGCCGTTCTGGGCAGCAGAATGGCAGCCGCCGTACTAGAGGAACACAGCCAGAAGCCGGAATCCAAGACATTCTGGACGGACAGCCTTACAATACTCGCTTGGTTGAAAAACGGAGCACGGTCGTACAAGGCATTCGTTGCACACCGAATCGCCGCCATTCAAGAAATCACATCAACAGCTGAGTGGCGGTGGATACCGACCAAACAGAACGTGACCGACGATGCAACGAGAAAGGTACCAACCGATTTCAGCGGCGAGCACAGATGGTACAGAGGGCCCGAGTTTCTCCTCCAAAACTCGTCTGAATGGCCCACAGAGAAACTCACACACTCAGAACCTACAGGAGAAGAAAAAACAGTCGTGTTTCTCACCACTAACAAAGAAGAAAAGATTGCACGCGCCACTCCAGAAGCCAGCCGGTTCTCCAGATGGGAACGCCTCCTGCGGACTACAGCTAGAATACTGCAGTTCATAGAAAAATGTAAAGAAGGCAGGCAGCTGCATGTTGGGTACAGCCGCACCAAGAGAAACAGAGAGCGCGACCCCGAGTGGAAGCGAGACAGACAATCGAGCCGCAAACAGCCCCTGAAAGAGAAGTCCGAACAGAAAGAGCGAGACAGAAAATACTTACCGATTGAAGCGTACCTCCTCAGAAGAGCCGAAAAACAAATTGTACGTCTAATACAAGAAGAATCCTTTAACGAAGAGATTCAATCGCTGCGGAAAGGTAGAGCAACACACAGAACAGACAGACTACATTCTCTATCCGTAGTACTGATCGATGACGTCATTCATCTGAGAGGCCGGGTCAACGCAGCGGCGGGAGTGACAGACCAACAGAAAAACCCGCCTGTGTTGGACGGAAATCACCGCGCTACCAAACTGTGGGCAGCCTACATCCACAGACGGCTGCTACACGCTGGCGTAGAAACAACAGTCAACGAGTGCCGGCAGCACTACTGGATACTCCGACTGCGCCCGATCGTGAAAGAAGTCATAAGCCACTGCCTACACTGTCGCATCAGAAAAGCGATGCCGACAGAGCCACCTACAGGGGACCTACCGTCGTGCCGTCTCGCTCACCACCGTCGCGCCTTCACATACACAGGAGTGGATTACTTCGGCCCGCTCAGCGTGACGGTGGGCAGACAACATCAAAAACGCTACGTGGCTCTGTTCACCTGCCTGACTATGAGGGCGATACACCTTGAGATGACTTCATCACTATCTACAGACTCAGCTATTCTCGCCGTGCGTCGCTTTATAGCCAGACGAGGGTGCCCGGCGGAGATGTGGTCAGACAACGGCACGAATTTCCGAGGTGCTGATGCAGAGCTACGACGCGCCGCGCTAGAAGCTACACAGAAGGAAGCCACTGCCCGTGCCATCACCTGGCGCTTCATACCGCCGGGAGCACCGTTCATGGGCGGGGCGTGGGAGCGCCTCGTACGCTCCACAAAGACGGCACTGTACGCCGACCTGCACGAGCGCCACCCGCACGAAGAGGTCCTCCACACCCTGCTGGCGGAAGCTGAATACACGGTCAACAGCCGCCCACTAACGCATGTCTCAGTACAGACGGAGGATGACGAAGCGTTAACTCCAAATCATCTGCTGCTTGGAGGGTCCGCCCTGATGCCAACGTCCGGCACCTTCGATGACAGAGACCTGGACAACAGAAGCCACTGGAGAGCCTCGCAGCGCCTAGCCGACCTGTTCTGGGCCAGATGGGTCAAAGAGTACCTGCCGGAGCTCCAAAACAGGCGGGAGCCCAGAGGAACAGGAGATCCGATCACAGAAGGCGACGTGGTACTGATCGTGGATGGCAGCCTACCCCGAAACACCTGGCCGCGAGGCGTCGTGATCGCCACCTACCCTGGACCAGATGGAGCCATAAGAATAGTGGACGTCAAGACCAAGGGTGGCGTCCTGCGAAGACCTGTAAAACGCCTCGTGATCCTGCCAACCAGAGACGTCTCGCAACAATAAGCAAAGATGCAGATGCAAGCACTGCACGGCGGGAGAAATGTGCGAGACAGAACAGTTTTCATTAAATTTGTACAGTTTAATATAGCTAAGTGCATTTGTTAAAATTTATATATAGATAGTGTTTCTTGCATTTCATGATATTTGTAAATAGTTTACTTAAATAAACAATTGTTTAAGTGTTTTAATTCAATTAGGAGCGCCTGTATGGTCGTTGTTACGGTATTGCTCCGAAGAGGGGTCTTAGTTTCTCCGTCCCTTTCACACAGTCGTCCCTCTCTTCAGAGCGGTACCGCCTGTATGGTCGTTGTTACGGTATTGCTCCGAAGAGGGGTCTTAGTTTCTCCGTCCCTTTCACACAGTCGTCCCTCTCTTCGGAGCGGTACCGCCTCCCCGCGCCACTTCACCCCCGTTTTGGCGCGGAATAGTATATAAGCAGCGCCGAACTGGCCTGTCCGACACCATTACGAAACCACAGCCAGACCATCACAGAGCTCCTAATCGGATAGACAACTCTAGAACAAGCAACGAGTCTTTCACTGCTCTCCGCCTACAAACCCGTCCAGCAGCGCTAAAGGAAGCGCGTCTCACGTACGGTTGGCCATAAGCTTAGTACTCCTGCGAAGCCCGGCCGCACCGTACACAAAGATTTATAATATGGGGTTTAAACCCCCAACAACCTTCGGGATCCGAGGGGGATGTGGGGGTATCAAGGCGGGGAAAGCACGCGGGGCCGACTTGAGGGCAGACAAACTTAGGGGTAACAAATCGAAAACCAGGGGGTAATCCGTCAAGGTCAAGGTCATTTCAAGGTCAAGGCCTAAGTCAATTTGATCCCAAAGATTCATAATATGGGGTCCGCGAGTGAGGTACGGGGAGTTCTAAATAGAAGCGGGAGCGAGCGAAGCGAGCTCGGACTTTCGGAGCACCCTGACTCGGATCCGTTAGGTTCGGAGACTGTGCGGGGAGGCAAGCTAAGCTCGCCTCCCCGCACAGTCGTAGTGTTAGGTTTAACATGAGAATGAAGAAGTAGGAGCCCCGAGTTTGTCGGCCCCGCGTGCTTTCCCCGCCCTGATACTCCCACATCCCCCTCGGATCCCGAAGGTTTGTTGGGGGTTTTAAATGGGTGGCGGGGGCTAAGCCCCCGTTAGGGGTCCGGGCCCCGCGTCTTTCCCCGCCCTGATACTCCCACATCCCCCTCGGATCCCGAAGGTTTGTTGGGGGTTTTAAATGGGTGGCGGGGGCTACGCCCCCGTTAGGGGTCCGGGCCCCGCGTGCTTTCCCCGCCCTGATACTCCCACATCCCCCTCGGATCCCGAAGATTTGTGGATGACCTTTTTTTTATTAAGCGGCAGCGATTTTCGGCATCATGGAAGTAGATGACCTTTTTTTAATAAGCGGTAGCGATTTGTCGGTCAAAGACTACATTTTGTCACCATTAAGTTTGCCCGCCCTCAAGTCGGCCCCGCGTGTGCTTTTCCCGCTTCGCGGACCCGATATTTGGAATCTTTGGAATCAAATTATACAATCAGTTTTCAGCTCGCAACAACAGTTCAAAAATCATTCATTCAAAGTAACTATTTAGTAATCTGTGACCAACAACACTATCATGTCGATTTTTAATCTGTGACAAAATCCTTTATCAATTTCGCAATTTTATGGAAAAAGTGTTTAAAGATGTACAAAATAATAGCAGTTTTCAGTGTTAATTCATACGTCCACATTGCAGTTACCATTCACAATGTTTTTAGTCTCATAATGTGTACTTATGGTGTATTCGGAAAGTGGTGGTTTTTGTTCGAACGGTGTTTGTTTACAACAGAAAAGTATGAAAAAAAAAGAGTTTAGTATTCACACTGTTGCATTCAGTAAATAACTAACAAACATTTCGTGACCAATACCGCCGGTGTGATTCAACCCTACCTGCATTCTCGCCTATAGATACGTCAGTTATAATTATGTATATCATTTCTCGCTCGTTTGTATGGAGTGTCCGGGGTGTGGTATAGGTGAAACAATTTGGGTAAGCTCAACCCCCCCTGCCTCACCCTGCAATTCAACCCATACGCACTGAGTAAGCTCCTGCCCACCTTACAATATTCTTTTGATTAGCGTACCAATACTTGAACATTGCTGATATCTCACTTGGCGCTTTAGTTTCATTTTGTAGCTTGTTCTACATTATATCATACGATACCAGATCAAATGCCTTTGACAAGTCCAAAAACAAGCATAGATTGGCGTCTTAACGAGCAGTGTAGTACTGAAGAGTCTGCTTGAGACAAAGTATAGCGCTTTCAGTAGACAAACCCGGCCGGAAGCCGATTTCAGCATGATGATCGATGTGTACACCTAACATGTCATCAAGCAGATGGTCCAGCATCTTGGCTACTATAGTTGCCAAAGATATGGGCCTGTAGTTGGACATGTCAGAAGCATCCCCTGTTTTGTTTTTTACAATCGGTATGACTACAGTGTACATGAATGAGGTCATCGGGCTGATATCTATGACTAATACACAAGTTAAATAATAAGGCCAGCACTCTTGGTAAATGTACTCCCGCATATTTGAGATGCTCAATACTAAGGCCGTTACAATAATATACATCTGAAAACAGCAATACGCGTTTCAAAAAACCACCGTGGTTTAAATCGGAACCATCGCCCCACGTCCTCTTCATTGCAAAAATAAACATGTGATCTATTTTTTGGATGAGTCTCCTATGAGTAGGACGTTTAGAAGTCCTCAAGCCTTTGAGAAAGTTGGTTCGTAGTAATGATTCTCGAGAACAGACGTCGATTTAGTAAATCGCCGATAATGGTCTCTTTCGGATCAGGTGCTCGAATATTTTAGTAAAAGCCGACTCCAAACTAGTTATAAGGTACAGTTACAGAGGTCTATCATATCAGCTCATAAATGTCCCTACCGAGGGACTCCAATCTAACCTAAATTGGTTGATCGAGCCTTAGTCGACCACGCGGCTTCAGTGCGGCTTTGTTCGAGTTTCTTCGCAGCTTGTGCAGGTTTCCTTACGATATTTTTATTTTCCATTACAGTTGCTTGAAATTGATCCTTTATATGCCAGTCAAGTGTGCGCAAAATTGATTTTACCGCATTACGTGCTTTTACTTTACCACTTTTTAAAATGTATGGCTCGGAGGAACAAGACATTTCTAGCAAGCAAAAAATTAATAATATCCAAAGAAACAGAATCTTTTCTATGACTTATGATAGTAGAATTTAAAAGGAGATAGGTTGTTCTTCTTGACATAACGCTAGCGGGTTAGATTCTCTTTGGGTTATATCTTTGTGACGGATATTATATTTTATTATAGTCTATTTATGATAATTAAAAAAAAAATTACGCCTGCCTATCTGTGCTAGCTAAAATATGGCGTAATTTTCGTAAAACTGAATTGAGATGTTTTGGTTGTGAAAACAAATAAAATTATGAATAGTTAATATATGTGTAATAAAAAATATACTTATGTGTATGTATAAGAAAAAACATAGTGAGATTATTCCCCGGATATTTAAAATGAGCTACAAGTCGTGTAAAATGAACTTTGGTATTGTGTATTGTGTGTTTCTGTCACTTGTGTGTTTATTGTTTTACCGGTTTTCTCACAACTGTATCACAGATTAATACCTAAATAGTTAATTCGTAAACTGTATTAAGTAAACGTGGTATGATACATGGGTGTAAATGAAAATAACAAACTCGTGACGATGGTAAACCTACGCCTGCGGCTCGGCCTTACAAATGTCACTTGTTTGTTATTGACCTTTTCATCACCCTTGTATCAAAACATATCAATTTCATATGTACGTTTATCGGACGCTCTTACGGTAATTGACCGTAAGAGCGTCCGATAAACGTACATATGAAATTGAAATTCTAAAACACATTGGTACGTGGCAGGATTCGAACCACGACTTCCCGGACACGATATAGCGATCCTAACCGTTACACCACCGACCGACCACAAACGTCTAAAGCCGACATCACTACTACGCGGGCACATGCTCCAGGGGGCTGATTTACCAAAAGGTGTGGTTGTCGCGTAAATTAAGTTACACTAGCATTCAACGTATGGTGCAAACGGTACACTACTATTTTTATCACGCTTCTATTAGCTTCACCTGTATGTATGTATGTATGTTTGTAACCGACTCCTTTGCTCTCGATTTTGACCCACTTTAAACGGACATATTTAATTCAAACTTTGTATATTTATCAAGAATAAGTGACAATATAATAATTTCATAAGTTTATCTCATTATCCTGAACTAAAAATTATAAAATTAAATGTAGTTTAAAAAAACTAAAAACACACTTTTAAAGCACATCAAACTAATAAGTGAAAAATAATTCCTAATATAACCTGAAAACAATAATGAACGAAAAATATTAGTATTATTGTGAAAAAAGCGTGGGGCGCTTTGTGCCATATTTTTCGTATACCGAGCAACCCACGCTTTTGCAAAATAATACTAGTTTCTTTCGTTCATTATTGTTTTCAGCTTATATTAAGAACTAGCTGTTTCCCGCGGTTTCACCCGCGTGGACAACGTTTCGAAGACTTTTCGAGGGTGCGCAGTGCGCGAGCCGCAAGCGGCTCGCGAGCGTGGTAAAAAGTAGCCTATGTCTGAAGCCAGGTCCTAATCTGTCTACCTACCAAATTTCAGCCAAATCCGTTCAGTAGTTTTTGCGGGAAAGCGTAACAGACAGACAGAGTTACTTTCACATTTATAATATTAGTAGGGATTATTTTTCACTTTTAGTTTGATGTGCTTTAGAAGCGTGTTTTTTAGATTTTTTAAACTATATTTATTTTCTTGTAAACCGTAACTAAAACTTTAAAAACTGCAACTATACTTAAAACTATTCCTTTCCACAGATCACTACTATTTGTAGCAACACCTTTACAATATTAAAATTTACTCTTTGGGCAAGCCGGAAACAGCTGGGAATGAGGTGTTATTTAAAAAAAAGAGAAGATTTCTATGAATTTAGTTTTGACATACAATAAAAGTAAGGAATTATTTGCTAAAAAGAGATGAAAATATATCTTGAGCTCAACCTCCCCCGTATCGTACCTCAGATCCCGCACGATTGCCCGCCTAGACGTTTCCTTTGGACGACTCTATGGATTCTTTAGACTGTGGTATGTACTATTTTTTTTATAAACTCATTTTTAATACCGGCATTTATCGTAACTTCCTTACAATAATAAAATACCGGCCAAGTGCGAGTCGCACTCGCGTAAAGAGAGTTCCGTACCACCACACAACTGTGACAATGATACCTATTCACATATCAAACAAAAGACATCAAGGCGAGCGACAGAAAAATGATTTATTTGGCCAAGTGCGAGTCGCACTCGCGTAAAGAGAGCTCTGTACCACCACACAACTATGACTATGATGCCTATTCACATAGCAAACAAAAGACATGAACGCGAGCGACAGAAAAATGATTTTTTTGATAGAGTTCAGACTCCTTAGCGTGAGTGCGACTCACTTAATGATAAGTAGGTACCATAACTAAGCTCAGTTTCACGTTTGTGTGTATTTCAACCGATTTCAAAGAAGGAGGAGGTTCTCAATTCGACTGTATGTTTTTTTTGTATGTTTGGTACGCGATATCTTCGCAGATTGGGAACCGATTTTTAATTATTTTTTTAAAGAGTATACTCCCGAGGGGGTCCCATTGTCACCAAGTCAGGATCTGATTATGGGATCCCAGGGAAATCGAGGGCAACCCTCAAATCATATAGGCACGTATTACGTGATTCATATGAATTCTAAAGCTATTAACGTATTTGCGTCTGGTAGTCATCATATCATGTTGAAAAGCTGATGAAGGAAGGTACAACTCCTTAACGGTTAGGAGTTGGAGGATAGTTCTATAAATATTATACATTGATAGATACGTAGGTATACATAGACCGATAGTTGTATTCTTTCAAGTTATTCAGATGGGCTGATGATGGAAGATTTAACTCCTTAACTTTCATGTTGTTGAGATGATGATGGAAGCCACAGGACTGTGTATCTGTTGATGAAACACATGCATTATGATTTGATAATTCATGTTGGCCAGTAGGTGATTGGGTTTAACGTTGTTAGATAGATAGCATTATCACTAAAAATAAAGGAAATAAAAATAAAAGTTTAAAAAAACTAAAAACCGACTTCAAAATGAAATTCGCTCAAAAGTATGAAATAATATTATTATACTTAAATACACAACATTAACAAACAATAACGAAATCAAGGGTGGGTACGGGGCTTACATTTTTTTAAGGTCGGTGTCAACAAACCATCAAATCTAAAACATTTGATACGTAGTAACTGTGTGCTGATACAGACCTTTTAACAAATAACAAAAATTTTAATTCGCACCCATCTTTGATTTCGTTATTGTTGGTTCATGTTGTGTATTTAATATTTATGTATAATAATATTATTTCATAGTTTTTCATTGAATTGTGAATTTCATTTTGAAGTCGGTATTTTTTTTTTTAAGATAGAGCAAAAACAAAAAGCCTAACAGGTTTCTTATATGGAAGCCTCATTTAATTTTAATTTTTATAGCTTTTTGTTATAGTTGTAAAAGAAATACACAAACTCTGTGAAAATTTTGGCTGTCAGCAGCTATAACGTTCATGAAATACAGAGACAGAAGGACAGACACAGACAGACAGAGGCTTAGTAATAGGGTCCCGTACCCTTTGGGTGCACGGAACCCTAATAAGAACTTTAAGTTAGAAACTGTTTTACAACAATAAAAAATACACAGAATCTTGTTTGCACAGCACTCGAAAATCATTTTAAGAGTAGTTAAAAACCCTATTCCTAATATTGAACCTACTTGTGATTTCTTTTCATTGACACAATTAAAACCCATAAAATAATTATAAATTGAAGAAAACACCCTGGACGATGCGAAGTTCGAGTTACCACGCTGCCGAGAACAGTTCACCTATAACAGTTCGGCCCTAGTTCTAAAGTGTTTAGGGTGCAAATTGGTGCGGTAAGGAGTTACTTGGCGGCAAAACGAGCGTGGTCCGAAGAGCAGACGGTTTTTGGAGAGGTTTCAGCAACGGAGAATTGTTGAACTCCATTGAGATTGCTATTGTTTCTAGCTCGTGTTTTGTTTCTTCAGGTACACTTACTGCCCTCTGAATGGAATCTGTAACAAAACTTAGCGTCCAATATGATAACATAGGAATTTAGTAGAGTACTTACATATTATATAAACAGTAGGAAATTTTTAAGTGTAATTCCGAGAATTATCTTTTTCGTATCTTACCATCAGGTGAGGTGCAGCCAAACGTACTCAAATTGTTAATAAATAAAAAAAATCGGAACTTCAAGTAGTGGCGCTGGCAACATCATAGAGAATTAACCTAGCTACAAGTTTTTTGGCGGCATTTGTGGTGGACGCATTCGTAGTTTTATTTTGTTGTTTTTTCATTGTTTTCTGCTGGGATTTTGTTCAAGAAGTGGTGCATTTTGGAGAAAATCGTCTAGTGCACGTGAGCAATGTGGAGAACAAGAAAATAAAACGAAGGAGGACGTGAGAACCCAACTTGCTCTGGGTGCAGTTTTATAGACGCCCTACAGCAACTGGGTGTTCCACCTTAGAATGCAGCTGCTGCAAATGCTGTCAAGAACTTCAGAGAAGATTTGTAATGCACCGGCACTAGCATTACAAATCCAAAAACAAATGAAGAAAGTGAAAATTATTTACGAATCCGGCTGAAGGACTAGTTTCCATGGCCAAGAAAAATTCACAACAACAATTAACCTAGCTACGGAGTTTTTGGCGGGAATCTGTAGATTATAGTTAGTAATTTTTCTTTTAGTACCCGAAAAATTACTTACATTTCGTGGTTTTTGATGTATAATATTGTATATTATTCAGCAAAGTACTTTTTATGTGTTTATTGTGTAGGATAATGAAATAAAAGTGTGTATGCTGTGTTTCCAGTTCCCACAAGAAGTCCGCGAAAGCTTCAAAAAAAGTGCTATTATTTTGCTGGAGTGTGTTGGTGAGGTTAGTTTGTGAGAAGTTCCAGTGGAAAGTTAACAATTATTGTGAAAAATACTTAAAACTGTGAAGAAGTGAACAATATTTATGAATTCGGCTGAAGGACTTGATTCCATGGCCAAGAACAATTAAAACAACAATTAACCTAGCTACCTACCTTTGGGAAATTCCCACTACATAAGTCCACCCATAGACAACAGAAATGTTTTACACTTAGATTAATTAATCTATGGTTTTAAATTAGTATGTCAATGGAGCGTCGGTGGCGTAACGGCTAGGGCCGCCGCCTACTGTCCGGGAGATCGTGGTTCGAATCCTGCCACGTACCAATGTGATTTCGAATTTATATTTCATATGTACGTTTATCCGACGCTCTTAACGGTGAAGGAAAACATCGGAGAAACCAGCAGGGTGTGTGTGAAGTCGACCAACCCGCACTGGGCCCGCGTGGTCGATTTTGGCCCGATCGCCCTAATTCAGGGTAGGCTCGAGCGCCTCGGTGGGGACGTATAAGAGCTGATATGATGATGTCAATGATTGTACGATTGACTCAAACTGAAAACTTAATGACACTATGACAGTAACATACCTAACGCAGAATCTTTAGAACAAGTTTAGTATAAAAGACGTTCGAAATATTATGGAATGATTTAGAATCGGCTCTTGTTTATGTAACGCGGCAACGCGTTGCTGATATACGTTCTTTTTTCATTCGATCTATTTGATTTCATCTATTTGTCCTATTACGCATGCGCTAGCACAAAACAATCCACGTGACACGTCATGTGTTTTCAAAATCAAAATTCTATCATCCAACATTAAACATATTCCTGTTGCTTTCATAAAGGGTAAGATAAAACTATATTTTTGTTATTTTATTTGTGATACGTGTTAAAACCTTTTGTAATTCTTACATATACATTTATCTGTGTGCACGTTTGGTTTATTATTATCCACGCCCTGCCTACCCATACCAAAGTATATATTAGTACTAACATACAGTATTGACACTCTCTGCCGCTCTCTAGAATGGGACCTCACCCCCTCGTCACCCAGATTGATACAGATTGGTTACAGTTTGGTTGTCGAACGTATAGGATATAGCCGCCATTTTGTTTGTTCCGTCATTCCTTTTTTGAAATGTCATTTCTGGCCCGTTGTATGAAGTGTCCAAGGGTGTGCTAGCTACCGTACCTACCCGTCGTGCCACAATATAGCCTATAGGCAGAGATTTGTTACCATAGATGGGTTACGCACTAACAAAGAACATTTGAAAATCGAAGCCATTTACACACACAATGTTATAGGTAGTTCCCTTCGATTGCACCGAATGTTACTAAGAAAAGAGATGCCAATTGGCATCTTTTTTTTGCTTTAGACGCATGTAACCTATCTACCTCCCCTTATATATAGCATATCTCTGCCTATAGGCAGAATACTGGACAAATAGTAACTATCCGCAAACAATGCCCTTCCGTACTGTAACTGAACAATTTTAGAAGAACCTAAAAGCTTACTATAGGTAGATAGAAGCTTTTATTTGAAAAGAGTTTTTATGCTCAAAAAGGCAAATGCTCAGTGTGCCAATAAATTTTAAAAAGGCGAGCACAGTATTTTCTACGATTCTGTTGAAAATAAAAGACGGTTCTGGGACCTTGATACCACCTCCAAAGTTTAACATCACATCAACTTCAAAATACCAAAAGGATCTTTTGTAAGTGGAAAGTACGACTTCATACCAAATTCTAGCTCAATCGTATTTCAGGAAGTAGCTCTAAAATAGTTTGCAAGATTTGAGCTAGCTAAACTAATACAAGTACCTACATACATAACTATAGATAAGAAAAAAATAATTTTCTAACTAGTTAATTGAGAATCATCCATTTTTTAATTTGCTTTTTCACACCGTGTATAATAGCAGATTTTTTACAAGATTTCAGTTTCCTAAATAGATATGTAAAAAACAGTTAAAAAAATTTGCTTAAAAAAAACCGAGGAGCAAAGTGGGTAAGAACCTACACGTTTAGGTAAACTGAACATCATTTTTTTTAAGCCAGTTAAACTGTTATTATTTTGTTAAGATGTGCAATTTCTTGACAACAAACTCCTAGGTACCTAATTAGTTTTTACTAATTTTATATATACAGGGTGTAACATAAAGGTGTGGTGATACTTTAAGGTGGGCTTGTACCCATCAAACTGAACAACTTTCTCCATGGAACCCATAGTCAAATCGAAAAAAAATATTTGAACTTCCCATACTAAGTTGGCTGATCAGCTGATCGAGTTAGTATGGGAGAGCCAAATTTTTTTTTTCGATTTGACTATGGGTTCAATGGAGAAAGTTGTTCAGTTTGATGGGTACAAGCCCACCTTAAAGTATCACCACACCTTTATGTTACACCCTGTATATATATATATTTTAATTTTACTTTTTAGGTGCTTGTCTAATTTTGATACCATAATTGATACAACTTTTGAATATTATTATCATAAGTAATTTTATTTATTTATGTACCTTTCACAATAATAAATTTCATCAAAAATCGCTGTAAAAATAAAAATAATTGGCAAATTTAACAAAAGATACATATTTTTACCATTCATTACAACACCTACCTACCTATGAATTTGAATCAAAGCTGCAAAGTAAGGTAGACGCGCCAAAAAACGCCCAGTACCTACGCCAAATGAAGCTTTCATACCTAAAGACTTAGTTCGGAAGAAAACGTTTGTCACCGTCGTCGTCGTCATCCGTCGTTGTCGCGTTGACGAAGGAGAAGTAAGATTTTCATTAAATTATTGTATTTCAAATTGTGTTTACTACTTAAACTTATAACATTACATGCAATAGACAAATCGTAATTACGAAATTAACCGTTCATTTTTGTTTCCTTTTTTGTTCCTTCCTTTCCTTTTGTTGGAGAAAACAACAACGAGTGAGCGAGACAAAAACAAAAGTGTGCTAATCAAAATATAACCAAATAGCACTTGCGGTTGTGACACGGCGGCATCCAGCCAGCCAGGCACTTATTGATTACCAGTGACATTCTTATCAATACACAGCCGGCGATGCGGCGCGCGGCCGCACCACACAACACCCAAAAGAAACAGAAACGTTTCTTTGCGCGTTCACAACGCAACGAAAAAAGGGCGGAGACTCCGCGGAGACGTCGTCACCCAATCGAATTAAACTTGCAGTGCTAGTTGACCAATCAGACGGCGCGGCCGGGGCGGGCGCGCGCACGCGGCCGCGCCCTCGTTTCGCTCCGGCTTTTTATTTATTGTTGCGCGACACAGCGCGCACGGCGGGTGTGTGATGCGTGCGTAGTTTCACCTTACGAGCATGGAGTCCGCCGTGGACTCAGCGTCGACCGCGAGCGAGGTGAGCGGCTCGTCGGGGGGCTCGCCGAGGGTGAAGGCTGCATCTCCGGGGCGAGGTCTCAGCCCGCCGCAGCTGCTGGCGCCACGGATGGCGCTGCCGCCACCCGGCCTCGGCCTGCTGGGCTCCTTGCAGATGATGCACCACTCGCCGTTAGAGTTGATGGCGGCGGCACATCATCACGGCCCACCTCGCTACGGAAGCCCGCCGCCTATCTCCACATCCGACCCATCGGCGAACGAGTGTAAATTGGTTGACTATCGTGGACAGAAAGTTGCTGCGTTCATTATTCAGGGTGACACGATGTTGTGCCTGCCGCAGGCGTTTGAACTGTTCTTGAAACATTTAGTCGGTGGACTGCACACTGTGTACACTAAGCTAAAGAGGCTGGACATTGTGCCGCTGGTGTGCAACGTGGAGCAGGTGCGCATCCTGCGCGGGCTGGGCGCCATCCAGCCCGGCGTCAACCGCTGCAAGCTGCTCTCCTGCAAGGACTTCGACGTGCTCTACCGGGACTGCACCACGGCAAGGTACGTTTCATCACTGAATGTTAAATCGGCATGTCATAGTTTATTTATTATGTATTTAGTCTTTGCTATTTCGTAGTAATCTGTACCATTTTGTATTATGAATAAAATATTTTTAAATCATTTAAAAAAGGTCATTATCATGGCCACAAAATCTTATAATTTTGGTTAGGTACTTTAGCTTAAGTCTGTGTGTAAATACCTACCAATTTATATTTTATAAATTATTCTCTAGATTTTATAGTACATATTGACTTATCAATTCATCTATAATTCAAATTAGTTTTTAAATTCTGGCTGTATCCTGAATACCTATGCGTGCAATTTCTTGAATTGACCTGATATTATTTCGTCTTGTTACAACTACACTTTTAACATTTTTCCGCACAACTGCGTGCGGTCCATTAATTTTTCATGTTTTAATACGCGCCAAATATTTCCACCGGGTTAAATATTAAAGTGGGCTTCGGCGACGGAAGGGTTAAATCTCTGTTAATTAGTGGCTGGGGCTTAAATTTTTAAGTAGTAATTTTTACCAACGCTAAAGTTAGATTAAAAATCGTGTTTTGCTGTGGGAGCGCACAATATTCATTCCGGTAGGCCTATATCAGTGTAGGTAGTTGTGCTCCAAATTCTCTGAATATGATTTTAAAAATGTAATGTTGCCGGGAAGTACACATTTGGGAGACGTTGGGTTTAATTTTTTGCTCACATTGACGCGTTTGTTTGTAAATTTTTATGGTTTGTTTATTGGTAATGGGGATAATATTTAGACCGTGCGTGCCGGGCCCGTCCGGGGAATCATGTTTAAAATTTACCTCTCTATAACACATTTTATTTTTATTTTATGATGATCTTTATATTCATTTGATTTTTGATTTAATTTTTTTTCGATTTTTGTTCTTTTAAATTAAAAATAAGTAAATGAATTACAGCAAAGAAACATTTTACTCATAAACAATTTAAAATTATCATTATCTACTCTTGTAAAGCATATGCATTTTAATTTTTTTAATACATAAATCATAAAGTTAAATTACAATAAATTATTAGTAAACTTTTTTAAAGAGAAATAGAATAGTATTAGTTACTAATTTATTTATGAATTATATTAAATAAGGGCATTTAACTCTACTCTACTCTATATAAGAGGGTTCTTTATTTTGTTCTATTTTATTTTCAATTTTTTTTTGACGCAGAAATTCAGCAATTCTTGGATTTATTTACTTACCTGTTAAAAGTTTCATTGATTTTATAGCAAAAACTATAACACAAACACATTAAACCTAATAAGTAAATGAATATGAAAATCTTAAAATCACAATAGTTTACCGACAACACTATTTTTCGTTTCATTTAAATTGGCACCAACCATTTGTCACACGATGGAAGGAGAAGAAGTAGGGTGGGTTTCAAATTCCTTTCGTGGACACGTAATAAATTTTTATTATGTAAATAAAACCTAGAAAGAAATATATACAAATTATGAAAGGATTACACACGTTAAATTTAAATCAACAACTATAGAAAAAACACAATTATAACTTACCCAAAATGGGTCTTTAATAAGAGAGAATTAGTTATTTAATTTATCTTATTTTAAAATATGATCGTGAGGATAAGATGAATAGAATAGATTTTTGAAAACAAATGCCAGCGCATGCGTAAAAATATAAATAGATGAAATGAAAAAAGATCGAATGAAAGAAGAACGCATAACAGCGTGCCGCGTTACACATTTTAAAAAAATAGTTTGTTGGGAAACGAGTTTTTGTATTAGGCCTCTTTAAATAAACTTTGAAATTTCTAATGGCAAGTCGAATGGCTTGCAATAAAAATGATATTGTAGCTGGGCTGTAGCTAGAGTCGAATTTGACGTAGGGCATCACAGATATTATAATTAAATAGACCCATCTCGCTTCATGTGATGGCGCTTCAAATGCCATCTATGCACAGAACAAAGAATAATCATAATATGAAATGAATGTCACAAACTGTGGTATGTTCGGAAAAGCTTAGATACCTATCGCTACATTTTTTTTATCTCAAACTACGTACAAACAATTTAATTATAATAATTTATCTTAGTTTTTGGTATTTTTAAGGTAGGGCGTTGTGATTTCAAGGTAGGGCATTGCCCCACAATGCCCCTAGCTACGGTCATGTAGAGAATCCGTTTGGTCGGGATGAGCGATGCGAATTCCAAGGAACTGGGACGTTGCATTGCTGCGCCAGCGAGCGCCCGCCGCAGCGCTCGCCGCCGCCAACTGTCGAAGGATCAGGCTAATCTGTATTGACACTTTTCCACTGTTACGACTCCACTAATTCAATCCACTCTTTTATATTTTTTTTACGCAAATGTCATTATTTTTCATTTTGTTATTCTTGTGTTGTACTTTTGAATTTAACTTTTTATGGGTTTGAATAAAACACAACAAGATTTGATGTTGTTTTTTTTTATTCATATTCCCTTGGCTTACGAAGTAACTAGTAACTCATCTGTGCCTTGGCATCATCTCACCTGATGTTAAGTAACGATGATGCCGATGATGGAAGCGGGCTTACCAAGATTCTCCAACGCAATGGGGATCTAGCTATCTTATCTTCAAGCCGGAACACATCAATGCTGTTAACACTGATGTTTGGCGGCAAGACTTATACCTATATAAGATGGTGGTATCTAGTCAGGCGGGCTATGAAAATGCCCTAAAATAGAACCCGCGACCTCCCGGTGTGAAGCGAATGAACTAACCATTACGTCACGGAGGCGGTCAAGTCAAGTCAAGTTTTCTACAAGAAGTGTAGGTTTTAATCTAAAATAAATTAACTTTAAGTAATAAACCTATCTGTAAATGTTGAGATACCTCTACAGTTGCATTAGATGATATTTAATATTAATTATTCAAAACAATAGTTATAATAAATAAATTAATACCTAATTAAATTAAAATAGTAGTATGAAAATATATTAAAAAGTAAATAAAAAAATAAAAGAATGGTCGATATTGACGCGCTTACCCCATGTCATTGCACTCGTTGCATTTGGAAACGCGATATTTTCAAAAACGGAACGCCCGCATTACAAAGTGCGTCGTAAATAATAGGAGGACGCTCCTTTTCACGCTTCAATAATTGCTCGACAGCAGATAAACGAATGTGGATCAGGTTACCTTACCGGTCGAGCTGAGAACGGAACGGAATCCTGGGGGTTGTGAACTTATGATGTGATTAAATATCTTCAACTCTTTCACTACTATGACAATAGTTTTAGTCAATTTTTCTAAAAGATCAATTTAATTTAATTTAATTTAGTTTTTTAAAATGCAACCAAGCCGGGTCATACAAAGTTAGATTCCGCGGGGAATCGAACCCGCGATCTCCTGTTAAGAAGTTAATGGACTTAACCAAAGGTGGTTAAAAAGTGAGGTAGTTGACTTTCAGTCATTTGAATTTGTACCAGACACGCCTTTTTGTTCCTAAAAATTTTGAACTAAGTATGTTGCCATATCAGTTATTTAGGTAACTTTTTAAGGTTCCGCAGCCAAAGGTGCCAACCGGACCAAGCCAAGCCAACGCCATCCGTCTATCTGTCTGTTCGACCTTTAAAGGGCTGTACCCTTTGAACCATAAAGGTAGATAGTTGAAATTTTCACATATTTAATAAGGCAGATTAAAAAAATACCACAATGTAAAATATACAACAACCGTGTTTTTTCAAGCTTTTGTTTTGTTTTCGCTCCACGTAAAAATGGTAATACATAATAGCCTCAAACTTTGTGTGATTATAAAACATAATAACAATACTGAATAAAAACCCGGCCAAGTGTGAATCTAACTCGCGCTAATGATACCGAACTGAATGAAACAAGAATATTTTAACCTGTAGCGATCGTGGATATCTTTTGTATGAACCTCTAATAAAAAAACTTAATAATAAACTAATTCTATTTAAACATATCGGTGTCATTGTTGTACTGGTCAATGATTTTAGGGTTCCTTATCCAAAGGTGTGGTGGTACGGGACCTTTTTAAAATTATTTGAAATAGCAAGGAGTTGCTTTTAATCGTCATTATTATGAACTTTAAAATAATTAAAAATTAAAGATTTGACGGAAACAATACGAGTAAAAAGTATTTAGAATTTTAATAGGATGGCAGTTCTGTGAATAATTATTGATTATAAAAAAGTAATAAATAAAATAATATAAATAAGATCCTTATTGCTTCAAATTGTGGTTACAAAAGCGGATGGAAACCCTGTTACGCATAGTAGTTAGAAACTGTGTTAAAGGTAGGGAATGCAATCCCGATCTCGCGGGATCTCGATCTCGCGAGATCTCGTGTCATTTTTTGAGATCAATCCCAAAGCATAATATGACGGGATCTCGCTCGAGATTGACGGGATTGGGCGGCAGTAGTCAGCGACGCAACACATGTCCACTCGGTATGCGAGCGATGCAATTTTAATTATATTAATTTTAATAGGTAATTTTAATAGATAATACATAATTTTAATAGCTTAGAGTGACTACATAAATATTTTTTTGAAAACTACCCGAGATCTCGAAAATGCCGGGATCTTGAGAGAGATTACGGATTTGCGATCTCGAGTCAAGATTGGTAACTAGTGTATTCACCCAGTGAACGCTTAACAAAAATGCCTGAACACGATTATCTTGAGCAGATAAATAAGAACTTACCTAAGTACTAAGTTACATTATAATATTTATGAAAACATGAATAAGTACCTAATAATAAGCGGAATTACAGCAAAAGGACAATAACTCAGAAGTACCTAAATAACATAGTTTTCAATTAACTATACCTAAAATTAAGGGGATTGTGAAGCTGCGATTTTTCATACCAACGGCGTCAACGATTTTCACCTCTTAAATGTTAACCGATTTGGACCAATTTTTGATAGGTTGTCAGTCAGAACAAAAATTATATAGGCTTATACCTTTTTTGTTTTTTCGATAAAGTTAATAAGTTTAATTTTATTGTCGTTCACGTGTTTTCATACAAAACTAATTTCGGCAATTTTTTGTTTATTTATAATCAGTAATTTAATAAAAG
Source organism: Coleophora flavipennella (assembly GCA_947284805.1). Lineage (NCBI taxonomy): Eukaryota > Metazoa > Arthropoda > Insecta > Lepidoptera > Coleophoridae > Coleophora > Coleophora flavipennella. Next base: position 2,459,065 of record OX369276.1, read on the forward strand.
ATACGTATAAGCCTTTTGTTCTGACTGACAACCTATCAAAAATTGGTTCAAATCGCTTACCATTCAAGAGGTGAAAATCGTTAACGCCGTTTGTATGAAAAGTCGCAGCTTCACAATCCTCTTAATGCAGTTAACTGTCTAATCATACATTTTTCACCATCATGAATTAAAATGGAAATACTCTTTATTGCCTTTTTATGACGTGGTTTAAATATTTAAATAACCTAACCAATTTATGAAAAAAAAAACCTGCCTGCATGTAAAATTAGGTACTATCTTGTAGTTTGAGGGTAAACGTAGGTTCAGTATGTGACCGCCTCCGTGGCGTAATCATTAAGTCCAGTAGCTCCACATCGCGCGGTTCGATTCCCGGCGGAGTCTAACCTTATAGGGCTCGGTTTGGGGAACTGGTTATCTTATCTTTAGGCCGGAATACATGAATGTTCTTAACATTGATGTTTAGCGGCAAGACTTAGATGAAATTGTGGTAGCTGCCAGTCGGGCTTATATATGCCCTTTCACAAAAAAAAATCTTTTTTATTTAATTTTGACATTGGAATTGGTATTCAGCCATGATGAAATTACTATAAATAAATACATATCAAATAATTAAAAAAGGCTAAACACGTTAAAACAAACGAGCATCAACTAAATGTTTTTGGTAATTTCACAAAAAAAAAATCGATTTTATAATAATATGCAACCAACTTCGAAGTTCAGTTAAGTTCGAAATCGGACTACTCTGTAAAAAGTTATCCGTAGTCAAACATATAAAATATTATACGCATTGACTTGAGAACCCCCCCTTTTTCTGAAGTCGGTTGAAAACTAGAGTAAACGCTATCAAAAACACGTCGATTGAATTAGATTTTTTCTCATACAATAGAATCAAAGTAAAGGGTTCCGTCCATTGTCTCTGCTACAAAGAGCGCGGGGTCATTAACACGACTTTTTATGGAATTTCCAGGTTTACGACTCATTTTGATGGTCCGCCTTCAAACGGAGTGATATTTTGTAAATAAACAAGCACTGAAATAACTGGCTCATTACCTTTGTACTTTGTAGTCGTAGGACCGACACCGAGTGCCGGTAGCCGGGCCCGCGCCTCGGAAGTCCTGACCATTCTCCAGCTCGTCTTCCAAACTTTGAGTTGTTTGAAACACGAGTCTGTTTGACGATTTAATAATTAAACAATCGATACAGATCCGGGAAGTTTGGTTAGATTTACTGGATACAGAGTATAAAAGAAATGTTTTAACGAATATATTAGTTATTTGTGATTTGGCCTATGTCCAGCAGTGGACGTCCTTCGGCTGATATGATGATGATGACGATTTTTAGTTATTTGTAGTAGAGTCATAATTAAGCAAGAATTCTACCTACGTATTAGCACATACTGAACACTTCACACACGGGCCAAAAATGACATTTCATAAAAGGAATGACGGAATAAACAAAATGACGGCGAAATCCTATACGTTCGACAACCAAACTGTAACCAATCTGTATCAATCTGGGTGACAAGGGGGTGCTGTCGCAAACTAGAGAGCGACAGGGAGTGTCCATACTGTATGTTAGTACTACATAATATGTATATACTTTGGTATTACTATGTTCCTTCAGAGATAGGGGGCAGGGGGCAGAGCTCATAGCTCGTAGAACAGATGGCCGCGCACCGGACGTAGCGTAGGAAGGCCTTCCACTCGGTGGACCGGCGACCTGGTGGGGAGGAGCTGGATACGGGCAGCGCAAGACCGGTTGTTGTTGAAATCCTTGGCGGAGGCCTTTGTTTAGCAGTGGACGTCTTTCAGCTGATATGATGATGTACTCGTGTGATGATGTCGTGGGCCTTGTACGAGAATTTCCTGTGTCAAAATTTTACGTTTCATGTACATACATAGTTTTTTTTTATGTTTGTTCCTCATGTTTTTCTAAAACGTTACCTACACAATAATATGTAAGGAATGAATCACAAAGATAGAGTTTCAAATTTCATGAGTAGATTAATAGACCATTAGTTCTTGATCGAAGATAGGAAGGGACTAAAATTTTTCATACAACATTAGCGGCCAGATAGATTGCATTGCGTGATTGGTGGCGCCACTGGGATTGGTCCTTCGAGCCGGATCCGACTGGCGCGCGTCCAAGCCGCGATTCTCATTGATATTAAGCCAAGAAGCCACAATGCAGGGCCGAGACACTATGTGCATGTGCTGCCAAACGATGTATCTATAACCATTGAATTGATTTACTGTTTATTTTTTTTTTGTATAGACAAAATTGCTTCTTTTGGTGCGGGATCAGTAACATATTTTTCTTATGTAGTTTTGCTTGAAATGGCTTCATAACAGTAAATTATTAGTAAGATAATCCTTTGAATGGAGCCATGTTCAATTTACTGAACTCCCCACGGAGAACTTAACTTTTCTCAGGAGTGTGTAACATTAATCAATTTGTATGGGAGGTAGGTATCCTTTTTAGGGCTTTCCTAGAAATACTACTCATGATACAGACGCTATTGAGATTTCTCGATTGCGTAAATTTGATAAATAAACAAAGTGCCATTTTAGATAAAAAAACTGTTTTTGTATGACAGGGACTTTATTATATACTCATTTTTATTTTCGAGTGACTGAGAAGCTAGGCTACGAAGGAGTAAAGAAGGTATAGTAATGTCAAAAAAAATAACTTGAGATTTTGATATGAATTGAATTGATATGAATCTTAAAGCCGGAACACATCAATGATGTTAACATTGATGTTTGGCGGCAAGACTTAGATAAGATGGTGGCATCTAGTCAGGCGGGCTTAGGAAATGCCCTAACACCAACCAAACCGAGTCTTACAAGTTGTCTCCACCGGGAATCGAACCCGCGACCTCCTTAAAAAATGGCTGTAATAATTAATCAAAACGCTGTGAGTTACTGTATTTTTTATGGTCTACTACTCTTATATACCGTAATTTGTTAATCCGGGAAAAAATGTAATTAATAATGTAGGTACCTCCCATTAAAATCTGTAGGTTGGTTGTCACTTTTTCCCAAAAATGGCTCTAACGATTTTAACAAAAAATTGTGCATAACAAGGACTTAATAAGGCCTATTAGACTGGGTAGGTACCTAGTTCATTATAACAGTCCCAACACAACTGATTTGAAAAGTTTTCACCAAATCTGATGTAGGTTGAGAAATTTAAATTAGGGACCCATGCACACAAACTCAAACATTTTTTTAATTTTTCATCAAGTGTAATATAGGTATACATTTATTTTTTGCTATAAAGTAAGCGTAATAATTAATTTATTTTTGTGTATGCCCGACTACGCCAGAGTGAAGGCTTCGCAATATATTTTCATTATTCCATATAACAAATTAAACTGCATTTATAAATTTATTAGCGACCGGTTTCGGACATCATCTTTAGGCGGACTACTTTTTGAGATTTACCAGATATACCACATATGAGATATTTTAGGTGTTATTAAGTGTTGTTGATGACAAAAAGTTTAAACAACTATATAACGCAATATTTAAAAAAATTTTTGTTACTTTTTTGCATCGTAGATACGAAAAACATGCCAATGGCAAATAATATTTAATATCTACAGGCAAAATTTCATTAAAATCGGCCGTAAAATTTTCTCTGGAAATCAAGGATACGGATATACACACTACACATACACAGGCACACAAACACACACGCACACATAAATTTTTCTAGACTACTCTTAAGTGTCTATGATATAGAGTGCATTTATGCCCAAATCTCGTAGTCGATTTTTCGGACGATCACATAATCACCGATTTTATTCGTCGCTTGAACGTAATGATCAAAGACAAAAGAGAGTAGAAACCTACATACTAGTCCAGTTAACGTTACAAATACTCAACTCAAGTAAATAATTGTAGCACTAAAATATTCCTCAAAGAATAATTGGTGAAACAGATTGACAAATAAACTGAAGTGGCGCAAGGAAACGCAATTTCCTCAAAGGCAGTAAAGCGACAAACTGTTCCACAACGGGAATATCATGGAGGCAATTTATTACGATTGATCAACAAGTAGCTGGGGCCCCTCAGACGGAACGGAAAGAATGAACGGAACCCGTCCCAAGTGCCGAACCAGCGAAAGGGCCCTGCAAGCCTCGAGCCCTCGCTCAAGTGCACAGAGGAACACGCCGACATTCGAATCCTCCCGTACAATTCGAAAAACGCACACAAGTGACACGAGGGAATCCCTCCGGCTAGACGGAATTATCTCGACCTCTCTATTTCCGTTTCGCGTACTATTGAAATTGCTTCTCGCTTTCACTCCATGTACCTGGTAGCGTTTGTCTCTTTCCCATTCCGTTCATTCATAAATGTGGATTTGAATGGGTTTGGTACGCGAGTTTCCTTGTGCCACAAGTGGGTCTACAATCACATTTGGGATATTGGCAGTCTGAATTCTGCACGCGTCATTTCTTGTGACATGTCACTACGTTGTTTCACGGAGAAGGTAATATTACTCATATGTACGATCAACAAAACAAGATGATAGAAGAAAAAGTAAGCGACGACTTTGACGTAATAATCAGTGAATTTAATTAACGATTCACCTTCCGTGTTTGAATGGTTGATGGAAACTATCGCATGGCGTGTATGCGGAGCGCCGGTAGCCGTTGTAACGTCTTATAATTGCGCCCCGCCATGTGTTGAGCTCCAATCATGTTTAATTACAGTAAGAAGAAGAAGTCATTGCCGTTTATCATGAGATGAACTGTTACAAACGGATAAACACTACGAGAAAATGATGGATTAAACGTTGATTTACTTGGGAAAGTAGCATCAGCGTTCGAAATTGATTTTATTCGAATCTTTTACAAAAATCTTCTGCAATTCGATTCACTTTGGTAGCTTACAATTGTAGCGTTGGGAAAGCTTTTTGTTATATCAATAAAGGAAGGTCATCTCAAAGAAAAATTTCAAGAAGTGAATCTAAAATGTTATGTATTAACCGCCTCCGTGGCTTAGTGCTTAGTCCATTCGCTTTACACCGGAAAGTCGCGGGTTCGATTCCCGACGGGATTAACTTTTTAAGACTCGCTTTGGTTGGTGGTAGGGTATTATTATAGCCCGCCATGCTAGCTACCACTATTTCATTTTGTCTTGCCGCCAAACATCAGTGTTAACAGCATTGATGTTTTCCGGCTTAAAGATAAGATAGCCAGATCCCCATTGAGTTGGGGAATCTTATAAGCCCGCTTCCATCTTCGGCATCATCGTCACTTACCATCAGGTGAGATGATGCCACGGGCTTATCAATTGTGGATTAAAAAAAATTTTTGGTGCTAACTTAGTTTAAAATGTGCTGGCTTTCAGTTAGGTCACAATTTTGATTATTTCTCAAGCTATAGGTCGGAAAAAAACGTTAAGAGATTTTATTTAACATCTCACTTTTTTATTTATCTAATTGTCTTCCCGTACAAACAGCTGTCGTAATTTTTTCCGGCCCACCCAGATCCAGTGCGCTTAGTTGATCCCAGTTTTATCATTAAATCCAATGCAGATAAGCGGAGAGAGAAGAGCAGGAAATGCACAATAAAATATCTGGATTTTTCCGAGTCGTCGCACTTCAGTCGATGAAGATAAATACTAATTGCCACACTTTTACATCAAATGATCGACAAAAGTGTGAAAAATGTTAGTAGACCTAGTTAATACATTCATCATCATCATCATCATATCAGCCGTAAGACGTCCACTGCTGGACAAAGGCGTCCCCCAAGGATTCCCACAACGACCGGTCCTGCGCTGCCTGCATCCAGCGGCTTCCCGCGACCTTCACCTGGTCGTCGGTCCAACGAGTAGGCAGCCGAAACACGGGCGCCACTAGAGAACCTTACTACCCCAATGGCCATCTGTTCTAAGAGCTATGCGCCCCGACCACTACCACAAGTTTAGCGATTCTGTGAGCTACGTCAGTTGCCTCGGTTCTCCTACGGATCTCCTCATTTCTGACTCGATCACGTTAAGAAACTCCGAGCATAGAGTTAGAACAATAAGAATATTCAAAATGCTTATTCAAATAAAAGAGAAAACTTTGGAGAATTAATATAATATCTTCAACTCAACGTTTGAAATAAAGTTTTACTTTGCCATATTCCATTATTTCAACATTTAGCTAATACCTAGATTAAAAGAAAAATTCAAGATGAAATTTTGACAAGAACTTGCAAATGGGTAACAAATACATTTTTTTTTTGAGTTACTGTAAACAAAAGTCAAAATTATTAATTATTTAATCCCTATTATAATTGGGATTTGATGTTGTTCAATTTGATTTGTTTAACGCATCCAAGCTTTTAAGCTACGAAATCCAATTTTCATCACATCAGCTCATATAAGTCCCTACCGAGGGGCTCGAGCCTTCCCTGAATTGGGCGATCGGGCCTTAGTCGACCATGAGGGCCCAGTGCGGGTTGTTCGACTTCACACACAACCTTCGAGTTTCTTCGCAGGCATATGTAGGTTTCTTCACGATGTTTTCCTTCACCGTACAAGAGCGTCGGATAAACGTACATACGAGTATGAAATCGAAATTCGGAAACACATTGGTACGTGCCAGGATCGAACCACGACCTCCCAGACAGGAGGTAGTGGCCCTTGCAATTACGCCACCGAAAATAAGCTACGAAATCCAATTTTAGGAAGACCTAAAAATTACTGACGCAATTATAAATAATCTATCGTCATAATTTTTCTGACACGTTCTGCGTCAGTGATAAATAGGATAATATTATCTACTATTGTTGGTAGAATCATAAAACTGTAGTCACCATAGATGTTGTTGAAAAAAATTGGAGTTTGCTCGTGACAAGGTGAAGTAATTACAGACAAAAGTGATACAAGAAATGTTATTCGCACAATTACTCCATTATATTCAACACCACATTGCTTTGCCTGGCTGTTGCTCGGCATTCTCATGATCTACTTCAATTTACATTAATAAATAATCAATTTAAAATTAACGGAAAAAAAATTAATGCGTTATTGATCGTTCAATCTCAAAGAATTTCTCTTGGTTGACTATCATTATAAGTTTTCGTGATTTTAATATAGTAACCACGAAAATTAAAAATAAACCCAATTTTTCAACATCTTTTTTTAATTTATTTACAATTGGTAAGCCCTTGGCATCATCTCACCTGATGGTAAGTGACGATGATGCCGAACATGGAAGCGAGCTTACCAAGATTCCCCAACGCAATGGAGAACTGGCTATCTTATCTTCATGCCGGAACACATCAATGTTTTTAACACTGATATTTGCCGGCAAGACTTAGATAAGATGGTGGTAGCTAGCCAGGTGGGCTTAGAAAATGCCCTACCACCAAGCAAACCGAGTCTTACAAGTTGACCCCACCGGGAATCGAACCGGGACCTCCTGGTGTGAAGCGAATAGACTACTAACCATTACGCCACGGAGGCGGTCTTTCTCACGTATAACCTATTAATTGAAACCATTTCAATGAGCCCAAACACTAAACCTCTACTGTACGTTAGTAAGGATTTGGGGGTATCCTGCAGATTCCATGATACTGCAGTAGTAGTTCAAGGTTCGGTTCTTAATAGGTGTGCAAATTTTTGATTTAATTCAGCGTATCAAAGTGGGTGATAATCACGTTAAAAGATTCCGTTACTTAGATAGATACTACATTTTGATTGGTGGAGCTAATAAAAAGGTGTTAAAAATAGGCATATTTGTAACTAGTTACAGTAGTGATGTAACTTCATTGGAACGAAAAACAGGCTCGTTAGAAAGTAATGAAAATAACTAGTAAGCAACAAATCAGGCGCACAATTTAATGCACTTCTTGCTAAAAACACACGCCGCAAGTCGTCGCAACATAACGAGATAAAGGCTACTTAAGAACCATCCTGGGCCTCGTTAAAGTCTGATATACGGTTTATAATAAAACTCAATAAAACATTCGCAACAATTTAAAACGAAATCCATAAAAAACTTAGTAGGCGCGTATCAAATGTGCGCAAAAGGTTGATGTTTTCGGCCTCAACAGTAAATTGCATTTTATTGCCAGTGGAGCCTTTGTGTTGTTTTTTAATTAAATGTAGTGGCCACTTACAAAGGTGCTTGCAACTATGAAATTATTGCTTGTACAGGGTGTTACAAAATTTGCATAGGAGCCGTTCTATAGTCATCATAGTTAACAAACAAGGTTCATATAGTCATTTCCCCCAAGGAACCTATAGTCATTTCCCTCAAGGAACCTATAGTCATTTCCCCCAAGGAACCTATAGTCATTTCCCCCAAGGAAACTATAGTCATTTCCCCCAAGGAGCCTATAGTCATTTCCCCCAAGGAACCTATAGTCATTTCCCCCAAGGAACCTATAGTCATTTCACCCAAAAAAAATCGACGCTCTATACATAAATGCACATAATTGGTCAATCAGCTGATTCATTTGTATGAAGAGTTCAAGATTATATTTGGAAAGTAACTAGTATCTATTTGGGTCTCCTGGGAAAACTTGTTCGTATATGATGACCAGAAGCTCCAGATAATGGCTCGCCTGCACCAGTTTTGTTACAATGTAGTATTAGTACATTACTGCAGCGGCCACCAAAAGAGGCATTGATGGACGAACGTGTAAACGTTCATGCGTCATACGTAAGTCCATCAATGCCTAGTTGTGGCTAAGGCTTGTAGTTGTATAGTACCTATACTTTTCTTAAATAATGCGCGGAAATTAAAACTAAATGTTCATTTGTTTTTTTTGTTGCTATTTTTCGGAATAAAAGATAGATCCATTGTTAATTACAGAACATAATATATATGAGTTAACATAGTATTTTACCGCACTGGGCCCGCGTGGTCGACTAAGGCCTAATCGCCCTGATTCAGGGTAGGCTCGAGCCCCTCGGTGGGGACGTATATGAGCTGTAATGATGATAGTATTTTATTTAGCCATTAACACGACAGATATGGATTTTCATACAACTTTTGCCGGCCGCTGCTCGCATGTATTACAGCAATTTCGATTTATCTCGAAGAAGGTTGTCAAAATAATGCTCAAATTTCCAAGCAAGTTTGAGAAAATATTATTATATCATGAGAACTTTTGCACCTACCTACAAACATTCAGATAAAGTGGACATGCGAGGCTTAGGTAAGTTTTTCATGTGTTCAACCTATGTGATAACTCAATAATTTATGAACTCACTTAATACATATATTGTACATACATACGTACTTACATTCTCCTAACTGTTTAACCAATAACTTTTTATTACCTACCTTGACTATTATATATGTATATAACTTTCTTGTATAAATCTATTAAAAGTTTTAATTTTCACTACAAACTAGGCGTTATATTCCCACATAATGCGTGTTTCAAGCGTTATAAAAGTGGCAAGAAGCTGCCACTCTTCACATCTAGAGCCGACCTTATGCCAGTTAAAAGATATTTACAACCGTTATAAAATACTTAATTCCAAAGCCACATGTCGAATACAAATAATTATAATTATTATCACCGCACTTAAAATAACAATGTTTGCACTTTTACAGCCGAAGATTTTATAGTTAATCTAAGATTTTAGTGCTTGCGAAACTTTTTTGTCTTTAGGAGGACCACAGATAGGACAAAGTCCGTGAACAGATAAAGTCGCTTATCAAGAAATAATCGATTTGTGACGAGAGCGGTGAAAAATCGATACCGGTCCAGATGCACAAAAATGGGGCAGAGGAATCGATTTGCCCCACATTTCGGCGCGTAGCGGCCGTCGAGGGTAACGCTCGCGATAAGGGATAGTGCCCCCTCCGCCGGGTAGTCCCCCTGTTCCCCCCGATAATATTTACCGCCCCCCGGCCATACTTACGCCCCTCTGTATTTACGGGTTGAGAAAAACAAGGGTACTCGAGCTTCGGAAGGTGCAACGTAGATTTTAATCCTTTCTGATGTTTATGATTGATGGCGGATTTCGTGATCGATCCGCTGATGTTGATGGATTCTTTATGATTCCCGTTCGCTTTGCTATTGCGCTCGCGGATCGTGCTTGTGATTACGTTTTTATGATTAGCAGTAAACTGTGTACTTTTCAGATGATAGCCAATACGTCAAATATCGGAATGAATCTGTCCGTGGCGTGTGAGCGGCAGGCGTGCAGCTCCAGTCCACGGTGTGCTCTCGAGTCTGCGATGAAACGTGTTATCGCATATAAAACTGGTTCGTGACGACGCACAGTGTTTCTTTTATTTGTTTTGCAGGTAGTATGCTGTCAAAAATCGTAAAATGTGTTAGCAAAAATTTTAAACTTGGATTAGCTTGTGAACTCGGATTGGTTGGTGGTAGGGCATATTCTAAGCCCGCCTGGCTAGCTACCACCATCTTATCTAAGTCTTGCCGCCAAACATCAGTGTTAACAACATTGATGTGTTCCGGCTTGAAGATAAGATAGCCAGTTCTCCATTGCATTGGGGAATCTTGGTAAGCCCGCTTCCATCTTCGGCATCATTGTCACTTATCATCAGGTGAGATGATGCCAAGGGCTTACCAATTGTTTCTACGAAAACCCTTCCCACAATATTACAGTTATACATTATTTAAATAAATGTGATATCATTGAGAGACATATCTATTCCAATACGCCGCAAGCGCCATCTGTCAGGCAATAATGGCTTTCAATAGTTAAAAAACTTAATTAGACTGCTTTCAAAGACAGCGCAATATTGATTCATGTTATACAACTTTAAAAGTACTCTTTCAATTTTTACTATCAGATAGGTTCGTCTTTATGTTTAGAGCAAGAAGGGTTGTAGTTGTGTGCGTGTTTAGTAGACAGCTGTGAATATGTAATGGTTCGGTGTGATGCGGTGACGGGTGAAGACGTCAATATCTCAAATATTGACGCGTGCCCAATAGCCCAGTGTGTCCACAACGTTCTGTGTCTCGGCCAAAAGACTAATTATTGTTTCAAATAATTCGGACAGCCAAATTAAAAGGTTAAGTTAGGTTGTACGATCTTAAAGATTTCTAAGTACATATTTGTATTACGGCCTTAAGATAGGTCAAATGACAATATCACATCATCACATCAGCTCATATATACGTCCCATCCGAGGGGCTCAAGCCTACCCTGAATTAGTGCGGGTTGGTCAACTTCACACACAACCTTTGAGTTTCTTCGCAGATATGTGCAGGTTCCCTCACGATGTTTTCCTTCACCGTAAGAGCGTCGGATAAACGTACATATTATGAGATCGAAATTCGAAAACACATTGGTAGTACGTGGCAGGACTCAACCCACGACTTCCCGGATAGGAGGTAGCGGCACTTGCCGTTGCGCCACCGATGCTCTCAAATGACAATATTCAATTCAAATAATTGAAAGACTGTGTAAAGCTATCACTACGGAAAAAAATATAATATAAGTACTGAAAGTAAAAAAAAACAATTTCATCATATCAGCCACAAATCGTCCACTGCTGAACAAAGGCCTCCCCCAAGGATTTCCACGACGACCGGTCCTGCGCTGCCCGCATCCATCGGCTTCCCGCGACCTTCACCAGGTCATCGGTCCACCGCGTGGGAGGCCTGCCTACGCTACGTTTTCCGGTGCGCGGTCGCCACTCGAGAACTTTACTGCCCCATCGGCCATCTGTTTCATCTGTCTTTTTTTTTTTTTTTTTTTAAATCAATTTAATTGAATACAATTTTAAAAATATGTATTACCACTTTTGATGTAAAAAATATACTGTAGACCCTGTTTTTGGCATTAATTTCAAAATTTCTCGAAAACAACTAGTTAATGTTGAATGAAACCAACACACAAAAATTTTCACCATTCATTTTAATTAAACACATTTTTTTTATACTTTCTTGAAAGTATAGAAATGTAACAAAAACATGTAAAAAATCGAGAATTGGGCGTTCGGTTTCAACCGAACAGCCGCGCTGAAGCCCGTATTGATTTGAACTTTAAAGGAATGGACTTACGTTCGATATTATTTCAACCTGCTCAGATTGAGGCATCTTTAATGCGCTCACAACGCAAATAATAAATATCTATGCTTCTACCGCCTTGTCTATAACTTACATAATTAGTTTTAATGAAACTGTTAACGTAAGTTGTAAGTAAATAATATATAAAATGCAATGAAATTAAAAAAATATATGAATTTTTACTTCAAATTTATACTTAATTAAAATGGTAGCGTATTCACAAGTAGAAACCGGTCAAGAAAGATTCAGACTCGCACCTCAAGAGTCCCGTAGGTACCACTACACCTCTGGATAAGAAACCTTAAAAACATTGAACGAGTCAACAATGATACATATTGAGTTCAATCAAAATACATCGATGAGAACAACATAATAAAGTTCTATTTATTCAGTTCGGAATCTTTACGCTAAAAATATATAAAAATCACACTTGGCTGGTTTTTATGTTTTTTTTTTACTATAGGGCTTGCTCTATAGTCCCACCAAGTTTGAAGCGTTTAAACGATAGAGCAAAAAAAAAAACACGTTTCTTGTATTTACCCCACCGTTAATTTTTTTGTTATTATTTTTTAGTAAATTAACTAAAAGAACACATATTCTGTGAAAATGTCAACTGGCTACCGATAACGGTTAACAATACAGCCCTATAAATGTCGGACGGGTGGTTACATTTGAGTAGGGAACCCTAAAAACTAGCTAATTGCTAGTCGGACTCACGGATTGAGGCTTGCGTACCACCACACCTCTCCAAAGAAGTAAAAAAAATAAACCTATTCAATTCAAACAAAATACATCACCGCAAGCGACATATTATTTTTTCAGTTCGGACTCCTTAGCGTGACTACGACTCATACTTGGCAGATTTTTATTATTATTTCTGTTTTAGTACTTTAACCACACCAAGTTATACGCTTGTAATTAGTTTTTACAATAGACGAAAAACAAAAAACTTAAAAAAAAACACTTTTTTATATGGAGATCCCACTTAATTTATTACTTTTTGAAATCTTTATTATTTTTTAGTAAATTTCTGTGAACATTTTTGCTGGCTGCCTATTACGGTTCAAAAGGTAAGTCGGACATACAGACAGCGTAGGCTAAATAATAGGGTCCCGCCCGTGGTACGGAACCATAAAACAACATTGACAGTTCGCGCCATTTTTGAGGCCATGTAAATATTTAGGCCACGTGATCTTTACATTTTGATACTAGGTATTTTTCACGGAGCTACCACTCCAACGTAACTTTGCAATCGAGGGATATAATTATGTCAAAAATATACAAGTATGGGTGTACCTGTAACATTGTAGACCAAATAACTCAATTTATTTTAAAAAAAGCGTTATATTTCGGTTAGTTACACGTTTGCCGCGAAGGAAATTAAGTTTGGGGAATTGAAACTAGTCATTGTTCTTTTAATTGCGGCCAATTCGAGGCGTTCTAGACGAAATGTGCCGATCACTGTGCGGCGGCGGTTCCATCTAGCGGGTCAGGGGGGGGGGGCGCTGGGGGTGGGTGCTATCGATTCCTAAAGGTTTTTAATGACTAATTTACCCAAATGTAATTAATTAATTGCATTGTAGGTTATGTTAATAAATGTTGCTTGATTGCTTTACAATAAATTTTTGAATTTGAAAAAAATCTAAAAATGTTTGAGAATTCGCTCTTTTCGGAACAGTACAGGTAAATTTCTTTTACCCTCATTGCCTACTCGCTGTTGCTTGTGGCTTGGCCTAGTGGATATCGAGAGTGAGCGGGGATTTTTTAGCCTATGTCCATCCTGAAATTAATTGTAACTATTGTTGAAAGACTTTTTTAAATTGGACGAGTATTTTCCTCTACATACAAACATACAAACTTTACCTCTTTATAATATTATTTTTGATAGTAATTAATAGAGATGAAACGGATATCCGGTTACTATCCGGTATCCGGCCTATCCGGCCATATTTTACTATCCGGCTGGATACCGGATAACAGGACACTATCCGGTTCGGCCGGATACCGGATATTAATAAATACGCAATACTAAATTTAGGCAAGTACTTTATTTATAATTATTTAATACTTTTCTAAAACTAGCACAGAATTTTCATTTGACAACTTAGAAAATTAATTTAATTAATTAGTACTCGTACTGCACTTAGGACAAATTATAATGAATAATAATAATAATAATTTTTATTCAAGTACATAGCTGACAAAATAAAACAATGGGTTAAGACTTTACCTCCTAAAAAAGGGAAAAACCCTGTGTTATAGGATAGGTAATAATGCTCATCCCACCAAATCATTGACACAAAAAGAACCAAGTAACAAGTCACTGTAGCACAAAAATTTAAACTAGATAAATAATAATTTCTCTCCATTAATTTCTCTCCGATTGTTTTCATAAACAAGGCCAGCTTCAGAAAACAGTCATTCGCTGTACGAAGAGACCCGAATTCGACCGAGTCCGCCCGATCGTTTGTGCACCACCTACACAAGCTCGCTTCTTGCAATGCACCAAACGGCAATGTTCGCCGGATATCCGGCGGCCGGATATCCGGCTATCCGGCCTGATAGTTGGCCGGATATCCGGTATCCGGTATCCGGCCAAACCACTATCCGTTTCATCTCTAGTAATTAAGAATGTAGAATCATCTAGATAGATATTATCTGATCTATTAAGATATCTACTTTCGAGTATTTACCAACTATCTACCTAAAAGTCGATATCGCTTCAACACTAGGTATTGTTCCCCTCTCTAGCAATATATTTTAGGCACTTATTAATAATTTCATTTGAAATATCATTATAGATATCAAAGAAAGGGTTGCACAGTGGTCCGCTTGGCCCGCTGACTCGCACAAAATGCTATCTGCATATGCCTCTGATTGATGTGCCCTGTAATTATTTGGACGCGTTAATAACACCACCGACGACGGCCGCACTTTGTTTCTGACGACTTAAGACGAATGAAATGAGAAATTCTATCCTGCTCTTTAATAGGACTCATTGCCTTCTGATGTTTTGTTGATTAAAATAACATAAATCGTTGTTAAGTTTTTATATTTTACTTTTGGGATGCGAATTTTAATTATTGTGAGTTTTGATTAAAAACGAAGGCTCGTGGTGAAATTTTTAAGTCGTAGTGTGAAGGTATCAAGAAATAATCATAGCATATTTTCCTGATCGATTCCGCCCCAAACAGAAAAATGTAAATACGCGGCCACTCCTGTTTTCTACACATTTTCATAATAGCAAATTATCGTGGATTATTTACATAAATGGCCACCACACACAGATTGTTTTTATGTTTTCTGTGCGTGAGCCTCCCCCCGTTCAAACGAATCAGAATATTAAAACATAAATAGTAATGGCGGTAAAAAAAGCTATTATGCAAATGAAACATTTTGAGGTAAATAGAAAGTGACGCAAAGCGATGTTAAGAAAGGATAAATAAATCGTTTTCGTTGGTTGTTATTAGATTACTTATTTATAATATCCACAATTTATCGTCATCGGTCCTAAATATTGTGCGGTGTGGTGCTGTGCGGTGCGTGACTTTATTAAACAAAATATTATTCAATACATTAGATTCAGTACTTGAATGAATTAATGAATGAATTATTTATTGTATTGTTTAAGTACACAAACAAAAATAAAAAAGAGAAGAGAAAAAAACAAAAAAAAACAATTAAAATATTTTTTTACGTATAAATATCTAATATTAATATCAAAGGAATATTTTTTTTAAAAAGGGGAAAAACAAACTTCTAGCGTAGGTAGGCCTCCCACGCGGTGGACCGACGACTTGGTGAAGATCGCGGGAAGCCGATGGATGCGGGCAGCGCAGGACCGGTCGTCGTGGAAATCATTAGGGGAGGCTTTTGTCCAGCAGTGGACGATTTTCGGCTGATATGATGATGATGATGACAAACTTCTATTTTCTATTTTTTTTAAATGTATCTACTTCTTTCCAGGTCTCTCTTTCCCACACTATCTCCTTCATTTCTCTATACCTGGAAAGAGCTACACCGAGCACGGCTCTTAAATTGTGATGATGATGATCTACTTCTATTTTCTTAATGTCTCTCAGCAATAGTCGCATTACTAAATGCAATCGAATATTAATATTCATGACCACTAATTATCATGTATAATAATTTTAATTTAGAAGTTCGGAATTACGTTTTTATTATTTTTAATAAAAATTTGAGTGCGTTCAGCTACACCTTGCCTGATGACAAGTGCCGATGCAGCCGAGGATGTAACACGCAAGCTCAAATAGTGCCTAATCACTCTCGTCTTGAAGATATTGTACGTTCTTTATTGTTTACAAAGTTTGCCACGAGACAAACTAAGAAACTTCTTTTTTTCTATTCGTAGTTTATCAAAAAGTTCTTCAACTTTTAGATAAAACGAATCCTGCAGCTTAACAGTATTAATGTCACTGAGTTACGAAAGCTTATAATATAATAAAGACTCAAGTTGTTTGTATTTTATTCTAACGCGTTATTAGAGGCTGCTATGCTATTAATTCGATGGCCGCTGGGGCAGCAAAGTTCTCGAGTGGCGACCGCGCGCTGGAAGACATAGCGTGGGAAGGCGTACCACTCGGCCTACCACCTTGTAAAGGTCGCGAGAAGCTGTTGGATGCGGGCAGTGCAGCATCGGTTGTTGTGGATATCCTAAGGACTTTAATTATGCTATTAATTACGTACAGTCGTGAACAGATCAAGCTAGACACTTGTAGTGCAATTCTGACCCATACGCGCACGGCATAAGAACTGTATAAAGTTAATTAAAATCCATAAACATGACATTTATTTAATTGGACATGGATGTTAATATTCGGTTACATTCGGAAATGCGATGACTGTCGAGAGACACCCACTTCATACTGAAATTATTTTGCTATTTTTTATAATTGCAAGTTATTTGTTATATTTTTCCTGACTTGTTGGTCTCCATAGTACACAAGTCAAAAAAAACCTACTTCCACTGCAGTCTCCATTTGAAATTACGCAAAAGTACTTAAAAATATTCGGTGTGTAATAATAGAAATGGCATATCCATTGAGATTTGCGATATGAATACGTTATGATATACATTATTACATTTAATAACAAACGGCTGTTGAGAGGCAAATGTGCTTACGTCACAACGAAACGGGAACCGAATAATAGAGTTCACTTCAAACGTTTAGCGCACTCTCGAAAAAAAAAAACTGAAATAAAAAATAACCATTCCATTCGAGATGCAACAGCGATATGATTTTGCACTTTTTGTATTTTTTTTCCTTCTATTTTCGTGCGTGTTTTTAACACTGGGCGGGCGATAGAGCTTCGAATCGATTAGATACGTCCAAATTACAAGTACGGTGAACGGCGCAATTATTGTCTCCTCCATCAATAATTTCAATTAATACGGTAACACTAGAATTTTCTATTGCCGGTATTTTTTTATAAATCAAGTTTACTCTTCATAAACATCGGTCTATTACTTCAATTACCGAAAAATATATAAATGAGCGTGGTCGACTAAGGCCTAATCGCCCTGATTCAGGGTAGGCTCGAGCCCCTCGGTGGGGACGTATATGAGCTGTAATGAATGAATATAAATGAAACAATGGCGTAAGTTTTCGCTCTAAGAGCGCTGAGGCAGCTAATATCTATCAAGGGCACTGAATACGAATTGTAAAAAAATATTTCAACCGACCGACCGACAAAATTAATTGTACAGCCACGCTGTGCATACTTTATCGCGAAGGCTTAACCACACCCTGGACACTTCATACAACAGGCCAGCAATGATATTTCAAAAAAGGAATGACGGAACAAACAAAATGGCGGCGTAATCCTCTACGTTCGACAACCAATCTGTATCAATCTGAGTGACGAGGGGGTGAGGTCGCAATCTAGAGAGCGGCAGGGAGTGTCCATACTGTATGTTAGTACTAATATATATATACTTTGCCTTAACCATCTGTCGTAGTCGAGCATACACAAATCAACTTGTCACTTACCACCAGGTGAGATGATGCCAAGGGCTTATCAATTGTGAATTAAAAAAAAACTACCTATACATTACACTTACTTAGTAGCGAAGAATTACAGTAAGGTAGGTATACCAGACTTGATGAAATATTTCGCTCCTCAGTAGCTCGAAAGTAAAGACGACTTCAATCGCATCAACAACCAAGTATCTACACTAGTGTTATTTTGTTGGTTTTTGTAAATATTCTTAGCAAGTACTTAACCGATTTTTATAACAAAATTGTAGGACTACCCTGGAGGCATAAACTATCATTTAAAAAAGTGTCGGACCACTCGCAAAGTAGGGTCCTGTAGTCTTTAAAAAAAATGTTTATGAAAAAAAATAGGGCAGCGGGCAGCGCAGGACTGGTCATCGTGGAAATCCTTGGGGGAGCCCTTTTTGCAGCAGTGGACGTTTTTCGGCTGATATGATGATGAAAACAAAATATTTTTGCAAATACGTAGTAATAAAACATTTTGTATGGAAATTACAAATACAAATTTAACTGCACATCTTAAATTGGTCGACTATTACTCCTAAACTATGAAAGCCTACTTAGCCGTCATAGTTTTCTTTTTAAATTTATTTTATGTCCTAGTATTTGCAAAATTTTTTCAGATGTTTTGAAATAGCGGTTTAGCTGGCAGGGGGAGGGGGAGACACTTGACTCTAACAAAATTAGCATCTTAAAGCTTAAGCTTATAACTTCAATAATTTAGCAATAATAGCCATACTAAGTTGGTCTGAAAATAGTCCTCTCCCCAAGCTCCGATACAACATATTTTTTTACAAGCTTTAATTTAACTTGCAATGTTACGAACATCTTTCTAAGTCTTAAAATTTTCGATCGATTATACAGCGTCAGGGGTCCGATTGAGCTAAAATTTGGTATGAAGCCATATTCCCGGTGACAATAGGATCCTTCTGGTATTTAAAAGTTGATCTGACGATGTACTATGAAAGGTGGATTCAAGGTCCTAGTATCGTTTTTATTTTCAACTAATCATAGGAAATACTGTGCATTTCAGCCCGGCTTTTTTAAATTTAGAATCAAGCACACTGAGCTTAAAAACTGTTTTAAATAAAAGCTAATGAGCTTATTAACGAGAAAGCAAACAAAATCTATTTGTGCCAGTCTATCAGTTGTACGCTCTACATTACGAACCCTATTTATGTTCGAGTAACATAATTACAAGTGAGATTATTGCAAAGTGACTTGTGATTAGTTGTGATACAACCCCTCTCATGGATGTCTGTAATAATAAAGTTCGTACAAAATAACATTATTCGCGCAATAACAATATTCAACTGTGAAGGACCATTAAAATTTCAATTTTTATATACGATACGTATACGATATAAATGTTACCTGCTATGATATTATTAGTAAGAATATAAATTAAGTATAAAATAACAAAAAAAATAAAGTCCAGTTTTATCAAAATCAATATGTTAACGTATCCCCTGAAAGAACTCCAAACATTCGAACGTTTGGATGCGGGCCCCAATTTTAAGAATTTTGTTAATTAAATAGATGAATACAGCCGGAAAGAAATTTGGCAACCCTTGGTCTTTAGATTTTTCATAATGAATGCGAATCGTTTTATTTAAGGGGATGTTATTGACTGTCTGTTAATTACGTCAAGAGATTTTTTTAATTCAAAATCGTTTCCATACAAATTAATAATATGAAATTCTCATTTTTTTTTTAAAAAAAACCTATCCTAATGTTATTTTATACTTTTGAACAAAAACAAAACTGTAATAAATGTATGATTTATGTAAAAAAATAATCTAGACACACGGTAGTGTGTCCGCCAATTTAGAAAAGAACAGTGCAACGGCTGTGGGTTATATACATGAACCATTTCGGGCCACTTTCAACCTACCAGTAACTTAAAATCTGTTTTACCTACACACTTGTGATTTTGTGTGTCCAGTAACACCACACGATCACCTTGACTCCCAATTTTTATAAATGTATCTTTTACCGTTTTTAAGAAATTGGCGTCCGAAAATGAATGTTCAATGATTCAAATGAATATTGACTCATCAAATTATAAACCACTTCCAGGTGACGTAGAAACTCGAAATTTATCATCAAGGTTATTGAACGTATACACAAGAAAAAATCTAAAAACGGCCAAATTTGAGTCGTACTCGCGCACCAAGGGTTCCGTATCACCACTACTCATCAAAATGTATAGACCACTTCCAAGTATCTTTTAAACTTGAAATTTGGCATCGAGATAAGTTATTAGGCGTATAAAAAGAAAAAAATCAAAAACCGACCAAGTGCAAGTCGCGCAAAATTATGGTTCCTTACCACTATTATTCATCAAAATAGACCACTTCTATTATTTGGAGAAGTCCAAGATAAATATTTTAATTTGAAGTGCCGGAGCTATGATTTCAGAAACCACTGTAGAGCTTGGTACCTACCGATTTAGATGTCTGTATTTTTTTGTATTGAACTTGGCTTATTTCGCATTTATGTTTTCATCATTACAGCTCATATACGTCCCCACCGAGGGGCTTGAGCCTACACTGAATCAGGGCGATTAGGCCTTAGTTGACCACGCGGGCCCAGTGCGGGTTGGTCGACTTCACACACAACCTTCGAGTTTTTCCGCAGGCGTGTGCAGGTTTCCTCACGTCACGATGTTTTAAAAAAGCGTCGGTGGCTCAACCGGTAACGACTCGGTCCATCTAACCAGAGGTACCGGGTTCAAATCTGGACGGCCAATGTACCAATGAGATTTTCAAAAAAACTTACGTACATACTTACCGATTGCTTTAACGGTGAAGGATTTATGTTTTGTTGTGATAATATTTTTTTTACAAAAATATTGAGATTTTAAGTTTTGCAGAGTAGATTTTGAATGCGCTTTACGTCTTTTGATTAATTGTTCCAAAAATCTTAATCGTACTTTTACTAAAATTTCGTGTTTTACTTAGACATAGGGTATGTACAAAGTTACATTACAACCGGCCTATTCATTTTCGAGAAATTAGAATTATTAGTTTGTATGGAAGGCAATTTTGTCAGGGAATCTATAAATTGTAATAATTATATAGGTATATGTCGGCATCTACAGGTAAATGTGGTTATTAAAAATGAGAAAATGTTGAAAATTATGTATTTAGAACCAACCTACCGGTAAACTATATAACAATCTAGTGTGGACAGGATATAACCGATGCTAAATCAAAACAAGGCAACATTGGAACTCATATTTCCAATTAAAATTCCTATACATATGCATTGTTACGAATCAGATATCGCTATTGTCCACTCCATTGCCGATATTACACTATGATTGTGTGTGATTCTAGTAATAGGCGTACGTAAACATGCTAGGTCGCTGTTGCTACGTTTAAATCTATCTGTTTATAACACTATCATATCATTGGATACAAATAATACCTTATATGAACATTCTTTGAAACTATTATTGGAAATATTTATAGCCAACCAAAAGTTTTAGAAAGACTCTACGGAGGCTTTGCTTCTGAGACTTGGGTAGTTTTTCAAAAGGAAAACCTGCACACTCCTGCAAAGGTCGATTAAGGCCCGATCGCCCTAATTCAGGGTAGGCTCGAGTCCCTCGATAGGGACGTATGAGCTGATATGATGAGGATGATGAAAATGAAACAAGGAATCCTTATAGTATCACTTCGTTGTCCGTCCATCCATCCATCTGTCTATCTGATTGTCAGGCCTTTTTTTTCTAAGAAACGCGTGGAGGTATCAAGTTCCAATTAATATAAAATACTTAGGTCTATTATCCAATGAAGCTGTAAAAAAACAAGCTTCTAAGTCAAACCAATAATAAAGAGATACAGCCGTTTTTGTTAAATTTTGATATTCGCAAGTAAATCAAAACCTATGGAGTAGAATTGACCTAGAATCAAGAAATTTGGCATTAAGCAAGGTCTTACACAGAGATTTGTTACCATAGATGGGTTATGCACTGACAAACAACATATTTTGAAAATTGAACCCATTTACACACACAATATAACAGGTAGTTCGCTTCCGTTGCACCGATTGCGACTAAGAAAAGAGATGGCAATTGCTTTTAAGACGCACGTTACCTATCTACCTCTCCTTATAGCATATCTCTGGTCTTACAGCACAAGTAAAGCAAAAAAAATTAAAAGTTAAAGTACAAAAAAAATATTTTGCGATTATGAACTTTATATTTGCAGGTGGAGAATTGACCGTGACGTATATCGGTGTATGGCAGAACATTTTTTTTAACTAGAATATTCAGTTTGTATTGACCGTGATGTATATCGATGTACAAGAGAACATTTTTAAACTACAAAGTTAAGTTTATCCTACAGTCCGATTGTGGTATCTACTAATAGGGGATCGGACTGCATCAAAAATAAATTCTGAAATATGATTTCCTAAATTGCTCTCCTCTTGAAGATTCAAAAAAACTCACTTGTTTTGTTTTTCCATCACGTCCTCGATTTTTAATTGATCAAATTCACAAAATAAGTTCGTCAATGACGCTAAAAACCTATGGCATCACTTGTGGGTACTCCTAAACATTTTCAGAACAAAGTTTCGTTTTTGACGGATTATAAAAAGTAACTCAAATGATTAGCAGTCCGATCCCCTATTGATGTTTGTAGGGATTCGTACCCAAATGAGTTTTGGCACGGAACTTCCAGTGCGCAAGATCGAATAACACTGCCGGTTTTTTTGTTCCATAGTAGGTTCTCTCAAGACAAGACTCAAGACCCAAGAACAGTAAGTAATAACTCGTAAACATATACTCCATGAACAGCAAACAAGATTACTTGGTACTTATACATCCTGCAACCCCGGTGGGCTAATCCGGCTCTTATCACTTATATTATAGGGAGAGATTTATGAATACTGCCTTGTTCACTAATCAGTGTTTGTACGTAGACAAAGAGACCGCGTCGTGGCCCAAATTCAGAAAATTTACATGCACTTTACAGGCGTTCTTAGTGATTTCGTAGTCTGTTATTTTTGAGATTGCAAAGTATTTATAGTTTCAAGAGCGACTTCTATCAACGAATATCAACAACAGCATGTTCCTATTGTATTTAGCATACCGTTTAGACTACAGCTTGTCTTAAGCAATTATAAACAACAAAATTCTCTTAGTATCTAAACGCAGCGTCGGTGGCGCAACGGCAAGGGCCGCTACCTCATATCCGGGAGGTCGTGGTTCGAGTCCTGCCACGTACCAATGTGTTTTAGAATTTAGATCTCATATGTACGTTTATCCGACTCTCTTACGGTGAAGGAAAACATCGTAAGGAAACCTGCTCATATCTGCGAAGAAACTCGAAGGTTGTGTGTGAAGTTGACCAACCCGCACTGGGCCCGCGTGGTCGACTAAGGCCTGATCGCCCTAATTCAGGGTAGGCTCGAGCCCCCAGGATGTACATATGAGCTGATGTGATGATCTAAACGCAGTAGTTTTGACAACACATTGCAGTGGTAATGTATTACTTTGTAGCACTCATGTCTTCATTCATAAGTCTGAGAGATAAATGTTGTACAATAGGATCGCGGGTTTTCAACTGTTCCATAGTGAAAACCATCTCAAACACAAGTAGGTAGTATGGGTTCGGTGTGTGGATCAGGTGATCGCGACATGGTTCTAACTGTATAATGCAGCTGTTTGCTTAAGAAATAGTTTGATATGGTGATTCAACTTCCGTAAGTCAAGATAGCGCAGGGCGTAGGAGTCGAGTTGTCTACTGTGAATGTTAGTGAAACTTTGGAGAACTTGTAATTACAACTTCATTGAAAAAGCCTTATGAATGGTATACTTATAAAAGGAATAGGAGGTTTTTTGGCGGGATTTGTGGTGGACGCATTCGTAGTTTTATTTTGTTGTTTTTGCATTGTTTTCTGCTAGGATTTTGTTCAAAAAGTAGTGCATTTTGGAGAAAACCGTCTAGTGCACGTGAGCAATTTGGAGAACAAGAAAATAAAACGAAGGAGGACGTGAGAACCCAACTTGCACTGGGTGCTGTTTTATAGACGCCCAACAGCAACTGGATGTTCCACCTCAGAGTGAGGTTGCTGTAAATGCTGTCAACAACTTCAGAGAAGATTTGTAATGCACCGGCACTAGCATTACAAATCAAAAAACTAATGAAGATTAATGAAATGGGGAATCTATCGGAAGGGCTTTTGTACCCGTGAGACGTTAAGAGACTTAATAAAAAATAAAAAAAAGTAATAGATAGTAACTCCTCAAACGAAATTACAGAAAATGCGATGGTGTCTCACAGAACAACCATTCGATTCAGCTTGTGAAAGTGTATAATTCTCTGATCACGTTTGATCAGCTTGAAACAAGAGATTTAGATTTATTAAATGGACCATAGCACCTTTCTAATGCTATGGCATGAAATGAATTATTACAAATCTTTGGTGACTAGAAAGCGTAACTCGAGGGATTTGTACATACAGAAATCATTAGCACAGAACAATCGAATATCGGGTTTTTTTTTTCTTATATAAATTGCACGGCAGCCCGCACTAAAAATTCTTTAACATTTTTTCATGCTTATTTTCATACAAAAATTGAATTAAAAAAATTCAATAATTTTGGTGAATTCATATTTAATGACCAAATGTATACTTATTCGTAATACATGACAATTCAATAGACCTAACCATTTGTAAGTAAATGACAAGTTTAAATTTTATTTGTAGGAGAACCATACAAACACGATTTTTCCCAGACCAATGAATATTACTTATGTAATAAATAATCATAAGCATCTCTGACATGCAATGTTTCACCAAAATCGTTAGAGCCTTTTTGAAAAAAAAAAACAGTTTTGGTTGTATGACAGCTGCTCTTCGGTTTGACGGTACGAAGAAAATTTTGATAATGACTCAAACTAATAATTTAAAACTCTAAAGTTCCAAGTTTGGCCTCAATTGGACTAAAGATATTGCATCCCCAGAGCCAAGCGTGACGGATGGACGCATGGGTCGGACATACGCATGCACGGACGGAATTGAGATATTCGGTTTTTCGGTATGTCATCATCATTACAGCTCATATACGTCCCCACCGAGGGGCATTTTTTTTTCGGTATGTGTTTCACTCAAAAATGGAAAAACTATTTTTTTGCAATAACAATACATCCTCAAGTACCGTACCACGAGGTCGAGAAAGAAAAAATATCAACTAACAATACTGAACATTGATAATCCAAAGTGTTAGCTGACGATAATCTACACATAATGCTTATAAGATTAAGCGTGCATCAAAGTAACGAAGTCCAAAGTCTAATTTAGTGATAACTCGCTTAATAACAGCAATAGTAAGTGCACTCGTTATGCAGTGGTGCAGTGTAGTAACACAGTAGGAAGCGCAATTAGCCGCTCCAGCCAGTGCACTCACTCAGCCGTGTAACGCCTTATCTCTGTTGCATGTTTTTTCAATATGCAATCCCAGACAATCGTGTTCTTTATCTCACAATCAGAATTCTCAGGTATTTTTTCCATTCGCCAACATTTAATTATTGTGCAGTGCAGTTTCATAACTGGCCACCGGCTCTTCGTGTCAATTCGAAAGTGTACATACGGCTGTCTTAGATAGCGAGCTTTCAGTATTATTTGAATCTTTCTAACAGCATGCTTCGATTTCACCTTCTATTTGTAAGGGGATTTGGTATATTTCAATTTTCTGCATTATGTTAACTATGCCATCGCAACACAACACTGTTGGTCATTTGTGAAGACCATGTGTCCACATTATGTACATACACGATGTTACGTTGTTATATTTTTTGTCGGTTAGATAGCTGCTGGCTTGCCTCGTTTCTGTCGGAATTTTTCGAATAATTCACAGTCGTTCGCTAATTAGCAATTTTCACTGATTGAAATATTGTCGACTGCCACACAATGTGTAGAACAATGTCTGATTTAATCAAGAAAAACAAGATGTATGTCGATTGGAGTAACATAAAGCACATCAATTCGTTTCCTTTAGTGCTTGGCATTTTTTTTTGTTTCACATCACATGTGTTTCTTTACATTTTTAGCTTCTTTACTAACATAGTTATCAGCCTAAGCACATGGAAAATTTCAAAAATACCCAATCAAATCGTCCGTAACAGCATAATATTCACAATTTCCTGAATTATACAGGACTAGTGGTGAGGTGTGTTCTTTCCCCCAATGTTTTGATGTCTTAATGATATCGACCGTAAGGTGGTCAGAGTGAAATATGTATGTAGCTGGAAGTGGGCTTGGCAGGTAAATATTCAGGAATTAACAAAACGATTCCACCTTATAACACTTGTCCGCATATTCATTCATTTGATTTACACTTGTAATTTCATCAATTATAGAAGCTATTGGTGTGAAAAGAAAAACTAGCAATTGTTTATAATTACGGTTGTTTCAGTTACTGAAATCATCAAATCAGTTAATCCTTGTTATGTTTAAGGATGTTCCATTATGAGTTTGTAATTGTTAATAAAGTCTTGATTTACTCTATTTCTAATTTTGATTTGGTACAGAACCTTAACATACCTGCATTGAAGGGCTCTTAAATGAACGAATTACATTATATTTTGGCCTTTATGAGCTATCTTTCAGTTAAAATGTTCCTAACTTTAGTTAAAGAAAAATTGTTGCCAGTTGTATTTAACAAATAAATTATATTTTATGAGAGCAGGTTTACACTATCAACTTTCATTAACATTATGAATTGCGACGGTTATTTATAAATGTGCTTTGCAAACTCGTCATCAATTATTCTTAAAAGATTAACAGATAAGACATATTACGTAGTCATGTAGTCATAATATTATGTCAGATTTTTTTGTAAGTTCTATGAAAACGTGAATAATTATGCATACAGGGTGTAACAAAATTGGTGTAGGTCCCGTTAACTGGGGCTTCCACTCATCATACTGAATAACTTTTGTTCTACAAGTTTGCTGAAAACGTAAAATTTTTTTTTACTCTTAATACAAATCGATCAGCTAATCGAACGATTTTGTGCATTTTAATAAGGAGTGTCCAAATTTTTTTTTAGAACTGAATAATGGTTCCTTGGAGAAAGTTGTTTAGTATGATGATTAGAAGCCCTAGTTAACGGGACCTACACCAATTTTGTTACACCTGTATATTACTTTGCTTTCGTTATAGGTATATAGCTTAACTTAAACAAGGTTAATAATGCCATAGTGAACAATGTTGGCTTCTGCGGAAAACGTTTCACCGCTACATTTCTGATCATTTCCAATGCAAACTGGTAACAGCCCTGACAACTATCTTCCTTAAACAGTTCAGACTTCACCGTGTTGAGAGCTGAGACCCAATTTATTATTGCAGCTACTAGGTAATTTGCTGAAGAGAGTCTGACTTTAATGGTTTGCGAATAGAGACTTAGAGACTAGTACTGGGATTGCAAATGTATCGTAGTTTAGATGCACAATAAATCGTGACCACGCGAGTGCGTGGAGGCACTCCATGCCGCCTTAGGCTAATCGCTCCTGTAGCCTTTTATTCTGTCTTACGAGTATGATATCTTAAGGCCAGTATTCTTCATTTACAAACCTCAAGTTGAAAACTATCAAGTAAACTTAGCTTATTTCACGTTTTCAAAAAAGCAAATGGTCAGAAAATTCTAAGAAGAAGCGAAACTGCTCCCCTGTAAGTAACCAATTTTACTTTTTAATTTAGTGCGAGTAAACAAAAGAATTGTCCCGATTAATCATTTAGGTAGAAAAAGTTACCCCTTTAATTAGCGGTGGAAGAACATTTTAATCTCAACTCGGGGGATTACAAGCACTGAGCAAGGACTTAAACGATTCAGAAATAATAATTCTTCGCAGTGTTATAAATAAGAATAATAAAGGTGAACATCGCAAGGAAAAGGGGAAAATAAATAACGACTGCCCTCTACGGCACGACGTAAAATGATAAAAGAGTTTCATCAGATTAGGCATGATACAAGAATATTGATACTATGGGTGGTCACCAATAGTATCTAAAAAATTAAATAAGGAGTTATAATATCATAATTTATTAATATGCAGAACTAATCGTAAGTTGATGACAGTTAATGTCAGCAAATTTACTCTAGCTTGAACGATATTTTTTTCATGAAATTGGCGTCTCAGACGCACTTCCCATGCCCACTGACATTATTAAATTACACAGCAATTTGCGGCATCACTCTCGTTGCATGCACTTCTTAAAGATCCGACTCTGCATTACCATACTAAATACCATAATTACTCATATGATGGTCAGGGACGCTTTTTTTGTTTTAATTTACCCGCAGAAATGAACTATGTTGCATTGTTGCGAAATTCTACAGATGATCCATCTTTGCCGGTGTGTGGTTACCCTTACCGGACGAAGACTCGTGTTTAAGTAGGAAGTAATGCATTAATTGGGCTGTTTCCAGCTGGATTGCGGGTGAAGGGTAATTAATGCCCCAAGGAGGATAAATGTGCAATTATTTTTCTCGAAAAATGTTCGTAACGGCCGTGTCAAAGTTTGTGTTTGGGGCAGGTGCAGGTAAAGGGTTGCCCCTAGTCGCGGCTCCTATATAGTTAAAAGTCACTTTCTTGATTTACCTTGTCCTACTTCAGTTAAGTTTTTTTACTTGCAATGTTTTAATGTATGTAAGTTTGTTTAGTTCAAATCTTGCGATCGTTTTAGAGCGACTTCCAGAGGTCTGATTGAGCTGATATTTGGAATGAAGCCGTATTCCCGGTGAAAATATATCCTTTTGGTATTTTCAAGTTGATTTTATGATGAACTTTGGAGGTAGAATAAAGGTTCCAGAATCAACTTTTATTTTCAATAGAATCGTATGAAACATCTAAGTATGAATACAGTCTTTTTTGAATTTGGAACTGTGCATTTTTACATTTATTTGAGCATTTGGCTTTTTTAATATAAAAACTCTTTTCAAATGAAAGCTTGTACCAAGAAGTTTCTAGGTTTTTTGAAAATTATTACAAGGTCTTATTTAACTTGCAATTTTCGTATGTATTTGTAAGTTGTCCGCTTCAAAATTGGCAAGTTGAATTGGACCCACTCCCCGGTTTACGATTAAGCTGAAATTTTGCATATACATGTTTAGTTTGGGTGACAATGCATGGTTGCGTAAGTGAAGTCATTCTAAATCCAATATGGTAGACTCTCAAAGATGGCAAAACATTCTTTTTTTTTTTGCACCACCATGATATGGATATCAAAAGAAAGGGTTTACTAATACAAATACAAAATAATTTCAATTCTCTTCAAATAAAAGCTTGTATACCATGTATCAACCAAAAAAAAGCAAAAGGTAAACAAAAGTACTATGGAATTGACATTTCAAACTTTCAAATCCCTACTAAGTTTGTTTACATTGTGCTTTTTTTTATTCATATAAGGTATTCATAATAGTTTTTAAGTTTTCGAAAGGCGATTATTATAATAAAAAATGGCATCTGTACTATTGAGATATAGGAAGTATTTATTAAATATTAGCTGATGCACGCGGCTCCACCCGCGTAGACATCAAGGGTGGATCGCGTGGCATGCGGCTCGAAGTTTTTTATGTTATAAACCTTCCCTGGCGTGCGCACAACAATTAATCAAAGTTTCATCGTAATCGGTATAGTCGTTCCCGAGTTACGGTGTGACCAAGGGATACAGGGATTAATTTTTATATAGACTTTATTCGGTTGGCCTCTTTGTAGTTTTGGTTAAATGAAATTTTATCATGTAACCTACTATTTTATTAATATTTAAAATTTGATTATGGGGTCAAAGTACCTACCTAAAATTTATGATTTAGTTGTAGAAAGCGAATTTAACTGAAGATATTTAATAAAGTCTGTTATTAAGTAGCTTGGAGGTAGACGCGGAGGGACAGCTTCGTATTTACATTATTAATTTGATTCACAAGTGGGGTGGATGCTTTCAAATAATTATTTCTGCGTTTTAATTGAGAGCTATGAAATTTCGAGATCCTTAAGTTAGAGATCATTGCTAGGTTCCGCAAATTTGATACAGAAATTTGATTCTAGATATAATTTAATTGTGGACGGAACGCAAGATTACAGATTCAAACATAAGACAATAATTTGAGTTGATGATTATTGTAATGCTGGAAAAGGAATAGGAACCGGAATAGGAATTCAACCGCCTCCGTAGCTCAAAGGCAAAGTTCACTGGCTTTACACAGGAGGTCACGGGTTCGATTCCCGGCGGGGTCAATTGTAAGACTCGGTATGGTTGGTGGTAGGGCATTTTCTAAGCCCGCCTGGCTAGCTACCACCATCTTATCTAAGTTTTGCCGCCAAACATCAGTGTTAACAACATTGATGTGTTCCGGCTTGAAGATAAGATAGCCAGTCCTTCATTGCGTTGGGGAATCTTGGTAAGCTCGCTTCCATCTTCGGCATTATCATCACTTACCATCAGGTGAGATGATACCAAGAGCTTACCAAATGTGAATAATAAAAAAAAACGGTTGTCTGTAAAGTCGGTTTACTGACGATAGTTGAACGTGACAACGTCATAAGAAAAAAGCCTTAAACGGAACGCCTCACGGAACGCCTCAGAGCGAGGTAACGACGCATTTTTCGGAACGCCTCAGAGCGAGGTAACGACGCATGGTAACGACGCATTTTTTCGTGCGTGCAGCCGGCTCCATCGAATTATAAGACGTTATCACGTCAAAAAGAATCTGTCTGTATGTAGATTACGATAACACTGAAGTACCGAATCACAGCCTTAAATGGTTTGGTAGACCCCCACATCCCGGCACATCACTCCCAATTGAATGTTTCGCCTAGAACATATCCATCTAATTCTAGGACCTGTCAAATGTAATTTATTTCACTTGACAGCTACTGTTGTCTACCACGATGAGAATAACAGTCAAAAAATATCTTGGTCACGGAAATTTTAAAGAGTTCTGATACTTATACCCTAACCAATTTAATAATAAAAAAAATAACCCGACTGCATCAAAACATCAAACAAACAAACAAACTGCAGCAAACAAACACTCTTTATTAGGAAGTTAGGTAAAATTTTTTTTTAATCACAATTGGTAAGCCCTTGGCATCATCTCACCTGACGGTAAGTGACGATGATGCCGAAGATGGAAAAGGGCTTACCAAGATTCCTCAACGCAATGGGGATCTGGCTATCTTATGTTCAAGCCGGAACACATCAATGCTGTTAACGCTGATGTTTTGATGTTTGGCGGCTATGAAAATGCCCTACCACCAACCAAACCGAGTCTTACAAAGTTCGAACCCGCGACCTCCTAATGTGAAGCGATTGGACTAGCCCTTACGCCATGGAGGCGGTTAAAATCATACGTCACTGAGGGGATCAAGACGAATCAAACGGCACTTGATACTCCAAAATCTATCAAGACGTTGAGGCTACTACATACAAACAACCAAAAATCATTACCCACTGTTTCGGTCAGTCGGTTACAGTACAACCTGATTTTTATAACAACATCAATATTTTAAATGCTGACGTGGTTCGAATCCTACCACGCACCAACGTGTTTTCGAATTTCGATATCATAATATGTACGTTTATCCGACGCTCTTACGGTGAAGGAAAACATCGTGAGGAAACATACACTCAACTCGAAGGTTATGTGTGAAGTCGACCAACTCACACTGGGCCCGCGTGGTCGACTAAGGCCCGATCGTCCTAATTCAGGGTAGGTTCGAGCCCCTCGGTGGGAACGTACATGAGCTGGAAGTTGGAAATGAACCTAGGTAGGTACATGATTTGTATTGACTAATCTAGTATTTAACTAGTCATTTGAGTGTTTTTTTAATCAAAAGCGACATTTTGTTCTGAAATTTTAGAAGGCATGTGACGTCACTGTCTTTGATGAACTTATTTAATGATTTTAAAAATTGTTAAATTATAATTGTCCTCTTCTATTACGTGACATAACATTGAAGTCCATAAGGAATAGTTGGTGAGACAATCACGAAACGGCCAAGCCATACCTTTTTACTAAGATTTCGGGTCATATTGTTTTCATGTTCTAATGACGTAATCTGGTTTATATCAAGGATTAATTTTGACGTTTTTAACTAATGATTGTTTATTTCTTGATTTTTCTCAAATGAAATTATGTTATTATTATTTTATGACTATCGGAAAGAGTGTAATTTGCACCTATTTTGAATAAATATCTTGAATCTTGAAAAGATGTAAAGTTTGTAGAGTCAGAACTTATAGATAGAGTTATTTGTTATTTGTTGTAATAAATGTGGTACAGTTCAAGATCAAGTTCAAATTCATTTATTTCGAAGCAACATACATTGCGTTATAAATTTTATAATTTAAAAATTAAAATAACCTTTTCAAATTAGAATAATATAAAGAAATTATTTCATTTCATGACAGTCAACAGCAATGGAACTTATATAGATACTTTGGACTTAAAACAGGTTTCGTGGGCTATGATGCGCAGCACAAATCGGAGTTCAGCTAAGGGCTTGGTTCTACTAGAGTTATCATAACATTTTAACAATGAAAGCATTATGAACTTGTGAGTCTTTAACTTTGAGTTTTTAACCGCCTCCGTAGCTCAGAGGCAAAGTTCTCTGGCTTTACACAGGAGGTCGCGGGTTCGATTCCCGGTGGGGTCAATTATAAGACTCGGTTTGGTTGGTGGTAGGGCATTTTATAAGCCCACCTGCCTAGCTACCACCATCTTATCTAAGTCTTGCCGACAAATATCAATGTTGATATCATTGGTGTGTTCCGGTATGAAGATAAGATAGCCAGTTCCCCATTGCGTTGGGGAATCTTGGTAAGCCCGCTTCCATTTTCAGCAACATCGTCACTAACCACCAGGTTAGATGTTGTAAAGGGTTTACCAATTGTGAATAAAAAAAAGTCTTGGCAATCAACTTTATATGAACTGTTTTTGGTGGGATATGTTAGTCTATGTGGGCTTCTGAACAGTTGTGCCAAAATTTATAAGTGTATGTTTGTATATATGTATGTTTGTTCAATAAAAATTAATTATTTTTTATTGATAACATATCTATAAATACAACGGGGAACAAAAATTTTATCAAAACTGGCTCAGTAGTTTCGAGATATGGACTGTCAAGTGTGTACCAATCGCTGTAAAACATGTTGTTAATTTAAAGTTGCAGTTTTTTAATAAAAGCTGGTTGTTTAAAACGCTTTTCTATTATGGATACTGTCAAATATACTAAATCAATATAGAAGTCCAGGCGCAAACGTCACATTAAGAGAGATTCACCGAAATGTTTGTGGTCAATTTATTTACTAGTGATTCGTTACGGCTGGGCGAATACTTGCCCGATGATAAATCGTACACAGTCGCTCATTTTCTCCCAAACCTTAACCAACATAGTAGACATTCACTTCCCACTATAAGCAAATGGAATTTGAAATCATCCTACATTCGGAATCGGATGACAATGAAGTTTGACAAACGATTAAAAGTTACAGGGTAACAGGTAATTAGTAATGTAAATAAATTTAGTTTAATTTATTTAGATTGTTACTTCTCCAAAGATTGATGTTACATAAGTTTGAAATGTACGCGTATGTATAAAACATTATAAACTTGGACTTTCCAGAAACGTGAGAAAGTGACTGTACAGTTATTACTAAAGGTTAGTTTTGAAAAGGACACAATTATATTAATGCAATTAATAATAACAAACATTGAATAGAAGGGAAAATAAACGCTAAATTACACTCATTTACTGGGTCGCGACGATCAATCATGGCGACCAAGTCATCAGGCGGTTCAAATGTCAAACGTACACCTAGAGCTGGGGTGGCAATAAAAAGGAAAAAACTGAGTTGCCATTATTAAAAAAGTGACTGTGACTTTATTTCCATTGTCGATTGCCGATTCGGGATTATTAACTGACTTGCATATTTTTTTGTGTTCTAATATTGATAGATCGGTTCTTTGAGTAGCAAGTGACTTTTATTTTGTAACACGTATGCGTCGGTATAGGTACAGTATAAGTGCCGATTACATTGTCTGCTGGAAAAGTGTTTGTGTCAAAATATGTAGCATAAAGCGATAGTCATCAGTGGTGGCTCACACGCAAAGCTAAACGTATTGTTTGGATCATAGCGGATACCACTTTATTTCGGCGAGTGTTTTGACATTTTCATTACTAACTTGATTCCTATTTGCAACTACGAGCTACGGTCACTACTTAATTTGGCTTGCATGTCTCTACTTATTACTGAAGTACTTTCGTGCCCTCATAGTTACGTATTGACGTTGAGGGAATTGGATCTAATTTAATGGATGAAATTGATTTCCTTTAATTTTACGATTTCGTTTGCGTGATCTCGTCCGGTAATAATATAATAAATTCGTCCATTGGGAGGGTTCTCTGTTATACTGCAATAAATATATGTATTGATGTACCTACCTACATAAGCACGTAATGACTCAATACTAATCAAATTTTATTGATCAATCTAATCAAGGAATCGAAAAGTAAAACTCCAAATTTGCTTACGCTTGTTAGGAAATTTGGGAATAACAAAAATATTTTTGTTATTGCAAATCGATGAACTATATAGGTATATATACGTAGTAAGATCAAAGGATTTATGAGCTTCGAGTTTTGGACCTACTGTTAATGAAGAGTTAACATAGTGCATTCACCTATTTTAGGTTCTCCTTTTGATATAATGGATATAAAATAATGTTAACTAGTTATATAAATCATGGGGCCAACGAGCCGTTGCAGCACTGTGCGAATGCAAACACTGCATCGCGTGCGCTCGCTCAATATACCCGGAGTCACTGCAGCCCGACTCTGCTCTACCCCATATTTTAACAACTGTCCTAATACATCTTGCAATGTTGTTTTTAACTGTTTTCGCCATACTATTGTTTGTTCTTTTGTTCAAATGTTTACTTTTAATTTTTGTATCTGTTACGTTTTTGTTGGCTGTTACAAGTTTTTTGTTGTGACTCTAATATTATCAGCATCTTCTTTGGCTTCACGATGTATATCTACTTTTTAAAATTTGTATCTCTAGCTAATATTTAATAAATAGTAAGATTGAAGTACTTATTACGTAATTTAAAAGTTGCATGTAAATTTATCTGTGTTCCTCCGTTTGATTCGAAAAACTGCTAAACACTTTAAGAACGAATTGAAAATTTAAAGTTTTCAACGAATTGGATCGATTTTTTTCTTCATTTCAGGTGCCTGTCAATGAAAGCGCCAGACAGGTATGTCGCTAGCTCTTTCGCGCCGCGCGATCGTTTTCGTTCGGCCGTGTTCGGTAGCGCTCGCGAACGAACGGCGCTCGCGCACCGACCGGGGGGTAATCTGGACGACCACTCGACACACCCGCAACACAGGATTCTAATACAGTATTATTTTTTCAACAAAAATGCTTATTGGTGTGTTTTGTTTATTTTTTTTACTTTTTCCAACTTCGTTCTATTCGCAAAAATTCTGTGTTATTAAGGTAGGTTCCATTTCATTAATGGAAGTAAGATAAGTACAAAATTAAATCGATCATTTTAATTTACATATGTATTTGCTTGATTGGATAATTTTTAAGACTTACATATGTTGATTGCATTTGTCTCAGTGGTGTGATTTAACTGTATTAAGTGTAATTGGAATTGCTGTGGGTGAAATGTTAGTTGTCGTTGTTTTGGTTCCAGGTTACGCCCTTGTCATTGACGTACCTAATTGATCCCAAATAAATCACAGATAAATTTACAAGTTGTATCTATGTAGCGTTATTTGAATGCGTTAGTTTATTTTTTCTTTCTAAGCATGGTTGTGTGAGTTTTGTTGTAATTTTAGAGAAGAAGGCTGTAACGGCATTTGTTCCATGGTAAGTAACTTAGAAGATAATAAATATCTTTGCCTCTTTACAAAACAGACCAAACAACATACTTGGTCGTTGCGTAAAAATAGAAGTTAGTGTAGCTGCGCTTACGCATCGCTGGCGCCGGGCTCCGATCCAATGACAAATGCGTGATCATCATCAAATCGTAAAGGATTTAACGCCTCCGTTGGCACGCTCCTTTTGTTGGGTGCATAAAGCTGGCCATTAACATGTTTGATAAAACGTTGTCGGCACAAAAAGAGATCGGCTACCGGCGGGCCCCCGCGGCGCGGCATTGACGGAAGACGCCCGCTGTGGCCCCACAAAGGAGCACAATGGACCACAATGCTACACACTCCTGTTTTGGCTTATCATACCGATGTGAAGTGGTCTTGTTAGCGGTGCGATCGATTTGCAACACATTTCATTTTGTAACAACTTTTGTGGACGGTAATAAATTTAAAAGTAAATCAATCAAATCTATGAAAACGTGTATGCTGACTTTTCTTATCAAAATAACATTCATTTCATTTGCTTGTGATTTAAATAGTTATCTAATGGAGGCCCAATAAAAGTATTAAACTGGTCTGTGTCATCTTAGTGTTCACTATTCCATCGTTAATGATGACCGGTAGCCGTCTTAAGGTATTAAGATAAAGTGGAATGTCGCTATAGTCGATTATGAAATTAAATCAACTCTTTTTAATACCACTGTGATTCGATATGTGAGGCTGTTAAGGATCAAAAATATAAAAAACGTTTAAGGACATGATTCAAGTTTTATTGGTAAACTAGCTTTTGCCCGCGGCTTCGCCCGCGTGGACATCGTTTTTGTGACTGACTTAGAGGGTGCGCGGTGCGCGAGCCGCAAGCGGACATGAATTTTCTCCAGATCCCTCGGGAACTATGTCAGGATATGCTTATTAGTAAATCGTGTCATTTCCCACCCCCTCAATCATCACTGTGCAAAAAACCACACAATCAATTGTTCCGTTGCGATGTTAAAGAAATTAACCAAAAAAGAGTATATTTTCAGTTCCCTCGGGAATTGCATCGATCTATGCTATTTTCACGGGACACAAAGTAGCCTATGTCCTTCCTTGTGATACAGGCTACCTGCATGCCAAATTTCATCAAGATTGGTTAAGGTGTTGAAGCGTGAAAGGTAACAAACAAACAAATACATTTTCACATTTATAATATTAGCAAGGAAATAAGGATTCGGAGAACAACCTGCAATCTCTGTAGGCGTTCAGAAACACCCTTGGAAAATGCTTTCAGAACCAACGGCAATCACAACAAAGGATCCGTTTACATTCTAACACCTTTTAACTAACAAAGGCTGAATTTAAATAAACACCGAATCGTTAACCCTTTGACCGTCAGCGGGTAATTTTCACTTCGGGAAAACGGAATGGAAATGATTTGGAAAGGGTTCGTGCTAGAGGCGCC
Organism: Coleophora flavipennella; assembly: GCA_947284805.1. NCBI lineage: Eukaryota > Metazoa > Arthropoda > Insecta > Lepidoptera > Coleophoridae > Coleophora > Coleophora flavipennella. The sequence goes on from OX369276.1 coordinate 2,496,433, forward strand.
GTACCTTCACAGTCCATATGTTATTTTCGAACGACCTTATTTCAAGCTCAATACAAAGCAAATCCAGTATTTGTTCAACGCATAGTGTAACCATGAGTTTGTAGATATCGTGTGCCTGTGTTTCCATTATTTACATATGAGATCTTTCATTGGGATTTCTTAAATTTAAGTACATATTCAATGTTTAAGGAGTTACCTACTTCACAACTATAATTTAACAAGTACAAGTAGAGTAGTAGTACTTTACAGTTTTAAAAATATGTTTTTTTTTTACTATAACTTTCACAGTTTCTTTTAAAAAACGCTGATCAAATATTTTAAATCAAATTAATTATAACGAATCTGTCAATTTCTCACATTGCGTCTTCGACCAATAAACAGCTATGGACCAGCCCACGCGAACAACGGTTTTGATGCCTACAGAATATGTGCATTCACCAATGACTTATATATTACTGGCGTAGCATTCACTGATTTCGACTCAGTTGGTCTTTCGGGGGCCAAGAGGTTACACGCCCGTATGCTTCGTTAATCACACAAATACGGTTTAGGCATCACTTTTCATTCGTAAGTAAACATTTTGTAATACAGTTCTAATTATATTTTCTATTAGAAGCTTTTATTTAGTTTCACATGTTTCGGTGTCTGTAATGAAATCTTGAAAGTTTTTGACCCACTTCCCGGTTTCCGATCGAGCTGAAATTTTTCATGCATGTGTATATCGCGTGAGAATGCAATATTAAAAGCTTGTACCTAAAAGTTTTCAGGTTTTAGCATTTTATATGATATTAATGTATGGATAGGGCCGGTCCACAGCTGTTATATTAAAAGAAGCATTGCGTAGTATTTTCTGAGTCTAAATCGATCAGTTGTTCAACAATCTCCCATTAGCCAGAGCATATTTGAGTTTTTCAATTGCATCTTCAGCTGGGCAGGGTGTTTTGAGGTGTTCATCTGTGCCATTTGTTCCGAACACGTTCCCTTTGTGTGTCCAATCATCCATTATAGACGCATCCTTTGTACACGTACAAATTGTTCTTATCAATATCATTATACTATGTGCTAAAATATCTATGTACTTATATTGATTTGAATGGTCTTAGTTCCTTTTTCATTTTCATAGTTTTAAATTATAAAATTTATAGAAATTAGACATATCTATGATAATTTTTACTATGCTTTATTGTATAACGATATTTAGATCCCACCAAAAACATCCTGTAAAAACTAACCAAGTCTCGATTGAGCTGCTTGTTTTTCTATAAAAAGTAATGAAATCTCTAAGCAAAGCCAAGCCTAGTCTAGGGTTCTTTACTGCGATTTCTTTATTATTATGGTTAGATTTTATGTGACCTGCCGTTGAACATTCTTTATGCATATTTACTCTTTGAGACATCCAAGTCAACGGCCAAGTCACATAAAATCTAACCATAATAATAAAGAAATCGCAGTAAAGAACCCTAGACTAGGCTTGGCTTTGCTTAGAGATTTCATTACTTTTTATAGAAAAACAAGCAGCTCAATCGAGACTTGGTTAGTTTTTACAGGATGTTTTTGGTGGGATTTCACATATTTTTGTAGAAAACTACATTGATTCATGAACTGCGCCTTAAAAACTAGTAAATCAAGGAGTTCGGTCCTGCGACTGCATAAATAACTTTGTAATCCTATATATTTTATATGGGATTACAAAGTTATTTATGTAGTTTGTGTAACTAGAAAACTGGACCAAAATTGCAAAATGTTTGAGTTTTTCCTTGCTTTATACACTAAAGACTAATTGTATTCTAAATTTGAATCTTCTATGTCGGCTAGAAGTGCCTTGGAATTTTGATGATCTGTCAGTCAGTGAGTGACAAATTAGGAAACTTTGACTAGTTATAATTCTTAAAGTACTGGTTTAAACTGAATGAAATTTGGAATATACCGTGCTTATATGATGCCTGCTTGGGTACAGAAAATTCACGCTTCTAGGTTTATCTACAACGAAGTTGTGGGGGGGTCGAAAATGGCCTGAACTGCTTCGAGAAAAGGATGGTACGGCCGTGCCGCTTTTTTTCTCGACTTGGCGGGGGCACTGCCGTGCCCCCAGATAGTATATATGTGGTAGATAGTATATAGGTATAAAAACTCTTTCAATCTTCGGTATCCAATGTTTATATAATTTGTTAGAGGCATAGCTGAATACATTTATGATAAATTGTGATTTGCAGTGTATTGATAAAACTCATGCATGCTTGGACGACGGCGAAATCGGTTTTACGAAGCTCTTTTCATATCGCAGTTGAATAAAGTGCAAATGAATTCCATTAAAACTTCATTTTTATAGTTTTTCATTTGTATACGCCCAATCTACCTCGATGCCTTTCGAGTTTTGCCTCTGAACTCATGGATGCAATAAATAATTGAGCATTGAGTTTATAAGTCACCTAGAAGTTGCCTATAATTTTGATGAGTAGTAGTGTATAGATCAAAAAGATTTAAAGTAACAGGAGGGTCTAAATTGGCCCGAAATGGTTTGTGTACCCACGGCTTGTATCACACTTTTCCTTTAGGTACTTGGCCGACACATAGACATGTGTCTAGATAGGGTTGCTTGACAGCGCCCGGTAAATGCTACAGACTCGTACAGACAGCGACACATCAAGCTATACAAAACCAGCATAAGCTGGCCGCGCGACGCCTTTGCGTTTCAACATAAGCGAGGCCCGCGTATACTGGTTTTGTATAGCTTGATGTGGCGCCGTGTGTACGTTTTTCTTATTTTTTTTTATTTTCTCGGCCGCCGATGCATAACATTCATTTAATTTAATACCTGCCATTGTCACTACTTATGATCAAAATTATAGACAATAACTCGGTCACATTCACGAGTGTCAGTGCAAGAAGGTGTGGCCACACCTCAATGTCAAACCGCTTTGATCTCGCCGCCCAACGCCCTCGCAATCTTCCGCCTCGAACAATAGCTCGCATCGGTATTCTCTTAACACCTTGTCTGACCACTTATTGTTAGAATTTATTTAATTTCTCCTACATTTATAAGTAGTTGATATACCAATAACTAGTACCATAATCAGTTACTTTATTCACATTTAAAAACTAGCTAATTTACTGATTACTGTACTGTTATGGCTTGAAGATAACATAGCTAGTTCCCCATTGCGTAAGGGAATCCTAGTAAGCCCGCTTCCATCTTCGGCATCATTGTCCCTTACCATCTCATCAGTTAGCTATCAAGGGCTCATCAATTGTGGATTAAAATAACTATACTATACAACTAACGCATAACGCGTAACGTCTGATTTTACTCCCCATACATTTTCATACCCCGAGCTTACATATGAAAATCGATTCTTATGGAGTAAACTCCAAAAATATATCTAGTTTTTTTATTGATAGTTGTTAATTCAATATCCTTGACTAGCATTGTGAATAGCAAGTGAATATATTGATTCGATACACTACATCCTCCCAAAAGCATTGAAATGTGATTGGTTGGATTGGATCCGTCACAGTGAATTCAATTGACGATTCATTATGGTTGCTGTTAAAAACAAAGGAAGGTCAGCCAATCGCTGAAGACTTTGATTACTTGATCGGTAAAGCCACAAAGGAAGAGTAAATCTCACGAGTACTGTAGGTACATGCAGCCAGAACTTTTTTTATCCATAATCGATAAGCCCTTGGCATCATCTCACCTGATGGTAAGTAATGATAATATCGAAGATGGAGGCGGGCTTACCAAGATTCCCCAACGCAACGGAGATCTAGCTATCTTATCTTAAAGCTGTAACACATCAATGATATTAACACTGATGATTGGCGGCAAGACTTAGATAAGATGATGGTAGCTAGCCATGGAAATATCCTACCACCAACCAAACCCAGCCTTACAAAGTTGACCACGCCGGGAATCGAACCCGCAACCTCCTGTTGTAAAGCGAATGGACCAACCAAGATTCCCCAACGCAATGGAGATCTAGCTATCTTATCTTAAAGCTGTAACACATCAATGATATTAACACTAATGATTGGCGGCAAGACTTAGATAAGATGATGGTAGCTAGCCATGGAAATATCCTACCACCAACCAAACCCAGCCTTACAAAGTTGACCACGCCGGAAATCGAACCCGCAACCTCCTGTTGTAAAGCATATGGACCAACCATTACGCCACGGAGGTAAAACTGTGTTCACTAATTGTAATTGATAAGATAGCTTTGGTTCGTTTCGATCCAGGATGTGCTTTAAAATACATGAAGACATTTCAAATTCAGTATTGTAGATGATATATCTCTTTACTAATAGATCTATAAATTTAAGTATAAAATAGATAATTAAAATATTTGGAAAGCCTGTGCATACTTTCTCGCGTAACTTAATTTTTTTACTTATTTGGCATACAAAAATAAATATTAAAAATGCGCTGTCAAGTAGTATAAAGAAAAGGGGTGTATCGGACTTTATGAAAAATTTGTTAATAGGTTCGTATGGATTGTAACTTATTCCATTTTTTTCTGGAATAAACTAACCAATGTAGCTGGCCTTATTAAGTTCAAGTAACGCACAAAGTTAATTAAAATTGTTACAGCTAATTTGGGGAAAAAATAACAAACTTCCTGGATTTGTATGGGATATACCTTACTCTGATATTTCCTGGAATAACGACCTACTCTGTATTGCAGTCCATATAAAGTTATAGTAACGTTCAAAGTTACATCAAAATCGTTACAGCAAAAATAAGTGTAATTTTTCCAAACTATGGGGGAAAGTCTCGAAATAAAGATAGGAGATAATTAAAATAAAACGGCTGAATATATTAAAATATGATTAAAATAATGTTGCCCTAACCCAAATAATACTTACAACTTTATTGAGGAAAATTATGAGAATCGGTAAAACTGAGTGTTACAAAAATAGTACTCTACTCCGTTTAGTAGAATCAGCTCTAGAGCACCGGCTTGGCAAACACACACACACTAACACACACACACACACACACACACACACACACAGACTTTATTGACTCTAAGAAAATCGATTCCCATCAAAATCTCAACTTCGATTTTTTGCCATCGCAATACCTTCCTTACTTCTTTGTCGCTCAAAAATAAAAAATAACAAACAACCATTGTAGAAAACCTAATAATATAAAATATCAGAACAGGTATTGTTGACACGAGCTTCAGTTTCAGCTATTGAGGACCCCTCAGAGGTGCTAACGTGTGTACTGGAGAATAATTCTTGTGTTTAATGAGCCCCCCTGCCAATTACGTCATGACTGGCCGGTACATTGCTCTGACCACTCACCGCAATCACCCACTTGCGCGTGGAGGCGTGATGAGAAACGGAACGTAAACTTTCCCTCTCATCAGAGCACCCTTGCTTCTGTCTCGTTCCCGTGCTGTGGATCATCTAGTGAGCAAACGAAAGCCACGCACAAAGTATATATTATACTAGTGGATGCCCGCAGCTTCGCCCGCGCAGATCCCGATTTCTGTGGTTCCCGTGGGAATTTCCCAAAATCCTTTCTTAGCGGATGCCTACGTCATAACATCTACCTGCATGCCAAATTTCAGTCCGATCCGTCCAGTGGTTTAGGCTGTGCGTTGATAGATCACTATGTCAGTCAGTCAGTCAGTCACCTTTGAGTTATATATATTTAAAGATTAGTACTAACATACAGTATGGACACTCCCTGCCGCTCTCTAGATTGCGACCTCACCCCCTCGTCACCCAGATTGATACAGATTGGTTACAGTTTGGTTGTCGAACGCATAGGATTTCACCACCATTTTGTTTGTTCCGTCATTCCTTTTTTGAAATCTCATTTCTGGCCCGTTGTATGAAGTGTCCAGGGTGTGGCCACGCATGTTCATCTGGGTTTATTCATCTGATAATGTTAGACAAAATACCATTGAGTACCTATGTCCAAAAGCGTCGGTGGCTCAACCGGTAACGACTCTGTCCTTCTAACCAGAGGTACCGGGTTCAAATCTGGACGGCCTATGTACCAATGAGTTTTTCGAAACTTACGTACATATACTCACCGACTGTTTTAACGGTGAAGGAAAACATCGCGAGGACTGCACACACCTGCGAAGAAACTAGAAAGTTGTGTGTTAAGTCGACTAACCCGCACTGGGCCCGCTCGGTCGACTAAGGCCTGATCGCCCTAATTCAGGGTAGGCTCGAGCCTCTCGGTGGGGACGTATATGAGCTGATATGATGACCTATGTCCACAAGTTCCTCTTTAAATAGGATAGTTCGACTTGATAGAGTATACATATCGAAATAAGAAGAAATTAATGTTATAACTCAAACAGAAAACAGGAATTCAAGTCAATCTCATTGACAAAATCCCTACCTAGCCGTGATTGCAAAAGTTTAGTAACGGTTCCAACAAAATTAATCGCAGTTAACGTAGCAAAGAACAAACTTGATCCAACATTCACAGTGTATTTCAAAGCGTTTAAGACAAATGAATCTATAAAATTAATTGGACAAGTAATCGAAAACTCAGAAAGAATTTCTTCATCTCTGGTGTAGGGGAACTGGAAACAAATGAGGGGCGGACATTGAATAATTCGATTTCCTTATTTGCACCAATCAATATCTTATAAGGGTATCCGATATCTGCACCGGAAAGATATATTTGATTGAGGTTTCAATATTGAGATCTTTTGGCAGACATTATATATCATATATTGTTATTTCATAATGTATAGTGATAGTACAAAATGTGAAAATATGACGAACATGTTTCAAACGCTTCAAATGTTTAAAAAAAATGTTTCAAATATTTAAGATAAATGTTTAAGTTTGTTTAAGACAGTGCACCAAACACAAACCTAGACTACCAAAATTGGCAACTGCCGCTCTACTCAAACCAGGTAAACAAATTCAGGTGCAAGAGCATTATAACTAAATTTGAAGTGATCTCAGAACAGTTAAAGGGTGGCACCAAGGAAGGAGCTGGCAGGCAAGGCAAACGGGCGGTCGCAGACGGCATATTAGTACGTGTAATTGCATTTGCTACCGAGCTCGCTGACGTTTCCTCCGATCTACGACCCGATAATATAGACAATTGAGTTAACAACACAAACCACCCCTAGGAATAAGATGGTCTTGATGAAAATATTACTGCTTTGACGGTTGGAAACAATTTCCAAAGTACAGCAAGCAAGAGCAGCATAAGCAGGCATATTAATAGAATTTGTAAGAATTTCTATAACTGAGTGTCAGTTAGAAAACAAATTGTATCCTCTGATCAGGGCTTACCTATTATGAATAAAATAAAAGAAAAATGAAAGGTCGACGTTAACTGAATTTACTCAGTGCATCGTTTTAAGAACCAACCTCAGAATTCCTCTATAAACATTAAGAACGAATAAACATAACGTAGTATCATTAATAAAGAAAGCTACTTTGCTACAAATAAGCTCATATTAAATTTTGTTCGTAATACTGTCGGGTAGGTACTTATTTAATTCCGGATATAAAATTTCTGTGATTGAGCCCCAGCGGGAGGGGCAGGGGCGTGAATTCCAACAAAATTAGCACCAGGGGTCGAAATAAAAAAGCGAAGGAAAAATTTAATGAACAGGAAAATGCTCCTTTTTGCAGCTATTCCATCTATTTATCTACATCGGGATGCCCATTACCTTGCTAAGAGAAAAGTTTACATTTTTAATTTAATGATTCCACTTTGTGGAAGTTGGGCGGGTTTCGGCGAGATCTTAATTTGGGGATTTCTGAGGCGTCTCGTTTTGTAAATATTATTCCTTTAATAAGACCTCACGTCGCGAGGCCGAGGGGTGCTCTCCGTGATTACGACTCCTCTTTGCGAGCTTCATTTTGGACCTCGTCATTTTGATTGGCGCTAATGAAATTTTTCCTACTCCGCGCCGTTTTCTTGTTCTTGACAGAATAATTTTCAGGGAAAATGAAACATTTCGCGTAATGTCACTAGCACACCCTTAACCATTTATGGTAGGTAATTTCACGACATCTGAGACGATGTTTTTTCGTCTTCATTTTGCTAATGCAATTTGTTTCCTCCGTAGACGCGGTGCGTGTCCCATCTGTAGTAAAATTTGTAAATCGCCAAGTCTCAGCTGCCGGTGCGTTGGCGATGACGTTTCGCTTTTAGCGGTTGGTTTAAAATTGAATATTTGATGCGCACTCCCTCATGACGAATCTGCGGCGGGTGGCTACACCCGAATACGAGGCAGATAATTTTTGAATGTCTGCTAACGGTCTCCTTCCATTACCCTTAACCTCTGTAAAAGTGTACCCATCTTTTTAGTACTTTAAGTTACTTCCTCCTTTTGTGATTGTTCGTTTTGAATTTTTTTAAAAGCTGCCTTTATGTATGATAGATAAGCTAACATAATCTTTGTTATTTCATCAATCTTCATCCAATATCTTGCATAAAATAACGTTCACGATTTCAAATCTGTTTATTAATAAGCACTTCTTTTGAGCGTCGGTGGCGTCAAGGCTAGGGCCGCTACCTCGTGTCCGGAGGTCGTGGTTCGAATCCTGCCACATACCCATGTGTTTTCGAACTTTGACTTCATATGTACGTTTATCCGATGCTCTTACGTTGAAGGAATACATCGTATGGAAACCTGCACACGCCTGCGAAGATACTCGGAGGTTGTGTGTGAAGTCGACTAACCCGCACTGGGCCCGCGTGGTTGACTTAGGCCCGATCGCCCTAATTCAGGGTAGGCTCGAGCCCTTCGGTGGGGAAAATATGAGCTGATATGATGATGAATCTTTTTACACTGTCTCAATTACAAATGTCTATACTAGTACTTGATGTGATTAGGTACTTGACTTAATAATAAAAAGAAGGTAGACAACGACGAAATAGCAATAACTACTCATTTCTCTCATTAGAAATAATGACAATCAGAATAATATTTTTTTTGTTTTCTTATTTACATTCGCTTCAAATGTAGTTCTTTTTTTTAGCTTATGCATTGGTTTTGTATTATATTTACAAATGGTGAAATAACACTCAAATGTTCCCATTATCTGAGCACACAGCAGTGCGCCAGGCCAATTTCCAACAAGCACAACGTATACCTATACACGAAGCCGTTCATCCAGTTATTTACACCCTCATATCTCTCATTTTGAAATTTAGCACATAATTTTATACATGTTACTCATGACACTCTGAAATTTCAAAATGCTATGTCGAAACGACGCGGAGATAAATAATTTCAAAATTTGTAATTTTTGTAACTGACTTACTCACTGACCAATCATAAAAATTTGGCACTTCCCGACTAGCTAGAAACCTAAAATTTTGCAAGCTGATAGGGATTGACGTGTAAGGAAAGAAAAAAAATCTAAAAACTGGAACTTTTGCCTTTAAGTACAGTAATAAAGGTTTGATTCAGTTTTCCACTTTAGTTTTTCCAATTACAACTAGATGTCGCTGTCAGATTACTGAACGGTGTTCTGCATATATATAGACTTAAATGTAGTGTTATGAAAAGGAACTTGCAAATTGATGGTCGCACTAATGGAGATTGTTTATTAAGTATTATGAGTATGGCCATGTTTGAGACGAAACAAAGCCTGAGTTTATTATATGCTCGTTGGATGTTGGATCTTCATATTTTCCTGTTATTAATCCTACTTTACTATGTCCAGAGTAACTAGCCTACAGGATGTTCACCTGAATAAGTTCGACCCCTGTCAGGGGAAAGCTATGGACAATGCTATTGCAGAAAATAACCGATTAAAATCATAATTATAGATTTGATATATCTTCTAAAGCTTTAAAATTTATTTTGGCATCAAAAGATAAAAGGTGGGCTTCATTTGCTGCAGTTGACAAGGTTCAAATTCAATGTCAAAAATTATCATAATCCGAAGTCAGACTAGACGTAAACGATCTGCCCTTTTAGTTTCGTCTTCATCTGATACCGGTCACCAGAACACTACGCACGGTTTATCTTCAAGACCCCAACCAACTGCCTATAAAAGTACCCTGATATTTGCTAATAATCTTCGCGAACGTCTGCGCCGTCCTACCGAACTCGAGAAATCATAGATCCATATTTAAAAATGGGATATCTCCAAAAAACTTCTTAAAATTAATAAAAAAATAAAACCTAACTGCATAAAACTTAACCCCTCTTTTTAGGCTAGTCGTATAAAAACTATCTTATGTCACTCACGGGACAAAGACGAATCTAAAGATACCTCGCACTCCAAAATCCATCAAGCCGTTTAGGCTACAGAATGTGCCAAAGAAATAAACAAACTTACATACATTCATACATACACTTGAAATACATAACCCTTCTTCTGGCGCCTTCTTCATTTTCTGGTAAAAAGAGCTAAGTTCCTTTTCCAAAAGTTTTTCTTATGCAAGTAATGATATCTACTTTGCGGCCAAGTTTACATTCTTGAAGTGTACGTCAATTCCTATTTCGTTAATTTCCTGCTGTTTTCATTTACCTACTAATCTAACTTGGCCAGTTTTAATTATAACTTTACATAAAAGGTGGTCCTTAAAAACAGAAGACTAAGTAATCTTACTAACGGCTTCTAAAACTGACTAGGCTCTAGGCTATTATATAAATAAAAACAGCATGAAAAAAACGAAAGGGAAATTGATGTAAGGGCAAAAATTGCAAACTTGGCTGCAAAGTAGATATCGTAGATACTTTGATGGACAGAGTTTTTTGAAAGGGAACTTGGCCCTTTTATCAATGATATTTTTTTTGGAGATAGGTATTATACAAATGTTTAGAGCTTACTTGGTTTCTAATTACGTAGATAAAGGGACTTCAATAACAGTTGTTATCACATTCATATGTTTTGTTTGGAATATAATTGGAATTTTGCATGTTGATATGCGGACTCTTTATTGTCGATATTATGTTTGCTTTCCGATACTGATAGTTGTATTTTATATCGTATTGGTGGAGTAATGTTAATGGAAAAAAATATATTAATCTTAAGCATCGTAAACGATGATCTATTATTTGTCAAATTATTAGTTTCGTCATCAACCTCATGTTTTGTTACCATTTCGTGAATGCCGTCATTGCTAACGAAGGTATTCGTATTTCGAGGGCAAATATTTTCTTTATCAGTAAAGAGTTGAGTTTGTAATTGAGTAAATTAAAAATTAATGTCCAGTCAACAAACGGGGTGATATCATTTTGTTATCTAGATCTGGCATGGCCCAGACGCAAAGGAAAAACAACGATTCACGACGAGTAGGTTGATTCTTTAGACTACCTACTTGACGCTATGTCTAAAATAAATTTAATAAAAAACAATAAAGTAACTACACCAGAAAACAAAAACACAAAAAATAGATAAGACATTACATTAAAACTTTGTAAGTTTTAAAAACCTAATTTCAATATCGCTTAATTAATTTTTAACGCAAGTTTAGCCTCAATTTGTTAGAACACTAACCACATTTTTATTTATGACAAAATGTCAAATTTGCATTTAAACGATCATGTACAAAAAGAATAATGATAATTTTTGGAATTACAGTTATTTTATTAGAAATAATAGTTGGCGCCCTCGGCCAGGCGGAGAGGGGTCGTTTTTTTACGAAAACATCTGTTGTGTGGATAGTATGAGTTTTTTTGTTATTTTAAAAGGAGACATGATGGATCAGTTTCAACACGTATTCGTCGGTGCCTTTGTTGCTTAGTTTATGGCTTTGTAATGTGTTTCTTTGTTTGTTCAGTACGTGTTACAGTCAGCCGCTTGATGCCTTCAACTAAGTTCTAGAAAAATCCGGTAACAAATGAAGTACAGTACAAGGTACGGAAAGGCTAGTCAATTTGTTACAGTCAGGCGCTTGATACCTTCAATTAAGTTCTAGAAAAATCCGGAAAGAAGTAAAGGGTGCGGGAAGCCTAGTCAGTTTTTAAAAAGCGTCGGTGGCTCAATGGTAAAATGACTCGGTTCTCCTAACCAGTGGTACCGGATTCAAACCCGGACGGCCAATATACCAGTGAGTTTTTCAAAACTTACGTACATATACTCACCGATTTCTTTGTCGGTGAAGGAAAACCTGCACATCTGATTACAAATGTGTAAGAAGGTCGCGTCACACACGTCCGTAGGTGTAAATCAAATGCCCTACACGTGACCGCGGGTGATACTAAGTGCAACACCAGGCAACCTGCTGTCTTTCCAGTGAAAAGCGCGGTAATTGTGCCACACGATAAGAAAAGAGAATGAGTCAATTTCTTTCATGAAATTTTTAATGTTTATTTTATTCAACGTCATTAATAGTTTTTGTACGCAAATGCGGTTAAATAACCGCCTCCGTAGCTCAGAGGCAAAGTTCACTGGCTTTACACAGGAGGTCGCGGGTTCGATTCCCGGCGGGGTCAATTGTAAGACTCGGTTTGGTTGGTGGTAGGGCATTTTCTAAGCCCGTCTGGCTAGCTACCACCATCTTATCTAAGTCTTGCCGCCAAATATCAATGTTAACAATATTGATGTGTTCCGGCTTGAATATAAGATAGCCAGTTCCCCCATTGCGTTGGGAAATATTGGTAAGCCCGCTTCCATCTTCGGCAACATCGTCACTTACCACCAGGTGAGATGTTGTCAAGGGTTTACCAATTGTGAATAAAAAAAAAATCATCATATCAGCCACAAATCGTCCACTGCTGGACAAAGGCCTCCCCCAAGGATTTCCACGACGACCGGTCCTGCGCTGCCCGCATCCATCGGCTTCCCGCGACCTTCACCAGGTCATCGGTCCACCGCGTGGGAGGCCTGCCTACGCTACGTTTTCCGGTGCGCGGTCGCCACTCGAGAACTTTACTGCCCCATCGGCCATCTGTTCTACGAGCTATGTGCCCTGCCCACTGCCACTTCAGTTTAGCGATTCTGTGAGCTATGTCGGTTACTTTAGTTCTCCTGCGGATCTCCTCGTTTCTGATTCGATCACGCAGAGAAACTCCGAGCATAGCACGCTCCATTGCCCTTTGGGTGACCTTGAGCCTTCTTATGAGGCCCATAGTAAGCGACCATGTCTCAGTTCCGTAAGTCATCACTGGCAACACACACTGGTCAAAGACCTTAGTCTTGAGACACTGCGGTATTTGGGACGTGAAGATATTGCGAAGCTTCCCGAACGCTGCCCAGCCGAGTTGGATTCGTCGATTGATCTCTTTCTTGAAGTTGGACCTACCTAACTGGACTGTTTGTCCCAGGTATACATATTCGTCAACAACTTCCAGTGTAGAGTCTCCAACCTTTAGAGGAGTGGGTGCGACACGGACATTTTACATTATTTTCGTCTTGTCCATGTTCATTTTAAGACCCACTTGTTGAGAGACCTTACTGAGGCCATCGAGCATTGTGCTTAGGTCTTCCATAGTCTCAGCCATGACCACGATATCATCAGCGAATCGGAGGTGGGATATGTACTCGCCGTTGATATTGATGCCGAGTCCACCCCAGTCCAGAAGCTTAAAAACATCTTCCAGGGCGGCGGTGAACAGTTTCGGAGATATAACGTCTCCCTGTCTCACCCCTCGCTGCAACTGGATAGGTTTCGAGTTCTGGTCTTGGAGGCGAACCGACATGGTGGCGTTTTCATACAGACACTTCAACACCTCGATGTATCGATGGTCAATTTGGCACCGCTGGAGAGACTGTAGCACAGCCCAGGTTTCGACTGAATCAAAGGCCTTCTCATAGTCCACAAACGCCAAGCATAGTGGCTGATTGTACTCTTCGGTCTTCTGTATAATCTGCCGCAGCGTATGTATGTGGTCTATGGTACTAAAGCCTTTTCGGAAACCGGCTTGTTCGGGAGGCTGGAAGTCGTCAAACCTGCGTGCGAGACGATTCGTAATGACTCTCGAAAACAGCTTGTAGACATGGCTCAGAAGTGAGATGGGTCTGTAGTTCTTCAGCAGGGTGTTGTCGCCCTTTTTGAAGAAAAGCACGACCACACTTCTGTGCCATGCCTTAGGCGTTTGTCCCTCGAGTATAACGGAATTAAATAACTTCTGAAGAGCTTTTAGTACCGGTGATCCACCTGCTTTCAGAAGTTCAGCCGTAATTCCATCATCACCCGGTGCCTTGTTGTTCTTAAGCTGTTTGAGAGCCATTCTAATCTCGTACAGGCTGACGTCCGGGATATCTTCGGTATAGTGTCGGGTTAGTCTGGCTCTTGGGTCTTCAGCCAGATCACTGACAGGCAAACGTGTGGTCGTGTACAATTGTCCATAGAACTTCTCAACTTCTTCCAGCAACTCAGTCTTAGACGATATGGTTCTGCCGTCCTCAGTCTTCAGCTTGGTCAGTTGGCTTTGTCCAACAGACAGATCTCTCGCGAACACTTTTGAGCCTTTATTGTGCTCAATCGCCTCTTTAATACAATTTGTATTATATTGGCGTAAATCGCGAGTTAGGGACTTAGAGATCTGCCTGTTTAGTTGCCGATACTGAGTAGCGTCTTCAGAGGACTGCAAAACCAGTCTGCGTCTTTGTTCCATGAGGTTGCTGGTGAAGTCGGAGATTTTTTTGGTTCTGTTTGAACGGCGAGTTTTAAAAAACTTAGACCCGACCGTTTGAACAATTTCCACGAACCTGTCATTATAATCGTCCACATTCTCGCAGTCTTCTAGGCATTCGAAACGATTGTGCAGCTCGAGCTGAAAGCTCTCAGGGTTTTGGAGCTGGATGGGCGCTGGTCGGAGCGTAGACTTCATCAGTCGACATCTTTCTAGCTTGGTCTTTAGATTCAATGTGCCTCTGACCATCCGGTGATCACTTCCTGTTTTGACTGAATTGATCACGGAGACATCATTGAATATTTGCCTCCTTGTCGACAAGATGAAGTCTATCTCGTTTTTTGTTACGCCATTGGGATGCAACCATGTCCACTTCCGCTGTTTTGACTTTTTAAAGAAGGAGTTCATCATAAAGAGGCTCTCCTTCTCCATAAAGTCGGCCAGCATCTGGCCACGTGCATTTCTTACTCCATATCCAAATTGCCCCACTCTCAGCTCACCATCGCTTCGTTTGCCCAGTTTCGCGTTAAAGTCCCCCATAACAACGGTATAATGGGTCCTGGTGCTATGTAAGGCTGTAGAGATGTCCTCGTACATACTCTCTACCTCGTCGTCGGAGTGTTCCGTAGTCGGCGCGTATACCTGTATAACCTTCATCGAATACCGTTTGGTGATTCTGAGTATAAGGTATGCTACCCTTGTCGAAACGCGAAAAAAAAAATAGTAGTTAAATATTAAAAATACCTACCTACTCTAATTAACCTTGCTATCCAAGGGATGGACGGCAGTTGCCTGGTGTTGCACTTAGCATCACCCGCGTTCACATGTAGGGCATTTAGATTAACCCTACGGAAGTGTGCAACACGACCTTCATACACATCTGGAATCAGATCTGCAGGTTTGCTCACGAAGTTTTCCTTCACCGTTAGAGCAATCGGTAAGTATAAAATATGTACTTAAGTTTCGAAAAACTTATTGGTACATTGGCTGTCCAGATTTGAACCCGTGACCTCTGGTTAGGAGGACCGAGACGTTGCCCGTTGAGTCATTGACGCTACCTACTTTATTGTTTGGTTAAGTTTTTTTAAAAATTCATTGAAGAAGATATTTTAAATGCCTTCAAGAAATGCACTACATTTGCAAGACTATTGTTGTAAAGGATTCTATCTAAAAATTTAAAGGGTGATTGCGTTCACATCGTAGGTGATTTAAAGATTATAACACAATAATACTACAACTCAAAGGCGACATTGAACAAAATGTAACAAAAAATATACTTACATTATCGCGACAAAATAGTGTGGGAGTGTTTTTAGTTTTTCGAGAGTGTCCTTTAAAAGCCACCGTTGCGTGCCCTCGAAATAGGATTTTGTGCAGATTGTCGGCATAAGAGTCGACTGGAGTGCACTAATCTTATCTAACAAGTAAAAAATAACCATTTTTGAATGAGATTTCTTTCAAATGTTATTAAGGGATTAAGGGACGCACATTTCTTCTAACAACTTTGTGTCGTATATTTCAGAAAATAGAGAACGATTTTCTTTATCTCATAAACAAATATAGTTTACGAATGGTTTTTCTTGATGATTCATCTAAGCCAGAATTGAAAGTTGCTGGCAACGTGTAGAAGACACCCTTTGATATAACACAAAATTTATTACACCAAGCATCGAGATTAGAAATCCATCAAAATAATTTAATTCAAATCGTATCCATTTCTTTTTTTGCAAACAAAAATAATAAGGCACATTTAGGAGGGAAAGTAACTGCAATGGAGTGTAGAAAAAACGAAACGAGCATAAGTTTTGATTGATCACCGAGTCGGAGCCGTTTTTTGTGTAAAAATAAAAACGCGGACAGCGCATGCGTCGGATTAAAGAGGAATCTCCTTGTACAACGAGAGTCTCATTGTTGGCCAAAACAAATTTAAAAATTAATTAATTTTTTTTGTGCTTTGGTTATTGGGAACGAAATGATATCCGTTCAAATTTTGGTAAGTTATCGAGAAGTATCCTATTTAGAACCGATTGTGCACCGTGTCACACCCTGGACACTTCATACAACGGACCAGAAATGACATTTCGAAAAACGAATGACGGAATAAACAAAATGGCGGGTGACCAATCTGGGTGACGAGGGGTGAGGTCGCAATCTAGAGAGCGGCATCAGGGAGTGTCCATACTGTATGTTAGTACTAATATATATACTTTGACCGTGTGTCAATAAATTTCCTATAAGTATTCAAACATCAATAAAGTATCCACAGCCTCCTCTGATAAGTAATTAAAGCATATATAGTATCAACATTATGCATAAGCGTACCATATTCATAGGAAACTTAGACGAAACGTTAACGGAATGGCTGGGGAGACCTAACACCTAATACCGCAAAGGTAAAACGTAATAATAGAAGCTATTTGAAGCTTTATGAACGATCAAAATTGCAAGAGCACGTGTATAAAATACACTTTGCAAAGTAGATTTAAATTTTAATACAAAGCTCTCAGTCGAGGGTTGTAAGTAATGTCTTAGCGTTGGAAACAAGTGGAGGTGCTCCTTCGATCTTGCTGCTCCAATAATACCGAGTTACAATGGATGCTTGCAACAATTAGCAGCGTTGTTGAAGGGTTAGCTTCGATCCGAAATTATTACAAAAAGGTTTTTTGACGTGAATACGTCTTTAAAATTACCTCCATAGGGATGCAATCCAAAAAAACGAATGATAACAAAATCGGGGGATACAGTTTAGTGTTGTAGCTACATATCTATCATCTCCATCCAAATTTCGTTTACACCACTTGATAGCTAAAGAATCAAAGAATTTATTACGCTAAGTAAGGACTGTAACACATCGCGCGTGGGGAAGGGGGCAGCCCCGCCATTTTGAAGGTCATTTTTCTCGCTTACTTGAACCCGACAAGACGTATTCACGTTACAAACATACGGGCCGTGTCCACGACTCAGCCATATCCCGATTTTTTTTAAATTCACAATTGGTAAGCTCTTGGCATCATCTCACCTGATGGTAAGTGACGATGATGCCGAAGATGGAAGCGGGATTACCAAGTTTCCCAAACGCAATGGAGAACTGGCTATGTTATCTTCAAGCCGGAACACATCAATGTTGTTAACACTGATGTTTGGCGGCAAGACTTAGATAAGATGGATAAGACTTAGATAGTAAAAGTATACAGAAAATGTAGAATACCAAGTAATGTCGAAAACACAGCCAGCTCCAATCGCTTTAGAGAACAATGCCACCCAGGAAGAATTTTTCTTTTAAGGGTCCCCAGGAGGCTCGAGTTTCCATACAATCTGACTGACAACCTTTTAAATTTGGTCCAAATCGGTTAACATTTAAGAGGTGGACATCGTTAACACCATTTGTATGAAAAGTCGCAGCTTCACAATCCTCTTAAGTGTCCCCAGGAGGCTCGAGTTTCTATACAAAAGTATTTCCGCTTTAATACAAAAACTACATGCTGGATTGAATCCAAACATAGCGAATATACATATTAAATAGCCAAATATAGATGTTTTATTTAGTTTTCATCGTAGTGAATTGACACATAACTAAACGAAGGCTTAAATTAGTTTTGTACTGGAAGTTTGAAACTTTTCTTTTTTTTCCGTTTAATAAATCGAAAACTAATTAAAAACATCGTAATGTGTCTACTCAATATACCCGCAAAGTTTGGATTCAATCCGGCATGTAGTTTTTGTATTAAAGCGGAACTGCGTTTGTATGGAAACTCGAACCTCCTGGGGACTTTTAAGCGCTCGCGGGACCGAGGGAATATCCACACTAAGTGGTCGCACTCGGAGACTCAGGTGTCGACCGCGGCCGATTTTACAAGACAATGCTTAATAATTTCATTTCACCATTACGGCCGCCATCTTTGCCAGTCGCACAGTTAGAGGGCATCGGCGCACCCCTTCACGGCAATTTGCATTGTAACTCGGACCACGTAGAAGGCCCCAACTTCCATACCACCACCTCCTAACTCTTGAATATATAATTTTGTTGCTTTTATTAACAGCAACTTTGCGTGGGAATTGACGATAGCCTTCCGCGGCGACTGTTTATTGTGGACGATAACTTGCTAGATTTATTTTATAGTTGAGCTAGACTTTGTCCTGCGAGCTAGCAGGCGAGGGTTGATCGCCTGGCCGGTCGGAGCTGGCGCTCTGCAGCGCGCTTTATACTGCCAATAAAGAGGGCCGATACATGGAGGGCCATTAAAATATTTGTTGGATTTATTTGACAGCAGGCTTGTTTTGTTGAAATGTTTATTGGTTTCAATACCAACAATGTTGCGTAAATTAACTACATAATCATACGTTGTAATCGCAAATTGAATCTCGTGCACTGTAAACTAATTTTTTTTAATTTTATTTTACGTCAGATAAAATAATCCAAAGAACGTCGGTGGCGTAACGGCTAGGGCCGCCGCCTCCTGTCCGGGAGCTCGTGGTTCGAATCCTGCCACGTACCAATGTGATTCCGAATTTAGATTTCATATGTACATCCGACGCTCTTACGGTGAAGGAAAATATCGAGAGGAAACCTGCACACGCCTGCAGAGAAACTCGCAGGTTGTGTGTTAAGTCGACCAACCCGCACTGGGCCCGCGTGGTCGACTAAGGCCCGATCGCCCTAATTCAGGATAGGCTCGAGCCCCTCGGTTGGGACGTATATGAGCTGATATGATGATGAAAATAATCCAATATACATAGATTAGATCAATAAAAGCAATAAATAATAAAGTGAAAATAAAGCAAATGTAACGGAAATAAAGGAAGCCATGAAACAAATAGCACGTCTTAATGTAACCTTGATTGCTTTGCGGACGGCACCGAGCGCCTTAATGTAAAAGTTTTCGAGACTTAAAAGTTTGTTCTGGTGCCTATAAATTAATGTGTTTGCATGTCTCCGCCGACGTTTGAGATTATTTTGTAACTTTCTGTGTGTTTGAGGACTACTACGAGCCAACATAATTGATTTACTTTGTTGCTAACTTCATGGAGTGAGTGTAAGGAATGCAAAGTTAATTTTGTTACTAAGAGTTCCCTCCATAAAATTACAAGATTACAAGTAGAATGTATGTGCTACAACTGATCACTAAGTCATTCATAAGTTATAGCCCAGAGGTCTCAGGACAGACACTGGTAACCCGGACGGAAATATTGTGCCCCGACGCGGAATAAATTGTGCCTCTAATTCTAATGGCGACTTTTAGGGGAATCTATAATTCCATTTCGTGTTTGCAACTCTTTGGGGGTTGTAATATCGACATTAATCGGTTTTGAAAGGTTTCTCGCTGGGGAGCCTTTTAAATACATTTCTTTAGTTTGGTTTCCAAGGAGTTCTTGAAATATCGTACATCGTATACCTACCATACCTAAGTATTTACTGTATTCAGGTTATAAATTACTAGCTGTTTCCCGCGGCTTCACCCGCGTGGACAACGTTTCTATGACTTTTTGAGGGCGCGCACTTTTTTGGTGTGTAGAGTGATAAAGAGTACATTTTTGTCGAAATCTTAGTCGGTTTTCGGACGATCACATGGTATTCTGTTTGTGCCGTCGTCGCTCGAATGTAAAAAATGTCATAATATGTATTACTCGTACTTTATATATTACTTTAGAAATTCATCATCATCACCTTATCAGCCGAAGGACGTCCACTGCTGGACATAGGCCTCCCCCAAGGATTTCCATAAAGACCGGTTCTGCGCGGCTCGCATGCAGCGGCTTCCCGCGACCTTCACCAGGTCATCGGTCCACCGAGTGGGAGGCCTGCCTAAGCTACGTTTTTCTGGAGGAGATCCGTAGGAGAACCAAAGTAACCGACATAGCTCTCAGAATTGCTAAACGTAAGTGGCAGTGGGCGGGGCACATAGCTCGTAGAACAGATGGCCGTTGAGGCAGTAAAGTTCTCGAATGGCGACCGCGCACTTTACAAATTACATGTACCTATTCAGTCCTTTTTTTCTAAGTTACCCTCCCATAGAGTGCGTCACAACACAAGTGTCTTACGAATGCACGGAGAGTGTCATACGGGCATCTTGTGCCTCTCCCTCCAGGATATTTACACTCGTCGTCGCCTCGCATTGTGGCACCACGCACGTGTGGGAACACGTGCACACGTCACTAAAGTACATTCCGACGTGTTCACATCTTGATGACGTTGTGTTTTGTTTTAAACACGTTCTGTGTGATCGCGCATTTGTTAGACGTTTGATTATAGACGCAAATTAATTTCCATTTTCAGCCACTTTAAAATTAATTATTATGTGACTAGCTTTTGCCAGCGGCTTCGCCCGCGTTGACATCGTTTTTATGACAGTCTTTGAGAGTGGGTGGTGCGCGCGAGTGTGGACATGAGTTCTAACCAGACCCCTAAGAAACTATATGGGGCTATTCTGACCGTGCGAGCGTGGACATGAGTTCTAACCAGACCCCTAAGAAACTATATGGGGCTATTCTGAACGCGCAAGCGTGGACATGAGTTCTAAACAGACCCCTCAGAAACTATATGGGGCTATTCTGACCATGCGAGCGTGGACATGAGTTCTAACCAGACCCCTAAGAAACTATATGGGGCTATTCTGACCGCGCGAGCGTTGACATGAGTTCTAAACAGACCCCTTAGAAACTATATGGAGCTATTCTGACTATTCTGATTAGCAGTCTATGTCATTTCCCACCAGCTACCTGCTGCGATTCAAAAGGTACCAGCCTTTTAAAGGTTCAACAGACGAACGGCTTACGGAACCCTGTTTAAAAGACACGGATAAGTTTTGACAGCCATGATTTTATTTGTCTATCAATAGCAACGGAGAGTAAGTACAGTATTATCTTGAGTGCAGCTTGATGGCTGTAGGGAGTGCGTGCAATCAATCGTCGTGGAATCGTCGCACCGAACCCGGCGGCGGCGCGGGCGTCGTGTCGCGTCGCGATGAATTATCAGATCTATTAGCTCGCGAGATTACGGATTCCATGGTGGCACCATAGAGCTTCAAACCTTTAGATGATCCACTTAAGGCAAGGCACCGGTGGAGAAGCGGAGAAACCTATTTTTTTGTTCACTATTGGTAAACCTTTGACAACTCTCACTTGGTGGTAAGTGACGATGTTGCCGAAGATGGAAGCGGGCTTACCAGTATTCCCCAACGCAATGAGGAACTGGCTATCTTATCTTTTTGCCGGAACACACCAATGATATCAACATTGATATTTGGGGCAAGACTTTGATAAGACGGTGGTAGCTAGCCAGGCGGGCTTAGAAAATGCCCTACCACCAACCAAACCGAGTCTTACAATTGACCCCACCGGGAATCGAACCCGCGACCTCTTGTGTAAAGCCAATGAACTTTACGTCTGAGCTACGGAGGCGGTTAAAAAGGTTTGCTAGATCAAATTTTTTGGGGAATTACTACTAGATATCAGTCTTGGATGGATGGACCGAGTCGTTACCGGGTTCAAATCTGGATGGCCAATGTACCAATGAGTTTTTCAAAAAACTTACGTACATACTTACCGATTGCTTTAACGGTGAAGGAAAACATCGTGAGGAAACCTGCACACGCCTGCGAAGAAACTCGAAGGTTGTGTGTGAAGTCGACCAACCCGCACTGGGGGCCCGCGTGGTCGACTAAGGCCTAATCGCCCTGATTCAGGGTAGGCTCGAGCCCCTCGGTGGGGACGTATATGAGCTGTAATGATGATCAGTCTTGGAAAAAATATTGGATATACTTAAGGATATTGTCTGAGAAATATGCTAATATGTTACACGATGGTGTGTATTTTACTCGATCATAAAAAAATCCCAAAAACAGGTCTAAAACGTCAAAAAAAAGTCTAAAACGAATTGTTTATTATTAATATTTCTAAATTTGCACATAGTTTTTATATGGAGATATTTCTTTTTAAGTACTAAAGAGAATCTGCTAAATTTTAGTTTTTAAATTGAAGTCTTAAGAGAAATAACATCGTAAAACATTGAAAAAGTGCAAAAGTGTGGTTATTTTCTTGACTATTTACACGTAAAGGAAAAAAGAGAGACAACTGTTTTACAAATGCCTCGCCTTAAGATCTGGAAGTGCTAGTAGGTAAAGATTGAGATATTAGTCGTGGTGTTAAGAAAACTTAAGTTAGCTACTTTAACCGAATATTGCATGTTTATTAAGATCATCAGATCAGTTTAGTGATTTATAGGGTCTTAACAAAGGTATGCTCTTTTTTTAACTAGACCTTGTGCTCATGAAACTGAACAACTTTCCCCAAGAAACCTATAGTCAATTCGCAATTTTTATTTTTTAATTAAATTTATTTATTTTAAAAACAAACACTTTTGTTTAACGTGAAAGTTAAATTATTAAACTGCTAGAATAATTCCCAGGTTTATGAACTTGACAGGCAAAGGCCGAAGTTCCTTTACCGTGCCGGCCCGCAATAGTACCTATTCTGGCATATTCCGCACAATTTAATATTATTATTAAAAAAAAAACAAATGCGAATTGACCATAAGTTTCTTGGGGAAAGTTGTTCAGTTTCATGAGTACAAGCTCTAGTTAAAAAAAGAGCATACCTTTGTTAAGACCCTGTATTCAACTTTTAGAAATGTCATAAATACAAGTACTTACAGTTTATATCAGCTTCGTTGGATCAAGCTAAAGCCACAGTATTACATAATAGCGGCTTACAGTAGTGCAACGAATGTACTAACGCAGAGCAACGGAAGGGTACTTGCTGGGCAGCGGGCGGCGGCGCACAGCCTGGCAAACTCCGCGAGGCTGGTTACAGGCTAGTAACTACGCCGTGGCGGCATCGTGTGACATCATAGGCGTTGCGCTACTGTAAGCCATATCGTAATACTGTGCCAAAGCTTAGGTACTAGATAAAACATCGGAAAGCCCGCTCGGCGCATTCTTAGTTCTACCGTCGATCGTCAGTAGCCTGAAGGAGACGATTTGTACTAATTATAACGCGCGAACAGCCGCCGCGATTAGCTTTCGAGGTTCATGTCGAGTCGCGAAACGGAACTAGCGATTGATTAAGTGAATTTGAGGAAATGGCAGGAAGGAGAATGATTATGAGAGAGAGAGAGGGAAGTTTACTATATATAATACTAGATTTTTCCCGCGGCTCCGCCCTTATGGACATCGTTTTTATGACTGTCTTTAAGGGTGATTAGTAAATTATGCCGTTTCCCACCTACTCAACCATCTCTGTGCAAAAAAACACAACAATCGAGTATTTTTTAGTTCTCTCAGGAACTGCATCAGATTTTGCTATTTTCTCGGGATAAAAAGTAGCCTATGTCCTTCCCCGTGACACAGGCTACCTGCATGCCAAATTTCATAAAGATTGGTCAAGGCGTTGAAGCGTGAAAAGGTAACAAACAAACAAACAAACACATTTTTACATTTATATAATATATTAGCTTTTGCCCGCGGCTTCGCCCGCGTGGACATCGTTTTTGTGACTGACTTAGAGGGTGCGCGGTGCGCGAGCCGCGAGCGGCTCGCGAGCGTGGATATGATTTTTTTTCCATATCCCTCGGGAACTATGTCAGGATATGCTTATTAGTAAATCGTGTCATTTCCCACCCCCTCAACCATCTCGGTGCAAAAAATCACACAATCCATTGTTCCGTTGCGATGTTAATTAACCAAATAAGAGTATATTTTCAGTTCCCTCGGGAATCGCATCGAGCTATGCTATTTTCACGGGATTAAAAGTAGCCTATATCCTTCCTTGTGACACAGGTTACCTGCATGCCAAATTTCATAAAGATTGGTCAAGGCGTTAAAGCGTGAAAAGGTAACAAACAAACAAACACATTTTCACATTTATAATATTATAAGTAAGGATTAGTAGAGATTATAAATGTGAACAGGAGCGTCCGTGGCGTAACGGCTAGGACCGCCGCCTCCTGTCCGGGAGGTCGTGGTTCGAATCCTGCCACGTACCAATGTGATTTCGAATTTAGATTTCATATGTACGTTTATCCGACGCTCTTACGGTGAAGGAAAACATCGTGAGAAAACCTGCACACGCCTGCGGAGAAACTCGCAGGTAGTGTGTGAAGTCGACCAACCCGCACTGGGCCCGCGTGTTCGACTAAGGCCCGATCGCCCTAATTCAGGGTAGGCTCTAACCCCTCGGTTGGGACGTATATGAGCTAATATGATGATGATGATGATGAAAATGTGTTTGTTTGTTAACTTTTCACGCTTTAACACCTCGACCAATCTTGATGAACTTTGGTTTGGTAGCCTGACACTATGAAGGACATAAGCTACTTTTTTCCCATGAAAATAACACAGTCCAATGCAGTTTCTGATAGAACTGAAAAAAATACTCTGTTTAGGTTAATTTCTTTAACATCGCAAAGATGGTTGAGGGGATGGGAAATGACATAATTTACTAATTAGCATATCCTTACATAGTTCCCCAGGGATCTGGGTAAAACTCAATTCGGGATTTTTTGTATAGAATTGGTTGAGCTGAGAATGGCTTGCGACCACGGCTTTTACGATTGATATTATTTTATGATTGATATTTTTGACATTTCTGTTGATACTAACGTAGTTTTTTATGATGTCTGTTAATAATACATATGGATTGATTATCGCAAATAAATAATTTGATTTGATTTGATTACCCCAGGATTACCGAAGCGTCGATGGCTCAACCGGTAACGACTCGGTCCATCTAACCAGAGGTACCGAGTTCAAATCTGGACGGCCAATGTACCAATGAGTTTTTCAAAAACTTACGTACATATCATTACCGATTGCTTTAACGGTGAAGGAAAACATCGTGAGGAAACCTGCACAGGCCTGCGAAGAAACTCGAAGGTTGTGTGTGAAGTCGACCAACCCGCACTGGGCCCGCGTGGTCGACTAAGGCCTAATCGCCCTGATTCAGTGTAGGCTCGAGCCCCTCGGTGGGGACGTATATAAGCTGATATAATAAACCCCAGGATGAAGGGAAAAATAAAAGCTACGACTTCAGGCGAGAACTCTTGTTTTCATACTTTTCCGTTGTCGGGTTTTAGTTTATTTAACTTTTATTTTATGTATGAAAAAAAATGTGTGATAATGCCGACAAGTGTTATGTATGAAGATACTACAGTAAAAATTGTGTGTAATAAACAGTGGAAAACCTACAAAACAAGACGTGATGACGTGATATAATCTGGGTTGATTACATTGCATTGGTTAGGATAAACAATAAAAGTATATTCGCCGGATGTGACCCAAATACCTCGCTTCAAATTAATTGTAACTTCAAACAAATGATTCGAACACACTTGAAAGAGAATCGCTCCCCCGCGACCCGCGAGATGTTGTCTTAGGAGAAAGCGATTACACAAATCTGAAGAAGCTATTAATCCGGCTCGCTGCCCCCGAATGGCATCACGGTTTGTTTAATAAAATCGAGAATTTACATATCAAAACCTACAAAGAGGCATAATTGGACCCGATGACTTAGAAAACGTAGCAGGGAGGGAGGCAGGCGCCACCCCCACAACAAACAAAGGAATTATACCCGCCTCAAGAAACTTTTAGCAATGGAAAGCGCCTTAACAAACAAACGCGTGTGTATCTAATGAAATTCCTATGGTTGCATAACGTAGTCCCGCCCGCGCCCGCGCCCGCGCCCGTGTGAGCGCGTGTTATTAGCGGAATTATTTCCAGGGGTAGAATCTTTGAAGGCGCTTCTTCGTTCGGAAGAGTTTTAAAGAAAATGGGTTGAGATCTTTTGGAGATTTCATTAGTTTGTAACTATGCGGTGTGCTACGCGAGGCATCTAATTTATTGAGTAGGCGTAGCCGAGGGAACGAATGGGCAGCGCGCATTCGCAGCGCAGAGTTGCCGAATCACGCCGCTTTGAGCGCCTGCGCCGATGCCGCCTCCGCTCCGCCGCGGCCAAGGCGACACGATTCGTTAAGAGACAAATGTTTGGATTCAATTCCGACAGTTTTTTCGATAATGATTAGTAACGGTATGTTTGAGTATTCCGAGTTTGATCTCGTCTCGACTGTACGGTAGCTGGTAGGTTTTTTGTACAACAAATAAGTGGAATTGATAATTTTGTCATGGTCCACTAGATCTGATGGTCCGTTGATGGCTATACAAAAGTATAATACTGACTACCTGTAGCTTTTGGGTTGGACATCTAAATTCCATTTGAAACACATAAGGTGGGTATGACTAGTAAAGAAGTACCTATAGATCCCTTATTTTAATTAAGATTACTTTAATTGATATGCCAAATAGCTGAAGGTTGTAAACGCCTAAATCAAACAGTTGACTAATATGTAGTTAACGTAAATTTTAATAATAAAGATGAGAACTAAAATAAATTGAACGTCTTTTTTAAATTCACGATTGGTAAACCTTTGGCATCATCCCATCTGATGGTAAGTGACGATAATGCCGAAGACGAAAGCGGGCTTATCAAGAGTCCCAAATATAATGGGGAACCGGCTATCATATCATCAAGCCGGAACACACCAATGCTGTTAACACTGTAAGACCTAGATAAGATGGTGGTAGGTAGCTATAGAATAAAAAATGCCCTTCCACCAAACAGACCGAGTCTTACAAAGTTGGACCCCACCGGGAATCGAACCCGCGACATCCTGATGTGAAGCTAATGGAGTTACCATTACGCCACGGAGGTGGTTACCCAGACAAGTGTTTAGGCAAAGTATATATATTATACAGTATGGACACTCCCTGTCGCTCTCTAGAATCCGACCTGGTGAAGGTCACGGGAAGCCGCTGGATGCGGGCAGCGCAAAACCGGTCGTCGTGGAGATCCTTGGGGGAGGCCTATGTCCAGCAGTGAACGTCGTTCGGCTGATATGATGATGATGATGATGATATATATTAGTACTAACATACAGTATAGACACTCCCTGCCGCTCTCTAGAATCCGACCTATATGTCTCCTCCCTGCCGCTCTCTAGATTGCGACCTCACCCCCTCGTCACCCAGGTTGATTCAGATTGGTTACAGTTTGGTTGTCGAACGTATGGGATTTCACCGCCATTTTGTTGGTTCCGTCATTCGTATTTTGAAATGTCATTTCTGGCCCTTTGTATGAAGTGTCCGGGGTGTGGTATAGGCACCTATCTAGGTGAATATACTCGGAGGCGCGTCAAACTGGCTGCTCCTTACGAAACTGCAATCGGACCAATGCGATGGGAAAGCGACGCAAAAAGTCGATTCGCTTAATAGATTTTCAAGAAGTTTTATCAAAAGTGTAAAAAATAGAATTAGTTTCTTATTCACAGATCATCAAAAGCACAAAATAAAACTATTGGAGCATAATATTGAATAGTCTTTCATCTTTGATTGTAACTTTTTATTCCATCAAGGAAAATTTGAAAGAGTCTTAAAAAACTATGTTCAATAGATAATGTGCTGGTCACAACTAAGCTTGTAGGTATAAGCGTAGTCTGCCAGAAATTATTTGCTTTAAAAATCAAAATTATAAAATAAATAAAACTAGCCTTTGCCCGCATCGGTGTTGTGCGGTGTGCGAGAATGTGCGCGTTGAATGATCACATGATCAGTATAGCCTGCGTTAGTGTTTCCCGATTCTTTTTTTCTTCCCGATATTTTGGGGATCTTCAAGGCAAGAGTGAATAGGCATTATTTGAGTTTGCCTGTACCATCCTCGACTGCATCATCACTTACCATCAGGTGAGTTGCAATCAAACGCACTCAAATTTTTAATTTAAAAAAAAACCTAGCCTCCAGCTCAACCAATTTAAGTAGGCAATAGCTTGATATACAGGGTGTAACAAAATATGTGTAGGTCCCGTTAACTGGGGCTTCTACTCATCATACTGAACAACTTTTGTACATCGACCAGTTTTTTTGCAATTGAGAATTGACTATGGGTTCCTTGAGGAAAGTTGTTCAGTATGATGAGTAGAACCCCCAGTTAAAGGCTCCTACACCAATTTTGTTACACCCTCTGTATTACTCGAGATGCTTACATGAATATTCCAGTACCAAGACTTAAGAAAAAAACACACAACGACGACTACACTCCATACATACGTAGATCTATTGTACGTGTTTCAATAACAAAAAATTAAATATGTTCCTATTAGTCTAGCAGAAGAAAACGCCTTAGGCATTTGCACACCCTGGACACTTCATATAACGGGCCAGAAATGACATTTTAAAAAACGAATGACGGAACCAACAAAGTGAAATCCCATACGTTCGACAACCAAACTGTAACCAATCTGAATCAACTTGGGAGACATATAGGTCGGATTCTAGAGAGCGGCAGGGAGTGTCCTTACTGTATAATATACATACTTTGCTTAAACACTTGTCTGGGTAATCACCTCCGTGGCGTAATGGTAACTCCATTAGCTTCACATCAGGAGGTCGCGGGTTCGATTCCCGGTGGGGTCTAACAAGGGCATTTTCTATGCTATTCGTACCTAAGTGTATGTTCGTATGTATGTTTTTATGTATGTACTAGCTTTTGCCCGCGTGGACATCATTTTTTATGACTTTCGTTGAGGGTAAGAGGTGCGCGAGCCGTAAGTAGCTTGCGAGCGTGGGCATGAGTTTCCTCTGGATACCCATCCCAGATCGGGCTATTCTGATCAGCAGTCTATGTCACTTCCCACCCCCTCAACCAATTCTATATAAAAAAATCACTTCAATCCGTTACTCCGTTGCGACGCCGACATGTTCGAGCGTGGAAATGAGATCCCTCGGAAACTATGTTAGGATAGTTAACAGCCTCCGTAGCTCAGAGGCAAAGTTCACTGGCTTTACACAGGAGGTCGCGGGTTCGATTCCCGGCGGGGTCAATTGTAAGACTCGGTTTGGTTGGTGGTAGAGCTTTTTCTAAGCCCTCCTGGCTAGCTACCACCATCTTATCTAAATCTACCGCCAAATATCAATGTTGATATCATTGGTGTGTTCCGGCATGAAGATAAGATAGCCAGTTTCCCCATTGCGTAGGGGAATCTTGGTAAGCCCGCTTGCATCTTCGGCAACATCGTCACTTACCACCAGGTGAGATGTTGTCAAGGGTTTACCAATTGTTAATAATAAAAAATATATATATACTAATTCGTAAATTATGTCATTTCTTACCCCCTCAACCATCTCTGTGAATAAAATCACAATAATCCATTGTTCCGTTGCGATGTTAAAGAAATTATCCAAAAAAATAGTATTTTTTCAGTTTCCTCAGGAACTGCATCGGACCATGCTATTTTCACGGGATAAAAAGTAGCCTATGTTCTTCCTCGTGACAAAGGCTACCTGATGCATGCAAAATTCCATAGAGATTGGTTGAGGTGTTAAAGCGTGAAAAGGTTCTAAACAAACTACGAGTATAACACATTTTCAACCGACTTCCAAAAAGGAGGAGGTTCTCAATTCGACTGTTTTTTTGTGTGTTTGTTACGCGATAGCTTCGCAGATTGTGAACCGATTTTCATGTTTGTTTTTTTATTTTGTTCAATAGGGTATGCTCCCCAGTTAGTCTCATATAAACTTTACCAAAATCGGTGTAGTACTTTATTATAAAATTAACAAAAACAAAAAATATACAAAATTATACAAAGTTGTAGCAATGGAAGTCGGTTTTTTAACGTGTTATTATATTAGTAAGGATGTATGTTTGGCCATTACTCAGATACCAGAAATCAAAATGCAATAATCATGTTTTATTGGATTAGATACTTAATCCAACTTATGGAACACTGCAAGTTTGATTTAAATCGGTTCAATAGATAACTGGAGAAACACATGTGTCAAATTTCACAGGTGTATATATGTATGTTATTATAGTCCACGTATTGCTCTGAAACTAGAAATTGTGCAACAATTACAAAATAAAACTAATATAGCAATAATTATTGGATTTAACGACGTAATTTTTGTAAATCAGGTCGGTTGTTTTTAACGTTTTAAACGTTTTCAATTATCCTATTTCGCATTAGGCATAGATCTCATATTAAAAGTGTAGTCTAATGAGTCATTGAATTAATTAGTGTGTGCATTGTGTTTATAAATCACAGATGATTCGGCGCGTGGTCACAGGCCGTTGTCCTACAAATTAATCAGCAGATGGAAACATAAAACGCACGTTCACATCCCAAACTACCCATTCGATTTAAGCTTAATTTTTGCCCCGACACTATTAATAATTTACACGGGATAACGCGGCCGTGTGCGCCATATTACGGCACATAAATTAATAATGTCGTTCGCTTGTTCAACTGGAATCAGAGGATTTTATTGACTATTTTGTTGAAAGTGCAATTTGTGGAATGGCCGGCTCGGTTGCTCGTGGTCTGCAGGCAGCCATAGAGCGCATATATCCAATAATAGCAATCGACAATTGTCATTATTTAAGCCAGATTACCCTATAGGATAGGTAGTTTAGTACAATATATATAAAGCCAATGTCTAACCCTAATCATAAAAAAATCTAATTTAAAACTTAATTAACCTCACCTAACACTAAAAATATTTATAAAAATCGAAACCCCGAGTCGAACCAGCCGCAAAGGAGCCCATGGCACACATCGCGTTGCCGCGCTGGATGGCAATAGACAACCCTTGCAGCAGGTAGGACCCGGAGCAGCATGATAAGGTATTACCATCTTCTTCATCCATTTCTCCATTTCAGACACAATAAAATTCAATTACTCAGCAATCGGTCAAATCAGCGTCGGTGGCGCAACGGCAAGGGCCGCTACCTCCTATCCGGGAGGTCGTGGTTCGAGTCTTGCCACGTACCAATGTGTTTTCGAATTTCGACCTCTTTCGCCCAGCTCCATTCCACCTTCGGTCAACGAGACGCAGGGGGAGGTTCCACCCATTTGTTGTTGATATTCAGTCTATACGCACGAAGCGTTACGCTTCCTCATTTATTATGCGGACAGCGATGGAGTGAAACTCCTTGCCTGCGTCTGTGTTTCCCGACTCCTACAATTTGGGTATCTTCAAGGCGAGAGTGAATAGGCATTATTTGAGTTTGCGTTACTATCCTCGACTACATCTTCACTTATACCATCAGGTGAGATATAGTCAAACGCACTTAAATTTTTAATTAAAAAAAAAAAGATCTCATATGTAACGTAACATCGTGAGGTAACCTGCACACATCTGCGAAGAAACTCGAAGGTTGTGTGTGAAGTTGACCAACCCGCACTGGGCCCGCGTGGTCGATTGAGGCCCGATCGCCCTAATTCAGGGTAGGCTCGAGCCCTTCGGTGGGGACGTAAATATGAGCTGATGCGATGACAATTTAGCATGTAACCTTAATTGACAATTAACTTGCACCCTTTGGCATCCATCTTAGCCGAGTTTGCTTTTCCCACCGGCGCGGGCGCCACCTCTCGACACCACACTATCATTCCCCGCATAGATGCAAATGTTCCATCGCATTACTGTAACTCAATCCTGCACGAATGTACACAATTGCATTTGGGGTTGCATTCAGTACATTAAGGGTTGCCAAAACTTATAATACAGTCAAAATCTGTTATAACGAAATCGAAGGGACTACTCATATCATCATCTTCATCAACATATCAGCCGATGGACGTCCACTGCTGGATATAGGCCTCTCCCAAGGATTTCCACGACGACATCCAGCGGCTTCCCGGGACCTTCACCAGGTCATCGGTCCACCGAGTGGGAGGCCTGTCTACACTACGGTTTTCGGTGCGTGGTCGCCACTCGAGAACTTTACTGCCCCAACGGCCATCTGTTCTACGAGCAATGTGCCTCGCCCACTGCCACTTAAGTTTAGCAATTCTGAGAGCTATGCCGGTTACTCATATACATATACTCATATTGAATATACCTATTCAATTTTTTTTACGATACAGCTACTACAGATATAATTCTCAGAAACATCAGTCAAATGTGGTCGCTTAATGCGATATGTCGTAGTAAGCAATGTCGTAAAAAGCAATATTTTTGATAAGGCGGTCATATAGCATTCAGCCGGGACCTTTAATTTTGGTATATTGTTCTAAACGGTGTCGCCATAAACGGTTTTAACTTTACCTACAATTACCTTAACTCGACTTGTAGGTATACGCAATACAGTTCAAGGATACTATCCTTACAAAAACATCTTACTTGCATTGGCTCTTCAATTGCACCTAATGGTCTACGACCTTAAAGAACGCCGGTGGTCTACAACAGTCCGTAGAGAGCTGTTGTATACATAACCAGATTACTAACGATAAAGTTCCAAAAATATATATAACAAGTAAGTAATGATAATAATATATCGGTGCCGCAATGGCAAGGGCCTCTACCTCCTATCCTAAGTCGTGGTTAGATCTCATATGTACGTTTATCCGACGCTCTTACGGTGAAGGACAACATCGTCAGGAAACCTGCACACATCTGCGAAGAAACTCGAAGGTTGTGTGTGAAGTTGATCAACCCGTACTGGGCCCGCGTGGTCGAATAAGGCCCGATCGCACTAATTCAGGGTAGGCTCGAGCCCCTCAGTGGGGACATATATATATAAGCTGATGTGATGATGATGTGATGAATAATATATGCTATCTGCCAGCCCTAAAGTAGAGGTGCGGTAACATTGGCACTATTATTGCGCAAACAGAGGCTTCCGGTCGTGGCGTAGACTGCTCTTTATGCTGGTACTGTTTGTTTGTTAAGTACCATATGTCGACTTTAATTTACTGATCTAATCTAGTTTTTTTTTTATTGAATACTAGCTGTCTCGGCGAACTTCGTTCCACCTTACACTACACTACACTTCACTACACTACCCTACCCTAACCTACCCTACACTACCCTATCCTACCCTACACTACACTGACCTGCCCTACCCTACCCTACACTACACTACCCTACCCTACCCTACCCTAACTACACTACACCTACACTACATTACACTACACTACACGACCTACCCTAAAACCAATTATTTTTTGACAGATAATATTTTTTATTGATGAATATCATATTTTAATACTTATTATCCTATTCCTGACGAAGACAAATGCAAAAACACAAAAATCATAAAAATTGGTCCAGCCGTTCTTGAGTTATAAATGGTGCAACTAACACGACTTTCTTTTATATATATAGATATTTATATAAACTTGTGTAAGCAGAGTACAAAACTCTTCATATGTGATATTGGTATGACAAACAACGCGTTTAAGACGGATTTTACACCCGATTCCTTAGTCCACCGAAGTGGGGAGTGCCAGTATAGGTATGAAATGCAAATAAATAAACTTATCTAGAAAAAATAAGACTTCTACGATTATATAGGGTCCTTCTGAAACCTGAAAAAAGCTCATGAGACTGGACATATGTTCCCAAGAAACTTATACTCAAATTGCAAAATAATTTTTGGACTTGTCATATTATAATGATCAGCTGATAGCGAACTTCGTGTGTCATGGACATTATTCAGTTCGACACGTAAATCCTACTAATATTATAAACGCAAAATTGCTGTACTGGCCAAATACTTGCGAGCAGCGGCCGGCAAAAGTTGTATGAAAATCCATATCTGTCTTGTTTTAGCGGCCCAATTAATTACTATGTAAACTCTTAGATATCGGTCGAGTAAATTTAACGATATTTTACTCCGAAACATGGCAACCAAGGAGGTAAATTATCGAAGGTTTTATTTAAATTTCGAACTGGCTTGCAATAGAAAGCTGTTTATTGAAAAAAAAAACAAATGAACACTTTGGCGCGTGAAAAATATTTTTGTTCGTACATTCAAAAACAATATTTTCAAATAAAAAAGTTCTGCCTATGTACTAATTAGTTTTGATTTCCGCGCATTATTTGTGAAAAGTACTATATAAGCCTTGGCCACAACTAGGCATTGATGGACCTACGTATTTGTGTAATGTACTATAAAAGGGGTTGAATCATTTTTCTATGGACATCGGCATTGCATGTGCAATGGTTTACTCAGGATCGAGAATATAGAAAAAAATAAACATCTTTAATAAAAATGACCTTTGTGCCAGATTAGAAACGAGCCAGTGGACTACACA
This sequence comes from Coleophora flavipennella, assembly GCA_947284805.1. Taxonomy (NCBI): domain Eukaryota; kingdom Metazoa; phylum Arthropoda; class Insecta; order Lepidoptera; family Coleophoridae; genus Coleophora; species Coleophora flavipennella. The sequence goes on from OX369276.1 coordinate 2,531,047, forward strand.
ACATCGTGAGTCTGCCGTTAACAGAGATCTCTTCCAGGCAACCAATTATTACCCATATTTCCAGTTAAAGGATTTAATTTAGTCACTATAGTGTGGTATACACCCTGGACACTTCATACAACAACGGGCTAAAAAATGACATTTCAAAAAACGAATGACGATACAAACAAAATGGCGGCGAAATCCTATACGTTCGACAACCAAACTGTTACCAATCTGTATCAATCTAGGTGACGAGGGGGTTAGGTCGGAATCTAGATCAACGAAAAAAGGAGGGTTTTATTCGACAACGAAAAACGGAGATTTTTACCCGAGAACGAAAAAGGAGGATTATGTTTTTGATTGACGGTCTATGTATGTATGTGTGTATTTTCATCTTCGTATTTCCTTAACCACTTAACCGATTTTGATAAAAGTGATGTCCTGGGATTCGTGATATTACTGCGTATGTTGTAGGATATACAGGGTGTAACAAAATTGGTGTAGGTCCCGTTGACTGGGGCTTCTACTCATCAAACTCAACAATTTTTGTTCTACAAGTTTGCAGAAATCGCAAAAAAAAATTGAACTCTTTATACAAAACAATCACCTGATTACATTTTTTTGTATGGAGCGTCAAAATTTTTTTTTGCGAATTGACTATGGGGTTCCTTGGGGAAACTTGTTCAGTATGATGAGTAGAAGCCCCAGTTAACGGGTCCTTCACCAATTTTTTTTACACCCTGTATAGCATTAAAGAACATAGAGTTCTTTATAGGTGATTGATTGAAAACACTTTATTGCACAACATAAGAGAAAAAAAGATACAATGATTAAGGAAGTTGTACTTGTAGGCGGTCTTATTGCTAACAAGCGATCTCTTCAAGACAACCTTTAGGTGAAGGAAACATGAGAAATCATTATAGTAGTAGTGGACAATAAACAAATTCATGGTGAATTACACAACTAAAAAAAAAATTGTTTGCTGCGTCCTCTAGCGGATACGTATCAAAACGCACTGTCGCCTTGAATTAACAACGTTTTGTTGTCATTCAATTTGATTTCACCGCCGCCGGCTGTTTTATTATTGTAATGAGCCTCAATTTTCAGGGATAATTGAATGAACGGGTTTGATTATTATTGTGGCTGATGCCATGTCCATAAAGTGTGGACTCTCAACAATATTTCAGGTATCGTGCAGTTGTCGAGTAATGAAATACCTAATCGCTGCCGAACCCTACACTATGCGTGGTACGACTCGCAATTGGTCGATTTTCAGGCATCCGTAGTCCCTATGAGGGACTCTTGTAAGAACGTTCTTTCCGTCCGTCGTAAACAGTTACAACGTCAATACCTTTTACATTTTTGAATGGATTCACTTTAGCACAAAAACAGTTTTTGATATCCAAACATAGATCTTTTTTTTTTTTATTAAAAATTTGAGTGCGTTTGGCTACATTTTGCATTAAAAAAATTAGAGACACCTCTCATACACGTACAGGGGGATATATTTTTTTTAAGTGCGAAGTATTCCGTACCTCAAAAGGAAAACTTAGATCTAAAATCATGAACTTTGTCAAGAATCAAGGTCTCACAGCGCAAGTAAAGAAAAATATCCAAAAATTACAAATTTGTATTCATACCTGTCGCATAGAAAAACCGTGACGTACGAATATATCGACGTATTGGAGAACATTTTTCAACTTCGAAATTAAGTTTCTCCTTCAATCCCACTGTTGTACTCGTTGATGTTCGTAGGGTTTCATACCCAAAGGTGTTTTGATACGGAACCCGCAGCGTGAAAGTCCTACTCGCATTTGGCCGGTTTTTTAAAGTAAGAAAATTAGCTGAGAATAAATAAAAATGGTTTAAAAAACCAAAACAGCACGCTTAAACGCGCTTATGTGGCGCTTTGTGCCATATTTTTCGTAATATTAAGCAACCCACGCCACGCTTTTTTCACAATAATAATAGTATTTTTCGTTCATTATTGTTTTCAGCAAATTAAGAAATGTTATTCACTTTTTAGTTTGAAGTGCTTTAAAAGCGTGTTTTTTTTAACATTATTTATTTTTCATTTGATAGTTTGATGTGCATTTAATTCTTTAAATAATTCTGGCGATCCTGATCAGGATAATCAGGAAAACTTATGAAATTATTATTTTGTCACAGATTCTTAATAAATGTACAAAGTTTGAATTAAATCTGTCCGTTTAAAGTGTGTCAAAATCGAGTGCAAAGAAGTCGATTACAAACATACATACAGGTGAAGCTAATAAAAGCGTGATAAAAATATGGATTTATTTTTCGAAAAATTTTTCAGATATTGCATATAAAATTAATTTTAATATATTTTTATGAGTACCCGACTGCCCATAAAGAAGAGTAATGTTTTTGGGGTGCATGTATGTAAGTATGTATCTATGTACGGACAGCGACACATCAAGCTATAGAAAACCAGTATAAGCTGGCCGCGAGACGCCTTTGCGTTTCAACATACGCGAGGCCCGCGTATACTGGTTTTGTATAGCTTGATGTGGCGCCGTGTGTACATCTGTTTCTTTGGTTGAGCCTGACGCCTTAACGGCTTGATGGATTTTGGAGTGCGAAGTGTCGTTAGATTCGTCTTGATCCCGAGAGTGACATGGGATACATTTTTACCCGGCTGCAAGTAAAGAGAGGGTAATAGGTTAATATTTAATCAATTCGATACAGTTTTGCAGGGTAAAGCTCCAATGCAAAAAAGTTGACGGATTATATTTAAAGATAACTTCATCATATCAGCCGACGGACGACCACTGCTGGACATAGGTAGGACTTCCCTCAAGGATATCTATGACGACCGGTTCACCAGGTCATCGGTCCACCGAGTGAGAGGCCTACCTACGCTACGTTTTCCGGTGCGCGGTCGCCACTCGAGAACTTTACTGCCCCAACGGCCATCTGTTCTACGAGCTATATAAGATAACTTAAATTACATTAAGAATTTAAGACTAAATATTTATTCAATTTGCGTAATTTTGTACTTACTAAAAGGAAATTTATAAATACCTCACCGCAGTGTGGTCACCCTAGCCAGAATAAACACGGGACAGTCACACGGGTAAATCATACGTGCCTTTTGGCGACCAGTGTTGCCATACTCTGTAGTTGGAATTGACTAAGTGCTGCTAGTGTAATTAGAGGGGCGACTATTGATTTGTGCCGCCAATATGAAATTCACAGAGAAATGTGCATATTACTGTGGGGGCATGCGGCTGATATTTTCATCCTGCAGAAAAGAGCTATCCGCGCAAACTATCAGATGCGATCTCGTGAGTCGTTACAGAATAAGTTCAAAGAAATCAATATTTTAACTGTTGCTAGTCAATTTATATATGAAAACATCATGTACGTTCGTAAAGATTTGCATTTATTTCCTTAAAACAGTGGAATTTAAGAAGTGTAAATAAAATAGATATAGCCATTTCGAGACTGAGTAAGGTTAAAAAGTCATTTGTGGGACAGTGTATAAGATTCTGCAATAAAATTCCAGAAAATGTAACTAGTTTGTCATGACATTATTTGTAATACTTATACAATTTTTTTTTTGACTATTTAAAAGTGTGTGTAAACACCTATTTGAAATAAATTGTTTTGATTGAATTGATTGATTGATGTGAATGGTTATTAACAAGCCAATTTTAAAAATAGAAAAATTAATAATTAATATAATAAAAATACTTTAAAAAAGGTTTCTTGGTTTGACAGTGAATGATGTGTTGTTATAGTTTTGCAAGTTTTTACTCTGACACTTTTACACAATTCCTCATCCGTTAATCATAATGATTTAATAAAAGTGGTTGGGTTGATCACGCAGGTTAACTGACCTGTAGCACGGTCATCGCCTGGATGGGTTTGACTGTTAGTGGCATTTTTATCGAACATTTCCGTGCTACGCCAGGTACGCTACCAGGTGGTCCCAGTTCAAGGTGCCACTCGTTAAGCCGTGTTAGATGCTATCTAAGCGGCTTGAAAAACTTCTGACATAGTGGGTTTTGCCGCTGGCCCTGCAACCTCCATCCACCAGGACTTGACCCCGTGTATTGCCTAACCTTCCTGAATTTGGGAATTCATTCACCATATCAGCTCACGTACCAATGCGCCAATGTACCAATGAGTTTTTTCGAAACTTACGTACATATACTCACCGATTGCTTTAACGGTGAAGGAAAACATCGTAAAGAAACCTGCACACATCTGCGAAGAAACTCGAAGGTTGTGTGTAAAGTTGACCAACCCACTGGGCCCGCGTGGTCGACTAAGGCCCGATCGCCCTAATTCAGGTTAGGCTCGGTCCCTCGGTGGGAACGTATATATGAGTTGATGTGATGAATTTTATCTAGATAGGTGTAATACCTGATAAAATCGGTTTTTATACAAAAAATCGAGTGGGGTTGTGTCGGGGCACACTGCTGTTAGTTTAACGTAAAACAATTTTAATTTTCCTCTGTGAGTGGATAACTACGTATTGAGGTTTGCTTGTTTCCAAATAAGGATGTCCCCATACAATTGACCGGTTCTATCGAAAACAGATTTAAGCCTCTTTTGTAATATCTGTTGCATTTCAGTTTTCTTACTTGGGTCACAGTATTACAATATGGCGGATTACAGTAGTGCAACGAATGTACTTACGCAGAGCAACGGAAGGGCACTTGCGGGGCAGCGGGCAGCGTGACAAAACTCCGCAAGTTTGCCAGGAGGGCTACAGGCTAGTACTGCTAGTACCTAGGTACGCCGTGGTGGCATCGTACGACATCAAAGGCGTTGCGCTACTGTAAGTCATATAGTAATACTGTGCTTGGGTACCCCGAATGAGATTTAAAAAAGGGTTTCACGTCAAAAATACCTCCGGGAGTGCCGACAGAAGTGACGACTTTTTACTGTTTTATATATAAGTTTTGACCAGAGTGTTCCTGGTATGGGGTCGGTGACGGTTACAGTGTCGCGAGTTCAATGGTTTTTTCCCATCCCAAAAATGTCCAACGCGCCCAAAGAAGTTTTCACTTCAAAAATAATATTTATAGGTTGGTAAATCTACATGCCTAGCTAGGGGACTCCGAGCAACGCTCGGTCGCCCACAGTATTACAATATAGCGACTTACAGTAGTGCAACGAATGTACTTACGCAGAGCAACGGAAGGGTACTTGCGGGGCAGCGGGCGGCGGGGCAGCGAGTTCGCCAGGCCGACTACAGGCTAGTACCGCTAGTACCTACGCCGTGGCGGCATTGTGCGACATTAAAGGCGTTGCGCTACTGTAAACCATATCGTAATACTGTGCCCGGGTACTAAAAGTGGCGTGGGCAATTGCGGGCTACCACAAACCACGGCACGCGACGCGTCTGAGCACCCTGACTGTGCGATTAGATGGCCGGTACTTTTTTTAAATTAAAAACTAGCTTTTGGCCGCGGCTTTGTCCGCGTGGACATCGTTTTTATGACTGTCTTCGAGGGTGAGTGGTGCGCGAGCCGCAAGATCCCTCAGGAAATATATCGGGCTATTCTGATTAGCACTCTATGTCACTTCCCACCCTCTCAACCAATTCTGTACAAAAATCACTTCAATCCGTCGCTCCGTTTTAAAGACGCTGACATGCGCGAGCGTGGAAATGAGTTTTCCCCAGATCCCTCGGGAACTATGTCGGGATATGCTAATTAGTAAATTATGTCATATCCCACCCCCTCAACTATATCTGTGCAAAAAATCCCAGCAAGCCATTGGTCCGTTGCGATGTTAAAAAAATTTTACCAAAAAAGAATATTTTTGCAGTTCCCTCAGGAACTGCATCGGATTATGCTATTTTCACGGGATAAAAAGTAGCCTATGTCCTTTCTAGTGACACAAGCTACCAGTATGCCAAATTTCATCAAGATTAGTTAAGGTGTTGAAGCGTGAAAAGGTAACAAAGAAATTAACAAACACATTTTCAAATTTATAAATATTAGTAAGGATTTGAGTGCGTTCGGCTGCAACCTCACCTGATGGTAAGTGCCGTAAGTGATGAAGCCGAGGATGTTGTTTAAGAATATAGAGACTACAGCATATTATAGTCATCTTCGCATTTGTCAACAATGGAGCAATACAGCAATAATGTCAAAATGTGTCTTTCCCATCATGGCTCTAAAAATATATAACAAAATTCCAGTAGACATAAGAACTTGCAATGTTAATTCAGACGCAAAGTAGATAGATAGTACGTTCAGAGACAAAAAAACCGGCCAAGTGTGAGTCGGACTAGCACTTCGAGGGTTCCGTACCACCACACCTCGCCACACAACTACATAGTATAGTGACAATGATAGGTTTTTCACAATTTAAACAAAAGACAGCAACGCGAACGACAAAATTGTGCTTTTTTTGTCATTCAGTTCGGACGCCTAAGCGCGAGTACGACTCACACTTGGCCGATTTTTATTATTTGTTTTTTACATCAGTGTTAGTACTATAATCAAACCGTTTTTACGATAGGTAGAGCTTAATAAAAATACTTCTAACGACCTATAAAAAAAACGTTTTTTGTATGGAAAAACGCCCCCCCCCTTATTTTTTCACTTTTTTAATTTTTAGTATTTGTTGTTATAACGGCAACAGAAATACAGATTTTGTGAACTGTTTCAACTGTTCACCTATTACGGTTCATGAAATACAGCCCGCTGACAGACGGACAGACGGACAGACAGCGGAGGCTAAGTAATATTATGGTCCCGTTGGTCACCCGTTGGGTGAACGGAACCCTAAAAACAATACGATTTGATTGGAAATACTCTGACAGATTTTTTAAGGTGAGGTATTGATTGGAACAGTTGTCTCTGTCTTTTTGTTTACGTGTAAAGAGTAAAGACAATAACCAAACTTTTTAATTTTTTCAATGGTTTTCAGTTTAAATCAAAAACTAATATGAAAGTGTAAAAACTAATAACATTATCACTTTGTATCAAAAATCAAAATCAAAAACAATTTATTTCAAATAGGTGTTTACACACACTTTTAAATAGTCAAAACAAAAAAAAAATACAATAAAAATAAAATTACAAATAATGTCATGACAAATATTATCATAACAAATATCGCTGTATATTTTTTTAAATTTATAGGTACTTCAAAATATTTGTCATAACTAGATTTGAAAGTAACGATATAGACCTATCTTTGGGTTTTTTTTCTATCGAGCCAAAACTGCTCAATCGTGTATCTAACAGCTTTTGACTTTATGGAACATCATCAACGATAAGGGTTTTTTTTCAGCCTTGGGTTTTCTATCGTTTAGGAGTATTTGACGTCAAAATTAACGAAAATATGTAATATTACCGCCTTAAATTGACGATTTTAGTTCCAACTCTAATACATAATATCTACTACAGGGAAATAAGGCATAGCTAGATTAGGGATGATGCCTGCTATTAGTCATCTGATTTACTTTTTATCATCTGTTAAAAACGTCATTTTGTTCTAAAAATTTTTGAAACGTGACGTCACAGTTTCGCAGCGTCATTTATGTACTCATTTTGTGATTTTGGTTCGTTAAAAATCGAAGACTTGATGCAAACAAAACGGTTAAGGTTTTTCAAAGTTTCAGCGGGTGGGCAATTTAGTGGTCAAGAGTATATAATTTACTTTTGATGCTGTCATCACCCCATTGATGTAGCAGGCCAAACAAATCAGCTGTACAAAAAAATACGTGTGTGCTTTAGACACGCTTTAGACCACAAGACTGAAGTAAAACTTCTTTAGCTCCATCTATATGTGTGAAAGTGAATACTAAGTCCTCAGAAAATAATCAAATCTTTTTTGTCATATGGAGGTATAGACAGTTTATTAAAAGAGTTTTATTATCTTCTGAAAACGATCAAATCTTTTTTATTGTTTTGACAATCGATTTTGTTGGAAAACAAAAATAAATAGTATCTCTCTTTCTATCTTCACTAATTTAAAAATCCCTCTCAACTTCCGTTCGCCTCGCCCGATCACACTTCCGTAACGCTCTCGTCACGCATCCACCAGCTTACTCTCCAAGTCAAGCGTGCGTAAAGAAGTTTTACTTCAAAAAAATGCTAACAAATTGTTTGGATGCAAGTGTGACTTATTAATTCTTTCGATGTTATTATATTATAACAGCTCATATACGTCCCCACCGAGGGGCTCGAGCCTACCCTGAATCAGGGTGATTAGGCCTTAGTCGACCACGCGGGCCCAGTGCGGGTTGGTCGACTTCACACACAACCTTCGAGTTTCTTCGCAGGCGTGTGCAGGTTTCCTCACGATGTTTTTCCTTCACCGTTAAAGCAATCGGTAAGTATATGTACGTAAGTTTTGAAAAACTCATTGGTACATTGGCCGTCCAGATTTGAACCCGGTACCTCTGGTTAGATGGACCGAGTCGTTACCGGTTGAGCCACCGACGCTTTCGATGTAATAATCTTAAAACCACAATTCATTAGATGTTTGCTTCGTATTTATTTTAATGTAACTGGAATTTCCTGCTGTGCTTGCATTTAAGTAAGCTTCAATTTTGTTTGACAGCACTCTTAGCGTGCTCCACCAGCCCTATCTCTTTAAAGAAAAAAAAAAACAATTTCTAGCAAATTGATTATATCTATTAAGTTATCTCCAAAATGACAGCTCCGGTATTAAAGAACCGCATTTCATTCGGGTCTGATATTACGGAAATAGCCGCAACATTTGTTAAGTAGAGTTAGATTGATGTTCATGTAGAATTGATGACTTTATTACGGCAAAAGTTGATTGTTTTAGCTCGTGCTCGGTTCTGTGAGACAAGTTATAAAAGTTCCCGACAGACATGTGTTTATATTTGCCTTAATTTTTATTTGGGTAATGTAGCTTCTTTAAGTTGATGTTAACTTGAATGTGAGTTAAATTTGTTATATTTGAGCAAGATAAGCCTGAGGCTGGGAACGGAAGTCTGCGCTTGCGCCGTGACAGCCTTCAAGCCTGAGATAAAGTGGGACGTCGACCATTGAACAAAACATAACCTTTGCTGCCGTGCAGTTGGGTCAAAAGCAGTAAATCTAGTTAAAATAAGTGAATATTTCTCATGAGTATTACTCTAAATTACCGGTTGTGTTTTTCTAATATAATTAAATTATTGTATGCTTACGATAGTAGGTTAACACTGAACTGAACATATTCAGGTTTTTCCTTGCACTATTCCACAATTAATATAAGTAAAACACAATTTTGTTTATACTGCAACCGTTTTCGTGATCATCTTCAGGCAGTAGATTATAATTAAATTAAAATACAGTGCTTCTATTTTCTTCTTTTTTGACTGACTCGGTGGCTCAGTGGTTTGTGCTCTTGACTGCTGATCCGAGAGTCGTGGGTTCGATCCCCACCCAGGGCAAACATTTGTGTGATGAACAGATTTGTTTGCTCTGTGTCTGTGTGTTAAATATCTATATATGTATGTATTTAAACGTGTATTAAGTATGTATAAATCAGTCTCTGGTTCCCATAACACAGGGAATCCTACTTTGGGGCCAGATGACCATGTGTGATTTGTCCCAGAATATTTATTTATTTTATTATTTATTCTATATTAAAATTGATCAAAATTTCAGCTAAAAAAAACTTACTTACTTGTTATAATATCTTTAGAGTTCTGTATACCTGATGAAAACAAGAAACCCTTATAAGATCACTCATGTATCTGTGTTCGTCCTTCCGAGTTATTTTCTCCGAAATTACACTTAAATGAAATTTGGTACTGTATATAAAGTTTTGATTACCCAATCACGGAAGTATAGCGTAAATGAATGAATTTTAATTTTGGGGTTATTGTGACACAAATTTTAAAAAAGCATAGTTTATAAGATATTTATTAGGGATGCATCCGATACCGATACCGATATATCGGCGATACTTCGAGTTTGCCGATATATCGGTATCGGCGATATTTTTATGGCAGATTCAACGATACTTTTCAAATTTCGCGCTTTAAAAATGTAATGTAAACGCGCGTGTTGTCCCATCTATTTCGTTACAAACGAGGCATCTGTCGCATCTGAGAGACTATTTTCCACCGCAGGTCTTATTCAAACAGACTTGCGAAATCGCCTTTGCCTGCAAAACTTAAGAATGCTTTGTTTTTTAAATAAAAATCTTATAAATGTTAATTTTGGTTACTAAAACTATTAATTAATTTTGTTTTATTTATTCTACCATCCTTTTTGAATTCAATAAGCGTATCGGTATCGGTATCGGTATCGCCGATATTTTTATAAGAGTATCGGTATCGGTATCGTATCGGCAAAAAGGCGTATCGATGCATCCCTAATATTTATTCTACTTTATTTTTTTAGGAAATTTACGTTACATTAAGAAAAATATACGCAAATCGAGAATCCCCCCTCCCCCTCAATCGGAAACATCTAAACATAAAATTTTGAAAAAATAGAGAATAAAGATAGACCTCTCTTATCATCATCATAACAGCCATATTTCCACGACGACCGGTCATGCGCTGCCCGCATCAAGAGGCTTCCCGCGACATTCACCAGGTCGTCGGTCCAGCGCGTGGGAGGCCTCCCTACGCTACGTTTTCTGGTGCGCAGTCGCCACTCGTGAACTTTACTGCCCAAACGGCCATCTGTTCTTCGAGCTATGTTCCCTGCCCACTGCCACTTCAGTTTAGCGATTCTGTGAGCTATGTCTGTTACTTTGGTTCTCCTGCGGATTCGATCGCGTAGGGAAATTCCGAGCATAACTCGCTTTATTGCCCTTTGGGTGACCTTGAGCCTTCTTATGAGGCCCATAGTAAGCGACCTTGTCTTAGTTCCGTAAGTCGTCACTGGAAACACACACTGGTCAAAGACCTTAGTCAGAGATGAGATACTATTGCCTTAGTCTTGAGACACTGCGGTATTTGGGACGTGAAGATATTGCGAAGCTTCCCGAACGCTGCCCAGCCGAGTTGGATTCGTCAATTGATCTATTTCTTGAAGTTGGACCAACCTAGCTGGACTGTTTGTCCCAGGTATACATATTCGTCAACAACTTCCAGTGTAGAGTCTCCAACCTTTAGAGGGTTGGGTGCGATACGGACATTTAACATTATTTTCGTCTAGTTCATGTTAATTTTAAGACCCACTTGTTGAGAGACTTTACTGAGGCCATCGAGCATTGTGCTTAAGTCTTCCATAGTCTCAGCCATGACCACGATATCTCAGTGACCTCTCTTAAAGTTTACAGAAAAACCTAATCGAAAATCTTTAGTTTTAAAGTTTTTACCAAATCCTGAACAGTATGGAACTCTCTCCACGCGAGTTCGACTCGCACTTGACCAATTTTTAGGGATCCGTAGTATAACAAGAAACCCTTATCGTTTCGTCATGTCTCTCAGACCGTCTGTCTGTCTGTCCGCGGCCTAGCTCCTAGACTATTAGTAGTTAGAGCAGAAATTTGGCAAAAATATATACCTAAAAAAGGGTATAGTCGTGTGGGGTATCATTGGTTAGAGCTTAAGAATAGCTGTAAGTCTTCTAAGACTATTTTATAATTAAGGGTTCCGTTTTCGAAAAAATAGGCTTAAAAGTGCTAAATTTTGTTGGAGTCGATTGCCCCCACCCCCTAACAACTAAACCGCTGTATTTGGAAATTAGAAAAAAAAAGAAAGTAGTCTTGAATTTAAAAGGAAATTTAAAAGGAAAACTATCATAGCTAAGTAGGCTTTCTTATTTTAGGAGAAATAGTCGACCAATTTAGGATGTGCAGTTCGATTTGTATAAAAAGTTCATAGATTTTTCATACAATATATTCTATTAAACTGCATATATAATTTTGTTTTTCAAATAAACATTTATTTTTTGTAATGACTACGGAACTCTACTTTCCGCGAGTTCGACTCGCACTAGACCATTTTTTTATGAAATTTGCACCTTGAGCGACATATATGAAGTTCCTTATTTATTTCAATTAAAACAACTCTAAAATTTAGTCAATAACAGACAATCATAAGCCGGATTTGTATCACAATACAATGGTTCCCACATGCCTCCAACAACTAACTCAAAGATCATCTAAACACTGGAATAACAAACCGATTACGCCATGATCTGTGTCTGATCTGATATGGTGCAAGTCAAGAGAGGTTGAACCAACTATTGTACAGAAGGAGTTAAAAGTATATGTAGTGTAGAAATTGAAGGTGTTTAAACACAAAAAGTTTTGTTATAAGTGATGAACATAAATACAGACTGGATTGCGCAATTGTGAACTATACTGCTGCTTGATTCACATTGCCAATAACAGTCATGATATTGTAAATAAATTTCATGTAATGTAAAGTAACTATGTATAGTACTAACACTAGTCTAAGTCCTTGAACAAGTTACTAACACTATTGTGATCCTTTGTAAGTCGAATAAATAAATTATTTCATTATTATTTTAAAAAAAAAAACTGCATAAAATCACCACCCCTCTTTTTCAGTCAGGTAAAATGTATCATATGACACTCACGAGATCAAAACGAATCTAACGATACCTCGCACTCTAAAATCCATCAATCCGTTTAGAAGATATCGTGGAATAAAGCAACATACATACATATGACCTTAAAACAATACAGTCCTTTTTTGTAGGCATTCGTGTAAAAAGTGAATTACTGAAGTAGCGTAGGATTTCTGGAGAAAACTGGATGGGCAGAGCCGAAGATACTCCTAGTATATACCCTAGCGTGCATTTTGGGGCAGGCTTATGATGCCTCACATTGGTACTAATAAGGGTTGCTGGTGATAATGTCAAGTTACCATACCACATGCATGCGTGTGTCAAATTAAAAAAAAACGAGTGTGCTTCAGATCACACGACTGAAGTAAAAATTAATCACCGTTCGCGTAACGCATTCACCAGCTTACTCTCCAAGTCATGCGTGCCGTTCGCCTCGCACGATCATACTATTCGTAATGCTAGAAAGGACCGTTCGCGTAACGCATTCACCAGCTTACTCCGTGCGTAAAGAAGTTTTACTTCAAAAACTAATCAAATCCTCTAAACCGTTTTGAACCAATAATTTCTCACCTCGCTCGTGTTTGTATGCAATGCTACTTCCGGCCTTCCGGAATTTTTCCTAAGTAATTTCCGGTTTTACGGAATTTTACGGAATTAAAATAGGAAATGTTTTCCTCCTGCCTCTCACTACTATCTCATCTCTCTCCTATTTTTAAGAGGAAAAGGGTAAAAAAGTAGGTACCTACCTATCAAAAATTTTGAAAGTTGATTTTGTGAACACGATTTTATTGTTTTCAAATAATCAAGGACCACATGTTATACAGACTTCATCCGCTTTTAAACTATGAATTGAAGTTACGTAAAAACAGGACTGTGGATATTCTCACTCAGCGATCGAATATTTAATAGTTTTATGATGTATTATCAAAACAAATCTCAAATAGTTACTAAGAAGCACTGAGAGTACATTTGAGTACATTCGCTGTCATTGGGGCAAACCAACGAATTTTGATACTTTGAATTTTTTTTAATTTTTTTTAAATTCAAGAACACAACAGTCACATAAGTACTTAATTAAATGAAATTGTTAAATTTAGACCTACGGTTCTCTTAATTAAATCTTAAGAATACAGTGGAGGAAAATAATTAACATTAACAATGGAGCAATATAAGTAGAGGCACACCTGAAACACATGGATCAACACAGTGATCAAAGTTCACTGATATGACAATTGTCAAATGGAATAGTAAGTTGAATATTTTGAGACTCTGGAGTGCCTATTTCACTTTCCACTATCAGTAGAAAGCAAAGCAATAGTGTCTTGTTTAAACCGCTGTAAGGTACAGCTAAACAGATCCATATCCAATAACTTATCATTATATAATGCACAGGCTCTACGAATAAACGAATTATTGGCATAACATGTTCTACGCGTAGAAATAGAAAATAAGGCTTTTTTACGACAAGATCTTTGTTGTATGCGGGGGACTATGAAAGAAATACTATGTAGCAGGGGCGGCGCATCTAATTAGTTATTTAATATTTTGTATAACAGGGTAGCATCAATTTGTTTGATTAAACTAACTACAATGTTATCATTTCACATTTTGGCACGTTCAATAGTATTTTCCAGAAATTAAACACAAATGCAGCATATTTCAGAGTATTGAAGTAAATAGCTCGCACTTGAATGTTACTTGAATTATAGTTCTCACGTCTCTTGTCTATAGCGCGTGCGGGTGCTAATGATATTTTAAACTGTATGTACTCGTATCTGCAGCAGACATCATCAACTTAGTTAATCGCTATATTTTTTTAATTAAAGTGGTAATGTTACTTAAACATCAGTTTACAATGTTATTTCTTCAAGTTACATATTAGTTATACGTTACGTTTAGGTTTAAGAGACGACAGACGTCTGACATTTAGTCAATGGCTGGACCTGACCGGCCGTCGTTATCGTTTATGTTTATAATTAAGGCAACTAACTATAATTCATTGTCATGCCAGCCTACTTCAATGGTGGATACTCCTATATGTATTTTTCATATTAAACATTATAATTGACTGGTGAATAATAAAAGATAAAATACCTGTTCTTATTATATAAACAGGGTAACAAAATTGTTGTAGGTCCTTAACTGCATGGGGGGTTCTACTCGTTATACTGAATAACTTTCTCCAAGTATTCCATAGTCAATTCTCAAAAAAAAAAATTGGATCCTCCATACTAAAATAAATAAAATCAGCTGATCGAGTAAAAAAAAATATTACGTTTTCAGCAAAGTTGTAGAACAAAAGTTGTTTAGTACAATGAGTAGAAGCCTTAGTTAATTGACCTACACCAAGTTTGTTACACCCTGTATATATATGTATTTTTTTCTAATTATTCTATTAATTTTACAACTTATAATGGTGCCTAGTATCAAGTAATTTTACTCCAAGTCAAATACAAACAGAAGCTGTCGATACAAAAGGACTTAACACATATTTTTTCTTCATATTTTATTATGAACTTCTGTTAGGCATCCAGATGTTTAGTTTGATCAAACAAAAGATTTTTCAGATGTACTTAGGTAGCGTCAGAATGTTACTATTATAATCTGATTTATGAATGTCTGTTGTTTATTTTCGAGTTCGATGTTTGAGAATACAGATATTATGTATCGTTCTATTCTTATTACAAATTACTGGGATTTAAAATAATAGTGTTACGATTCATGCTTAGCCGTTGTTTTATAATTTATTTTTTAGTGTCGACACTGCACTCGCTATATGTTTTTCTAATAAGTTGTTTAACAAAATCATAGTTTATTTTGGTTCGATGTTAAACGAGTCTGGTGTCCGGCCTCTGTTCGAAATTTGCTTCAGTCCGTCTATTTTAATTAATTCAAGCAATCATTGAACAAAAATGTTGTTATTTTATAGTCTATTATATTCGTCAATGTTACAATTACCTTCCTGCCTTTTTAAAAAAAAACTAAAGATTTTATAAGTTAAGGTAATAGTATGATTTTGAGAAGGCAAACATATTATAGAATTTCCTCTTTGGATGTATTTAAAATAAAATTGTTATAAATATTTAGGGGTTGCTTGCCAAAAATAGAACTTTCGTTCGATGCTAAATATATAGTTCATTTATCTGATCACCCTAATGGATGTTGATGACAAACATCCAAACACATTAGATTCTATTTTTATCTTTTTCATTCTCAATTTGTAACTCGGCTACTGTCTGCAAAATGAAGAAGAAATTAATTAAGTATCTGTAGCAGAGCTACAGTAAAGTTCTGCTATTGATAGGCCAGGTAGCAATTTGCTTTTTTGGGAACATCACAAAGGATCGATTTACAAAAAAAAGCAATACATTCGGCGGCGGGAACGGTAGCAAAACTTTTATATTGAACTCTTGATGAAGCATATCAGTCTAAATAGAAAACTATTAAGTTTGGGTAAAGGAAACGAAATTGTATTGCATTCGTCATAGACCCAAAATGTTAATTTCTATCAATTAGTTTCCACCAGATTGGCGCCACTTGCAAAAAACGTTATCAATTTCCAGGATGATGTGGCAACTTAGGTACACTTAGGGACACTGTTATGAATAACTGAAAACGCTAAACACGTTAGAAAACCGACTTCCATCGCAACAACTTCGAACAATTTTGCATTATTATTTTGGTTTTTGTGAATTTTCTAATAAAGTACTACATAGATTTTAATAAAATTTATATGGGACCACACGGGAAGCACTAGCTTTCGAATAAAAAAAGAATCATCAAAATCGGTTCACCCAGTCAAAAGTTCTGAGGTAACACACATAAAAAAAACATACAGTCGAATTGAGAACCTCCTCCTTTTTGGAAGTCGCTAGAAAATAAGTTTCTAACTTCTTGAGAAGCTATATATGACATTTATTGTGGTGCCCCACTGTAAAGTTGGCACGGGGCGGGGCTAGTCACGTCCACGCGTCCAACCAATTGTCCACGCGTGGTCACCCGTCCGCAAATTGTACAATTTCACACAAAACAATTGTCCGATGGCAAACACGTGAATGGCCGCGTCCGATTCAAAGCCACCTACCATTTTGTACAAAACATGCCAAATACACGCGTCTCCAGAGCGCAGCAGAATCAATTCAAAGTGTAAAGTGAAAAACGCTGACAAAGGGGAAATCATTAACAATTTTGATGTTTTGGAAGTCGAAAAATTTGCTGCCAATATCAAACGCATTACATTTTGCTGTGGGGTGAGGGACAGTGGTCGAAAAATAGACGTTTTCATTGTTCGTTTCCTTTTTGGATTTGTGTTATAGCTGTTCGCTGTAAGCTTTAATAAAATCCACAGACAGGTAAAGTTAAAAAGGGAATTTAATAGCGAGTTGAGAAATGAAATAAAATGGTAATATGTCAGAGCTATTACCGTCCACAATGGGGTGGCACAAAGAGAAACCTCTGTCCTCCCGCGTGCGTCATAAAGCTACAATGGTAGCGTCTTGTTCGATGAAAGAATCGAGAATAGGTAATTTGATATCCAATACAATATAGCTTAACCGCCTCCGTGGCGTAATGGTTAGTCCATTCGCTTCAAACTAGGAGGTCGCGGGTTCGATCCTGGCGGGGTCAACTTGTAAGACTCGGTTTGGTTGGTGGTAGGGCATTTTCTAAGCCCGCCTGGCTAGCTATCACCATTTGCCGCCAAACATCAGTGTTAACAACATTGATGTGTTCCGGCTTGAAGATAAGATAGCCAGTTCTCCATTGCATTGGGGAATCTTGGTAAGCCCGCTCCCATCTTCGGCATCATCGTCACTTACCATCAGGTGAGATAATGCCAAGGGCTAACCAATTGTGAATAATAAAGAAATAGCTTGTTGGAAAAATGAGAAAACACTGTCATCGTGCTGTTTAAAGGAACAACCCTATCTTATTTCTAATTCGAGGTCCAAGTCCAACTTTTCAATTAACTCAAAGTCAAAAGTATCCTTTGATCGAAACAGAGAAACGATCACGAAGCCAGACATGAAGTTCTTAGGGAATCGAAACAAAACGGCGCGCAGTCTTTCTGAGGATGACGTCTCTAGTCGCCGAGTTTCCTTTGTAATTAAATATTGAAATTAAGAAATGAACAGCCGCTAATTAGGGGCGGTGTCCCTCGAGGGCTGATTATGCTCAGCATTGGAAGGGATGTCGGGGACGAATCCGCTCCTGTTACAATTAATATTTTACGTTTTAATGTTACCGCTATTTGAGAAGTTAAATCTCATTTGTTGTAGGTAGTACCTATTGTCAGCTCTCAGACGAACAAGGTGAATTTTTAACTCATTGTTATTTTATGTTTTAACCCCTCAAGCCCTCTGGAACGTTTACGTTCCAGTAGAGAGGGCACCAATTTGAGCTCAACTAGTCAATAAATAAGATACATAATCGTGTGTCTGTTTGTTGTAGTCCGGTACTAGACCGGTCAATGTTACCGCTATTTGAGAAGTTAATAAATCTCATTTGTTGTAGGTAGTATACCTATTGTCAGCTCTCAGACGAACAAGGTGAATTTTTAAGTCATTATTATTTTTTAATTTAAAGGAAAGCAAACAAGCAAGTTTAAATGAAGCTTTTAGTTTTTATCAGTTTCATGACTAACTCCTGCTTTGACTTACAGACAATATAAATATTTTTTTTTTTTCGAAAAACCTAAAAACTTTTAGGTACAAGCTTTAATTTGAAAAGATTTTTAGTTATTTCGTATTCTTCTCAGCAAACCCTTTTATTTGATACCAATATTGTAGGATTGCATTAAAAATAACTAGTCCGCCATCTTGGGTGTGCCGCCATGTTGGATTTAGAATGACGTCACACAGTTAGCCATGCATTGTCATCCAAACTGAACGTGTATACAAAATTTCAGCTTAATCAGTTAAAGATATCTGCTTCGAAATTGAGTTGCAAGATTCCACCCGAACAAACATACATAAATTGCAAGTTAAAAATTTACTCATTTACTTTTTATTTTCTGTTTTTTTATATTTTTTTTATTCACAATTGATAAGACCTTGGCATCATCTCACCTGATCGTAAAGATAGAAGCAGGCTTACCAAGATTCCCCAACGCAATGGGGATCTAGGCTATCCTTTCTTCAAGCCGGAACACATCAATACAGTTAACGCTGATGTTTGGCGGCAAGATGTAGCTAGCCAGGCGGGCTATGAAAATGCCCTACCACCAACCAAACCGAGTCTTACAAAGTTAACCCCGCCGGGAATCGAACCCGCGACCTCCTGGTGTGAAGCGGATGGACTAGTCAAGTGTCCCCCCCCCCCCTCTGCCAGCTAAATAGTAGGTCATACAATCATATTAAAAGGAAAAGTATCATGGCTAAGTAGGCTTTCTTAGTTTAGGAGTAATATAGTCAACTAACTTAAAATGTGGTGATGGATTTGTAAAAAGTCCATAACTTTCGATACAAAATGTTCTGTTACCAACTGCAAATATAATTTTGTTTTTTAAAATGTACATTTATTTTAAAAGACTACGCGGAACCCTACTTTGCATGTGTCCGACTCGCACTGGACCTGGTTTTCATTAATTTTAATAAAACCAGGCAGGTCGACCAACCCGCACTGGGCCTGCGTGGTGATCGCCTTAATTCAGGGTAAGCTCGAGCCCCTCGGTGGGGACCTTTATAAGCTGATAAGAAGAAGGTACAAATATCACAAGTAAAGAGATTTGATTACAAATTTATACTTACAAAAAACGAATTAGCTTTTTGTACATGTGTTCTTTGAATGAATTGTAAAAACACCTTCCATAATTTCACGTCTGTGTTATAAAATTGGTGGAATTAAAAGTAAAATTTGCAAAAAATAATCATTTAATAGACTGTGGGTCAGACTAACAGGTTCATATAAATAAAAAAAGAAATAGAGTCATAGATGTAACATAAATTTTGTGTTTGGACATTTCAATTATACGGACCACGTGGCGTGCCGACAATGATGTTCGTGCCAACATCGATAAAATAAAAAAAAGTATATACAAAAAACACTGCTTCACATGTTTTAACTATAATTTGTATTCGTACATCCGATTCTATTAGAAAATACAAGTTTTTAACTGACGACGACGAACAACAAAGACCATGTACAATCAAGCCAAAAAATCATAGCTTCTACTAATAACGTTTCTTCATTACGATACGATCAGATCGCAGATGAAATAGGCTCAGCTGATCGTAAATGCGTTTGGAATGTCTTTATTAACTGTCAACGAATCAAGAGAGGCACCGGGAGCTGTTTAATACTCCATCAGACAAACGTAATTAGTTTTGTAAATAAAATGCCTCAGAGAAATTGAAACGTAACGGCTACTGACTGCTGCGGTGACTTGCCACATCACTTGTACAGAAGCCAGCACATCAAGCTATTCACTCGTAGAGCGATTCTGATCCATACCCATTCGGCATAAGAACGTTACAAAGTCCAAAGTGTGTAGCTTGATGTGCTGGCCTGTGTACATTCAAATACAATCATGTTACTATTACTGTTCGTATTCCATCGATAACTCTTCATAAATATAGACACTGAACGTTTCATTTATTTTATGTATTACGTCAGCAGCAAAAACTTTACTTACACCTACTACCCATTGTTGAAGAAAATGAATTGTTGCGGTACAAAGAAGTAACAAACAATTTTGTTCTTGGTTGTACCTCTTCAGATGTTATTAGATTTATATCTGTTTCATTTATAATCTAAATTACTTTGTGGTTCATGTTGATATTTTACGCACAAGAGAAAAACACCAAATAAAATAACAACCAAGTTATTAATGCAATCTTGGTATTAAAGTGAAAACGGAACGTTACGCTGTCAGAACAAGTTAAATAAAACAGTCCGAATAAATTTTATCGAAGTTAATGCTCCTGATACTTCACCTCGTGCCAAGTGAGCAAGGAAAGCTTTAATTTTTAATTATGTATTTTTGAATAACAATAATGTTCAGGGACAAATCACACACGGTCTTCTGGCCCCAAATTAGCATTAGGCCGATATACGTACTTTAATATGTTATACATATTAAACACCCCGATACAGGGCAAACGAACCTGTTCATCATACAAATGTTTGCCCTGGATAGGGATCGAACTCATGACCCTCGGCCCAGCAAGCAAAACCTGACCATTGGATCACCGGGTCAGTCGATTAGTTCCTTATATCTAGATATGAGCTCATGTTTGTCCTCATCAAGATATGAGCACTCCGATAACGTTAAGAGGATAAAAAATTGTGTACCCTCAACGCCCCAGGGACAGAAACGTACACTCGGAAAATAACTCCCTAGACCAGTGCAGCATAATTGCAAGAAATTACTACAGTCTGCAGAAAAAATACGGTCTCTAAAGTTTTCCACCCTTAGGCATTCTTAATTTAATTTTTATTTTTATGACACGATTAAACGCGGCTTTGCTTTCACTTTTTATTGTTACCGTCTATGTGCCCTCTAATTTTTGGCTTCAATTACATTCTTTCCTACTGGTTTATTAAAAACATTGTTTTAATGTCCTGAACTTTATCCTTGGTTAGTACTACAAATATTCATAATTTTGCATTTGGAAATGTTTATGCTGCGTTTTAGAACATTAGTGAAATTCTATTTGTTAATTAGATGAGCCAAAAGTAGATTTGCATCCGTAGATAATTTTCAAATTTAAGAAACAATAGTGAGAAATCATTTAAGTTCAATAACCGAAGTCTCTCTTCTTCCTCAGGTACTTCTCAAGGTGAATAGGTTTCTCTATTCAAGCCAAGAATCCATCTTGCACCGACCGGAACTCGTTAAGAAAAATACACTACGAACGCTTTTTATAACCGAATTCATTTATCATGTTTGCATTGAGCCAAGACAAACTGCTACTGCGTTTTAGTTTATCGTAGATAAGATTACGTGCGTTTGTTTTTACTATGTCGACCGATTCGTGAGCCATTTTTATTAGGGTTCCTTATTCCCCCTATGGGGAACCCCTATAAAATAGTTTTGTCCTCCGTCATGCATGAACTACAAAAACTCATAACTTTTACTTATTTGAACCGAATTCCATGAAGTTTGGTACAAAGATTTTTATTTTGAATAATTAAAAGAATATAACTAATTGAAAATTTCGGTTATCTACCAATTCTCCCATATATATATATATATATATATATATATATATATATATATATATATATATACATATATATATCAAGGGGGGGTGTTTTTTTTTCAAATTTACTTAATCGTATCGTTGAATGAGTCTTCTGAAATGAAGTGGGGGTTTTTATAAACATGTTTTGTCAGGGTATACCGTTTGCAAGATGTAAGCCGTCAAAAACTTTAAAAATAGTCGCACCCGCGCTCCTAAATGTACATGTTACACGTATCCTGTGATAGGTAAACAATTTTCGAAATAAGTAATATAAAGTAATGATAGCAGAACCTAGCAGAACCCACACTTTGCATGGCCGGTCACGCACCTGGCCGTTTTTAAGACAGAGCTTCATTGTTCACGACTTTGTACCCAGACATGGTGTTTCCGAGGTCATTGAAATTTTCAAAAGGAAATACGATACGGTAGATCCACTCTGCATCCTGAGTCAGATTTAGATGCTTTACCAAAATCTGACAATATCTAACAGGTGACAAATGCACAAAAAAATTAGATACCTACGAAGGTCGAAGGGAGCGTTGTTGGCGTAACGGTTACGGCCCCTACCTCCTGTCCGGGAGGCCGTGGTTCGAATCCTGCCACGTACCAATGTGTCTTCGAATTTCGATTTCATATGTACGTTTATCCGACGCTCTTACAGTGAAGGAAAACATCGTGAGGAAACCTGCACACGCCAGTGAAGAAACTCGAAGGTTGTGTGTGAAGTCGACCAACCCGCAATATGCCCGCGTGGTAGACTAAAGCCCGATCGCCCTAATTCAGGGTAGGGTCGAGCCCCTCGGTGGGGACGTATATGAGCTGATAAGAAAAAGAAGAAGACGAAAGTACGGGGTTCAAAGGGTTCTAAATCACACATAAAGATAACCGTTATTTTTGTACCATTTACTTTTCTAAAGGATTGAAAACATAAACATTCCCATACGCACCCTAAGTATATGTAGTGCTACTTTACTTGTAACTTGTAAATAAATCGGATGTTCAAGAAAAAATATACAGATTATGACTATTAGCTAACGATCGCCTGTCAACGGGACGCTTTTGGACTTTTCTTTTCACCTTTTAAACTGCTCTGGTGTGCGAGGGAAGGATGTTTACTCCACGTGGAGGCATGATTTAGTGCCAGTAATCGGTACTGAGTGTGAACACGTCCACTAAGAATCGAGAATGGTAAATACAAATATAATAACAAAGACTACTGCGTCTATTCATAGTTTGACGGCACCGAGGGTCTGTCTTGTTTGTTTTCCTAATAGATTCACGTGGCGTTTAAGATGGTTAAGGCCCAGTGGTATCTAATTAAAAATCTGTCTTTGTCTTTTTCTTTACGTGTAAAGAAATAAACGGAGGAAGGAAATAACCACACTTTTGCACTTTTTCGTTGTTTTCGTTTTTATTTTTATCATATTTATCTTAAATAAAAATCCAATCGATGTTTTCCATTCAGTCACCTATGAACTTTATTTTAGTAAATAAATCATATTATCAAATTACTTATTTTAAGAATAAAACTGAAAATAGACGATAAAATGGCTCGAAAAGAGGTACCTTTGCGAAATTATTCTATCGAGCCATCTTTATTAAATCGTGTTTCCATTCGATACAGTCCCTCGCAACTATTCTCAATAATACCAATATGTTTTCCTAGATTTTAAATTTTCTGTTAATACTTCAAAAATGAATTCTAAAAACCTGTTTAAGTGGATTTTAGGTACCACTGCGCCTTAAGTTTTTTTATAAAGTAAGAAGTTCGCCGTTAAGATTATCCTCTCCGTTTGATGTAAAAAGGAGGGTAATGATTTCGGGTGTATGTGTACATGGTCTGTTTCTTTGGCTGAGTTTGTAGCCTGAACGGCTTGATGGATTTTGGAGTGCAAGGACTGCGAGGTGTCGTTAAATTCGGCTTGCTCCTAAAAGTGACATAGGATATATTTAGGATAGGCAGTAGCCCAAAAAGGAAGGTAATGTTTATTTGCAGTCGGGTTTTTAATCGTACTAATCCTTACTTATATATTATTATAAGTGTGAAAATGTGTTTGTTTGTTTGTTACCTTTTCACGCTTCAACGCCTTGACCAATCTTAATGAAATTTGGCATGCAGGTAGCCTGTGTCACGGGGAAGGACATAGGCTACTATTTATCCCGGGAAAATAGCATAATCTGATGCAGTTCCTGAGGGAATAAAAAAAACTCGATTGTTGTGATTTTTTGCACAGAAATGGTTGAGTAGGTGAGAAACGACATAATTTACTAATCACCCTTAAATACAGTCATAGAAACGATGTCCACGCGGGCGGAGCCGCGAGAAAAAGCTAGTAATATTATAAACGCGAAAGTTTGTAAGAATGTATGGATGTATGTTTGTTACTCTTTCACACAAAAACTACTGAACGGATCTGGCTGAAATTTGGTAGGTAGACAGATTAGGACTTGGATTAACACATAGGCTTCGCGAGCGTGGAAAAAAGTATTTCCACGCTCGCGAAGCGCTTACGGCTTGCGCACTGCGTACCTACGAAAAGTCATAAAAACGTTATCCACGCGGGTGAAGCCGCGCGAAACAGCTAGTTTTTAATAAAATTGGTAATTTAAGAACGCAAGAGATAAAGAAATAGTGATCTATTTAGCCTTCGATCAGGATTTGCAGTGTTTGCGAAACTATCTATCAATCGTATATATCTCTGTCAGAAATATCTGGGGACTCCTTTGTGGGTGCTATTTGATCAGTGACACGCGCGGTGAGTGATGAATATTGCCAGGCAAATATAACAAAAAGCAAAACTAGGCGGTGTTAGTTTCAGTGGGGTTGGTCCGTGTGTACTCGTAGAAGGAGTCCATCAAATGCATTTGTAGGTGTAGATGTGGATATTGTAGTTGTAGATGTGGATATTGTAGGTGTAGATGTGGATATTGTAGTTGTAGATGTGGATATTGTAGGTGTAGATGTGGATATTGTAGGTGTAGATGTGAATATTTTCACAGTTATATGCTTTGATGTTTGACGATAGCGGCAAATATAATGAAGATATTTAACATTTTCTGAAACGTAATCCTTTATAAATGTGAATGTGATGTTTGTTTATTACCTTTTCACGCTTTAACACCTCAACCAATCTAGGCGAAATTGGGCATGAATGTAGCCTGTGTTAAGTACAGAGGACATAGGCTACTTTTTATCCCGTGAAAGTAGCATAGTCGGATGCAGTGCCTTAGGGAACTGAAAAAAAAGACGTTTTTTGGTTGATTTTTCTAACATCGCAACGGAGCAGCAGTTTATCGTGATTTTTTGCTCAGAGATAGTTGAGGAGATGAAAAATGACATAGACTACTAATTAGCATCGCCTGAGACACTTCCGGATGTAGGTATCTAGGGAAAACTCATTTCCAGGCTTGCGCACGTCAGCGTCGCAACGGAGCAACGGATTGAGGTGATTTTTTGCATAGAAATAGTCGAGGGGGTAGCAAATGACATAGACTGCTGAGGGATCTGGAGTAAACTCCAGCCTATGCGGCTCGCGCATCACTCTCCCTAAAAGACAGTCATAAAAACGATGTCTATGCGATCGAAGCCGCTGGCAAAAGCTTCTTATGTAATGGTGATGTCCATAATTTCTTGAATAGTGTTTAAAAATTTAATCGATCAATTTAAATTATTCATGATAAAAATTACATTATTAAATATTAACATATTAAATCTTATTATTACTCACTTAGGAACTATGTAACACCAAAATACTAAAATAACCAATGCACTGCACATGAAGAAAAACCTGGCAAGTGCGGGTCGGACTTGCTCACAGAGGGTTCCGACCATCACACCCGTCCCCAAAACAATATAAAATTGATAGGCCCCTATTCATTACAAACAATAGACATAAACGCGAGCGAAAGTCCTTAGCGAGTACAACTCACACTTTGCAGTTTTTTTTTTGATATTTGTTGTTTTACTTCGAGATTAGTAATTTATTCATGCCAAGTCTCACGCTTGTAAGTATGTATTACAGTGTTTACGATAGTGCAGAAACATAAAACCTATAAAACACGTTTTGTGTAGCACAAATCCGACTCAGACTTGGTCGGTTTTGTAACCGACACTGCCCAAAAAGGGGGTAATGTTTTTCGGGTGTATGTATGTGTGTGTACTGTGTATATAAGCATGTATATGTGTAAGCCTGTTTCTTTGGGGCGTGAGTAACATAACATACATTTTTACCCGACTAACTATAAAAGATGGGTAATATTTTAAGCAGTCGAGTATTTCATTTTTAACTGAATTTGTTAGATTATGTAATTATATTATTTGTTGTTTTACTACAGATTTTGCTGATACATACCAAGTGTTTTAAAATACATACGTCATTTTAAAATACATATTCAACTTAAAACCGATGCACTTAAAAAAAAGGATTCACGTAAAAAGTTACGTGTACCTAGGAATGATATCCTTAAAAAACTTAACTTATATATTTTTGTTATATGTAATTTAAAATAGAGAATTTCTTTGTGCCATTTTATAGGTACCTAATTCGGTTAAAAAAATTTAAAATTATAAGTTTTTAAATGTCTGTAACGTACGAACGTTCGCGTACTCAGGGTTACACACTGACGATAAAAGGTAATGGAGCCCTAAGTACTCGTACGAAGTAACTAGCATCTCAACTCTGCTCGAACGGCGTACTTGCTCGCATGTATATCACCAGCTTAAGGGTAGGTAACAGTACCAGTGGTACAGTGGTACCAGCTTAAGGGTAGGTATGTAAAACTGTAAAAGTCTGAGCACAGTTTTCTTAGACTTTCTTATCTAAAGTGTGCAAACGGGACGCTATTTCTAAGTCTAAGGCATCCGTCTGACTGACCTTTTATCATCATCATCATATCAGCCGAAGGACGTCAACTGCTGGACATAGGCCTCCTCCAAGGATTTCCACGACGACCGGTTCTGCGCTGCCCGCATCCAGCGGCTTCCCACGACCTTCACCAGGTCATCGGTCCACCGAGTGGGAGGCCTGCCTACACTACGTTTTCCGGTGCGTGGTCGCCACTCGAGACCTGACCTTTAAAGAGCTGTATCTACTATAAGCTTAAGAATCGTAAGAAGTTGAAATTTTCGCAGAATATACAGGATGTAGCAAAATTGGTGTAGGTACCGTTAACTAGGGCTTCTACTCTTCATACTGAACAACTTTTGTTCTGTGACTTTGCTGAGATCGAAGAAAAAGCTCTTCATACAAATCGATCAGCTTATCGCAATCTTGTGCATTTTAGTATGAAGGGTCCAAATTTTTTTGAGAATTGACTATGGGTTCCCTGGAGAAAGTTGTTCAGTATGATGAGCAGAAGCCTCATTTAACGGTTTATCACCTCCTGTATTATTGTGTTGTTATGGAGGATTTCCTAAAAACCAATAAAAAACAAAAAAAAAAATAAGGGACATCACCACGCGAAACATTTAAGGTTTAAAAGATCATAAGACTTAAGAGATCGTACTGTTTGTCGTCGGTCCGTCCGTTACAGACATTTAAAAACTTATAACTTTAGATTAAATGCATACATTTATCCAGAGCGTCGGTGTCGGTGGCTACCTCCTGTCTGTTAGCCTTCTGCCTCGTACCAATATGTTTTCGAATTTCGATTTCATATGTACGTTTATCCGACGCTCGCTCTTACAGTGAAGGAAAACACCGTGAGGAAACCTGCACACGCCTGCGAAGAAACTCGAATGTTGTGTGTGAAATCGACCAACCCGCACTAGGCCCGCGTGGTCGACTAAGGTCAAAATTAGGTAATTCAGGGTAGACTCGACCCCTCGGTGGGGACATATATGAGTTGATATGATATTTATCCAGAATGACTGTAGATCCGCTTTGATTACCCAAAATTAACTCGAATAACTCTTGTATTAAAAATGTATTTTTTGTCTAAGGTCAAAATTAGGTAATTCAGGGTAGGCTCGACCCCTCGGTGGGGACATATATGAGTTGATATGATATTTATCCAGAATGACTGTAGATCCGCTTTGATTACCCAAAATGAACTCGAATAACTCTTGTATTAAAAATGTATTTTTTGTGTAAATGCATTCAAAGCAAAAGCAAAAAACTAAATTACATCAATATTAGGTAATTCAGGGTAGGCTCGACCCCTTGGTAGTGACATGTGTGAGTTGATGTGATGATTTATCCAGAATGACTGTAGATCCGCTTTGATTACCCAAAATGAACTTGAATAAGTCTTAGAAATGTATTTTTTGTGTAATTGCATTTAAAGCAAAAGCAAAAAAATAAATTACATCAATATTAGGTAATTCAGGGTAGGCTCGACCCCTTGGTGGGGACATATGTGAGTTGATGTGATGATTTATCCAGAATGACTGTAGATCCGCTTTGATTACCCAAAACGAACTTGAATAAGTCTTAGAAATGTATTTTTTGTGTAAATGCATTTAAAGCAAAATCAAGAAAATAAATTACATCAATATAAGGTAATTCAGGGTAGGCTCGACCCCTTGGTGGGGATATATGTGAATTGACGTGATGATTTATCCAGAATGACTGTAGATCCGTTTTGATTACCCAAAATGAACTTGAATAAGTCTTGTATTATAAATATTTTTTTTTGTAAATGTATTCAAAGCGAAAGCAAAAAAATAAATTACATCAATATTCGGTAATTCAGGGTAGGCTCGACCCCTTGGTGGGGACATATATGAGTTGATATGATTTATCCATAATGACTGTAGATTTGCTTTGATTACCCAAAATGAACTCAAATAACTCTTGCAATTTAAATGTATTTTTTGTGCAAATGCATTCAAAGCAAAAAATAAATTCCATCAAATTCTCGTGATACATAGGAATGCACAAATACATAATTTTAAATAAAAAAACCGACTTCAAACGCAATAGTTGCTACTACGATTTTTGACGGTTCCTCTCAATTTCTCTAGGATGCCATCATCAGATCCTAGTTTCCTTATCATGGTAACACCCTTCGGATATCTCCTTTCCAACAAAAAAAGAATCATCAAAATACGGTCGAATTGAGAAACCTCCTCCTTTTTTTGAAGTCGGTTTAAAAAAATAACATCGAATTCTCGTGACACAGTGAAATGCACAAATACAAAAGAGGCATATGTAAACTTAGAAATTTGTCCCATCTCGCCCGCCAACTATTCTGGAATACACCGCGACACGGTATCAATCGTTCGGTAATAAATCGAACGCTTTTTAATGGCAGTTTATCTGAGTGAGCTTTGCGGCATTCAGATTAGGGGCTAAGTGGAGGGCGGGGCACCGGCACCGGCGCGTGCTCTGCTCGCCTTATCTCTGTCCCTTGACACTTTCAATATTCGATTCCGTCGCGGTCGCGGTTTTGTTTCGCTTTTTATGCACCAGATTGTACGAGTACTTGTTTGTGACAAAAATAAACATTTTTATGCACCCGAATGTACTTGCTTGTGACAAAAAAATGCACCCAAATGTACTTGCTTGTGACAAAAATAATTATTTTTATGCACCAGAATGTACTTGCTTGTGACAAAAATAAACATATTTATGCACCAGAATGTACTCGCTGTGACCAAAATAATCATTTTTATGCACCCGAATGTACAGAGGCCAGCGCATCAAGCTAGACACTTGTAGTGCGATTCTGATCCATACGCATACGGCATAAGAACGGTACTTTACGGTACAAAGTCTAAAGTGTCTAGCTTGATTTGCTGACCTCTGTACTTGCTTGAGACAAAAATAAACATTTTTATGTACCCGAATGTACTTGCTTCAGACAATTTTTTTTTGTCCTATGTCTGATATGATGATGATGATGATGAAAAGGCTAAACGGTAATCCCAAAGTTTTAATGTTCTGCTGAAAACGAAATGCTACGGAACCCTCTACACGCGAGTTCAACTAGCACTTGACTTGTCTTTTTTAAATTTGGCTGGAACTAGGTTTTTGAGTAGAATTTTATAAATAAATCTGCATTTTGATATACTCATCAGTTCCTATGTTTCACTACTAATTTGCATGCCAGTGGCTGGTGAAATATAAAGAGTCTAATTACTTATAATAAATAAACATCCAAAATGTACTACATTTCAAGGAAATAAATATTCTATTCCATTCTATTTATTTTCTATAATAATGGTTTTAGAACTTCTACTAAATGCTGATTTATATATTTTTTGAGGGCGATCACTCCGTCCACACGCATACCAATAACGACGATGTTAGAGGTAATTAAGTATCAGCTAGAGAACACGTAATAAGAAAAATAACAAAACCCTTTATCAGTGAAGCACACTGTTCTAGAAGTAAGTAAGTACTCAACCTACAAGTAGAGGAAAAATCGTCGTAACACACAATCGCACCCCAAAGCGTAACCGAAAACGCGACTCGCCGCAATCCAAGCTAATGGAGTGTCTCATAATGACGGTTGCTGACATAAAAATAAATAGGCGAGAGTCAGTTTCTGCGTAAGCCGATACTATGATAACAGCTTCGCCCCCAATAATTGCCAAACTTGCAGCCCGGTAATAGTGAGGATTATGGTACTTGTGTCATTGAGCCATGCTCGCTCCGCCAATTAATGGTTATCATGTAGGAAGGTACTCATTCATTGAACATGGAATGATTGTCATTGAAATCATAATAAACTTAAGGATTTTTTAGGAATATGTTAACGTCTGTAGGTACAAGCGCTTTTGAGACTGTCTTCATTTTCATATTAATTTCTTAGTTTGATTTGCAATTCTCGTGCCGGTGCATTACAAATTTTCACTGGAGTTCTTGACGGCAGTTGCAGCAGTCTCATTCTGAGGTGGAACCTCCGGTAGCAGTAGGACGTCTATAAAACTGGCCCCGTGCAAGTTGGATTTTCACGTCCTCCTTCATTTCATTTTTTTGTTCTCTACATTGCTTACATACACTAGACGATTTTCTCCAAAATGCAATACTTCTTGAACAAAATTATAGCAGAAAACAATACAAAAACAACAAAATGAAACTACGAATGCGTTCACCTTAAATCCCACCAAAAAATTCTAAAATTATGGATGCCCAGTAGAGTAGCCCGCGCAGATCCCGTTTTTTGCTGTTCCCGTGAGTATTCACCAATTTCTTAAAGAATTCCTACCTCATAACTAGTATCGGTATGCCAAATTTCAGCCCGATCTGACCAGTGGTTTGAGCTGTGCGTTGATAGTCAGCCCGGACAAACGATTTTATAGTATAGATTTAGTAGAAAAAGTATAAAAAAAAACATTCATTTTCGATATTACATCGCCTGATTCTTGTCCAGTTTTTCTGTCACTCAAATCTTTCAACTTATTTTGTTTGCTACACCCGTTAATTACCCGACTACCTGCAATGCCAAAACGAAAGGTTATGATTCTAGCAGTCCATGTATTTTTCAATATGTATTATGTTTGATGTATATGTGAATCCCTCTGATCTTTAAAATAATCGGTTGGGGAAAAAGTTTCTTACCATTTTGTAATTATAAATTTGAAATAAAATCTCTTTGCTTGTATTATTTGTACCGTGCGTCAGATTAAAAATAACCATTTTATTTTTGATCTGAGTACCGTGCTGGCTATAATAAAATTAAAAAGGTGAACTTTGGTAAAAAAAACCCACCATTATTTATTTCTTTTTTCTCTACGAAAATGAGTGAAATAAACGTAGAAATTAACTACATTTTGAAATAAGGTAAAAATATAACATAAAATTTGTGCTGTTTATGGACCTAATGCAGCATAACGTTAAGATGCAGCTCCCTCTGTTCGCCTTGTTTGAATTTGCATACAAAATAGAAAGAAACTTATTCCCCGACCTTATATTTTGATAATGTGTAATGTATAATTTCTTTCGAGATAAATGTTATGTGTAATGTTGGCTTTCATCATCAAGAATTTTATATTACCTATCTTGTAAATCTTCTATGACCTTTAGAGCATTTTGAAGAGTGATTTAATTATTCGATATATTTACTTAACAGTTATGAGAATCACATTTAAAGATCCTCACTTCGTGTTTAATTAACTTTGTGAACATTTCGTTAATCACTTCGGAGGCGTAATGACTAAGTCCATTAGCAGGCGGTTGCGGGTTCGATTCCTGGCGGAGCTTAATTTTACAAGACTCTATTTGGTTGGTGGACATTTTCTAAGTCCGCCTAGCTAGCTACCACCATCTTATCTTAGTCTTACCGCCAATCATCAATGCTAACAACATTTATGTGTACCCATTGCGTTGGGGAATCTTGGTAAGCCCGCTTCCATCTTCAGCATCATCATCACTTACCATCAGGTGAGATGATGCCAAGCTTACTAATTGTTAAAAAAAAGACATGAATCAAACTGTCTGTTACTAAATATCGCCCATACCCATGTCTGTTACTAAATATCGCCCATACCCATACCTACTGCAGTTTCAGTTTAGGTTTGTTAGTCCTTCCACATGTTCATACGACGCAATAGGCTTAAGGGCAAAGATTTAGGTGACAAACTTTATTGCGCCAACAATATACTGTTGTCTATTACGTGACGATAAATCACGGATGGGAAAACAATAAGCGTGAAATTGTGGAAACTGCGGCCGACGTCTTCGGCATTAAATCTTGGGGGAGTGAAATAAATAAAAATAAATCTGCGCCACCCTTATAGTACGCGAGAACTTGATTTATTAGATAAGCGCCACAAAAGAACTGCATGGGAAGCTTTGTGCTATTGAGAAATTAATAATAATTGAATTTAATTAGTAATCAGTACTAACTGATCTTCTCTCTGACTTTTAAAAAGAAGGAGTTCTAACATTCGATTGTTTTTTTTATTTTTGTGCGTGTGTTACGCGATACCTTTGCAGATTGAGAACCGATTTTCATGATTGTTCTTTTATTCGATAGGGTATGCTCCCGAGTTGATCCCATATAAGTTTTATCAAAATCAGTGCAGTACTTTATGAGAAAATTAACAAAAACTAAAAATAATAATGCGAAATTGTACTAGGTTGTTGCGATTGAAGTCAGTTCTTTTAACTTGTTTAGCGTTTTCAATTATTAGTTAAAACGAGGAAACTGTTCGTGTAAAGCGTATTGATGGATAGCGGATTGTCGTGACAACTTCGACATTATTCATCCTTATTGTTTTTGACTCATAATATTAAAACATCGAATTCAGAAAAAGCCACTTTATTTTTAAATCGATGTATAAAAAGGAAATCGATTGTGATTTATCGCTTAAAATTTTAAAAAAAACGGATTCAAGCTCAATAAATTGCTCCAGTGACTACACTTCTAAGTTATTAACTAGTGTTTGCAACACTAAAGTTAATGTATCAAGAGCGATGACGCTAAACATTGCATTTTAGTGATACGTAATTACTAATTACTAATGATTTAAGAAATAGTGAAAATTGGAAACTTATCTTTGTTTTTTACAAGCTTCATATTGCTTGCCGTGTTAGTTTCGGACAAATTTTGGAAGCTAACTACTTCCAGGTTTCCGGTTGAGCTAAAATATTAACACCTAAGTGACGTCATTCTAAATCCAATATGGGGAATCTTGGTAAGCCCGCTTCCATCTTCGACATCATCGTCACTTACGATATGGTGAGATGATGCCAAGGGCTTGGTAGTTGTAAATAAAATAAAAAATGGCGGTCTCCTAAAAGTGGTGGACCAGTTATTTTTTATGCACCCTCGTTCTTCTTGCATCCGATCTTCTTTTCATTCCATCTTTTTCTTTTAAACGCCATCTGAAAATTTCACTCACAAACTAAAATTCGATAATCCAGCAATATTTTCACAATAAAATTAAACTAAACTAATTAATTTACACTGATACTCTTTTAAAAGACCCATCTCGGGTCCCCATGATATGGGTACCTATCAAATGAAAGGAAATAATTAAAATTAGTTTTAAATAAAAGCTTGTAAGTACCTAATAGTTTATAGGTTTTTTCTACAATTAATGGGCATAAAAAAATAATTGGTACTTTTTTTACTCTTCCAAGAGACCCGGTAATAGTCAATGTGTAAAAAAAGCTTTAAAGTATTTTATACATCATCATCATCATCATATCAGCTGAAAGACGTCCAATGCTAGACAAAGGCCTCCCCCAAGGATTTTCACGACGAGCAGTCCTGCGCTGCCCGCTTCCTTCGGCTTCCCGTAACATTTACCCGGTCGTCGGTTCACTTTTTGTTCTAATCAAATTAATCAGCTGTTTAACCAATTTTGTATGACGAGGCGAATTCAATTTTTTTTGAGAATCGTGTATAGGTTCCTAGGGAAAAGTTGTTCAGTATAATGAGTGGGATTTACAGTAAACAAATACTGCACAACTTTGTAATACCTTGTATATTTGTGGAACTTGTAATGCCTGCGGTAACATTCGATGCAGAATAAAGCATTTTAAGCTGTGCTTTGTCCCTGCCTTTTTGTTCTGAGATATTTTTATAGGTTGGTAGAGTTAAAATCTATAGTATTTTAGGAGTAACCAACCCAACCCAAATAATTCATTCATTTCATATCCTTAGATTTCTAAATTCCTTGTAATTTGTATGGTCAGCATACAAACAGTTGAATAAAAGAATTACTATAAAGAAAATAACTTACGGTGAAGGAAACCTGAGCACGCCTGCGAAGAAACTCAAATATTGTATGTGAAGACGACCAACCCAACTGGGCCTCCGAAGTCGACAAAGGCCCAATCGCCCTCATCAGGGTAGGCTTGAACCCCTCAGTGGGGACATAATATATGAGCTTACATGATGACTACTTACTCCACTGTCTGAACGACTCAAAGTGTGTACTGGCCTTCAATACGAGAACTCGCCACTCTTGCCCCGGTCTTGTGCGGTTCCTCGCCACTCTTGCCCCGGTCTTGTGCGGTTCCTCGCCACTCTTGCCCGGTCTTGTGCGGTTCCTCGACACCTTTACCCCGGTCTTGTGCGGTACCTCGCCAATCTTGCCCCGGTCTTGTGCGGTTCCCCGCCACTCTTGCCCCGGTCTTGTGCGGTTGCTCGCCACCCTTGTCCCGGTCTTGTGCGGTTCCTCGCCACTCTTGCCCCGGTCTTCTGTGTCTTGTAGCGGTGCGCCAATCGCTGGAGCTGGCGCAGATCGCATTCACCACATTACCTTATCGATTTTTTATTAATCGTTCAGTATTTTCTGTTATTTGTATGAAATTATTTCACAGCGGCATTTGTTAAATATATGAACCCTTCTGATTATATGTAGTTATTTAATTTCGTGCTTATTTTATAACTTTAGGTGTGATTCCATAACTCAAATCAAAATCTGTAAAACAAAAAAAAACATTTCCCATTTGGTAATTCGCTTAATACAAAACCTCAAATTATATCACAAAAGTATTCGTTCCTACAAGTCGTTTTACAATGATAATTTCAAAATGAGACAACTGTACTACAATGAAACCTTTTAATTATTTTTATGGCTTTGGCTTCAAAATTAAGTATTCAACAAGTGGTTTTACAATGATTATTTCAAAATGGGACAACTGTACTTCAATGGAACTTTTTAATTATTTTATGACTTCAAAAATTCGATATAATAATATGATTATGACAAAATTTCAATGTATTTTATTTATTTCATAGTCGTAGAAAAAGTCTTGTATACCACTGCACGCAATTAGCCTTTGTAACACTCGTGCTGTCTATTTTTATGGCTTTGGCTTCAAAAATAAGTATTCATTCCTACAAATCATTTTACAATGATCATTTTACAACGAGACAACTGTACTACAATGAAAATTTTTAATTATTTTTATGGCTTTGGCTTCAAAATTAACTATTCATTCCTACAAGGGGTTTTACAATGATAATTTTAAAACTGGCCCACTGTACTACAATGAAACTTTTTAAATATTTTTATGACTTAAAAAATTCGATGTATGATTACGACAAAATTTCAATGTATTTTATTTATTTCATGGTACAAAAAGTATTGTATGCCACTGCACGCAATTAGCCATTTTAACACTCGTGCTGTCTATTGTGCCACTCAGCGTCGCTTCGAGGTACAATTTAGCACTCACGTTACAATGGCTCTCATTACTTGGCAGTAGCATAAATAACTAATACACCATTCATATTTATAAACCTGAGACCTGAGACTAAGAGCTGTGTATTTTGATAACGATTTCTACAATGCAATAAACGAATACAGGGTGTAAAAAGATCGCACCCGAAAATTTGAAAAGGAGGCTTTACTTCCAATCATGAAACTTAATAATTTTTCACGAGGCACCAATACTAAATATTTTTTTTTTATAAAAGTCTAATTTTTTTTGGAGAATTTAATACTTATCAGTTTCCTTGAAAAAATTTGTTCAGTTTCATGATTTTAACCCTTTGTTTAAGTTTCTGGAAGCGATCATTTTATTCATTGATATAGATTGATATTCCACGTAGGTATCTATGATCAATTATGGATAGCATAGATTTAATGACCCTACTTTTGTAATGTAAGTGGATCGTCTTAAACGGCAGTAACGTGCTACTATGTCCACAGCTCCAGGCCGGGCCGACCACCGAAACGCGCGTCCGGGGTGGGCCTCTCACTTGCCGCCACGCAGTTCCCGGGGCATCCCTTCAAGAAACATCGTCTGGAGAACGGCGACTACTCGCCTTACGAGAACGGCCATATGAGTGGTAAGTGGAACAAACCTTTTTGTAGCGTGTTAGGTCTTATACCCAGGGCCGTATCTAGGCGGCTGCAAAATGGGCGCCCGCCAAGGGCGCAGATACCTTGGGGGCGTAAAGTCGGCCATGAAAAATATTCAATTTGTTAAGGAAAAAAAATTCACGTTCATGTTATATTTGTAAAATTTTCGGGGAAGATCCCCCGGGATCCCCGTTTTCTTTGGGGAGTGGGTATTCAATGCCCTCCAAGCCCCCCGGTGTGGGTGGGCGCAAATGTTAAGTCCCGCCAAGGGCGCGGCCATACATACGGTGCTGCTTATACCTACTATGATTCGGCATGTGATGATGATGACCATCACCACATAAGCTTAAAGACGTCCACTGCTGGACATAGGCCTCCACCGAGTTGGGGGTTTTGCCGTAATCGCCACGCTTGGGAGGCGGATTGGCGATCGTAGTGTGCGATGTAGTCTACTATCATCATCATAAGCATCATATCAGCAAGGATTTCCACGACGAACGGTCCTGCGCTGCCCGCATCCAGCGGCTTCCCACTACCTTCACCAGGCCGTCGGTCTATCGGTCATCTGTTCTACGAGTTATGTGCCCCTACTTAGTTTCTTCTAATTAGATTAACATTATGTGGAAACTCAGTTTCAGTACCATTTCAGTACTCAAGAAAATAAATTCACTGAAAATATTCTACAGGTTAACGGTCAGTCAAATATTTATCATCATCATCATCATATCAGCCAAAGGACGTCCAATGTTGGACATAGGCCCCCTCAAGGATTTCTACGACGACCGGTTCTGCGCTGCCCGCATCCAGCGGCTTCCGAGACGTACAACGGATAGCTTGTAGAACAGATGTCCGTTGGGGCAGTAAAGTTCTCGAGTGGCGACCGCGCACCGGAAAACGTAGCGTAGCCAGGCCTCCCACTCGGTGGACCGATGGCCGAATATTAATACTCATATATAATTTACGCTTAAAATACGTTCCTCGTAATATGTTACTAACAAAATACAAGCTAAATTAGCTTGAATCCATTTTGAAAATCGTAAAAAGCATACGCTTGATAACAATTCCTTTTAAATTATTATGTTAATAACAAAATCCCGCTTCCATCTTCGACCTTTAGTTGCTTACCATCAGGTGAGATGATACTAAGGGCTTACCATTCGCGGATAAATTAAAAATCCCAACAGTGAGGTGCGAATTTCTGATTATTGGTTATGGTAATCTGCCAAACGTAGAAGAAATAAACCGGTCAAGTGCGAGTCGGGGTAGCACCCTGAGGGTTCCGTAACACCACAACTCTCCACACAAAAATTATACCTATTCACATTACAAATAAAAGACATCAACGCAAGTGACAAAAATATGTTTTTTTTTTGTCATTTAGTTCGAACTCCTAAGCACGAGTACAACTCATATTTTGCCAATATTTATTATTCGTTGTGTAATTCAGTATTATTACTATATTCACGTCAAGTTTTACGCTTGTATGTATTACCGTTTTTACGATAGAGCTAATTCAAAAATACTTCTAAAAACCTATAAAAAACTGTTTTTTTGTATGGAGACCTCCCCCCTATTTTTAATTTTTTCTGGTTTTTAGTATTTGTTGTTATAGCGGCAACAGAAATACACATTCTGTGAAAATTTCAACTGTCTGCCTATTACGGTTCATGAAATACATTCCGCTGACAGACGGACAGACGGAGAGACAGTGGAGGCTTAGTAATAGGGTCCCGTAGGTCACCGGTTGGGTGTACTGAACCCTAAAAACAGCACATACATGAATACCTTCTATTTAATTAACAATGTAGTACCTACATTGGTAGATAATTTAATTAAACAATATGGTATTTATTTTGCTAGCTTTTTGTCAGAAGGGCTTATGTGCTAAACCATCGCTATATCTCAGAGTAATTAATGTACTACGTACAACTATATCATCACTCTTATCATCAGCTGATAATGTAATTAATTATTTGGTACTAATAAATTCTGTTCACTCTCCAATCCTCCACCAGGACTGCTCTTAAAACCAGCGCTGTATCATCAGCTGCATCAACACTGAAAACCTGTCCTCTGGGCATTTCACATACATAACCTTAGTAATTTCTTGTTTTCTAAATTTGTTTTATTATAATTATTTGTTGGTTTATTGTGTTTTTTGTTGTTTGTTGTTGTTATGTCAAATAAAACTGCCTTAACAGTCTATTTCACCGGTAGACGCATAGATCTCTCCCCAGGTATGCCACAAGTTCTGCGCACCCAACTGTCTTCAGCAACCTCTAAAATCATCGCTCCCACTAGCTGGAGAAGGTTCTAATTCTTATATGAAGTTAAAACCATTTATTTATTCATGAAGTTCTTCATAATCCAGCTAAAATTCATTCGTTTGCTTTCGAAGGCGAACATATCGCAACATGACATGTGATGTGATAATATCGGAGCGATTCGGTAAGCCCGAGCTCGTAGACACGAGGCGCCGGATATGAGCCCCGTCTCCGGAGGTAGGCCTTCTCATTCCGTATACAAATTACACAAATACAAAATTATCCCAACACAAACGGAGAAAAGGGAATAAAGTGATTAAATAGAGCTCAGCGCAAGACGGCTAGCAATCAATCATTTTTGTCGCTTACGTCGTTCATTCTGGCGCAACCATTTGTCTCGTTCTTTCTCGCGAGATTTGTATACTCTCTCTCACTCTGTCCTGAAGTGTCGTGCCAGACAAGGGAGCAATTACATTCGTGATCTTGCATAAGCGGCACTTGCTTATCGCGCACTGCCACATTTGACTTTTGAGTGCAGTTTGTTCGCTTTTTTCCCTAAAATTTGCAATTCGAAACACCATGAGAAGGTGGTATTTTTGTTCTTATTGTGCTAATTTTGTACAATTCATTCATTCATTCAGATTTGTAAATCAGAAAGTTTTTGCAGAAAATCAGCTTCGTTTCTGTTTTGAATATAGCGATTGTCTTGAGAGCTCAGTCTTGTTGTGTTACGATCTTGAGCTTCGGTTAGAGACGACTCTACTCTACGCCTAGTTGATTTTAATTATTTTACAATTAGTGAGAAGATGGATGGGTCTCGTAAGGGGTTTGTTTTGAGATTTGAAGCTCACGATCAATCTTTCAATGCTGATGTTCCGTTCAAAATGATCTTGATACTTCTGTTTTTGTACGAACAGTTACGGTTGGGACCTTAGTAGTAAATTTATTTGTAAATTTTAAAAGTTAAGTAAGTTGCTCAATAAAGGTGTGTAGTAATAATTTAATAAAATATTATCACTTATTAAAAAAGGGTTGCTGTTTTCCGTTTTCACTTTTCATTGTATAACATTGTCCAAAGCCTTTTCTAATTAAATTCGTGCACGTATCAAGTTTCTGTGTTCCATCTGTGAACGGGATCCTGCTTTAAGCCAATATTATTTTGACGAGTCGTTGACAGTGGTTTGCAGTTGATGAAACAGCCACACACATGGGCGAAACCTCTGCGAAGGAGCTTACACACATCGGCAAACTGCCAACCGTACGTCACACATGCAAACCGGGGGTGTCACTTATGAATGAGTGAGTGAGGGAGCGGGTGGCCCATTTTCACCCTGTGAAATAATAGGATACGAAAACATCGGAGGCAGAACATAATCCTCCTACGAAGGTTGAACGGAATGGAAATAGGAATATGAAATGCGTGAAAGGGATGCGTCGCCAACCCACGTGATCGTTGAAAGGGTTACCGATGTTTATCTTTACGCGGTTAATCAAAATCGATGCTCTTTCCGAGTTGCACATAAGGTTTTAGATTAGATCCCAAATGACGATTAAAGATTTAAGTTTTACAATAGATATGCTGATACCTTGTACAGTTCTCCATTAAATTGTATGTATTTTGAAATTTTATTTAATTACATGATTTTTTCTGAGCTGACAACCCTAATATTTCGGGAAATGGCATGAAAACGATGTGTTGATAATAATTAAAGGTTCGGCACAATGTCGCCGCGACTGATGTATACAGGGGGATAATGTAAAGCATTATAACATTACTCGCACAGGGGTATAAGCTTTACATTCTGATTGAATTCTGCGACTGAAATTAAGTAAGGATTTGGTTGTTTATGCTTAGGGCGGGTGGTGTGATGGATCAGTCAATTTACGTCTTGTGTGATCTGATCACGCCTTTATTGTATTACCTCAGGATCTATACATGTTAGAGGTGCTCCAGCAGCGACAAGAAATTACGTAAGTGTGATTTATTTGATTGCATGCATATCTAAGTAATGTTTTGAAAAATATAGTAACGTAGGTACAGCAATTTCTAAAGATAAACTAGGCGAACGAACTTTTTGTCTCTTCTAACACTATTAACCATTTATTGAACGATTGCAAAAACAATTCACATTTGTAAAAGAATCACTGAATCGAGTGTCGATATTTTTTTGTTCAGCGCCTCACTTGCTTATAAGAAAATATGTACTACTAATATACAGTGTGTAATACAATACTGTATTTTACTAAGTATTTTGAGTTACTTTTTATCAACTGATATAGTGACGTCATAAGTGTCATAGTGTTCAACGAGTCTAACGAACTATTTGCTTTTTTTAATAAACGTAAAATTAAAACTTGTTTAATATTTCAAATCAGCAAGTGCTTTTGCTATTCTGGAAGAAATACTATTTATTGAATCATCAACATAATCATATCAGCCACCGGAAGTCCACTGCTGGACATAGGCCTCCGCCAAGGATTTCCATGACGAGCGGTTCTGCGCTGCCCGCATCCAGCGGCTTTTTTTTATTAGAATTTATTGAATAGTATTTATTAATTTATTTTTTAAACGGTTAAATAGCCTATTGGTGCAGGATCCGTTAACTACGGTTTCTTTAAATCCCGCTAAATAACTTTTCCTAAGAGACCCACAGCCAATTCACAATTTTTTTGGATTCTTCATACATTTGATTAAAGTTAATCCAATTGACTAATTTTGTATGGGACGTTCAATTTTTTTTTTTCGTATAACAAAAATTGGTTACTTTAAAAAAGTTGGTCAGTCTTCTTCTTATTTCTCGTGTGAAAGCATCTTTATAATTATATATTTAATCCAATGTCGTGCCACTTGAACCGCGCTTTGTGTTGCCGACATGAGTAGAATCTCCAATTAACGGGTCCTATGCCAATGGGTGCATCACAGTGGCCTAATGGCAGGGGCCGCTACCTCCTGTCCGGGAGGTCGTGGTTCGAATCCTGTCACGTACCAATGTCTTTTCAAATTTCGATTCCATGTGTACGTTTATACGACGCTCTTACGGTGAAGGAAAACATCGTGAGGAAACCTGCACACGCCTGCGAAGAAACTGGGGACATATATGAGCTGATATGATGATGCTATTTTAGTGACACTCTGTATAAAACTCTAGTTGGGCAATTAAATAGCAGTTGAGTCGGCTATCATAGAATTCTCTTAGCTATCCTCGACTGCGTTTACAATTGCAATGG
Organism: Coleophora flavipennella; assembly: GCA_947284805.1. Classification (NCBI taxonomy): domain Eukaryota; kingdom Metazoa; phylum Arthropoda; class Insecta; order Lepidoptera; family Coleophoridae; genus Coleophora; species Coleophora flavipennella. The sequence continues at coordinate 2,572,919 of OX369276.1, forward strand.
TTAAAACATCAGCTGGCAATTGTGGGTAATCAAATAAATGGGTTTTGCGCCTTAAAAGGAAATCGCAGCTAACGCGTTGGCAGCGGTTATTAAACGCTGAAGCCGTGCGCGACGACTCCCGCTTCGCCAGTGGAACTGTTTTAAGAATACTAGGTAGATGCATTGATTTCTTTCGTTTTGTTGTCTGTTAGTCACGGTAATAAGCGTACTCGTAGCTCATTGAAGAACTTGCAGATGCTAGTGACTTGACATGTCTTTGTTATATAGGGTCTTAACAAATGTATGCACTTTTTTCAAACTGGAGCTTCTACTCATGAAACTGAACAACTTTCCCCGAGAAACCCATGGTCAATTCGCAATTATTATTTATAATTAAATTATCGAACTGCTCAGAATAACTCCCAGGTAGTACAACTTAACAGTAAAAGGCCAAAGTTCAATGACCGCGCCGGCCCGCAATGATACCGATTCTGGCGTTTTCCCGCTCAATTTTACATTTTTATTTTAATTCTAATTTTTAGTATTTGTTGTTATAGCGGCAACAGAAATACATCATCTGTGAATATTTCAACTGTCTGGCTATCACGGTTCATGAAATACAGCCTGGTGACAGATGGACAGACAGACAGACAGATAGACAGACAGACGGACAGCAAAGTCTTAGTAATAGGGTCCCGTTTTTACCCTTTGGGTGCAAAACTTTAAAAAGCAAGTAAGTACTTAATTTCGAGCGATTAAATATTACTTGAACTTCATTTATGTAAACTGTCCTTAAACAAACATTGCGACCGAAAGACCAATAAAACTTGAGGTAGTTATTGAAAAGTAATTAATTAATAATTAGTAGCAAGCACCTCGTAATTGAAAATCTACATGACCTTATTAAAAGTAATGAGCACATTTACATAAATACACACTCAGATATATTCGTTTCTACTTGTTTGCTTGTTTTAGCTCCTTGTACGACAGGTGAAGGATTCCAGTAAGGGTTCATTAACAATGGAGACAGCGACGTGCAACGTTGTATCGATAGGGTAAAACCAGGATAGTTGCCTTAGGGGTATAGTTGCCCCTATTGTAATTACTCTATTTTATTAATCTATAGCCCGCACTGGGCCCGCGTGGTCTTCTAAGGCCCGATTGCCCTAATTCAGGGTAGGCTCGAGCCCCTCGATGGGGACGTGTATGAGCTGATATGATGATTCATCTATGGCAAGACTCTCCTACTACCACTAAGTTGACCATGTCTTATGTCTCTGTGCGATTGCATGGATAGGCAAAATGCGATTAAGGTTTTTGCGGGATATATATCCTGTTTCTCGGCGGTAAATTTATCCCAAATGTAATTGACATGGATTAGGCAACTATCCACTATGTGGGATAGATGTCACAAAATAAATAGAGTTTAGCCAATTTCGCTACTCTGGAAATACATATTAAAGATAATGTTTTTTACTCTTCATAAATTTGTAGGCAAAAAATTAAGGCGGTAATATTACAGATTTTTGTTATTTTTGACGTCAATTACTTCTAAACGAAAGAAAACCCAAGGTTGAAAAAAACCCCTTATTGTTGATTATGTTCCTTAAAGTCAAAAGCTATTAGAAACACGATTGAGCAGTTTTGGCTCGATAGAAAAAAAACCCAAATATAGGTCTACACCGTTACTTTCAACTCTAGTTATGACTAATATATTAAAGTATATATTTAAAAAAAATATGCAACAATTTGTTAGAATTGTACAAAGTGAGTAATGTTATTATTTTTTATATGTACTTTCATTATAGTTTTTTATAATACATTAAAACCATTGAACCATTGAAAAAGTGTGGATATTTTCTTTACTCTTTACACCTAAAGAAAAAGACAGAAACAACTGTTCCAATCAATACCATAAAAGTACCGGCCAGTTTTAGAAATAAAGTATTTTCCTTTTTTTACTGAGAGATAAAAAGTGATTTCAAAGAGTGTATAGCAGCTTTCCGACTTTTATCCTACTGGGAGCTCAAAGGCGCTTGACTTCGCCTAAATTTGCGTATTTTCGTGCGAAGGCGCGTAGATATAATATGAAGAAGACCTTGTGAATATCATTACCTGACGTTTGTCTATAGCGTCTCGACACGTGTCGCTTCACTTTGTCTTGATTCACTAGGCATTTTTTTTTGTTTCTGCTTTTAGATCTTCTTTGCTTCTTTCAATTAATACAATTAATAAGACACAATAGGGATGACGAATACTAGACATCTGAGTTACTTTTTATCATCTGTCAAAAACGACATTTTGTTCTAAAAATGTTAGAAATACCTAGGCGTGACGCATAGTTAAGCAGCGTCATTTAAGTGCTCATTTTGTGAATTTGGTGAATTAAAAACGAAGACTCGATGAAAAACAAAACGAGTAAGGTTTTCCGAAGTTTGAGTAGGAGAGCAATTTAGTGATCAAGAGTTCATAATTTATTTCTGATGCTGTCGTCATCCCTATTACAACACAATTAAATGACACGCTGCGCTGGGCGTCGATATACTCCTAGAACAAATTATCCCCAGGATCCTATGAAATTAGGCAGGCAAATAAAGAAACAAAAATACAATTCGCGGCATATAAGTTGCACACAAATCGCTGTCGTTTGCGCGCGAGTGTAGCGCGACTTACCCCCGGGATTGGCGTCCCTTGGCACGCAATTCGATTGAGACCTGAAAAAAAGCCACTGCAACTTATATGCCGCGGTCTATACATGAATTTAAGCATCAATACATGACTTACTATTCGCTAAAAACTAAAAATGGCGGATTTTACTCACGACACTGAACAGCTTTTTCCATGGATTTAAACAATCAGATGAAATTTCTTTAACTACCCATAAAATTTGCCAAAAATAAAGTAGATTTTGTATAAAAAATCTAAAACTTTTTATTTTCTGATTGTTTTGTTTCCTAGGGTAATGAATACTGTTTAGTTTCATGCGAAGTAATTCATAACGGCCCCACTTCTGGGGCACATTTAAATAAAATTACACTCTATACTATATTTTTACACTGTGCACATACACACTTAAAGAAAACAAATTATTAGTGCATAACATTTCCATTCGACTGACAGACAGACAGACGATTCGATGGTCAATTAGCGAAACAGTCGATAATTGCAGTGCCATTTCGAATGCGCGCGCGCACCTCGCACTAGCACCATCGAATCGTAGTAGGTATGTAATTGCAGGCTTGGACACAAGGAGAACTGTTAAACACTGTTTTGTAGAAAGGGGTTTGAACATTTTTGTATGGAGACTGGCATACTGAAGTCCGCCATTTTTTTTTTCAAAATGACTTCGCACATTGAGACTATACATTTAGATAGGGGACATATAGACAAACAAATAATGTCATGTAACATAATGTCCTAAACCGTCACGTTACGGAGATAAATGAATATATATATATAATACATATACATAATAATTTTGATTATTTTTAACTTCTATATTATCTCAAAAACGTGACACTTTAGGCCAAATTGTTATATGACATTTTTTGTTTTTCTATAGGTCCTCTATCCAAAAACACAGCTTAGATTGTGCGACGCCATTTAAAAAAAAATAAAGATGGCGAATCCTTAGTATGCCAATAACTTTAAAACGCCTTTGCATTTGTTAGTAAACTACATACAGTTTAAACGGAATAAGTGCAATTTATAATGTTTAAAAATATAGTCATCAATATATCAGCCGAAAGACGTCCACTGCTGGACAAAGGCCTCCCCCAAGGATTTCCACGACGACCGGTCCTGCGCTGCCTGCATCCAGCGGCTTCCCACGATCTTCACCAGGTCGTCAGTCTGCCGCGTGGGAGGCCACCTAGGCTACGACGTTTACGGTGCGCGGTCGTCACTCGAGAACTTTATTACGCCAACTGCCATGTGTTCTACGAGCATGAAAAATTTAGTGAAAAATAGTATTTGTGCAATTAATACATTGTTGTCTAAGGAAGCGAAAAAAAGCGTATTAAATGCGTAAAAACTATTGACAGAGAAATCGGCGAACATCTACATAAAAAAAACATACAATGGAACATAGAACTTCCTCCTTTTTTAAAGTCAGTTTATAAGTACCACCATTTTAACCACCTCCGCGGCGTATTGGTTATCTCAAAAACTACTGAACCTATTTTGGTGAAACTTACTTACTTTGATGTTGCCTAAGCGGAAAGATTTTTAATTTATTAAAAATAAAAAAAAAACAAAACTATGATAAAAAAAGAATAACTGCATTTCGATTAACAGATTCTGAGAAATATTTGTACAAACATCATCATCATATTGCTCGAGCCTACCCTAAATTAGGGTGATCGGGCCTTAGTCGACTACGCGGGCCCACTGCGGGTTGGTCAACTTAACACAACCTTCGAGTTTCTCCGCAGGCGTGTGCAGGTTTCCTCACGATGTTTTCCTTTACCGCAAAAGCGTCGGTTAAACGTACATATGAAATCGAAATACGAAAACACATTGATACGTTGCAGGATTCGAACCACGACCTTCCGGACAGGAGGTACCCGTTACGCCACCGACGCTCTTACAAATAGACATAAATACATACAACCATACATCCGCTTATGAAATTTTGCACACCTGTTTAGAAGCCCACATCAACACGAATATTGTGCAATTCCAACAATATAACATACATTACGAGTATATGGGTCGAATTGATAACCTCCTTTTTTTAAGGTCGGTTAAAAAGGGCACTGTTCTCTTGAGATAATGACATCCAGTTATAATTCACTCTTTTGCGAGTGTGGAGTGTTGCAACGAAAGCAAAATTGCCTTTTTTAGGGTTCCGTGGTACAACAAGGAACCCTTATAGTTTCGTCATGTCTGTCTGTCCCCAGCCTAGCTCCTAGACTATTAGTAGCTAAGAGCTGAAATTTGGCAAAGCTATATATAATAATAACGCGGAGAGAACTGTAAAAAACTTTTGGAAAAAAAAACTTTTTAAGGGTACTTCCTCTACAAGTAAATTGGGGATGTTTTTTTCTCGTGTGGGGTATCGTTGTTTAGAGCTTAAAAATAGTTGTGAGTCTTCTATAAAACATTTTATAATTTAAGGTTCTGTTTTCGAAAAAATAGGCTTGAAAGTGCAAAATTTTGTTTGAGTCAAGTGTTCCCACCCCCTAACAACTAAACCGCTGTGTATTATTAAATTTGAAAAAATTCATGAAAGTAGTCTATATAATGAATTTAAAAGGAATACTGTCACGGCTAAGTAGACTTTCTGAGTTAAGGAGAAATAGTCGACCAACTTAAGATGTGCAGTTCGATTTGTAAAAAGTTCATAGATTTTTCATACAATATGTTCTATTATCAACTGCAAACATAATTTTGTATTTTAAATCATTTATTTTTTGAAAAGACTACGGGATCCTTCTTTGCGCGAGTCCAACTCGCACTTGGCCGGTTTTTTCTAGACCTCCCAGCAATAAACATTTCTCGTCTGTCATAATAACATTAGTATGGTCCGAGTATTTCCATATACACATTAGCTATAAAATGTTTAATTCGCTCGTACGGAGCGAACTTTACAATTATAATGGTGTTTCGCTTCCCACTTATGACATTACTCACACCTCGACTCATCACGGCGGATTCATTTGTTTTTTGCTCGGGAAACGCAGAGCTGTGGTATTTCTTTTAATTAGCAATACCGGTGTCTGTCTGTCGGTGGCGATGGCGGCAACATTGCCGGGATGCTTTTAAATGTTATGTTTTTATTAAATGAGCATTTTCATCTTTATTGTGGGTGTATAAAACGAGTAGAAAGTTCAGAGATTCTTCTTCACACTTATTTTAATTATGAAATGAAATGTCTGTTGCGCGTGCTCGCCTTTTTAGGACTGTTAAATAAATTGTTGGCATGAAGTTTTTATAATTGGGTGAATTGTAATTAACTGGTGCGTTTTACATGACTGTCAACATTGGCCTAAATTTTAGCCGCCTCCGTAGCCCAGCGGCAAAGTTCACTGGCTTTACACAGGAGGTCGCGGGTTCAATTCCCGGCGGGGTCAATTGTAAGACTCGGTTTGGTTGGTGGAAGGGCATTTTCTAAGCCCGCCTGGCTAGCTACCACGATCTTATCTAAGTCTTGCCGCCAAATATCAATGTTAATATCATTGGTGTGTTCCGGCATGAAGATAAGATAGCCAGTTCCCCATTGCGTTGAAGAATCTTGGTAAGCCCGCTTCCATCTTTGGCAACATCGTCACTTATTACCACCAGGTGAGATGTTGTCAAGGGTTTACCAATTGTGAATAATAAAAATAAAAAAAAAACATACCTGCGAGCGTTGCGTTCGACAGGAGTTTGTTTCAATCGATCAAGTAGGCTTTTAAATGCAAAATTGCGGTTCGCAAGTCTCCCACATGAAGTACGTTTGTTGTCGATGATGACGGCGGGGACACGGTAATAACCCCCCAATCACCTCGTCAGTGTAACAACGTGTCATCCACCTCAAAGATTAATCTTAAAATTAATGATATCTTATTAATTTCTGGGTTGAAGCCAGGAAACGAACGAACTTCGAACTGTACAATTATGTAATATTTACTTGTCGTGAATGTAAAAGGTGTACTTACTTAATTACTAGTCGTTATTATACCTGTTGATACAAAGTAGGTCGTTCAATAATCTAGTCAACATTGTATATCTGTCGGCCGTAGATAGTAAGAATTCGGCAGATCGAGATCTGCCCAGATATTCCCAGGTAGATTGTGAAAGGCCCGAACATAGGGTAAAAGCCGGATAGTTGCCACACTTTTTGAAATCACTCTATATCTCTCAGTACAAAAGCAAAATACTTTATTTGTAAAACTGGCGGGTACTTTGGATTTTAATCTACAAATTTATGAAAAGTAAAAAAACATTATCTTTACTATTTTCTAGAGTATCAGCGATTTTTGCGGACCTCTATATTTTGGGACATCTATCCCACATTGCCTAATCCATGTAAATTACGTTTAAGATAGATGCCTCGCCGAGAAGCAGGACATCTACCCTGCAAAAAGTTTGATCGCATTTTACCTTCCCATGCAATCGCACAGAGACATGAAACACGGTCTACATAGTGGTAATTGGAGAATTTTTCAATAGATTAGTAAAATAGCGTGCGATTCATCCGCGAAACTAGAGTAATTACAATCGGGGCAACTATCCTGGTTTTACCTATAATCGCGGGGCTTTAAATAATATTAAGGTCAGGTTCGTTTAGCATGCCTGGTGCTAACATAGAAAGGACAACTTAGTATTTTTGGGAGCTCCGCGATGATATACTCGTACCTAGGCCTTTAACGCCTTTATGCCTAGGAATATCTGGGCAAATCGCGATCTGCCGGATTCATACTATCTGCCGCCGATATAATCATGCCAGTCGCAGAAGTAAATTGAAAAAGTTCACGATCTGCCTGGGAATATCTGAACATTGAAGATTCAAGATAGCGATCTACCGGATAAAAAGCTCTGCCGCCAACATAACTACTGAAGTCTGAAAGTTATCATTATTCAAACACTATATCTCTACGAATTGCTTTTTTTTATTTTTATTTTTTTTATTTACAATTGGTAAACCCTTGACAACATCTCACCTGGTGGTAAGTGACGATGTTGCCAAAGATGGAAGCGGGCTTACCAAGATTCCCCAACGCAACGGGGAACTGGCTATCTTATCTTCATGTCGGAACACACCAATGATATCAACATTGATATTTGGCGGCAAGACTTAGATAAGATGGTGGTAGCTAGCCAGGCGGGCTTAGAAAATGCCCTACCACCAACCAAACCGAGTCTTACAATTGACCCCGCCGGGAATCGAACCCGCGACCTCCTGTGTAAAGCCAGTGAACTTTGCCTCTGAGCTACGGAGGCGGTACAGTAAAGATCAGTGTAGTGTGCTGTAGTAAAGATTTAATCAAATGTTACTGCTATTTAAGATAAGAAAGCTTCGTGTATACTTACTTAGGTAAATCCGCGTTCAACCAAAAACCAAAAGCTTCATCTATAATGTAATGTGACGTTGAATGATAGCTAGCAATGTAACAAATCAAACACGATATCAAACAGCAGCTGCTCTAACCACTGGCAGATAATCTGCCTTTTGTGCAACTTTATTAATAAAAATATGTCTGGATATTTCTGTATCTTCGATATTTAATATGTAACAAGGGTAACGATCCTTTTGTCGATACTCGCGGATGAGTAGGTTCTTATTGTGAAAGCTCTCAGGCCGAGAGCAATAGTGTGTCTGTCTTGTCTGTAGCAAGCCCAACCATTTGCAATACTGTATTAGTTTCACAGACCTGTGTAAGCTTTTAAAACACTGTTGAATCACTTTACAAGTTGAGTCAAACCGTTGGTAAAAACGGGCCAAGTGCGAGTCTTACACGCGCACCGAGGGTTCCGTACCGCCGCGCCTCTCCACACGAGTACAACAACGACACGTATTGATTTTAATCATTTTATTCACTTCCACAGTGCCAGTAGAGCAAAACAAGTTTAAGAAAGCGAAGAAGGTGTTGTGATGGCAATAAAAAATCGAAGTTGAGATTTTGATGGGGATCGATTGTCTTACCCTAATAGAGTCTAAAAAATAAGAAAATAAAAAATGTGTGTTATAGTGTGTGTGTATCTACATCCGTCCGGTGCTCTAGTTCCCAAACTTCTGGATGGATTTGGGTGAAATTTGGACTAAAGCAGTATTTTTTTTAATCCCCAGGCGATTTTTTTAAAGTTATCATGATTTTTTAGGGTGCCACCATAGTAAAAAACACGAATTATTTTTTACTCAAAAATGACCTTAACTTATTTCAAGAAAAATCGGAATAAGGTATCCCCCATACAAGTCCAGGTAGTTTATTACTTTTTCTCAAAAACCGCTTTACTGATATCAATGAAACTTTGCGAATAACTAGGACTTAATAAGGCCTACTGCACTGGGTACTTAATTATGAAAAGTACCTCCCATACAAACTGACATTATTTGGAAATATTTCATCAAGTCTGATATACCTTTATTGCTACTAAGTAAGTGTAATGTTTATAGTTGATTTGTGTATGCCCGACTTCGACAGAAAGTATGCACACCGTGGCTGTACAATTTATTTTGTATCTTTTGTTAACAAATCCGCCATAATAAGATATGTTATGTAAAAAAAACAGCCGGCTACCTTTAACGGTTGAAAAGTTACAGCATTTTAAAGCTCGGTCTGACGGACGGATAGACAAACAGTGAAGGCATATATTAATAGGGTTCTGTTTACTCTTGGAACGGAACCCCAAAAAATAGTACCTAAATCTTATTTCGAATCAAAAAGTAAGGTCAGTAAGGACAAGAGCGCCGACGGAGTACTCGTTAGTGTAACTACCAACGCGTTGCTGCCATTTGATAAGACATATTATATACATAGGTAGGTAAATCGTTTACATTCGATTAAAAATTTTCGGTTTTTTTTTGTGAATTAAACCAGCGACCAAGATGATTCAAACATTCCTAGGGATGACATTTAGTAATCCTATCTATTAATCCCGGACAAAATTGTACCTCGCTCAATTCACGAGTAATTAAGCCTGACCCTCTTTCGCACCGAGGGAGAACTTTTATTTAGCTCATCAAAATAGTCCCGGTCAGTCTAAACTCGTATCCCATTGGCCGGAATCCCGTAAAGATTTCCCGGTTTCCCGGGATCTTGATTAATGTGTGTTGGGTGTGAATCGCTCCATCGTTTTATGTTTAACAAAAGTAACTTCAATTTTCTGGTAACGTTTTTATCTGTCACCGGAAAATAACAAGACTCGTAAGTTGATCAATTTTCAAGGTAGTTGATCAACTCCCGGAAAATAATAAACAGCAGTTAAAATGTATTATTTAACGTATGTATTTTAGTAAATTGATTAATTTACGGCGCCTTGTCGTAAGATCATCCGACGAAGGCGAGGTGTACGTTGATTGGTTAAACGACTCACGTGCTTGCTTTTACACTGCTCCCCGCCCGCCACCCGGCCGCCACCTTCACCCTTCACTTTTGTTATTTAAAATATTTTTCCTTTTATTATACTAAGTCATAAAACTGTATGGCTAAATAAGAATAAATATAAAATATAAAAAAAATATACATGATCTTTCACATCTCATCATCGGTATTAAAATAACATATCTAAGTGTTTGTTATCTCTATGAATAAACACTAACCAAATGCTTATAAAATGCCCTCGACCAATCAAAGAACAGTGTATTATGTGACGGGTAATAGTATACCGTTAAATAGTACACTGAGCAACGATTGGCCCGTTAGTGGATGATTTTACTTGTGGCACAATCATAAATTATTAAATTACTGCCAGGTACTGTAAGTTGACCAATTAGCTTAAATGCACTGCGTTAAATAATACATTTCTACTAACGTTTGTTATTTTTCGTCAGTTAATCAACTAACTAGAAAATTGATCAACTTACGATTCTTGCTATTTATCGGTGACATATCTAATAACATTTTGATATTTTCCGGTAGGTACAAGTAGCAACATGACTAAAAAAATAACTTATATTTCTTACTCTAAGAAATATAAGTTTTTTTTAGTCAAATATAAAGAAATATTTTGGTGCTATTTCATATCAATCTTCTTTTTATTAACTTTTCTTCGACCGTATATATTTTTAACCGACTTCAAAAATGTAGGAGGTTTTTTTAATGCGACCGTATATATATAACGTATATATATCGTGGATAACTTCGTCGTTTATGAACCTATTTTAATGATTCTTTTTTTTTTACAAAGGAGATATCCCAAGGGTGGTACCATGATAAGGAAACCAGGATCTGATGATGGCATCCCAGAGAAATCGAGGAGAACCTTACTTTTCTGTTTGAAGTCGGTTTTTTGTTTATAATTATGTTGGTTCCTGTATAGCTAAGAAAAATTAACAAATGTGTTTAGTGAGACAGAGACTGGGCATAAACCTCCTCACTGGCAACATAACATCTCAAATTGCGTTCTTAAGTAAGGGACTAGGATTAGCGTGTGTTAGGGCAAATATTTTATTACAGTCCAAATCTCCAGCCCTCAACGTTTTATTGTTCATAAGGCTCGTCCGGGCCAAATGAAAGAGTTTATGGCGACGACATAAGTCTGCGGGGTGTGTTGCCACTGCAGGAAGTTTAGCAACATTTGAAGATTTTTCTTTATAATGCCGTTTCTTCATTTAAGTTTTAACCGCCTCCGTGGCGTAACGTTTAGTCCATTCGCTTTACACCAGGAGGTCGCAGGTTCGATTCCCGGTTGGGTCAACTTGTAAGACTCGGTTTGGTTGGTGGTAGGGCATTTTTTAAGCCCGCCTGGCTAGCTATCACTATCTTATCTAAGTCTTGCCACATTGATGTGTACCGGCTTGAAGATAGGATAGCCAGTTCTTCATTGCGTTGGGGAATCATGGTAAGCCCGCTTCCATCTTCAGCATTATAGTCACTTACTATCAGGTGAGATGATGCCATAGGGCTTACCAATTATGAATAAAAAAATCCTTTAAAGCTAGATACATGATTATTTTTAGGAAACGCGTTTGTTTTGTTTTTGGAATGTATGTTTGATTAAATGGATTTTTATTTGTTTCATTATTGGCATGTCGCATCTTAACCTCTATCTGATAAAAAAATAATTGCTCATACTATTTTGTTACACTGTTTTATGTTCGTTAATTGGCAGGTTCTATTTTTAAACGTAGCAACCCGACCCAGCCGTCTGTCCTTACTGCAGTGTTGGCTCAAGTTATTGACCGTTCGCATTTTGTCGACGATTGTGTTATTACTGTTATCGATTGTATTTTGGCACGTGACTTGTGTGCATGATTGTACAAGACTTTATGATATGATACAATAGATGCTGCTTTGTATGATACCAGTTTAAACCTACCAAACTCATACCTGCTTAAAAACAAAAGTAATGAAAACCAGATTTATTAAATTAAAAAATCTTTACTGATGCCTGATAAGAAGCCTGACATAAAAATTAATAAACATTTAAGAATTAAAAAAGTTGAGACAGAGTAAAAAAGTATTCTCATTCATGTTTTGGTCTATAATGTCATTTTCATCTTAAGAAGTGTTTTCAAATGGCAAACGGTTATTTCGTCGGATCGGGTATGCCATTGGTGCGTTAACCGTGCAATTATGTGTTTATTGTAAAACCCCACGATTGCCGGCCGGCTGTAATTTGCTTTTAATTCGCCTTGTTTCGTATCATTTTCGAGTTTCTTCGTTTTGCCGCCCGATGGAGATTTGTGGGATTACACGTCGCGCCTCGAGGAGACGTAGCTTATGCAAAAGTTTGAGTAAATCCATGTTAATACTACATTTTGTTTCGCATTTAACTCTATTTTTTCAAATGTTCTAATAATAGATGAGTGTGCTATAGGGTTCGCGTGGACATTGTTTTAATGACTGTCTTTGAGGGTGAGTGGTGCGCGAGCCGCAAGTAGCCTATGTCCTTTCCAGCGACACCAGCTGTTGAAGCGTGAAAACGTAACAAACATACAAAAACATTTTTTACATATTTAATAAAAAAATCCGACTTCAAACAGGAAACTACTAAGGTTCCCCTCGATTTCTCTGGGATGCCATCATCAGATCCTGGTTTCCTTATCATGGTACCACCCTTGGGATATCTCCTTTCCAACAAAAAAAAGAACCATCAAAATCGGTTCATAAACGACGAAGTTATCCGCGAACACACATAAAAAATAATATATACGGTCGCATTGAGAAACCTACTCCTTTTTTTAAGTCGGTTAAAAACATATACGGTCGAATTGAGAAACCTCCTCCTTTTTTGAAATCGGTTAATTAGTAAGGATACGCTCCGAAATCGTCAAATACGCAAATAAACATTGTATGCAGGTGCTATAAGATAGTAAGTAATTACGAAAAGAGAATCACAACATTGTATTAAGTACATTTAATATCATCGTATTTATTCTCAGACTTAATGTCTCTAATAATTTATTCCTTTCTTGTGATTTACAGGCCATTAAGGCATTCTTAAGGTTTCGAGTTAAAACCACCGAGATGCAAAGTCTAGAGGCTAGGTACTTTTACGATAGATTTTACGACTGCAACAAAACTCTAATAAAACTTACTTTTTATTTAATTTACATGTGCCTACTCCACGATTTTCTCTGTTCGCAACAGACTGGCATGCATGACACTTATAAACATGAAAATCTAAAGCAATATTTAAAGCTTGAAATAACGCGTTCAAATTGACTAAGGAATCGTATAAATAATCATTGAATTTAACATAAGTGTGTTAATGTATAATTGGCGATGTAAGTTCTCGGTTCAACGATCAATTATAGAAACAGATGTTTCGTAATTGCAGCATTTGGTGTATTTTTCATTAGTTCGAATGTTTAACCCTTTAGTCGCTAGGGTCCATGTCCGGGGAGGGGGGGGGGGGGGTCTTGTGCAGTTCACAGTGCACAGAGCGTCAGAAGGCTACATTGTCGTGAGAGCTCGTTCTTTTCGCTTTATAGCCAATCATTTATGGCGCTCGTTTGGTCATTTTGTAATCTGTCCGTAATAAAACTCGATGGTTATTATATCTGTCCCATTATCTATGTACAGCCAAGGAATTTAATTTCCAAACCACCTAAGGTTCAACATCGTATAGCAAACTGTCACCATGAGAGTTATTTTCGATTGACACTGACACATAGAAAAGCAAATGATAACTTTAAGCAAAGAGGGTTTAACTTTTTACTTTTGGTTGGTGGTAGGGCATTTTCTAAGCCCGCCTGGCTAGCTACCACCATCTTATCTAAGTCTTGCCGCCAAACATCAGTGTTTAATAATATTGATGTGTTCCGGCTTGAAGATAAGATAGCCAGTTCTCTATTGCGTTGTGGAAGCTTGGTAAGCCCGCTTCCATTTTCGACATCATCGTCACTTACCAACAGGTGAGATGATGCCAAGGGCTTACCAATTGTGATAAAAAAAAATAGGTTATCTTAATGTGAAGTGACAAATAATACGTATTGACATGTCAATACTATTACTGAAATAGAATTTCCGACCTTAATGCATTGCGAACGTCTAACAACATTTCAACGAAATAGGTGGGGAATTAAATTCCTTGACTGTACCTATAAATGTGAACTTTGTTACTATTTTGGTTGGCCATTTCGAATAACTAAATTTGTATTAAGATGATGCCGAGGGCTTACCAATTGTAAATAAAAAAATAATTCTAATTGGTATTGTTTAGTGTTTTATAAGGCATGTAAATATTTAACCCTTTTAAAGATATTTTATGATTTTATCGTCACCACTTATTAATAAATGAAAATAAAACGAGTGATTATAAAAAAAAATCTTGTTCACAATTGGTAAGCTGTTGGCATTATCTCACCGGATGGTAAGCGACGATGATGCCGAAATTGGAAACGGGCTTACTCAGATTCCCCAACGCAATGGAGAACTGGCTATCTTATCTTCAAGCCGGAACACATCAATGTTGTTAACACTGATGTTTAGCGGCAAGACTTAGATACGATGGTGGTAGCTAGCCAAATAAGCTTGGAAAATGCTCTACCACAAACCCAACCGAGTATTACAAGTTGTCCCCACCGGGAATCGAACTCGCGACCTCCTGGTGTGAAGCGAATGGACTAACCATTACGCCACGGAGGCGGTTAAAATTTCTTAAGATAAACTATATTTTTTTATATTTTTAAATACCTTAATCGGATTTATATTAGTTTTTTTTTTCATGCTGGCTTCTGGAACCACATTTTTTCTAAAACTAATGTTTAACTGGAGTCAAACACCTTTTTAGGACCTAAAAAAACGGAACCCCAAAGTTATGGTTATGATTGCGTCGATCCCATCCTCCTTTAAACACATAAGTGATATAATTAAGGTTTTGATTCCATCGATTCTAATTCGAAATAATGGCCAGTAATTTAGTGCCATCATTTGTCGAGGACAGTGGATATTCGATCAATAAATCTATGAAAATCGATATTATAGCGGTTTCGAAATCGATCGTTTCATTTCTTTAAATGCCTGATCAGTGGATTCACTTAATAATAGTCATGATGGTAAACGATGAGCATTTGAGTAAAAAGGCAACGGAGCAGTGTGTAGGGTGTAGGCAAAGTATATATATTAGTACTGACATACAGTATGGACACTCTCTAGATCGCGACGTCACTCAGATTGATACAGATTGGTTATAGTTTGGTTATCAAACATATAGGATTTAGCTGTGATTTTGTTTGCTCCGTCATTTGTTTTTAGAAATGTAATTTCACTACCGTTGTATGCAGTGTCCGGGGTGTGGTGTAGGTTTGTTTGGATCCATTCGCCTCACACCAGGAGGTCGCGGGTTCGATTCCCAGCGGAGTCATCTTTGTAGGATTCGGTTTGGTTGGTGGTAGGGCATTTTCATAGCCCGCCTGGCAAGATACCACCATCTTATCAAATTCTTGCTGCCAAACATCAGTGTTAATGTACTGTATTCTCTCATCTGAGCAGTCCACTGAGTTTCCGAGGGTCTGCAGAATCTGGTGCTCTTGGACACATTTGTAGCCAGGGATCTAACCTTATCATCGCACTTCGTAGTTTCTATAATTTTCTTGTTTAAAAAAAAATACGAGTGTCATGGCTGTTTGGGCCATCTCTTTGTATGAAAATGTACTGAGAAAATGTAGATGGCCCTTATTTTGTTTTGAGAAGTATACGTTAATAATAGATTATGTAAACCTCTTAAAAGTGAATATAATGTTCTGATTTGAGGTAGATAACAATAAATGATACGTAATTTGTCTTTCCTAAAGACGCCTGAAATAGGGATGACGACAGCATCAGAAATAAATTAAGAACTCTTGATCACTAATATCCTACATAAACTTCGGAAAACCTTACTCGTTTTGTTTTCCATCAAGTCTTCGATTTTTAATTCACCAAAATCACAAAATGAGTACTCATATGACGCTGCTAAACTATGACGTCACGCCTTGGTATTTCAAACATTTTTAGAACAAAATGTCGTTTTTGACAGATGATAAAAAGTAACTCAGATGACTAGCATTCGTCATCCATATTCTTACACCTCCAATAAGAGAATGTTTTGCATAGAATCCAACAAAACAGGTGAGTTTACTTATTAGAAAGAGACACCACAGTACCTGAACACGACGAACACACTTGTAAGAATGAAACAGAGCAAAAGGGTTGTTTCGACCGCAGGTTATTACGAGATTTAACGCGTATTTAGTTAATTAGTAAGTGCGGTTGCCCGGTGCGGTTGTGGGTGTTTTATATCTACCCACGGATTTGTAAAATATGATTCTTGGTTTAGTGACCTCGTTGTGGTTTTGGGGTTTGTTCTTCTAAGTACAATATTTGGAATCTCTGTTTTAGTGGGTGAAAATAAAATTAGCTAACCAACTGATCCAATTTTGATAGTTTGTCAATAAGAACAAAAGCTAGGTTTATAGGTTTTTGTTTTTTCAATAAAGTTAATAAGTTCAATTTTATTGCTGTTTACGTGTTTCATACAAAATAATTTCGTCAATTTTTTGTTTATTTAAAATCATTAATTAAATATTGACACCTACAAACCTAGCTTTTGTTCTTACTGACAATCTGTCAAAAATTTGTTAAAATCGGTTCACTTTTAAAAGGTGAAAATCGCTAACCCCGTTTGTATGAAAAGTCTAATATTCGCCGTGTGTTCACATTCCTTTAATTTTTGTTTATCTGTGATTTGTGACGTATTACTGGTTTGTTTATGAAAGTGACAACAACAGCTGACACTTATCATTATAATACAAGGCGTATAGTTAATTCTATTCCCGGTGGGGTCAACTTGTAAGACTCGGTTTGGTTGGTGGTAGGGCATTTTCTGAACCCGCCTGGCTAGATACCCCTATCTTATCTAAGTCTTACCGCCAAATATCAGTGTTAACAACATTGATGTGTTCCGGCTTGAAGATAAGATAGCCAGTTCTCCATTGCGTTAGGGAATCTTGGTAAGCCCGCTTCCATCTTCGGCATCATTGTCACTTCAATTAATCAATTGTCCATCAGGTGATATGATGCCAAGGGCTTACCAATTGTGAAAAGAAATAAAATAGAAATGGACTGTATTAATAGTTAAATAGTAATTAGTTTGAAAACACGTCTTGCAGGTTATCGACTACAGTTTAGAGAGAGATGACATTTTTTATGGCTGGGTTGCCATTAAATTATTACAATACTGATCATTACAAAAGCCGCTAAAGGCTAAACTGTAAATTCTAATGTTTATAATATAATTGAACACAAGGTTTTTCATGTTGTATTATTAATATTGGTATTTGTCACTTGTGTAAAAAACTTTGTAAGTGATAATTTTTGTACCTATTATAAAATGGAATGTAAATCAGTGAGTGGTACAATAAACACAACACGGTCGTCCTATTTCGGGCTTGCCGGGCCCGTATGGTGCCTGAGATAACCGCGGAGGGCTCAACAAATACACCCGCAATTATGCGGGACCATTGGTCATACTGTTTGCAAGTGGCGTTTTGACTTACCTACTCGCTTGAAATATACTACTCCTGTTGACTAAGTTTGCATTGGTATGCCTTTAAAAATTAAAGTTAGAAAGTATTAACACTTCTTTTTTTTCATAATTGGTAAGCCTTTGGCATTTAAAAGAAAAAAAACAGGAGCCTACAACAGAAATTCAAAATCCTACTCGATAATTAAAAGCATCGTCATTTGAAATCGGATTTCCTCAATAATGGACGGATGTAATTTCACTAATTGCGAAACAAAGCAGCGCAAAATATTTAATACTCAGCAATCCCAAAATCCTTTGTAAAATGCCGCCACAATGGAAAAGGGTGTGTTTTCCTTTAACGGTCCACCGTTAATTCGTGTATAATTCGACACCTCGTTAATTGTTTTCGACGCCCGGTCCGTTTGGTGACCTCAGGTGGGGTCCAGCGAAGACCCCGCGCGACCCCCCACACCCCAGGGGGGCCATTTTAAGAATATTTGCGCAACACCCCCCCATGTTTACACGGGTTGTTTGTGGTGCCCAGAAAACAATAGTCTCGAAATTCATTGCTCATTTTATTATTGTTTATACGTCGTTTTACGGGCGAATCGATTATTGGAAACGGTAATTAAATAATAATACAGGGCTTTCAATAAATTGGATTTTACTGAATCGTACTATGATTTTGAGTAGTCTCGGAAATATGTTTCTAAATATGCAAGCGTCTTGTGTTTAGGGTTTCAGGGGCAAAAAGGCAATAAATGGAACTCGTATAATTTCGTCATGCTGGCCTGTCTGTCTGCTGTCCATGTCTGACTGTCATTAGACTTACAGTCATAAACTTTTGTATGAAAATGTTAAAACCCGAAATGAGAAATGAAATCTGTGGGTCATAAAATCAGGGGTGTGCCCTATACATGTAAAAGAAAAATGATTCTCTTATCCTCTTTTGGGAATCAATAAACAGATTTTATTTAGGTATGAAATGATATACATAATGATTTCTAAGAACACTTACAAAATATTGATAAAACAATACAAAGCAAATTGTTGCCTTTTTTCGCCCCCCCTCCCCCCTCCTTAAGATGCAAGTGATTTTTTTATAACACCCCTTTCTGTGGGGTATCAGGTGCACCGTTTGCGGGATATGGCCCTCTAAAGTTCCCCCCTGGCGTTTCTAAACTGTTTGACCTACAAAATTTAAATTACTTATGTAGTAAAAACTGTGAAAGAAAATAGGTTCTGTAAAAAAACAATTTTCATCTACAACGCTATCTATAGATATAAAAAGGAACTAATTGCTGTTATCGTATTACAACGTAAATTAACTATGTAGAAGATACCACTGGATGTAGCTATTTTCTGAACAATTTGCAAAAATGACTTTTTTTTTGTATGGGGGATTCATTTATTTTTATTATTTTTTGTTATAGCAGCAATAGAAATAGAAAACAATCTGAAAATTTTAACTATTTAACTATTACGGTTCATAAAATACAGCCCGCTGACAGAGAGACGAACAGACGGACAGCGGACACTTAGTTATAGGGTCCCGTTGGCCACCCTTTTGGTATACGGAACCCTAAAAAAATATTTTCTTTTTACGACGTCCTTTAAAAATACTTAAAACTCACGATATGACAACAAGCAGTGAAAAAAAGTCCAACTTGACTTAATAAACACCCTAACAGTTTCCCACTCGTTTCAGAAATGGCACGCATGGAGAAGTCACCACTGCTGGCAAACGGATACAATGCGCCCCCGACCCACCTGGGGCCCATGGGGTTCATGCACCAGCACGCGCTCATGTCCCCGGGCATGCCCCACCACGGGGTGCCTCGGCCTGACGGCTCCATCATCAAGGGACAGCCAATGCACAACATGGAGGCGCTGGCAAGGTGAGAAAGCTAATTTTATCTGTTATCTACTCTAATAAGGGAGCGTCGGTGGCGTAATGGCAAGGCCGCTACCTCCTGTCCGGGAGGTCGTGGTTCGAATCCTGAAACGCACCAACGTGTTTTTGAACTTCTATTTTATATGCACGTTTATCCGACGCTCTTATGGTGAAGAAAAACATCGTGAGGAAACCTGCACACGCCTGCGAAGAAACTCGAAGGATGTATGTGATGTCGACCAACCCGCAGTGGACCCGCGTGGTCGACTAAGGCCCGATCGCCCTAATTCAGGATATAGGCTCGAGCCCCTCGGTGGGGACGAATATGAGCTGATTTGATGATTTACTGTAATTGGTGAGCGGAGACGCTATGTCATAAACCTGAGGAGTTAGCGTAGCTATCAAATAGAGTACGTACGCAAGAGGTTATTTATCTTCTACAGACATGACTCCCCAGCCAGGATACGGATTTAAAGTTACTGGAAACGTCCTTGTCCGTTTTAAAGTTGTGTATACTAGGATTCACCAGTGAAGATCTTCAGGCTTGAGATGATCCCAGCGCCTGCATGAGTGGGAAGCATCAGTTTAAGTCTAGATATGGGGTCCATGAAATTGCCATTTTCAACTATCTTTACGAATCAGATATAAAAATATATAAAAATAGATATTCGAACTAAACTTCTTCTATCTCATATATGGATCAAAAATAAATTGAAATCTCTACGAAGAACATATCTTCTCGCAGAAGCTATTCAATTTGTATAGGAAGTACCTCTTTTAGTACTGATATGATGTCATAGACGCTAGTAAGATTTTTAGATTATGTAAATTTGATAAAAACCGAGTCTATCTATATGTCATTTTGAAAAAAAAAATGTTTGTGTCATTTTTAGAGTTTTTTCAGATATACCATATTTGAGGTGTAAATGACAAAAATACGATGACAAAAATTTCGAAAACGTCCATCTGTTCTGGGTCTCAAGCCATTTTTTTGTCTTTTTTATTGTATTAGAGGTACCGTAAATATTTCGAAAATAAAAAATCTAATAAAAATGGCAACTCTGACAAGTAATTTAAAATAGTAAATGTGTAAAATAAAATCAAAATCGGTGGTCGAACATACACACATTTTTTTTTTCTCGACCACTTTTTAGGGGTCTTGACTTAGAGTACTTACATTTTGTCAAAATCTCAGAGTTTTTCGGACGATCACTTTTCTAGTTGCTCTTTCATCGCAAGAAGATACAAAAGAAGATAGATACTATGTATATGGTTTCAGGTGCCTTTTCATGTCAGAAAAGTACATTTTCTCCACCATAATAGCTGCCATAAAAATCTAATAAGACATGTAAAATTAGATATATTTAACTTGGTTCCCCAGTTTGTTGATCAGAATGGTCTAAATGCATCATTTTAACGGGTTTCGAGCGGAAATTGGTTATAATTATCGTAGAACTTCACAGACATAAATGTTCGGACAAAAGTCAATATTGGAAGGCGACTGTTTATATAAGCTGGACAGAAGTCCACCCAACGTTTTATTTTAACGACTCACTGGTTATAGTTGTCATAACTTCCATTGTCGTAAAAGGTTAAAAGTATTTTGGGTTTGTTCAGTAAAGGTACGACCGGCTAGACAGGAAGAGACCTCCATGGTTATAGTTTTGGATAATTCCGACCGGTTTTTAGGGTTCCGTAGTCCGTCCGTCCGTCTGTCCGTCCTTCAAAGTCAGTCATAACTTTTAGACACTTTCTTGTTTTTCTGTCTGTCGTTTTGGGTGGCATTTTAAAAACGGTTTTTTTAAATGCTTTCTGTTCATGCTAAAATTTGGCATACAGCCACAGTTGTAATGGCAACACAATAAAGTATATTCAATTTTTCTGTCATTGCAGGTGGTGAATTATTGAAACATTTGTTTGTATTAGTATGTATATTGGCAATTTAAAAATGTAAAAATGAATGAATGTTAAAAATTTTTTGGTTATTGAAGATTTTAGCAGAAAATCGGAAATGTAAAAAATAGCCAAGTGTGAGTCGGACTCACGCACTGAGACACCACTACTCCACAAAAGTTCATTATAATAATGATATCTATTCATTACAAACCAAATCAAACGGCAAAATAATGCTTTTTTACAAGATTTTTATCAGCTTGCCGTCTTAGTAAATCTGTGTGTTAGTTTGGGACAAATCTTGGAAGCTAAATAAGAAACACTTCCCGGTTTTCGATTGAGCTGAAATTTTGCATACAGGTTAAGTTTGGAGAACAATTAATGCATGGTTAACCATTCGAAATCCAATATGGCGGACTCTCAAAGATTGCGGATCGGTTATTTTTTTATGGACCCCCATGATATTGGTATCACATGAAAGGGTTTGCCGAGAATAATACGAAATAATTAAAGATCTTCAAATTAAAGCTAGTACCTAAAAGTTTTTAGGGTTTTTAGAAAATTATTTTATTCAGTTCGGACTCCTGAGTGCGATTACGACACAAATTTGGCTAGTTATTATTTTTTGTTGTTTTATTTCAAGATTACCACTATAATGATGTTTTACGCTTGTATATTTTATTGTTTTACGATGGAGCCAAAACAAAAAAAAACCTTTAAATTACACTTTAATTGTATGGGTTGATTTTTTTTTTATAAAATTTGGAAAATTTTCCATAATAACACATATTCTGTGAAAATTTCAGCCAGCTACCTATAACGGTTCCAAAAATAAATCCTTTTAAAAGTTGGACAGACAAACAGACAGACTGAAGGACACGTAGAGACGGGCAGCGAGGTTTAGTAAAAGCAAAGAATACTAAATATTAGTAATAGGGTCCCGTTTCATGGTAAGGAACTCTAAAATCATAATCTCTGTTTACTACAGTCAGTGAATTAATTGTTTAGCAGATTCACAAAACTTCCATTTTGCCGGGTCATATGTACCTCATCATCATCATATCAGCTCATATACGTCCCCACCGAGGGGCTCAAGCCTACTCTGAATTAGGGCGATCGGGCCTTAGTCGACCACGCGGGCCCAGTGCGGGTTGGTCGACTTCACACACAACCTACGAGTTTCTTCGCAGGCGCGTGCAGGTTTCCTCACGATGTTTTCCTTTACCGAAAAGCGTCAGATAAACATACATAAGAAATCTAAATTCGAACGTATATGAGCTGATAGGATGATGAAACACCTGAATGAATTGTACTAGGTTGACATAAAGACAGGGCGTAAGCGGGTCACAGAGCCACTGGCGAGGGTTAACCGATGTCCACTAATCCAGTTAGATAAGTACAAACAACACGCCCCCACTTCCGCCGAAGACCCGCAATGCTCGACTCACTGACTTACTCCTAGCCACGACTAGGGACTTGGCTCCATCAGTAGAGACGTAAAGGAGCTCCGAATCCGTAAAATAAAATTTCGGATATTAATCAAATCAAATCAAATATGCTTTATTGTACAATAACAAATATATATATAGATATTACTAAGTGGTACAGAATACGATAGGATATTATCCATAAATAATAATTTTATATCCATATCTACCTATCCTCATCTAAGTTTGGGTATATGTCTTGATTAACTCAATAAAATGAACCTTTCGAATTAATCTACCAAAGAAGTTTAACCTGTTGCTGGGCCATTTTTTTTTTCAAACAGTGTAAGAGAAAATATTTTTAAAGGGCTTCTACTAGTGATTCTAGCTAAATTTTACCACGAAACCAATAGATAATTCGAATAAAATAGTACTTCCTATAAAAAGTTGACCGATCAGCTGATCAATTTGTTTGAGAAATCTATTTTTAGCTTTTAGGGAAAGATGTTTTGAATCACGACTAATAGTTCTGTTTATCATGTCGGGTGCCTTTTAGAGGTATATTTGTCAATGGTACTATACAAGATATCCAAAACTAAAACCTATTCGAAACCAACGGGTAATCAAATTGTGACAAAATGAATAGGGAGCCGTAAGTACTCGTAACCGAATAAAAACAAGGTCCCAAAAAGTCCTATCTTTTTTTTTATTCGCATTTGGTAAGCCCATGGCATCATCTCACCTAATGGTAAGTGACGTTGATACCGAAGATGGAAGCGGGCTTACCAAAGGTTCCCTAACGCAATGGGGAACTGGCTATCTTATTTTTAAGCCGGAACATGTTGTTAACATCGATGATTGGCGGCAAGACTTAGATAAGATGGTAGTAGCTAGCCAGGCGGGCTTAGAAAATGCCCTTCGACCAACCAAACCGAGTCTTACAAAGGAATCGAACCTGCAACCTCCTGGTTTAAAGCGAATGGACTTACCATTACGCCACGGAAGTGGTAGAAAAAAGTCCAAAAAATCTCTATCCGTATCCAGATCCAAACTGTAATAGCATCCCTATATTGCCTCTTGAATGTACCCTACCCTACTGTCTTACTGTCACACACGTAATAAGGGAAATACGACACCACCTTTTTACCATACGACTCTTATTTTAGTACGCTGAATAGGTTTATTCTATGAGATTAGTCAGTACTAGGTTATAGACTTAGTAACATGTATTTACATTTGAAAATTTGGCACATCTTAATAATTCCATTCAACCACGAAATTGTAAGTTAATCAGTTTGAAATTAATATTGATTGTGTAAGTTTAGAAGTTCAAGTTTAGAGGAAATTAATTATTCCCTCCGATCGACTGTCATTCGAGAATAAAAATAAAGAAAGAGAGCAGAAAAAAAAAGCTTTGAAGTTCTTCGTTTGTCGAAGAAAAGTTTAATGAATAACAAAGTAATAGCGAAACAATTAGAGCGCTCACGCATCAGTGGTTGCTACAAATATTATAGCCGATTGTTTTTAAAACATAATTAATTTCCTCGACCCTCGCGCAGTATAACGGAACATTTAATATTGAGTGATCGTAATTATTCCTTTTACATTTAAACCCTTTTTTTATCTACAAACTTTGATAATAATTTGCTACCGTTTCACCTCCGTTTTAAAAGAAACTTTATAAATTAAATTTTCCTGATCTTTGTAATCGTTAGGAGTCTTTTCATCCCAATTCTTATCTTTAGTTTCTACATCTACATGTATTTTCTCCGTTATTCTTATTAAATTTTCTTTGTCAACAGATCTGGTATTTGGGAGAACTGTAGGGCGGCGTATGAGGACATCGTGAAACACCTCGAAAGGTAAGCAGCAGTCTTACAGTCTGTGTGTAGTGTCGTATCTGAGCTGAGCACACAGTAGTGCACCAGGCCAAGTTCCAGGTAATACGACAAGAAGGCATTCACGCTGACTATCTAATCAGCCCATATCAGCCCACTACTGGGTATAGGCCTGTTAATGATGCACGACATTTGTCTCGGTCCCGCGCCAGTCTTGTCCAGCATCGCCCAGTAATGTTAACGATGCCACCTGACCATCGGGTAGCTGGTCTACCTACTGATCTTCGCCCTGGTCTTGGTTGTCACTCTGATATAGCGCTAGATGCATCTTCCATCTACCTTATTGTCTAGTTAGGTGGCCCGCCCAGCTTTATTTAATTCTAGTGATACGCTTACCAACATCTGAGACTTTTGTTTTTTGTTTTAATCAAATCTAAACTTTTGTATGCAGTCCAAAATATATATTATACCTAACATGGCGCGCTCTATGATTTTTTTGGATTAATTTTATTTTGTGAAGCTTTAGTGAGCGCTCATGTTTCGGCACCGTAACACAAATGAGATACTAGTTACTTACCGTAGGTTAGCTTGGGCAATTTTTTTTTGTAGACGTCATACTGAGGTTTGCTAAAGTTTTATCCAGACATCAATCATAATTTTTCTACAAAACATTATTTAAAAGTTGCGAAGCAAAATTCAACCACACTAGGGCGCCACTGTATTCCCAATCGTGGGGCGTCACTATAATCCGCATTGAAACATTCAATCGCAAGCAGCTCTTGAGCTAAGTCAGAACCGCGAGTATCGTTCAAAGCGGCCCCCGATCAATCACCATCCATTAAACAAGAAAAGTGCTTTCCCCAACGATTGGCCCTTGAATCGGCCAATTTACATGAGAGGCCGCTTTTTCCTCGCATCGAGATTAGCCCTGAATGAGTTTGATGAATTGTCCGTTTGGTCGCTGCTCCCGATCCCGGCTGGCTCGCAGCGAGCTCGGTGGGCGCCGGTGGGCGCCGGCAGGCACCGCCGAGCGGTCATTTGTTAAAAATACACCCGAGCCACGGATCTAATTGTCTCCTCTAATTTCATCCCCTCTGTGATATCTGCGCTTCGTTCGCATTAACTGCTTTTGGGTACTCGTCTTTTGATTGCACATTGTTGTTTTTTTGTTTTTTACGTTTTGTTGAGCTCTTGTTTTGTTTTCCTTGCAGGGCCTTGTGTGTCAAGCTTAACTTGAATAACGATGGTAAACTAAAGAAAAAATTGAAGTGCTCTGAACAAACTAGCAATAAAAACTAAACAAAGATTTAAATTTAATGACCGGAAATAACGCATTGAGGTGTCAACCAATTATTATTGATATTAATCTGAGTTCAATTCGTAACTAAGATCGATTGCGTAGGTTTGATGTATCGCCCAGAGTAGTTCTTTTGTTTTACTAGCTTTTGCCTGCGGTTTCACGCGCGTGGATATCGTTTTTAGGGTTCCGTACCATTTAACGGGACCCTATACTAAGCCTACACTGACAAACTCCGGGCTTCGCCCTACGCGGAGCTCGGCCTGCAGCCTCGCGGTTTGTTACTAGGTACATAGATGGATTACTCTTTCCGACGATATTTTAGGCGGTAAAGCTATGGAGCCTTAGCCTTGTCAGGCGGTATGGTTATGGAGCCTTAGACGGAATATAGTTTTTTTAAAGTTTCGTAGTCAACAAGGAACTCTTATTGTTTCGCCATGTCTGTCTGTCTGTCAGCGGCTTAGCTCAGAGACTATTAGTACTAGAATGTTGTAATTTGGCATGTCACGCCGAAAAAGTGGTAAAATTAAATCATGTAAAATAAAAATTTTGGGGTACCTCGCCCATATATGTAAAGGTTTTTATTGTTGAGTTACCCTGTCGTATAGGATATCGTAAAATAGGCTTTTCCAAAGTACTGAGGGTTTTTTAGAACCATTTTTCGATTACGGGTTCCGTTTAAGAAGTATTAAGCTTTAAAGTGCTAATTTTTGATAGAGTCAAGTGTCAAGAAGTATTAAGCTTTAAAGTGCAAATTTTTGATAGAGTCAAGTGTCAAGAAGTATTAAGCTTTAAAGTGCTAATTTTTGATATAGTCAAGTGTCAAGAAGTATTAAGCTTTAAAGTGCTAATTTTTGATAGAGTCAAGTGTCAAGAAGTATTAAGCTTTAAAGTGCTAATTTTTGATAGATTCAAGCCTCCCCCAGCTGAACCGCTATTTCAGGACATTTGAAGAAAAATGTAAATATCAGGACCCATAATCAATTTTAAAGGAAAATTATCGGGCTAAGTAGACTTTCTCAGTTTAGAAGTAATAGTCGACCAACTTAAGACGCGAAGATGGATTTGTAATAAGTTCATAGATTTTTCATACAAAATGTACTATTACCAAGAGAAAAGCAATTTTGTTTTTAAAATGTACATCAATTTTTAGAAAATGCTACGGAACCTTACTTTGCGCAAGTCCCACTCGCACTTGGCTAGTTCAGTCTTTTTGTCAGGGTCACATTTTTGAACATCTTTCCCAAGGAACCTATACAATCGGAACCTCAAAAATGGTTTGACTTCTTGCACTAAATTGTCAAGGTCCTACCGGGAACAGATCTAAGTCTTTTTCGTTATATCTGTTACAGCCATCTAGCTAAATAATCAATTCAATTAACTGTCTAGACTTTTTACTAAATGGCGCCGTTTAATTAACTGCCTGAATGATTATTCAGCATCCAATTAAACGTCTAGGCAAATGGCTTGTATCGAAAATGTTTAAGTTCTGCTAGCCAGGTAGTTCAAATTGACACCTCAGGGAGAGAAGTGCTTAAGCGGAGAGGTGGTAGGAGAAGAATGGAACATTTCTCAGTCGACGGTTCTATCATCACATCAGCTCATATACGTCCCCACCGAGGGGCTTGAGCCTACCCTGAATTAGGGCGATATTTTCATTCATGTTTTACTTTTCTATATTATCAGAAAGGCTGTAATTTGCGCCTATTTTGAATAAATACCTTGAATCTTGAATCAAACTAACACTACGACTCTGAGAACCTATCCTAACCAAGCCAAACCTGACCAAACCTATCCAACCCAAATGTGTCGGGGGTTCTCTGAAATCCCGAGCTCGCTTCGCTCCGATCCCGCTCTAGTTTCGATTTTTCCATTTCTCAGTCGACAGAGCCCCTTCGGAGCTCCTAGGTATTCGCTTCGCTCGTTTATGGAATGGCCAAAGCATCAGCCTGACAAGTCATTAAATTAATTATCATTCAGCCAGTAAGTTGAATACCGCCATTTAATGAACCGGCTAGGCGGTTAATTGAATGGCTAATTTAAGTTGACTGTAACATATCCATTACATTTCAGTCTTCTGACCTGATACCCCTTTCGTGATTTTACGACACATCGGGAGCCGAGTCGTTCTTTTCTCTCCAATATGGTTGATGGGAGCGATGGCTGACTATCGCGTTATACTCGTGACCGGGTGCTGTCCGTGTGAACTGGCCTACTCTTGTCAAAGGCATTAATGACATTCAATGATTTTTTTTTCATGTTTTAACGACATAATCTGGTTTATTTCAAGGATTTAATTTTGACTTTATTTTCTAATGATTGTTTATTTCTTGATTTTTCACAAATGACATTATGATATTATTTTATGACTATCAAAAAGAGTGTAAGTTGCACCTATTTTGAATAAATACCTTGAATCTTGACTTTACGTCAAAACTCAAATTAATAAACTAATCCATTTCTCAGTCGACAGAGCCCCTTCGGAGCTCCTAGGTATTCGCTTCGCTCGTTTATGGAATGGCCAAAGCATCAGCCTGACAAGTCATTAAATTAATTATCATTCAGCCAGTAAGTTGAATACCGCCATTTAATGAACCGGCTAGGCGGTTAATTGAATGGCTAATTGAAGTTGACTGTAACATATCCATTACATGTCAGTTTTCTGACCTGATACCCCTTTCGTGATTTTACGACAAATCGGGAGCCGAGTCGTTCTTTTCCCTCCAATATGGTTGATGGGAGCGATGGCTGACTATCGCGTTATACTCGTGACCGGGTGCTGTCCGTGTGAACTGGCCTACTCTTGTCAAAGGCATTAATGACATTCAATGATTTTTTTTTCATGTTTTAACGACATAATCTGGTTTATTTCAAGGATTTAATTTTACTTTATTTTCTAATGATTGTTTATTTCTTGATTTTTCACAAATGACATTATGATATTATTTTATGACTATCAAAAAGAGTGTAAGTTGCACCTATTTTGAATAAATACCTTGAATCTTGACTTTACGTCAAAACTCAAATTAATAAACTAATCATCATATTAGGAGATAGGCCTAAAAAAACTAATAATGTAAGTATTTTATTAGAAACAGTATTCGTTTCGTTAAATGTGCTCTCGGCGCGGGTAGAATTACACTTGGACAACAGACCATGTACCGATGTGTCACTGTCAGCCCATCGCACGGGCGCCGGTTTAGAACTCTGTGAGGGAATTACAGCGGTAATTTAAAAGTTTTAAAAACCACGCAAAAGTGTACGTAATATATGTTTTGTAGCAAAATAAATTTAAAAAATAATAATCTAGAAAAGCCTTTGTTACATGATTACGTAGAATTTGGAACAAGTAAGCCGAAAAGTTGTCTTTTTTTTAAATTCACAATTGGTAAGCCCTTGGCATCATATCACCTGATGGTAAGTGACGATGATTCCGAAGATGGAAACGGGCTTACCAAGATTGCCCTACGCAATGGAGAACTGGCTAACTTATCTTTAAGCCAGAACACATCAATGTTGTTAACACTGATGTTTGGCGACAAGACTTAGATAAGATGGTGGTAGCTAGCCAGGCGGACTTAGAAAATGCCCTACCACCAACCAAACCGAGTATTACAAGTTGACCCCACCGGGAATCGAACCCGCGACCTCCTGGTGTGAAGCGAATGGGATAACCATTACGCCACGGAGGCGGTTGTCTTATGGAAAGAAAAAATAAATGAAGTAAGTAAAGAATATAATTAACGGTCTAGATATAAAAGGACAAACAGATAATCACAATAAATTGTCATCGCTAGCGTATAAAAAAATATGGCCATTATACACTAAGCAGGAACGTTGACCCTATGGGAAACTTTGACCCAACTGAAAGTGCAAGTACCACAGTGAAGTTACACCATAAAATAAATAAATTTCGTTGATGTGGTGGCAAACTCGTACGTACGGGGCCGCAGTTCACCTATTCATTCTTAAAATTACCCTAAAAAGCACTTAGACACTTCCTAAAATTAAATATGTTCGTTAAGTCCAATGAAGAATCTTGAACACGTTGAGAGGAAAAGAAATATAATATGGTACTACTTCCGTTGGCTGCTATGCTGGGTAGTTGAGCGAGGTGTTAAATCGGCTAACATTGGTGACATGGGCGTAGAAAATTTGCCACAAGGACGGTTGTCGGGCGAGCGATGTATGTCTCAGGTGCCGAGCAAGCGAAGTATCCCGAAGCATTGGTAAGGTAGGGCCATATAACGTAAAAAAAGACCAGAATTTACAACACCACGTAGAAAAAAGGAAGCCAACAAAGGAATAAAAACAAACATACCTCAAAATAAGCGGCGAGGGTTCCGTTGACAAAACTTTTACAGCATATTAATCAAATTAAAATGATGAATATTGAAATAAGGAATTTGGAAAAATTATATAGCAATCCGATGTCAATTTTGTAGCGATGACAATGTACTTCTTTGTAAGTAAAATAAACAACTGCACCTATCAGACAACCAAAATTTAAAATTTTCAAAACAACTAGATAAACTGAATGTAATCACAAACTGTAAAGACCGAACGGCAAGGAGACCTTTTTTAGTAGCAAGGAAACTGCTACAGTTTGTAACTTCAAAAAAATATTATATTTGGTTAGAAAACTCCGATAACTCATTGAGAATTTTTAACCTTTCATATTAAGTTCAACAGTACATAATAATTATTGACTTAAACAAAGTTTGATAGCCAAGAGTTCTTCAATAGAATTTAATTCGTTTGTCTCATTGTGAGGAAGCATCATTCATTACAAGAACTTGTTTAATTTTTTTATTATTTTTTTAACTTTAAAATAATGCTATGGAACTGTACTCTGAAGTTCTAGACGCACGAAGTGGGTAGATACCTATGTTCTCTCTAATACGTCATCGTAGTGCCTAATTTTATAATTTTAATAGTCTACCTCCATGATTATCCTGTCTTGGCAGGTACCTAAGTACCTTTTTTTAGGGTTCCGAAGTCAACCAGGAACCCCTATAGTTTCGCCATGTCTGTCTGTCCGTTAGTCTGCGGCGTAGCTCTATTAGTACTAGAAAACTGATAATTGGCATGTGTATATTAATAATCATGCCAACTTAGTAGTACAATAAAATCTAAAAAAAATATTATAGGGTACCTCCCCTTCACGTAAAGAGGAGATGAATTTTTTTTCGTTGACGTAACCTGTCGTGTGGAGTATGGTTTTGTAAAACCATTTTTCTATTGAAGGATCGGTTTACAAATTATTAAGCTTTAAAGTGCTAATTTCTGTGTCCTCTCTCATAACAGCTATTCCGATATTTTAGGATATCTAAAAAAATATGTCAATGGTAGGACATACGAGTATAATCAATTTAAAAGGAAAACTATCAGGGCTAAGAGGGCTTTCTTAGTTTAGGAGTTTTATTCGACCTTCTGAAGGTGTGCAGTTAGATTTGTAAAAGGTTTATAGAGGTTCCATACATAAATCTTTTATTACCAACTGCATTTTTTTAATATACATTTAATTATTTATTTATTTTATATATATTTATTGAAATTACAGCGTTAAATATACAGTAATCAAACTTTAGAAAATACATATGCCAATAAATTTCAAGTTCTTAAAATTAACAAAATTATTCAATTCTGTCTATCCGCGTGAAGCAGTCGGACTACGCGGCTACAGGGGTGCAATCGACTACATCAGATGTGTTGTTTGTTAGTGTTAGTGTGTGTGTGAGTGTGTGTTAGGGTGTGTATGCGTGTGTGAATGTATATATATATTATTTTAAAAGACTATGGAATATTAATGAATATTGCGTTGGGGAATCTTGGTAAGCCCGCTTCCATCTTTGGCAACATCGCCACTTACCACCAGGTGAGATGTTGTCAAGGGTATACCAATTGTGAATAAATTTTTTTTTAAAAAAACCCTACTTTGCGCAAGTCTGACTCGCACTTGGCCGGTTTTTTTAATACGCATTCATTTCAGTCGCTATTATTCATTTAGATTTTTGATCTTTTCCATTGAAAGAGAGAAGAGACAATGTCTTGTTAAATAGCCTTAAATAAACAATTAAATGTAAGAACACAGAATGCCGGACTCCAACAACGCTTGTTCGTTTATTTCGCGCATGCGCCCGTGACCGGTTCTCAATGCTAAGTCCAATTAATTGACAGGATTATCTCTGATTTAATATAATTTGTGCTGTTTGCTTTGCAGTCTTGTAGTGGCACTCCATTAAAAGAGATTTAATTATTGGATTCTTGTGTAATGTTATAAATAATCAGTTCAATCCGATTACCTGTCTCGGTTAATGTTTCATCATCATCATCATATCAACCGAAGGACGTCCACAGCTGGACATAGGCACACCCTGGACACTTCATACAATGGGTCAGAAATGACTTTTCAAAAAACGAATGACGTAACAAACAAAATGGCAGCGAAATACTATACGTTCGATAACCAAACTGTAACCAATCTGAATCAATCAGGATGACGAGGGGGTGAGGTCGCAATCTAGAGAGCGGCAGGGAGTGTCCATACTATATTTTAGTACTAATATTCGTATAATATATACTTCTCCTATACATACTCCCTCAAGAAATTCCACTACAACCGGTTCTGCGGTGCCCGCATCCGGCGGCTTCCCGCGACCTTCACCAGGTCATCGGTCTACCGAGTGGGAGGCCTGCCTATGCTACGTTTTCCGGTGCGCGGTCACCACTCGAGAAATTTACTGCCCTAACGGTTATCTGTTATACGAGATATGTGCCCCGCCCACTGCCACTTAATTTTAGCAATTCTGAGAGCTATGTGGGTCAGTTTGGTTCTCCTACGGATCTCCTTATTTCTGATTCGATCACGCAGAGAAACGCTGGGAAAACCGAGCATCGGTTAATGTTTTATCAAGTTCCAAATTTACATGTCACATAGTTTTCGATGATCCAGTCCATGAAACATTACGCGGCATAGTCCAGTAAATCTACGAATATTTGTATGGAGCAGGTTGCATTTAATGGGCTTTAAGTGATAATTAAGAATAAATAAGTTAACCAGCTGACAAATTAAAAACAATCCCCGATAAATAAATGATAGTTACTGAGTACGCACCTAATTAATTAAATGAAACAATAAATGTCCACCAAGGTGTGAAAAAAATTGGCAATTAGTGATCTACACGGAGGTGTCTTTTAAGACGTTTTAATTATCTAAAATAAAAATAATCCCCGGCCAAGATCGATCAAGATAGCGTCGGTGGCGTAACGGCTAGGGCCACCGCCTGTGCTGTCCGGGAGGTCGTGGTTCGAATCCTGCCACGTACCAATGTGATTTCAAATTTAGATTTCATATGTACGTTTATCCGACGCTCTTACGGTGAAGGTAAACATCGTGAGGAAACCTGCACACTGCGGAGAAACTCGTAGGTTGTGTGTGAAGTCGACCAATCCGCACTGGGCCCGCGTGGTCGACTAAGGCAGATCGCCCTAATTCAGGGTGGGCTCGAGCTCTCGGTGGGGACGTATATGAGCTGATATGATGATGATGACCTACCTAATTAATTAAATAAAACAATAAATGACAATCAAAGTGTGAAAAAAAACTGGCAATTTGTGATCTATATGAATGTGTCTTTTAAGACGTTTTAACTATCTAAAATAAAAATAATCCCCGGCCAAGATCGATCAAGAGAGCGTCGGTGGCGTAACGGCTAGAGCCGCCGCCTCCTATCCGGGAGGTCGTGGTTCGAATCCTGCCACGTACCAATGTGATTTCGAATTTAGATTTTATATTTACGTTTATCCGACGCTCTTACGTTAAGGTAAACATCGTCAGGAAACCTGCAAACGCCTGCGGAGAAACTCGCAGGTTGTGTGTGAAGTCGACCAACCTGCACTGGGCCCGCGTGGTCGACTAAGGCCGATCGCCCTAATTCAGGGTAGGCTCGAGCCTCTCGGTGGGGACGCATATGAGCTGATATGATGAAGATCGATAAATTAGGTGAATATTTTTAAAAACCCGAAGATTCAATATTGTAAGCATCATTTGTTGATAAAAAAGCTACTTATAATAAATACCAAATTTATTAGGTTTATTATTACTTAATTGTAATGATTCCTCAATAACAATTTTATTGTAGTATTTCAAAACCATTTCACTAAAGTTTTAATGGAACCTTAAATCTTTTATTTACTGGACTAAGCATATACAACACTTTTGCCATTGCTATACTTTACTTTTCATCATCATCATCATATCAGCGCATGTACGTCCCCACCGAGGGGCTCGAGTCTACCCTGAATTAGGGCGATCGGGCCTTAGTCGACCACGCGGGCCCAGTGCGGGTTGGTCGACTTCACACACACAACCTGTGTCTTCGCCTGTGTCCTCACGCTGTTTTTCTTCACCGTAAGCGCGTCGGATGAACGTACATATGAAATCGAAGTTCGAAATCACATTGGTACGTGGCGGGATTTGAACCACGACCTCCCGGACAGGAGGCGGCGGCTCTAGCCGTTACGCCACCGACGCCGACTTTACTTTTAAGCAGTTCTAATGTATCATTAGTTCATTCCAAGAATAATTTCGCATCAAATTTGTACTAAAAAAACGTCAATCAACAGTCACATTTAAACTTTTAACTCCACCACAATTGTCTCAAATTGCCGCTCCGATCCGATCCGCTCGGCAATGACATGTCGCAGTAAATCACAGCATCAATTAACTCGGAACAAATCGTCGGGATCAATGCATTCGTCCGGTTTAATTCGGTTTCAGTTCGAATTAGGTGCGATTAATCGCCGCTGGCGGGTTAAGCCGCGCCGAGCCGCGCCGAGCCGAGCCGAGCTGAGCCGAGCCACGCGAGTTCCACCGCACACATCGCACTGACGGCCATCGTTACTCATCGGACCGCGCCCAGCCAGCCAGATAGCTCTGTTTGCTAACCCTCGGACACTTTTTTAACGCTTATCCTTTTTTAGGAAACACTGAATAAAGTCAACTCAAATGGAATGGATGGTATGGATATGATTTGGTTGGTGGTAGGGCGTTTTCTAAGCCCGCCTGGCTAGCTACCACCATCTTATCTAAGTCTTGCTGCCAAACATCAGTGGTGTTGACAATATTGATGTGTTCCGGCTTGAAGATAAGATAGCCAGTTCTCCATTGCGTTGGAGAATCCTGGTAAGCCCGCGTCCATATTCGGCATCATCGTCATTTACCATCAGGTGAGATGATGCCAAGGGCTTACCAATTGTGAATAAAAAAAAATGTCGTAGAAAAGATGGCCGTTGGGGCAGTATATAGTTCTCGAGTGGCGACCGAACACCGGAATACGTAGCTTAGCGTAGGCAGGCCTCCCACACAGTGGACCGACGACTTGGTAAAGGTCGCGGGAAGCCGCTGGATGCGGGCAGCGCACGACCG
This sequence comes from Coleophora flavipennella, assembly GCA_947284805.1. Classification (NCBI taxonomy): domain Eukaryota; kingdom Metazoa; phylum Arthropoda; class Insecta; order Lepidoptera; family Coleophoridae; genus Coleophora; species Coleophora flavipennella. The sequence goes on from OX369276.1 coordinate 2,608,275, forward strand.
GTCGTTGTGAAAAACCTTGAGGGAGGCCTTTGTCCAGCAGCGGACATCGTTCGGCCGATATGATGATATGGAATGGAGCATCAGCTTGCCATCGGCATTTCGGCGGGAAAATAGAAATGTAAGCATAGCGATGGAAAAATATCAGCACTTCTACTAATTTCATAATCACAGGAATTTCTTCAACGTTTGCGTGATTGAATCCCTCGCCATTAATTTCAACGAAGATCAAACGAAGACAGAGGGTGATATTTATCAAGGATATTGTGAATTATTTTAATCAAATCAAATTCTCTTCGTTGTAAACAAATGGTTTTGATTAATGAGACGCGCGACAGAGCCTCGCAGCAGCCGTGATAAAACACCGAGGAAACGGCAAAATTAATGGTCATAAAATGAACTCTTGTATCCGGAAGATAAAGATACTGAATGCTTTGAATCTTCAGTGATTTTTCTTCACTTCCCATTTGAAGGATGACTCCGAGGATCGCATCTGGTGGTGAACATTTATTTCGCAGCGTTAGATTGGGCCTGGGGTACTTTCGTGCGATTAGTGCACAACTTTCTCCGCATTCTGTGAGATATTTAGATTGTCATGGCGTGGAATCATTAATAATAACGAGTTTTGATTTTCACTGAGCTAATATGCAAAGGGGTTGCGAGGGGTGCCGAGTCACGGCGGGGGTGGAATGCCTGGCGGGTTGTCACCGATGCGGTCCTTCTGGAATTTTGCGTAGCTCTTTGTGCGTTGTCCTTTTATGCTAGAAACTATTTTGGTTAGTTTTGTTAGCATGAATGTAATATCGTGATGTCAGTACTTTGGCGCTTTGATGTGGCTTATAAGAGGAAAGGCGAGCACCAATTTTTTCATACAAACGTAGTTTCCTGTTTCCTCCCTGGATAATGACAATAGAGTAAAAATGATTTCCATCAAAACTATATCTACCATGGCCATGCCCCTATGTTTTGTTTTTTCCCATATTCTAATTATGTTAGGAAGTAGGAGCCTTCAAAAACTGAAAAAAATGCCCAATTGAAACGTTATTTTCAGACACCGACCAAAAAATAATATACACATATTAACAATAAAATGAAAACATAGAGACATAGTAAAAACGTTTTTTTTTTAAATATTATTATTGCTCATGTTTTGGAGGAGGAAACTTATTTCCAAATATCTCTAATATATATTAACTATCTCCTAGTCCTCTAGGACTACGTAATGCTGTTTTGGTCAATTTTAGTGCCTATTATCAGTCTGCGCTGCAGTTCTCTCTTTCTATACGGAGAGGTTTGGGAGAGAGAGAGAGCAATATTTTATTCAAATACCTATTTTTTAGACCTCGTTTCCTCTTAACAGTATGTTCTTGCTGTTGAGAATCGCACAGATTGTACACGCGCTGATACATTTAGTTTACCTACCTTTCTGATAAAGTACCCAGTACCAAAATATAATTATAATCAAGGGAAACAATTAATTTAGGACTTCTCTCCACGGGTATAATTCATTCCAAAAGGGCCAGTGCGAAACGGGAGCGGCCTACGATGTCACAGCGAACTTGCACCGTCAGCTTGTATTAATCTGGATCCGGCGTCTGACGGCGCAAGTCAAATTTCACATCAAAAATAAGAATTAATGATAACAGCATTAATCATTAGCCGGCAAACGGCACGAGGTGTCTGTATCCCATTATTTTGCATTACTAATGATATGTAAGCGCCGATAAGGGATGCTTTGAGAAAAATACTCCTTCGTCACCTCCCTCGATTGCAGGCTCGCTTTTGTCATTTGATGTCGATACCAAAGTCGATACTTATGGGCATATACTTGGTAGAAGCTGGGTAACAATATCCTTATAAGATTTGGGAATTGATGTAGTCAAATTCAAACTCAAATAACTCTTTATTGTACATCAAAATAAATACATTTAATTAACAATTAAGAGACGTACAATTTAGTAGTCATCATAATTATCTGAAGTATTATTCCATAACTTCTTTCAATTCCTATTTGACACTCGTGATTTGGGGCGGTAATATTACAGATTTTCTTTATTTTTGACGTCAATTACTCCTGAACGATAGCAAACCCAAGGTTGAAAAAAAATACCCGTTGGCTCGATAGAGAAAAAATCCCAAAGTTAGGTCTACACCGTTACTTTCAATTCTAGTTATGACAAATATTTTGAAGTATACATTGCTTAGCCAAAATAAAGTATATATATATTAGTACTAACATACAGATGGACACATACGAGTATAACACGTACTGACACATATATAGACACTATCTGCCGCTCTCAAGATTCCGACCTCACCCCCTCGTCACCCAGATTGATACAGATTGGTTATAGTTTGGTTCTCGAATGTATAGGATTTCGCCGTGATATTGTTTGCACCGTCATTTGTTTTTACAAATGTCATTTCACAACCGTTGCATGAAGTGTCCGGGGTGTGGCCAAAGCGACAATTCACAAGTTAAAGTTATTATAACCATATTAAAGTTTAACTTAGTTAATTAAACAACAGGACAACAATAACAGGTAGTTATTTGAGTAACGAGATAAATTAACAAGGTAACTATATTAAGTTTACACGTACCGTAGGCAGGCCTCCCACTCGGTGGACCGATGACCTGGTGAAGGTCGCGGGAAGCCGCTGGATGCGGGTAGCACGGAACCCGTCGTCGTGGAAATCCTTGGGGGAGGCCTATGTCCAGCAGTGGACGACCTTCGGCTGATATGATGATTCAGTTTACAACCAGATTTTGGGATGTGGATAAGTAGATAAATAATATGTCATTTTGTTAAAATAGTGAAAAGTTGTACGTTTATGTGTGTGTGTGTGTGTGCAAGCATCCTAGACTAGAAAGAAAAATTCCTTTTTTTTTTGAAAAATTGATATAAATATTTACTTCATTGCTATTTTATTGTGGTCTGTATTTTTTTGCGAAATTGTCCTCTGTTTTTTTCGAGTTTACTCCTTATGAAACGATTTATATAGATAGCGAGTGAAATTGAGTGTTAACCACGTTTTTTGCTTCACTTTTATGTCAGTCACCTTTTCATATGAGGTAGGATAAGGCTACATGACGATACAGCCTAAATCGCGAAGCTGCAGGCCTGCCTGCCAAGCTCCGCGCAGGGCCAAGCCCGTAACGTCTCTCCTGTTATGTCAGTGACGTCAAAACTAGAAAACTCACGTCAAAAAAAGAAAAAAACCTAAACACTCCGGGAGTGCCGAGAGAAGTCTTGTAACTTGTAAACCAATTGTTTTTTTTTTATTCTTTCATAATCGTATCGTATCGTAATTTATCGTATTGTTTTATGTCGTATCGAATCGTTTTATAAAGGTAAGAAAAGTTTTAAAAGTTTCGGTAACAGGTAAGGTGTCTCGAGTTCAATGGTTTTTTTCCATCTCAAAAATCTTGTCCCTGGTGCCCAACGCGCCTTAAGAAGATTTCATTTCAAAGGTATATTTTTTTTTAAAAGATTCAATTCTATTCGATGAGTAAACTACAGTCGCGCGTCGGAACAGACACGCACATTTTTTTCCGTTTTTTTTCTGTGTGCTCTTCGACAATATCTGTCGTCAGGTTGTGTTAATTATGAAGTCCTATTTTATGCAGTAGCGCGTGCCGCTCCTGAAGGTTCATTATGCGATCTTTCGCCATGGTGTCTCAGTCCCTTCTCAGTACCGGTGTGATCGCAACAATCTGTCATGCTTTGCGAAGGCTAATCCCCCAGTCTCAGTTACACTCGTGCTTGCTCGTGCTTCGTAGAAAAATAATGATTTAAAATTAGCACTGTATAACGTTTATATAGAAAATAGAAGAGGAAATATGCTGGGACACCTATACGACACGACAGTCTACTGAGAACAATCATAGAAAGAAAATAGAGGGAAGGAGAAGTAGAGGAAGTCCAAGGCGAAATTATGTAGAACAAATTAAGGAGAAGGTGCTGTCGCGTCGTATCGGGAGGTAAAGATGTTGGCCGAGGATAGAAAAAATTGGAGATTGCTCGACCGACAAGAACATTAGCTCTTAAATTTGAAGAAGAAGCAAACAGTATAACGTGTGCAATACTCATTTGCATTCTTATACCCTACAGTTTCTTAGTCACACTCTGTACAGCAAACAGTAGCATATAAACATTAACTTTTATCATCATAATCAGCATATTTAATAATAAAACCATAAAATCTAATTTCAGTAAGAAAATTAGCACAAGCTACTTTAAAATTACTTAAGCGTTCTTTTAAATCTAACAATCAAGCAATCGTCTCTAATGGAAAAAGATAAACAGAACTGTTTATAATGCATATTGAATTAGTTGGATAAGCAAGGTAGCTAATTTAAACGTAGATAATTAAAATGCAGCAGCGGAGAAAATAGTTGTAAAATGAAAACTCACGTACTACTCGCCCGGGTGTGACGCGACAAGCGATCAATTATCTGACTTCACTCAATAATTTTTAATAAGTTTGCAACTAATCACTTCCTCTTCAAAAGGCGTGACCGTTCTATTTCTAGGATAAGTATGGCCACACTGTCACTGACAGAAGATGTCACTTTTACTTTAATTACTTGCCTCGGCCTTATTTCTTCGCGCCCTATTAGTACACATCAATCAATGTTGCCAATACCTATTTTTTACCCTCGACTGTTTTTTTTTCTTTGGCCCGTTTTTGTTTACGGAGATTTTTTAAGTGGGGAATAATTTGATGAGGTCCGCCACCCGACTGTTGGATCCGGGCGATGCTCATTTGTCATCGTCTTGTCATTTATGCGTTTCTTTCGAGCAGTTGAATCGCTAAAGTAATTATATAACTTTTTAGTTGCTTTTTTCTTCATTTTTGTTTGCCGTTCTTCAGGTTTTCTACATAGGTTGATTAACCGAACGATCTTTACATTATTGATCGATTTGCAAATAAACCTAGAGTATATTATTCCAACTACAATGATTGATATTTTTAAATTACAATCTGAATGTGGTTATTGAGTAATTTTCAAATGTCCCTACCAAAGTCATAAATATTCTAAATTTTGCTGGGATTAACACATTTTTAACGGACGGACATAGCGAGCCCAAAACTATGAATATGAAAACGACGTGTCGAGCTAATACCGATATCAGGCGGGTAAATCAAATACGAATCCACAGATCAAAAGAATTCATTACAGTGTGTAAATCACATTTGCATGTAGCGTTGGAGCCATGAATATGCAACTCCAGCTGGATTTGAGCTTTCGTGCCACATTTGGTACGAGAGTATCTACTAGTACGAGTACTAGTACTTAGTACTGTCGTAATAATTATTGTACCTACGAGTTTCACATGTGTGTTATGAAAAATTTTACGAATACAAATAATTTATTTGAAACAGAAATTTACATAGTATCTGTGCATATCGGTTCCAAACTAGGCACAGCCTATATCTTGGGCACCAACAATAGAATAAACAATTTCCTGATGAAGACTTTCAATAATAACTTTTATAAACCTACACAAAATTCTTAAAATTTATGATACATCAGTATGATATATAAAAGAGTACGGTGACTGACTGACTAATCTATCAACGCACTGCTCAAACCACTGGACGGATCGAGTTTATATTTGGCATACAAATATAAATTACGACGTAGGCATTCGCTAAGAGAGGATTTTAGAAAGAACTTTTGGAAATTTCCATGGGGACGCCAAAAAACAGGATTTGAGCGGGCGAGCCGCTTGCAAAAGCTAGTTAATTATATTTTGATTAATATTTTGTAATCTCTCTATTTTATTATGATTTACACTAAAACATGAACTTAAATTTTAGGTACAATTCAAATAACATTTACTTAAATTCTAACCCAATTTTATAAGCCAATTAATTCATTTTTCATAAATGGCGGCACAATACTTAAGAGTTTACCAATTAGTTGATAACAACAATAAGCCATTAAACTCTTAACACTAATGCTAGCATTGACAACTGCACGCACTGACATTCCAGTAGCAAGTCTCTAGTCACTGTCAAGCGGACTGGCGGGTGTGAACGAGCGGGTTGACGCCTCTGATGTTGCTGACTGGGCATCAAACACCTAACCAGAATTTCGTTTCCTGACCTTTTCCATGGCTTTCACGTTCTGTTATGCAAATCACAGTTCGCTGGGATTGCAACTCGAGTAAAAAGTATTTCACTCTTTGTTTACACGATTAATTGCTGACTTTGCGTCTGGTCCGCTGTGAGTGGTGTGTGCGTACTCATGCGTGCAGTAAAAGTACAAGTGAATGAAAAATCGGTTGCCCCATTTTCAAACACAGTAACTGCAAACTTTTTATACTTGATTTTTTTTAGTATTACTGCATTTTTTATTACTTTTATGACTTAATTTGCGTAAAAAAAGAAAAATTAAGAAAAATTTCTGACAAATATTTTTATTGAAGTACTCATATCTTCTATTAAAAATAATTTTTTTTATCAATTTAGCAATCAAAACTTTTTTTAAAATAAATAATAATAATAAATATTCTGGGACAAATCACACATGGTCATCTGGCCCCAAAGTAGGATTCCCTGTGTTATGGGTTACCGAGACTGATATACATACTTATATACGTTTAAATACATACATATATAGATATATTTTAACAGCAAACAAATCTGCTCATCACACAAATGCTTGCCCTGGGTGGGGATCGAACCCACAACCCTCGGATCAGTAGTCAAGGGCACTAACCACTGAGCCACCGAGTCAGTCAAAAGGCAAAGTTTAAAAATCTGATAATTGTCAGTTACTGTGTTTCGAACTTGGGCAGCCAAAATGTCTTAAAGCATTAAATTGAAATGTACATTTTTCTATAGTTCCTGACTCACTAGAGACACTAAAGAACGGTCATAGCTCGACGTGACTTGCGTGGTTGGGTCGATCACATAGGTTATCTGACCTGAAGCACAGTCATTACCTGAATGGATTTCACAACTTTGACTGTTGGTGGAATTTTTCTCGACCATTTCCGTGCTTCATAAGGGACGTTGGTGTGGTGCCGCTTATTATCACTAGATGGCCGTCGTTAAGTCGTGTCAGATGCCCAATAGGTGGCTTGAAAAACTTCTGTCACTGGGGTTCAGCAATAATAGCACTACAACCTCCACCGACCCGGACTTGGCCCTTTTGTGTGGAGTTGCCTTAGCCTTCTTGAGTTTTGTTAGAGACCCGTGCTCCAGCAGTGGGGACGTTTATAGCTTGTTAACGAAATTCAAGAGATTGTTAGTGTGTCACCAACTGCATTAACCCGCCACTGAACCTTAAAATAAGCGACGAGAGTCCAAAATATATAAGACAGCTAGAACGCGCTATTAACATTTCTTCAGCACTGTATATATAAGGTCTAACAAAATTAGCTGAAACTATTTTAACTGGTGCTTCTACCCATGAAACTGAACAACTTTACCCATGAAACCCATAGATATCTCAAAAAAAAAAATTGAACTTCCCATACTAAGTTAGCTGATCAGCTGATCGAGTTACTATGGGAGAGCCAAATTTTGATACCTTATTTATGGTGTAACAAAATTAGCTGAAACTATTTTAACTGGAGCTTCTACCTATGATCAGCCAACTTAGCATGGGAAGTTTAATTTTTTTTGAGATTTGACTATGGGTTTAATGGGGAAAGTTGTTCAGTTTAATGGGTAGAAGCACCAGTTAAAATAGTTGAGCTAATTTTGTAAGAACCTTATGTATACAAGTACCAACCATCAACGGTTGGTCCACGGCCAGATACCACCTTGCCTGGCGGAGATATCTCCCTTTGCTCTCGAAGAGTAGGAATACACCGTTCCTATAGCTAGTATGAAACTAGGTCTTATGATAGTTAGTTTATATTCGAAAGCATCATGTGGTGGAAAGAATTATTCCAATAAATACAGAGGCAAAGCAGGGGTCGTCAAGCCGTGCGAGCAGTGGACTGGCTAACCATCAAAAGGTTTGTTTCGCTTTGTTCCTTTGATTGTCCATATACCTATTAGATGATCAATTTTTAAAAATTTCTGATTTTTTTTGAAAACACTTGTAGCCATTCTGTCACTAAATTTTAGTTAAAGGACTTAAAAAAATAAAAATGTAGTGATATTGTATTTTTTTTATCTAATCTTAACTATTCAGTATAGCTACACTTAATCGAAGCTGAGTAGGCTTTATCATGATAATTTCTTGTAACTAAAATATCTCAAGACGAATTCACAAATGATTTAAAATTTCAGTTGATTAAAAAAATCGAGGTCTTAAGTGTTAATATAAATAGCAGTATTTTACAAATTTGTGAACGCTGAAATTATTTGTAGTTCGCGTTGATATCTAATAAAGGCGGGCTACTGATACTCATTTATCTTATCCAAGAAGTAGTTAACACACGGTCTCCTAGTCTCAGTGAGAAAAAAAATTCTTAAAAGTTATGGCTATTATCATATTATGAAGGTAGGTGTATATATCGTCCGTTATGCCGCAGAGCTGAGAAAACCATCATTTTATCGCCACTTTCTTATTATATTTGTCTGATGATATGATTATATGATTTTATCTTGTCGCTTTGCACTGAACATGTTAGACTAGCAGATTCATTCCAAGTTTCTTCTAATCGAAGTTGCATATCAACCAGTTATGAGTGTATTTATAACTGGTTGATATCCTTACTAAGGCAAAACCAGCCTGTTCAATTCAAGACCTCTGTCCCATCACGCCTGTCCCAAGTAGAAATGAGTCGAGAAGAAAAGCGCACTAATCAATACACACAGACCAGTGAGTTGCAATACTGCAATTTTGTTATAAGATAAGACAAATACACACTAATTAAAAATAAACACAATATAAAACTTAAAAACGATAACTTAAAAAATTTAAGTTAATAATAACAATAATAATAATATTCTGGGACAAATCACACATGGCCATCTGGCCCCAAAGTAGGATTCTCTGTGTTATGGGAACCAGAGACTGATACATAAATACTTATATACGTTTAAATACATACATATATAGATATTTAACACCCAGACACAGATCAAACAAATCTGTTCATCACACAAATGTTTGCACTGGGTGGGGATCGAACCCACGACTCTCGGATCAGTAACTCAAGAGCACTAACCACTGAGCCACCGAGTCAGTAAGTTATGTTACACCTTGTTATTGTTGTTACGTTCTTATTTCGAGGACCATTGTTACGGGGCTCTGTGGAGTAAGTCGGCCGAACTGCCCTGCGCCCACAAATCAAATGTTTTGATAGCCGCGGTATTAACGAGACAATTTGATTGCGGACATATCCACGGCAAATTGCTTCTAAATTATATTTTCTGTTTACTTTCTGCCAAACTCCCTTCGATGCGATGTTTGACTCGTTTAACTGATGTATGTTTCTGTACTGTTAATTATCGCTTGTGTTATCAATTGAACGTCAATTTATTTGTGAACATCGGCAGATGGAAGGCATCAAGAATAAAATAAGAATACTGTTTTAACCGCCTCCGTGGCGCAGTGGTTAGCCCACTCGCTTCACAGCGGAGGTAGTAGGTTTGGTTCTTGGCTGGATCTACTTTTGTAAGACTCAGTTTGGTTAGTGGTGGAGCATTTTCTAGACTACTTGGCTGCTGGTTACTACTGAGTATTTCCGCCAAATATCAATATTAACAGGTGTTAATTACAGCATTGATGTATTCTGGCATGAAGATTAGTTAACCAATTCTCAATTGCAATCTTGTTAAGCCCGTTTCCATCTTCGGCATCATCGTTACATACCATAAAGTAAGATGATAATATACTTAGGGTTTACTTATTGTAGACAAAAAAGTTTTCAAAAAATACTGACTCATAATTTGATTCTCAAGTTACATATTTATATCACATCAGCTCATATATGTCCCCACCGAGGGTCTCGAGCCTACCCTGAATTAGGGCAATCGAGCCTTAGTCGACCACGCGGGCCCAGTGCGGGTTGGTCGACTTCACATACAACCTTCGAGTTTCTTCGCAGGCGTATGTAGGTTTCCTCACTATGTTTTTCTTTACCGTATAAGAGCGTCGGATAAACGTATATTATATGAAATCGAAATTCGAGAACACATTGGTACGTGGCAGTATCGAACCACAACCTCCCGGACAGGAGGTAGTGGCCCTAGCCATTACGCCATTACATACTGTGGCGAAACTATAGAGGTATGTTTAGCCAACTTTAATTCGTTTTGGCTTCATTTACACTTATGAAAACGAGAAACACTCTCCTCACATTTGACAATAATCTAGGGCACAGTATACGAATATTTTTTTTTATTACCAATACATTCACAACATAATTTAAAAACCGATAAATAACCAAAAGAAAATACCGTACATCACCGACCGTCTATTTTTTACCTTTCTTTCATAAACATGTCAAACACTGCTTTTAAAATTTTCCTCTAAATCTCAAAAAGAACAAATAGTTCAACCAAATAAAAAAGGCTCAAATCCAAAGGAGTTTTTATTTTGAGACGAGAAGTTTTTCGTCACAATACACATACATATTTATAACTTGACGTTTATTGTAACAAACCAAGGTATGTCTACCAAATGTTACAAACTACACCCACGTAGGAAAAACAATTGGTTTCGTCAAGCGAAAGTAGGTATTATCAGTACATTATAATCATTCAAGCGATTTTATCACTTTAGCACATACAATGTATTGCTGTTACGGTTAATCGTTAATTATAATTTATCGCAGTTACGTGTGATACAGTTAACTAATTCTTTCCGTAATTTTTATCGATCCGTTTACTACATCCACTACTTTCTGCAAACGGAACGTAGAAACAACGAGACGCATCTATCAGCCTCTTGAACTGTTCAATTGTCGTAAAAATTGAAAGGTAACTGTTTATCTTTCTATAGTTGATAGTTTTATCAAGTTGAAAACAAAACTATGATCGATGTGGCGCATGGGCCAGCTTTGGTTTAAGATAAATTGACACCGTAATATTTTTTATGTGTATCAGATGGTATCTGGAAAAGACAGACTTTTATATCTCCACCAAGATAAAACTATCTACTTAAACGTAATAAAATTTTAAATAGTGCTTGTCATCAGTAACCTTAACTTAACCTACATGGAGCGTGCTATGTTCGGAGTTTATCTGCGTGATCGAATCAGAAACGAGGAGATCCGCAGGAGAACTAAAGTAACCGACATAGCTCACAAAATCGCTAAACTGAAGTGGCAGCGGGCAGGGCACATAGCTCGCAGAACAGATGGCCGATGGGGCAGTAAAGTTCTCGAGTGGCGACCGCGCACCGGAAAACGTAGCGTAGGCAGGCCTCCCACGCGGTGGACCGACGACCTGGTGAAGATCGCGGAAAGCCGATGGATGCGGGCAGCGCAGGACCGGTCATCGTGGAAATCCTTGGGGAAGGCCTTTGTCCAGCAGTGAACGATTTTCGGCTATGATGATGATGATGATGATGATGATGAACCTGTAAAAGTTGAGTTTAGTAGCATATTTAAATCTGAACGGGGATATAAACGGTTCAAAATGGGCGCAAAATGGTTCCTGTAAATATTGCACAGTGCATGCTCCTCAATAGGTTTATGATGAAGACTCCGTGCACTCCGTGCGCTTAAATTTGTCCGTTTAGAATAAAGTAGCATTGTCACATCTCCACCATTGAAAGTGTAGCTTTTTAAGACTCGGTTTGGTTGGTGGAAGGGTATTTTCTAAGCCCGTTTTTTACCTCTATCTTATCTTAGTCTTGCCAACAAACATCAATATTAATACAATGCTGAATGAATGTGTTTTGCTTGAAGATAAAATTACTAGTTTCCCATTGCGTTGGGGAATCTTGGTGAGCCCGCTCCGACTTCGACATCATCGTCACTTACCATCAGGTAAGATGATACAAGGGCTTAACAGTTGTGAATTTAAAAAAAATCTATACTATTTTTGTACTAAACATAAAAAAGACTTTCCATTATTGTCTCGTTAAAAACATTTTGTGGTCTGCAAGATCACAAAAGCGTTTTCTCGGTGCCTGAGCATTGCGAACGGTTACATACGACACGAAAGGAATCCCCTTCGTGTCACCTTTGCCAAAATAATGTTTTGGCGGACACTCATCCAGGAGGCTATAGGAGTTCTAAAGGGACTGTCAAGATACGACATAATATTATCCAAGGAATCAGAAACGAGGAGATCCGTAGGAGAACCAAAATAACTGACATAGCTCTCAGAATTGCTAAACTCAAGTGGCAGTGGGCGGGGCACATAGCTCGTAGAACGGATGACCGTTGGGGCAGTAAAGTTCTCGAGTGGCGACCGCGAACCGGAAAACGTAGCTTAGGCAGGCCTCCCACTCGGTGGACCGATGAACTGGTGAAGCGCAGAACCGGTCGTCGTGGAAATCCTTGGAGGAGGCCTATGTCTAGCAGTGGACGCACTTCGTCTGATACGATGATGATTATCCAAGGAATTGTAACTACGCCAATAGACATAAATTCTCAGAAATACTAATGTGCACTGAAGCCGTACCTACTAGTTACGCAATCGGTGGTAAGTAAGTCGTGTAAAATTACAACATTTTTCTTCATTGCCCCTAATAATAGCTGCTCAAATGGTTAAACAATCTAAATTGACACGAAACAGACTAATACAATGGGGCGATTCGATTCCCATTTCCCTAATAATCGCACACTGAAACTCAACATTATCAAAACACAGTGCCATTACAGATAATGGTTATGCCCCTAAAAAGTTGGGGAATAGGAATCGTAGGAGCAATTTTGCATAATTATCTCCGCGGCGCTCCGGGAGTCCGGGAGACGACGACGTCACTTAAATCCTAATAACATCGCGGACACGATCGGAATCTCGGAGAGCTCCTGTAATGTGCTGCAAACACCTTGTCATTCCAGTTCAGGTATATAACTTGCACTTATATACAGGCTGTAACAAAATTAGTGTAGGTCCCGTTGACTGGAGGTTCTACTCGTCATACTGAACAACTTTCTCCAAGACACCCATAGTCAATTCTCAAAAAATAAATTCAGACCCTCCATACTAAAATGCACAAAATCGGTCGAGCATGTGATCCATATGTATAAAGAGTAAAAAAAAAAAAACATTTTCAGCAAAGTCGTAGAAAAAAAGTTGTTCATTATGATGGTTAGAAGCCCCAATCAACGGGACCTACACCAATTTTGTTACCCTGTATATGTTGTCTGCCCATGTGAAATATTCCAGCGTTTTTTTCTATTTTTTTATATTCACAATTGGTAAACCATGTTGCCGAAGATAGAAGCGGGCTTACCAAGATTCCCCAACGCAATGGGGAACTGGCTAGTTCGTAGTAAAGTTGGCGTTTGTAGATATTTATTACAAATTTCTATCGTAATTTTGTATGTGTTTATTACCTATCGCTATAATAACAACGAATATCATCAAATAACATCGTCTATAATAACATTCACTAATTTACTCAAGTGATCCTCCATTTTACCTTGATTTGTATTCGAAAACCATTCAACTCTGTAACACCATCTTGCAAAACCGTCCATCTTCGGTCCCCCAAAGACAACCTAAATCTTCTCACGTACTTCTAATATCGTAATGAGCTCCGAAGCTCTCGCAGACATATTTTATTTTTCCAAACACATTTTATATTTCATTTCACGTTTCATAAGAGAAATTTGCATGGCCCTTTTTTACATTTGGCAAGCGTAATGCTCCGGTCGCTTAGTGCACTTTTATTACTGTATTAAGTGATGTAATTTTTTTCATATTATATTATTCAAATTTAAATAACTGTCTCCAGTTTCCCCTGCGGAGGTTCTACTTTCTTTTTGTCGCCCTCGAATTTGGTTACTTTGGTTAGACATTTCCGCTCCTGAACATAGAATGCATAGAGTCAGTTTGCATTTTAATGCTTATTCAACAGCAGTTGCTTCAGATTACTTACAAGTAATTTTTAAGTAGACAAAATCATTGACCAAATTTAAAACTCAGTGTTTGTTGATAAAATTCAACAACTTTCTCCAAGGAACCTATAAGATTAGATTACAAACCATCGGGCGGGGGCTGTGTCGGGACTTGGGACACACTGCCATTGGTTAACGTGACACAATTTCAATTTTCCTCTGTGAATGGATAACTAATGAGGTTTCTTGTTCCAAGAAATGAAGTTGATATACAATTGACCGGTCCTACCGGAAACAGATATATAATTATTCTCTTTCGTTATATCCGTTGCATTTCAGTTTTGAAACCTCGTACCTTTTTTCTTTAAATTTCATCAGACGATCATTTAGTATGGGAACAGGAAACCAAAAATTATTTTTCTCCGATCGTACAGTGTCCTTGTGGAAAGTTGTTCAGTTTCATGAGTAGACGCTTTGTATAAAATTTGGCCAACGATTTAAAATTCACCCTGTTTAATAAATACGTACTATAAATAAAATATAGTTCACTTAATAAGAATATTATTATTAATTACACTAATGAAATTGAGTGGACACACATTTTTACATTTATCCAAGATCACCAATTAGGATAGTTTAAAGTCTTTATTTCTACTCAATGCCTTCCTTATTCCAAAATTGGAGAACTTAGGAGGCCGCAATTTTTACAAATGACATCGTGACGTTTATGCGAAGGGTGCGGCCTCAGACAAGTCATCATGTTACTTCTTTCCTATTATTTCTGCGTTCCGCCATCTTCCTTCCGCCCTAAGTGTTTCTTCTATTACACAACGAAACGATTGTTTCCCTTGCTGAAGACAGATTTTTGCCGTCAAAGCTCGTCTTTAGCTTTAGACGAGCGTTTACTTTTAATTTTTAGGGTTCCTTAGTCCCTACGAGGAAGTCTTATAGGGTTGTTTTCTTCATCCATAAGTCACAGTCAGTCACAGCACCGTAACTTTATTTTTTTATACTAAATTTCATGAAACAATTTTGAATGATTATAAAAATATATTCTTAGAAATTATTAGATATATATTTAAAGTTGTCATATATTTTTTTTATAGTTACATACGAACGATATGTAACTATAAATTTTTTGAATTGACTGACTCGGTGGCTCAGTGGTTTGTGCTCATGACTACTGATCCAAGGGGTTGTGGTTTCGATCCCCACCCAGGGCAAACATTTGTGTGATGAGCAGATTTGTTTGCTCTGTGTCTGGGTGTTAAATATCTATATATGTATGTATTTAAACGTATATAAGTATGTATATCAGTCTCTGGTGCCCTTAACACAGGGAATCCTACTTTGAGGCCAGATGACGATGTGTGATTTGTCCCAGAATATTTATTTATTTATTTTTGAGTGTACCTGGCGTGGGACATCGTTGAATAGGTCTTTTAAATCAAGTAGTATTTTCTGAGCATATTTTTAGTTTTGCAATAAATAGGCCGCCAAAGGTATTAAAGTGTGAGTTGTGTGTGTGTGTTTTTGTGTTTGGCCTATTTGACCCAAATACTTTAAATCACCTTGGCAAGAATTCTCATAGAAAATAATTTCCAAGTTTCCAAGTTAATTTTCAAGTTTTGAAGTATTGCCTGTGGAACCCTACACCAATAGTCGTTCGACACGAACTTGGTCGGTTTCTCTCTCCGCTTTTCATTTGGGTATTCGCAACTGGTAATCCGGCTAACCACTTTTCGTGACAGTTAAAAGGATTCCGTGACTTACTTCTGCGATTCGCTGAGATTCAAAATCCTCATAGACTTGTTGGCCTTCCCCTCTTTTATTCCATGAAATCTTATTTAGTTTTATCTGCAGAAATATATTCTGTAATTCAAATTCTCTAATTTTTACAATAAACGACTCACCTTCTGTCATGTACTCTCGTTATTATCACTCTTTTATTAGCTTCATGTGTATGTATGTTTGTAACCGACTCCTTTGCACTCGATTTAGACCCACTTTAAACGGACAGATTTAATTCAAACTTTTTACATTTATCAAGAATCATTGACAATACAGTAATTTTATAAGTTTATCTTATTATCCTGAACTAAAAATTGAAAAATAAATATAGTTTAAAAAACTAAAAAAAACACGCTTTTAAAGCACATCATACTAAAAAGTGAAAAATAATTCTTAAAATAAGCTGAAAACAGTAATGAACGAAAAATACTAGAATTATTGTGAAAAAGGCATGGGGCGCTTTGTGCCATATTTTTCGTATATCAAGCAAACCACGCTTTTTTCACAATATTACTAGCATTTTTCGTTTATTTTTGTTTTCAGCTTATTATTTTTAACTTAAGTTTGTTTGTTTGTTTGTGAACTCTTTATTGTACAACAAAATATACAATTATAGATACAGAATAGAAGTAGCATGCACAATGGCGGACTTATCCCAAACAGGGATCTCTTCCAACCCTTAATTACTGAAAAGATTTAAACTATAAGCAAAGAAACAAATTAGTACACAATTTAAAAGAAGTAAAAAAACAATAATCCAAAGTTATAAACAGATGTCATATTACAATTAGATACACGCGGTGGACCGATGACCTGGTGAAGATCGCGGGAAGCCGATGGATGCGGGTAGCGAAGGACCGGTCGTCGTGGAAATCCTTGGGGGAGGCCTTTGTCCAGCAGTGAACGTTTTTCGGTTAATATGTTGATGGTGATGACAAGGAATCAATAAATGTCTTATGATGATGACATGTAACAAATATACTTACTTACATATTAATTATATTAGAAATTTCTTTTACCTACCTTTAAACTATTTTTATACTTACTATTATAGATTAGTTTGTATACCAATGACACCTACTTTAAGCTCATTACATGTAACTACTAGTTAGGCTAAGTTTGGGTTGTAATAAAGAATTTATTTTTTATTACTATTATAATATAATGGAATACCATACGGTATGAGATATCTTTGCCCCAAATGATATTTTACGTTATTGCTCTGCAATATTGCCTGCACATCATTTCAAAGGCAAAACATCGCTTTATCTGCATATGTTTGGAACTTTTTACTCATAACAACGCCCCTTGCTACTTGTATTTTCTTTATAATTTATTCCATTCCTCCCCCATACATTGGCATAGGCCGCTGATATTTTTTATTCGATTAGTAAACCCCTAAGGTGTTTTTAGCCTTTTTTCGCTCGATTTTCTTCCAAGCTTTGTTGACTGTTCGGGGGGTTACAATGCTCATTTCTTTTGGATGAGCAAGCTTATTCATTCTTTAGATGAGTATTAGTTACCTCCTTCGTGGTAGCGTTTTTTATGTGATAGTAGGTATTTTTATTAAAAATTTGAGTGCGTCCGACTATATCTCACCTGATGGTATGGTACACGCAAACTCAATGCCTATTCACTCTCACCTTGAAGATCCCCAAATTATAGGAGTCGGGAAACACAGACGCAGGCAAGGAGTTTCACTCCATCGCTGTCCACATAATAATTAAGGAAGCATAACGCTTCGTGCGTATAGGCTGAATATCAACAACAAAGCGGCGGAACCTCCCCCTGAGTCTCGTTGATTGAAGGTGGAATGGAGCTGGGGAATGAGGTCGTGAAGTTCTTAAGCACAATCTCCGAAATGAATTTGATAGTAAACCGAAAGACAGGCAACTTTGCGGCGATGCTCAAGGCTTTGAAGCTTGTTTTTGCCAAACTCATAGACGCCAATGAGTCTCCGGGCGCGTCGGTCGATAGCATTCAAGGTATCCAGCCTATAACTACAAGTTCATGATCTTGTATTTTTTGTGTTCGTTCATCATCATCATATCAACCGAAAATCGTCCACTGCTGGACAAAGGCCTCCCCCAAGGATTTCCACGACGACCGGTCCTGCGCTGCCCGCATCCATCGGCTTCCCGCTATCTTCACCAGGTCGTTGGTCCACCGCGTGTGTGAGGCCTGCCTACGCTACGTTTTCTGGTGCGCAGTCGACACTCGAGAACTCTACTGCCCCATTGGCCATTGTGTTCGTTAATCAAATACAATTAGATTAGGTTAGATGTACTAGTAACTTAAGTGGCAATGAGCGAGGCTTGGGATATTAAAGTTCTCGAGTGGCGACCGCGCACAAGAAGTCATAGCGTAGGCGGGCCTCCCTCTCGGTGCACCAACGACCTGGCTAAGTCGCGGAAAGCAGCTGGATGAGGGCAGTGCAGGACCAGTTGTTGTGGAAATCCTTAGCGGAGGCCTTTGTCCAGCAGTAAATGTCTTTCAGCTAATATGATGATGATTAGTTTTATTTAATCCAAAATTTTATAAGCCCTTGGCATCATCTCATCTGATGGTTTATTTTCAAGCGACTTCCAAAAAGGAGTATGTTCTCAATTCGTCTGTATGTTTTTTTTATGTTTGTTACCTCATAACTTGGGACTGGGTAAACCGATTTTTATGACTCTTTTTTATTTGAAAGCTAGTTCTTCCCGTGTGGTTTCACAAAAATTATATCAAAATCGATGTAGTTCTTTATTAGAAAATTAACAAAAACAAAAAATAATAATGCAAAAATGTACTAAGTTGTTGCGATGGAATTCGGTTTTTTTAACGTGTTTAGCGTTTTCAATTTTGTTATATTCAAATACACCAGAAGTCCCACTTCACGTACTAGAAAGTGGAAGTGACAAATCACAAAATTATTTACTTAAATAGTAAATCCTCTCAAGACCGCGAACAGAAGTATTTCCACGCTGCGTCCGCAGTACTTACACACTCGATTTGTGCCGGGTTATGAGGGGGGGGGGGGGGGAAGGGAGGGGGCGCGAGAAACTTTTTGATGGATCGGACGGAGTTTGTTTTGCATGTGAGTGATATGTCTGAAATAATAAATGTTGAGGCGTCGACGCTTCCCCAGACCCCTGCCTCAGCCTGCCCTCGCGAGGGTGAGCTAAAACGATTTTTGATTTGGGTGTCAAGCAAATGTTTTACGCAATGACGCTCCGGAAGATTTGATTTCCTTAATCGATTCTTTACAATGCAAATTTGTTTTTGGTTTATTTCTTACTATTCTTAATTAGTGACGTTGCTGAGTCTATTGATTGGATTGTGCATTTGGAGGGATTCGATCGACCATAATATGACATAGCCGTTTCAGTGTGGTTATGTAAATGACTGTTGTGCTGTTAATGAAAGCTTTGGTACTTACGATAATCAGATTATGCATAGAAGAGCTATTTGACCTGGAACGACGCGGCCCGGTGCGGTGCGCTCTCATATAGGGTCAAACCAGGATAGTTGCCCCAGGGGTATAGTTGCCCCGATTGTAATTACTCTATTTTCGCAGATGAATTGCATTCTATTTTATTAATCTATCGAAATATTCTCCAACTACCAATAAGTTGGAGAATCTTCCGATGGATTAATAAAATAGCATTCAATTCATCTGCGAAAATAGAGTAATTACAATCGGGGCAACTATACCTCTAGGGCAAATATTCTATAGAGGTATAGTTGCCCCGATTGTAATTATTATTGACCGTGTCTCCTGTCTCTGTGCGATGTCATGGGAAGACAAAATGCGAACAAAGGTTTTACGGGGAAGATCTCTTGTTTTTCGGCGGGGCATCTATCCTAAACGTAATTTACATGGATGAGGCAACTATCCCCTATATGGGATAGATGTACCAAAATACAGAGGTCCGCAAAGATCGCTAAAACTATAAAAAAAAAAACGTGTGGCACTCGGGGACTGCCGCGGTAAAGCTATTGCATAGCATTTTTTATTAACTTATGCAATTATAACTATTTATTTATTTTTTATTTATGCAGTATTTACCAGTACCATATACCTAGTCCTTGGGGCGCGGGATGTTTATGTAATAAATTAACACTAAGAAAGTTACACCAGTAAAATTGACTAAGTCCTTTTAGTACCGCAAATCGCTTATAGATGGCACTGTAAGTTTTTTAGAACTCGGCCGAGCGTGGGGTGTTGGGTTTTATTTTCGTTATGGAATTTCTTGATTCGTTCGCCGCGCTCAAAGCCCGCGATAAAAGCTATGCAATAGCTTAATAAAGATAATGTTTTTTACTATTCAAAAATTTGTAGATAAAAACTAAAGTACCGGCAAGTTTTACGAATAAAGTTTTTTTCTTTTTGTCCGAGAGATTCAAATAGTGTGGCAACTAGCCGGGTTTTACCCTACGGGGTGCGACGCGGGGTGCGGTGTTTCAGTAGCACACGGCACCGCGCGGCTTTAACTAATCAGCGGACATTGGCTCTAGTAGATTGCAATGCATTGTCCGAGCTCGTGCCCCCGGAATATCTGTTTAGGCCACTGGCTCTGTAATGGCTTTAGTTAACGCTAACTAAGTTATCCTCTAATATGAGTTCAGTATAAACCTAACACTATCATTTATGTTTACCTGCATGCCGTTATTGAGTTTATTATGATTCGATGCTTTTAGCTTTAACCGCCTCCGTGGCGTAATGGGTAGTCCATTCGCTTCACACCAGGAGGTCGCGGGTTCGATTCCCGGTGGGGTCAACTTGTAAGACACCGAGTCTTACAAGCTCGATTGGTGGTAGGACATTTTCTAAGCCCGCCTGGCTAGCTACCACCATCTTATCTAAGTCTTACCGCCAAATATCAGTGTTAACAACATTGATGTGTTCCGGCTTGAAGACAAAATAGCCAGTTTTACATTGCGTTGGGGAATCTTGGTAAGCCCGCTTCCATCTTCGGCATTAACGTCACTTACTAACAGGTGAGATGATGCCAAGGGCTTTCCAATTGTGAATAATAATAAAAAAAAGCTCCATGGTAATTTTAAGGATTATTGTTACCCGAATGCACAGGGGTAATGTTTATATCTTTGCCTGTCGCACACACACACACACAATCTCTTCCACACACACACACACACACTCACCCACACACACACACATACATATACACAAACACACAGCCGCGAGCTCGCGCCTTCTTTATACTACCAATTTTAAGTTTAATTATTATAATTTTTTTTTTTTTTTTAATCTGTCTTAGAGTAAATATTTACACCCTTGTTTTTGGTAAAGAAGAGCGAATAATTCTGACACAAGCAGTTTAACATTGCTTAAAGAAGTATTCAGAAACTGTATACTATTTTGTAAATTGAATGAAGAAATAAACCATATTTTATTTTATTTTAATGTTTTATGCAGTCGGGTTTTTTTTAAATTGATTACGTTATTTTAGATTGCAATATTGTACAAAACCCGGCTTTTCTACGAAAAGTAAAAGAAACAGAGCGCAATGAAGCAGCTTCCCCTTTCTGCAAAAAAGTGTATTAGCACGTCATGACTTGGAAATTTGTTTATATTTTTGCCATTTTCCGAGGGACTTGCCGAGATTCGACACTGGTTTTCGTTTTGACAAGTGAATGAATAATTTCACATTTCCGTTTCCCTTCGTCACTGCGCCTCGATCGGGCATTTCCCTAATTAAGAAACCATAAACAAATGCCTTTTAAAATTATTATTTTGTTTTACTTTTCGCGATACTGATTGTAGGTGCCATGTTTTTTTTCTTGTAAACTCTTTACATATAAATTAAATTTGAAGGTAACATTATTTGTAAAAAAACTAGATAATGTCATGATTTCATATCTTTCTTTCAATTTATTATAGCAGTATTTCTCTTTATTATACAAATAGGAATAGAAGTAGGTAGTAGGCCTTTACACTGTGTTTTGTATACAAAATATAACAAAATCAACTTTTTCATAACTTTTTTATCCACAATTGATAAGCCCTTGGCATCATCTCACCTGATGGTAAGTGACGATGATGCCGAAGATGGAAGCGGGCTTATCAAGATTCCCCAACGCAATAAGGAATTGGCTATCTTATCTTCAAGCCGGAACACATCAGTGCTGTTAACACTGATGTTTGGTGGCAAGACTTCGTTAGGATGGGTGTAGCTAGCCAGGCGGGCTATGAAAATGCCCTACCACCAACAAAACCGAGTCTTACAAAGTTGACCCCACCGGGAACCGAACCCGCGACCTCCTGGTGTGAAGCGAATGGACTAACGGTAAAATAAGTTTGAAATAAGTTAAGTCAAACATCATAAATCAAACTAACACGTTCACACAGATAAAAACGAAATAAAGGAAGTAGAGATAATGTGTTACGGCTTTTATTGATTTGGTATTTATCTTTTGTCCGATCTGTGGTGATGGTTGCCTCATATCCTTTGATATTTGAAAACTTATTAGTTTTGTTGTTCCAATAATTTAGGGATGACGAATGCTAGTCATCTGAGTTACTTTTTATCATATGTCATAAACGAAATTTTTATTATACATATAATATAATACCTAGGCGTGATTTCATAGTTCTGCAGCGTCATTTATGTACTCATTTTGTGATTTTGGTGATTTAAAAATCGAAGACTTGATGGAAAACAAAACGAGTAAGGTTTTTCGAAGTTTAACTAGGAGGGCAATTTAGTGATCGAGAGTTCATAATTTATTTCTGATGCTGTCGTCATCCCTATCCCTTTACTAATTTTATGAATCTGAAAGTGTGTCAGTATGTTTGTTTACTCTTTCACGCTATACTACTGAACTGATTTCACGTTGAACTTTTACAGTGGACTAAAGTAATCCTATCTTATCTGTCGTTCCCGCAATGCTAAAGATCGTGAACGTCATGGCATTGAGAAAGCGGAGAGTTCTCTTCATCTGGCTCTATCGCTCACTGCGTGCACAGCTTGATGAAGCTGCAGTTTGATAATGTTCGCGACTTGGCTGCACCATAGAGCAGAAGGTCTGCCTCTAGCTGGCTGCCCTCTATCTTCCTCGTCAAAAAATGGTATTTGAGACTGTTTTGTCGTCGCACGCAATATCCAAAGAAGGAAAGGATACGTTGTTGGCAAACTCTCGATAGGTGGGTGGTAAATTTAAGCTTGTCAAGGATGATGAGTCTAGGATGGAGAGGCTCATGGCTGCTCAGGGAATGCGTAATGAATGACGCCAGCACCTCATCTCAAATGCATGTTTCTTGTTTTGCATGTTTGTTTTAATCGTCCAGGTATTTGATACATACAGAAAGATGGGGGATTTCAAGGCTTTGACTAGTCGGACTGTTATTTTCCGCTTAATGGACGTGTCCTTTCACACCTTGCCAAGTTGCTCATAACTCCCTTTGACATCTGGATCATCATCATCATCATATCAGCCGACGGACGTCCACTGCTGGGCATAGGCCTCCCCCAAGGATATCCATGACGACCGGTTCTGCGCTGCCCGCATCCAGCGGCTTCCCGCGACCTTCACCAGGTCATCGGTCCACCGAGTGGAAGGCCTACCTGCGCTACGTTTTCTGACATCTGGATGGGGCGGATTATTTCTTTATCGCTGTTACCGTCGTCTAAAGTAAACGGCAAAAAAGGCATAGCTCCCGGGATCTAGAAAAAACGCAAGTCCACGCTGTGTGAGCCGTTTGTGGCTCGCACACAGCGTACATTCAAATACAGTCATAAAAACAATATTAAAGCGGGCAAAGCCACGGAAAACAGATAGTTCTAACATGATAAAATATGGGTAGATTAGAGATAGCGCAAGATATAAAGCAAATATCGATGTTGAAAAGTTTGTAATATCTATATTGTAAGATGATCAAAGCTGTTTTTGGAGTACCAAAATGATTAACATATTAATCGTTGCGGAAATGAAAAATATATTAAATTCAAACGAACCTCCGTGACTCGTCAGTAAAGTACCAAATGACTCCACTTCGAGGGTTCCGGTGCAGAGTAGAGGCCATTCAGAGACGCTAGAATTAAAATTTTGCTCTGCAGAACAAATATGAAATAACATTTACATAAATAGAATTGAAAAATATTTCAGCATTTATTTGAAACGACTGTAAAACTGTGCATAAAATATATTATCTATCTAAACATTGAAAATGGATACTAAACATAAATTATACCATGCAGATTCTTGGTGATAAAATCAAATTAGTTTAGAAAGTACCATACCATTTTGATGTATCTCTAAAATCGACAGCTTTCATGCAATCTTGCACAAACGAACAGCCTCCTTGCTAAGCAGGTTGCGCGTCAGCCCCAATAGCATCCTGAGGGTTTTAATGGAGAGATACGACTCCCAGCTATTTTCTCACGTCATGCATGTAACCAGTACCAAGCAAGGACTACATGCCTACTGTGGTTAAAAATGTGTGAAGTGTGAAAATGGGTTTAATCGTATTTTTTTTCTGTTTTACTAACATTCGTTTATAAGCAACTTACTAACAAAATTGACTATACTGTCTAAAAAATAAATGATTAATAATAAAACCTGAAGCCAACACTGTAAGTAAAAAATTATAACAAGGTGACCGATTTATTTTTTACAACACCATCTATTTAAAAAAAACTAATTTATATGTCACCGTAAAATTGTAAATATTGTAATAATCTATCTCGCAAGATTGTGAACTGTCGAAAGATTGTGAACCTTAACATACTGCTTACAATTTCTCTAGTATCATTGTAATGGCTGACTCGGTGGCTCAGTGGTTAGTGCTCTTGACTACTGATCCGAGAGTTGTGGGTTCGATCCCCACCCAGGGCAAACATTTGTGTGATGAGCAGATTTGTTTGCTCTGTGTCTGGGTGTTAAATATCTATATATGTATGTATTTAAACTTATATAAGTATGTATATCAGTCTCTGGTTCCCATAACACAGGGAATCCTACTTTGGGGCCAGGTGACCATGTGTGATTTGTCCCAGAATATTTATTTATTTATTATTTAATTTCACTAGTGATATGACAATAACACTAAGCGAAGTGAATAACACTAAATAAATGAGCGAGCAAAGCGAGCGATGTTAGGTTCGGTCAGGTTTTATCTATTATACAGGCAAAGAGCCCTTCGGTAGCAGAATGCTTCGTAAAACAAGATATTATCGGTTTTATTCAAAGATACAAGAATAGGCCGGGAAATTGTAAGCCGATTGTCAATTTACCGTGATATTATAATATCACTAAATTTATTATAGTGAAATAATAATATCACGGCTTTGACATTATACCGGCGACACGCGAGTACATAACATCTCATCTCGTGCAAGGTTACAGCAGAATCACCAGCGTAGCTGAGGCTTCGTCTCTGCTACATATGCTGAGCTGGGACCTTTTGATGTCGCCGGGCTTATACCTAAATTATTTGTTTTATGTATTTACTTCTACTCGTTTATTTAAAATTGGCATGTCTGTCTAGTGTATGTTAAATGTTCATTTTTAAAATAACAGTAACTATGTACCATTAACTATATATTATGTGCCTGGTGTCTCAATAAACTTATTCTATTCTATTCTTAACATGTAGAAAAACAAACATCTACCCAATGTTAAACTTATTTCCGCACATTATATTCAATGTAAGTGAGAAAGTTGATTATGTTTTTTGTAGCCTCTACATCGTTCATTAATCTGTAATCCACAAAAGGGTTCCGCGAAGGCTTAAAACAGCCACTTATTATGTATGTTACATTTCATTTTCAGACGTCATTTATATTCAAATGCTCAAAGGCATTACTGAGCAAAAATTTTAGTATTAACCTTGCGAAATGAGTAAAATTAGTTTCAAAGTGGGGGTTCCTTTAACGTTTTATCTGACTGTGACTGTATTTTGAGGGGACTGACTGTTTTTTTAACGAAAATGGCATTATTTTAAACTAACACCTACTAACTACAGCTTGTATTTTTGTACTTAAGTAACTACTGCTTTTGAGATACAAATAAGTAATCAATTTTTATTTTTTGTAAGCAGATAAATTAATTTCGTGCAGACAAAAAATTTGTAATGGTTAATCTTCCTATTCCACTCGTCAGAAGTTAATAAGTAAATATAAATAAAAACCCAATTCAAACGGAAGCATCAGAAATACAATAATTCACAATCAAAAGGGACCTGATAGGGTGTGCGTAGCGGCATTTCATAGCGGACTAGCGGTACAGTAAGAAACAGAGATTAAATGGCCTCATCGACACTTAATATTTCTTTGAAATGGAGAGGCCGATTCTAATGAATTTTCATACACGTAAACTAAATTCTAAAAAGCGTGTTGATTACTTATTAAAACGTTGTATTTAAGGGTCATCAGTTAAAAAATTATTATTCGATGAGTACACACTTTATCAAAAATTTGAAACGATTAAAATGAAGAACAAGTGCATATTGCAATTTATTTATAAACTATGAACTCTGTTAAATATAGTTTCCTGTAGTTACATATATCATAAGTGCTAAAATTGGCCACTTATGGTACTAATGCAATCTGTAAATACAACGAACTTAGTAAATAGTTTCTAAATAAATAAATAAACTACAGTATCTATTCTTCATTTTCATAGTTTAATATTTTCAATAAAGTATATACTCAGTGAGTAATAATTTTCTAACTGAACACGGTGCTAGTTGGGTAGAGGGATCCGGCCTTAAAAATTGTTAAATTTAAGATTACATACCTTAAAAAAACGTTAAAATTACTATAATTTAGTGAAACACGATTTTTCAAAAAAAACCCTACAATGTTGTGTCATGCTTTTGTGAATTGAGTTTCATTAAATTGGGCTCATCCATTTTCAAGTGTTTTATTTTTAAATCGGTTCCTGGCTTTGATTTTATTGGTTTCTTGAGGAAAGTTGTTTACTATTATGAACAGATACCTATCTACTTTTAGATTTGGCTAACAATTTAAATTTCATTATGTATATGCAGTCGGAAATGTATCAATGAAATACTTCTAAACATTTGCGGCGGCTGTCAATAATTATTAGTTTACTCTCATCATTGACTAACTGACAGAATGACTCAGTAACGCTCTCAATGATTCTGTAAAGCATATAGGTTGGTAAAAATACTTTAATAGTAAACAAAAAGATTTTAACGGACAATAAGATTTTAATGGCAAACAAAAAGATTTTGAAGGACGCCTTAGGCACCCTACAACTACTAGTTAAGATAAGATAAGATAAATACTCTTTATTGTACACACTAGTTCATAAAAATATAAACAAATTATAAAAACAAAAAAAATATTATATTTTATTTTAAAAACTGCTAATAAGCTACCGAACACATAATTCCGTGCCTTACAGTACGCAGATCCGCAAACGAAATGATTGCGTAGACCGTCTTCATCCGCTCACAAAGAGACGCAGCGGGATTCTACATTATTAGTATACATCGCCTCTCCTTTGTGGTAGCTCCTCGCCTCCTCGCCTCCTCGCGCAGTGGGAAACATTCTTCATGGTCTCAAATGATAAAACTGTTTGTCAGTTATATTGTTCGGATTCACTTCGCGGCAGCGTGGCTGATTTGTGTTGTAGGCAGTTGATTTTTGGTGTTGTTAACGAGATATTGACATGTGATTCCGCTTGATAACTATCTTTTTGTGATTTTAAAAAAATGGTGTTGAGTGTAGAGGTTTTTTTGTTCTTATTTTTATTAAAGTAATAATACAGGATAATACAGTGAAATTGTTTTGTTTCAGGTTGCGCGATGAGAGAGGGGACATGGAGCGTGTTATGGCCATGGACAAAGCTCGTGAAGGCTCACATAATGGTAAATTTATAAGGCTTGGGGTTTTCTGAACTTGTAGTAACTAGTAGGGACCTATTCGTACTTCATGTTGAGAAAACTCCATCAAAATACCTTAATAAAGTAGGTTGACTGGCATAAAAGATAACAAGATCGGAGGGTAGGAAGAAACTAAGCTCACACGAGTAAATTAAGAAGACTTTCAGGTGGAGGGGGGGTCAGGGAGGGTCCAACTAATTAAATTAAAATGTGCTTTTCCACCAACACTTTGGTTTAATGAGTAAAAAAACAAACGAAAATAAATTAAATACGATAGAACAGTAAGGAGTAAAGGTAATGATAGGAGAATAAAGACAGCAGGAAAGTCAAAAATTAGAAAAAAATATATAAAATGATAATACAAATCAGATCAAAAATATACAAAAAAGTATGACTTTGTCACAACTCCTCTTAACCCTGCAGTTGTTACGCCCGCCCCCGAAAGTCAGTTCAGTTGTCGCGTTAATTACATAGGTATGTATGCCAATTAGTTTTTTTTTTTAATAATAAAAATCATATATATTATCATTTTTTATTGAAAAATGGCAAGTACCCTTATCAAAAATTAAATTATAATAAGAAACTGAGCAGAACAATTAACAATGTTGTCAAAATAAAGCAAAACACAAACTTTTTATAAATCGTCTTTGAAAATTTAATTTGGTATACATATAAGACCTTACTACGCGTTAGCGCTTATTGCGAAAACAAATAAACTATTATTTTCTAAACAGGAACTACATACATATTTGGAATGAGCAGGGGGGGGGGGGGATTGTAATCCTGTTTAACACACTTGAACTGTTTACGAATAATTTCATTTTTAATTACCGTGGATTACATATGTTATCCGCGCGTCAACTGCAGGTTTAATAAGATGGTTTTGCGCACGTTATCACTAAAACACAAGAAATCTACTTATTAGGCATAGCAAAAATGTTCAACCAATATGTATGAAGTAACAAAAAAAATGAGTAATGTGTTAGAGTCTGTACAACTGACAACTGCTTCTCTTCCAGGTTCCTCACCAGGCCACAGTCCTGTGCTCAACCTCTCCAAGTCGGGGTCCGGGGACCGCGAGCGGCCAGACCGAGCCGAGCGGGACCGTGACCGCGGGGACCGCGCCGACGGGTCCGCCAGCGGGCGTAGCTCGGCAGCCTCCCGCCACACTCCGCAGCCTCCCCGCATGCCCTCGGCTGCCACCGCCGGCGCCAACTCGCCACGGTCTCATACGGACGAGAGCGACGCTGCAATGTCAGATCAGGAAGACCATAATGTCAAAGACGAGGATGATGGTGAGTTGCTCAATATAAACTTAAATAATTTTCGAAAAACCTAAACACTTTATAGTACAAGCTTTTAATATGGCATTGTCACGCGATATACATATGCATGCAAAATTTCAGCTTAATCGGAAACCGAGAAGTGGGACAAATTTAACTTGCAAGATTTCACCCGAACAAACATATATATGTCGGAGCGCAAGGACGTGGCGCCATCTATGCATCCGTCGAAGCACCGTGTGTTTTATCTTGAAACGTCAAACGGTTAGCTAGGGTAGTAATAATAGTCATCTTTGGCCAAGGCGTGGTCTGTGCGAGACCGGAACCCGGAAGTTGGTAGTATTGTTACTTGTTAGTTAGCCAATCAGAATCGTTGTGATTATCGAACCATTAAAGACAATGCAGCCTACGTACAGAGGCTACGACAGAGGCGCCAATTATTTTACGAGCACTTTTGATCGAGCAGCTGAACTGTCAACTTGGGAAGCCAGCCCCGTGCCGAACTCATCGCAGTCTATAAAATAATCGGTTTTCATCCGAATCATCGCTAAGCCTCGTGCTGCAAACGTGTGTGAATATTGATTGTAAACTCCAAAACTTCTCAAAGACGAGTTTATTTCTTAGATTCGGCGAAAACCCTTCTGATGATCCGAAATCAGAATTGGGATAGGACATGGACGCCCCACGTGTTCCAGATAGTGATGTGAGCAACACAAAATAGAAAGTGCTTCTGGAACAACGAAATCAGAATTTTCTGACGCTGATACTAGCCACGCGGACGCCATCGTCGTCCCATGAATTGAGGTTACCAGATTTTAACCCCTATAGATTGGATGTGATGTGTTGTGCATGGATTGCTACTACGGATCTGTGTATCTACGACCAATATCGGCAAGGGGCAGGGCCACTACATGTCTAGCTGCTTGAAGCGAAGCACCTGCGAAGCTGCCCCAGTGATGGAGAAGAGAGTCAACCTTTGCGTGGTCGATGCACAATACTGGAATTCCATCGGGTGAGCAGTTTTCATTTAAGAGAAATCTGTTGTTATCTGTTGCATCAGTGCAAGTTAAGAGGCACTGAGTAGTTACACGACTACCATTGACAATGCTACAGACTGACGACAGCTGGTTGTCCGACTCTTTAGTCTGACGACTCAATGTCCGCACGAAGCCGACACGACACCTTGGTTCGGAACCATCATAAACTAACTGACCATAAACTAACTAACCATAAGCTATAACAAAGAAAAAGATGGTGCCGACCGTATGATTTGGTCGTTTCCGTGTAGATTTGTTTACAGCTAGTGTTGTTTGGTCAGGTTTCCTGATGATACTTGTAGTGACGACTGTAAACTATTTCACATTTTTACCGTCATTTCTTTTCCCCTGTGTACCAAGGCGTACAAGACCGCCCAGAGCACAGCATCGACCTTTCCTTTTTTTTAGGGCCCCTGTGTACCACGGAGCATATGGACATATGCGCCTAGAGCACAGCATCGACCTGACCTTTATCATTTTAGAGCCTCTGTGTGTCACACAGCATCGACCTCTACGTATTCCCTTTATTTTTATGAGCTTTGCCCTGTGGAAGGGGAGTTCAAGTACCTACCTTTTTTTTGTGAGCTTTGCCCTGTGGAAGGGGAGTTCAAGTACCTACACAGCTCATCGTCATGATATCAGCCAGGCAACGTTCACTGCTGTACAAAGGCGCAATCGCTTGGCAGGCAGGTGGGCGATCGTGGTGTGTGGCATGGTACGCAGAAAAGACGCTGCTGCCCATCCTCCGGTCTTTGATCCATTAGTCACCTCTTACCACACCCTCGGGAAGAGATGGGTGGTACTATTCTAGGGCCACACCACAGGCCTACTTATCTGTAGTATATTTATGATAAGTTAGGTAATCTAACTTAAACACACATCCACTCCTCATTACTGATTATGGCAGCTGCTGGGCACGCATCGCCGTCAGGATGGCCGTGTCGGAGCGCAAGGACGTGGCGCCATCTATGCATCCGTCGAAGCACCGTGTGTTTTATCTTGAAACGTCAAACGGTTAGCTAGGGTAGTAATAATAGTCATCTTTGGCCAAGGCGTGGTCTGTGCGAGACCGGAACCCGGAAGTTGGTAGTATTGGTACTTGTTAGTTAGCCAATCAGAATCGTTGTGATTATCGAACCATTAAAGACAATGCAGCTTACCTACAGAGACTACGACAGAGGCGCCAATTATTTTACGAGCACTTTTGATCGAGCAGCTGAACTGTCAACTTGGGAAGCCAGCCCCGTGCCGAACTCATCGCAGTCTATAAAATAATCGGTTTTCATCCGAATCATCGCTAAGCCTCGTGCTGCAAACGTGTGTGAATATTGATTGTAAACTCCAAAACTTCTCAAAGACGAGTTTATTTCTTAGATACGGCGAAAACCCTTCTGATGATCCGAAATATACATTGCAAGTTAATTAAAAGCTTTTAAAATGAAACGTCCGGAGAGTGGTTTGACAGGAGACAAGAATAGAAATATTCAAATAGCTATGTTAGACAGAGATGAAGAACCAAGAAAGTAAACTTGCGTGAATATAAAGGTGACTTTATCTTCGGAACTTTTAACTGAATGGCCGTGATCCTCGTTGTGTTTCGATTCTAATGTGATTTCGAAGCTTTCAACGACAAAAAGCATATTTTCCGTACAAAAATTTCAAAAAATGTCAAGAAGAAATTCATAAAAACTTATGTTTGGAGCATAGCACTTTACGGTTGCGAGACATGGACAATGACATAAAGAGAAAGAGAAATGCTGGAAGCTTTTGAAATGTGGTGCTGGCGAAAGATGGAGAAAATAAGCTGCACTGAAAGAGTAACGAACGAAGAAGTTTTTTTATTTTATTTTTGTGTATCAATTGTAATTAATGTAGCTTTGAATAAATGTTTTATCTATATATCTATCTATCTAAGTATTGAAACGAGTAAACGAAAAGAGGAACATAATTGAGATAATTGAGAACAGAAGAGGGAAGATGATAGGACATTTAATTAGACACCATAATTTTATCAAGAACATAATAGAAGGAAAGATCGAAGGAAAGCGCGGAAGAGGAAGACCTAGAATTGCTTATATAGCCCAAGTTAAGAAGAAAGTTAAGGTGGAAACGTATAGAGAAATGAAGGAGAGAGTGTGGGAAAGAGAGACCTAGAAAGAGCTACACCGACAAGAGCACGGCTCTTAAATGGTGAAGGAAAACATCGCGAGGAAACCTGCACACGCCTGCGGAGAAAATCGCAGGTTGTGTGTGAAGTCGACCAACCCGCACTGGGCCCGCGTGGTCGACTAAGGCCCGATCGCCCTAATTCAGGGTAGGCTCGAGCCCCTCGGTGGGGACGTATATGAGCTGATATGATGATGAAGGCAATGTAATAAATACATTTTCAGCCATGCTTTGCATAATTTCTTGTGAATCCTTCTCCGTCTGTCGTAGTCAGGAATACACAAATCCTAACTAAACGCGAAATTTTGTATGTATGGATGTTTGTAACTCTTTCACGCTTCAACCACGGGACGGATCGGGATCAAACTTGGCACACATATAAGTTAGGTCCTGGAATAGAACTTAGGCTACTTTTTACCCCGGGAAAACGTCTTATTCCCACGGGAAAATCAAAATCAACGCGGGCGAAGCCGCGGGTGGACGGATAGTCAACAATAAATAACGCTTAAGAATCAGGAGGCACGGCAGTGCCCCCCGCCAAGTTGAGCAGACAAGCACGGCCGTGCACCTTTTTTCTCGAGTACGTCAATGCATTTTCGAGAAACTGCCTGAATTTTCTGTTTACGTGATGTAGACAGCGTATATTCCAAATTACAAGTTTCTACCTATAGCGGTTTTTAAAATATGGTTTATCAAATTTTCGATATTTCGTCAATCACTCACTGACCGGCTGACTCACTGATCATCAAAAAGATGGACCACTTCCAGGTGACTTAGAAAGTTTAAATTTGTCATGGACATAGGTAAACGAGAGCTTATAAGGGAAAAAGTCTGAAAACAGCAAATATCCAGTGTATGCCCGACAATGCAAGACAATAAAGACTTCACGGGAAAGTATGCATAACATTGCTGTACAATTAATTTATTTTATAGGATTCTATTAGTGAAATTCAATCGATTCCCATCAAAATCTTAAGTTACATTTTTTGCCATAACAATACCATCGTAATCCTTTGCTTCTCAGTCGCTCGAAAGTAAAAAGTCTAAATGGACGACGCTAAACACGTTAAAAAACCTACTTCCATCGCAACAACTTTGCATTATTATTTTCGGTTTTTGTTAATTTTCTAAAAAGGTACTACACCGATTTTGATAAAATTTATATGGGACTAACTCGGGGGCATACCCACATCGAATAAAAAAAGAATCATGAAAATCGGTTCACAACCTACGCAGATGTTGCGCAACAAAGACACAAAAAAAAACATACTTTCGAATTGAGAAACTCTTCCTTTTTGGATGTCGGTTGAAAATAATGTAATTAACCCTAGCACAGACCGTGGCCTTATTATGTTACAACTGCAACATTTAATCAATTGTACAATCATGTGAATCGCGAAGCATTCACCTTACATCGTAGTCGGGCATACACAAATCAAAAATAAACATTACTTAGTAGCAAAGAATAAAGTTAGGTAAATCAGGCTTGATTAAAAATGACAAATAACTACGGGAGGTACTTTACTCAGACTTTTCCTGGAATAATTAAATACTCAGTGCAGTAGGCCTTATTCACAAAGTTTCATTATAATGGTTAGAGCTATTATTCAGAAAAAGTAACAAACAACCTGGATTCGTAAAAAAATACCTTATTTCGCTTTTTCTTGGAATAACGAACTACCGCATGTTGTAGGCCAGGCAAAAATTATAGTAACGTACTGAGTTTCATCAAAATCGTTACAGCCATTTTTGAGTAAAAAATAATTAGTGATTTTTTTTACAATGGTGGCAACCCTGTAAAATCAAGATAAGAGAAATTTGAGAAAAACCGCTGGGTAATATCTTTACCCAAATCCGTCCAGTAGTTTGGGAACTAGAGCACCGGACGTACACACAAACCCCCCCCTCCCCCCACACACACACACACACATTCTTTAGACTCTATTTAGAAAATAATTGAGAATATATTATTTTTTTCCCATCACAATACCTTCTTCACTCCTTCATCGCTTGCTAACGCTCGCTCCTCAGTCGCTCGAAAGTAAAAATAGGTACACCGCCTACCTCTATATAACAATGATGATATTATGTACATATGTCTATGTTATAACTATATCAGCTCATTTACGTTTCCACCGAGGGGTTCAAGCCTACTCTAAATTAGGGCGATTGGGCTCTAGTCGACCACGCGGACCCAGTGCGGGTTGGTCGACTTCACAAACAACCTTCGAGTTTCTTCGCAGGCGTGTGCAGGTTTCCTCACGGTGTTTTTCTTGCGTCGAAAAAATGTACATATGAAATC
The DNA here is from genome assembly GCA_947284805.1 of Coleophora flavipennella. Taxonomy (NCBI): domain Eukaryota; kingdom Metazoa; phylum Arthropoda; class Insecta; order Lepidoptera; family Coleophoridae; genus Coleophora; species Coleophora flavipennella. The sequence continues at coordinate 2,642,642 of OX369276.1, forward strand.
GAAATTCGAAAACACATTGGTATACGTGGCAGGGTTCGAATCACGATCTCCCGGACAGGAGTTAACAGCCCTAGCCGCTACGCCACCGACCCATCAATATAAATACATAATAATAAAAATAAATAAAGATAACGGTACATGGCTACAGACTAGTAAAACTTTGAACAATGACATGTTACGAGTATATCTACCATCTCCTCAATCCCAAGTTATTGTACGGCTCTACGTGTAAGCTATATTGATCGACTAAGTCTATTAAACTTTATACAAAATCCTTATAATATCGGCAGGGAACGCAAGGCATAATCTGGTTTCCCATATATTCCACTAGTCAACTATTAATAAGTCTCTTCCCGATGTAATCACGGCTAGGCATGACAAGAAAGTGTCCGTGTTGCATTAACACAGCAAGTGGTATCACCCGTTCAATATTACTTGCCGTGTAATGCTCGACGAAATTGCCCTGTAATAGCACCAACCTTCAGCATTCATAGTTCGGAAATTATCAGCCATAAAATCGCCTTCCTTTTATTTTAAAAACTGGAAACACTTAAAGTAATAAGTGTAAAATGACTACTTCACAGCATACATTGTACTTTACGCGAATGGTAATAATCATTATTTTATAACCAAACAGAAGGTGAGGAAGAGTAAACTGTGACACAGACGATTTTAGTAGTATTACATAGTACAGCTTTAAAATTGTGTCAAAATAACAAAGACACAAAGGTTGTTAAGAGAAATCTTAATATTTAAAAAAATAATAGTGTTTGGGTAGACAGTGTTTCTTCTATCAACGAAAGTAATTTTTAATAGTAATCAAATGATAAACACGTAAGAAATGACGCAGAATCAAAAAGAAATGACGAGTCTAGTATTTTTTTTAAATATAATAATAATATAAATAATAATAAATATTCTCAGACAAATCACACATGGTTATGTTTAATCATAGCATTGATATTGCGGATGGCGGCGCATCATTCCTTTCTCTCTACTCGTAATATGGTCAGGGGGAGAGATGGCTGACTCTCGCGTTTTGCTCGTGATGCCTACTCTTGTCAAAGGCATTATTGACAAATTCAATAATTTTAATGTTACTTCTCGTGTCATATTGTTTTCATGTCCTAATGACATTATGTGTTTTGGTTAATGATTTTATTATTAACTAATGATTGGATTTTGTTTTTAATTTTTTCACTAACTTTGACATTATGTTATGTAATTACTATTTTATGACCGTCGGTGGCGCAACGGCAATGGACGCTACCTCCTATCCAGGAGTTCGTGGTTCGAGTCCTGCCACGTACTAATGTGTTTTCGAATTTCGACTCATATCTACGTTTATCCGAAGCTCTTACGGTGAAGGACAACATCGTGAGGAAACCTGCACACATCTGCGAATAAACTCGAAGGTTGTGTGTGAAGTTGACCAACACGCACTGGGCCCGCGTGGTCGACTAAGGCCCGATCGCCCTAATTCAGGGCAGGCCGAGCCCCTCGGTGGGGACGTATATATGAGCTGATGAGAAAGAGTGCAATATGCACTTATTTTGCACGTTTTGAAATTTAATGACTGTGATGCAGCTGGTGGTACTCGTAGATGATACATGGATTGTTTCATGAAATATCTTTGTCAAAGATCGCTAACTATCCGCGTTTTCACAACCTATTCTTTTACAGATTGACTTAATAAAATCTAAGTATACATTTGCGATACTATCTACAAAAACAGATTTTTATGCATTTTGATCTTAGTAATTTTCATATCATTTATATCAGACACCTATACTGATAAAAAGTCAGCTCTATAGCTTTAATAACTGTAACATATGCCTTGGTTTTTTTTTAAATCTGGCACTGCAAGCACTCCATCAAGTCTAATAGAGTTCAATGATGGATGAGATGACAATTTTTATGTACATATACTAGAATTCAAAACATCTACCCGTTTTTGTCCATTAGATAGATCTATTGCCACATTATGTATTTTAATCAATTTATTATTACTATTTATGTCTGGATCATCAATCAACCGTAAACTGATTATAAAGCCAACGTCAATAACTTATAGGTTTAAAAGTAAAATATAATACTGCCATTTTATAGCAATGTGTAAATCACAGACCTCGTATTGACTTACAAAGTATGCCAGAAGGAAGAATTTTACGATAAATTTAATAGTATTTATTGAACCATAATTTAATCTTCTCTGTATGTATATACCTATAAAAGGAAAAGGTGACTGACTGGTATATCAACGCACGGTCGAAACCAGTGAATGAATTTCGCTGAAATTTGGACACAGCAATTATAACGTAGGCATCCATTAAAAACAGGATTTCGGGGAATTCCCAAGGGAACGGCAAAAACCGGTAACTGTGCAAGTGAAGAGTAGTGAAAGATAAACGTATAAAAGGAATTATGTAAAATCATAAACATTACGAAATGAAGAGGAAATTAGTAGAATGTTAAATTACGTCGAGTATGATATGCGACATGGTGGAAATCAAAACAATTCATCCACAAATGTAAATACTCGATGCTATACAATAGCTAAATTAAGTGAAACAATAAGGATTGTGTATTGTAGTTATTGCAGGTTAGACACAAAATGATCGGAGAGCGTGGGAACGGATAGCTGCTAACGATAATAGAAAATGCTTGCCTTGCGGGATGAGCCGCGGGAAATTTGTTGACAGAACTGGAATCCTGAGCTAGCAAAACTTAATCTACAAGGAGTTATTTCGTAATAACTGATGCTTGAATTTTACGTTTAATACTTCTGATAAGTGATTCACGCTCATCACGATTACGCTAAAACTCATTAACACAATGCAGTTTCTTAATCGTGTCATTCAACTTTGATCTCTGACTATTTAATATTACCTCCTCCTTTCAATCATCCATCTGATTTTGGAACCAAGTTTCTTTCTCGTTTGTAAAATGTTATTTGAGCTCATTGATTTTAAGTTTAAAGTTTGTGTGAGAGAGATCAAAATTGCTCATTCATATTTGGGAGGTGCCTGTTAATTGGCCTTATTAGAGAGATGGTGTTGTGACAACGCGAGAGTGCTATCGTGCGCATCGACAATGACGAAACGATGTTGTCTTCATTATTTGATGAGCGTTCACTATCTTGTCAGTTAAATTAAATGTATCGATAGATTATTTCGGGCCGTGAGAGACGCCAATCGAAACACTTTCTTTTTAATGTGTGGGGTCCGTTATTGGCATTGCATTAGAATTACTATAATTATCACGTCAATAAACAATAACGTCTATAACGTCGTGTACGTGTTTCTAATGTAGGCTTTGGTTCAGGTTATTGTGTAGTGAGAAAGGCTCTCATGGCCTGATGCATGCGGTGTGCCCTGTGCCGTACAAACCTGCTGCGTCCTCAGTGTTCGATGCTGCTGAACACGCGATATCGATGTTCTCGGCTGCAATAATTGCATCGCGAATGATACATGCACGCAATCGGTTTGTCGGTATTGCTAGCCTTTTGCACTTTTTATTATGCCTTTTAGGGCTTCTTATGGAGCTGTTATTGTCGTGATTTATAGGTTACAGTGAATCACACGATATGATTAATTTGATTTCATGTTGTAAATAATAAATTCACTTACAATTTATTATTGCAGACAATCTGTGTACCTTAATGTATTTCTAGACTGAACAATAAATATAAATTTATGGACGTTCGTTACAAAGCTTACCTTGTCAGAGTTAGTTTATCCACTCTGTCTTAAAGTGCACTTATCATAGGTGCATCCACCTATACTGATATCTAGCGAGTGTACTAAACCAAGCGGTTAACCCTGGTCGTGCTTTTTTTGTGACACCACCGGTCGCGTGGGGTCTTTAAAAGCCCGATATTAGGGTAGAGACTTTTAATACTTTTTAAAGTCTCTACCCTAATATCGTAGATATCATTTTATATTATTTATTTAATTTTATATTTTTAGTGGCGCAATAAAGTTTTAAATAAAACCCATATTGTGGTTTTAAATCACTTTGTTGATAGGAAATAATTTTGAACAAATATATTTTTTTAATTATTTTTTTTACACTAATTGATAGTTAAGTATGTTTCAGGAAGCTATCCTGAGGTACAAATTTGCATCTTTAATATGGAACAAAATATGGCAGTTTTCGTAAACGTCGGGCTTTTAAAGACCCCACGCGACCAACCGAGGGTTAACGGGTGATACACTTTCACTAACTACACATAATTCAGTAGTTAAGTACTCATTTTTACTGTACTCGCGGTATTACTATTTATAACTCATCATCATCATCATATCAGCCGAAGGACTTCCACTGCTTGACATAGGCCTCCAAGGATCTCCACGACAACCGGTTCTGCGCTGCCCGCATGCAGTGGCTAATTTATAACTTATTTATAACTAACTAACCAAAATCAAAAATAACGAGTAATTACGCCCAATTTTCTAATCAAATTCCGTTTTCTACCCAGGTGCAGACTTGAGCGACGGTGAGCGAGAACTCCCAGTATCCTCATCTCCAGCCCTAGTAAGCTATGCGCCGACGACCGGGACCCCACCCTCAGTCCCCGTGGATCCAACTGCGGACACCTTGGTCTCCTCCACGGAGACCCTGCTGCGGAACATCCAGGGCCTCCTCAAGGTGGCTGCGGATAATGCGCGTCAACAGGAGCGACAGATTAGCTATGAGAAAGGTTGGTTAAACTGACATTAGTGCCAGGAATTCCCCTATTTATGTCGATATAATTTTCAAAGTATCTATATAATTTACCTATATAGTAAAAGTATCTATATAGTTAACCGCCTCCGTGGCGTAATGGATAGTCCATTCGCTTCACACCAGGAGGTCGCGGGTTCGATTCCGGCGGGGTCAACTTGTAAGACTCGGTTTGGTTGGTGGTAGGGCATTTTCTAAGCCCACCTGGCTAGCTACCACAATCTTATCTAAGTCTTGCCGCCAAACATCATTGTTAACAAACAATATTGATGTGTTCCGGCTTAAAGATAAGATAGCCAGTTCTCCATTGCATTGGGGAATCTTGGTAAGCCCGCTTCCATCTTCGGCATCATCGTCACTTACCATCAGGTGAGATGATGCCAAGGGCTTACCAATTGTGGATTTGAAAAAAATACCTATACTGTTGTTAGGACCTTCGAATAAAACGAAAAAAAATTAAAGATAAATACTTTATATTTTTTTATTGTTACGAAAACTAACAGGAGTGAGGCTTTTCCATGTAAACTACCAATCAACCGTAATCACTTAGGGTAGGGTAGTGTACGGTAGGGTAGTGTAGAGTAGTGTATGTAGGGTAGGTTAGGGTAGTGTAGTGTAGGGTAGGGTAGTGTAGGGTAGGGTAGTGTAGGGTAGGGTAATGTAAAGATGGGTAGTGTAGTGTAGGGTAGTGTAGGGTAGGGCAGTGTAGGGTAGGGTAGGGTAATGTAGTGTAGGTTAGGGCAGTGTAGTGTAGTGTAAGGTGGAACGAAGTTCGCCGGGACAGCTAGTCACTTATAAAATGAAATGAACGATGTTGAGAAATAATAAGACAAACTTCCTTCATCATCAAGAACTCAAGTACTATCAATCATAGAGTAGATTAGGTTTTAAAAGTAGGTACGTACATAAAATTAAAATTACAATTAAGTACACTATAACAATCTAGAGTGTTAAGTGGTTTCTATGTACAAAACATCTTAGATACAAAATTACCAAGAAATAGAGCCGCTAGACTTCGTGATTCTTAGAAGCATATAGGGGTACCGTTGCATAATCTTCATATTATGGAATTATCATAGGTTATTACATTATACAGAGACATTGCAGGAAGGCTTATCGATGTAAATCATATGATCTACATTAGAGAACATCTTACGGAGATCGATTCCGCGTAATCGGACCATGCTGGATGTAGTCTTAGGCAGTCTAATTAGGCGCTAGATGCTGTACCATACATGTCTCAGTCGGCTTGCTCCCGTACACATCACTATATATTTGCATCGCATTATAAATAATTACGTTGAACATTTATTGTGCTGTTATATAAAACTATTGAAATTAGAATATATTAATTTAGCAAATAGCTGATCTCCTGCAATAACCGCCTCCTTGGCGTCATGGTTAGTCCATTCGCCTCACACTTGGAGGTCGCGGGATCGATTCCCGGCGGGGTCTAACCTTGTAAGACTCGGTTTGGTTGGTAATTTTCTAAGCCCGCCTGGCTAGCTACCACTATCTTATCTAAGTCTTGCGCCAAACATCAATGTTGACAGCATCAATGTATTTCGGCATGAAGATAAAGATAGCCAGTTCCCCATTGCGTTGGGAAACCTTGGTAAGCCCGCTTCCATCTTCGGCATCATCGTCACTTACCAGCAGGTGAGATGATGTCAAGAGTTTATCAATAGTAGTATAGTTTTCCTAGTACATTGTCCACGTAATCCAGACTAATATGTTAAACTCGTCGGTACGTTCATGACTGTGTGCTTTTTAATGATTACTGCAGGAATTTACATGTATTTCATATGACTCGTTACATACAACGTTTAAGCGATGTTTATTTTATGTTTCTCCCAGCTTGACTGTTATTATATTGTCAATATTACTATATATTTTCTAATTTACTATCCAACCAACATCTGTGCTGTCTACCTATGTTTAAGGAGAAACAAGTTACAGACAGTTCCAAGTATCGGTAATTTGTTAAATTAATTCCTGTGAGGTCCTTTAAACTCGTAAATGAAAACAACAACAAATAAAATAATTTGCTATATTAATTTGCTATTTCTGTAAGTATACATATAATTGATATTTATTAAAATTCTTATTATTATACAGTTTGTAAAACATTGATGTAGGTCCACTTAACCAGAGCTTCTACCCTTCATACTGAATAACTTTTGTTCTATGACTTTTTTTTAAACATTCATACAAATACAAATACTAATCGATTAGCTGATTGACCAATTTTGTGTACTTTAGTGCGTCCATATCTTTTTTTAGAGAAATGACTATTGGTTCCTTGGGGAAAGTTGTTCAGTATGATGAGTATAACACGCAGTTAATGAGTCCTAACTCCTACACCAATTTTGTGAAATTCTGTATAACTAAACACCTATTTGTTTTGCTATAGTATTTTCCAGTCAGTAACTACATCACACAAGGACCAAAGTGCATTTGTTGCGCGACTAAAGCAGTATCGAGTATCTAGTCATACCTAATCTAGGCACAGAGACAGGCAGGTCCACGCGAGCCGCCCTACCGAGGGCTCACATCGTGCCTTTTGCAAATAGCCGTAGAACAGATGCGGCTGAGTTATGGCCCAACCCACTATCATTACACACGATTCCATTCAGACAGCATAATTGTTTAATTGATATTTCTTCGAGTTATTTATTCACGTCATTCCGTTTTCTTCATGAGAAACACTCCGTGCGCTATGGATAGGTCCCGCGGGCGAAAATTGCTGGGGATGCACTAGCGAGGTATCAATGTCATGCTTCGTCTAAAGAAAACTATTGTTCGTTCATAGCAAATTGGAATAATGCATGCTTTACGATTATATTACAATCAAATTGTATTAAATTATAACTTTTTTATTAATGATACAGGTACAAGAAATTTTAAAGGAAATCACACTGAGCATGATTACGTCTGAAACAAAATAATTATTAAAATTTCGTAAACATTATTCAATTCGCTGATACCTAAACAAAAGGAACGAAACCCAATTGTTATAAAACCCATAAAAATACAAAGAGGTCGGGGAGAAAACTCGCGGCGAGTCATCATCAAACTTGAATATCAATATTGCGCCTCGAGCCAATTGTATTAATAAACAAAACAAAATGAGAAATAATAATGCTATAGGCCAACAAAAGGTTCCATTTCTCCCCCTGATACATAAGTCAAAGTTACGGGAATAACTCCCTAAACCGGGAGAGATTAAGATTGGAAATCGTGTATTATGGAAACCCGTAATTTTGTTATTACGATAATAAAATTATTGTTGATGAAACATTTTTCGAATCGATGTGTCTGGCGAACTTTACTGTTGGACTTTTTATAGAAATTACAGCAATCGCTCGCTCGCACCAACCGGCTCAATTGATAGGTGTTACTGGTGGAGGAGCGCCCGCGCGCTCAGCTGGCCGATTCCACCTCCAAGCATTTATAGTAAACCACACGGGATTTCTGATTTGCAATTTATTTGTTCCTTTTCAAGCGACTTCCAAAAAGGAGGAGGTTCTCAATTCGACTGTTTGTTTTTTTATTTAAAAGCTAGTGCTTCCTGTGTGGTCCCATATAAATTTTATCAAAATCGGTTTAGTATTTTTTTTAAAAATTAACAAAAACCAAAAATAACAATGCAAAAATGTACTAAATTGTTGCGATGGAAGTCGGTTTTTTAACGTGTTTAGCGTTTTCAATTATTACAAGCTTGATATTACTTGCCGCATAAGTTAGTTTTGGACAATTGTTGAAAGCCAAATAAGAACCACTTCCCGGTTTAAGGTTGAGCTGAAATTTGGCATACACGTTAAGTTTGGAACACAATGCATGGTTAGTTATGTGACGTCATTCTAAATACTATATAGCGGACTGCCAAAGACGGTAGACCAGTTATTTTTTATGCACCCCATGGGTAAGTATCAAATAAAAGAGTTTACTAAGAAGAATAACGCTTTAACGGCCTCCGTGGTGTAATGGTTGAGTGCATAAGCTCACATCAAGTAGGGGTTCGATTCCCGGCGGAATCTAACTATGTAAGGCCCGGTTTGGTTGGTGTAAGGCCATTTTCTAAGCCCGCCTAGCTAGCTACCATAATTTTATCTAAGTCTTGCCGCCAAACATCAATGTTTACAGCATTCATTATGTGTTTCGGGTTTAAGATAAGATAGTTATAAATTCGAGCGTCGGTGGCGTAATGACAAGGGCCGCTACTTCTTGCCCGGGAGGTCGTGGTTTGAATCCTGCTACGTACCAATGTTTTTTCGAATTTCGATTTCATTGTACGTTTATCCGACTCTCTTACGGTTCACCTCTTTTCCTTCAGAAAAACATCGTGAGGAAACCTTTACACGCCTGCGAAGAAACTCGCAGGTTGTGTGTGAAGTCGACCAACCCGCACTGGGCCCGCGTGGTCGACTAAGGCCCGATCGCCCTAATTCAGAGTAGGCTCGAGGCCCTCGGTGGGGACGTATGTTAGCTGATATGATGATGAGTTATAAATAAGATCCCCATTGCGTTGGGGAATCTTGGTTAGCCCACTTCCATCTCTGGCATTATCTTCTTACCATCAAGTGAGATGATTCCAAGGGCTCACCAAATGTGGATTAAAAAAATTCGTAAGAATAAAAGTTCTTTTCAAATTAAACCTTGTAACTGAAAGAGAAGCGTTTAAATAGGTTTAGCTCAACCGTAAAATAAAATGGAAAATGTTTGGTCTTCGCTTATCATAGCAACATAGGCGAGAGTAAACATAGGTCATCATCGCCCCTCACACAGATCGCTATCTTTCATATTCGCTGACGATTTTTAACACTACACCAACTGGGTGTTCCGCCAGACAAATGTGCTTCGCATTCAAACAGTTATCAGATAGCAGTGAAAGGGCTGTATGAAAGGTCTGCTCGTGACAAAACGATGTCGATTTGTTCGGCCATAAAGCTGTGTAGTGGCAATGAATAGGAAATAGGTGTCGTAACGCGCTCTTTTCAAGTTCTGTTTAAGTTTGCTGTCGTTCAACAATATTTTTATAGTTCTCTAACCAATAATCAGGAAAATGATAGGAATGATAGGAAACCCGCACTGGGCCCGCGTAGTCGACAAAGGCTTAATTGCTCATATTCAGGGTAGGCTCGAGCCCCTTGGTGGGGACGTATATGAGTTGATATGATGATAGGAAAATATTATAAGCAATGAGGCTCTCAAGTCTTGCCTTTTATTTTGGTAGTATTTCTATCCACAATTGATATTATTCAGTTTTTTCTGAAGCCTGTAAATAATAAAAACCATTTGAAGAAATAACGACAGTCATCATCATCATATCAGCTCATATACGTCCCCACCGCGGGGCTCGAGCCTACCTTGATTATTGCGATCGAGCCTTAGTCGACCACGCGGGCCCAGTGCGGGTTGGTCAACATCACACACAACCTTAGAGTTTCTTCGCAGGCGTGTGCAGATTTTCTCACGATGTTTTCCTTCACATTAACGGATACAATATGTATATGGAATCGAAATTCGAGAACAAATTGGTAAGTAGCAGGATTTGAACCACGACCTCCCAGGACAGGAGGTAGCGGTCCTAACCGTTACGCCACCGACGCTCTTTTAACGACAATATCATCATCAAACCTTACAAACCTATTAGCGCTCCCTTCGCTCGCTCGTACGTACGTAATTGAGAATCTGTCTGGCGCAGTCGGGTAAAAAGAAAAATATTCAAATTAGTTTCTTAAAATAGTTTATATTTTTTAACAATTCCAATCCAAACAAGTAATGATGATGCTAAAGATGAAGATGAAAGCGGATTTACCAAAATTCCCCAACGCAATGGGAAACTGGCCATCATATCTTTATTACGAAACACTTAAAACAGGTGGGCTTAAAAAACGCCCTCCCGACAACTAAACTTAGTCTTCTGAAGTTAGATTCTGCAGGGAATCGAACTCGCGACCTCCTGGTGTGAAGGGAATTAAATAGCCATTACGCCAAGGCGGATAAATGTGTAATGTATGAACTATTATGTTAGTTAGTAATGTATGAAGAGCGTCAGTGGCGTAATGACTAGGGCCGCCGCCTCCTGTCCGGGAGGTTATGGTTCGAACCTGCCACGTACCAATGTGATTTCGAATTCAGATTTCATATGTAAACGTTTATCCGACACTCTTACGGTTAAGTAAAACATCGTGAGGAAACCTGTACACGCCTGCGAAGACACTCGCAGGTTGTGTGAGAAGTCGACCAACCCGCACTGGGCCCGCGTGGTCGACTAAGGCCCGATCGCCCTAATTTAGGGTAGGCTCGAGCCCCTCGGTGGGGAGGTATATGAGCTGATATGAGTGAATGATGAACTATATTCATATCTTACATTCTACACACTTAGCAAACTAATACAACACCTTAGTCGCCAAGGAGTAAAGCACATCAACGCATTCTTGTCGAATGTCGCCAATCGGTAAAATAAAACAGATGGAACCGACCGAATCGGTCCGATTGCGATCGCCGAGACATAAATCTGCTTCGGCTACTCTTTTAAGCCTTTATCCAGTTAATTCTTACCGCTTTGTTTATTTCTGGGCGAAATGGCCGCTCTTGTTACCGCCTGTGCTCTTTTATTTTCCTTTTGTTTAACAACTATCGGTTTTTGTTAAGCTAAGTGCTGCTCAACAGCGAATCGGCACCAGCGGAGATAGAGGAATATTTTATGGATTTACTTTGGCGTTGATTTGGACTTCTTGACATTTCATTTGATACGATTGAATGCAATATGGGTAAAAGCCGTATAGTTGCCACACTTTTTAAAATCACTCTTTATCGGAGTTTTTTGGCGGGATTTGTGGTGGACGCATTCGTAGTTTTATTTTATTGTTTTTTCATTGTTTTCTGCTAGGATTTTGTTCAAGAAGTGGTGCAATTGGAGAAAATCGTCTAGTGCACGTGGGCAATGTGGAGAACAAGAAAATAAAACGAAGGAGGACGTGAGAACCTAACTTGCTCTGGGTGCAGTTTTATAGACGCCCAACAGCAACTGGGTGTTCAACCTCAGAATGCAGCTGCTGCAAGTGCTGTCAAGAACTTCAGAGAAGATTTGTAATGCACCGGCACTAGCATTACAAATCCAAAAACAAATGAAGAAAGTGAAAATTATTTACGAATCTGGCTGAAGGACTAGTTTCCATGGCCAAGAAAAATTCACAACAACAAATGACTCTATATCTCGCAGTACAAAAATCAAATCCTTTATATGTTAAACAGGCCAGTACTTTAGTTTTTATCTACAAATTTATAAAAAGTAAAAAACATTATCTTACATATTTTTTAAGTATTGTAGATTTTTGCGGGCCTCCAAATTTTGGGATATCGATCCCACATAGAAGATAGTTGCCTAATCCATGTAAATTACATTGGGGATAGATGCCCCGCCGAGAAAAAAGACATGTGCTCTGCAAAAGCTTTGATTGCATTTTGCCTTCCCATGCAAATGAACAGAGACATGAGACACGGTAAAATTAGTGGTAGTTAGAGAGTAGGTATTTCGATAGATTAATAAAATAGTATGCGATTTATTTGCGAAACTAGAGTAATTACAATCAGGGCAACTACACCCCTGGGGCAACTATCCTGGTTTTACTTTAAGTATTATTTTCATTTAATTCACTAAGATCAATATCATCTTTTTAAAGAAACCTATTTTTTACATTCTCAACAGCACAATTTGTTGATTCAAAAGTGTAAACTCTTTTTCCCTTTCTAAAAGTAATAGCTTCTAAATTCATTTCATTAACAATACATACCAACATACAATATCACACAAGGAGTTTTCATAACAATAACCACTTAAATGTCACACAAATACACCCTAAAACAAGCATGAATAAGTACTTACTCGAAAAACAAGAGAGCAAAAATGTTTTCTTCGTTCTGAATAAAATAAAAGGACTCTTATGACCGCCAGTTGTGATTTGGATGAAAACAGTGAAGGAAAAACATAAAATAGTGCCGAGACCAGGAACCCATCAATAACCAGTGACCGATGACACAAACATGAACTGGCCAATGATAAAAACTGATGAGCAAATAGAGACGACTTGTGTGTGTACTCAGCTAATGGATTCAATTGATATGAAAGCTTTTACAATGGTGACAGTACATTATCATCGTAGATATATTAAATTACTGCTCTATGAGTAGGTGAAAGATATTTAGATTCGCAAATGGTCAAAGTTTTGTATTAACCGATGCGATGAAGGAAAATTTATCTATGAATTTTTAAGATAAAGTTTTTTTTATCCACAATTAGGTAAACTCTTAACATCATCTCATGTGATTGTAAATAACGATGATGCCGAAGATGGAAGCGGGGTTACCAAGATTCCACAACGCAATGGGAATCTGGCTATCTTATCTACAAGCCGGAACATATCGATGCTGTGAACATTGTTGCTTTGCGGCAAGACTAAGAACCATCTAAGTTACCAAGCTAGCCATACAAAATGAAAATAACCATGCCTTAGACTCCGTCGGGAATCGAACCCGCGACCTCCTGATGTGAAACTAATGGTCGTTACCATTACGCCACGGAGGTGGTTACTACTTAATAACCAAACCTCGTACCTACAGTTTTAAAAACATAGTGCTTTCTTTGAAAACATACTGACTTTCAGCTGAACCTCAGTTATAGCCCGTCGACTTAGTGCGCGATACGCCTGAGCAGCTGAGGCGGGGTGTGCGGGAAGATCTCCGCGGGGGAACTTGAAGCTAGCGGGGTAGGGCACGAGCGTCGTGCTCTTCCCCGCTAGCCTTAAGCTCCCCCGCGGAGATCGTGTCGTGTCGTGCTACCTCGCCCCCGCCTACCCGCCCGTACCGCAGGCGTACCGCGCACGAAGTTGACGGGCTATAGAAGGTAACCTTAAGGTAGCCCTGGTGGGTTTAGCTCTAGTACCGGCTTGGGTGGTAGAGGTTCGTTGATGAGGGTTTCGGCCTTAAGAGTATCGTTCCCGGAGTATTAAGGTGTGTGCCTATTCCCTGCACAAACCATTTGCAGCTGTCAAATAAATTTTTAGGTTTCCGTACACAAAGGGTGCCAATAGGACCCTATTATTAAACCACTGCTGTGCGTCCATCCGTCTGTCACTCAGCAGGATGAGCCCCCATACAAGAAACGTGTTTTTTCGAAACGTGAAAAGTATTATTTTTTATTGTGCGTTTGGCTGCACCTTATCTGACGGTAAGTGCCGATGCAACCGAGGATGTAACACGCAAGCTCATATAGTGCCTATTCACTCTCGTCTTGAAAACTCCTAAATTATACGAATCGGGGAATACAGACGCCGGCAGGGAATTCCAATTCAAAAAGTATACAAGTGTTAAATCTTCTACGAAGGTACGGAACCTTTTGTGTGGTAGTTCGACTCGCACTTGTCCGGTTTTTAATTACATAGTAATAAAAAATATAAGTAGTCCACTTAAATCTTGATCAATCATCTTTTAAATTCAGTCACTAAAACTTTTTTTGAAGTGAAAACTTCTTTAGCGACGTTGTGCACTTTTTTTGTAATGGGTAAAAAATGTTAAACTCGCGTCAGGACACGTGACCTGATCGAAAATTCGTAAGACGGATGGAGTAGTGTAAACTTCTTTAGCGGCGTTGTGCACTTGTTTTGTAATGGGTAAAAAATGTTAAACTCGCGTCAGGACACGTGACCTGATCGAAAATTCGTAAGACGGATGGAGTTGATTTTTTTTTTATTTTTCTGAGATATAAACTTTTTAATGTAATACAAATTGTCATTGTGTAACGCAACCCGTCGTTTTTTTAATTCACAATTAGTAAGCCCTTGGCATCATCTTACTTAATGGTAAGTGACGACGATGCCGAAGATAGAAGCGGGCTTACTAAGATTCCCCAACGCAATGGAGAACTGGCTATCTTATCTTCAAGCCGGAACACATCAATGTTGTTAACACTGATGTTTGGCGGCAAGACTTAGATAAGATGGTGGTAGCTAGCCAGGCGGGCTTAGAGAATTCCCTACCACCAACCAAACCGAGTCTTACAATTGACCCCGCCGGGAATCGAACCCGCGACCTCCTGTGTAAAGCCAGTGAACTTTGCCTCTGAACTACGGAGGCGGTCGAAAACTTACCGCGTTACGATCAGAAGCTGCTTTTCCGGGGAGATTACAAATTGAAAATTCTATTCAGTTGTGTTACATACAATTATTCTAGCTGTCGATCATTTCCATGAGCTCCTTAGCTCATAATTCAAGTGGGGGCTAGTTGGTCGTACAAACAACCGCCCCCAGCGGCTAACGAGCCCCCGCTCGATGCGCAGGCGCCGATACCAGCAACGGTGCATTGTTGCCGCCCGCGCCATCTTTCGCACCATTGTGCAACCGAGGTGTGCTGTGGAAATCAGCGGCTCCAATCTATATTTGTTTACTACAAGTTGCAAGCTTGAATTATGGGATCGTTCGCGAGTTAGCGAGAGGCTTAATGTTCATTTGTTTATTTTACGAAATGGGATGGTCCACAAATCAAATTGTGGAAAATAGTTTGAAAGAAAACGATGACACCCTATCAGTGCCCCCCATCTTCTTTCCAATTTTTTTTTATTCACAATTGGTAAACCCTTGACAACATCATACCTGGTGGTAAGTGACGATGTTGCCGAAGATGGAAGCGGGCTTACCAAGATTCCCCAACGCAATGGGGAACTGGCTATCCTATCTTCATGCCGGAACAGACCAATGATATCAACATTGATATTTGGCGGCAAGACTTAGATAAGATGGTGGTAGCTAGCCAGGCGGGCTTAGAAAATGCCCATCCACCAACCAAACCGAGTCTTACAATTGACCCCGCCGGGAATCGAACCCGCGACCTCCTGTGTAAAGCCAGTGAACTTTGCCTCTGGGCTACGGAGGCGGTTAAAAGGCATTCTGAATTCTAAAGGCTCGTGACACGGCATGAATCATAAAGACAATACGCGTAATTTTCTGCAACCATCGGACTATGAGCTGAGTAAACAATAACTGACATTAACTGCGGGACATTAAAATGGCATTCCAGCAATGTAAGTACCGATACGATATGCGAGTCGAGTCGAGGGACATGCACCGGCGGCCATATTGGATTACTGCGCGTGTCGCTCCGGTTACAGCGCCGGCGCGGGCGCACGCGACTCGACCACACGCGCGACATCTAGCGGCCGCAGCGTAGCAGCTTCCATGCAATCGACACCTCCGCTAATACGAATGGACATATGGACATCAAGATTAAATGTGTTTCACGTCACGAGCTGTTGCTCTATCGTGCAGAAATACTAAACTTAACTGTGCTTTTTGCATGCTTAAAAGTCTCCATTAGCCTCAATTCAAATTATTACTTTTACACACTAATAGGGTTTAATGGCGGATTAAAATCGTTTTTTTTTATTTACAATTGGTAAGCCCTTGGCATCATCTCACCTGATGGTAAGTGACGATGATGCCGAAGATGGAAGCGGGCATACCAAGATTCCCCAACGCAATGAAGAACTGGCTATATTATCTTCAAGCCGGAACACATCAATGTTGTTAACACTGATGTTTGGCGGCAAGACTTAGATAAGATGGTGGTAGCTAGCCAAACGGGCTTAGAAAATGCCCTACCAAACCGAGTCTTACACCGGGAATCGAACCCGCGACCTCCTGGTGTGAAGCGAACAGACTAGCCATTACGCCACGGAGGCGGTTAAATTGTTTCTGCAAGTGTCCGGGAGTGTAGTCTACTTACAACCATGGACGTTGATCATCTAATCATCATTATTACCAACTTAGCGTATAGGTCTTTTCTGTATAATACGATATAGATTGGTGTAAGATAAGAGTTAAGGCAACACGGATCCAGAGTGGTTGGATAAATTTGACAAAATGCCTTTTTTCTACTAGTCTTCTACTCTGATTTATATTAACTCAGGGGACCTAACTTAAGTGGCAGTGGGTGGGGCACATAGCTCGTAGAAAAGATGGCCAATATGGTAGCAAAGTTCTCTAGTGGTGACCGAGCAAAAGAAGGCGTAGCGTAGGTAGGTTTCCTACTCAAAGGACCGATGACCTGGTGAAGGTCACGAGGAGCATCGCACTGCTGCCGGTTCAGCAGTGGACGTCTTTCAGCTGATATGATAAGCTGATATATAAAAAGCGTCCGTGGCTCAACCGGTAACGAGTCGGTCCTCCTAACCAGAGTTCCCGGGTTCAAATCCGGACGGCTAATTTACCAATGAGTTTTGCGAAACTTACGTACGTACATATACTTACCGATTGCTTTAACGGTAAAGAAAAACATCGTGAGAAAACCTGCACATTTGATTCCAGATGTGTATGAAAGTCGCGTTGCACACGTCCTTAGGTGTAAATCTATATGCCCTACACGTGACCGCGAGTGATGCTAAGTGCAACACCAGGCAATCGCCGTATATCCCTTGGATAGCACGGTTAATTGTGCCAAACGATAAGAGAAGAGAGCTGATATGTTGATCTCAAGGGACGTTAAATAAATCACAATAAGGATTCAAAAATGTGGCAAACAAACTTCTCAAATGAAATTCTACACAAAAGAGCAAAATTAGTTATGTATTGGTAAAACAAAATTCTTGTTTTGCGTCTGTGTAGGGATAAATAATTATCCTTATGTTTTCTTAGGGGAAAACTTCGGGCGTGTTGGTCCCGCGGCGATGTGCTCAAATATTAACAATGGAAATATTAAACTTCAGTTACACGCTAACTGAGATTGATGTGTGGCGGTCTGTTGCTAGGATAGGAACCGAACCTGTGACATGCTTGTGAGAACTCCTAATAGAACTTTCAGAACATTGAAGCGACGACGAATGCTAGAGATTGCTACGAAAATGCCGCAGAAATGTACGAATGTAACTAACATACAATCATTAGATACTTTGTCTGACACTGTGGCTCAGTGGTTAGTGCCCTTGACTACTGATCCGAGGGTCGTGGGTTCGATCCCCACCCAGGGCAATCATTTGTATGATGAGCAGATTTGTTTGCTCTGTGTCAGGGCACAGTATATATATTAGTACTAACGTAGTCTGGGTGTTAAATTATATCTATATATGTATGTATTTAAACGTATATAAATATGTATATCAGTCTCTGGTAACCCATAACACAGGGAATCCTACTTTGGGGCCAGATGACCATGTGTGATTTGTCCCAGAATATTTATTTATTTATTTGTTGTTACAATTAGGAAAATAATTGCTACCATAGGCATAGTTTGTTAGATTATCATGGAGATAGTTTCTACGTGTCGGTGGGGTAACGGTTACGGCCGCTAACCTCCTGTCCGGGAGGCCGTGGTTCGAATCCTGCCACGTACCAATGTGTTTGGATACCATATGTACGTTTATCCGACGCTCTTACGGTGAAGGAATACACCGTGAGGAACCCTGCACACGCCTGCGGAGAAACTCGAAGGTAGTGTGTGAAGTCGACCAACCCGCACTGGGCCCCCGTGGTCAACTAAGGCCCGATCGCCCTAATTCAGGGTAGACTCGAGCCCCTCGGTGGGGACGTATATGAGCTGATAAGATGAAGATGAAGAAGTTTGTACGTACTTACTTGTTTTTAGGGTTCTGAAGTCTGTTTGTCCGTCTGTCCGCGGCTTATCTCAGAGACTTTTAATACTAGAAAGTTGCAGTTTGGCATGGTTATACATATTTATCACGCCGACAAAGTGGTACAATAAATTAAAAAAAAAGGGTTTTCATGGTAAATCCCCTGCATATAAAGAGGTGGTGAATTTTTTTTGCTAACGTAACCTGTCGTGAAGGGGATAGTGTGGGGTTGTTGAATAGGTCTTTCAAAACATCTGAGGGTTTGCTAAAACCATTTTTTGATACAGGGATCGATTTGCTAAATATTAAGCTTTAAAGTGCTAATTTCTGTTCGAGTCAAGTAAAAAAATCGGCCAAGTGTGAGTCGGAGTAGCACTTCGAGGGTTCTATACCATCACACCTCACCACACAACTAAATAGTATAATGACAATAATACCTAATCACATTACAATCAAATGATATCAACGCGCGCGACAAAAATGTGCTCTTTGTCATTCAGTTCGGACTGCTTAGCGCGAGTACGACTCACACTTGGCCGATTTTTATTATTTATTCTTTTATTTCAGTATTAGTACTATAATCACACCAAGTTTCACGCTTATGTGTATTACCGTTTTCACGATAGAAATCAAAAATACTTCTAAAGACCTGTTAAAAAACACTTTTTTGTATGAAAACCCTCGTCATTTTTTCACTTTCTCTAAATTTTGGTATTTGTTGTTATAGCGACAAAAATACACATTATGTGAAAATTTTAACTGTCTACCTAGTACGGTTCATGAAATACAACCCCCTGACAGAAGGACAAACAGACAGCGGTGGCTTAGTAATAGCAAAGTATATATATTACTACTAACATTCAGTACTTACTTACTCCCTGCCTCTCTCTAGATTGCGACCTCACCCCCTCGTCACACAGATTAATACAGATTAGTTAAAGTTTGGTTCTCGAACGTATGCGATTTCGCCGTGATTTTGTTTGCTCCGTCATTTGTTTTTAGAAAAATGTCATTTCACGAACGTGTATATGCAGTGTCAGGGGTGTGGTGCGGTATGGATTATGATGATGATTTGTATAATTAGTGGATTTTGTTTCCAAGATGTTTTTTTTTATATTTTTAAGTAGGTATTCTTTACTATTATTACACTCGTAATTTTATTAACACCCTCAAATCAAATCAAAATAATGTATTTTAAATAGGTTAAAACTTTTAAATAGTCAAAACAAAACTTATTGTCTACTGTATAATGTCATGATTCAGATTACAGTCTCAGGTAATGGTATTTGTAATAGAATCAACATATATATCTTTGTCATTTACATAATCTATTATTTTATAATTAAGTCTAGAGCATTTTTGACACGAGTCTTAAATTTATTCTCTGACAAAGTAGTTACATTTGAAATTTTATTGTAGAATCTCATACACTGCCCCACAAATGACTTTTTAACCTTACTCAGCCTCGAAAAGGCTATATCTATTTTATTTAGATTTCTTAAATTCAAATTATGCCTGTCACTGTTTTAAGGAAATAAATGCAAATTCTTACGAACGTACATGATGTTTTCATATATAAATTGACTAGCAACAGTTAAAATATTGATTTCTTTGAAACTTACTCTTTAACGACTCACGTGATTGCATCTGATAGATTACGCGGATAGCTCTTTGAAAATAGTTTCTATCTATATCAGCCGCATAATTAAGATGCCATAAGACATTACACTATGGAAGTAACTAAAATACACTAGTCTCGCAGTACTTACAACCGTTAACTATCTTATTTTCTTAACGGCATAAGCAGCTGAACTAAGCCTTCCTAATGTTTCAATGTGTGGTCCCCATTGAAGTGAAACTGTATTAGTGGTGCATATCATTTTTGAAGACAGGAAGCTGTAATTTCTGACAGTAGCTCACAGTAAGATGCCATAAGACATTATACTATGGAAGTAACTAAAATACACTAGTCTCGCAGTACTTACATCCGTTAACTGTCTTATTTTCTTAACGGCATAAGCAGCTGAACTAAGCCTTCCTAATGTTTCAATGTGTGGTCCCCATTGAAGTGAAACTGTATTAGTGGTGCATATCATTTTTGAAGACAGGAAGCTGTAATTTCTGACAGTAGCTCACAGTAAGATGCCATAAGACATTATACTATGGAAGTAACTAAAATACACTAGTCTCGCAGTACTTACATCCGTTAACTGTCTTATTTTCTTAACGGCATAAGCAGCTGAACTAAGCCTTCCTAATGTTTCAATGTGTGGTCCTCATTGAAGTGAAACTGTATTAGTGGTGCATATCATTTTTGAAGACAGGTAGCTGTAAATTTCTGACAGTAGCTCAAATATGAATCCTGTACGGTAACAAACTGAGAAACTCCCCGAGGATCTTACTAACTAATGTAATCCTGATCAGAAACTCTGCAGCACACCCCGCACTTGGCAACAATAGAAATTGGACTATCACAGTACGAAATACCATCTAAATTTCTAAACGAGCTGCCGTCGGTTGAGTCGTTTGGTTTTACGGCGGGGGGAGAAAGGGGTAAAGTGAGACAATCGTAAAGTTTAATAATAATTACATTCTCGACTCTCCTCCCAGGTTGTGAGCAATAATTAACCGCTCAGAATTACTTAGCTGAAATAATTTAATGTGACGCGCACGCATTGTGTTGTGTGTGCGTCTGTCTGAGTGCGTTGTCTTTGGAGTTCGTTCGGTCCATTTGATGATTTTATCTTGTTGCGTATGAGCGTACCTACGTAATAGAAAATCATTAAGCAAATTCAAAGCAGGGGGCGGGGCACATAGCTCGTGGAACGAATGGCCGTTGGGGTAGTAAAGATCTCGAGTAGCGACCGCGCACCGGAGAACGTAGCGTAGGCAGGCCTCCCACGCGGTGGACCGATGACCTGGTGGAGGTCGCGGGAAGCCGCTGGATGCGGGTAGCGCAGAACCGGTCGTCGTGGAAATCCTTGGGGGAGGCCTATGTCCAGCAGTGATGGACGTCCTTCGGCTGATATGATGATGATGATACATTGGTAATACACTAGTATGCAGATAAAGGAGTTCACTACTGTGCGACTATCGTTATCAATGTCCCAATTATATATCTATGTGGAATCCTTACTAATATTATAAATGTGAAAATGTGTTTGTTTGGTACCTTTTCACGCTTCAACACCTTGACCAATCTTTATGAAATTTGGTGTGCAGGTAGCCTGTGTAACGGGGAAGAACAATTTTTATGCCGTGAAAATAGCAAAATCCGATGCAGCTCCTGAGGGAACTGAAAAATATTCTTCTTTTGGTTAATTTCTTTAACATTGCCACGGAACAATGGATTGTTCTGATTTTTGGCACAGGAAATGACATAATTTACTAATTAGTATATCCTGACATAGTTCCCGAAGGATCTGGAGAAAACTCATGTCCACGCACCACTCACCCTCAAAGACAGCTATAAAAACGATGTTCTCGCAGGCGAAAGATAATGTAAAATAAATATCACAGGACTAACCCGCACTGGGCCCGCGTGGTCGACTAAGGCCCGATCGCCCTAATTCAGGGTAGGCTCGAGCCCCTCGGTGGGGACGTATATGAGCTGACATGATGATGAAATATCATAGGAAAAAAATTCAATCACCTATTGATAGTAAAGTTATTGATTTTGTTTTGTACTTGTATTTGTCTATTCTGATGTACAGAGGACAGCACATCAAGCTATACACTTTGCACCGTTCTTATGCAGTATGCGTATGGATCAGAATCGCACTACGAGTGTCTAGCTTGATGTGCTGGCCTCTGTACAATAAAGAGTTATTTGAGTTTAGGCTTACCAGACGTCAGGATTTGTCCTGACATGTAAGATTTTTTAGGCTTCTATCAGGATTCCGGCCCGATTTTGAAAATGTCAGGAATTTTTGCATTATTTAGATGTTTTTTTGGTCCTCATTAATGTAATGGTGATTTTTCATTGTGTGGAGTGTAATCAATATTATTATTATAATAATAATATACTTAAATATAATATAATCAGTATAATTAGTAACTCTATCAAAATAAATATCATAAATGGTATTTTATTACTATGCGTCGTGAAACCGCGCGCGCGCCCGTTTTAGTAAAATGTCAGGACTTTTTGATAAAAATCGAGCTTTATGTCAGGAATTTTCAATTTAACATCTGGTAACCCTATTTGAGTTTGAGTTTTAGTCTAACTTAAAATAAACAAAAGGTACGAAGATGAACAGAAATCATAACAATAAAACCTAAGTTGCCGACATATTCCCAAGTAGGATAGCTTCACACATCGAGCCTACGTCATTTGGCTGTTCTTAATATTTAAAACTGTCATAAACTAAGGTTTAAGAGCTCGTGTGCCCCAGCCAATATAGCCAGACCTCTTGCTATTTAGTTAGCCATTCCACTAGAGGGGTATACTTAGGTGGACGCACCATTGTCTCATGGGGTGAAATGGGAACCCTTGTTCTAGTTATAATTTACATACGGAATTACAAGCCGGAATATTGCGGTTCATACACATGTTTATGACGACATGAATGTTTCTGTCAGATTTGTGGTGTAACAATACTTTTGCTGCGCTGACTTTTGTTACGCTTAACAATTGTGAATAAAAAAAAAACGCTTATTTAAGACGTATGTTGTAGGTATAACACATTTTCCAAAGAAAGTTTTATTTCTTTTAACCTAAGTCTATTCCGAATCTCCATTACCGCCTCCGTGGCGTAATGGTTAGTCCATTTGCTTCACACTTGGAGGTCGCAGCTTTGATTCCCGGCGGGGTATAAATATTTAAGACTCGGTTTGATTGGTCACAGGGCATTTTCTAAGCCCTCCTGGTTAGCTACCACAATATTATCTAAGTCTTACCGCCAAACATCAATGTTGATAGCATTGATGAAAATAAGATAGCCAGTTCCCCATTGCATTGCGGAATGTTGATAAGCCCGCTTCCATCTTCGGCATCATGGTCACTTACCATCAGGTGCGATGAAGTCAAGGGCTTATCAATTGTGGGTAAAAATAATATAAAAAAAGAAGGAGTCATTTTCTGTAGTTGTTCTATTTAAACCAAACATTGTTATTAAAGTAGAAAAGGGAGTAGAAATCTATTATCTTGTAAGGAATTGCCTAATACTCTGAGATGCATTTAGAATTAGAACCCATAACTTTTCATTAAAACGAATTCTATTTTGCAAACGCACTAAGGGAATCGTATTAAAACAAGTCATAGCGTGCACCTGCCCAAGACGCTATCTCGACATTAATTTTCTTTATATGCAGTTAAATTCCGCTACGCGCCCCGCTCTGGGGAACTTTGCACAAAAATGAAAAATCACCGGTCAGGCCGGCGACCGACCGCAGTACACCGCGTAAGAAACAACTAATGAAAGCTTAGAGCCATTCACATAAATCTCCCTTACATTTTTAATACCAATATATCCGGCGAGGGGAACCTCCACTGGGGCACGGAAAATGTAGTCGAAAACAAAAGATCGGACTCGCGCGTTTATATCTCAT
Organism: Coleophora flavipennella; assembly: GCA_947284805.1. Lineage (NCBI taxonomy): Eukaryota > Metazoa > Arthropoda > Insecta > Lepidoptera > Coleophoridae > Coleophora > Coleophora flavipennella. The sequence continues at coordinate 2,666,541 of OX369276.1, forward strand.
TTAAATACCACCAGATGTTGGCCGCTTATAAATGTGAATATTTTTTTTAATCGGTGCCTTACCAGAGACAATAATGGTATCGGCCGATCTGCCGTCATCTGGTATGTCGATGTACAAGACATTCAGTGGCTAATTCCAAAATCCCCTCGCGGCGGGCGCTCTACGGCCCTGCTCTGTCATTTTGAGCGGCCGTGTGATATCTCTTTTGACCCGTGTATATTTTTTTATTCGCATCGTTACCTAAGCCTCAGCGTATCGTATCGTATCCAATCTCGAGGAGTCGTGTAGTCTCATTAAAATAATACAGGGCTACCGGATAATCTTATCCGGTGTGTTTCGATCGCGGATTGTATGCGCGCGCGCTGACACCGGCGCGAGTTATTCCCGCGTCGATTGCTTGATACGCAGTTACTTTTTAATTCATTTTTGTGTCAGCATCTTCATTAATTTCAGTATGTTCTGAACATACCAGGCTAATAAACGTATAGGCACTGTGCTCAATGGTACCTTCTGAGTTTACGATCCTTGTCAAAATATACACGTACCAATTTGCCAGCGAGATACGCGATGCAAATCTCTTATAATATATTCATAAAATTATGTGAAACACATGTATGACGAAATATTCATGTCAAAAATGTAGTACTAAACAGAGTATTTTTATTATAAACATGGTTGCTGAAAAAACAGCTTTATTTCGTTGGCGATAACGTCGTGCGAGACAGAAGATAGGAGATTGCCTGCCAAAGATTTTATGTTCTAAATTTCACACATAATAAAGGGAAGCAATTCTTATGATTATTAGCGCAGAGACTGCGGGAATAATCCTCCGCGGCGACGCAGCGCGTGACGTAATCCGGAAAAATCTAATAACAATAAAATAAAATTGCTGTCGGTTTGTAAATTTAAAATAAGGGAAAGAAAGAAAATTCGTTTTTTGCGCCGAGACAAACATTATCGTTACTTCGAATTTATCCCTCCAGTGCCTCGTGTATGTTGTCTAAAATTTCAAATCAGTTTTGATTATTCTCATTTATAGTGAGATAATTGAAATGGGAACGCGAATCTTATAAATCAAATCCCCTTTAAAGTGTCTGAATGGGAATTATTTTCTTGTAATATTTCTTAAAGCTATTACTATTAAAATTTCACCTTGAGACTTCCTCGACTCGTATTAAAACGTCCAAACACCATTCGAGAGGCTCTGAACACTTTTGTTTCCCTCGCTCAGGGCCCGTTCCGGTCGCTTTCACCTCAACGCTCGTTTAAATTATTTTCCCAGTTTTGAGTCGTAAATTTTAGGCAGACTTTAATTGTTATTTTAACTGCAAGCTCAACTTAGTCTCCGCTAAGGTGGGGGCTGTGAAAATATGTCTTAATTCCCGCTCCGTATGACTTATGTTCTAGCGGAATTAAATTGTTCTCTTGTTTGTAAGACCTCACTTATGAATTACTTGGTTTGAAAAACACCTTTTCATTCAACCTCAAATAGATATTACTGCGATGTATAACAAAGAAATCGTCATTTGAATTTAAATAAAATAATTCCACTTGATCTCATGGACAACTCTCGAGGGCGTAACATCCAAAATTTAAATATTATTGTTGTTTTTGCTGAGTGCACGAAATTGAAGAGAAATAGAATTTTCTCGGCGAACCCTCCGAGACCCGCGAATCACATTTGGCTGCCGAGAAAAAAGCAATCCTTAGTTCATCTTTTCAAGTATAAAATATGGATGTGAAAACCTCTATGCGCAAGTATTTAAAAAAGAGTCGCTTACGAGATCGGCTAATTATTGTGAACATTAAATTGCGTAACCCAAATCGATTCTTTTGTTTATGGGTCCCGATCCTTTCAATCATCTATCGGCCATTGAGTTTGGGTATCGTAATAATTGTCCTTAATTATATATTCCCTTGAACCGAGCGCATCATTTTTATTGTTATTTTATTTATAAAGTAATATTTTTTTCGTCCGACGCAACTCGATCAAGTTTTAAATTTGATTGATCCGATCGATTTAATAATAATCGAGTATTCCACTAAGCGTTTCGGTTTTCTCTTGTTTTTGTCGATAAACGATTTTATTGGATCGATATTATTTCGGTGTCTGCATATACATAAATGTCTGGGTTTCGTTGATTTATTGCTTATTAATTTTGATTTAATTCGCTATAATATTCTGTGGGGATTATTTTGTTTCATTATAATTATTTCAATCGATATAATGTTCATAGCTCAAACCTCACACCAAAGTGTGGGTCACTCACAGATCAGCGATTTAGCTGATGCCCCATTTTATAGGGTTATCTATACCAGAGTAGAGCTGCGTAAAGATGCTAAAGGCTGGATAAAAGCAATGACTACTATTAGTAGTGAAGTAGTAACGATTGTAGTCTGCTACCATCGTAAGCAGTGGACCACCAGGGGCATTATTGTTAAAGCGCCCCACTCGTAAGCTTTGTTAAGTCAGCGCACTCGCAAATCGCGAGATGTGCAGATACGCTGCATACCGACGCGAACCCTTAATGGGCATCCCTGGCTCAAGTAATTTACGTCTCATGTGCGAAACCACTCTTAACTAAAAGCCCTCTAAATTACACCATACACCGCGATTGATTTGAAATTAATCTCGCAACATCGCAGCTATAAGATTGACTCCTTTTTTGTAAAGCTCTGTATCTTATATCTTATATGTAATAAATCGAGATTGTGAGTCTTAAACGTCGAATTATGTCTTGGATATCTAGGTGGCATGTATAAAGAAAACTGTATTACCCTTAATTGAAAAACTATATCAATTAATTATTAAATTTGAATCAATGTTAATTTTAAAATTCATGAACCTGTTATTTAGGTAACAAAGAATCACATTCAGTATTGTACACAGATATAACGAAAACAAATATCAAGACACGAGAACGTTTCAATTTACAAGATCACAGATGCAGATAGCTCGTTGCGATAGCTCTTTATTCAGCCTTATTATAACCGCACTGCCTCCAGTTAACTTGTCTCTCGTTTATCGGCGAGATTCTGCTTCTCGATACGGTACATGACCAGCTAAAATATCTCTTTACTCGTTCTATACGCTGCACACTTTTATATCTCACTGATTTATTTGTTTCACGTTATCTACGTAGATATTTTAAAACATTATTGTTCGTGCTAACCGCTTCCACTAATAGGTACACGCATTTACAATGTCTGCACTGTAGTGCACATAAACTAAAAAACAATCAATGCACGAGCATAAACATTTCCATTTAAGATACTCGTTAAACGTACAATGTTAAGAACAAATGATTATAAGCAACATAAACGTTAGATTGTTATTAATATTACCGACAATAGTGGCAATATTAGCATGTGTATGATCGCTGGCAGAATGGCAAGTTACTGTGAATTCAGTTTCTAATAGGTTTCAACCATCGACGTATAAATGTAAGGATCAGTCCATTCAATAAATTGCTTGAACGTGTTCGTACTAGGCCAGTTGGACTAATGCAGTTGGGTTGATGTAGGATGAGCAACAGATACATCCAGCTGCAGTAGTTACCGGTGTCCTTACGGAGTAAAGTATAAGGTCTTTGGTTGCTTCTTAGCATAGGAGCTAGGGAATAATTAAAACGCTAAGCGAACTATTAAGGACTACCATTTTCTCTGTATTGGACACGGAACTCGCGGACCCAACAGCCCTGTATCGAATTAAGGCGTATCTATTTTATTGCTATCATTGAGAAACTAGCCCGCAAGATTAATAATGGGAATACGTTTTTAGAGTATGTGGCTTAAATCACACGCGAAGACCTGCTTCGCGTTGCAGAGTACTGGTCTAACAAAATTTAAATTAAATTGAAATGATTACCGTCGACACGATACAGAAGAAGCTTGAATTGAATTTCTATTACGCATTTGATGCCTTTTTGATGTGTAACATCTTTGCTCTCGCTTTCCTGCAATTTCTGGGAGTGATTTCGTGAAATGGGACGGAAATGTGTAACATGGGACGGAAATGTGTAACAGGAAGTCGCGAAAGCGCGCGCTATTCGATCTGACGAATGAGCTTTGCTCTCGCTTTCCTGCAATTTGTGGGAGTGATTTCGTGAAATGGGACGGAAATGTGTAACAGTGATTTCGTGAAATGGGACGGGAATGTGTAACAGGAAGTCGCGAAAGCGCGGAATTCTACTTTACGAGAGTCCGACTCGCACTTGGTCGGTTTTTTTCGTTACTGTCACATCCGCCACCCAGGTACAATATCGTCATCAAATCTAACTAACCTAAAGTATTTTGTCACATGTTACACATCATATGCGAGTACTGTAGGTCTCGCTCGAATTTTTTATTTTATTCACAATTGGTAAACCCTTGACAACATCTCACCTGGTGGTAAGTGCCGAAGATGGAAGTGGGCTTACCAAGATTCCCCAACGCAATGGGTAAAATATTATTTTGTGTGAAATCCCCTATTTAACCTTTTCTTAATTTCTATGTATGTTTTCTTAATCCTTCATCATCATCATCATATCAGCCACAAATCGTCAATCCTTACTCCTTACTAAATATTATAAATGAAAAAATGTTTGTTATGTTTTCACGCTTCAGCACCTTGACAAACCTTGATGAAATTTGGCATGCCGGTAGCCTGTGTCAGTGGGAAGGAGATAGGAAACTTTTTATTCCGTGAAAATAGCAAAGTTCGATGCAGTTCCTGAGGGAACTAAAAAAATACTCTTTTTAGGTTAATTTCGCAACGAAACAATGGATTAATGTAATTTTTTGCACAGAGATTGTTGAGGGGTTGGGAAATTATATAACTTACTAATTAACATATCCTGACATTAGTTCCCGAAGGATCTGGGTAAAACTCTTTTCCACGCTCGCGCACGTGCTAATCAAAATAGCCCGATATAGTTCCTTAAGGGATCTGGAGAAAGCTCATGTCACGCTCACGAGCTGCTTGCGGCTCGCGTACCATTCACCCCTAAAGACAGTCGTTAAAACGATGTTCAGGCGGCCGAAGCCACGGATAAAAGCTAGTAATATTATTAATGTAATTTTTTTTGTTTGTTACCTTGTCATGCTGCAAAACCTAAACCATTCTTGATTAAATTTGGCATGCAGGTACCCTGTGTCACTGGGAAGGACATATGATACTTTTTATCCCTGATGGAACTGAAAAAATACTCTTTTTTGATTAATTTCTTTAACATCGCAACGGAGCAACGGATTGAAGTGTTTTTTGTAGAAAATTGGTTGAGGGAGTAGAAAGAAATAAAGGGCGGAGAACGACATACAATACTTTTTATCCCGGAAAAATAGTAGTTGAGAAACTTCAGTCTTTTTCTCTTTTTTACTTATACAACTGGACTGATTGCGATGACATTATTATATCCAAAAAATATATGTATTATTTTTGGATATTGTTGTTTTCCGCCCTTTAATATCCAAAAATAATACATATTTTCCGAGAGATTTGGGAAAAAATAAAGTCTGTTTTTCACTGTGTGTACGGGAGAAAGGGACGGAGAATAACAAAATATAAGTATATAACATTCAGGAAAAATGTATAGGTAGCTGCTAAGGGGTTTCTGAAAATAACTCTGTTTAAACTGCTGACCCGTTTTGGATCAAATTTGGTACAGACCAAAAGTAAAAGCGCCAACCTAAAAAAATACCAACTTTTTATCCCGGAAAAATCATAGTTCCCGAAGGTTCAGTGACAAAATATTTCCACCCTCCGCACCGTGCACCCTCAAGCACAGTCTTAAGGCGAGGTTTTGAATGGAGTTATCTCTGTCTTTTTCTAAAGAAAAACAAACAAACAAAAAGAAAAGAGAAAGAGACAAACATAAAAAAGAGTAAACATGTAAGGAGTAAAGAAAATAACCACACTTTTTAAATAGTTTTTTGTTTCAATTAAAAACTATACTGAAAGTATAAAAAATTATAACATTACTCACTTTGTATTAATTTAAAGAATATTGTTGTATATTTTTTATAATTTATACTTCAAAATATTAGTCATTACTAGAGTTGAAAGTAACGGTGTAGACAGGTGGATAGGAAAAAATGACACAGTAAAGGTGGCATTTTTTTCTATCCAGCCAAAACTGCTCAATCGTGTTTCTAATAGTTTTTAACTATAAGGAATATCATCAACAATAAGGGTGTTTTTTCTCCAACCTAGAGTTTTCTATCGGTTAGGATTAATGACGTCCGCCTTAAAAATAAAATGATTTCCCATGTTGGAGAGGTTGCGGGCAAAAAGCTATCCTTACATATATTAGAAATCCTAATATGTTTCTGCCTGTCTGTCTGTTTGTTACTCTTTCACGCTAAAACTATTGAACTGATTTAATATACTTTTATCTCGGAAAAATGCATAGTTCCGGAGGGAGTTGGAAAAAACTTCATTTTTCGCATGCGAGCCGTACACCATCGAATAGTTGTAAAGACGATATCCACGCCGATGAAGCATTAGTGTAAAGGCTAGTACAATCATAAAAAGATATCCACTCGGGCGAAGCTGCGGGCAAAAGATACTTACTCAATATAAACTCAGAAACTTCCAACCCACTAAGAGTTAATCTACTATATAAAAATTAGTCGTGTTTTCCTTCCTGACGCTATAACTCCAGAACGCACGAACCGATTTGGCTAATTCTTTTTTTGTCGAGTTCGTTATTGTCAGGAGAAGGTTTTTATGTAGAGTAGGGTAGGGTAGGGTAGGGTAGTGTAGGGTAGGGTAGTGTAGGGTAGGGTAGTGTAGGGTAGTGTAGTGTAGGGTAGTGTAGTGTAGGGTAGTGTAGAGTAGTGTATGTAGGGTAGGGTAGGGTAGGGTAGTGTAGGGTAGTGTAGGGTAGGGTAGGGTAGTGTAGTGTAGGGTAGTGTAGAGTAGTGTAGGGTAGGGTAGAGTAGTGTAGGGTAGGGTAGTGTAATGTAAGGCGGTACGTAGTTCGCCGGGACAGCTATTTCTTACATATAAAACAAAACTATCGACATTTGAGTATATAATAAACAAAACACTATCGACATTTGAGTACTGACTGAGTAAAGAGCAAATAAATTTTGAGTATCATGTCTAATAATTAATAATAATAAGCGGGATATGTATCTATGTTTACAATAGAAATATAAGTACTGTCAGTCTTGTTACTTCGAGCGACGAAGGAGTGTAGAAGGTATTGTGATGGCAATAAAATCGAAGTTTAGATTTTGTTGTGGATCGATTGTTTTAACACTTTGACAGCGGGGCGCTTTACTGCGCCGCTACCCCTAGTGCGCGGACGTTTTTCGGCATATTTTTATCGACTATAAAAAAATAACCTAAATGACTATTGAAATATATTTTTTGTATCTGTTACATCTTTTAGTATATTATGAAAAATAAATAAAAAACGTTTTTATATTGTATTTAGTATATTAAAAAATCGTCTGCTTTGAGTATGAATCAACAAAAAAAACTCACTAAACTAAATCTAAATTTTATAAGGTATAATCCTTTTAAGCTATTGCATGAATCAAGAAATTCCGTAACGAAAATAAAACCTAACACTAACACCCCCATACTCCGCCTACCATGTATCTCGGCCGAGCGTAACGTAACGTTACCGCGTTCTAAAAACTTACAGTGCCATCTATTAGCGATTTGTGGTACTAAAAGGACTTAGTTTTACTGGTGTAATTTTCTTAGTGTTAATTTATTACATAAACATCCCGCGCCCCAAGGACTATATGGTACTGTTAAATACTGCATAAGTAAATAACAAAAAATAAATAAATAATTATAATTGCATAAGTTGATAAAAAATGCTATGCAATAGCTTTACCGCAGCAGTCCCCAAGTGCAACACGTGTTTTTGTGTGAAATTTTTTGAAGCATGGGTAGTAGCAAAGTGGTATGTCACAGTCTGGGCAGTAATACACCGTCTCCTCTCGTCCTCATTTGACAGTTTTTTTCTTGATGGTGTCTGCGCAAACTTTGCAAGCTGGCGACACTTTCGTTTGCTTCTCTGTTGGGCGGTATGCGCTCCAGGAAGTGTTTTACTTACAGCAACGAATTGTATATGCGTGCGTAGCTAAAACACTAAGCTACAAGCCAGTAACTCCCGAGTCACGCCCTGAGTGCGTGATTTTTAAATAAACAGTATGAAAGTTGATCACGGCCTCAGGCCGTGCGCTGCGAGTAAGAGAAATTTAAGGAGCACGGACTGAGTTCGCGTTTCGCTGTCAAAGTGTTAAACTAATAGATAACGCCAAGGCAAAGTACATACATATATAAGTACTAACGTGCCAAGGGCTTACCAACTTGTGAATAAAAAAAAGATTAATTAAAAATAAAATGTGTGTGTGTGTGTCTGTGCGTCCGTCCGGTGCTCTAGTTCCCAAACTAGTGGACAGATTTTGGTGACATTTGGGTTAGGGCCATATTATTTCCAGCCATTTTTTAAAATTTCCCTTATCTTGATTGTTTTGGGTTACCACCATATAAATAAAAATTAAATTACTTATATTTTTACTCAAAAATGGCTCTAAAGACTTTGATGAATAACTTTACATGTCCTACAGGACGCAGTAGTTCGATATTCCAATAAAAATCTGAATGAGGCACCTCCAATACAAAATTTTGTAAGTTTGTTTTTCTCAAAAATGGCAATAACGATTTTTTGTGAATAACTAGGACTTAATAAAGCCCACATCACTGCGTAGGTAATTATTACAGGAAACATCCCAGTAAGGTACCTCCCATACCAACCAAAATTATTTATATTCCTTGCTACTATGTAAGTATCATGTTTATTGTTGACTAGCAGTTTCCCGCGGCTTCACCCGCGTGGACAACGTATCTATGTCTTTCCCAGGGGAAAAAGTAGCCTGTGTGTTAATCCAGGTCCTAATCTGTCTACCTACCAAATTTCAGCCAGATCCGTTAAGTAGTTTTTACGTGAAAGAGTAACAAACATACATCCATACATTCTAACAAACTTTCGCATTTATAATATTAGTAGGATTTGTGTATACCGGACCGCGACAGAAAGTGAATGCTTCGCGAGGAAGTATGCACAGCGTGGCTGTACCATTTATGCGAATGCTATCAAAACGATTTAGCAAACTGTAAAAGACAAATGACGCTCGTCTTACGTGTTGTCTGTTAAGAGTTTGTAATAATAGTTGTTTATTTGTTTTTCCATTTTACGACTCGACTTTACTTGCCTTGCATTTAAACCTTCTTCTTCTTATCGTGTGGCACAATTAAAACTGCTATCCAAGGGATAGACGGCGGTTGCCTCGTGTTGCACTTATAATCACCCGCGGTCACGTGTAGGGCATTTAGATTTACACCTACGGACGAGTGCATCGCTACGTTCATACATATCTGAAATCAGATGTGCAGGTTTCCTCACGATGTTTTCCTTCACCTTCACCGTTAAAACAATCGGTACATTGGCCCCGGGATTTCTGGTTCGGAGGACCAGGTGGTTACCGGTTGAGTCACCGACGCTTTTTTTTTAATGTCCAGTCGCATCGGAGCTCCTCCATCATGAAATTTATCTGAAACTTTCTTCTATTGTTTCTAATGAGACTCCGGCTGGGGTACTGTGCAGTAGCTACTCACGCCAGTTAATCAGCGTGATCCCTTACGACCTCCATCAGATAGGCAAGGCGAGGTGCCTAATTGAATAAAGGACCGAATTAAACGGCATGACCTCTTTCTATTCAAATTTCTGCCGTTCCTGCCTTCACTTATACGTATGGGCGGTTCTTAATGTTAGGTACGTAACAGCATCGATTCGAGATTACGAACTTGATTGAAAGTTAAGGGTTTGTTCAGTTTACTTTGCTCGTCGACTCGATACATTGGTTACGATTGGATATAAATATAAATTGCTGTAGCTTTAGTTAATAGAAATCTATATTGATAACCGGCTCCATGGCGTAATGGTTAGTCCATTCGCTTCACACCAGGAGTCCGCGGGTTCGATTACGGTGGGGTCAACTTCATAAGACTCGATTTGGTTTGTGGTAGGGAATTTTAATGGCCCGCCTGGCTAGCTACCACCATGTTATCCAAGACTTGCCGACAAATATCATTGATGTGTTCCGGCTTAAAGATAAGATAGCTAGATCTCTATTGCGTTGGGAAATCTCGGTAAGCCCGCTTCCATCATCGCCATTATCGTCACTTACCATTAGATGAGATGATGTCAAGGGCTTACCAATTGTGGATTAAAAAAATAAGATATAGATATATTGATCGTTGTATTGACCTATAACGTTTAGGGAAATACTTTATAACAAATTGAATATAACTGAAAACGCTAAACACGATAAAAAGCCGACTTCCATCGCATTATTATTTTTGGTTTAAGTTAATTTTCTAATAAAGCACTATACCGATTTTGATAAAATTTATATGGGACCACATGGTAAGCACTAGCTTTCAAATAAAAAAAGAATTATAAAAATAAAAACCCAGTCAAAAGTTCTGAGGTAACGCACATAGAAAAAACATATAGACGAATTCAGAACCTCCTCCTTTTTGGAAGTAGCTTGAAAATACCTTAAACCTATCACTAATTTAGAGGCAACCCTGCGAAAAGAAATAATAATAGAAGATAACACAAACATAGTTCCTTATAGAGATTTAACAAATGTGTTGCTAATCCCACACGAGTACGAACATTTGTTTGAATATTAACAACATATTAAAACAACAACAGGAATCCAATCTAAAATTCAGTTTAAGCATCTCAAAACATGCTCGCACCGGAAGAGGCTCCCCCGTTTCCGTCAGGTTGGCTCTAATTGAAAGTTATGCAAATCTCTCAATTCGAATCTCACAATGGACCGGATTCCGAATGAGTTAATCCGTGTTTATGCTCCTAATCGGCCCCTTGCTATGGCCTTGTTGCCAGTTTAACTCACTGTTAACTTAATACAATGCCTTAGACACAATGAACCATTTATTTGAGTTAAACTTTAATATTTACATTGCAAGATCCAATGATTTTAGTAAATTGTTATTGGGAGGTATAATATATTTTATATACGTGCAGTCTGTGGGTCAACTATACGCAGAAGACAATCAACGCGTTGAGCGTTCAGTATAACAACGCATTCAGGATGCTGTTGGGGTTGCCAAGGTACTGCAGCGCATCAGGCATGTTTACTGAAGCTCGTACGGATGGCTTTCATGCCATCTTAAGAAAGAGAACCGCCTCGTTGCTGAACCGTGTTCGTGGCAGCAGCAACGGCATCTTGAGCGTTGTGGCTAGCCAACCCGACTTGCTTTATCTTGTGGCAATTGGTACCGCTGCTTGTTCAGTAATTTTAATTTGTGTAACCTTACTAACCTTTATGTTTTTATAATATTTTCTTGTACTAACACTGGATTATGTTGTCCGAAATAAATGATTTGATTTGATAAATATAATTGTTGTTTGTTGGCAATAACTTGGTGTATATTGTTCTAGCTGAGTTGAAGATGGACGTACTGAGGGAACGGGAAGTGAAGGACAACCTTGAAAGACGACTCCTCGACGAACAAAAAATGAGAGGTGAGTATAGGTGGTAGCATTCCTACCAACACTGTAGAACTTCTAGCAGAAACAAGTTACTATTTTCAGCATATTAGACCTCACCGGTGGCGGTCGAGCGTCGGTGGCGTAACGGTTAGGGCCGCTACTTCCTACTACTGCGACGCTACTAAGTCCTGGTTTGAATCCTGCTACGTGCCAATGTGTTTTCGAATTTTTATTTCATATGTATGTTTATCCGACGCTCTTACGGTGAAGGAAAACATCGTGTGGATACCTGCACACGCCTGCGAAGAAACTCGAAGGTTGTTTGTTAATTATTCGAAATTAAAAGCTTCAGTCGCACGTAGATAGATTAAAAAGTTGGTTGTAATGGGACGCCCGGCAGATGTGAAACATCAAAATTGATGGTAAATTTTACAATTAATGAAAACCAGCAGAGAAATATGGTGTAAAATAAATTCTAATTTATGGAACTCTAGTTCCGTCAATAAAGTCAAAAATTAATTAACTGTAGTCTGCTCTCTGGTTATCATAATTTTTGTTTCTTTTCGGCACTGTCACTCATATTTTGATTAAATAATATTGTCACTAATTCGAAATGTTTCGAGAGCGGTGGCGTGGTCGGTTCTACTGACAAGGCGCGCCAATAGATGTATTACATCAAATAATATTAAAGTAAGTCTTAGAGACCGATCGATTTATCAGTTACCACAAAACTCATTTCACTGTAAGTAGGTACATAATCTTTACTATAATAATATTATAAATGTGAAATGTGTTTATTTGTTTGTTTATCTGCTTATTACCTTTTCACGCTTCAATGCCTAAACCAATCTTGATGATTTTCGGCATGTAGGCAGCCTGCATCACTAGGAAGGACAAAGGCTACTTTTTATACCGTAAAAATACCATAGTCCGATGCAGTTCCTGAGGGAGCTGAAAAAATACTCTTTTTTTGGTTATTTTCTTTGACATCGCAATGGAACAATACATTGTTGTGATTTTTTTCACAGATAAAGTTGAAAAGGTGGGAAACTACATAATTTACTTATTAGCATATCCATATACTTCCAAAGGTATCTAGCTAATACTCATTTCCACGCTTGCGCACGTCGGCGTCGTAACGGAGCAACGGATTCAAGTGTTTTTTTGGATAGAATTGGTTGAGGGGGTGGGAATGTGACATAAACTGTTACTCAGAATAGCCCAATATAGTTCCTGACGGATCAGGAAAAAACTTACGTTAGTAAGATGTTGGTCTAGACGCAGACTGCACTGATGCATTTTCAAAAGAACAAATAGGATATAATTTGAATGGCGCAATAAATCTTCCATCCGCTCCGCATTCGCCACAATTAACAGGAGATCTTTTTACACGCATTGTCTTCCTCCCCCGGCGTTATTTATCTCTTACAATAAAACTATTATATTCTCGTTTAAGTAAACGAGCATTACTTCGAGCGCCATATCGCTAATTCTGTTTTCGTGCCATCATCTCATTGCTGCCTCACCTTAACAGTTATTTTCTATGGCAGTGCATTGTCTATGCTCAATTAATACCATTTTATGACTGCATTCACATCACACGTTACGGTCGTTACTTATCTCGTCATACTAATTATATATTACATTTGTTTGTGCATTTTCCCATAGTCGCGTGTGCTCTCGACAACTTATAAGTTCATTCATAGTTTTATGGGCCTCCCTCACGTCTCCATAATTGCAATTTATCGTATCAATTTTACATCGATTCGATGAAAGTTTAATCTTATCAAAGTCATACTTATATACCTACTGTATGGGTCATTTGAAACTACGCGTTCAGGTTTCACATTTTGTACTACTGTTACTATCATCATCATCGTCATATCAGCCGAAAAACGTCCACTGCTGGACAAAGACCTCCCCCAAGCATTTCCACGACGACCGATCCTGCGCTGCCCGCATCCAGCGGCTTCCCGCGATCCTCACTAGGTCGTCGGTCCACCGTGTGGGAGGCCTTCCTATGCTACGTCTTCCGGTGCGCAGTCGCCACTTGAGAACTTTACTACCCCAACGGCCGTTAGTGTTACCATAGTTTTTTTTTATTATTCGATATTTGTATCAAGTTCGAGGCGAACGAAGTTAATAAGTTGTTAATCGATATACCTAAATTGATAATACCCCTTATTCTTTAAAGATGCTCTGATACTCCCTTTACAGTCGTAAAGGTTAATTTGAACACAATAAAACACCCTCTCCTTGGCAAACACACAAACATGAAAAGAAATCCGCTAGAACGTAAAGGTTACCTTTTCAAATGTCAAACGGCATGGTGACCTGACGCCTTGAGACAAAGGGTTTAATTCTATTGAACACTAGCGTCAAGGCAAACACAACCCTATTATTTTAAAGGCAATGTCAAAATTCCCTAATCTTAGTTTCAGTATTCAACATGTCATAGACGACGTAAAGGCGATGTAGATATTTTATCGCTGAGACATTTCTCTTGTGCGAATGTAATATAAATTTAAATGTTAATATAGGGACGACAGGTCGCAGTGAGCTTGTCGCGGCGTATAATGAAAATAATTATCGCTTTGAAACATGTGTTATAATTACATACCGGCTATATGAAAACAGGCAATGTGACTTTGTGAATAGAAAAATTACAATTCTTAGCGCCAATAAATATTATTAGTAATTGTAGGTGTGCTTGAAAATACGAATCTTTTGTTTTGTACTAATACTCGTACATACCCAGACATCCAATACGTAGTAAAACCATTAATCGATTTGTGAAGCCACCCAGAAGCGAAGACGTGGATTAAAAGCTTTCTGACAACAGGAAAGTCGCTTCACAAAATAGGCACCTCCGTTTCAGATTTTAACTTTTTTTAAACTGCTTTTCTTTGAGCAAACATTGCAGTAAAACCTAGTGTAACGTCATAAAGTTACTTCAAAATATAATTCAGTAGTTTCCCTATATATTGCATAGCTCGACATACTCGTAGCACTAGATCTATATCACAGCGCGCCGGAGTTGACCCACAATTCGTTATGGATAACAAACAAACAGTTATTAACTGTTAGTGCAATATGCATAGGAACGGCGATGCAACAAAGAGCGAAACCGAGGTTCCATACATATTTCACACAGTGAATGAACCCGATTGCGACGTGAGCAATACTGGTAATTGCCAAAAACCAATCATCAGATAGCGCGCTCTATGCGTCGACGCCGTGAAATACAACTTTAGTTACAAAAGCAACGCCCCATCGCACCGGCACTGCCGAATACATCATCCCTGTACAATTCCGGGAAAAAACGACTCCAACTACAAACCCATACGTCTATGACACCTGTCAAAAACCAAATTATAGGGTTTTTTTTTTAAATAATACGATCCTTCATTGATGTCCATTAAAATTCAGACCGAGCGATTTAAAATTCAAAACTGCTGTCGGGACTGAAAAACATCGCCCCTGGATCGGGAGAAAATTATAAAAGTATCGAGATCGATACTGTAGATACGGAATTATTTATCGATTTAATATACGATGATGATCCCGTACTCTTTTCAAATTTTGTAACTTTTCGACGCGGTTCCGTTTTAGGAAATAATGTACCATCACGTGTATTTTTTATTGATGTCTGAATTTTGAGATGTGATCATTATTAGGGTCCTACTACGTAACTTAAATTTGCTGATATACGTGATACATACGTATTGGCAAACGTAAGTTACGTAGTAGGACCCAAAAACTATGTCTCAAAGTTCAGATTTATTTTTTACTATTTATGCTTTTGACAGCGGCTTCGCCAGCGCGGACATCGTCTTTATGTCTATCTTTGAGGGAGAGTGGTGCGCGTGAACGTGAGTTTTCTCCAGATCCGCCAGGAACTACATCGGGCTATTCTGAGTAACAGTTTATCGCCACTTCCCATCCCCTCAACTAATTCTATACAAAAAATCACTTAAATCCGTTGCTCCGATGCGACGCTGACGTGCGCGAGCGTGGAAATGAGTATTAGCTAGATCCCTCGAGAACTATGTCAGAATAATATGCTTATTAGTAAATTATATAATTCCCCACCTTTTTAACCATCTCTGTGCAAAAAATCAAAACAATCTATTGTTACGTTGCGATGTTTAAGAAATTAACCATAAAAAGAGTATTTTTTCAGTTTCCTCAGGAACTGCATCGGACTATGCTATTTTAACGGAATAAAATGTTAAAAACCATCTCTGTGCAAAAAATCACAACAATCCATTGTTCCGTTGCGGTGTAAAAAAATAACCAAAAATAGAGTATTTTTTAGTTCCCTCAGGAACTGCATCGGATTAAGCTATTTTCTCGGGATAAAAAGTAGCCTATGTCCTTTCCCGTGACACAGGCTACCTGCATGCCAAATTTTGTGAAGATTGGTTGAGGTGGTGATGCGTGAAAAAGTAACAAACAAACAAACACATTTAACATTTATAATATTAGTAAAGATTGACATCTCAATAAATGTTGTGATCGCGTTGATCTCTTTCGTGATGGTCTCGATATATTTTCTAGTTATTGACATCTCACTAAATGTTGTGAGCGCGTTGATGTCTTTCGTGATGATCTTGTTGATATCTATGGTATTGACATCTCACTAAATGTTTTGAGCGCGTTGATGTGTTTCGTGATGGTCTTGTTGATATCTTTTGTATTGACATCTCACCTACGAACAACTTTGTTCGTAGCATCTCACTAAACGTTGATGAGCAAAGTATATATATATATATTAGTACTAACATACAGTATGGTAACTCTCTGCCGCTCTCGAGATTGCGACCTCACCCTCTCGTCACCCAGATTGATACAGATTGGTTACAGTTTGGTTCTCGAATGTATGGGATTTCACCGTGATTTTGTTTGCTCCGTCATTTTTTTTTAGAAATGTCATTTGTATGCAGTGTCCGGGGTGTGCTTAGAGGCTGGTTTTGACGATGATTTTTAGTTTACTTTAAAAATGAAATTAGTTTAGAAATTCAGTCCAAATAGCTCCTCGACTCCTAATATCAATCATTCAGAAAGACTGTTAGGTGGCTCGCGGCCCGGTCATAACGATCAAAATTGAAATAGAAGCAGCTCATATCAACGTCGGAGGGACGTGCTCGGTGCACTGCGCTTGGGCACGCCACTCATAATAGACACAGCATTGAATGCTCCGTATGTCCGTATCGCGGGATCTGCCGCTATAATGGGAATGCAAGCTCCCATTTAAACTGCGATGGTACTGGGAACCAATATTCTAATTAAATGATAAGCTCGCCATTATAATTTTGCAATAGAAAAGTTATTGAATGGACAAATCATGCACAGATGCCTGAAGAAGGTTGCAGTTTTGTATTGAATCCATCGATTGTTGCTCAGAAAAAAAATGCAGAACTTAATTTCTATTGACTGGAACAGTTGTCTCTGTCTTTTTCTTTACGTGTCAAGAGTAAATAAAATAACCACACTTTTTCAATGGTTTTTCGTTTCAATCAAAAACTACAATGAAAGTATAAAAAATAATAACATTGCTCACTTTGTTTTATCATAACAAATATTGTTGTATATTTTATAAAATTTTTACTTCAAAATATTAGTCATAAATAGAGTTGAAAGTAACGGTATAGAAAAGAAATTTTATCTTTTTAGTATTTAAATTTAGTCTTAAATCCAGGAAAAACTTTGCACACAAACGAATGCCTACACGGTGAGACCCAGACAGAATTTAGAACGAAAAAGTGGAACAGTAACTCATGCCACCGGCCGAGCAGTTACCACCTGGAGGAAAGCTTGAAAGAAGAACCTGGAAAGCTCTGAATCGATTGCGAACTGGAGTAGCCCGATCCAAGGAAAGCCTGAAAAAATGGGGAATACTTCCTGAACATGCCAACATATCGTGCCAATGTGGCGAACCCCAGACTACCTCACATTTCTGAAATTGCTCTAAGGGTCCATATTAAGGGTACAACAGAAGACCTAATGAAGGCAACACCCGAGGCGATCGAGGTGGCACGATTCTGGCCAAAGTATTTTTAATGTTAAGGAATTGACACTTCCACACGAAAGAAGAAGACGTTGAAATTTTCACAGATGATGTACTTCTGATGCCGCTTTTTATAATTTTTAGTATTTTTTTTATAAAATCAAATACTATGAAAAAATAAGGTGGGGTCTCCCCCGTAAAAAAGTGTTTTTTAACGTGAAGAAACTAGCGCCATCTAGTATGATGGTACGGAACCCTTTTTTATAGCGCCATCTAGTATGATGTTACGGTTCTGATTCGCACTTGGCCGGGTTTTTTACTTTAGGTTAAAGAACTAAGCCAATCCTTCTACCCTATCTGACTACCGTCCTATCTCCATTCTTCCATTTCTTTCTAAAGTGCTTGAACGTTTAATCCATAGCCAACTAAGTAACTTCCTAGTACGTAACGACCTGTTAAATCCCTACCAGTCTGGCTTCCGCCCTGGTCATAGTACGACCACTGCCTTAATCAAAATTACAGATGATGTTCGATCAGGTATGGATAACCAGCAGTTAACAGTGTTAACCCTGCTTGACTTCAGTAATGCATTCAATACGGTAGATCACGATATACTGCTTGGGATTTTGCGTTCTCTTAACTTATCACCTTCGGCATCTGACTGGTTTCGTAGTTACTTGTGCGGGCGTCGTCAGCGTGTTCGCCTTGAGGATTCATACTCATCGTGGTGTAATACGTGTGCTGGTGTCCCGCAAGGTGGCGTGCTCTCTCCTCTTCTCTTTTCCATATTTATAAATTCTATTTCTCATAACTTGTCTTCATCCTACCACCTGTATGCCGACGATCTGCAAATCTATTCGCAGGCTCCAATACACAAATTGCATGATGCTATTAACAACACGAATAAGGACCTCTTTTTCATATCACAATGGAGTAAACCGTACGGTCTGCAGGTGAACCCTGCAAAGACTCAGTGCATTATTTTGGGTAGTCCTCATTTTATTTCGAGGGTGAATTTGGACCAATTGCCGCATATAATGTTTGATGGAGTTCGCATTAACTTTAGCCATACGGTCAAAAATCTTGGCGTTACGTTCGACACCACCCTTTCCTGGTCACCTCATGTCTCCGAAGTCAGCAGAAAAGTATTTGCTTCTGTACGATCCTTAAACCGTCTCCGCAATTTCCTTCCAAATGCTACTAAAATTGAACTCGCCCAGTCCCTTCTTCTTCCTATCCTTGACTATGCTGACTCCTGCTTTCCTGACCTCAATGTCGATCTTCTGAATAAATTAGAGCTTTTGCAGAACCTTGCGATTCGATTTATATATGGCCTACGAAAATATGATCACATCTCTCAGTATCGGAAAGAACTAAAGTGGCTATCTGTGCGCCGTCGTAGAGACGCACACGTTCTATCTCTTCTATATTCTTTATTATTTGGCCATAAATCTCCTACTTATCTTCAAACCCCTTTTCACTACTTGTTCTCTACACACAACCGACCGCTCCGTTCAGCGACTTCGCTCCGTTTGCATGTACCTCCACACACTACTAATTTTTTCTCCAACTCATTCACTCTGCGTGCCATCCACTTGTGGAATTCCCTTCCAGAGACTATTCAACGCTCTCCTTCACTTCCTGTCTTTAAAGCTCAAGTAAAACTTTATTTTCTATCTCTGTAATTTCTGTTCCATCCTTTCGTGCTCTTTTTATCACTTCGCCATCTTGTAATTGTACGAATTTGGTAAAGGTATTATTTTTTTTCGTGATTTGTCTATGAAATTTAAATATGTATTAGTATATATTTATTTGTATGTATATTTATAATATATAATTCATGCACATATATATTTATATAATAGTTATTATATAAGTATAGAATAATAATATTAGCATGTATTATTATAATTAAGTTGCTTATTTCTCTGCCCTTATTATAAAATTAAGTATTTCGTGCTTTCCTATAATGAAAGGTTGTCTGGAAGAGATTGCTTTTAGCAATAAGGCCGACTACTGTACACTTTATTATAGTATCTCTACGTATTAACATTACAAAATTGTTTTGGTGTACTATAAGTGTAAATAAATAAATAAATAAATCCAATAAACACAACTAATGGACTTTACCGACACTTGCTGCATTGTAATACCATTTGGTAACTTTGATTTATTTGTGTTTAATTGGGACGGACTCCGTCTTACCCTTCGATGCCCTCATCGTGTCATAAGGGAGGTTATGGGGCCGGCTGCAGGGAGTTAGGAGTTAGGACTCCATAGTTCTCGCTCGGTTCGGTGGCTTCGAGGTGTTCCGGTTATGCTTTTGGTATTACAGGGAGGTAATCAGTAAAATAATATCTTTAAAAATATAACTTAAAATTAAATAACGTATTTCACGCCTTTTTTATTTGCAATTGGTAAGCCCTTGGCATTATCTCACCTGATGGTAAGTGATGATGATGCCGAAGATTAGAGCAGGCTTACCAAGATTCCCCAACGTAATAAGGAGCCGGGGAGACGGAACACAACATCAATTATATGATGTTTGGCAGCAAGACTTAGGCAAAATGGTGGTGACTTAGAAAATACACTTTCACCAACCAAACCGAGTCTTACAAGGAGAGGCTTCGCCGGAAATCGAACCCGCGACCTCCTGATGTGAAGCTAATAGACTTACCCATTACGCCACAGACTGTTTCCTTGTGTATCATTTTCTTAGTTTTGTTTATACAAACTCTTTGTTTGTATAAACAAAACTAAGAAAACGATACACAAGGAAACAGAAATGTGTATAAAGGCGGACTTTCTCTTAATGGGATCTCTTCCATCCTTCCTGATCAGCCTAACGCTGATACACTCTAACGTATTAATTTCCCATTTCTGTAATAAATGTAGACCTACATTAAGTTATGTTACCGGCTAGATCTATACTGTAAATAAAAATAATACAAAATAAAAATAGCCGTTAATCGCCTCCGTGGCGTAATGGATAGTCCATTCGCTTTACACTAGGAGGTCGTGGGTTAGATTCCCGGTGGGTTCAACTTGTAAGACTCGGTTTGGTTGGTGGTAGGGCATTTTCTAAGCCCACCTGGCTAGCTACCACCATCTTAGCTTGCCGCCAAACATCAGTGTTAACAACATTGATGTGTTCCGGCTTGAAGATAAGATAGCTAGTTCTCCATTGCGTTGGGGAATCTTGGTAAGCCCGCTTTCATCTTCGGCATCATCATCACTTACCATCAGGTGAGATGATGCCAAGGGCTTACCAATTGTGAATAAAAAAAAATAAAAAAAAGCCCTTATTTTCTACTAACATTCAGATCTATACTGTATCCAAAGTATCATTTTCATTTACCTATTTTCGATAACATGTAGTTTGCACATGCGACCCAAATCCACCCCTGAGTCCTACGTCTTCCCCACATTCGGGGATAAGTAAAGGACTATTCATACTCGCATTGTGCCCGAGATTGCGTAATTAAATAACATGTACCCATGCCGTTCCGTTCCGAGCCGTCTTAGAAGGGTCCGCCGACTTGGCAGTGGGAATGTTACGCCAATTATGCGTACATTATCCCGGGAATGGGGTATCGATGCTGTTTAGTGCCTCCTAGTCGTGTTACGGCGTAATTAATGTACTGATGTACGCACTGTACGATTGTTAGGCGTCTCTCTGAGTAGATGTTAGGGAAGATCTAAGTTATGCCAAGGCATTGGTTGAAGCGTCGGTGGCTCAACCGGTAACGACTCGGTCCATCTAACCAGAGGTACCGGGTTCAAATCTGGACCGCCAATGTACCAATGAGTTTTTCAAAAAACTCACGTACATACTTACCGATTGCTTTAACGGTAAAGGAAAACATCGTGAGGAAACCTGCACACGCCTGCGAAGAAACTCGAAGGTTGTGTGTGAAGTCGACCAACCCGCACTGGGCCCGCGTGGTCGACTAAGGCCTAATCGCCCTGATTCAGGGTAGGCTCGAGCCCCTCGGTGGGGACGTATATGAGCTGTAATGATGATGATTGGTTGGAACAGTTGTCTCTGTCTTTTTCTTTACGTGTAAAGGGTAAAGAAAATAACCACACTTTTGCACTTTTTCAATGTGTTTTCGTTTCAATTTAAAAGTACAATTAATTTCAAAAAATCCAACTGGCATATTGATGTGTGTGTTTATACTAATCAACTAAGAAAATTTAGAAGTACTAAGTCAGTCTGGTTTGCCTGTAGAATGAAAATCTCTGTCTTAACAGAGGTTTCTTTGATATATTTTTTTCTGTTATAAAAGTAAGCGAATCGTGTTTCTGCAACTGTCAAAATGAAGTCATTGGAATGAAGAATCAGGTTACAAAATATCACTTTCATATGTTTTGTAATTGCTGAGAAAAAACGAGAATTATGCGACCAAAATTTCCAATTCGTCGCCTTATGTTGGTACCATTGCTTATTTTAATCCACCATTTCAAATCAAACCTTCTATTTCATCATCATCATATCAGCTCATATACGCCCCCACTGAGGGGCTCGAGCCTACCCTGAATTAGAACGATCGAGCCTTAGTCGACCACGCGGGTCCAGTGCGGGTTGGTCGACTTCACACACAACCTGCGAGGTAGTTTTTTTTAGATTTCATGTGTACGTTTATTCGACGCTCTTACGGTGAAGAAAAAACATCGTGAGGAAACCTACTATTCACTTCAATATATTTCACTGTTTTTCAATCCATTTCAGAGAAATAAAAGAAAACTGTGTGTGAATTAAAAATAGTGTACCTCTGACATTATACATTATACAGGTGTAACAAGTTTTTTTTAGGACCCGTTCATTGACACTTCTGTTAAACTAAGAATTACATGTGATTGACAAACTTTACTGTCTAATCATCATCATCATCATAATATCAGCAGAAAAACTTCCACTGCTGGACAAAGGCCCCTAGGATTTCCACGACGACCAGTCCTGCGTTGCCCGCATCCAGCGGCTGCCCGCGATCCGTCCGTCCACCGCGTGGGAGGCCTTTCTACGCTACGTTTTCCGGTACGCGGTCGCCACTCGAGAACCTTACTGCCCCAACGGCCATCTGTTCTACGAGCTATGTGCCCTGCCCACTGCAACTTCAGTTTAGCGATACTTTGAGCTATGTCGGTTATTTTGGTTCGCCTGTGGATCTCCTCGTTTCTGATTCGAGTTGCATATCGACAAGTTGTCGAGTCTAATTTTTTTTGAGATTTACTGTTGTTTCCTTTGGATAGGTAATTGAAAACGCTAATCACGTGAATAAGAACAATTTTGATAAAATTCTCTATCGAACAAAAAAAATCATGACACACATACACACACCCACACATACACACACACACACACACACACACACACACACACAACATACAGTTGAATTGTAAACCTCCTCCTTTTTGCATTGCATTGTTTGAAACCAATATGAAACTCGCTGAAAAATAAAAATCGCTGAAATTAAAAATTGTGAATTTATTTTCAGTAACCAATAAATCAACGGTATTCATATCAAGCATTCGTTGAGTGTCAATTCAATTAATTTAGTCACTGTACCAACTACTGTTTGTTGTGTTTGCGACTGTACTGGGTACTGGCGAACGATAATTTCCCTTCCTCCCTCCTATTGCAAACACTATCGAGATCGGACAGTCGAGTGGTCAAATTCAAATGGAATCGCCAACAGCCGGACAATCGTATCAACATACGTCAGTGCGGTGCAGTTTAGCTTCTACGAGTATACAGTATGTAACAAAATTGGTGTAGGTCCCGTTGACTGGGGCTTCTACTCATCATACTGAACAACTTTTGTTCTACGACTTTGCTGAAAACGTAAACGTTTTTACTGTTCATACAAATCGATCAGCTGATCCACCGATTTTGTGCATTTTAGAATGGGGGGTCCAATTTTTTTTTCAAGAATTGACTATGGGTTCCTTGGAGAAAGTTGTTCAGTATGAAGAGTAGAACCCCCAGTTAATGGGACCTACACCAGTTTTGCTACATCCTGTATATCCAGCGGTGCAGCATAACTGCATGACCGATGACGTTGACGGATGCACCCCAGTGAAACATTTTGGGCGATGCAACTTGATGATTTGCGGGATTACTCTCCCTATTGTTTTGGGAATATGATTGAAAGCTTCAAACTGAAACTCAAATAACTCTATATTGTACATCCAAATAAATAAATACATATACAAAATTTAATTAACTACTAAGAGACGTACTGTTTGAGTGGTCTTATCGCTGAGAGCGATTTCTACCAGACAACCCAGTGCTCGGAGAAAAAGGAAGGAGAACAAATAAATTTGCATTAGTTAAACTATTCATCATATATCATCATATCAGCTCATATACGTCCCCACCGAGGGGCTCGAGCCTACCCTGAATTAGGGTGATCGGGCCTTAGTCGACCATGCAGGCCCAGTACGGGCTGGTCGACTTTACACACAACCTGCGAGTTTCTCCGCAAGCGTGTGCAGGTTTCCTCGCGATGTTTTCCTTCACCGTAAGAGCGTCGGATAAACATACATATGAAATCTAAATTCGAAATCACATTGGTACGTGGCAGGATACGAAGTTAAACTTTTAAATATAATTAATAAATAAACCATTAATTAATTTTCTAGGCATGCATACAATGCGAATTATGGTAACAGTTTTTTGATACCCCGTTTCGTAGGTTCAAAGTTGCTTTCTATTCAATTCTTAAAGTCAAAGCATTTATTTGCCAAAACATATTTGAATACACCATGTATTAAATTTAAGGTATCTTATGTCCCACCATCAATGCCATGCAAATATACATATTATAATATAACCTATGTTTCACGAACTATCATAAATTTTTGTCGCTAAGAAATTCTTTTACTGAATAGTAACACTTGTTTTCGGTCAATGTAGATTCGAAACTAAAATGTGAACAAGTTTTAATGTGGATAGGGAGGTTGTTGTAAACACATATTGCCATACAGAAGGAATTATGCTTGTGGACATTTACTCTTGAAAAGGGAAGATAAAGTCGATCTTATGACTTTCTAGGACATCTCAATAATAAATAACAACTCTTTCTCTCCCAGCATGTCGACCAATCTCATCGAAATTCGCAAATGATTCTCGTATTCCTTCATAAAAATGCCGGCGATTCCTCATGTTGGCTGTGAGTTCGGATCAGGGCGCGTGTGACCGCGGCGGGACGTGCGGCCTCGTGCGATATACCACGGATCAGATAAATAAGGTTGGATTGGAAATGTACGCTGGGCAGGCGCGCCTCAAGTATGATTAGACAATAATACTTAACCGAAGCACGCGTTCATACTTTTTATTTGCGTGTGGTTGTGTTTAATGTACAGACTCTCGCAATGGTGTGAGACACAATTGCAGCCCTGTGTTCTAAGTGTGTTTTGTTTTTAGTGCGCGCAATTCGTGTATATGTATTACTAGCTTTTTCCCGCGGCTTCGTCCGCGTGGACATCGTTTTAATGACTGTCTTTAAGGGTGATTAGTAAATTATGTCGTTTCCCACCTACTCAACCATCTCTGTACAAAAAATCACAACGGTGAAAAGGTAACAAACAAACACATTCTCACATTTATAATATTAGTAAGGATTATTGCTCGTGTAGTGAAGTTGATTGGTGGGAGAAAGGCGGCGACGCTGGTTTTCAAACAAAAGTGTGACTATTGCCAATCCAGCCTTGTTTATCTTATCCGTGTGATATACCGACCGGCCCGCACCTCCCAGCCTGCACGAACCGTGAATGGAATTCAATAACTTGCCACGTACGACACTTTGCCGTCCTAGCTCCTCATACGCCTAAGGGTACGGCCTGACCTTTAGGCGGTATACTGTCGTACAACCGATATCGGTGATAGCGACTCTTTGGGTCGACTAATTTATAGTTTTGACAAAGTATATACAGGGTGTAAAAAAAATGGTGTAGGACCCTTTAACTGGGGGTTCTACTCATCATACTGAACAACTTTCTCCAAGGAACCCATAGTCAATTCTCAAAAAAAAAACTAAAATGCACAAAATCGGTCGATTTGCTGATCGATTTGTATGAAGAGTAAAAATTTTTTTTACGTTTTCAACAAAGTCGTAGAACAAAAGTTGTTCAGTATGATGAGTAGAAGACCCAGTTAACGGGACCTACACCAATTTTGTTACACCCTGTATATGAGTACTAACATACAGTATGGACACTCCCTGCCGATCTCTAGATTGCGACCTCATCTCCTTGACACCCAGATTGATACAGGTGGTTACAGTTTGGTTGTAGAACGTATAGAATTTCGCCGCCATTTTGTTTTTTCCGTCATTCGTTTTTTGAAATATCATTTCTAGCCCGTTGTATGAAGTGTCCAGGGTGTGGTGCTGATATGATCTTGTTGAGCGTCGGTGGCGTTACGGCAAGGGCCGCCGTCCTCTTGTCCGGGAGGGTGTGGTTTTGGCAAAGAAAAGTAAACGAGTTGTAAACGTCTCCTTGGGAAGAGCAATTAACCCTCTAATACGTATCCGTTACCTGAAAATAAATCTTTCGAGCGATGAAGGAGTGAATACGCAGAATGTTGAAGGCGGTAATATTACAGATTTTTGTTATTTTTGACGTCAATTACTCCTAAACGATAGAAAACTCAAAGTTGAAAAAAATACCCTTATTGTTGAAAGCCAAAAGTTATTAGAAACACAATTGAGCAGTTTTGGGTCGATAAAAAATCCCAAAGATAGGTCTACACCGTTAGTATTTTGAAGTATAAACTTTAAAAAATATACAACACTATTTGATATGATAATACAAAGTAAGTAATGCTATTGTTTTTTATAAGCTTAAATAGATGTATCATGAAATTGAAATTTTTCATGCTAATCGTTTCGAATCAATTACGAAAGACCACCGCATGACCTCAACATGGTTCCACGTTGCACTGGTTAGCGGTGGCCGTTTGGTATACATTTTTTGCGAGTTCCAAGGAAAGTTGCCGGCGCCATGAAACTTTTCGACTACTACGCGAGGTAAATATTTACACTCCACCGTTGTGCAGCGGTTCGGTTGCTTTTTTCCCTTTTTTTGTGTGGCTCGAATGTGGCCAAGGAATTGTTTTGAATTGCCAGTCATGCCATGTTCGTTAAACGTCTTACTTTTGGCTGGGTTTCCGGTATTTATTGCAGCCCCATTACCGATTTCGTGTTAGTTAGCTAACATTTGCGCTTTTCGATTTTCCTTTGAGTTTAGCTTGGTGCACCAAGTTCTGTTTTTTTTTTATTATACCAGGCCTCCCACGCGGTGGACTGACGATCTGGTGAAGATGGCGGAAAGCCGCTGGATGTGGACAGCGCAGGATCGGTCGTCGTGGAAGTCCTTGGGGGAGGACATTGTCCGGCAGTGGACGTTTTTCGGCTGATATGATGATGATGATGATGAATTAATTGAATTCTAACTACCTTTAGAGTTGGTAGTAAAATTAAATAAATTGTGCAGCAGCAATGCACATACTTTCTCGCTGAAACGTACAGTTTTTAGAATCCATGAAAACAATTATGAATCCTATACTTACTTATATCTAAGTTGACTCGACTGACCCGTTGGTCCAGTGGCAGTGCTCCTTCCTGCTCGGCCGATAGTCGTGGGTTCGATCCCCACTCAGGGCAAACATTCGTGTAACAAACAGGTTTGTTTTCTCTGTGCCTGGGTGTATGTATTTAAACGTATATAAACATGTATAATTCGGTCTTTTGTTTTCATAGTACAAGGAATCCTAGTTTGGGGTCAGATGACGTGTGTGATTTGTCCCGGAATATGATTTTAAACAAAAAAAAAACGACTTCAGACAGGAAAGTAAGGTTCCTCTCGATTTCTCTGGGATGCCATCATCAGATCCTGGTTTTCTTATTATGGTACCATCCTTGGGATATCTCCATTCCAACAAAAAAATAACATCAAAATCGGTTCATAAATGACAAAGTTATCCGCGAACACGAACACTAGTATATATATACGGTCAAATTGATAAACCTCCTCCTTTTTTTTGTCGGCTAAAAAAAGGCAATAAATTTTTCGAACTGAAATCATCTCAACGACATTATCGCCATCACCTACAAACTATTTGTCGAATCTCCCCAATAATACTTTCTACTTACAAGTTTGGGGATTTTCAGTTCTTATCCCGGATGCCGCGGTGTCCTCTACGTGATGAATTTACAGATTCCCTCCATCTTGAGATTCGGGACACGTAAGGGAAGGGATGTATCCCGCCCGTGCCATACTTTTACGCGACATTTTGATAATTTGTATGGTTGTAGGATGTGCGGTGTTATGGACACGATTAACTTTGCGTTGCGTTGACGGATAGAAGGGAACGGCCGATTTAGTCGCAGTAGGTAATGAGTACCACTTGGGATTGAAAAAGTATATATATTAGTACTAACATACAGTATGGACACTCCTTGCCACTCTCTGGATTGCGACCTCACCCCCTCGTCACTCATATTGATACAGTTTGGTTGTCGAACGTATAGGATTTCGCCGCCATGTTTTTTGTTCCGTCATTCCTTTTTTTAAATGTCATTTCTGGCCCGTTGTATGAAGTGTTCAGGGTGTGGTGCTGATAATATGATCTTGTTGAGCGTCGGTGGCGTTACGGCTAGGGCCGCCGCCTCTTGTCCGGGAGGTCGTGGTTCGAATCCTGCCACGTACCAATGTGATTTCCAACTTAGATTCCATATGTATGTTTATCCGACGCTCTTACGGTGAAGGTAAACATCGTGAGGAAACTGTACACGCCTGCGGAGAAACTCGCAGGTTGTGTGTGAAGTCGACCAACCCGCACTGGGCCCGCCTGGTCGATTAAGGCCCGATTGCCCTAATTCAGGGTATTCTCAAGCCCCTAGGTGGCGACGTATGTATATGAGCTGATATGATGATAATGATCTTGACTAAAATAAATTAGCGGAGAGAGGAAAAGTGAACGAATTAGAAAACTCTGATTGCTGAAAACAGAAGCAAATATGGATGCAATGAAGCGCAGTATGGGCTCCAGCGCGCGTGGCTAACGCGGATGATTAGATTCAGCGCCCGCCCAGCTGCAGCGGCCGGCGGACTTGCCCTAATGCACCCTACGAACCACCAAACCGGCAAAAACTCCACATTCCATCTATCTCTTCATTAAGCTCAAGAAGGGTTCCATATCGATCGCTTTCATCGTGATTTTAAAAGGTCTGATGTGTGGTTGTGAATTTTTCTTGGCAATGGAAACTAGTCCTTCAGCCGAATTCGTTAATCATTTTCACCTTGTTCATTTGTTTTTGGATTTGTAATGCTAGTGTCGTTGCATTACAAATCTCTCTGAAGTTCTTGACAGCATTTTCAGCAGCCTAATTCTGAGGTAGAACACCCGGTTGCAGTAGGGCATCTATAAAACTGCACCCAGTGCAAATTGTGTTTTCACGTCCTTTTTTATTTTATTTTCTTGTTCTTCACATTGCTCTTGTGTACCAGACGATTTTCTCCAAAACGCACCACTTTTTGAAGTAAATTCTAGCAGAAAACAATGCAAATACAATGAAATAAAACTACGAATGCGTCCATCTCAAATCCCGCCAAAAACCACCTAAAAGGTCTGAGTCGCCTTAGAGTTGCTAACACCAAAAGCTGCCTCATTTCCTTGTACATCTTGTAAATATTCTGGGTATGAGCAGAACCGGTCGTCGTGGAGATCCTTGGGGGAGGCCTATGTCCAGCAGTGGACTTCCTTTGGCTGATATGATGAGCATACAACGGACCAGAAATGATATTTAAAAAAAGGAATGACGGAACAAACAAAATGGCGGCGAAATACGTTCGACAACCAAACTGTAACCAATCTGTATCAATCTGGGTGACGAGGGGGTGAGGTCGGAATCTAGAGAGTGGCACGAAGTGTCCATACTGTATGTTAGTACTAATATATATATACTTTGGTATGGGATCAGTTCATAAGCGGCAGTGCCTGATGGTTTGATACAGTCTTATTCACATATCTGAAAAACAGAGCACAAATTTTAAGAAGTCTAATAAAATGCAAAATCACTTTAAAATTTAAATAAGGCGGTCGATAAAGAGGAGGCGTTTGATCTTATGAGAACAATAAATGCAGAACAGAACACAACATATTATTTCACAGCTAAGTAGAATTCGTTGTTAGTTCCGTGGCGGACGACACCGATTGACTACCATTTTGAGAGGCAATTTCAGTATTAGCTCTGCCCTTAACAGGAATGGCATGTGAGTGCTAGCTCTTTTATAGTTCTTTGATTCCCTGAAGCAACTCTAGCGCTAATTGTACCATAGTATGGTACATTTAGCTCTAATGTTTAAGGCTACAGCATAAGTAAGTAAGTAATTCTTTATTCGCTTTTAAACAAGGTATATAAAGTGTGATGTTCTTTTTAACAATACAGAACTTGTTTAACCATTAATACAGCATGCAAAATGTTAACACAGCAATAAAAAGTAGGCACGTATTTAAATATTGCAGTCTAATTCATGTTCAATTTTTTTTTTAAATTCTGCACCATTAACCCGTGATCCGTGATGGTTTGAATCCTGCCACGTACCAATGTGTTTTCGAATTTTGATTTCATATGCATGTTTATCCGACGCTCTTACGTTGAAGGAAAACATCGTGAGGAAACCTGCACACGCCTGCGAAGAAACTCGAAGGTTGTGTGTGAAGTCGACCAACCCGCACTGGGCCCGCGTGGTCGACTACGGCCCGATCACCCTGATTCAGGGTAGGCTCGAGCCCCTCGGTGGGGACGTATATGAGCTGATATGATGATCATGATGAACCCGTGATCCAAAAACTCATCACATGTTTTGAAGCAGCAGATAAAGTCTTCCTTCCGATCTTTTTCGTACAAAAAAGCAGTTAGCGGTAAAGTAATTGGACACATATTACGAGGACGGTGATGATTGAGTGTGTATTAAAACAGTGCAAACTAGACGCAAATAGGCGGTTGCAATCAAGTGTGTAGGAGTTGCGTACACGACGTTTAATTTAAACCATCATCATTCGCAGGGAGATAACGCAACGAAATGCCGACGAACGTTTCACAATGTTAGCAACCTTGTAATTACTACTGCTGTAATTATAACCTTACGACTAAAGAGAGCAAAGCACACAGAAACGACTACAGCTAATCAAGACCCTATTCAGATTCATTAAACGAGAAAAGCAATAAATACAAAGCGCTAATAAAATCTCGCACAGAAGAAATAATAATGAAATATAACAAGACCCCGAGATTTTGTCTAATTAATTTTGTATAACATGCTATGTGGGGCTGCAGTGTCTTGGGAATAACATACAATGAAACTGAAGGCAAGGTGGTAACAAGATACACGAACACGCTAAATTAGAATTTATGATTGTATGTGAAATTGTTAGAACAGGTTTCAATGTATATTATGTTTTCTCGTTTCGCGAGCGAACTGATGCAAAGTTTCGGGTGGATCGAGAACACGCAGCAGCAAACTTTATAATTAATATCTTGTATTGTATTGGTACAGTATCGTATCGTAGCTACGACATTGTTATTGTATCGAGTTTCAATAATATGTGGCTTATCGTTGTTTTATGAATAACTAGCTGTTTCCCGCGGCTTCACCCGCGTGGACATCGTTTCTTTGACTTTTCGAGGGTGCGCAGTGCGCGAGCCGCAAACGGCTCGCGAGCGTGAAAAAAAGTAACATATATGTTAATCCAGGTCCTAATCTGTCTACGTACTAAATTTCAGCCAGATCCGTTCAGTAGTTTTTGCGTGAAGAAGTAACAAACATACATAATTACAAACTTTCACCTTTATAATATATTAGTGTGATACCATTCTTTCTTTCTTATCGTGTGGCACAATTAACCGTGCTATCCAAGAGATAGACGGCGGTTGCCTGGTGTTGCACTTAGCATCACCCGCGGTCACGTGTAGGGAATTTAGATTTACATCTACGGACGTATGCAATGCGACCTACATACATATCTGGAATCAGATGTGCAGGTTTCCTCACCATGTTTTAAATCAATCGGTAAGTATATTGTACGTAAGTTTCGAAAAACTCATCTGTCATTGGCCGTCCTGATTTGAAACTGGGACCTCTGGTTAGGAGGACCGAGTCGTTACCCGTTGAGCCACCGACGCTTTTTATGTGCTTTATTAACTATATAAGATGAATCATTTTTGATGGTAAATAGATCGGCAAAAACCTGCATGGTGTGGTCTGTCTGAGACACGGTCGTGTCGACTTCACCACGATCGAATTGTCGATTTCGCTACAACTGACTGCGCGCGCGCAACATGTGCCCACCGTATCTTATTTGTAATCTGAGACTTTGCTTGTTGCTTTCAATCTAGGTTTATATCCTTTGTTTTGACGAGAAAAATTTCTGCATATAGGTAGGTTTAGGAACGGTGCGTTCCTACTCGAAGAGAGCATAGGTAGATATCTCCGCAGGTGAGGCGGTATGCCTGGGGTCCGGCCGTGGGCCAATCATTGATGATTGGTATCTGTATATATACTCAGCGCTGAAGAAAGCCTAATAGCGCGTTCTAGATGTAGTATTTCTTTTGTTCTCTCTTCGCTTGTGTTAAGGTTCAGTAGCAGGTTACTGCAGTTGCCGCCACATCGATATAGAGACCAAACGAATGATGGACTAGTACAGTTACGATTTTCGCAACAAAGCTGATGCCATTATCACTGGGCTGAAACCACAGACGAGACAAAGAGAGATAAAGCACATAAAGTTTGTGACAGAATTTTGAAATTGCCCACTGAAGTGCATGAACTACTGAGCCGAAGTTGCGTGTTAGCCTGACCACGGGGAGTGAATGAGATTGGCTCAAACAAAACTGGCGACACCGAGTGAGTCAGCTGGCCACCGGGTGGCTAATTTGCCCAGCCAGCCTTCCGCCGCCTGGCTGCGACGAAATCCTGCCACCATACATTGTGTACAAAATTGTGTTGGGCCCTTTACTGAGGCTCCTTATCATTCGTCGTTCTAAATAACTTTCCCCAAGAAACCCATAGACAGTTCTCAAAAAAATAATTCGGTGTTCCATATAAAAGAGCACAAAATTGGTCATCAGTTGAGCTGAAGCGTCGGTGGCTCAAACGGTAACAACTCGGTCCTCCTAACCAGAGGTCCTGGGTTCAAATCCGGACGGCCAATGTAACAATGAGTTTTTCGAAACTGACGTACATATACTTACCGATTGCTTTAACGGTAAAGGAAAACATCGCGAGGAAACCTGCACATCTGATTCCACACGTCCGTAGGTGTAAATCTAAATGCCCTACACGTGACCACGGGTGATGCTAAGTGCAATACCAGTCAACTGCCGTCTATCTCTTGGATAGCAAGGTTAATTGTGCCACACGATAAAAGAAGGAAAGAGTTGAGCTGATCGATTTGTATTTATGAACTCTTTAGAGTTCAATTTTTTTTAAAATCGACCATAAATCTCTCAGAAAAGCTGTTCAGTATGATGGGTAGAGGCTTGTATAATGTTCTGACTTCCATTAATTCCAAGTATGTATATTTATCACAGTGTTCTGTATATATCTACTGAGGTAAGTATCTATCACAAGGCACACAAACTAATCTACAGAATTAACCCCACTGTTCTTTGAGAACCTTTCGCATTGAATTTAAGAAGCCGACGAAACTTTTCTCGACTTGAAAACTTTAAATGGCAGGGAAATATAATCTCAAAGAAATACTCTGCGTAAATGCACAAACATAATTTAGCAAATCCGATTGCGGAATAGAAACATCAAGAAGGATAATAATTATCGGAAGCTAAAGTCGCGTTTTAATTATAGAAACAAACAAAACAAGAGTTTGTGCTAAGTTGATGGGATCCGAAATGGGTTTGTGGCCTTTGATACCTAGGAGCATTTCGTGTATTACTATAAATGCTATGAAATAGTTAATGCAGCATAATTAAGTCGATTATTATAAGCGGTGACATTTTACGTATATAGGGTGTAACTAAATTGGTGTAGGACTCGTTAACTGGGGGTTCTACTCATCAAACGCAACAACTTTCCCCAAGGAACCCATAGTCAATTCTTAAAAAAGATCAATCAAAAAGGTCGATCAGCAGATTGATTTGTATAATAGTTAGTTTTTTGAGATTTCAGCAAAGTCATAGAACAAAAGTTGTTCAGTATGATGACTAGAAGCCCCAGTTACCGGGACCTACGCTAATTTTATTACACCCTCAATGTATAGTGATACGTAGGCTAATACAATTTGACCTCTCATTATACTATCAGATAAACCATTAAAACTATTTTAAAGAACACAAAGTTCTTAATGATTCCTTTATAATAAAATGTATTTCTAATGATTTTAACCATGACAATCAGTAACAGTCTTACGAAAATAAACTGAAATGATTAAATTAAAAAGGAGAAAATGCACTTGGTACCAAACGCCACTAAACCTCCGAAATGAGCTGAAACCAAGAGTTACATGCTTAGCTGTTTATTGTTAATAGGATTTTGAATAATGGGGGTAAGATTCGAACATTTTCTGCTCAAGTTCAAAATGAGATTAAATAAAAAGGATTATTTGGCAGATATGATGCTTATGTACAAAAGATATGTATGTGGGCATGAAATCTTTACGATACATTTTTTTAACATTGAAAATGTTTTTTACTTTTTTGTACCTTTCTTAACGAAAGTGTGACATGGCGGTTACTCGTGTGTACTGTGCGTGTTGACTTAAATGTAAAAAAAAACTTTTTTGTAATATTGAAAAAACTGTGATGTTTTTTTTCTAGACTTCAGTCATTTAAAAGCCCATATATGAAAGACTAGTTAATAAAAAAAAAACCTAGATGTGTGGTGTCCTGGTACATTTTTAATCCAATAAAAATTAAATTGGTTAAAAAAAGGGTAGATAGTGTTTATGTCGTAGCGATATCATTGAAATTTGCTATTCTATGAAATGGTCGGGCAAGATGATAAAATAATCAAGAGTTAAGCGAGCAAAGCGAGGGATTATAGGTTCGTTCCGTTTGATAATATTGATAATAATATTAATTATGCTATCGAAAATACCCCTCCCCCCTGCCCTTGGTTATGGAAGGCAGTTTAGGTTAGGTTCGTTTCGCATTATATGGCCGGTCATTTCAGGATCTGGTCAATCCATTCAATGAAATGGTAAATTCTATAACATGATACTATGTATTTTTAAGAAGATTTGAGAAAATAATTAATTTTGCCTGAGGGTATTTCAATGTACCCAAGTTCGTGTAATGCATAAGGTCTGTGGTTTTTTGATAATTTGTTATTCTTGCTGGCTGGTTTTAACTCCATTTTTTGCAGCCTGCGTCCAACTTTTAAAACCAGAGCCACATAAAATCGAAGATCACAGCTATCAAGCCGATGCCGTGTACAAATAAACATCCGGAATTAAACCATGATTTTATTCATTTAAAATTGATAACAACATGGTCAACATTTCTAATGCACTTTTTAAATTATCAAAATATAGCATGAGGTAGTAGGAGCTAGGAGCTGAACCACCCCACGGCTAATTTTATTCCCCACCCCCGCCCCTTCGACACAGGAAATTCAATAATAATTTAACTTGTGCCCGGTAGACCGCATCCGGTGTCTCGAGGAAATCACTTATTGATCTCGAAGACTGCATGCAAACGTACTCCTGGCTTAGCTTCCATCCTTCATAATTCTTTTTACCACTAGCTTCATTCATATTACTCGGCCTTTAACTATGAAATTTTCGATTTAGTTTTTTTTATTGTTATTGATACTTACTGTCTTTGTGAGTGACCAGTGTCATGTCTGTCCATCCCCGGAGCTACGTACCATTGAATGGAACAAAGGCGTTTTCTGAGTAATCAGATGGGGCAATTTTTTCGACTAGTCAGTTTTCTAGAATTTTCCTAAAAGTGTCGAAATCTTATGCGGGGTATTCTTATTTATAACATTAGTAAAGAAAAATCTGCTGCGGTAATTCTAAAGTTTTAAAAATAAAAATAGATTTTTTTTCCCTGCAAAAACATAGATTTTTGAGTTAGGAGAACCCGTCTTCATGGATTTAAAACCATTTTTTTTTGTAAAATGCTGTTTTAAAAAAAATACATTTTTTGTTATGTGAATTTTCATCTTTAAACTTTTTAATACAATCGCCAATTTCATAGATAAAGACAATATTCTAGTGCAGTAAAGAAAGAAACAGTCTCAATTGAACTGAGGTTTGCGGCTTAAATGATTGAACCTAGGTACCTGTAAATTTTATGTTGGTTTTCCGCCACTGATGGTTCTTTTTAGAAGACATGAGTATTTAAAAAAAAAAGTTTAGAGGCTGCTTTCTTGCTCTGCTGTTTCCTTTTAGTCCTATTAAGACTACAGTAAAATCACAGCTTTCAAGAACAATTCACAGATAAACCACACACCGGACACTTCATACAAACGGACGTGAAATGATATTCCTAAAAACAAATTACGGATCAAACAAAATCACAGCGAAATTCCATACGTTCGAGAACCAAACTGAAACCAATCATCTGTATTAGTATGGGTGACGAGGGGGTGTGGTCGCAATCTAGAGAACGGCAGGGAGTGTCCACATATGTTAGTGCTAATATAATATATACTTTGGTTATACTGTCTCTTACTACTGCGACTTTAACAACCAAACGCAATCGCACAAAACCGCGACAGTTATGTTGAAACACATAATGGCACGCGTCTCTTACAGAACGCAATTAAAATCGACCCGTCTGCAAAACGAGCACCAATGGACAATTCACCGAACGTCATGTATTGACGCATCGAATGCATGAATCGATTGTAACGACGTTATCGATTGCGGGCCAATAAATTGTTTACATTGAGAGCTGCAGCCATTAAGATGCTTCATATGCAAGTTGTCTGTCGCAAAATGCCATGCAGACGCAAAATGTTTGTTTGTGTAATGTCCTGTCCTTACAGTGTTTGATTGTTACTTTTCTGTCTTTACTTCTTTTTGTTAAGTCTCACTTAGCAGCAGACTTCGACTAGCGTAAAATACGAAAAGGAACTGTTCACATATTTTCTCTATGTCAGTAAAACAAGAACAAGGATATATGATCACTGGTCTAGAACGAATAAAATAAAGTTTTTTTAAGTACAAGCTTTTATTTCAGTGTAGGTACTAATAATTCAACTCCTTGACACGATTTGTCAGACGGCCATTATCGGGCTATATCGTAATGGCAGCAAATCTCCGCCCTATATTGATATTTGAAGTTTTTTTTTCTTATTCACAAATTGGTAATCCCTTGGCATCATCTCACCTTATGATAAGTGACGATGATGCCGATGGTGTAAGCGGGCTTACCAAGATTCCCCAACGCATAAGTAAACTGGCTATCAGTTGCAGTTTGCACATAATTTTTGAACTTTTTAAAACGAGTTTATATAAAATAGCGGCGCTCGCCGTTATTTGACTGGACACTTTAAATAGCTGTCTCTGTTTCTTTTTGGTTTATATAAATTATTTTATTCAAATAGATACCACCTTAATAATTATGTTTTTGTGGAAATCACTGAATCCGATTTAGAAACATATTCTGTCATATTTTTGGAATTCCAAAAGATTTCAAAAACAATGACTTTTGATTTCGCTCCCGAATTCATTTTCTTCTGTGCCAAAAGATTTAAGGGAGAGAGAGATATATATAGATATGGCAGACGTTTTGCGATTATCAAATGACATACTACAAATGAGGCAATCTGAACCAGAACCATTAAAGATCTTTGTTTACTGCGGGACCACACACGCGGAACAACCGATCGAAGCCGTACACCGATTTGATTGCAGGATATCGCATGTTTGTGCTAAGATCATATTTACAACTGCAACCTTTACTATTAATTCCTCAGTGCTAATGGAGATTCTAATAACGATGTTCATTTAAAGTATTTACATATACTAGTAACAAGATGAGCTCAAAATGGTTTTGATTTGATGCAGAGCAACATAATTCCTTAATGACCACGGGTACCGAAGAATGAACGATTTCAGCCACTTTTAAACTTTTCAAAAACCCATAAAAAATTCTTACTATCAATCATTATCATCATATCAGCCGAAAATCGTCCACTGCTGGACAAAGGCCTCCCCCAAGGATTTCCACGACGACCGGTCCTACGCTGCCCGCATCAATCGGCTTCCCACTATCAATAGATCTAAACAAAATTTAGTTCGATTTTGGTTTAGATCTGTCAGCAATAGATATTTTATAATGATAATAATTTAAATGTAATCGATTTTAACTAAGTACATGGGCCATTCTCTTATTTTGCGTCCAATTGGAATTGTAATTCGACGAGAAATTAGAAAAAAATAATAATAAATGTATTTCTAACTCTTTTATTTTTATTTGTGTTCTCTATTAGCTACAGTAAACATTAATAAGATTAGCAGCGATGTTTTCTTTTTTTTTCATATATTTATTAACTTTTATACTAGGTAGAACGAGAAAAAATTACAACTGCGTTACTTACTTAGAAAATTTGATTTAATCATGAGTAATAATTATTCCGTTTTAGAAACTTATCACATATAAACTTAAGATAGCATAGGATAATCTAATAATGTAAAATCACAAATTGTTTCAGTCTAATGATTTCTTTTATAATTTATTTTACCACTGTGTTACCAAACTTATTATTAAAATGTTAGACTTTTCAAAAAATAGGACTAATAATAGTAGTTTCAGCTTAACATTTAAGGAACGGCTTCAAATAAAGTAAATAGTGAATTTGACTTTAAATTTCAGTTTCTTATTTTAAATTAACTTACTGAAAGGCTCTAAATTGTCATCAGGAAACTAGGGACAAAAAAGTAACACAGTGGTAGACGAGGTAACATAGTAGTATCTTAATCACAGTATTTTGATACTTTTTTGTTCCTTTCTTTGTTCAAATTAAGCTAATAAAAATTAAAAACTTAAGAAAAACAATAAAAACATACTCAAATGTTTAAAATCAAACAAATATCAACTTCAAATTGTAAACAAAAAATAACAAGAACAGTTATAACTCTTTGAAGTGTCTCATTTTTCAAAATGTTTAACGGCACGTTGAATTCGTAAAACACTCTTTTTTTTGTATAACCTATCCTTGAAGGATTTGTCGAATTTCTCTTTTGTCTTTAATATTTTTTATCCTTTTTTTTAACTTTGATAGCATTTGATAAAGCTGCATTTTTTTTTGTCTTTGTTCTCCGACTTACTTGTTTTTTTGTCTTTGGTATATTTTTTTATACTTATTACACTTCTTTTTAAGTTTATCTATTTCTTCTTGTAATTTACATTTTGTCTGTATAGTGCGTATCGGTCACGCCTTACTTGTCTTCTACCACGCCTTACTAGGTCTAGCCTTGGAGAAACGGGAGTTCCTGAACGTGGTGTTGAAACTGGGGTTTCTGCTAAAATGACCTGTGCTGCTTTTTGACACTCTCGTCGTTTCTTATTTGCAATCTTCCATTTGCGTTTAGCCGATCGATGTTCCCTCTCTGTCATGTCTTTTACAAGTTTTTTTTAGCGTGGTAGCGTGTAAGATGTTTTCTTTTGGCTTCGGCATTCTTAAATGGATCGTGTTTCAGTTTTTGCCTATAACGCCTTTGCTTCTCAGCCGGTGTTGAAGCCATTTAGTTTGAAGTATTATCCTACAACAAAATAATTCTTAAATGTAATATTTGTGCCATAAAATGTGTGATTAATGTTAAAAAAGGGCAAAGAAAACCACGGCGTTACTAAATCTACAACTGCGTTACCACTGGTCGAAACGCACTGTAGCAGTAACGCAGTTGTAAAAATGAAACTAAATTGGACTAGATAATTATATGGATACAAATTCTAAAGAAATTATACTGCCATCAAAATATTAACTAATCATTTGAAACCAAAGAAAAAGATCAAATAACCAGAAAACTCACCGTTCTTCGCCGGTAACTCAGCGGTCTCACAATAAACACACACGCCTCTCCTGGCGACTGCCGCGCGACTGACTTGGTCAGTTTCACTGCCCTGCACCCCCTCCGGTAACCCGATACTAATTCAAAACAGATTAAGCTAATTTCGAAGTAAAGACGTGTAAAAGCTTAATTTAAGTTTCACTTTCCTATGGTAACATAGGGCATGTATAATTTTGCTTTGCAATGGGGACAGACAGAGAAATATTTTATTGATAAAAAGCTGTTATGGCAAAATCATATTTATAAGCGTTTACGTAAAGTTCAAATAAGGTCGTGCTACTAGAAAAATTACAATACATTGGTGTCTCATTAAAATTTAAAACAATTTACGTTTATTTCAAGTGACTCGCATTGAAGGACAACCAATTTTTGTAGGAAAAACAACTGCGTTGCTAAGGAAAGCCACTGAGTTACCGTAATTTATAAATAAATACTGAGTTTCAATTTTAATTAATATGTTTTTTGGATAAGTGTGTTAATCGGTAACTACCTCTAGAGGTTTTTATTTTAGAATTTTACATATTTTACCAACAAAATCACTTTGTTCGTAAGGGACCCATTATTGGAACCAAAATAAGAGAATGGCCCACATACTACTGGATAAAGTTTTATCTAACTGTGAAACTACAAAAATCTAGGCCAAATTTAAGGTTGCAACCTCTTGACCTAACCTAAGTATGCCCCAGAATTTTGCAGACTAGACAATCCATACTAACAGTTTATCGATTCATTGCTTTTTATCGTAAATTAATTTTCTTGTTTAGCATGGGGAATGTAATTTCGAACGGATCTTATTACTAGTATTGCTTTTTATTTATCAAGCCATTAATGTGCGTTTATCTTTAAATTTCGACTCGTATCATCATACAAACTGCCATTTCACTCAAGTTAATTAATTCGATTGCAATTTTTTAATAAAATTTATCTTTTTGCGCACTTGAAAGTTCATATGTGCGCTGTGTGCAAACAACGTAACGCTTTTTATTTAATTGTTTGTCATTGGAAAAGTAATGCGTTTAAATTTCACCGAGCTACATAGGTGAGCTATTTTTACATAACTCAGTTTTATTTATTACATTTTATTTATTCATTAGTTATTCATTTTTACTCCTTTCAGCTCTTTCAGGTTTCTTATTTAAGATAACATTCTTCATTATCATCATCATATCAGCCGAAAGACATCTACTGCTCTACAATGGCCTGCCCAAGGATTTCCACAACGACCGGTCCTGCACTGCCCGCATCCAACAGCTTAACGCGACCTTCACCAAGTCGTTGGTCCAACGAGTAGTGGGCCTAATGCCTACACTACGTTTTCTAGTGCGCGGTCGCTACTCGAGAACTTTACTACCCCAACGGTCATCTGTACTACCAGCTATGGGCCCCGCTTACTACTACTTAAGTTTAGCGATTCTGTGAGCTATCTCGGTTATACAGGGTGTAACATAAAGGTGTGGTGATACTTTAAGGTGGGCTTGTTCTTATAAAACTGAACCACTTTTGTTCTGCAACTTTGCTGAAATCGCATTTTTTTTTTGATTTTCCGTACAAATCTTTCAGCTGATTAAACGGTTTTGTATGGAAAATCCAATAAAAATTTCGCGACAAAAGTCGCTCAGTTTGAAGAGTACAAGCCCACCTTAAAGTATCACCATACCTTTATGTTACACCCTGTATATGTTTTCATTTCTGATTCGATCATCTAGGGAAACGCCGAGCATACCTACATTGAATCTACATTTTCGCATACCAAACAATAGTACGACCCATTTGGTGTAATGTACTGGCGAACAGTCGAAAAGCTGTCGACGCCTGTTAGTGTTTCCGAATTGACCGAACACAGGCGTTTCCCGCCGGTGCCCTTCCCGGGGGGTTCCGAATCCCCCATGATGAATTCACCTTTTATTTTGTCCCACTTCACTCGATCGGGAGTGATTTTTGAGCGTGAATGGGCAGCGGGCGTAATTTGCGAGTGACAGGACGAAACGCACAGTGAAAGCTGTAAAAGGTTCTGACCAAACTCAATTTGAGTGCCGCTGCTGTTTTATTGTTTTCAATTAAAAGTTATTACGTGTCTGCTTTATTTGACGTACTCAATCTGTAATTAATTTATGTACCTATTCAAAGTGAGTTTTATAAGTAGACTCACTTGGTATCACCCATGCATTTTGAATAAAGTGAGTTTTATAAGTGGACTCACTTGGTATCACTCATGCATTTTAAATAAAGTGAGTTTTATAAGTGGACTTACTTGGTATCACCAATGCATTTTGAATAAAGTGAGTTTCATAAGTGGACTCACTTGGTATCACTCATGCATTTTGAATAAAGTAAGTTTTATAAGTAGACTCACTTGGTATCCCATGCATTTTGAATAAAGTGAGTTTTATAAGTGGACTCACTTGGTATCCCATGCATTTTGAATAAAGTGAGGTTTATAAGTGGACTCACTTGGTATCACCCATTCATTTTGAATAAAGTGAGTTTCATAAGTGGACTCACTTGGTATCACCCATGCATTTTGAATATAGTGAGTTTCATAAGTGGACTCACTTGGTATCACTAATGCATTTTGAATAAAGTAAGTTTTATAAGTGGACTCACTTGGTATCCCATGCATTTTGAATAAAGTGAGTTTTATAAGTGGACTCACTTGGTATCCCGTACATTTTGAATAAAGTGAGGTTTATAAGTGGACTCACTTGGTATCACCCATGCATTTTGAATAAAGTAAGTTTCATAAGTGGACTCACTTGGTATCACTCATGCATTTTGAATAAAGTAAGTTTTATAAGTGGACTCACTTGGTATCCCATGCATTTTGAATAAAGTGAGTTTTATAAGTGGACTCACTTGGTATCCCGTGCATTTTGATTAAAGTGAGGTTTATAAGTGGACTCACTTAGTATCACCCATGCTTTCACATGAATTGTTTTTTTCACAATCCATAAACTTGACTACTGATGAGGCACGGATTTCTTCTGAAACCCGGGAAGGTTAGGTCATATTCCACGCATCGCATGTTGCCAAATCCGGGTTAATGGTGGTTGCTAAATTTAAGTGGCAGTGGGCGGGGCACATAGCTCGTAGAACCGATGGCCGTTGGGTAGTAAAGTTCTAGAGTGGCGACCGCGCAACTGAAAACGTAGCTTAGGCAGGCCTCTCACGCGGTGGACCGATGACCTGGTGAAGGTCGCCGGAAGCCACTGGATGCAGGTAGCGCAGAACCGGTCGTCGTGGAAATCCTTGGGGCAGGCCTATGTCCAGCAGTGGACGTCCTTCGGCTGATATGATGACGCCTAGAGCGAACTCA
The DNA here is from genome assembly GCA_947284805.1 of Coleophora flavipennella. Classification (NCBI taxonomy): domain Eukaryota; kingdom Metazoa; phylum Arthropoda; class Insecta; order Lepidoptera; family Coleophoridae; genus Coleophora; species Coleophora flavipennella. Next base: position 2,709,446 of record OX369276.1, read on the forward strand.
ACTGTCACAAGTTTTTCAAGCATATGCGGCTTGACATGGCTTTACGAATGACATCTAGTTGCGTAGTACGGAAACAGTCGACAAAAATGTCACTAACAGCCCATTCAGGTAATGACCTTGCTTCAGGTCGGTTGACCTGCGCGATCGACCCAACCACGCAAGTCGCGTGAGATGCGCCCGCTTTAATTGTGTACCTATACTTCTTCAAAGTATGAACCACGTAAACCACGGATCAGATAAATAAGGTTGGATTGGAAATGTGCGCTGGGCAGGCGCGCCACAAGTATGATTAGACAATCATACTTAACCGAAGCACGCGTTCATATTTTTTTATTTGCGTGTGGTTGTGTGTAACGTACAGACTCTCGAAATGGTGTTAGACACAATTGCAGCCCTGTCTTCTAAGTGTGTTTTGTTTCTTAGTGCGCGCAATTCGTGTATATGTATTACTATTGCTTGTGTAGTGGAGTTGATGGAGACAGGCGGCGACGCTGGTTTTCAAACATAAGTGTAACTATTGCCAATCCAACCTTATTTATTTTATCCGTGACGTAAACCCATTTAAGTTTCACAGATTACGTCAGCAATATGCGGTAGTAACACTGCGAACGAACTTAGCAGAATCTTAGCGGGCCGCTCAAATAGCACTCCCCTAACGGATAGTTGTTGGACAATAAATTATTTGATAACCCTACGATTCCGGGTTGGACCTGTACCTGTTAAATTATACTAAACTAGCTTTTGCTTGCGGCTTCGCCCGCGTGGAAATCATTTTTGTAACTGACTTAGAGGTTGCGTGGTGCGCGAGCCGCAAGCGGCTCGCGAGCTTGGACATGCATTTTCTCCAGATCCCTCGGAAGCTATCTCAGGATATTATGCTTATTAGTAAACCATGTTATTTCCCACCCCCTCAACCATCTTTGTGCAAAGAATGACACAATCCATTTTTTTGCGATTTTAAAGAAATTTACCAAAAAAGAGTGTATTTTTAGTTGCCTCAGGAACTGCTTCGTGCTATGCTATTTTCACGGGATAAAAAGTAGTCTATGTGTGTCTGGGTGTTAAATATATCTATATATGTATGTATTTAAAAACGTATATAAGTATGTATATCAGTCTCTGGTATCCCATAACACAGGGAATCCTACTTTGGGGCCAGATGACCATGTGTGATTTGTCTGAGAATATTTATTTATTTATTTATTATTTTATGTCCTTCCTCGTGACACAGACTACCTGCATGCCAAATTTCATTAAGATTGGTCAAGGCGCTGAAGCGTGAAAAGGTAACAAACAAACAAACACATTTTCACATTTATAATATTAAGTAAGGATATCTATTACTTTCGTTCAATAATCCTATTTTGGCCAAATTACCATTTTCAGGGTTCCGTACCCAAAGGGTAAAAACGGGACCCTATTTCTAAAACTTCGTTTTCCGTCTTTTTGTCCGTCTGTCACCAGGCTGTGTTTCATGAACCGTGATAGCTAGACAGTTGAAATTTTCACTTTCTGTTGCCGCTACAACAGCAAATTACTAAAAATTAGAAAAAGACCCTCCCTACAAAAAAACGTGATTTTTTAAACACGAAGAAACTAGCGCCATCTAGTATGATGGTACGGAAACCTTTGTGTGCGGTTCTGAGTCGCACTTGGTCGGTTTTTCTCAGTTTCAACTGACTTCAAAAAGGAGGACGTTCTCAATTCGACTGTATGTTTTATATAGGTACTTATATGTTTGTTACGCGATATCTAGATTGTGAAACGGTTTTAATGTTTTTTTTTCATCGATAGGGTATACCTGCAGGTTGGTCCCTTACAAATTTTATCAAAATTGGTTTAGTATTTTTTAGGATATCAACAAAAACCAAGAAATGTACCAAAATTGTAGTTGGTAGCTGCGATTCAAGTCGATTTTTTAACGTTTTTAAACGACTTCTTAGCGTTTCCGATTATTAGGGTTCCGTAGTAAAACTAGGAATAAACATATTATTTGAGTTTGCGTGTAACGTCCTAGTCTGCATACTGGCAAAGAACAAAGACTCTTTACTACGTAAAGAAGGTTAACTCCGCAAAATCATTTGAATGAATGGCGACTCTTGCTACGACACAATAAAGTGCAAATTCAGGTCGCACAGCGCTAATTGCCTACCAGTTATATGCACCTATAAGTTGCCTCTCAATCTATCGCGTAAGTCTTATCTCTTCTAAATACTGAATTTGCCCCATTCAGGGGGCCGCGCGGTGTTGGCGTTAGTACTAATATACTTAGGCGTAGGTACATTTTCTTGCCTACAGCGCGGAGTGCGACAGGCCTGATATTGGTCACTTTCCATCTGTTGAGTTGCAGTCAAACATTTATATTTAAAAAAATCACATTACGAGTAGTTACCTTAGTCACAATTACATTTAAAAGTTAACAACAAGACACAATTTCAGAAAAGGCTCCTAATCAAAGGACATGTCCAAAAATGTATGGACCAAAAACCCAGAATCAACAGGAATGAAATGTATACCAATGAATTGACATTGAAATATAATATAATGTTACCAAGGGGGCAACCCTGAAATCGTTATAGTATAGGATCTAGGAGCAAAATAAAATAAGTAAAAAATTCGTTTAAAACAATAATAAAAATAAGTTTACGTCATGTTGTGGCCTAATATGACGTTGTTTTAATGTTGTATCACTTGTGTTACACATGATAATTATCATCAACACATTTCACAAGCAACAGCAACATAATAACAACATCATTTTAAATCACAACATAACAAAGACTCTTGTTTTTCCTTTTTTTTCGTCCGTATCTATGGGCCAAATGAAAAAAAATACAAAAAACAGAGTCTTTCTTATGTTGTGATTTAATTGATGTTGTTATTATGTTGCTGTTGCTTGTGAAATGTGTTGATGATAATTATCATGTATAACACAAGTGATACAACATTATAACAACGTCATATTAAACCACAACATGACGTAAACTTATTTTTATTATTTTTTTAAACGAATTTTTTACCTATTTTATTTTGCTCTTAGCTCCTATACTATAACGATTAATCAGGGTTGCCGCTTTGGCAAAATTATATTATATTTAAATGCCAATCCATTGGTACACATTTCATTCCTGTCGATTCTGGGTCATTTTTTGGAAATCGCCTTTGGCTTCAGTAATCTCTTAAAATATCTCGTGTATAAGCTTTTATCATCTTGTCATGCTCATTCTTCCCAGAATCAAAGATTTCATTTACATTTCGCAACCCATCCGAAAATAATCTCGTATTTCAGTAAATCGATCCCATTTCTGATCCGAACAAGTAAAGGACTCGAACAAGCTCTTTGCATTCGGATACCTTGCAAGTTTGTTTAATTCAGATAAGGTTTCGCGTTTCAAAGGCTCGTTTCGGTCCAATCTTGGACTCCGCTGTAATTATTCATTCGGATCCGCGGTCACCAGTGACCGGTCACTGTTGACCGCGGATCCGGTAACGTCTCGGCTGTAGTTTGTAGCTCATTAGTAGAGTCTACTTAATCATTAGAGGATTTTCAGTGCAGTTAACGTTGCAGGTTTACATACTCTTTGTCAAGCTAGGTACTTGACAGTTTATTTATTTATTTATTCATTCATTTCAGTTTTACAACATTACAGTTTTTTTTACAAGACCAAGGCGTTAGTTCCTACGTCGTTAAGGTTATTCGAGTTTTTCATTGATAGATAGATAGATACATAAAACATTTATTCAAAGCTACATTAATTACAATTGATACACAAAAATAAAATAAAAAAACTTCTTAAATCTAAGCTTAAATGTATAAAGAGGGTAGATACATAAGATTGTGCCGTAACTTTGAAATGGCTCCGACTCAGCATATGCTGCAGGTAATTATGTACCTACAGCGCTGATATTCTGCCGGTCCTTTTAGTTTTTTTACAGTTCGATTTTTCATTTAGCAAAGGAAGTGTATGTATGTTTGTTTAGACTTTTCACTCCAACGTCGCTCCTACACCGATTTAGACGACTGAGATGTCAATCGATCCGTCTTTATTGCAAGGCTATCATAAGCTTAACCATCTCCGTGGCGCAATGGTTAAGTCCATCAGATTTACATCAGGAGGTCGCGCGTTCGATTCCCGGCGGAGTCTAACTTTGTAAGACTCGGTTTAGTTGGTGGAAGGACATTTCCTAAGCAACCTGGCTAGCTACCACGATCTTATCTAAGTCTTGCCGCCAAATATCAATGCTAGCAACATTGATGTGTTCCGGCTTGAAAAAGATAGCCAGTTCCCCATGTCGTTGGGGAATCTTGGTAAGCTTGCTTGCATCTTCGGCATCATTGTCACTTATTTTTAGGTGAGTTAATGCCAAGGACTCATCAATTGTCAAAAAAATATATTTTTGTTATATTTTTATTTTGCGGCATTATTGCCGGACTACGGCGTAGCAAAGTAAGCGTATGTTCCGTTCCAACGTCGCTTCTAATAGACCGATTTAGGCAAATGGGTGTTCACCGATCGGTCTTTATTGCACGGTTATCATAAGCTAGATAGTCCATCCGATTCGGGTACAGATAATTTTGAACAAAAAACCCGACTTCAAACATAAAACTAAGGTTCCCCTCGATTTCTCTAGGATGCCATCATCAGATCCTGGTTTCCTTGTCATGGTAGCACCCTTAAGATAACTTCTTTCCAACATTAAAAGAATCATCAAAATCGGTTCATAAATGACAAAGTTATCCGCGGACACACATAAAAAAAATAAAAAAATAAACGGTCGAATTGAGAAACCTCCTCCTTTTTTGAAGTCGGTTAAAAATTAGTCGGACTTATTTGAAGCCATACTATTCTACATACTAGATTCAGGAGATTGGACTTCGTAGTACCTGGCACGTTAATCGAAAGGAAACACGTAAATGTAAGTCGATACAACTCGATGGTCTCTTGCACAGCGATCACTGGAGCCGGGAACTTGGGCCAGCTCAAAAGGCGAGCTGTGCCTTGTTAGGGCTCTTGCAACTTAGTAGTTTGTAGGACTTCGGAGGTGCACTGTTCTCGAAATACCGCACTGTAGGAAGGAACTGTACTCTAGTGCCTGCATTTTACACCAGGAAAAGTTTGCAACAAGAAATGAATTGTAGAGCCACGCTGTGCATACTTTTTCGCGAAGCCTTCACCGTCTGTCGTGCTCGGGCATCAACAAATAAACACTACACTTACTTAGTAGCAAAGAATAAAGTTAAGTTTTTTTTATTTTTTTTATTCACAATTGGTAAATCCTTGACAACATCTCACCTTGTGGTAAGTGACGATGTTGTTGAAGATGGAAGCGGATTTACTAAGATTCCCCAACGCAATGGGGAACTGGCTATCTTATCTTCATGCCGGAACACACCAATGATAGCAACATTTATATTTGGCGGCAAGACTTAGATAAGATGGTGGTAGCTAGCCAGGTGGGCTAAGTATGTATATCAGATTTGATGAAACATTTTCAAATCATGTGGGTTAGTTTGAAAGGCACCTTACTCGGATTTTTCCTGGCAGAATTAACGACCCAATGCAGTAGGCTTTATTAAGTCCTAGTAATTCTAGAAGTTTCATTATAAGAGCTATTTTTGAGAAAAAGTTTCTGGGAATAACAAACTACCACGTACTGTAGACCATGTAAAGTATTAGTAACGTAACGCATTCAAATTTTTAATAAAAAAAAAGGATTTCAAAAAAATCGTTAGTCGCTTTTGAGTTAAAGTAATAAAAATAATATTGCCCTAACCCAAATTTCAACCAAATTCTTCCAGTAGTTTGGGAACTGGAGATTTGTTAGACAGACGCACACACACAAACACATATTTCCTAAATTTTGTTTTTTAGACTCATTTAGTTTTGCCAATTAAGCCCATCAAAATCTCAACTTCGATTTTTTGCCATCACAATACCTTCTGCACTCCTTCGCCCCTAGCTAACAAAACATATAAAACAAAAGGTATACCTACAATTAATTTATTTTAATCTATCACACCTATCATCTATCAAATGGTTTTTTTTTTATTTTACCACAGAAATGCTGGGTTTCTTTTGTTATTAATACATTACACCTACTAACAACTTTCACACATACTATTTTCAGTTTACCTTACATTCTGGAAGGAATTTTCTCAAGATAACTTAAAATATTAATTGTAGGCGAGAGCATAACACAACAGGCAGCCCTACCAATCATAAACAACGTCCACGTGCGCTCCTCATCTGCCAACTTTTAATTTTCTCCCAACAAAATGCGGCAAGGGGTGGTTTGATGTCCAGGGTCGGCGAAGTTCGAACGCTTTATTACTGTGTCCAGCTTTAAGTGGGTGTAAAGTTTCAACACCCTTTGATTTACTAGCTGTGCGAGGAATTGGTGCAACGGATCGGTCAGAATCTGTTTGAGCTCTGTTATTTAGGAGACTTCAACCCCGTTTATTTGTATTACGTTGTTTTTTATTCCATTTCAATGGGTCGTGTCTGTCTCTTATCTTTCGCTTATCAGCTCATATACGTCCCCACCGAGGAGCTCGAGCCTACTCTGAATTAGGGCGATCGGGCCTTAGTCGACCACGCGGGCCCAGTGCGGGTTGTTCGACTTCACAAACAACCTGCGAGTTTCTCCGCAGGCGTGTGCAGGTTTGCTTACGATGTTTTCCTTTACCGTAAGAGCGTCGGCTAAATGAAATTAAATTAAATGAAATCTAAATTCGCAATCACATTGGTACGTGGCAGGATTTGAACCACGACCTCCCGGACAGGAGGCGGCGGCCCTAGCCGTTACGCCACCGACGCTGCTTATTAAAAAAATCGATACGTAATTTCATTCCCTTTCATCGGAAACCGAATGCTGTTAAAATTTCTGCAAAGAACTTAGAAAACTTACAGTTAATAAATTAACCACCTTTTTAGTACTCTCACTGGGGGAACATTAGGGACAATGCCAACCGCATAATGAACAGCAGTAACAATTAGTACACTAATGCCTTATAGGACCTCTTTAATCCCCTAATCGGAAGCCAAACTAACGCGGTGTCGTTCCGCATAGAAATATCTTAAATTGGCAACACGGTCCGGCGGCGGGCCGACCATAAAACATCTTAATGAGTACAGCCAGCAGCTGCGGACCCACACTGCCGCTCTCATATCCATGCAAAGTACCGCCGCCGACGTCTTAGCGGCCTTACTTTCCTCCTTCTTGTTTACAAGTCGACAACTAATTTGATGCAATATGTGCATAGGACAGCGTTACGGGCGCTATCTCCTCCGTGCGTGTCTTGCATACATTTGCTACCTCCGCCTCTTGCCGCAGCACCAACCTGACCCTCCATCGACCCTCTTATATTCAAATTCGCCCCGGACCGGCCATTTGGACACGGATTTGTTATAAGATTAAAGGAAGATTTCACTTGTGAAACAATATGGCAGACGATTTACATATTTCGTTTCCTTATTAGTTTCGGGATATTTGTTTTGGGGCCGGCGAATTTACATCCACTGACCGATTAAATGGCCCTTAGGCGTCTTTAATGAGGGTGCCGCGTGGTCGTTGTTGGCCTTAGCAAATGTGTGCTTATGCGTAATTGAATATTTTATGGTCTGGCGCAAATTTTGTGCGGACAGTTTATTGATTTCTAGTTCCGTTTGTGGCTTCTTCTACGTCATGTATTCATGAACGAAATACAACGGCACCAGTTTAATTTTTTACTAGAAAACATGAACTTTCCTGTGTTGGAGTAGAGAGTCAACATTCGCATTCAAGCGTGGCCTTTTCAGTTTGCTCGTGTGTTTAACTTTTGCATTTATCTGTTGACTGTTTTTATTCCGCGGTTGACATTTACCCTCTCGTTCAACAAGCTGCAGTTTTCGACGAGTTTCTTTCATTCCCTCGTGAGGCATTACCTCCATTCAGGCGGAGATAGCTTCACTTAGTTTCCTCTTCAGAGTGGACGGGTTAATTTCTGCATCTTTATTATTCGAGTGGGCCGTGCATGGGGTAGTGTAGTCTGTCTGGTAGCGTAGATTGTGCGGCGGAAAGCAAACTTGAATTGTTGGTCGCCGCGTGGAGGTAATGAACGCACGGGTGGGACGAGCTGCTGGAGGCTGGAGGAGGCTGCGGGGGGGTGGGGGATAGAGGGAGGGGGTGCCTGTATGCACAGCGCCGCTTCCGCATTCGTTAATGTAAAAGCGGTACAGACTTCAGGTGTACGTTTTCAGCGCTGGTGCGCTTTATACTCAACTAGATACCAAGGCGCACTACGTCTACGTCTTTGTGAGATGCAAGGCCTTAATTGTTATTGCATTTTATCTCGTCTAAGCTTCGATGCATGTTTTCGCTTCAAAGCTTATTGTATTACGTAGATATTTCTCCAATCGTTCAATATGTACAGGATGTAACAAAATTGGTGAAGGGCAGTTAACTGGCGCTTCTACTCATCATACTGAACAACTTATCATAAGAGCATAAGAGACATATAGTCCATTCGCAAAAAAAAACTCTTTAAAATCGTGTGGGGCTGATGATTTAAGTAGGTAATTTAAATTTGGAGTTTGTTTAGATTCAGAACGTCTACTAGCTTTACCACTATTTGAGAAAATCTAAAAAGTGCTAGACGTAGGCCATGCAATGATTTTAAAAGGACAATTGTCATGGCTGAGTAGGATTCCTTAGTTTAGGAGTAATAGTCCACTAACTGAAGATATACAGGTGGCTTTTAGCTAAACCACTATTTGAGAAAATCTAAAAAGTATTAGACTTAGTAGGCCGTGTAATGATTTTAAAAGGAAAACTATCATGGCTGAGTAAGTTTCTTAATTTAGGAGTAATAGTCCACTAACTGAAGATGTGCAGTTGGCTTTAAAAAAAGTCCACAAACTTTTTAAGCAAAATATTATATACCAAGAGCCTAAAAAAAATTCTATTAAAAAAAACAACTAACTAATACATTGCACGTGATCCGATTTGTACTTGGCCACTATTTTTTTTATCCACAATTTGTGAGTATTTCTTTTTATGGAGTTTTTTATTTTTAGAATTGACTATTAGTTTTATGTATAATGAATGAGTATGTAGAAGCGGATTCTACATTAATTTTGTTACACCCTGTGTATGTGCAAAAAATGTGCATACCTTTTTTATGTATTTGAGAGATGCTTTCACTTTTCTTATTTTTGCTCCATTCCGTGTTCGTACAAAAGAACCAACCCGCGGCTTAACAATTCATTGCTACATTCGTTCATTTCGGCTTCATTAAAATCGCATTAGGATTAATTTTTCTCGTCCCCGTTTTAATTCTCAGTTTGCGGAGGGGATCTGGCCGCGGCTGCAATCATCCACTGTCAATATTGGTTGTTTTACCTGTTTGCCTGTGTTTTATGAAATTGCACGAACACGAACAAGCTGCCATTTTTTATAGCAAGTCTATTAATCCAATAAAAGAATGATTTGAACTCCACGACTGGCGAATATCTATGTGAAGAGCTTCTATTGCCGAGTAAACTTGTTTTTTTATCGTTTTATGTCGGTTCTGATTTTCTCATTATAGTATCTTAGTAGGGTGATATAGTGTCGGTGGCGCAACGGCAAGGGCCGCTTCCTCCTCTCCAAGAGGTCGTGGTTCGAGCCTTGCCATGTACCAATGTGTTTTCAAATTTCGATCTCATTTGTACGTTTATCCGACGCTCTTACGGTGAAGGAAAACATCGTGAGGAAACCTGCACACATCTGCAAAGAAACTCGAAGGTTGTGTGTGAAGTTGACCAACCCGCACTGGGCCCGTGTGGTCGACTAGCGCCATATCGCCCTAATTCAGGGTAGGCTCGAGCCCCTCGGTGGGGACGTATATATGAGGTGATGTGATGAGGGTGATATCTTCGTAAGTCATGCTTAATATTAATAATGCTTGACCGCATTTACACCGAGTCGTAAACGACGATGAGACCATTTTAACTCGGATCGTAACAACATGGCGATGGCGCGTCACACGCCTCCAATTTCCTAGGTATTATTATCGCATCGTTACAATAATAAAAGGCTGACATAAATATTAATAACTGTCCGATGTGATGGTTTGTTTGTAAATAATTAACGTTGACATTTATATTTTATGTGGAACATTAATTGGATTGCGCGGAGATTGAAATTTAAGTGGTAAAATATTATTTATTATGCTATATGACATTTATAGTAGGTATGGGTACAATAATTTAGGTTTTGCTTGCTATTCTTACATATAAATGTAGTATCTATAAAATAAGTATCTATAAAATTACTATATTCTTTCAATTCTTTCAGCTTAAGTATTTAATATTGAACAGTGCCATAGTAAAAAGAAAGAACAATGGTACATCGCGCGGTTTGTATGTGTGCGCGTCAGTTGGCACGCACACACACTACAAAAATAAGAACGACTTCTTTCCTTTTACTAAAGAAGTCGTTCTTATAATTGTAGTGTGCGTGCGTGCCTAATGACGCGCACACATACAAACCGCGCGATATTCCATTGTATGAAGATAACCTACTATTCTTTCTTTTTACTATGACAGTGCTCTATGCTATGTGAGATAGATGCGACTGCATTGAAGCCCGACAACGCATTCGCACGCGAGACCACGACCCCTGCCAAAGAATATATTAACAAAATTATCAATTCAGGCATATTAACGGTGTCACCTTACGACCACACCGTCGCAGGAAGCATGCCCCACTGGAGCCATTCATATTTCCAACTAAAAACTAAAACGACTCACTCTATACCGAACTGCATCGATTTTGTTTTTACCATCAACTGTTTTGTTTCATTAATCAATATCGCCTGTCCACTTTTTGGCGTTTGATAAAGTATCAGGTTACGATAGAACTCAATATTTTGATCTGATTTCAAAAATAAACAAACATCCTTCTCTGTGACGTTTTCCGAGGAATTAAATTTTATTTCTTTTTTGAATTCAGTTGGCAGTGTATTTGTAAGCCAGTGAATAGTACTTGTCTAGTTAAATTAATGCGCATCACACTATATTAGCTTTAGCCGCTAAATTAGGAAAGTTAATAAAAGGAGATCGGATTACTCCACAAACAAGAGCATTATTCTTAAATTAAAGAAGAAGCAGTAACGTTACTCCACAAACAAGAGCATTACTCTTAAATTAAAGAAGAAGCACTAACGTTACTCCACAAACAAGAGCATTACTCTTAAATTAAAGAAGAAGCAGTAACGTTACTCCACAAACAAGAGCATTACTCTTAAATTAAAGAAGAAACAGTAACGTTACTTCACAAACAAGAGCATTACTCTTAAATTAAAGAAGAAGCAGAATCGTCACTCCACTAACAAGAGCATTACTCTTAAATTAAAGAAGAAGCAGTAATCTTACTCCACAAACAAGAAAATTACTCTTAAATTAAAGAAGAAGCAGTAACGTTACTCCACAAACAAAAGCATTACTCTTAAATTAAAGAAGAAGCAGTAACGTTACTCCACTAACAAAAGCATTACTCTTAAATTAAAGAAGAAGCAGTAGCTTTACTCCATAGATAAGATCTTACAGATTTTATTGGTTGCAAATATGTTTTCCATCACAACGTGTCCGCAACTCGAAACACAGCCACGGGCCAGTAATATTGAGAATCGAACATTTCACGGTCCGTAAGTTCGGCGTATCGACACGGATATAATAACCGACGACGGAATGGTAACTATAAAGAGAGATTGTGTTTTTTACTAAGGTCGTAAGGAGTCGGAATGTCCGAAGCCCTTTGATAGGTTTGATAAAACTGCCAGCGATTTTCTCAACGTGTTCCTTTTTCATAAAATTTTCTTTGTCAGCCGCTTTATTGATGTGCTGTGATGCAATGGAATGTTATAAGTTGTATTCGCGATATGATGATAGTACAGTCAGCATCAAAAGCGGACGATAAAAATGAAGTCATAAAATTGAAATTACTAAGGCTGTGCACTATTTTTTTGGAATGTAATTTAAATGTGAAAATAGATATTGATGAACCTAAATTTTGAATGTTATCTTTATTTTATTGAAAATCCTTACTAATATTATAAATATGAAATTGTGTTTGTTTATTTGTTTGTTTGTTACCTTTTCATGCTTCAACACCTTAACCAATCTTGATGAAGTTTTGCATGCAGGTAGCCTGACTAATTAGCATATCCTGACATGGTTCCCGAGGGATCTGGGGAAAACGTATCCGCGCTCGCGCACGTCAGCGTCGCAACGGAGCTACGGACTGAAGTGTTTTTTTCTATAGAATTGGTTGAGGGGGTGGGAAGTGACATAGACTTCTAATCAGAATAGCCTGGTATCGTTCTTGAGGGATCTGATGAAAACTCATTTTCGCGCTCGCGAGCCGCTTGCTGCTCGCGTACCACTCACCCTAAAAGATGTCCACGTGGGCGAAGTCTCGGGCAAAAGCTAGTAAAGCATAACTATAAAACTAAACTGTTACTGACTCGGTGGCTCAGTGGTTAGTGCTCTTGACTACTGATCCGAGGGTTGTGGGTTCGATCCCCACCCAGGACAAACATTTGTGTGATGAGCAGATTTGTTTGCTCTGTGTCTGGGTGTTAAATATCTATATATGTTTGTATTTAAACGTATATAAGTATGTATATAAGTCTCTGGTTCCCATAACACAGGGAATCCTACTTTGGGGCCAGATGACCATGTGTGATTTGTCCCAGAATGTTTATTATTATTTAAAATATATTATCACACGTATAGATTACCTTCTCGCAGGAGTATATACCTTTTTTTGGAGTTTTCCTAGACAAAAACACTTATGACATATTATAGACGCTAATAGTATTTTTTCCCGATGCTAACTGGGTTTTCCTAAATGTCTCCAAACAGTAAATGGAAGTAAAGTCTCTCGAGGAAAATCCACACATCCCTTCCTGTGTTTATCGGCGAGGCCACGCGCCCATAAATTCGGCTTGACCAAATAAAACAAGAAACGGATAAAAAGCTAAACGGTTGTAGCGACGAGACGACGGGACACCGGCGGGACACGCTGACAAATGTTCCTTGATAACATTACGGGGAGATACTTGTACTCATAGTGTTTACTGCGGGCGATGTGTTTGCACTTCATATTTTTATTTGGTACTTCACAGTTATGTACTATGATATACTTTAGCCGACTTCAAAAAAAGGAGGCTATCAATTCGTTATTAGACCCGTGGTTAGTATTGTTGGAGCTACACAATTATCGTATACGTATATGTGGACTTTTAAATAGGTGTGTCAAAATTGTGTGTATGTTTGTCCACTTATTTTCCATAGAAAATATAATATTTCTCAGAAAATTCAATTATTCCTTTTTTTATTGGATTAAACATCTTTAAACGTAAGACTAATTGGATTTTAGTTATACATTATTATCATATGTAAATATGTATATTAATTAGATTAAATAACAATGTCAAAAAGTGTAATGTCTTTAAACGTAGTTAACAATGCAAGTTTCATCAAAATCAATTTACTAGTTTTCAAGATGTGGACTGCTAAGTATGTAACATTCTGTGGAAAAACACGCAATTTTTGTGATTGAAGGCGGTTTTTGTTAAAGTTTTTAGGGTTGTCAATTATTAAAAGATAGGATTCTGTACTTAGTAGGGAATATTTTAGATGATGTCTTATCGACTGAAAATTTATAATTTTGTTTTAAATTACACATTTTTTACTGAAATATATATTTTTTAAAGGCATAATAAACATTCGGTCCGCAAAATAACTACTTGAGCGGCAAGATTTCATGATTGAGCGGCAGAAAAACATGTCTATAAGCAGCAACTCAACACTGTAGGAAGAGTGTGGTACGGGGAGTTCTAAATGGAAGCGGGAGCGAGCGAAGCGAGCTCGGACTTGCGGAGCACCCCGACTCGGATCCGTTAGGTTCGGAGACTGTGCGGGGAGGCGAGCTAAGCTCGCCTCCCCGCACAGTCGTAGTGTTAGGTTTAACATGAGAACACAGAAGTAGGAGCCCCGAAGGGGCTCCGTCGACCACTCAACACTGTAGGAAGAGTGTAGTACGGGGATGTTTAAAATAATTACAGCCATCCAGAATGACATAAATTGCTGATTGATTTTGAAATGTTTGCTGACCATGAGTTGCTGACCAATTAGCTATTTCTGCTGACCGATTAGCTATTTCTGCTGACCGATTATATTTTTCTGCTCACAGAAATAACAATACTATGCTAACCATTTATTTGACACCCTTTTTTACTGAAAACACTACGGAACCCTACTTTGCGCGAGTCCGACTCGCACTTGGCCGGTTTTGTAAATAAGACAATGCATTCATTTGTTTCGTCGCTTTGAATTGTCTACTGTTCAATTCAATAGCCTTATCTTACGTGATATCAATAGTGACGTCGCACAACGATGAACTTGCATCGTCATTGAGCATACGCCACTGCACCTCGATACGAAACGTCGAATCTTATCTCGCCGACATTATTTCATACACATCTATCGGAAAGCCATTCCGACTGCGTCTGATTTTATTCTAGGCAATTTATTTTCAATAAAGAACTATAAAAAGACTTATCTAAATCGTTCGGGTGCGACTTAGAGGGGAGAGCCATCATAAAAACTGGATTCTTATTAACGGCATATTGCACAAGTGGGAAAACTGTTAAGTTATCTCATCCTATATTTCAACTTTGTAACTTTTAATTAATGGATATTTGGCATTTTTTAAAAGTTTGTTTCTACTATTCACAGCTATTTAAAAAAATCGCTAATGCAAATCATAACTACTGATATTCGTAGTTATTTCCTCATATTTCTTGCAAAAGTATTTTCAAAAGTGTTTTCTTGCAAGTATAAAACATTTCTTTGGTAAAAGCACGCGGTAAAGCAATAAGTGCATCCGTATCCGCGGGGGAGATGATCCGACCCATTGTGATGTTGTGATAACTCGGTATTGACACCCCCTGTATACGCAGAGCGCGAGCGCTACCTCGCCTGTCACCTGCGTCAACTTAAAAACGTTGTTCGATGTTACAATTTTATTCAAATTGAGTAAAGTGTAATACTTACCTCAATATATAAATGTCAAATTTCAATATAAGTACTTAAAGAAGTGAATTTTTTGGGCCCATTAGAAACTGTAATGTTTATTAGTGTTATTACACTTTTAAAAAAATATTAATTTTTTATACATAATAGTCAGACGAGAGATGACAAAAGTAAAACCGGAATTATGAAATTAATGTAAAAATATTAATTTTTTATACATAATAATCAGATAAGAGATGACAAAAGTGAAATCGGAATTATGAAATTAACATAAAAATGCTCTGTTTTGAGTTTTTTCCTCTACAAATCATTTTCTCTTGCTATGGTCAGTCATAAAATAAAACAATTCGTGTTAAGGAACGAAATAATAGTTGGAAGGAACGCAGAAAATTCTTCGTTTACCTGGACGTAATTAGTTTTATTTTTATTTTAACTACAAATCTAAAACACTTGCAATATACAGAAATTGTCTGTTCGGGAAAAGTTATTGACAAAGGAGCGGAGGAAGGGGCCATCGGAATACATAATAACATCGCTGCAAGCCATTAGGTATAAAATTATACGAAACCTCTCTCGTAGAGAACCATCTAATTATGAGCTTTAAAAACGGTAATTTCACCGGTTAATCTGTTATCTCTGCCCGTTTATCGATACTATGTCTCGTGATAAGCAGCCAAACTGGTCGGGGATCCAGAATTAAAATGCAAATATACATAAACATAATACTTTCCACGTAACTATTAGTTGAAGTCAATATAAATGTAAATGGCATTTCAGGTAACAATGGAGGGAAACAGAAAAGTATGAAGAGAAAAAAAGCACATCACAAAACATAGCTTGAAAAATTTAAATGTGCACTCTCGTACTGACTCATTTGCATGTTATTCGAGCAACAAACCCTGGAGG
This sequence comes from Coleophora flavipennella, assembly GCA_947284805.1. NCBI lineage: Eukaryota > Metazoa > Arthropoda > Insecta > Lepidoptera > Coleophoridae > Coleophora > Coleophora flavipennella. The sequence goes on from OX369276.1 coordinate 2,725,414, forward strand.
ACGATATCAGCCATTTATGAGTGGAAAGTATTAAAGAAAAGGAAACTCGATAGACATAAAAAGATAGGTATAATAACAAGGGAAAGAAGCGGCTCACTGGGAAACGGCTCGCGGCGAGTGGGCCCGCGGAAAGCTGCATTGTTCCGCGGGTTTAAAACGGAACAAAATGGGTGAGGGGGAAGGAAATCGGATGAAAATATGAAAAGAATACACGTTATGTATACGTGGAAGTGAAACGGCACGCGGAGATCGGTCGCGTCGCGGCGGTCCGCAAATATAATTTGCATAGTCAAGTAGCCCTACTTTGGTCTGCGGCGGATGTTCGCAACCATATTCGTTCGTTGCTTTTTAACCACACTTCCATTCTGTATCGGGCAGGGCTTTTTATTGCATTTTTTTCCCTTTGAAAGGATTCCTTCAATATTTCGGTGGTTCGTTTTTATTCATGCGCTCGGTCATCGAATTGTTTCGCTTCATATCACAAGCTTTGTTGCGTTTTGTTAATCCTACATGTAAGATTTTTTATTTCTATTGAACCTATACGTGTACTGAATGATGTACAGCAAATACTTTCGTAAAAACGATTATATATATCATTAGGTATGTTTAGTTCATTATTAACAATCTTAAACGCAACTTATAAATTCCAATTTACAAATCAAGTCTTTACAATGAAGGAACAATGGAAGAGTAACATAATTATAATATCACTCATTCAAGTTCTTTAAAATTAGGACTTTCGACGAACATCTTAGCTGTAACAAAGAGATAATGATTTTTTTTTCTATTCAATCGACATCTGCATTGTACAAAATGAAACTTAATCGATTGAAGAGTTATTACGATTCATCGTAGGCTATGAAGTCATAAGGAGCTTTGGCGATCACAAAGGATGCCGCTCAGCCATAGACAAATATTGACTCGTAGAAACAATGGGTTTTGCTGCTGGATTATCTCCTACGAAGACTTTGATTGGCGTTTGGATAAAAAAGTAAAATATATGTACAGGATATTGGAAGGATCACTCACGGACTACACAGGGAAGGTGAGATGAAAAGGACCAAAAATAAGCGTCAGTCGAGTGAGAAACTGTTTTACAGAGGTGTTGGACTGAGCCGACACTGGACTCGATGGTCCGACGAATTTTCCACTGAACGGACTTTTGGACGCAAACCTTTGTATTGACGATAAATTAACTGAAAAAGGACCTTTTTGTCCTAATTTTATAAGAGAACAAATCATGTGTGGTCATTTGAACAAAATAATGATATTATACCTTTATAATTATCAAGTTAATTGAATAACTAAATTCTATTATTATAGTATAATTATTATTACAGAACACGTTTGTCTTCATGTTGATGGAAGTGATTATCTTGTGTCTCACTTTCCCACCGGGTACGATTCGGAGCGTTTTTGCATTAGCTATATATTTTTTGTCATTTATTGTTATTATGTTTATTTTTAATTGTCATGCTGTATCTGACTATCAATATTTTTTTTGTAAGTTTATTACATTGTAATCAGAAAAAAATATAACCATTGGTTTAGCCGCTAAGGGAAAGGTGACGGACGGATGGACAGACGTTTTTGACAACCTGTTTTTTTTTAGTTATACTAGTGATAAAGAACACATTTTTGCGTTATGTTTAAAAAACGACGATGATACGAAAGCAAAAATTAAAATGCAACAAAGCTCAATTTATGCAGACAATATTATACAGATAAAAACAAAAGCCAACAAGATAGCACGTTGTATCGGTAGGTGATTACCTGTGTGTCGGAGGTCGAACGCTGACGAACGATGCGCAAGAGTCGATAGCCAGCGAACCCGGCCCGGCCTAGGTACTCATTACACGTCCTAACATTAATTACTTATAGAGAACTGTAATGAGAAATCTGACTTTGTTTTATTCGCAAAACTCTACTTACATCATTGCTGCTTTGTTCTGAAACTATTTTTCACAGGAATCATTATTATGTAAAACCCAGCTTGTGTTATGTGTTTTATTAAGGAAAAAATTGTTTCAAATATCACAGTTGAAAATCAAAATTTGTGACATAATGTGAGTTTATTAAGTAACTTGAGTGATGAAATGAATGCAAAATATTGGATACTTACCAGTTTAGAGTGCATTTGTTTTCAATTAGATAATATGGCAATAATACGAATAGTAGACTAATAAAAAAAAATATTGCCCTCAAATGGAGAAAACGATCTAAGTATATGTGTATTTATTTTTATTTCATGTTTATTCATACCGTTTCCTTAATACTATCCGCATCCTGAGCCGGACTTCATCTAAAGCTCTATCTTATGGCATCGCGATCTCACGGATTATAAGGCAAAAGATTCAGCGGGACACTTTTTTAACCTTTACGAATTTTCTACATATTATCACGAGAATAATTTAGGTGTATGGTAAATTGATTTTTAAAAGCGCTTATTTACCATTAGTTATTATAAATCTAAACGATTCTAACTAACGATGGCACGTTGTATACTAACGGTCTAAACGAATCTGACTGACACCACCTCCGTGGCGTAATGTTTTAGTTCATTAGCTTCAAAATCAAGAGGTCACGGGTTGGATACTCGGCGGAGTCTAACTTTTGTAATACTTGGTTTGATTGGTAAAAGGGCATTTTCCAAGCCTACCTGGCTAGCTACCACCATGTTATCTAAGTCTTGCCGCCAAATATCAATGCCAATAACATTGATGTGATCCAGATTGCGTTAGGGAATCTTGGTAAGCCCGCTTGCATCTTCGGCATCATCGTTACATACCATCATGTGAGATGATGCCAAGGGCTTATCAGTTATGAACAAAAAAATAATAAATCGTTTGGTTACAAAAATTTACAACTAAGTAGAATTTGTCTAAATAAATCGATACCTATCATAATTATTGCGTTTTAAATTAGAAATTCAAAGGTTTAAATACTATCTTGAAGTTGGTGACTTGGACCCGCTGGCACACCGCCCCTCAGCCCTCGCGGAGGCTCGGCCTCCAGCGACTATCAACACGTGCACAGACTCAATCATTCGTCAATCGAACTCCGGCAAGATAAAGATGGAAACATCATAACAACACGCGAAAGAGAGAGATGTACACCAATGCGTGGACGATCGGACGATTATCGACAGCCTCACCAAAACGAAAGGTTGTAACTGCAGCGAATCAAAAGATTCTTGAACTGCTTGTTTTGAGATAGACCTGATAAGGAAAGTTATGATGAAACGAGAGCGAAAGAGACGGGTGTAAAGTATGCGATTTTCATGATTGCATATCCTTATATGAACGCAGATGCGCAAGTATGGCGCACGCGGGAAACCGATTATTTTATAAATTTTGTTTTGTTTGTGCGCTGCGATCGTGCCTTTTCTTATGATTGTAATTTCAACACGATGCCGGAATACAAATAGCTGTATTTTGAGGCAGAAATCTTCGCTTTCGTAAAGCTTTAAGATATCCATCGATGAATAATATTGCGTCGATATTTAAACCTGTTGGTGGTCGTCACAGTATCGACGCGGCAACGACAGGTTTAGTTTCAGACCCTGCCTTTACATCCAGAGTAGTTACTTAGTTGCTCTGCATTTCCCTTTTAACCAAAAACTGGAAAATCTCAAAAAAATATGTGTTGCCATTAAACTAACTCCTTTTATCATCATCATCATATCAGCATACGGACGTCCACTGCTGGATATAGGCCTCCCCCAAGGATTTCCATGATGACCGTTTCTGCGTTGCCCGCATCCAGCGGCTTCCCGCGACCTTCACCAGGTCATCGGTCCACTGAGTGGGAGGCCTACCTATGCTAACCAACCATCTTACTCCTTTATTTTACCGAAATCCCCTAGTGCCACAACTTAATAGTTTGCTTGTTCTTCAGATTGTCTTATAGATAAACATTTTTTTCCCTACAGTTATGTACCAAAAACGACTGAAGAAGGAGCGAAAGCAGCGCCAGCAGGTTCAAGACCAACTGGAGTCAGAGCTGAAGAGGCGACAGAAGATAGAAGAGGCGCTAAAGCAGTCCGGCGCGCCCTCAGAGATACTCAGGATTGTTACTGGTAAGGATAATAATTTTGCATGAAGAAAGAGCAGCCGCATTGTCTAAGAACAGGCTGGAGCAGCTTCAGCAGTCAGTACCACTAAGGATTTTCAAACTGCTAGATTTCATTGTTCCCGCCCCGCCCCCCAGTAATTTTAATGCAAATTTGAACTGCGGTCTGTGTGACCGCACAACGAAGACTACGTTACCTTTGTTATGACGATATTAATTACTTACTATTTCGTAGATTTTTCTACAAGTGACAAAACTTTTCATTTTATTCATAATATGTTAGTAATTTGTAACTGAAAATTGTTTTATGCTGTTTTTGGTAAAGTTTATAATTCATTAAGATTTTCTCAATCTCAAGTGAAAATTTACTTAATATACAAATCCAAGAAGTTGATTTTAGTAAAAAAAAATATTAATATTAAAAAAAATATGAATTGATCATTTTTTTAAATAATTTTTTGGTGTACAATTTTAGGTGTTTTATTTGAAGTATTTATTTTACGTTATGAGTATTCATATTTAATGGTATTTTATTTATTCAATTACCCTTATTTGTGTACAAAAAGTTCATTTTTTTTAAATACGATGCTTAAAATTTCATAATTAAAATAATATAGCGGTTTCTGTGACCGCACGGCTGCGACCGCGTTACAAAAACTCCATAACGGTGTTTAAAGGTTAAACATAACAATTTTAACATAACTTACTATGAGCCTAGTAATCGTATTGATAACTGTAGAATATAATATAATACATATCTAGAGCTAACCACAATCAAAATAACTTTCAAGATTCACTTCTCAATGTCAAATTGTCAATACCACAACTCACAGACTATTCAACAAGTTCGAGTGGTAGTTACAAGAGTCTGACATGTTAACTTGCCATCTGTCAAACTATACCTGGATTAGCTTGAGCCTAATAAGTTCACTTCCATTCCATGAACACTAAGGACAGTTTAGCAAAGTACAAAGTTCAGCCCTAAACGATACGTATAGAAGTGGTTGTTGATCGGTGACGAGGGTGACTTGTGACGTCACTCACTTGAAGGCGCCAGGGAGTGCGTGACGTAAGAAGGGTGGGTAAACGCTGGTGAAGGCTTGTACTAATCTCCATGTCAGGAAATCGTTTCGCAGGCCATTTGAAACGGGGCCGCGCTTACCGATCACGCATTCGAGTTCAATTTCTTGCGTAATCGTTGTTTGTTACTATGCACTTATTGCTTGTCCATTTAGCTAATTATGTTTATATCTTCAAAACGGGTATAAATACTTGCAGTCATCCTTTCCTTCAACCTTTTTTCCTTTAATGGCTAGATCGATTACTTATTCGATAAACCCAACTATAGATTACTTTCCGTTACTCTATGCAAATATAACTAGTGCGTAAGTCAGTGTATGAAGCGTCGGTGGCTCAACCGGTAACGACTCGGTCCTCCTAAACAGAGGTGCCGGGTTCAAATCCGGACGGCCAATGTACAATTGACTTTTTCGAAACTTACGTACATATACTCACTGGTTGTTTTTATAACGGTGAAGGAAAAACATCGTGAGGAAACCTGCACACACCTGCGAAGAAACTCGAAGGTTGTGTGTGCAGTCGACCAACCTGCACCGGGTAATTCAGGGTAGGCTCGAGCGCTTCGTTAGGGACGTATATGAGCTGATGTGATGTGATGGTGACTAGATCGATAAACCCACAGAATAAAGCAAAATGTTTTTCTTATCTGTGGATAAACCCAACTATAGATTATTTTCCGACACTCTATATATAATTAGAGCGTAAGTCAGTGTTATACTCGTACCTATTCAAGTTACTCAATGAATTCAGGTCTAGATCCAGATATCATTGAAAAGGATACAATATCTGACTTTTCCTGAACTTCCGCAGAGAACTTGGCGCCCTCGCCGCAGGAGCCAAGTCGGCAGGAGCGCGAGAACGGCTCGGAGAGCAAGCCGCCGAGCGCCGAGCCCCCCGCCGCCTCGCCCCCCTTCGCGCGCGAACCCCCCCGCACACCCGACAAGCCGCAGTGGAACTACCCCCCGCCCCCCGTCGACATCATGAGCGGGCAGGCGGCGTTCTGGCAAAACTACTCTGGTAAGATTCTAAACAGAAAACCTTACTTTTCTTATCCACATTTGGTCTCAGCTGCCCGCTGGCTCTTTTTCTTCTATGCTGATGATGATTATGCCGAAGGTGCAAACAGACTTAGCAATATTCTACGACGCAATATTTAATTGGAAAAAATATTGTTTTATATAATTGTTGAAAACCTAAGATATAACAGTAAAACAAGGGTCCATTATGGGTACCAATATTTTTTATTCGACAAAAACCTTCGAACCTCAAATCCTGATGCACAGCGATAACTGTCCACCTAAATTGTTAATGTGATGATTTTGATTATTTTTTTCTTTAATGATAATTAGTTTTAAAGGATTAATAGTGTAACTGAGGAGAAATAAAATGATTGGTAGTCACACTGGTGTGGTAACTTGGTGTGACTACTGATCGGTAATCGAAAAATTTAGGAGGTCCATAGGAGTCCATGACTAAAATAGCTTAAATAGTAACGCTACACTTAGTGGCATTAGTGTAGAAAAATTTAAGAGGTCCATAGTAAAAACAAAATATAACTAACAGAGCTCATATAGAAACGGTACACCTAATGGCATTAGTGTTGAAAATATAGGAGGTCTATATGAAAAACAAAATATAACTAACATAGCTCATCTAGAAGCGCTACACTAAGTGGTTGTGGGTGCCGGTCATAGTGATAATACATGAAAGAGGCCTTCATCCAGCAGTGGACGTCTTACAACTGATATCATGATAATGATTAAGAATACAAACCGTGTCTATTTGTACTATGTTTAGTTCGATTCCATTTCTATACGAGCAAAAGTAATAATTGAAAACGCTAAACACGTTAAAAACCCGACTTCCATCGCAACAACTTAGTACATTTTTGCATTATTATTTTTGGTTTTTGTTAATTTTCTAATAAATTACTACACCAATTTTGATAAAATTTATATGGGACCACACGGGAAGCACTAGCTTTCAAATAAAAAAAGAATCATAAAAATAAGTTCACCCAGTCAAAAGTTACGAGGTAACACAAATAAAAAAAACATACAGACGAATTGAGAACCTCCTCCTTTTTGGAAGTCGCTTGAAAACCGACCAAGTGTGAGTCGGACTCGCGTAAAGAGAGGGTTCCGTACCATTCTGCTTTTCGTAAGAACGTTAAATTTTAGGCATATATTAGCAATTTTTTTTCAAAAATTTTGCCTTGCTAGTATAAGATATAGGAGGGTAAGTCCCAAGCATAAGTAGATACATTGCTTGCTTTGCTTGGAGTACTGATGGATCCCCTAAGTAAATAAGAAATGTATCTACATACTTCACTATTGTACTAATTGAAGTATAAATCAGCCCTGAAGTAGCCGGACAGAAAAAAATTGTTGCTTCATTTGAATTGGGTGGAGTTAAGTAGTCAAGTTAGGGGGTGAACTCGACTGGCAGTTGGCAGTATGCAAAACATTGATACGGATTTAATCATTTCCTGTTTTGCCGACGAGTGCCTCTCGCTACGACGAGCTGCTTCAAGCAGAAATTGCAACTAATTTAAGTGTTACCCAACCCCAAGTGTTTAGACGCACGCGAGCACGCGAATATGGATTGCTAGAAATGGGAAATTTATTTAGAATTACTTTCTGATAGCGCATCTAAGCAGACAAAGCTGAATACTGCAAATTTTCCTATTTTTCATATTTATTAAAGTACTATTTGACCAGAAACACGTTGCCGTGTCCAAATTTCATCATATCAGCTCACATACGTCTCCATCAACAAGGGGCTCGAGCCTGCCACCAATTAGGGCCATCGAGTCTTATAGTTGAGTACGCGGGTCGAGTGCGGGTTGGTCGACTTCACACACAACCTTAGAGTTTCTTCGCAGGCGTGTGCAGGTTTCCTTACGATGTTTCCTTCAATGTAAGTGCTTCGGATAAACGTACGTATGAAATCGAAATTCGAAAAAAAATTGGTACGTTGTGGCAGGTCTAAAACCATGACCCTAGTCATTACGCCACCAACGACGTCCAAATATAGTGTCGTGAATTAGGGTCCAGACACACGACACCCCGGACACTGCATACAAATGGTCGTGAAATGACATTTCTAAAAACAAAATGACGGAGCAAACAAAATAACGGTGAAATACCTTACGTTCCAGAACCAAACTGTAACCAATCTGTATCAATTTAGGTGACGAGGGGGTGAGATCTCAATCCATACTGTATGTTAGTACTAATGTATAAACTTTACACACGGTCTGTATTTCGATTGCAAGCCAGCTGTAAATCTGCAGTTTGGATGCAGTTCTCCTAGTTAGTTACGCTTTAACTGCATCCAAAATTCATCCAAACTGCGAATTTGCAGCTGAATACAAACCGTGTCTGGACCCATACGCTTGTCCATCGTTCGAACAAAAATGTCATAGAAAAAAGCAAGTTTAATTTTTCCGAATTTTCAAATTTTCCCGATAACTATTAACATTAAAAACCAATAGCAAAACCTGTCTCAAGTAATGCGCTTACCAACGTAAAGCTTTCTAATTTTTTGTGCATAAAAAGATTTACAAACATATGTGCATACAAGTATATGACACACATTAATCCTCAATGTGAATACATTGAGTGTTGATAGTATTTTATCAAGTACCTATAAATTAGCAGTCAATGATATTAAGGAGCTTGGGTAAATATAATTTTTAAAGGATTCATGTTAAAGTCATGATTGAGTCCAACTTCCGACTCTTGAAAGTACAAGGGGATAATAAATATAAAAAATGTTGATAACAGAAAAACAAAAATTAAAACTTGGAGCCTTTCATCAAGTTTCCTCGGTGCCGCCGGTGAAAGAAAAAACATATTTTATTATCCCTAAATTAGAAAACTTTTTCTGCGTGTATTTTTTTGCACGAAACAAGATGGGTCAAAAGTAAATGGTATAAGAAATGTTTCTACAAAAAAATAGAGATGTTTTTCTATCAGAAGTGGCTTGACAAGTTTTGTATTTAAGCGACTGTTTAAAATCAGTGGACAGGGTTGATAGCCACCACATAACCACATTGTGTATCGTGAACCCGATTTCATTTTGCTCTCTGGATATTGAAACGGATAAAGCAACTGATGTCTAAGTAATATAAAGTTAGAAAAATTAATAAAAATGGAAAGTTTTCCTGGCCACTTTATAGGTAAGCTTGTAAAATGAATGGAATAAAATTGTACTGCACAGGTGCGCTTAACCGTTGACGATATTAACTTTTTTGTTTATGCTAAAGTAATACAAGCATTGTGCCCGCTGTTGTGCCATCCTTATCTTACGAACAATATAACTGTTCAGTTTAAAATATTCTTCCAGTACAAAAGTCACAAGATAGAATCAAACGCACGGACGGTATAGCTTTTCGAAAAAACTCGAAAGAATTTCTCTAATAGAAAATCAATCCAATCAATATGATTGGATACGCTCCAGTAGAAGCGACTAGTAGCAGGTCATCCTTGGCATTTATTTGTTCCTTTATGTTGTTTGTAGTCCGTTCCACCTTCCGTCCGACATCGGCACCCTCCCATAATAACGCGGTAAAACAACCCCTTTGTCCACAACCTTCTCAAGTTCCAGCCGAAGAATTAATCAACTTAAATTTTTTTTTTGTAAATTTTACAGCAGTAATTAATTTTAAGATAACAATGGAAGGTGTCGATTGCGCCAAAAATCATTAAAAAATAATGAGTTTGAGTTTGATTTTTACCCGACACATCCCAAAAAGGAGGGTAATGTTCTTCGGTTGTATGTACGTTTGTCTGTTTCTTTGGATGAGCCTGAAGCCTAAACGACTTGATGGATTTTGGAGTGCGATATGTCGTTCGTTAGATTCGTCTTGATCTCGTGATTGGTATAGGATACATTTTTACCCGCCTGCTCAAAAAGAAGGTCAAATTTTTTTTAATTGCAGTTACTTGATCCAGTTAAATAAATTTTAATCAATAATAAAAATAAAAAAAATACTATAAAACTGTTCACGTTAAAAAACTTATAAATCAGACAACAACGGACAATAAAGGTAGCTTTTTGTCGGCAAAAGAGAGAGAAACAATTTTGATGCCGGACTCGATGGAACTGTCGATCGCAATCATTTCTTGCTCGAGTCTCTATTTAATTATAAAATCGATTCGTTTCCCCTGAAAATAAGTGAATGAGTTGGTCCACTGACAATGGTTTTCGGACATTAATTATTTTTTCCGGAGCATTCTGGCGGAAAACAGAAAAAAATAACATCGAAAGGAGATACTCTGAGTAATAAAAACAATTTCAAGTCTCTATTTTATTAGATATTCACTTAAAAGCCTAACAAAGTAATATCTGTAATAAAATCAATTTTGATGTTAAATTGCTTTTATTCTCTATTTCTAAGAAAACTCTTTTTATTTGCGTACTACGCACTAGATCAACGACGACATGGAGAAATAATAAGAAAACATTAAAAAGCCAGCTTTTTGTTAAGCTAAGCGCTCAACCATTACAGTTATTTCAAAGAACAAATAGATTATAGCTCTCAAAGGAACCGGCAATTCTGTTTTCGGAGAAGCAAATGCAAAAATATTACGTATTCAAACAGACCTAATGGGACATTTAAGGGTGGCAGCGAAGTGAAACGGCAAAGGCCGAAGCTTTTAAGTGTATAATATTTAATTGTGACGCCCTAGGCGTATAATCTCGCTCGGGATAATAGGTTTCTGTTTCGGCACAACCCTCAGCGGGTGACACTTGCGAGTGTGATGCCCCGGAGCCAGTCTTCATCAAACAAATCGGATTATAATTGAGTTTTTTGAACTGACGAATGTTTTGGTTTATGTTACCTAGCTCAAGCAATGCAAATAACATCATTGTTACGAAAAAACTGAATTTCTGCTGAAACTGCCTCCGTTAGCTTTACATTAGGAGGTTACAGGCTCGATTACCCGGGAAATTTATCTCTGTAAGACTCGGTTTGGTTGGAGGAATGGCATTTTGCAGCCCACCTGGCTAGCTATCACCATCTTATCTAAGTCTTACCCCCCAAACATAAAGATAAGATAGCCAGTTCCCCAATGCGTTGAGGAGTCTTGGTAAACTCGCTTCTATCGTCGGAATCCTCGTCTTTTACCATCAGGTGAGATGATGCCAAGGGCTTACCAATAGTGGATTTAAAAGACATTTATATCAGAGTATATCCAGACAATGCAAACACATCTTTTCACATCTCACAGAGAAATGATATTATGAAGGCCTAAAATTAAGGTTATAAATTTGTACAGCCAAAGCATAAATTGTAAACGAATGTCGGCAAGAGAAATTGAATTCCCCGTTGAGAAAATGTTCCATCAAAGTAAGCAAAAAACACGATTCCGTTTATATCTTTTATATCTCCTAAATTGCAGGAGGCGGCAAGCGTTGCATGAAATTGAATAAGCATATTTCGTAAAATGTCGACGTTTTCGGAGACAATTGCCTTACCTCACCTACTCTTGGGCCCTTTACGAACTTTGTCAATTTCTCAGGAATCTTATTAGACTGAATCTCTGCACTTGAGACGTGTTTAAGGGTTCTTAGGAAAACCATCTTTTAAAAATTAAAGTTTGCATCTACCCTATTCGGAGCTACATCAAGTTCAAGTTCAAGTTTATTCGAAAAACAATTTAAATTCTGTACGAATTACATAAAAATATAAATAAACATAGCATACAAACAATTAAAAAAAAAACGAAACTAAAGTACCTACATAAACTAATCCCAATGAAGTATCACATTGTACGATCTAATTATGAAAAAGTAAAATCTTCAATGCAATAGCAACACTTGTCCAAAAGAAGTGCCTTTAGTGCGCTTTTAAAAACATGAATGCGTGACTCCAATTTTAATTCAATAGGCAACTTATTAAAAAGCAATACTGCTTGATTTCTTGCGGAATGCGTTACAACTCTGAGTTGTGGTTTAAATTCATCAACATTATCACATCAGCATATATAGGTCCCCACCGAGGGACTCGAGCTATATAAATCTAAACAATTTCTGTAATAATTGAAAATATCTTATAAATTATAATTATGCTTAATTAGCCTCCTAATATCGTCAAGACTCTAATAGGCACAGTGGAACCCTTTCACATACAATTTAATAGACAGGCTATATTGCGCGACAGGTTTTTACGAAGGCAATATATCGAGTATTAAATTAGTAAGTGCGACACGAATGTGTGTTCGTTTGATCTCACTCGACAATTCCTGGAACTCTAATGACATTTTCCGGAGTGACATTGCTTCTATTTTGTTTTGCCTTTGTAGGTAAAGTATGAGGAAAATATTAATTATTAGATATGTTAATTATTTTCTATGTTGAGTGTGCAATATGATTAAAAATTATTAAATTATTTTTTGTGCAGCATAATGCCGTTTATATGCATCTGACCGATGTAAACATCAGGTTTGATTAGGGCTGCCTTTTATTTTAATTAAAAACCGGCCAAGTGCGATTCGGGGTCACAAACAGGGTTCCGCAAAAAACTTTAAATATCAACAGAACAAGCGACCTCACAGTACATACTTTTCTCTATGTAAATAGGAGTCTACTTTTTCTGGACTTACGAAATTTTATTTTTCCTATGGGAACGGAAGGATTTGAGATTTTTTATAGATTTTTTCTATAATCTTTGCATTCAATCTCATATACTGTGATTTTTCAAGTTTTTATGCCTATTAGTTTCGGAGATAAAGGGGGAATGGTTAATTTTCGCCTATTTTCTTAAATAACCTCATTTGTATCTTAAAATTATATAATATATTTATGAAACCAATGGCTTATGATACCAAAACCAAGGGCTTATCAATTGTGGATTAAAAAAAAAGTGGAAACCAGAGAGAGAGCAGAGAGAGAGCTTCTCATGCCTTGAATATTTGTAGCCTATATTTGTCACGTTTGAAACTTGGTTTACTTCTGTGGTGACTTCAATCGATCCTCCTGGGCACCTGGTGTGACCACAACAAAATGCAGTGAAACACTCATGCATGTGTCAACAAGAAACTATATAATGGAATTTTAGTTTAGTTTAATTAAGTCGAGTTTTTTCTTTGAATCGACACGATTGTTAACCCAAGACGAGTAATATTTTATTCTGTGTTATCAACAGAGTCACTGGCGCAGGAGTTGGAGATGGAGCGCAAGTCGCGGCAGCAGGCGATGGAGCGTGACGTGAAGAGCCCCCTGTCCGACCGCGCGGCGTATTACAAGAACTCTGTACTCTTCAGCTCGGCCACTTAGCTGGTGCGGCCGCCCGTGCACCCCGGTGTACCGGGGCACCCCGACACCACAGACAAAGATGGCGATGACAGGAAACCGTTGATCAGTGTCAAACCCGAGTTCAGGGAAAAGTGAACCCTAAGATTCGATTTTCAAATGATCGTGTATCACCTACCCACGTAATTAGTTCGTGATTGTTTTACTAAATTTGATTTTTTCCGAACACGATTGATGTTTTTGGGATTTTTGATGTTAACTGATCTCGACGAAGTTTAATTAAAACTACTTGAGATTAATTTGTAAATATTGTTATCAAAGTCGATGTAAGAGAGTAGATTTCGTGGTTATGGCGAAATCTCGTCAAGTCTTCTTCCATAGTAAAATTTGTAAATAGTTCTTTTAGCGAATTAAGTCTTTATCGAAGATTATGTAATTTATTTTTCAACATTTACTGTCTTTATGAAAAGTACCTTTTTTAACTTTATTGTTAAATGCCATATTTATATGTTAAGCATCCATTTTTGTAAAGGTATTAAGCAGCATATTCTTGCTAGAAATTTGTACCTACAAACATATCAAATTTTCCAAAAAGTACGGAACTCAAATTAATACAAGAGCTGGAATTGATGCAAGACTGTTTTTTGAGGAACGATTTACAAACATGCGATTTCATTTGCTAGTCGGTGTATACTTACTAAACAATTTAAGTTCCTATTTCGAACACATAACATTCAGTTTACAATACTGCACATTTTTTGGTCAGTAATTTCCCGTAAGGAAGTAGGTACACATTTACGTATTAAAGTCATTGAACAATTGTAAAATATTAATTTATGTTCAATAGAAATATGTGATCTTTACTGTCGTGTAATTTATTCAATCCTAGTGCAATGATTAGATGTAACTAATATCTACAAGTTTATATCTCTCGAAGCATGAATATGTAAGTACGATACGAGTAATTATCATAAGTTAGTTATAGAATACATTTTTACAATTCACGTTTATTGACTGAAAGAGAAGTGTTTCGCGTACAATGTAATTTAAATGTTTGTTTTAAATACCGTTATAAAGGCGCTCTGTAAATATAAATACACAATATTTCGCTGTATCTCGTATCGATTACGCAAATCGATGTATATGAGTAGATCTAAAATGTAATTGCGGTAGTTGTATAGGAACGTAAAGTATAAAATTATAGCGATATTTATATTGATGCTTAGTTTACTGAACGACTTTTCAATGTCTAAATTAGTTTAAATAAGCATTAAGAGATCGCAAAAGCGTGTAATTGGCGATTGGCTATTAGTTAAAGGTACAAAGGAACCAACCAATGACATTAAAGACAAATAATTTCAAATAGAAAATCCGATGAAGAATATAGGTACCAAAGAGTATTTTCTTCACAATAAGAAACAAGAAAGAAACAATGCGAGCGAGCAAATTGAGTAAATCATTGAATAGTCAAGCGCTGATCGCATTGATTGCGATCGCTTGAAACAACAATTTCACATTTAATTATCTGTAATGGGTAATGCATCGTAATGAATAAAGTTAGCTGTTACTATAAATGTTTAGATGAGCATGCGTGGTTGTGTATAAAAGGCGTGAATGTGGGATTTTGTATCAGTTGTTTTATTTGCCACGAAGAGTGACAACAGCGCACGCTATGGCACCGATCAGTATTGTCTAGTAGTTCGCCGTCAATAAGTGTCGAGGCTTCCCCAACCTTTAAATTGATATGTACTTACTAGATTTCTTTGTTGTATTTAAATCTGATAGCAAACGCTACTATTTATTATTTTATTGTGTAATTATTATTATTATTAGTTTACTTAAAATTGTGTGTGTGCCTTGTATCGTAGACGAAAATATCAAGATTAAAAATGAAAATTATCACCCCGTTCCTTTGATTTACATGAACCCATTACAAATTAAAGTATTGTTTGAAATTTTAGTAAAAATACATCATAACAATATTATGGAAAAATTCGAGATAAATGCCACTAATATTCAAACCCATCCTGGCAATGACCAAGCCCCACGTCAGTTAATCAGTGTAATTGACGAAACTATGCAAATCCCACTTAATCGTTTATGCCATCGATATAATAGAATAAGAGATAATATCGATATTAGATAATAATTTTTAGTCGATGGATTTAACGTATTGCTAATCAATCACTTTAACAAAAATAATCCCTAAGATAAAAAAGGAACCCAAGATCACTCATGTGTCTGTCTGTCCGTCCATCCTTACGTCTGTCTCTGAATCTACTGGATTTATTTTATCCACACTTGGTATGCCTTTGACATCATCTCACCTGATGGTGAGTAACGATGATGCCGAAGACAGAAGCAGGCTTACCAAGATGTTCCAATGCAATGGGGAACCGGTTATCTATCTTCAAGCCGGACCATATCGATAATTATGCTTTTCGAGTTTTAGCATTAATGCTTAGCGGCAAGGCTTAAATAATATGGTGGTAGCTAGTCAGACGGGCTTAGAAAATGCCGTTCCACTACCCAAACCGAGTCATACAAAGTTAGAATCCGCCGGGAATCGAACCCGCGACCTCTTGATATGAAGC
Organism: Coleophora flavipennella; assembly: GCA_947284805.1. NCBI lineage: Eukaryota > Metazoa > Arthropoda > Insecta > Lepidoptera > Coleophoridae > Coleophora > Coleophora flavipennella. The sequence continues at coordinate 2,741,421 of OX369276.1, forward strand.
TAGTGGACTTAACCATTACGCCACAGAGGCGAGATATTAAAAACATGTATGGAGTATGCTGACTCTGTCACGGACGTATAGCATAAATGCACGGATTTGAATTTTGGGAGACAAATTGGAGAGCTTAAAAAAATCTTCAAGTCCATCATATGATATATCCTTAGATTAATGATAGGTAGCTAAGACCTATCATTAATCTAAGGACATATTAAATTAAAGGACTCTTTATAAAAAAATACAAATGTACTTATTTGTTTTATAATTTTAAAATGCATAGTTTAAAGGATATAAAGAAAAACCGGCCAAGTGCGAGTCGGACTAGCTCACCGAGGGTTCCGTACCACCACATCTCTGGATAAGGAACTTTAAAAATAATAAATCGAAAACTATACACTATAAAAATAATTAAAAATCTATTTAAGCTTGTGCCAATGAATACCTTTTATATGATACCTCACATAACACGGTAAACTCAATTCAAAATTTGGACCGTCATTCCTTGCATTATTGATTACTTACGTTCTTTAAATAAGACCATATTTTTTAATGATTTAAAAACAAATGTATAGTTTTCCGATTTTTACCTATATTTGTAGTATAACACGTTATTACTTGCCAAATTTCATAGTTCTAGGTCAACGGAAAATACCCTATGAATTTTGATTCCTTTGAGAGTTTCGAAATGTACGTTTTTGTGCGGAAAAAATGACCGCATCTTTTTTTAACGTTTACTTAGAAGTTTGATATTTTCACAGCTTCTAGGTACTATAGACCGGCGTATATGGTTTTAATTTCAACTCAATACCTCTACGCATTCCCGAGATAAAGGGTCTTGACAGACTGACGGACGGACAACAAAGTGTTCCTATAAGGGTTCCGTTTTTTTTCCTTTTGAGGTACGGAACCTTAAAAAGTGTAAAAAAACAAAATAGGGAAACTATAGGCCCTTTCTTATAGTTTACAGGAAAACCCAAAAAAAAAATTAATTCGGAAAACAGAATGTTAAGAAACTCTGTTCACGCGAGTTCGACTCGCACTTAAGTTCCCGAGGACACTGAAAAAATACAATTTTTAGGGTCCGTACCCAAAGGGTAAAAACGGGACCCTATTACTAAGACTTCGCTGTCCGACCGTCTGTCTGTCCGTCTGTGACCAGACTGTATTTCATTAACCGTGATAGGACAGTTGAAACTTTCACAGAGGAAAGAGGAAATTGTTGGATTTGAGTAGAAGTGGTCGCCATGACCGAAATCGGTCGGATAGATAGATCATCATCATCACACACACATTGTCTAAAAGTCAATGTCCGAATTGTTAAAGAAAATAAACTATCTCGTATCACTAATGACACACTTACTGATCGCGTCGGGGTCACCACTTTGATAATTTATCACTTATAAACAATAGGTAGGTATATAGGTAAACCCGTGGTGACCCCAAATTATAGTACGTGTTCTTATTCTGACCGTATTAATTTATTTTGAAGCAAGCAGACGGGATTCGCCGCGCAGGGCTAAACCATACCCCTGGACACTTCATACAACGGACTAGAAATGACATTTCAAAAAAGGAATGACGGAATAACAAAATGGCGGCGAAATCCTATACGTTTGACAACCAAACTGTAACCAATCTGTATCAATCTGGGTGAGAGCGGCAGGGAGTGTCCATACTGTATGTTAGTACTAATATATATACTTCGGCTAAACTTTGACTGTCCGTCATCGACAGATATACACAAAATGTGTGTGTACTTCATATAGGTATAGAGTTAGGACTCTACATATATGCAGGCACCTACAAATACTTAAATAAATATAAAATAAATAAAATATTCTGGAACAAATCACACATGGTCATCTGGCCCCAAGGTAGGACGCCCTGTGTTATGAGAACCAGAGACTGATAGATAGACTGATAGAAATACTTATATACGTTTAAATACATACATATATAGATATTTAACACCCAGACACAGAGCAAACAAATCTGCTCATCACACAAATGTTTGCCCTGGGTGGGGATCGAACCCACAACTTTCAGGAACAGCAGTCAAGAGCTCTAACCACTAAGCCACCGAGTCAACACAAAAACACTTCTTTAAAAAAAAGCGGGCAACCACTCGCTTGAGCCAATAAAACTACAGTGCCATAAACAAGAAAAGTTCCGTTTTTATTACTGGAGAGGAGAGTTGTGATGCGATTGTTGGGTGCGCGCACTCGTTTTAAATCCAGTGAAATCGGAAAACTTCATATTTATTGCTAATAGATTTTCGGCCGATGAGCACACCAGGTTATTTGGGATGCAATTTTATTTTGTCCATGTGAATGATTTTTATATTTGCCCGTGGGGCGGACGAGGGCCGTGATGAGATCAAGCCCTTTCCGATTTCGGACATCGAACGTCGACCAATCCTTGTCCCTATTGGTGGAATTTGGAGATAAATTTTTGGGATCGTTCCCTTTGCTCGGTTTACGTTTGGTATCGACGTTGTGGATGAATTATGAAGATGAAAAAAATGCTTTTTTTTTTATTGAACGAATCGTTGGAATTGTTATGAGTTTCAACAATGTTTAGATGCCGTTATAATTGGTTATGGTAATGTATTGGCATTTGCGAGTAGTATTGACGCAGGTAATAGGATAATGGTGGAGCACGCAGGGCGATCCGGTTAAATGGTAGCACATTATAACCTATAAGCCCTTCGATTGTATCGACGACGAGGACAAATTGTTTTTTAATTAATTGCAATAAATTAGTTATCGACATATGGCGTCTCCGTCTTTGACCTCCAGCTATGTATAACCATTAAGTAAGTAAGTAAATATACTTTACTAGCTTTTGCCCGCGGCTTCGCCCGCGTGGACATAGTTTTTATGACCGTCTTTGAGGGTGAGTGGTGCGGGAGCCGCAAGCGGCTCGCGTGCGTGGTCATGAGTTTTCTGTAGATCCCTCGGGAACTATGTCATGATATGCTAATTAGTAAATTATGTCATTAGCAACCCCCTTAACCATCTCTGTGCAAACAATCACAACAACGAAGAAACTAACCAAAAAAGAGTATTTTTTCAGTTCCCCCAGGAACTGCATCGAACTATGCTATTTTCACGGGATAAAAAGTAGCCTATGTTAATCAGGTATTATGTCCATCCCCATGACACAGGCTACCTGCATGCCAAATTTCACCAGGATTGGTCAAGGTGTTAAAGCGTGAAAAGGTAACAAACAAACACATTTTCACATTTATTATATTAAGTAAGGATTGCACGCAAAAAACAATACAGGACTTATAATTTGTTATACACATAAAGTGCAAAGGCGGCCTTATCGCTTAAAGGGATTTCTACCAGGCAACCTTTAGTTAGGGCACACCCTAGACACTTTGGTTAGGGATTGAAAGACAAGTAAACTGGTTTAGGATGGCAGCAAATTTAACTTTTTAACTACCTTTGAATAGATCCACCAGTTTCACATAGGTAATATTAATTTTTACCCAAAATCAATGTTACAATGAGGTTACGTTAGCTTATATTTATTTTCTAAAAGAAAATGAAAAGTGTTTGGAGGTGATCACTTACTAAAGAAAAATAAATAAAAAAAATAAAAAGCCCGACTATAAAATTCGTATTTTTATACATATTATTATATCAGCTCATATACGTCCCTACCGAGGGCTCGAGCCTACCCTGAATCAGGGCGATTAGGCGTTAGTCGACCACGCGGGCCCAGTGCGGGTTGTTCGACTTCACACACAACCTTCGAGTTTCTTCGCAGGCCTGTGCAGGTTTCCTCACGATGTTTTCCTTCACCGTTAAAGCAATCGGTAATGATATGTACGTAAGTTTTTGCAAAACTCATTGGTACATTGGCCGTCCAGATTTGAACCCAGTACCTACCTCTGGTTCTCTGGACCGAGTCGTTACCGGTTGAGCCACCGACGCTTTTAGTCGTTACCGGTTGAGCCACCGACGCTTTTATACATATAATTAATTATTATTATAATTATTTTATATGTATAATTGGGATCATTCCGTTGAGCCAAAACACGATACCTCTGCTGTAAGTTGTTGAGGAGTTAGGTATCCTGCAGATTCCAGGTGATTCTGCAGCATCAGTTCTTGCAATATCATTGCACTAGCAGGATACCAAGTTTAGAATCAATCAGGCCTGTGGAAGTTGTTCACATCCCTTCATCAACTAAAAAGTGTTTCTTGAATCACAGCTTAGGACACTCTCGATCAAGTCACCTTTTGAACAAAAAAACTACAGCAAAATCGGTTTATCCGTTTGGAAGCTACGATGCCATAAAGAGACACACAGATGCACACGTTAACTTAAATAGGAAAAAGATAAAAGAGATGGCGGTTAACATAATATTTTTGTTCACTACTTCAATTGAATTTAATTTGTATGTGGATTGATACGTAATTTAATGTGGGAAAATCGGAATTCGGAAAAATAATGGTGTGCAGATTTGAAATTGGGCAATAATGTATTCAGAACAGAAGGACGATGCCTGTGACGACACGAGTAACAAAATATATTTTATCTACTCTCATAGCGTTAAGTTCGAATTATAAACTTCAAAACGAATTTATATTGACATACTTTATAAACACAATACCGAAATTAAAAAAAAAAACACTTTATGACATTATTTCTTTAACAAAATAATGTTATGTTATGCTAGGTTTTGGCGCCATTCATTGAATACGTTTTGTTGTAGTTACTGAATTTCGTGTATAATTTTCATTCTTGCTTAAAAATGTCTGAAATCAGTGAAAGCATTGTTTTTACCTGTCTGTGACAGCGTCCGCTTCAGCGCAAGCGCAGTGATGTGCTGGGCTCTGGCGCTATGACACGTTTTGTTGTAGGTATTGAATTTCGTGGAAATTTTTTTCTTACTCTTTTGACTTTGATCTTTGTTGTTTAGTTGATTCAATCCCAATGAATGAGATTAGATAAAGTAGTGTATTTTACACACTTTTACCACACCCCGGACACCGCATACAACGGTCATTAAATGACATTTCTTAAAAGCAAATGACGGAGCAAACAAAATCACGGCGAAATCGTTTACGTTCGACAACCAAACTGTAACCAATCTGTATTAATCTGGGTGACGAGGGGATGAGGTCGCAATCTAGATTTTTTTATCAAAAACCTGAACTATTTGGGTTTATAGGGTTGACAGGGACTTCGGAAATTTTATACTGTATGTTAATACTAATATTGAGCAGTATTTTTAAGCTGTTAGTAGTAGGTTCAGTTTTTGTTAATCATTTTTATTAACTGAGATACCTTCTAAGTACATACATAAAAAACAGATTTTACGAGCTCTAATCTCTAAAAAATCTATGAAAGGCCAATAAATATTTTTTGTTTTAAATAAATCTTTAAAATTAAATATCTTCAAAACTACAGAATTATTACAGTATGAAATCCATCAGAAATGACCTAAATAAAAACGTCCTTTTGTATCCTGTACTATTTTCCCTGTAACCCTGTATATATTTTGCTTTTTCACTAATAATCATATTGCTGGTTACAAGCAAATTGATGCAAAAGAAAACAAACGAAAAGACTTCTATCACCACTATCTTCAAAAAAATCACACTATCCTTAACTATTACATTTAGGTATCTACATCACTGATTTAATAATATCTACTTAATGCACGTAGGTATACAGTATGTTCATTTTAGATACGTTTCAGTTAATATTCGTCGCGAGTTAATAACGCGCGCATAAATATTGTCGCTCTAGACAGCGACTCGGCGGGCTTAGTCTCTATTGAAGTATAGCACAACTACAGGATGTCCTACTTTGTTTCTCTAACCACCTTCTTATCAGCTCATATACATCCCCACCGAGGGGCTCCAGCCTACCCTGAATTAGGGCGATCGGGCGTTAATCGACCACGCGGGCCCAGTGCGGATTGGTCGACTTCACACACAACCTTCGTGTTACTTTGCAGGCGTGTGCAGGTTTCCTCGCGATGTTTTCCTTCACCACAAGATTAACCACCTACCAAAAACTAATGGTTGGTCATGTTCAGTCCACTAGCTTCACATCGGGAGGGCGCGGTTTCGATTCCCGGCGTAGTCTATTTTTGTATTACTCGGTTTGGTTAGTTGATAGGCATTTTCTAAGCTCGCTTGGCTAGCTACCACAATCTTATCTAAGTCTTGCCGTCAAACATGTATGTTAACAGAATTGATGTGTTCCGGCTGGAAGATAGCCAGTTACCCATTGCGTTCAGGAACCTTTGTAAGACCACCCATCTTCGGCATCATCGTCAAGGGCTTACCAATTGAGAATAAAAAAAAGTTACTGTTTTCTTATAAACTACGTTACTCTTTTATTTTGCGGGGAATAATATTGAGAAAAAACTGTTACATAACCAATTAATGTAGACATTTATTTGTATCCAGGAATATTTTGGTCATCAAAAGTAACTAATTACATAAATAAAACTAAAATTCAAAGGTTCAGTAACTTGAGAACCATTGGATCTTTTTCGTCCTTTAGCTAACCTTTACGTTTGAAATCACTATTTTATCACGTTTGATATTCTGCTTATCACTAGGCCAACTTTAAAACAACACCCTGTGAACGACAAGACACGCACCTGCCAGGACACATACAGCGTGTGTAATTTTCCTCTCCACGGTTGCGCGGATTAGTTTTTCCTACACGATAATTAAATAACTTGGAGCTGTGTTCCGGTGATCTATGGCTTCGTTATTGCTCAGCATCAACAGTTATGGGGAGATAGGTTGTATATTTATACGTACCTATTAATATCCAGTATTTAGCATTTTGAATAAAGTATCTAATATATTTAATTCACTAGTTCTTACCCGCGGATTTGCGAAGCGATATTAAGAGTTAATTATGAGATACACGTGGGTTTATTCACATAATGACACAGCGTCATCGAAGAAACAACATAAGCGTCGGTGGCATAACGGCTGGGGCTGCTACCTCCTTGCCGGGAGGTCGTGGTTCGAATCCTGCAACTTATTAATATGTTTCCGGATTATTATTATTTTTTGTTTTTTTTATTTGTTTATATTTACGTTTATTCCACGCTCTTATGGTGAAGGAAAACATCGTGAGCTAACCTGCACAGGCCTGCGAATAAACTTGAAAGTTGTGTGTGAAATAGAGCCGCCCGCACTGGGCCCGCGTGGTCGACTAAAGCCCGATCGCCCTAATTCAGGGTAGCCTCGAGCCCCTCGGTGGGGACGTATATGAGCTGATATGATGTTCAACATAATAAAGCTATTAAGAAGAGTGTATTCCTAGTACTGTCCATATAAACGTAGTTTAGTTTCATTTGACTATTATCAATTAAAGTTATGGATTTTTTTTACCGCGCTCTATAAACTATTAGTTACTTAATTATTTGTATCTGTGGTTTGTCAGAATTTCGTAAAAAAAATCCTAGCTGTGTTTAGAATTCCGTAAAGATTTGTATACGGAATATTTTCATTAATGAAGAGTCAGAATCGCCCTAATTCAGGGTAGGCTCAAGCCTCTCGGTGGGGACGTATATGAACTGATATGATTAATTAAAAGTAGTATTTTTTAAATTGCAAACTTACAACACACTTCAATTTGCAGGAAATTCCTTGAACTTCCCACACAAATCGGCAAATAACACAAATCTCATACAGCCTAGAGACAACACCAAACTAATTATATTAGGTAACATAAGTACTTTTTTATTATTGACGATTAAATAAATTCCCTTAATTATAGTTTTTATTTCTTTTTATTCTGTGGTTCGGCTTTTAAACTCTACTCATTCAGCAATTACTTACTTCCCGGCCTTTGCAGTGTTTACTAGTTTCGATACAAAGTGGAGGGGATCAAAGTGCTACGCAGCTACGACCTACGCCTAAACGGTTAACGCGAATAAAAAAAACTAACCACAGTGGGAGTGCCGTGCCGACAGAAGTGAAAACTTTTTACAGTTTTAGAAAGTTTTGACCCTCCGAGTGTTCCTGGTGCCCAACGCGCCTATAGAAGTTTTCACTTCAAAAATCAAACTCCAATTACCAAGAGTTGTTTTTAAAATTGTATTCCAAAGTTTAAACATAAAGGATTCCTTTTAATTCCTTTCCTATATAGGAAACACAGATTTATGTAGGTAGGTAATGAATTTTAGCTAAATCACGGTAATAGTCTTAATTAGTCGACCACGCGGACCCAGTAGACTAGCGGTTCTACTTTTACAGAAGCCGGTTAACGGCATTTGGTGAAACTATTTGCCACCGGGTTTTTTTAGACTAATTCGACCCTGCTGAACACGATTCTGCCTGGTGTCAACCCCTCCCCCGCTCCCTGCCCCCTTTTGCCCGAAAAAGTGTCCCGATTGGCGGTTTTTTTCTATTTTTTCTCGAAACTATTATAGATAAAATAAAACTGTCTATGACAACATTAATCGGCATTATTATTTATTTATTTATTTATTTATTTATTATTTATGTACAACATGACTGTCATAACAACATAAGAAATAACGCCTTCCCAAACTGTATAAGTTATATTTTTTTCAAAAGTTTTGGCTTTTGCAGTTAATTTATGAAAAAACGATCAATGCTATGACAAAATAGCCAATGAGTGAATTAATGGTCATACATTTATCCACAAAACAGAATCAATTTGAGATATAACCACTGATCTAGGGTTGATTAACTTCACACACGACCTTCAATTTTCTTCGCAGGCACGTGCAGGTTACCTGCCTTACAAAATTCATTGCCAATTATTTGCCAATTGATAAGCCCATGGCATCATCTCATCTGACGCTAAGTGACGATGTTGCCGAAGATAGAAGTGAGCTTATCAAGATTCCTCAACGCGTTAAGGAACTGTCTATCTTATCTCCAAGCCGGAACACATCAATGCTGTTAACATTCATGATTGGCAGCATGTTTGCCCTTCCAGCAACCAAAACGAGTCTTATAAAATTAGACACCGCTGGGAATCGAACCCATGACCTTCTGATGTGAATCAAATGGGCTAACCAAACAGCTTTGAAACACTGGCAAACAGACAGACGGCCATGACGAGGCGGACACAAAAGTGTTTAACGGCTCTCGTAACTAAAGCCTGCTACAGCCCCCTAAGTTTATCAAATGTATTCATTGAGTCATTAACCTCATTTCATTCAATCGTGTCGGTAATCTTTATTCAGTTCAATTAGGAAAAGGGATTGTCCAATAGCGGCCCGAGCGCAGAGACACTCATTTACGAAAACATCTTAACCTTTACAAAATTAGACAACGCTGGGAATGGAACCCATGACCTCCTGATGTGAATCAAATGGGCTAACCAAACAGGTTTGAAACACTGACACACAGACAGACAATCAAATGGGCTAACCAAACGGCTTTGAAACACTGACACACAGACAGACAATCAAATGGGCTAACCAAACAGCTTTGAAACACGGACACACAGACAATCAATCAAATGGGCTAACTAAACAGCTTTGAAACACTGACACACAGACAAACAATCAAATGGGCTAACCAAACAGCTTTGAAACACTGACACACAGACAGACAATCAAATGGGCTAACCAAACGGCTTTGAAACACTGACACACAGACAGACAATCAAATGGGCTAACCAAACAGCTTTGAAACACTGACACACAGACAATCAATCAAATGGGCTAACCAAACAGCTTTGAAACACTGACACACAGACAAACAATCAAATGGGCTAACCAAACAGCTTTGAAACACTGACACACAGACAGACAATCAAATGGGCTAACCAAACAGCTTTGAAACACTGACACACAGACAGACAATCAAATGGGCTAATCAAACAGCTTTGAAACACTGACACACAGACAGACAATCAAATGGGCTAACCAAACAGCTTTGAAACACTGACACACAGACAGACGGCCATGGCGAGTCGGAGCTCTCGTAAATAAAGCCTACTACAGCCCCCTAAGTTTTTGAAATGTATTCATTAAGTCCTTTACCTCATTTCATTCAATCGAGTCAGTAATCTTTATTCAGTTCAATTAGGAAAGGCGATTGTCCAATAGCGGCCCGAGCGCAGAGACACTCAGCTACGAAAACATCTTAACCCCTTCGGTGCGGGGCGCTCGATTTGCTTTGCATCTAAATTAGAAGTGCTCCCATTTAAAAAGAACAAGTGATTTTCACAAGCGGTTGAAAGCATTAAATATATTTCCGGTTTTTTTTTCAATAATTATCATAGACAACCCACTGCACTTTAACTATTTTAATACCCATTTTTATTAGGTCGCTTGTATCATATCTGTCTATGTTATAAAATCTTTGAACGTTATTTCACCCACTTAAAGACGTCGGAATAAATCGAACAGAAGAATCGAGAAATTACACACACCTTGGGTATCCTTATGCTTACCCAAAGGATATGAAAATGCTTGCATTTAGTAGGTATTGGATAGACTAAGAAAAAAGTAATTACCTTCTATTTCTATTATTATTTTTTGTTATTATTTCAATATATAAAATTAAAGTTACTCTGCTCACTTGGCAAGAGGCGAAGTGGCAGGAGCACCTCCAGCGGAAGCACAGTCGGCTGGAGTTAAGTGCGACGGGGAGAGAAAGCCTCGAACTATCCGGGCATTGTCGAGGAGGACTGCTTTCTGCATTGCTGCAATTATTGGTCTGCCTCCGAGATCCGGCCGCCTTAGGTGACGTTCAAGGGCGGCTGAAATCAGCTCACTATTATTATTATTTATTTAACAGACCTGAACCGCTGAACGGAACTGGAGCTACGGAGGCGGTTAACTAACATATCATGGACCCATGATATGTTAGTTAACCGCCTCCGTAGCTCAGAGGCAAAGTTCACAGGCTTTGCACAGGAGGTCGCGGGTTCGATTCCCGGCGGGGTCAATTGTAAGACTCGGTTTGGTTGGTGGTAGGGCATTTTCTTAGCCCGCCTGGCTAGCTACCACCATCTTATTTAAGTCTTGTCGCCAAATATCAATGTTGACATAATTGGTGTGTTCCGGCATGAAGATAAGATAGCCAGTTCCCCATTGCGTTGGGGAATCTTGGTAAGCCCGCGTCCATCTTCGGCAACATCGTCACTTACCACTAGGTGAGATGTTGTCAAGGGTTTACAAATTGTAAATAATAAAAATAAAAAAAAGTACAAAACTTATTGATTATGTTTTTTTCGCTTTATCGACATCTGTAACTTGGGGTTAAACAGATATCAAGTGATGGTTCATAAGTAAAAATGTTTTCTTATTTAGGCTATTTTTAACACATGGGAATAGTAGACAAGTTTAGTGACAATATAGACTAATGAGTATCCCTTTGTTAGTCTCTGCCTATAAACTTATTAAAAACTAGCTGTGCCCCCGACTTCGTCCGCGTGGAGGTTTCGAATTTTCTCACGCGAACTCTTGAATTTTCCGGGATAAAAATACCCTATATGTTAACCCGGAATATAAGGAACCACCATACAAAATTTCATCAAAATCGGCCTGGTAGTTTTTGCGTGATGCGCGAACACACAGATAGACCGACAGAAAGACAAACAAAAATTCTAAAAGTTGTTGTTTTGGCCTCTACAACGTTAGCTAATGTCCACCACAGTTATTATTTTCCAAAAATATTTCATGTAACAGACACGGACCCGTTACGGTTTTAATACATGTATAGATTAGATCATCTTTTGTAGTTTTTAATCCTACTAATAATATAAATGTGAAAGTTTGTATGTATGGATGTTTTTTTTCTCTTTCACGCCTCAACCGCTGAACGGATCTGGACGACCGGTTCTGCGCTGCCCGCGTCCAGCGGCTTCTCGCGACCTTCACCAGGCCTTCGGTCCACTGAGTGGGAGGCCTTACGCTATGCTTTCCGGTACGCGGTGGCTACTCGAGAACTTTACTACTCCAACGGCCATTTGTTCTACGAGCTATGTGCCCCGCCCACTGCCACTTAAGTTTAGCAATTCTGAAATCTATGTCGGCTGAGATAGGATTGTAAAACTTTTTTGACCGTATTTACAGAAATGCGAAAGTTCGCTCAGTGCCATTAATATAATCTATCATTGAATTTGAACTGCAAACGACATTAGCAGCCAAGCTAGGAGCCGGAGCCAACCAAAACTGCTAATGAACATCGACAGACCTCCCCGACTTCTGGGGCAGCCGAACTTACTTAGCGCTTTTAAGCTCCCGTCCTCGAGCTGTTTGTAAATCCAATTGCTTAAGAAATACGACTACCTTGACAAAGATATTACATTTTCTGTGCGATATTACAATCGCTAGCGTCGGTGGCGTAACGGTTAGGGCCGCTACCTCCTGTCCTCTTGTACAAATGTTACATAATCATTTGAAATAAAATACGTTAACGATAAATACAGAAAACACATTTTTTTATTCAATTCGGATTCCTAATAGCGCGGTAAGACACACATTTAGTTTTCGACAATATTTATTGTTAAAAATTTGTGGTTCACACTATTTTTTACGCTTTTAAGTAGGTATTATTGTTTTTACTCAAAAACAAAAAAAACTTTAATAACAAGTTCCAACAGTAGTCAGTAACAAGTACCCCTCAAAATTGTCATTTATTTTTATTATTTGTTAGTAAACCCTTCACATATTTTGTGAAAATTTCGCTAGATACCTACTTATTATGGTTCCAAGATACATCCTATCATAGGTTGGACAGACAGACGGACGGAAAACTTATGCTTAATAATATGGCCTGGTCACCTAGTGCGAAACTCACAAAACTACTATCAAAGTCCTAATTCATTCCCGGGGAGATCCCGTTAAAAATATGTTCTCTACGCCCTCAAAGCCTCACAAGCACCAATAAGCCTCGCAGACGTTAGCATAGACACAATGAAATCATTCAGTCCGTTCAATAAAACAGTTGTGATCGATAAAATGGCGGCGGGCGCGATGAAGGCGGCACAGAGACAAAATAATAAATTGTAATTACAATTTAAAATGAGCAGGCGTCGTCCGTGTGGGAGGGGCCTGCACACACATGCAGGCGAGGTGGGCTGAGTAACCACACGTGCTCACTCAGCCCACCTCGCCTGCATGTGTGTGCAACAACTAAGAAAAATTTAATAGGCCATCGAACTGCGGAAGCAACATATATATCTATTTCCATCGGAATCAGCTAATCAGCATTATTCCCCTTTTGGAAATATAAGATGACTTGATGATAAAAATACTAGGTTAAACTGCAAACACATTCTAAAGCAGAATCCAAAATTAGGAGAAAATCTTCGATAGTTTGGAATGATGATTGCATCAAAAATATATTGTGAACTCTTGGTCACAGAATCCCATCAAAAAAAAATTATGTAAAAATTCGCCAAGTCTCGGGAGTCTCCCGTAATAATATATGAGATCTAAGAGAGAGCCGTCTGTCAGTACTTTTTAGGGTTCTGTACCCAAAGGGTAAAAAAGGTATCCTATTACTGAGAGTTCGCTGTCCGTCTGTCTGTCTGTCTGTCTGTCCCTCTGTCACCAGGCTGTATTTTATGAACCGTGATAACTAGTTAATTGAAATTTTCACAGATGATGTATTTCTGTTGCCGCTATAACAACAAATATTAAAAAATAGAACTAAATAAATATTTAATGGGCTCCCATACAGCAAAAGTAATTTTTTACTCTTTTTTGGTCGATATTGATAACGGCAACAGGTAGACGCTTGTAATATTTACAGAATATTTATTTATATATTCACTTTAAAAATAAATTAATTAATTAAAATAAAAAAAATACTTAAGGGGGCTTCCATACAGCAAACAATATGTTTTTTTATTCGTTTTTAGTCGATATTGATAACGGCAATAAGTAGACGCTTGAAATATTCACAGAATATTAAGTTATACATTCACTTTAAAAATAATTAAGTAAAATAAAATAAAATCAATATTTAATACAACAAACGTGATTTTTAAAGTTAATGATATGGAACCCTTCGTGCGCGAGTCCGAATCGCACTGGGCCGGTTTTTTTAAAATAAATATTCAGCAAATTACACCGTTTTAAACATACTGAGTAAATAAAAATAATTTAACTTATGATCAATATATTTTATGCATCTTTGCTAATTATAATTTTATTTCATTTCATTTGTAAATATATTTTTCTGACTTACCAATCATGAAATATATTTGTTTGTATGTTAATTTCTTTTCAACTCTCATAGATGCATCGTGCTAATGTTTATAAACGTAAGATAAGATTCATTTTCCAATTACGAAGGTACTAATTTACAGGCGTTGATATTTAAATAAGTCTCTTCTGTATACCTAATATTAAAATAAGCAGGTAAAATGAGATGAAATAAATAAAATACTGTAACATATATAATATAACAATCGGGTGAATTTTTTCAAGGGCTCTTATGTTAATTTCAAGTAATTTCAACAACTTCTAGCAACTTTAGACCTATGGTATCCACACAATTTTTGGTTTGTATAGTAATATACAATCAAAATTACAAAAAAATATTTTTTTCAAAAAAAGCCATATCGCCAAACCTATCAAGATTTTTTTTATTTTTTAAAACGCTCTTTTTATTTTCTCCAAAATTGAGGTCGCGGTTGCTAAGAGCATTTTTCTCTATCTCTTATAGTTTGAAATTTCCCCATACTGACCCTTAAAAAAATCAACCTGTATATAAAATGCATAAAATATACTGATCATATTTTTTGTGTTATTATTTACTCAGTGTGTTTAAAAGAGAACTACGGTGCAATTTTCTTTATGTTGTTTTTAAGAAAGTAGTGCCAGACTTTGCTCCTTTTTAGGAGAGACTCACGAGACTTGGTGAATTTTTACAAAAGAATGTTTTTAATGGGATCTCATTCCTTTTTGTTAGGAATGCTATATTTTTACCCTACACCCTTTTTTATTTTTTCAATATTTTTTCAACCATTCAGAAGCATATAAATGTACTCGTGCAACTTTATGTGTCTTATTTTGGAAAAGGATTTCCATATAAACTGTTAACCTTAGGGCTAGATATTTGCTGTTTTCTGACTTTTTCCTTTATAATCTCCCAGTTACCTATCTCCATATCAAATTTAAACTTTCTAAGTCACCTGCAAGTGGTCTATCTTTTTGATGCTCGGTGAGTGAGTGACAAAATATCGAAACTTCTATAAACAATATTTTAAAAACTGCTTTAGGTAGAAGCTTATAATTTGGAATATACATATCTACATTGAATAAATAATTCATTATATAATTCAGGCAATTTCTTCAGTCCCTAACAAAGATATTAAGAGCTCGAAAATGCGTTGAGTTGCTTTTTAAAAAAGGGTGCATCGCCGTGCTTGTCTGCTCGACATGGCGGGGGCACTGCCGTGCCTACTGAAATTTTAAAATATCTTACTCGTTTTGTTTTCCATCAACTCTATAAATTATTAATTCATCAAAATCACAACAGAGTAATGAGTAATGTCACTGAAAAACTATGACGACACGCCTAGGTATGTCAAACATTTTAGTGTTATAAGTTGAACGAGTGTATTTGTGTGTCTGTTTGTGGCATCGTAGTTCTTAAACGATTAAACCGATTTTGACGCGTTTTTTTGTTTGAAAGTTAACGTGATCGAGGTGGTCCTTAGCTATAATTTATGAAGATCTGTTCAGCTGTTTGAAGATCATCATCATCATCATATCAGCTCATATACGTCCCCACCGAGGGGCTCGAGCCTACCCTGAATTAGGGCGATCGGGCCTTAGTCTATACTTATATTCTTACGGTGAAGGACATCATCGTGAGGAAACCTGTACACGCCTGCGAAGGTTGTGTGTGAAGTCGACCATTGAAGATCATTAGCTCTTATCTAGCTGATGAAAGGATGTGGGCAACTTATACCGGTCTAAACGATTCCAAATTTGGTGCCCTGTACTATAATAATACTGCAAAACCATGGTAACCTTGACCTGATGCTGTAGCATCTGTAATCTGCAGGATACCCAACTCCTCACCAATATACAGCAAAGGCGTCGTATTTGGGCTCATTGGAATAGTCTCAATGAATAGGTGTTAAATAGAACATGGTAACCTTGACTTAATGCTGCAGCATCTCTTGGAATCTGCAGGATACCCAACTCCTCACCAATTTACAGCAAAGGCATCGTATTTGGGCTCATTGGAATAGTCTCAATGAATAGGTGTTAAATAGAACATGGTAACCTTGACCTAATGCTGCAGCATCTCTTGGAATCTGCAGGATACCCAACTCCTCACCAATTTACAGCAAAGGCATCGTATTTGGGCTCATTGGAATAGTCTCAATGAATAGGTGTTAAATAGAACATGGTAACCTTGACCTAATGCTGCAGCATCTCTTGGAATCTGCAGGATACCCAACTCCTCACCAATTTACAGCAAAGGCATCGTATTTGGGCTCATTGGAATAGTCTCAATGAATAGGTGTTAAATAGAACATGGTAACCTTGACCTAATGCTGCAGCATCTCTTGGAATCTGCAGGATACCCAAATCCTCGCTAACACACATCAGAGTTATCGTGTTTGGGCTCATTGGAATAGTCTCAATGAATAGGTGTCAGATAGAACATGGTAACTTTGACCTGATACTGCAGCATCTTCTGGAATCTGCAGGATACCCAACTGCTCACCAACTTACATCAGCAGACGAATCGTGTTTGGGCTCATTGGAATAGTCTCAATGAACAGGTTAAAGATAGAACATGGTAACCTTTACCTGACGCTGCAGTATCTCCGGGTGTCTGCAGGATACCCAACTCCTTACGAACTTACAGCAGAAGTATCTTGTTTGGGATTACCGTAAAGTTTAAGAAGCATGAAATGAAACTTGAATTAAAAAAATTAAAAACCCTTGACTAAAAACCTCTAAAAAGTATTAAATAATATGTTTTGGCTCTTTAAGTTTAATAATATTAATTATATGTTGATCTAAGAGTCGTCGCGTAGGGGGACAGCCAAGTTGTGCAATTATTAGTAACTAGCTGTGCCCACGACTTCGTCCGTTGAGGTTTTGAATTTTCCGGGATAAAAGTGTCCTATTAACATAAGGGATATAAGGACCCTGACTATAAGGAACCACCATACAAAATTTCATCAAAATCGGCCTGAATTTTGCGTGATGCGCGAACATATAGACAGACAAAAAATCCAAAAGTTGTTGTTTTGGCCTCTATATCGTAAGTAATGTCCACCACAATTATTATTTTCCAAAAACATACAAACACGGCCACGTCACAGTTATATTATATGTATATAGATTAATTATTAATAAAGCCCAAATAAATGCTTACTTGGAACCAAGTAAAATAAAATGTAATCAAATAGAAATATGAAATAAAAGTCCATAGTATTAAAAATCTGTCTAACTGGTTCGCATTCTGGTCTTTAGGCAAAAGGTCGCCAAGTGTCTTAATGATGTTCAAGAGTGTCCCATAAGATAGGTACTATATTTTTCTAATACTAGCTTTTGCCCGCGGCTTCGCCCGCGTGGACATCATTATTATGATTGTGTCTTAGAGGGTGCGCGGTGCACCCGCTAGCGTGGACATAAATTTTCTCCAGATCCCTCGGGAACTATGTCAGGATATGCTTATTAGGAAATCATGTCATTTATCACCCCCTCAACCATCTCTGTGCAAAAAAACACAGTCCATTGTTCGGTTGCGATGTTATAGAAATTAACCAAAAAAGAGTATATTTTCAGTTCCCTCAAGAACTGCATCAAGCTATGCTATTTTCACGGGATAAAAAGCAGCCTATGTCCTTCCTCATAACACAGGCTACCTGCATACCAAATTTCATTAGGATTGGTCAAGGCGTTGAAGCGTGAAAAGGTAACAAACAAACAAACACAGTTTCACATTTATAATATTAAAAGTAAGGATAGTAAGGATAAGTCCATAGTACTAAAACTCTTTATCTGTCTAACTGGTTCGCATTCTGGTCTTTAGACAAAAGGTCTGCCAGTGTCTTAATGATGTACAAGAGTGTCCATCCCATTAGATAGGTAACTATATTTATCTAATATTTGAAATAAACACCGATGTGAAACCGCGAAAAAGATTCCTCAGGCAGTCACTAACTGTTTATTTCTTCTTCTTGTAACACGATGCATCGAAATAACCCTTTAAACTGAATTTAACAGTATACATTTTGAAAACATTATAACCATGTTTGGTTCCCAAAAATATATTATTGGTATCGAATAGCTATTTACCAAAATTACATGTTCCAAGAGCATTCCCTTCTTTTATTTTTCATTCTATATCCGAATATGACTTTTAATGAAAAATATTGAACTTTTGTCGGATAGAAGGATTCCGTAGTAACACATTCTATTAACCGCCTCCGTAGCTCAGAGGCAAAGTTCACTGGCTTTACACAGGAGGTCACTGGTTCGATTCCCGGCGGGGTCGATTGTAAGAATCGGTTTGTTTGGTGGTGGGGCATTTTCTAAGCCCGCCTAGCTAGCTACCACCATCTTATCTAAGTTTTGCCGCCAAACATCAATGTTGATATCATTGGTGTGTTCCGGCATGAAGATAAGATAGCCAGTTCCCCATTGCGTTGGGGAATCTTGGTAAGCCCGCTTCCATCGTCGGCAGCATCTTCACTTACCACCAGGTGAGATGTTGTCAAGGGCTTACCAATTGTGAATTAAAAAAAAAGAACCTTTTAAAGTTTGGCGACGATGTATTTGAGAAATACCAATTTGTACTTTTGTACCTTTATGTATTGACTGACCCGTTGGTCTTATCTTATCTTATCTTATCTTTGTAAGTGGGGGCTGCAGTTACAGCGACACTTCGACCCAATGGGATCTTTTGTGTCTACCCCTATAACCTTTGCACCCCAACCTAATCGAAGATGTGCTGCATTAATGCAGCAATTCCGCTGATTGGAAGGTGCTTGTAGTCCTCCGGTTTTGGGTAGCCATCACCTAGGAGGTACATACGCTTGCTAGCCAGGACATCGCAGTGACACAGTAAGTGTTCCATTGATTCTATATCTTCACCACAGGCCCTGCAGGTCGGGTCATGCGTCAGGCCGATTTTTTGCAGGTGTGCGTTTGTGGCAAAGTGGCCCGTCAACGCTCCTGTTATCGCCCTGACTCGCGTCCTGCTGTTATTCCAAATGTACTTGGTTGCCCCTGTGGTGACCTCACCGATGAAGAGCTTAGAGTGTTTATGTCCATCTCTGGATAGCCATGTCAATCTGTGTCTTCCCTCGGCCTGTTCCTTTAATGCCCTTATAATAGTGCTCCTTGGTAGCCCTATCCTCGGTTCTGGACCACACATTGTTGTTTGTGATCCCATTCTAGCCAGTTTGTCTGCTTCTTCATTGCCTTCCACTCCTACGTGTCCAGGGACCCAGACCAGTTGCAGTTTGTTGTGTCGGCCCACCTTATTAAGGACCTTTACACAATTTAGCACTAGCCCGGAGTCAACCTTGAAGGAGTCAAGAGCTTTAAGAACAGCTTGGCTATCGCTGAGAATATAGATGGTTTTGTCTTTGACTTCCTTGTCTATAATCTCATGTGCACATGCAATGATAGCATAAGTCTCCGCCTGGAAGACTGTTGCATATTGCCCTAGACTAATACTCGCTGAGTAATCCTTAGCATAAACGCCTGCACCAGCACCAGACTCCATTTTCGATCCGTCTGTATACCATGTAAGAGTGTTTGGTCCTTGTTGTTTAAGTCCTTTACTCCATTCTTCCCTCGTAGGAACATAGATTTTATATTCTTTTTTGAATATGTGCACAGTCTGTATTTTGTCACATCCCATGCGCATAAGCCTTTCCATACCTGTGTCTAGTTGTAGATTGGTATGTCTGGTTTTGGGCATGTCAAAATTCCACATGCCATTTAACGATAACCTGTGTAGGGCCTTGGCCGCCTCTGTCTGAATGTGTATTTGTAGCGGCTTTAGATTTAGCAGCATTTCCATAGATGCAGTAGGTGTTGTACGAAATGCTCCGGTAATTGCCAGGCAGGCCAACCGCTGAAGTTTTGTCAGTGTTTGCCCGCACGTGCCTAACTCCGTTCTAGGCCACCACACAATGCTGCCATAAGTAATAATGGGTCTTACTATCATTGTGTATAGCCAATAAATGACTCTGGGTTTCAGGCCCCAGGTCTTTCCGTACGCAGATCTTAGCATACCAAAGATTTTTGTGGCCTTGACCATGATCCTTTCTGTGTGCAGACTCCACGTTAGTTCTTTATCCAAGGTCATGCCTAGATATTTGACGCTCGTGGACCAGTTTAGTTCTGTACCATACAGTTTGAGAGTTTGTAAACCTTGTAGGTTTCTTTTCCTTGTGAATGGTACAACCGTTGTCTTGCTAGGGTTAATCGACAGGTGATTTTCACCACACCACCTTTCAACTTTTTGCAAGGCCTTTTGCATTATTTGCGATACTATGTTCGGAAATTTGCCGCTGATTAGTATAGCTAGATCGTCAGCATAACCAATCGTGTAAAGAGGTCCGGTGTTCCGGGGTCCTGTAGGAGCGAGTTGACCACTAGGCTCCAAAGTGTTGGTGACAAAACACCACCTTGTGGGCATCCTTTTGTAGTGGTCGCAGTAACCTCGTCCCCCATTAGTGAAGATGTTATAATTATCTTCCTAAGCATGATATCTATCCATTTGCATAACGTTTGGTCTATGCCATGGGAGCTAGCTGCATTCTTGATTGCCTCGAAAGTAGTGCGATCAAAGGCTCCTTCTATGTCAAGGAAGGCAGCAGCACATACTTCCTGGTTCTCCAACGCTCTTTCAGCACGTGATACTACAAGGTGAAGTGCTGTTTCAGTCGACTTGCCAGACTGATATGCACATTGTAGTCCATGAAGTGGTTTTTTCCGCAAAGGACCCTCCTTTATATGTTTGTCGACCAGCTTTTCCAAAGCCTTTAGCAGAAATGACGAAAGGCTTATGGGTCTGTAAGACCTCGGTTCATCATATCTGTCTCTTCCTGGCTTTGGCAAGTAGACAACCTTCACACGTCTCCAGATTTTAGGAATATATCCGAAGGCGATACACGCTTTGTATAGCCTGCATAATGGCTTAACTAGCGCCTTTGATCCTTTTTGTAGTAGGATGGGGTAGATCCCATCTGGTCCTGGCGATTTCAATGGTTGAAAGCTACCTATAGACCATAGTAGCTTTTGCTCATTTACTACCTTCTTAGCTACGTCCCAGTCTTTTTTCCTCGTTTGAGTATTCAGCTCATTCCGAGTTACTGGGTCATCCTTTTCGCTATCTGTTATTTCACAGCCCGGGAAGTGGGTTTTAAACATCACTTCCAATGTTTCCTTCCCAGATTCAGTTAGTTTTCCCTCTTCGGTTCTAATAGATTTTAGCTGATCTGATTTTGTAACAGAGAGCGCCTTTGAGATTCTCATTCCTTCAGGAATATTGTCAATACTTTGACAGTGTTCTCTCCACTTTTTCCTTTTTCTCTTACGAACTTCTAGGTTAAATTTAGTAAGAGCTCTTGAGTACTCAGTGAAGTCATTTTTCTTCTTGGCTTCATTGAATGCCCGTCTTGTGTCTCTCCTAATTTTTTCAAGATCAGAGCTCCACCACAAATCCTTTTTGACCATGACAGCTTTTTCAGGACAGTTTTTAATCCAGGCAGTTCGTATCGCGTTAACAATCCTATCCGCCTCGATCTCTATGTCAAGTACAGAGTTTAGTTTACCTCGCACTTCACCTAATTCATCCTTTAGATCCGTCACGTAAGATTCCCATTCAGTGTTCCGTGGGTTTCTCCTTCGTACAGTCTGTATCTGGTTATCAGTTCTGTACCTGAAGCATATGTACCTATGATCAGCACCACTAATTTCGTTAGATACATGCCAATTAATTATGTCCTTACTTGCCCTGTTTGAGGCAACCGTGATGTCAATGACCTCGGCCCTTCTAGAATTGACGAACGTTGGTTCATTGCCTCTATTTAGAATTTGTAGCGGAGAACTTACTATGTATTCTAATAGGTCCTCCCCCCTTTTATTGATATCTGTGCTTCCCCAGACCGTGTGATGGGAATTAGCATCACATCCTATAATAAGATCAAAATGATTCTTACCGCAGTGCTCGACTAGCTCCCTCACAGCAGGTGAAGGTGGCTCCGTCTCCTCATAGGGCATGTAGGCAGAGGCCATGATGATCTCACTCCTGCCCCCTTTAAGGATCCTAACTGTTGTAAGATCCCTGGAACAGAATTCGTATAAGGGCATTGCATCTACGCCATTTCTGATATAGATGCAAGTCCTCATATCATTAGCAAGACAGTTGTAGACTATGGATCCACCCGCCCTACCCAAACCCGATACTAGTCCCTTTCTAATGTAAGGTTCCTGTATGAGGGCAATATCAAATTTATTACTTTGCAGCTGTCTGGCTAAAAGTGCCGTTGCTGCCTTACAGTGCTGTAGGTTTACTTGTACACACCTTAGACCCGCGAATTTGAGTGTTCGCCGGGGTGTGGCGGCCAGTTATTGGCCACCACTGGGTGCCTCACTCTCCGTCACATCGCCGACAGCCAGAGGAGATGATGCCAACCCTAGGTTGCCAATCTCCTCCAGAAGATCATCCGTCTTCTGTGACGTCGCCGGTGATGGAGGCTGTCCCTGCTCTACTACCTCCATTGTGTTCGGCTGCGGTTCGGGTTCCGCTACCGTCTCCACTGGACTCGATCGTGGGACTACCGCCCCCACGACAGCACCGACAGGCTCCTCCACCCTCCCTTCGGTGTCCTCCAGGAGTTTGAAGGTGCTCTTGTCCATGCCCGACTGGAGAGACCCGTTGGTCTAGTGTCAGACCTCCTGTTTGCTGGGCCGAGGGTCGCGGGTTCGATCCCACCCATGGCTAAGATTTGTGTGACGAACAGGTTTCTTTGCTCTGTGTCTGGGTGTTCAATACCCATACCTAGCTATATAATAGTGTGTATTTAAACGTATATAAGTATGTATATGAATCCCAATTTGGTGCCAGGTCACCTTTGGTTATTTGTCTCTATTATTATTATATCAGCTCATATACATCCCCACCGATGGGCTCGAGCCCACCCTGAATTAGGGCGATGGTTGTTCGACTTCACACAACCTTCGAGTTTCTTCGCAGGCGTGTGCAGGTTTCCTCAAGATGTTTTCCTTCACCGTAAGAGAGTCGGATTATAAAATCGAAATTCAAAAACACATTGGTACGTGGCAGGATTCGAACCACAACCTCTCGGACAGGAGCTAACGGCCCTTGCTGTTACGCCACCGACGCTCTCATTTGTCCCTAAATATTTAATTTTAATTTGATCACATAAATCATGTATGTGCATTTATGACTTTAAAATTAAAAAATTAAATGTTTTCATAGCACAATCGAATCTTAAGGAGATAATGCATAATTTTTTTACAAACCAAGTTAAAAGAGAACTCTTTTGCTGTTTACTGTAAACATCATTGCACCATTGAATAACGTTTTTACAGCATGTCAACGGAACCCTAAATATAAGATAGAGATCAAAATCTCAAAGGTCCGAGTCGGTTCAGAATAATAACGATATACATTATAACGACTATAGCTTTTAAACGATTTCATCCAGCCTGTTTAATATTTTAAAAACCTTTTCATTGGGATATCGTCCATCGTTCCTTTCCCTCTAAGGCGTTGTCCTAATAGAACGCGAATGCGCGATCATCGTAAGTTCGCGCGAATTTTACTCGTACGAACGCGCGATCAAACATATTGAAATCGCACGATCGCGCGATTGTCAGTTAGGACGCCTATTACAGTTCAATATGTTTGATCGCGCGTTCGTACGAGTAAAATTCGCGCGAACTTACGATGATCGCGCATTCGCGTTCTATTAGGACAACGCCTAATATAGGTGATGGGAGCGATGGCTGACTCTCGCGTTATACTCGTGACCGGGTGCTGTCCGTGTGAACTGGCTTACTCTTGTTAAATGCATTCAATGATTCGTGTTATATTGTTTTCATGTTCTAATGACATAATCTGGTTTATTTCAAGGATTGAAATTTGACGTTATTAACTAATTATTGTTTATTTCTTGATTCTTCACTAATGACATTGTTATTAATATTTTATGACTATCAGAAAGACTGTTATTTGCACCTAATTAGAATAAATATATTGAATTGAATTGAATTGGATGTCTTAAATTATTCACATTTTTGGTAAATTCAACACGAGGCTATCTGAAAAGTTATCTTAAGTATAAGAAATAATATTCGCTTCTAATTATATCCGCGCATCTCATGTCTTGTCCCTTTTATGACAATAATTAGGGATCCAGATACAAAATGATTGATTGCCGTCGTAAAAGTCAAAATTCTCCAAATAAAGCAAAACTTATACTTAGAAATGCATTATATTATAGGTTTGCAATCAAGTCCATGAAAATATATCATCATCATCATATTAGCCGAAGGAAGTCCACTGCTGGACATAGGCCTCCCCCAAGGATCTCCACGACGACTAGTTCTGCGCTGCCCGCATCCAGCGGCTTCCCGCGACCTTCACCAGGTCATCGGTCCACCGAGTGGGAGGCCTGCCTACACTACGCTTTCCGGTGCGTGGTCGCCACTCGAGAACTTTACTGCCCCAACGGCCATCTGTTCTACGAGCAATGTGCCCCGCCCACTGCCACTTAAGTTTAGCAATTCTGAGAGCTATGTCGGTTACTTTGGTTCTCTTACGGATCTCCTCGTTTCTGATTCGATCACGCAGAGACATTCCGAGCATAGCACGCTCCATTGCCCTTTGGGTGACCTTGAGCCTTCTTATGAGGCCCATAGTAAGCGACCATGTCTGTTCCGTACGTCATCACTGGCAACACACATTGGTCGAAGACCTTGGTCTTAAGACACTGCGGTATCTGGGACGTAAAGATATTGCGACGCTTCCCGAACGCTGAAAGTATAGCAATATCATATAATATAGCTATAAGTATTGCAATATAATGGAATTTTGTGACGTAAAAATATGGTTGATTTTTAGGCTTTATCGAAAAAAAAGTTGCAGATTCTAAAAAACTCGGCGAAAAGTCAATACCTACTCAAGATTCAAAATTCAAGATTCAAGATATTTATTTAAAATAGGTGCAAATTACACTCTTTCTGATAGTCATAAAATAGTGATTACACATTTGTAAAAAATCAAGAAATAAACAATCATTAGTTAATAACGTCAAAATCCAATCCTTGATATAAAAAACAAATTATGTCATTAGAACATGAAAACAATATGGTACGAGAAGTTATACATTGAATGTCATGAACGCCTTTGACAAGGGTAGGCCAGTTCACACGGACAGCACCCGGTCACGAGTATAACGCGATCGCTCCTCTCAACCATGTTAGAGGGAAAGGAACTACCCGGCTCCCGATGTGCCACCATACTGTCAATCATCTTAATGGTCATGCGATGATTACATCAATAAACAAAATTTTTGATTAATTTCCTGGCACATGCTTATACAGGGTCTTAACAAAGGTATGCACTTTATTTGAACTGGAGCTTGTACTCATGAAACTGAACAACTTTCCCCAAGAAATCTATGGACAATTCGCATTTGCTTTTTTCTATAAAAATTTAATTGTGCGGAATACGCTTCCATCTTCGGCAACATCGTCACTTACCACCAGGTGAGATGTTGTCAAGGGTTTACCAATTGTAAATAAAAAAAAAAAAAGGTACCATCGCGAGCTGGCACGGTCATTGAACTTTGACCTTTGACTCTCAAGTTCATAAACCTGGGAGTTATTCTGAGCAGTTTGATTATTTAATTAAACAATAATAATTCCGAATTGACCATGGGTTTTTTGGAAAAAGTGAGGGGATATTCGATTAACCCCACGAAGGTTCCATCACATGTGATTTTGTCCGTGAGGAGATCTTAAATCAGTGTCTGAAAATAATCCGTCAACTTTAGAAAAGTAAAAAAGAAAAATCATCAGAAAAATTTACGAAATATCTACAGTAGATAACGTTTTGCCGACTTTTCATGAGATTCAAATCTGCAACTTCGGCTTGAACCGACGGCCATTATTTAGACAACGTTATTTTTGGATGGCAAAATTCCAGGATTTTTTCATACAAATACTTTTTTTAAAAGTAGTTTAAAAAAACTATATTCAAACCGGTTATGTAGTTGAGATATGTATTAGTTTCCTGGGGAAAGCTGTTCAGTTTCAAATACAGGTATAAATTCTATCATATGCCACTTTTCATCAAATAAATATTAGGTCTTTACCCATGAAGTTGCCGACTGTATAAAAAAGTTTAAAATTGAAAATTTATATTAAGAACAATAGTTATTAAAACAAAATTTATTCTTAAAATAGCATTAGACTATTAGAAATTAAATGGTAGTAAACATATGCCTATTTTTTTTATATTTTGAGAGCACGGTGGCTTTAACCCCATGAAGTCGGGTTTTTTCACCTGAAATAATCGCCTTTATTGAGGCAAAAAATACACATTATCACAGTAGTTTCTTCGTTACTAATGTCATATTTGGCAATACCCCGCATAACATTTCGTCACTTGCAGGGAAATTCAAGAAAATTAATTAGTCTAAAAAAAAGCTCCATCTGACCATTAAGAAAACGGCTTTATTCCATACAATGGTACATAGCTCAGGGGATTGGAACACGAAAGACATGCCAAGACCATAAGTAGTGTCACCATAAGGACAATAATAAAAAACAATAACTTTTTTATTTTATATTAACCGCCTCCGTGGCTTAATGGTTAATCCATTTGCTTTACCGTAGGAGGTCGCGGGTTCGATTCCGGCGGGGTCAACTTGTAAGACTCGATTTGGTTGGTGGTAGGGCATTTCCTAAGCCTGCCTGGCTAGCTACCACCATGTTATCTAAGTCTTGCCGCCAAACATCAGTGTTAACAACATCGATGTGTTCCGGCTTGAAGATAAGATAGCCAGTTCTCCATGGCGTTGGGGAATCTTGGTAAGCCCGCTTCCATCTTCGGCATCATCGTCACTTACCATCAGGTGAGATAATGCCAAGGGCTTACCAATTGGGAATTAAAAAAAACATATCAATAAAAACTGGCATTGCACTTCAAAAACTGAATCGGCGATACCCCTGTTTAGGGCATCGCATCGAAATTTGATCAAAACTCCAAAACCACATCTCGTTTCCTTTCCTAAATCGAACTATGTCCCAATCCAAGCACAGAGCCATAACGAACATGGCCACTTCGCCACACAATGCTGGGTTTGTTTGTCCCGCCTGTTGGCCCGTTGTTTCGCTGAAATAGAGAAATAACGCGGCCAAAACAAACGGAGACCATTGTGCCAGCGTTTGTTCTGCTTGGAAAATGTGCAAAATATGGCAGCGTGTGTTTAACAACACATTATTACACGTTGAATCTGAATAGGCAAACGTTTTTGCCAGTAGGGATGACGAATGCTTGTCATCTGATTTACTTTTTATCATTTGTCAATTTTGTTCTAAAAATGTTTGAAATAACTAGGCGTGACATCATAGTGTTGCAGCGTCATTTATGTACTCAGTAGCTGTTTCCCGCGCCTTCACCCGCGTGGAAAACGTTTCTATGACTTTTCGAGGGTGCGCATTGCGCGAGCGTGTAAAAAGGAGCCTATGTATTAATTCAGGTCCTAATCTGTCTACCTACCAAATTTCAGCCAGATCCTTTCAGTGGTTTTTGCGTGGAGAAGTAACAAACATACGACACACTCACAAACTTACGCATTTATAATATTAGTGTGATGTGATTTTGTGATTTGGTGAATTAAAAATCGAAGACTTGATGAAAAACAAAACGAGTAAGGTTTTCCGAAGTTTAAGTTACGGTGAAGGAAAACATCGTGAGGAAACCTGCACACGCCTGCGAAGAAACTCGCAGGTGGTGTGTGAAGTCGACCTACCCGCACTGGGCCCGCGTGGTCGACTAAGGCCTTATCGGACTTAATTCAGGGTAGGCTCGAGCCCCTCGGTGGGGACGTATATGAGCTGAAATGATGATGATGAAGTAGGAGGGCAATTTAGTAATCAAGAGTTCATAATTTATTTCTGATGCTGTCGTCATCCCTATTATGTGCTTGTATTGTAATTATGTTTAACACGTTCCGTTCTGCCTTCAGCGAACGATACATTACATTCATCATATCAGCTCATATACGTCCCCACCGAGGGGCTCGAGCCTACCCTGAATTAGGGCGATCGGGCCTTAGTCGACCACGCGGGCCCAGTGCGGGTTGGTCGACTACACACACGCCCTTCGAGTTTCTTCGCAGGTGTGTGCAGCTTTCCTCACGATGTTTTCCTTCACCGTTAAAGCAATGAGTATATGTACGTAAGTTTCGAAAAACTCATTGGTACATTGGTTTGAAGGACCGAGTCGTTACCGGTTGAGCCACCGATGCATTATAAATGTGTAATTTAACTACCATTATTAGAAGATGAATGTCACCCAAAGGACAATGGAGCGTGCTATGCTCGGAGTTTCCCAACATGATCGATTCAAAGAAGATCCGTAGGAGAACCAAAACACACCCTGGACACTTCATACGACGGGCCAAAAATGACATTGCAAAAAAGGAATGATGGGACAAACAAAATGGCGGCGAAATCCTATACGTTCGACAACCAAACGGTAACCAATCTGCATCAATCTGGGTGACTAGGGGGTGAGGTCGCAATTTAGAGAGCGGCAGGGAGTGTCTATACTGTATGTTAGTACTAATATACATACTTTGATCAAAGTAACCGACATAGCCCTCAGAATCTCTTAACTTAAGTGGCAGTGGGAGGGGCACATAGCCCGTAGAACAGATGGCTGCTGAAGTTCTCAAGTGGCATTCCATGCATCGTAGACGTAGCGTAGGCAGGCCTCGCACTCGGTGGACCGCTTGATGCGGGTAGCGTAGGACCGGTCGTGGACGTCTTCGGTTGATATGATGATTATGATCATGATTAGTGGACGTAAATAGAACAACAACTAATTCAGGCTCTATTTTATTTATTCACAATTGGTAAGCGCACCGGAAAACGTAGCGTAGGCAGGCCTCCCACGCGGTTGACCGACGACGATGGATGCGGGCAGCGCAGGACCGGTCGTCGTGGAAATCCTTGGGGGAGGCCTTTGTCCAGCAGTGGACGTTTTTCGGCTGATATGATGATGATGAAGCCCTTGGCATCATCTCACCTGATGGTAAGTGACAATGACGCCGAAGATGGAAGCGGGCTTACCAAGATTCCCTAACGCAATGGAGATCTCGCTATCTTATCTTCAAGCTGGAATACTTCAACAATTGTTACACTGATGTTTGAAGGCAAGACTTAGATAAGATGATGGTAGCTAGCCAGGCGGGCTATGAAAATGCCCTACCACCAACCAAACCTAGTCTTACAAATTTGACCCGCCAGGAATCGAACCCGCGACCTCTTGGTGTGAATCGAATGTACTAACCATAACGCTACAGAGGCGGTTCGAACTCTGATATTTAATATTTGACCTGAACGACCACCATTTTGTTTTCAGCCATTATTACACAGCGGCCCCCACATAACGAGCCGCCATCGCCATCAAAGTTGAACTGCTGGGAATCGAACCCCCGACTTCCTGGTGTGAAGTGAATGTACTAACCATAACGCCACGGAGGCAGTTAACACTTTGATATTTAACTTTTGACCAGATCGACCACCATTTTGTTTTCAGCCATTATTACACAGCAGCCCCCCACATCACGAGCCGCCATCGCCATGACAATTACATTTTAAAAATGGAATAAAAAACAGAAGTCGCGCACTCGATGACCAATTGCATATTGCGGGCGCGCAGTGTCGCTCGCGTGCCCGCCGCCATTAGCCCGCCCTTCTGGGCCGAGTGCCAGCCGTGCCCTTATTACGTGTGATCACCGATCAGCTATTCTTTGAGAAACTGGACGATAGCGATTGCGATTGCGAAGGCGAAGCGAAGACTTGATTATGAGATTTATAAATATAGAGCAAAAACATACTCGTTTTTTATAAATATAGAACAAAAACAAACTCGTATTATTAAATATAGAACATAAACATACTCGTACTATATAAATATAGAACATAAACATACTCGTACTATATAAATATAGAACAAAAACATACTCGTACTCTTTGAATGTGACATTATGTCTCGAATAAGTGACACGAGCAAACAGTCGGTATTGTAATTTTTTTTACGACTTATTGAATCAATAAATTAAAGAAAACTTTTACATTGTTAAATAAATGAAATCTCAGAATTTAAAATTTGGTACATTCATATGTATTTATTTTCAAATAAACACGTTTTTAACTTTTGGGCAGTACTGCTCCTTTTTAAAGGAAAGTGATGTTTTTTGGTTGTATGTATGTATGTCTGTTTCTTTGGCTGAGCCTATAGCCTAAACGGCTTGATGGATTTTAGAGTGCGAGGTGTCATTAGATTTGTCTTTATCTCGTGACATAAAATACATTTTTTACCCAATTGCCTTCAAAACAGTGGTAATTTCTTGATGTAGTCAGGTTTTGTTTTTTAATCAAATTGGTTAGGTTATTTAAAAGATTCATTTAAAGTTTTTCGCTTGCTTTGTAATTAGCCATTGCTATCTTTAAATACGATCCAATAACAGTTAGAAAGGTTAACCAAGGCAATAGAAATTGCATTACCTATTAATAGATCGCCATATTTGCAATGCAGAATGGCGATACGTTGTAGTCTTATCTAGAACCTTTTCATTCTCAAGCGGTTTAAAATAGCACTCGTTTCGTAAGCCATAGTTTAATTTTAAATTGAAATAAAATTGTTCTACCTTAACTTCATCATATCAGCCTAAAAACGTCCACTGCTGGACGAAGGATTTTCACGACGACCGGTCCTGAGCTGCTCGTATCCAGCGGCTTCCCGCGATCTTCACCAGGACGTCGGTCCACCGCGTGGGAGGCCTACCTACGCTACGTTTTCCTGTGCGCGGTCGCCACTATAGAACTTCACTACCTTAACGGCCATCTGTTCTACGAGCTATGTGCCCTGCCCACTGCCACTTCAGTTTTGTGATTTTGTAAACTATGTCAGTTACTATGATTCTCCTGTGGATCTCCTCATTTCTGATTCGATCGCGTAGGGAAATTCTGAGCATAGCTCGCTCCATTGCCCTTTGAGTGAACTTGAGCCTTCTTACGAGGCCCATAGTAAGCGACCATGTTTCAGTTCCGTATGTCATTACTGGTAACACACACTGGTTAAAGACCTTAGTCTTGAAACACTGCGGTATTTGGGACGTGACGATATTGCGAAGCTTCCCGAACGCTGCTCAGCCGAGTTGGATGCGTCGATTGACCTCTTTCTTGAAGTTGGACCTACCTAGCTGAACTGTTTGTCCTTGGTATACATATTCGTCAACAACTTCTAGTGTGGAATCTCCAACCTTAAGAGGTGTGGGTACGACACGGACATTTAACATAATAGTGTCTTTTTACCTTTGTACTTGGTACTGAGGCGCAAGATCTAGCAAAAGTGGTTGCAAGGGGCCAGACAAAAATATCTATTGGAAAAGCTTGAATCTGAAGGAAGAAGCCGTCATAAATGGTGGAGACGGCATCGTTATAAATGGTGGAGGCGCCATTGTCATAAATAGTGAAGGCGCCATTTTTATAAATGATGGAGGCGCCATCGTCATAGATGGTGGAGGCGCCATCGTCATAAATGGTGGAGGCGCCATTTTTATAAATGATGGAGGCGCCATCATCATAAATGGTGGAAGCGCCATTTTTATAAATGATGGAGGCGCCATCGGCATAAATGGTGAAGGCGCCATTTTTATAAATGATGGAGGCGCCATCGTCATAAATGGTGGAGGCGCCATCGTCATAAATGGTGGAGGCGCCATTTTTATAAATGATGGAGGCGCCATCGTCATAAATGGTGAAGGCGCCATCGTCATAAATGGTGAAGGCGCCATTTTTATAAATGATGGAGGCGCCATTGTCATAGATGGTGGAGGCGCCATCGTCATAAATGGTGGAGGCGCCATTTTTATAAATGATGGAGGCGCCATCGTCATAAATGGTGGAGGCGCCATTTTTATAAATGATGGAGGCGCCATCGTCATAAAT
The DNA here is from genome assembly GCA_947284805.1 of Coleophora flavipennella. NCBI lineage: Eukaryota > Metazoa > Arthropoda > Insecta > Lepidoptera > Coleophoridae > Coleophora > Coleophora flavipennella. The sequence continues at coordinate 2,773,618 of OX369276.1, forward strand.
GGTGGAGGCGCCATTTTTATAAATGATGGAGGCGCCATCGTCATAAATGGTGGAGGCGCCATCGTCATAAATGATGGAGGCGCCATCGTCATAAATGGTGTAGGCGTCATTGTCATAAATGGTGGAGGCGCAATCTGCAACTGAATATTTTTGTGTGAAACCAAAAACCAAAGAATTCTATTAACTTCGGTGAACCGTACAAAACAAAACAATGCCGTAACATATCCTTCCTAAGTATTCTCCGCAGAAATATCTAAGAGTTAGACGTGAAAAATATCGTCATTTGTTTACTGAACCGTCGTAGTTAAAGTTCGGCTCGCGCTTGGCCGTCATTGTGCATTTACATCGCATGTCACCGCCGCCGGCGCATATAAATAATGTTTTCATTACATTGTCAAAGCGAACATACGTATACTAAGTGAGTTTACCTACCCGTAGATACAAGTAGATTAATGGAAGCTAAATAAGGTGTGCAAGATGTAGGTATTGCAAAATGTAGGACATATTATGAGAAATAACCTCCAAAATAACGCCAAACCTTTAAAGGAAAATTTGAAAATTGGTTGTTTCGCCGCCAATGTTAGATAAATAGATGAAACATTTATTCTTAACCACAACGCAAATACAGTACAGTAAATGTATGTATGTATGTATGTTACAGTATTTTAGTGAATTTACTGAAATGCCTTTTATAAATAAAAAATTTGAGTGCGTTTGGCTGCACCTCACTTGATGGTAAGTGCCGATGCAGCCGAGGATGTAACACGAAAGCTTAAATAGTGCCTATTCAGTCTCGACTTGAAGATTTCTAAATTATACGAATCGGGGAATATAGACGCCGTCAGGGAATTGCGTATTATAATTTACTAGTCGAAATAAAATCAATGTCGTATATTTTTAATGTATTTAATATATTGATTAAATTTTTTACGCTTAATTGATCTTATCATTAAATAAACTTTGAAGTGTAACAAGGAAGCAATCAATTAAAATTTTATTGCATTGTACTCGTATGTCTAGAAAACTAATGTAATGATATTATATTTTTTGAAGACATAGAAATTTGACGCCAAAAATCTGCCATTTTAACTTTTTATAATTTTGATGTGCACAGTGTCACTTTTAGAATTAAGACGAATCCAATGACACCTCTCAAGCTAAAATCCAATAAGCGATTTAGGCCACAGAGCGTGTCAAAGAAGTAAACATACAAACATACATACGTACATACAAACATACATTATAAAAACATAACCCTCCTTCTGGCACATTCGGCTAAAAACCCGGGCTGTACCGTGTTTCCTATGATTTGATTGAAAACAATAGACAATCCTGGGACCTTGGTTCCACCTTCGTAGTTCATCATCAGATCAACTTCATTTAATCAACCAAATGGATCCGGAAATACGAATTCATACAAAATTTCAGCTCAATCGGACCCCTGGAACCCCTGAAAAATAGATCACAAGATTTGGAGCGGACTTACATACGAACATTGAAAATTTACATAAACGCTTGTGTTTTTTATTAAAAATTTGAGTGCACTTTATCTCACATGCTGGAAAGTGACGATGTAGTCAAAGATGGTACATGCAAACTCAAATAACGCCTATTCACTCTCGCCTTGCAGGTTCTCGAATTGTAAGAGTAACTTGTAATGTAAAAATTAAAAACATTTGCACAAGGCTGCAACAATAGCCAGTTCTCCATTGTGTTGGGGAATCTTGGTAAGCCCGCTTCCATCTTCAGCATCATGGTCACTTACCATCAGGTGAGATGATGCCAAGGGCTTACCAATTGTGAATAAAAAAATGAAAAAAAATATCATGTTGCGTTCTGGTGGTCGCAATCAATTTGTCCACAATAACCTGTAGGTACGTTACTTACGACCATTCCCGGTATCGAGTCACATAAATAATAATTACAACCATCGGGTTTTTATTTATTACCCCTTAACTCCAATACTTACGTACCATTATTTTTTTAATGAATATTGAATATTATAGAAATCATAATGGTTATGTATGATTATGCAGTTTTCAATAAAACCAGAGCTAAAAGCGTTTTTTTTTATTATACTAGCTTTCATAAAAATAAAATTGCAGAACTTCCCTTTTTAATGAATTTATACAGGATGTTGAAAATTGTAGAATATTGGTGTTGGTCTCATTAATTGTATAAGGCTTCTACTCATCATATTGTATTCAATCAATCTTTACCTATGAAATTGCCGATAAGTTAAAAAAAAAATTAACATAAAAAAATTGTTATTAAAACAAAATTTATTCACAAAGGAACATCAGACTACTATAATTTAGAGGTGACACACAAACAATAGGCGTTTTAGATGTTTTGAAAGCACGATGTTTATTTCACCTGAAAAAATCGCCTTTTACCTATTGAGGCTAAAAATAAAATACACATTTTTTTATTTTAAAGTTCTAGAGTTATCGCAACAGTTTCTTCGTTACTAAAGTCATATTTAGGAAATACCGCACATAATATATCGTCAGTTTCAGGAAAATTCAAAAAGTTAACTAGTCAAAAAAATTGCCCCATCTGACCACTAAGAAAATGTAATTCAATGCTACGTAGCTCCAGGGATAACATGAAAGACATCACAGTGGTCACTCATAAAAGACCATAAAGTAGTGTCATTATATAATGGTCAATAATTAGAAACAATATCCTTTTTTTTATAAAAATTGGTATTGAAGTTCGAACACTGAATTGACAATTTCATAGAATCTATTATTTATGACAAAATACTCAATATCGAAAAACATTCAAAAGCGTTGCGTCAGATTTGGGTTTTCCATTAAGGACATAACAAAAATAAACTTGAATAAAACACACAATTTTTAAGATTTTGAGCTCAAATTTATTCCAGGTGTTGTTGAATAGTTACATTTTAAGAATGAAATTCGATTTCGGCCATATGGCCACCACGGCTCGATTTACAGCGGTGGATTCTTTGAACAAAATTTTCGGCAACTCTGGCACATAATTCGACTGGAACGTTGCGAATTTCACGTATGATGTTGTCTCTGAGCTCATTTATCGTTGTTGGTTGGTTGGCATAAACCAAAGACTTGATGTGACCCCATAAAAAATAGTCTAATGGCGTTAAATCGCACGAACGAGGCGGCCAATCGACTGGGCCGTTTCTCGAGATAACACGTTGACCAAATTGTTGTTGCAATAAGTCCATTGTAACGTGTGCTGTGTGGCTTGTGGCACCGTCTTGTTAAAACCACATATTGGTGATGTCCATACCTTCCAATTCGGGCCAAAAATAATCTTCTATCATGGCTCTATAGCGCTGGCCATTGACGGTAACATGACGATCGTTTTCATCGACGAAAAAATACGGCCCAATCACTCCTCCGGCATGAAATCCACACCAAACAGTAATTTTTTGTGGATGCAATGGTGATTCATGAAGCACATGTGGGTTTGTTCCTTGCCAATAACGCATATTTTGCTTATTGACAAAGCCATTGAGCCAGAAATGAGCCTCATCGCTGAAGATGATTTTGCGATGAAATTCGTCATCATCTTCAAGCTTACCCAGCATCCAATTGGCGAAGTTTCTGCGCTTCAAATGGTCAAGTGGCTTTAGTTCTTGAGTCAACGTGATCTTGTAAGGGTGTAGACCAAGATCCTTACGCAAAATACGCCACAGTGAGGTGCGAGAGATGCCTAACTCCTGTGAACGGCGCGGAATCGACCGATTTGGCTCATTTTGAATTTTGAATTACGCTGTCTTACTGGCACCGGAACATCCAACAGCGAAAATGTTGATTCAAATTTTGTCACTATAGCACGCACAGCTTGTCGGGTGGGACGATTATTACGACCGAAAATTGGAGTAAGCGCTCTTAAAGTTGCGACCACCGACTCAGAATTTCGGTAATAATTTTTAATTATTTCCAAGCGTTGTTCGTTCGTGTAATTCACCATGATAAAAATGTTGTATTTACTGAGCAAATTGACATTGACAGTTCATAAAAAAAGTTTAAGGGTGCGTTCATATAAAGGTGCAAAATTGTTATGTCCCTATTGGAAAACCCCATATTATGACATACCTATTGAACTCAAACCTGGACTGCCCTGTCCTGTACTAGTCGCAGCCGTGGGGCTCAGCGCGCCCTGACGGCGACAGCGTTCTTACAATACTCGCCTTCTGCACTACCCTCGCACCACACCAACTATGGAAGAAATGAAACCCAGACACGTATAGCGGATACATCATCATTTCAGCTCATATACGTCCCCACCGAGGGGCTCGAGCCTACCCTGAATTAGGGCGATCAGGCCTTAGTCGAACACGCGGTCCCAGTGCGGGTTGGTCGACTTCACACACCACCTGCGAGTTTCTTCACAGACGTGTGCAGGTTTCCTCACGATGTTTTCCTTCACCGTAAGAGCGTCGGATAAACGTTTAACGTACATATGAAATCGAAATTTGAAATCAAATTGGTACGTGGCAAATCAATTCGAACCACGACCTCTCGGACAGGAGCTGGCGGCCCTTGCCATTACGCCACCGACGCTCCATACATACAATAAACTATTCTCCGCCTGCGATCCTTACCTACCCTCAAAGAAATCTTTTAAAAATAAAGTAAATACAATTATTCTCCACGTATTGTGGCCAAAATAGTAAGATGTGAATAATATTATCATGTTGGCATACACCCACATACACACACACAAAAATACTCACACACGCGCGCACATACACCACACACCTTTACAGACCACATACATAACATGACAACCAATGCAGGTTCAGTTCACAATATTTGAGCTATTATATTATAATTCTTTTATAATTTATTATAATATTATATTATATAAGCGTCGGTGGCTCAACCGGTAACGACTCGGTCCATCTAACCAGAGGTACCGGGTTCAAATCTGGACGGCCAATGTACCAATGAGTTTTTCAAAAACTTACGTACATATCATTACCGATTGCTTTAACGGTGAAGGAAAACATCGTGAGGAAACCTGCACACGCCTGGGAAGAAACTCGAAGGTTGTGTGTGGAGTCGACCAACCCGCACTGGGCCCGCGTGGTCGACTAAGGCCTAATCGCCCTGATTCAGGTTAGGCTCGAGCCCCTCGGTGGGGACGTATATGAGCTGTAATGATGATATTATAATTATTTGCACTCTATCACAAAAATCTATGTATTAACTGTCTGTTTTTTGTACTCAGTATTTACCTTATCTGGGATAATGTATCTGTTTTTCATTTCGTCGCTGTCAATAACCATAGTGTTAATTCAGTTTCGAAGTCACGAAAAGGGCAATGGAGCGTGCTATGCTCGGAGTTTCTATGCGTGATCGAATCAGAAACGAGGAGATCCGTAGGAGAACCAAAGTAACCGACATAGCTTTTAGAATTGCTAAACTAAACTGGTGGTAGGCGGGGCAACATACCTCGTAGAACAGATGGCCGTTGGGGTAGTAAAGTTCTGGAGAGACGAATGTGCACCGGTAAACGTAGGCAGGCCTCCCACTCGGTAGACCGATGACCTGGTAAAGGCCGCGGAAAGCCGCTGGATGCGGGCAGCGCAGAACCGGTCGTCGTGGAAATCCTTGGGAAGGCCTATATCCAGCAGTGAACGTCCTACGGCTGATATGAATATAAATGTGTCATGTATGATCAAACTACATCTCAATATGGAATACGAACTCTAAACAATTTAAATTTCGCGCCATGTATATGTATATATATCTTTCGGCTGATATGATGATGATGATGATGATGATGAATTTAGTTTCGCTGTTGATTACAAACTTTAAAATAAATAAACAAAACCGTTTTCCTGCAAAGTTTTTATCGTTAGATAGAGATGTATCCACATGTATCGCCTGACTCGGTGGCTCAGTGGTTAGTGCTCTTGACTACTGATCCGAGAGTTGTGGGTTCGATCCCCACCCAGGGCAAACATTTGTGTGATGAGCAGATTTGTTTGCTCTGTGTCTGGGTTTTAAATATCTATATAAACGTATAATAAGTATGTTCCCATAACACAGGGAATCCTACTTTGGGGCCAGATGACCATGTGTGATTTGTCCCAGAATATTTATTTATTTATACATTCACAAACAATTGAACTTCTATCGCCCTGTGAATGATGATGTTAGGGCGAACAAAATGTCGTCGGAACCTTTCAGGGCCTTGCGTTATGAGATGCGAGCAATACCTAACTCGATTAGGAGGGGTGGGGGGGGACCTGAGGGGGATTATACAAACTTAGTTAGACCCGCGAGGTGTCTAACTTCAGACTAAGAAGGTGAGATTATCGGTTGTGCCACCGCCGGTATTTCGTCTCAGTTGATTCACATGGCATCGGTTGCTCAACCGGTAACGACTCTGTCCTCTTAAACAGAGGTGCCGAGTTCAAATCCGGACGGCCAATGTACCAATGAGTTGTTCGAAACTTACGTACATATACTTACCGATTGCTTTAACGGTGAAGAAAAACATGGTGAGGAAACCTGTACACACACCTGCGAAGAAACTCGAAGGTTGTGTGTGAATTCGACCAACCCGCACTGGGCCCGCGTGGTCGACTATCTCCCGATCGCCCTAATTCAGGGTAGGCTCGAGCCCCTCGGTGGGAACGTATATGAGCTGATATGATGATGATGATTCACATGATATGCATGTTTATTTTTACCAAATACGTTCGGTCCAAAACTTTCTGGCTGGAAAAATTTGGCGGCTTAAAAAAAAATAAAAAAGATGTCATCGCGATTGTCATTTAGTCTGCTTTTTCGAGTCTGGTTTTGGCGTTTCTGTTGGTTGTAGTTTTGATTTTACGGCGTTTTAACGATACGAATCCGGAAAACTTTCGAAATGATCAAATTGGAATATCGTTCCGTGATCAAATTCCTGACTAAGGAAGGGGTCAGCCCGACCGATATAAAAAAAAGGTTGGATGCCGTGTACGGGGATTCTTCTCCATCATTTTCCACGGTAAAAGAATGGAGTAAACAGTTTCGATTGGGGCGGGAATCCATTGACGACGAACCTCGCTCCGGCCGGCCTACAGAAGTACTCACCGAGCAATGTATTAAATTTGTGGAAGAGGAAGTTCTGAGTGATCGAAGACTAAAGACTAAAGAAATAGCGGCAAGAACCGGACTTTCCAAAACTTCAGTACTTAGGATACTACATGATCATCTTCACATGAATAAAGTTAGTGCTAGGTGGGTACCCAAACTTCTTTCGAGCTTGCAGCGTACTGAGAGAAAAGCGTGTTCTCAAGAAGTTTTAGACGCGTATAGGCGTTACGGAAAAACTTATTTGGAGTCGATTGTTACGGGAGACGAAACCATGGTTTTGTACTATGATCCCCTGTCTAAAAGGGAATCGATGGAGTGGCGTCGTCTTGGTGAAAAACCACCTAGAAAGGCCAAGGTAACGCAATCCACCAAAAAGATTATGGCAACGGTATTCTGGGATTGTCACGGAATACTAATGATTGACATAAAAGAAAGGAATACCACGGTAAATGGCAGCTACTACGCCACCCTTATTGAGCAGTTGCGAGAGGCGATCAAGCAGAAACGACGTGGAAAACTTAGTAGAGGTGTTCGGCTTCTCCACGATAATGCTCCCGTTCACACTGCTGCAATTGCCAAAGCTGCTGTAGCTAAATGTGGCTTCGAGGAAATTCGCCACCCCCCTTACAGCCCAGACCTGGCCCCAAGCGACTACTACTTGTTCTCGAGACTTAAGGCAGACTTAAGGGGAAGACGATTTTCTTCGGATGATGAAGTGGCCCAAGCAGTTTTTACCCATTTCGAGGACAAAACTCCAGAATATTTTTATAAGGGGATAGAAATGCTTATCACGAGATCTGCAAAGTGCGTTGAAATAGAGGGGGACTATATCGAAAAATAAAAATAAAATTGTAAATATATCTACTTGTTTTCTTTGTTAGGCCGGACACTTTTGGACCGCACCGTATAATATAAGGTCTAAAAAAATTTGCTGAAACTATTTTAACTAGTGCTTCTGCCCATGAAACTGAACTACTTTCCCCATGAAACCCATAGTCAATTCGCAAAAAAAAATTTGGCTCTCCCATACTAACTCGAACAGCTGATCAGCCAACTTAGTATGGGAAGTTCAAAATTTTTTTTGAGATTTGACTATGGGTTTCATGGGCAAAGTTGTTCAGTTTCATGGGCAGAAGCACCAGTTAAAATAGTTTCAGCTAATTTTGTTAGACCTTATATATATTAGTACTAACATACAGTATGGACACTTCCTGCCGCTCTCTAGATTGCGACCTCACCCCCTCCTCACCCAGGTTGATACAGATAGGTTACAGTTTAATTCTCTAACGTATGGGATTTCGCCGTGATTTTGTTTGCTCCGTCATTTGTTTTTGGAAATGTATTTCACGACCATTTGTATGCAGTGTCCAGGGTGTGCTTTTACAGACACAGCCAAAAAATGAAAATTCAAGAAGAATATGTAGTATTTGTAAAACAATGAAATAATTATTTGTCCAAAGAACTTTGTTACAAATTAAAAAGTAAGAGACGTAGGTACAAAATCTGCGGGGTAACATTTAGGTAACCAAAACTTTTATAACACCACTTAACCACTATACCACTAACCAACCAATCAAATAATCAAAGTTTAACTCGCTTCCATGGCGTTATGGCTAGTCCATACGCTTAACACCAGGAGGCCGCGGATGCGATTTCCCGTCGGAGTCAACATTGTAAGACTCGGTTTGGTTGGTGGTAGGTCATTTTCTAAGCCCGCCTGGCTAGCTACCACCATCTTATCTAAGCCTTTCCGCCAAACATCAGTGTTAACAGTATTGACTTGTTCTAGCTTGAAGATAAGATAGTCAGATCCCCATTACGTTGTGGAATCTTGGTAAGCCCGCTTCCATCTTCGGCATCATCGTCACTTACCATAAGGTGAATGATGCCAAGGGCTTATCATTTGTGGATTTTTATTTTCTTTTTAAAAGAAACTTAATACGCTGTCTGTACCCATTCTCCGCATTAAAACCGCCCGTTCGATAATACAACTAGATCAAACAGCAAACTGGAAGAAAACCTCAACCCATTTTCATTAAAGTAGTAAAATGGCGCTACACAGGAACACCGAAAGCAGAGTGTAGGGTAAACTCAAGCGCATAGTCCCCTCACAAAGGCGCTGTGCACACAATAGGTATCCTGTCGGGATGCAATGCCGATGCGAGCAAAGTTGTCGGTGCAAACTGCAATCACAACTTGGGCCCAACACTGATGTAGGTAGCTCAATACTGAATGCTAATAATACTAATGAATGCCTGTTCCATTTTACACGGTTCAAAAGGAATGTTTTTTTTTTGCTGTTTTTTTAACGCACGTTTGCTAGCTGCACAAAAGTAAGGCTTTTGCAAAGTTCGAAAGAAATAAGCTAAGCTTAAGCTAGTCTTTTTGTTTCAAAACTAAGCGATTTTATGAAAATACGTAGAAGATCATAACATTTGAACCGTGAAAAATGGAACAGGCATTCCTTAGGGTAAAAGTTTGGATATGCCCTCCGCTACGCCCCTGTTGAATGAATGAATGAATGATTTATTTATTGTCTTGCTTAAGTACACAAACAATATATAAAGAAAGAAGAGAATGTAAAAAAATACCTACTATTTACATCAAAGGAATATTTTTTTTAAAAAAAGGGAAACACAAAAGCAATACAAAAGCCATGTTCGATTTGATCCATTCTTCCCGGGCTGTATATTTTAAAGAATAAAATTTTACAGGACTTGCAATAATTGCCGATAGAATGCCGACTGAAGTGAAAACTTAAAAAGAGCTTGAACCCAGAGACGCTAGCATATTCTTAAAAAGTTCGGTTACGGTAACAGTAACAGGTTTCAGTTACGGTAACGGTAACAGTGTCGCGAGAATGGTTTTGTCCCATCTCCAAAAATTCCCAACGCGCCTAAAGAAGTTTTCACTTCAAAAAAACTCGGTTGCAGTCGGTTCTGTAACCAATTTATACCTATTAATATCTATTCAGTTTTATAAAAAGCCTATGTTAGATGATCGTTCCAGTGATACATTACAATTTGGAATAGAGAATGTTGGAAACTACTGTGCATTGGGTATCACGACAGAGAGTTCGCAGCGCGGTAGTATATTACACCCCGAGGCGCGCGTACATTTTCAATCTAACTTTGCACTACCTGCCAGGTCGTACGGAATAAGCTTCGCAATTACACACAGGTAAATCCAAAACAACGATATAACAGAATTGGGTAAAGTAGAAAATTAATGTCATAAATCAAAAAGCTCAGTTAGACCAAGGTTTGGTACCAAAAAGCTTTAAATTCTGAATCGCCAGTTTTTGGGGTTCCTTAACAAGTAACGGGACCCTATTACCCGTCCGTGTGTTTATCTGTCCATTTTAATGGGCTTTTATCTTTTTAACCATAAGAGGTAGAAAATGTGTTAGTATTAAAAAGAAAATAATTTGTGAAATCCAATGCGAGTACGTCCGACCGTTTTATCCAATTCATAAGCTTGTTTTTTTTTATGAAAGGTATTGATGCGTCGATTTGTTATCAAACATTGAAATCACCCCCTTCGAGCAGCTAGCGGCTCGCGCACTGTGCTTCCTCTAGAATGCAATTCGAGTCCATACGGCCTTTCTATCCAACCGATTTGCCTTTTTTTAATAAAAGGTATTGATGCATAGATTTATCATCATCAAGCATCAAAATCACCTAACTTTCGCCCTTCTCAATATATTAAAAAATATAGGAAATGTAATGTGAGTTCATACGACCGTTTTATCCGACTGATTTGCTTATTTCATTTAATGAAAGAAAGATATTAATGCATAAAATTATCATCACCTACCTTTCACCCTTCTCAATACATTAAAAAAATTATATCAAATTAAATGTGAGTTCATACGACCGTTTTATCCAACCGATTTGCAAATTTTATTTAATGAAAGAAAGGTATTAATGCATAAAATTGTCATCATGCATCGAAAATCACCTAACTTTCGCCCTTCTCAATATATTAAAAATATATGAAATGTAATGTCGGGAACGTATGTCAGGATATATAACAAACAAAGAAAGAAACAAACACATTTTCACATTTATAATATTAGAAAGGATTTATAATATTAGTAAGGATTCATCATGTCTGATACGCCGTTTTTCTTTGATACTAGGTGAGCGTATTTTTTCTCTCGAGTGACGAAGGAGTGGAGAAGGTATTGGCACACCATGGACACTTCATACAACGGGCCAGAAATGACATTTCAAAAAAGGAATGACGGAACAAACAAAATGGCGGTGAAATCCTATACGTTCGACAAACAATCTGTAACCAATCTGTATCAATCTGGGTGATGAGGGGGTGAGGTCTAAATCTAGAGAGCGGCAGGGAGTGTCCATACTGTATGTTAGTACTAATAGTATTGTGATGGCAAAAAAACTGAGTTGAGGTTTTTATGGCGATACCCAGATATATTCGCTACCGACCCACGGCACAACTATGAGGTTCAACTGGTTGAGCTGACTGGAATTTAAGTTCGCGATAACGGAACTAATCAATACTACGGCTCAATCGATGTGAACTTTTTCTTCACTGCTCAGTAAGCGTATCATTACAAGCTTTCATTTAACTTGCAATGTACTCGCATGTATGTTTTTTGGGTGAAATCTTACAAGTTAAATTTGACACTTCCCGGTTTCCGATTGAGCTGAAATTTTGCATGCATATGTATATCGCGTGACAATGCAATATTAAAAGCCTGTGCCTATAAGTTTTTAGGTTTTTCGAAAATTATTCAAAAATAAAAATATTCAACGCTGTTGTTGTACAATTTCCTGTCATCATTATCATATCAGTTGAAAGACATCCATTGCTGGACAAAGGCCAGCCCCAAAGATTTCCACGATGACCCGTCCTGCTCCCGACCTTCACCAGGTCGTCGTCTACCATGTCGTACTGTCTACGCTACGGTACCTACGTCTTCCGGTGCGCGGTTGCCTCGAAAACTTTACGACCCCAACGGCCCTCCATTCTACGAGCTATGTGCCCTGCCCACTGCTGCTTAACTTAGTTTTGCGATTCTGTAAGCTATGTCGGTTAGTTGTTTCTCCTACGCATCTCCTCATTTCTGATTCGATCACGCAGATTCGATTGCATAAGAAAATTCCGAGCATAGCTGGTTTCATCGCTCTTTAATAAGCAAACCAATAATAAGCAACCATGTCTCAGTTCCGCATACACTCTGTGGCATTTGGGACGTGAAGATATTGCGAAGCTTCCCGAACGCTGCCCAGCCGAGTTGGATTCGTCGATTGGTCTCTTTCTTGAAGTTGCACTTACCTAGCTGGACTATCTATCCCAGCTAAACATATTAGTCAACATTTTTTTTAAATAAAGATAACACAATAAGTTTATTTAATCAGTCTTAAAAATAATATCACATTAATTACAAACACTTAAAATAAAAAATACCTAAAATAAAATCATCATCATATCAGCCGAAGGAAGTCCACTGCTGGACATAGGCCTCCCCCAAGGATCTCCACGGCGACCTTCACCAGGTCATCGGTCCACCGAGTGGGAGGCCTGCCTACACTATGCTTTCCGGTGCGTAAAATAAAATACCTAAATTGAAACACCTAAAATTTCAATTCAATTCACCTAGACAACAATTTCGATTTAGAGTCTCCAAACTTTAATTTATTGTATGAAACTAAAATCAGAGAAAGATTCAAAAATTGTAGACTCGTTTTCGACAAGGTAACAACCAAAGTTCATGAAATTTTAAAAGGAATAATTACTAGTGTTATCCATCCTAACCATTAGGAAAATATAATGTAATAAAACCACACAGAGATGTTTCTAGAATTATTAACTAAGATTCGGTTTAGATTCTTAGTTAGCGAGGATCCCGCCCGGTATCCGGTCCGATGCCCAAGCTAACCAAAGAGCATACCCACCATAGAGTACCCCGGGGATTTAACAGTTTTGCGGTTTTAATATTTACCTACTCGGTCAATTTTCTTGTAAATACGAGTACTGTACGGATAAAATTAAAATTCGACTTAAACACAAAGCTAACCATCAAAGATTTTAACATAGTTTAGTACCTTAACTACCTCCACACGAGATGACAAAATAGATTTAAAGAGTAAGGAGATCTCCTTTGTAGAGTTTCGCAATGATTTTTATCAGGTGAGTTTGATCAGGCCGGGTCATTCCTTTCCCTCTAATATGGTGATGGGAGCAATGGCTGACTCTCGCGTTATACTCGTGACCCGGTGCTGTCCGTGTGAACTGGCCTACTCTTGTTAAAGGCGTTAATGACATTCAATGATTAGTATGTATAACTTTTCGTATCATATTGTTTTCATGTTCTAATGACATAATCTGGTTTGTATCAAGGATTTAATTTTGACGTTAGTAACTAATTATTGTTTATTTCTTGATTCTTCATATATGACATTGTTATTATTATGACAATCAGAAAGAGTGAAATTGGAAATATTTTGAATAAATATATTGAATTGAATTGAATTGAGATGATGCCAAGGGCTAACCAATTGTGAAACAACAGAGTATGCGTGTCAGTTCCGACGCCCGACAGGAGTTCACTCATGAAACTTTTTTTTTCGGTCTCCGGCCTGTCATTAGGCGGAAGGGCCATGTTTCCTTAACCTTTGTGACATAAAAAACGTAATGACACTAAAAGTAACGGAAACGCGTTACCAATCAACAGTCGATTGCACCTCTCATGTATTTTTCTTATCGGGTTTTACATATACATATATGAATCAATTCTATACGAGAAAACTCCAAAAAAAATTAAAGTTTATCTATTTTCTTAATTAAATTTTTCATACAGCTTGTGTTGAATAGTATTCAGACTCAAGCAAGACGCGATATTTGTCGTAAAAAATGGACCCCCTCCGCCCCGTTTGTTACCATTTCGGAGTGCCTCCCCCCAGGACACGAATTAGCGAGGCCGGTCTGCAAGTCACATAACAGACTCCGAACTCAAGTCGGCCGGAGCAAACATCACTGACAGGCCGGACCTGCGATATAAGTGTGTTGCTCTACAAACATCACTGACGGGCCGGACCTGCGATATAAGTGTGTTGCTCCACAAACATCACTGATGGGCCGGACCTGCGATATAAGTTTGTTGTTTCACAAACGTCAGTGAAGGGTCGGTCCTGCGATATAATTGTGTTGCTCCAAAAACAATAGCCCATTTGATTTCATATCCTAACACCTGCAGTTGGGAAGAGATAATGAACGCCGACAATAGCACCGTTAAAGTGATCACATAAGTCAATTGGTGATATCGATTGTTAACAACATTGACGTGTACCAGCTTGAAGATAAGATAGTCAGTTCTCTATTGCGTTGGGAAATCTTGGTAAGCCCGCTTGCATCTTCGGCATCATCGTCAATTACCATTACGTGAGATGATACCAAGGGTTTACCAGTTGTGAATTATATATATATTGGGCAGGAGACATATGACTTGTAGTCAACACGACAGAAGGAGAAGAACTGGTGGAGTAACAACCACCCTTCCTGGTTCTCGCCAACTGCTTGACTTCCAGCATCAGTAGCAAAGCAACATTACCCCCGCGTCTTCCAGCATCAGTAACAAAGGACAAATCCCAAGGGTGGTAACATGATAAGGAAACCAGGATCTGATGATGGCATCCCAGAGAAATCGAGGGAACCTTAGTTTCCTGTTTGAAGTCGTTTTTTAAACTAATTCTTGGCTTCCAATCTGCTTCTCTTTCAACCTTTCCTTTTATAATGTTAGTTGTAAATCATCATCTGTTTTCTATTTTTAGTCGTTTTCATGATGTCCCTTTCGCCGTGCACTAGTGGAATCACGGTCGATAGGGGGCGTCGGAGGCTCCGCGGGAGCGTCCTTCCGCCCTTGGTTTTAATGTTTCCACCACTCATGCCATATTAAAGATCTGTATCATCAGGAAGGTGCACTATTAATAATTCGCTCCGTTTTCATTAAACCCTTTCGATATTAGACTCATAAATGGAATATCATGTTAGTTGGCCGAATTATGTTTTGTGTTTCAAAGAGGGAAAATCCGGCCAAGTGCGAGTCGAACTCGCGCATCGAGGGTTTCGTACTATCACACGAGTAATAGCTTTACAATAGTATCTATTTATTTCAAATAAAAGACATCAACGCGAGAAAAAATTTTTTTTTTTCATTTAGAGTACGGATTTCTTAGCGGTAGTACGACTCACACTTGGCCGTTTTTTTCGTGATAGATAAGACATATTTTAACAAGGTTGGTGCCTTAATATCCTGGCAAATTAAATGAGTTGCAGATAGGAAATCGAACCGAACGTTTTATTATTAAGTAGGGATTTCGCACACACTGTAAAAAGTCTCTTTTATTCCAATCTATGCGTAATTACCTACAAAGGAAACGTTTGAAGTGAAATACCTGTGTAGTTTAGCATCCACAAAAGGGTGGATGTGAAACATTATGATGAGAAACATCTGACAAAGTTTATTCTAATTTTTAAGCTATTGCATAGCTTTTATCGCGGGCTTTTTAGCGCGGCGACCGAAACAAGAAATTCCGTAACGAAAATAAAACCTAACACCCCCACTCCGCCTAGCATGTAGCTCGGCCGAGCGTAACGTAATGTTACCGCTTTCTAAAAACTTACAGTGCCATCTATTAGCGATTTGCGGTACTAAAAGGACTTGGTAAATTTTACAGGTATAACTTTCTTAGTGTTAATTTATTACATAAACATCCCGCGCCCCAAGGATCATAAAAATGCTATGCAATAGCTTTACCGCGGCAGTCCCCGAGTGCCACACGTATTTTTTTTAAACTAGAACATTACACACACATTGGTCCAGCAAGTTTTTAGACACGTTATTCTCACATCGCTGTGGAATCGAATTATGGCGTCGCCACCATCGGAGCAGTAAATTAAAAATTAACACCGGAGCTGATAATTTAAAACATGCATCGGGATAACCTTTCTAACGAGTTTCTAGCGGCTGGTCGCAGGCTGATTGTGCCGTGATGCTGCATCAGACGAGAGATTGAAAATAAGGGGCAGATTCAGATAATCCTGTTTAGGGGTTGCTACCGGCACACCCTGGACACTTCATACAACGCGCCAGAAATTATATTTCAAAAAAGGAATGACGGAACAAACAAAATGGCGGCGAAATCCTATACGTTCGACAACCAAACTGTAACCGATCTGTATCAATCTGGGTGACGAGGGGGTGAGGTCGCAATCTAGATAGTGGCAGGGAGTGTCCATACTGTATGTTAATACTAATATAATTATATACTTTGCTACCGGGATTTATTTAGGTAATAGCTAATCTTGGCAAGCCCGCTTCCATCTTCAGCAACATCGTCACTTACCACCAGGTGAGATGTTGAGCGTCGGTGGCTTAATGGCTAGAGCCGCCGCCTCCTGTCCAGGAGGTCGTGGTTCCAATCCTGCCACGTACCAATGTGATTTCAAATTTAGATTTCATATGTACGTTTATCCGACGCTCTTACGGTGAAGGAAAACATCGTGAGGAAACCTGCACACGCCTGCGAAGAAACTCGCAGGTTGTGTGTGAAGTTGACCAACGCGCAGTGGGCCCGCGTGGTCGACTAAGGCCCGATCGCCCTAATTCAGGGTAGGCTTGAGCCCCTCGGTGGGGACATATGTGAGCTGAAATGATGAGATGTTGTCAAAGGTTTACCAATAGTAAATAAAAAAAAATTAAAAAAATTGCTGATTCAGACCTGGTGAAGGTTGCGGGGATCTGAATGCGGGCAGCGCTGAACCGGTGCTTGAGGAAGTCCTTAGGAGATGCTTTCAGAATCGCCAAACTTAAGTGGCAGTGGTCGGGGTACATAGCTCATAGAACAAATCGTTGGGGAAGTCAAGTTCCCGAGTGGCGACCGCGCACAGAAAGACGCAGCGTAGGTAATCCTCCCAATCGGTAGACCGAGGACCTTGTGAAAGTCGCGGGATACCACTGGGTGTGTGCAGCGCCGTACCTAAAACATTTTCATCTTATTTATTTTCATTATCAATTTATTTAATTGTAGTTTATTATCTCTTTATTACTTTAGGCAAGCCTCCCACGTGGTGGACCGACGACCTGGTGAAGATCGTGGGAAGCCGATGGATGCGGGCAGCGCAGGACCGGTCGTCGTGGAAATCCTTGGGGGAGGCCTTTGTCCAGCAGTGGACGATTTTCGGCTGATATGATGATGATGATTACTTTAGATTACTGTTTTTACTTCTTTTAAATTGTTTACCAATTTGTTTCTGCTTAAAGTTTAAATCACAGATTACTAAATAGTTACTTCGTAAGTTTATATCCTTTCAGCGATTAAGGGTTGGTTGGAAGAGATCCCTGTTTGGGATAAGTCCGCCTTTATGCATACTTCTATTATGTATCTATAATTGTATATTTTGTTCCTCAATAAAGAGTTCACAATCAAACAATTTTTGAGCTGATAATTTAAAACATGCATCGGGATAACCTTTCTAACGAGGTTCTTGCGGCTGGTCGCAGGCTGATTGTGCCGTGATGCTGCATCAGACGAGAAATTGAAAATAAGGGGCAGATTTAGATAATCCTGTCTAGGGGTTTCTACCGGCACACCCTGGACACTTCATACAACTGGCCAGAAATGACATTTCAAAAAAGGAATGACGAAACAAACAAAATGGCTGCGAAATCCTATACGTTCGACAACCAAACTGTAACCAATCTGTATCAATCTGGGTGACGAGGGGGTGAGGTCGCAATCTAGAGAGCGGCAGAGAGTGTCCATACTGTATGTTAGTACTAATATATATACTTTGGTAAGGGTTCCAAATTGAAACAAATATTCTTACCAAGTCATATCTTTCCTTTCCTAATATATCTTGTTACTAAAGAAAATTGCAAACCCTTCAGCACCAATAATAATTGTGTGGGGGATGGTGTCGTGACGGGCCGCAATGCGTCACGCGCACCATCGCCACCACCGATAGAATCCAATTATAGCACAAAAAACCATTTAATACAAGCCACACAATGCGAGTGTATTTCGACATTTCACCTGCATTCTTGCTTAGATTTACACATGGTATCGGTGGAAGAATTTACGTACGTATGTATGTACGTACTGTAGAGATGGTATATCTCTACGTTTGCGCACTCGCGACTCCTTTAATACTTACTTGCCAGCGCGAATCGTATTAAAAATCAAAGTTCAAATTCAAATTAGTAAGTCGTTCGAAAGCTTTCCAAAACAATGGAGATTGATTCTATGGTGGACCGCGAGCCAGGACAGACGTCCATTATCAAGTGTGTGATAGATTGAAGACCGCGCGCCAGGGCAGAGATCCCCATTTATCTATTTCTTATGGCAAGAGAGTATTTTAACTAGTGTTCTTTGAAAACCCCAATAATAAGGCAGCTGACAGAGCCTATATCAATTTTACGGATTCAATAAACAAAGCTCTTCAGCCATATTTAATTCGTACATACCTAAGTGTTTTAATTCAACGGTACCTGCTCTACCTACTACGAACCTCCTGGCGTCACGTAAACGACGTCACAGTACACTACTAGTACGTTTACAAATGTTGACTTCGAATTGCCTTAAAAAGTAACCGGCCAAGTGCGAGTCGACTCGCGCACCAAAGGTTCCGTACTACCACACCTTTACACACAAGTGAGGTGATGTTTGGAAAAACAACCATAATCAAAAAAAAAAACTAAAATGAGATTTTGATGTCTAAGGCCAGCTTGATAGATTTTGGAATGCCCTTCCCCACGAAATTCGCGACAGTCCTAGCATACACATATTTAAGAGGAAAATAAAAGAGCATAACCTGACCTGACTTGCTTTCTCTATATTGCAACACTATAGGTATGTATTATATTATTATTATATATGTTTATTATTTATTTTGCGTATGTAGTAAGTATATTATTTTCATTATTATTTATTTATGTATGTATATTATAGGTATATTATTATTAACTTATACGTATTTGTTATATTATAAGTAACATAATACTTAGCAACTTATATCTTATAGTATTTTTTTTCTTACATTTCTAATAACAAATTTGTACACGCCTCTACCCGTTCGTATTTCATTTCTTTCTCACTTACTGGTTTGTTGGCAGAAAACTCTTACAGAGTTACGAGTAAGCATACCAATTGTAAATCTTATGTTTTCCTACTTATGTATCTCTCATTTACTGTGTACAATAAACAATAAATAAATAGATTCCTTGCAAAACCCAAAATCCTGTTTTTGGAAAAACAACATATATCCAGAGATATTCAAGGAAATAAAGTCAATGGTATAGGAAAAAACAACCAATGTCACCACGTTTTTGGAAGAACTGCCTTGAACATTATACATATTTTCAAGTTACTGTCAAGAAGTTTAGTCCTCAAAATCTATCGAAAGCTATTACGTTTAAGATTATCTACAATTAACTAACAAATGAACTGCTTATAAATTGATATATTAACTGAAAACAGTTTTATTGCTTCCTGAAAAATTTACATAAATTGACAAAGGTTGTTTTTCCAAATTACCTTTTAAGTATAACAATGATATTATATTATTCATTAGAAACAAAAGAATTTCACGCGAGCGGCATAAAAATGATGTTTTTTTTATTCTTGAATCACACTTGGTCGGTTTTCGTATATTGTTGTTCCACTTCAGGATAATAATCTATAATCACACCATGTTTCACGATTGTATTACCGTTTTTTACGATAGAGGAAAAAAAAACTTTTTAAAAAATACATTTCTTGTATGGGGATTTTTTATTTTCATTATTTTTTAGTAAATCCTTTAATATTCTCTGCAGCCACTTGCATTTAGCCTTTTTAACTCCTACTGGTTACTTTAGGCACAGTATATTATATTGGTACTAGCGCTTTAGCATTTAACTAAAAAACTACTAGTCCGATTTTGATGCGGATTTGATTGGTGCATGTTCTTAGATAGGTGTTATGGTGACAACTCACCAGGGGAAGCTGCAATAAACATTCGTTTATACAAGTCAATGTTGCCATTTATCTCCAAAACTACTAGTGCAAATTTGATGCGGTTTCCAGTGATGGGTTCTGGTTTGATTGGTGCATGTTCTTATTTAAGTGTTACGATGAAAACTCACCACAAAGTGATCCTATAAGGGTTCCGTTTTTTTCGTTTTGAGGTACGGAACCCTAAAAACGCGCGAAATGCATTCCGCCTTCGATATTGTTTACTAAGATAGATAGATAGTTAATTCATTTATTCATTGACAGTTTTTTTATACATTGTAAGACTCGGTTTGGTTTGTGGTAGGGCATTTTCTTAGCCCGCCTGGCTAGTTATCACCATCTTATCTAAGTCTTGCCGCCAAATATCAATGTTGATATCATTGGTGTGTTCCGGCATGACGATAAGATAGCCTGTTCCCCATTGCGTGGGGAAACTTGGTAAGCCCGCTTCCATCTTCGGCAAAATCGTCACTTACCACCAGGTGAGATGATGCCAAGGGTTTACCAATTGTGAATAAAAAAAAGAAGTTTACATAAAATAAAGTATTAAGGTAGATATTAATACGCTTATTTAACTAAGGTTTCATGCTGATACTTTTATGAAAAATGAGTGGGTCTAAAGCAGTGATAAGCAGTTGTAATTAACGTATTATATTCACTCCAGATAATATTGTAACAGACGCTAAAAATGTAATACAAAGTCTGTTAACCACTAAATCCCGAGAAAATTTCATCCTTTGCAAAATTCGAAATCGATTCTTAAGGAGTAAACTCCAATAAAATTGAATTAACTAATTCATAAATAATAAATTTAATTAAAACTTAAAAACCCGACTGCATAAAAAAACATTGCCCCTTTTTGTGTGCAAGTGGGGCAACGTCACATCGCACTCCAAAATCTTTTAAGTCATTAGGCTACAAGCTCAGCCAAAGAAACAGAAATACATACATTCATATATACAAGCTATTTAAATGTGCAAATAGACACCAAAATATGTAAAACATCATCACCTATCATTATCATCATATCAGCTCATATACGTCCCCACCGAGGGGCTCGAGCCTAACCTGAGTTAGGGCGAACGGGCCTTAGTCGACCACGGGGGCCCATTGCGGGTTGGTCCACTTCACACACAAGCTTAGATTTTCTTCACAGGCGTGTGCAGGTTTCCTCACGATGTTTCCTTCACCGTAAGAGCGTCGGATAAACTTACATATATAATCGAAATTTGAACACGTGGCAGGAATCGAACCACGACCTCACGGACAGGAGGAAGCGGCCCTTGCCATTGCACATTACACTACACTACCCTACCCTACATAAAAACCTTCTCCTGACAATAACGAACTCAACAAAAGAAGAATTAGCGAAATCGGTAAAGCCGTTCTCAAGTTATAGCTTGATCAGGAGAAATAGGGGTTCATTTTTATATATAGATTATGCACTCAAAAAACAAAACCCGTCTTTTTGGAGTTGGGTTAAAATAATAAAATCATCATTGAGTTCTACTTGGGAATTAAAATAGTTCTTAATTCAGATTTGATTATTTTTGTAATTCCAAACCTACAAAGTAATTTACAAGGAAGTACATTACCTGTGGGTGTTAAATATGTATACATGTATGTATTTAAACGTTTAGAAGTATGTCTCTGGTTCCCATAACACAGGGAATCCTACTTTGTGGCCAGATTTTTACCTAGAGTGTGATTTGTACCAGAATATTTATTTGTTCATTTTATTTATTTACTTATGCTGAGATAATTCTGGGGTAAGTTAAGTTATATGCCAAACACATACCCAGATATATTAACATCCAGCTAGCGACGCAAAAAAGCTCAAATGCTACTTACTTATAAAATAAAATTATTGAATTTCGCAATTTCACATTGGCGCGCGCTTGCTCCGTAATTACCAATGCGGACCAATTCATCATTCTTTATTGCCAGCACAAAATTCCATGTAAATTTTGTGCTGCGTAGTAGCTTATAGTATCTGGGGGATCTTGGTACCAATGTATTTTTTTTTGAAATATATTGTAACTGTCGGTACAGCTTACTTGTCGCTTAGCATCGGTAAAAATTTTTGAGATAAAAATACGATTTTTTAAATTTGTTTTAGAAAAAAAAAGATGAGTAAAGGAGTATTTTTTTATTAGGTTTTTCTTTGCGTTATATACCTAGCCATGAGGGATTGTCAAGGCGCTCGCTCGGATGAGAATCTGTAACTTTTGTTGCTAATAAAAACACAATAAAAACATACAGAATCTTAGATTTAACAACTTGACTGACGGTAAGTACACAAAGTGAAACAAACATTTAGTTGAAGGTAGGGTAGACCATACATTATATAAGTTTGAAGAAACAACAATGGAGAATTAAGGAATAAAGGTGGGTCCCGGATGCCGGAAGCGCTGGACACGGACAGAATGTGAACTAGTGAATCTTGCGTACTGATGACGAAATAGATCAATCTGTGACGTGAAACTTATAAAGAACGTAAATAATGAATAAGAGACCATATACCACTGGGTCCAAATGCGACATACCTACGCGATGAGTTCTGATATATCTCAGAGATCTCCAGTTTTTGCCTTAAATTTGAGTATTATATTCAGCTTTCGTAATCATTTCTTTGTATTTTTTACACTTTTGAATTGATGTTTCTTGAGATCCTATGGAAAAAAAATATCTTAAAATCTACCTACCTACCTTATATTATAATATACACTTACTTGCTAAAGTTTGGAAGTAGGTACTTAAAAACCTAGTACTTAAATGGTACTTAAATGCCTTGTACAATATAGTACCTACATAATCTTCTACGAAACATTGATAAGCTTTTGTAATAAATATCTTTTAATGTCTTTTAAAAAAAATATATGTTGGGGCACCAAAAAACGTAGCGTAGGCAGGCCTCCCACTCGGTGGACCGATGACCTGGTGAAGGTCGCGGGAAGCCGCTGGATGCGCGCAGCGCAGAAACGGTCGTCGTGCAAATCCTTGGGGGAGGCCTATGTCCTGCAGTGGACGTCCTTCGGCTGATATGATGATGATGATGATTAATTATTTTGACTGGCTGTTTAATTAACTGTACCCTAAATTTTCCATGTCTCCTGCACTTAACAAAACATTAACTTCCTAGAACTATCTACTACGAAACAAGCCTGTATTAATTTTCACGGAAAACTCAGCTTATCTTCCATCTCAGTGACATCGAAATGACTTTCAAAACAATTGTGTGGAAACAACAGCCGCGGCGAGTGAGAATGTCGTTAATGCCTGAGGAAACTCTGGCTCTAATCTCGTCACTGCAAAGCTTATTACAGTTAAACAGCGCAGTAATCTTGGAATAAACTTTTCAATGAAAACTGTCGAGTCACTGAGGATTGCCAACCCTTGCCAGCCGAAAGAACTCGCAGAGTTTGGCGAACGATACTTGGGTACGGTGAAAATCAGTTTAACGAACGGTAGAAAATATTAGGTCTTTCCCTATAAAATTGCCGATTATATAAAAAAAGTTTAAAGATGAAAATTAATATTAAGAACAATGGTTATTAAAACAAAATTTATTTTCAAAATAGCATTAGATTATTAGAAATTAAATGGTGGTAAACATATGCCTACTGTTTAGATATTTTGAGAGCACGGGGGCCTTAACCCTTTAAAGTTTGGTTTTTTCACCCGAAAAAATCGCCTTTATTGTGGCAAAAATACACATTTTTCATTTTAAAGCTTTAGATTTATCGCAGCAGTTTCTTCGTTACTAACGTCATCTTTGGAAATACTCCGTATACAATTTCGTCACTTTCATATAATATGTTATAGAAAAAACATAAGCAACTACGACGTGCAAAGTTTCATCAAAATCGTTAAAGCTGGTTTAGAGAAAAACAATAATTTCTGTTTTTGTTGTACGACAGCTACTCTTCGGTTTGACGGTAAGAAAAAACTTTTGATAATCCCTCGAATAATTTTAAAATAGTTTGGTCGCAGAGCCAAGCGTGACACACGGACGCACGAACTGAATTGAGATGTTCAGTTTCTCGTTATGTGTCAACGAAAATGAGTGAAAGTAACGAAAATGTTCGCTAAATTTTGGAATTTCATTTAAAAAAGTTAACAATGCAACTGTAAATAAAATGTGTGCTGTCTAAGGACCTAACCAGTCAAGCGCCCTGGTTAAAAAAAAAACAAAAAAAAACGGTTTAATTGAATAACGTTCTAGATGAAGACAAAGTGTTACTTTTTACATATACGAGTATACCGCCCCCTGACATTTAAAAAGTTTTCCAAAAAAAACATGTCAAGTTCGTATTTTTTTTTAACTTTTCCTACAAATTGATCAGCTAAACAGCCAACTCTGTATGGAGAGTTCTAAATTTGGTTTCAAAGTTTGGAATTCCTTGGAGAAAGTTATTCAGATGTATTTGATTAAGTTTTCGAGAGGGGTATGTTTACATCCTGCATAGAATTAATGACCCAGGCACAGATCAAACATACCAGTTTGTCACTCGACTGTTTGTCCTGAGTGGAAATGGAACCCACGGCCCTTGTCCCATCAGGAAAGAGCATGACCACTTGAACACCTGGTCGTGTATATGGTTTTCCGCTTTCTAGAAGTCTCCCAAGGAGAGACGAATCAGATACTGGTAAAAAACCGTACCTCATTCACCACCTTTTAGTAGTTAAACTTAGGGTTAGTTCCTTCGAGGCTCCTTTTAGTGTTTCTCGTGTCAACCTAAAATATCCAAGTCGGGGTGCTCCGAACTCCCGAGCTCGCTCCCGCATTAGTGATGTTGATGTCTAGTGTTTAACGTCACTAGTGCAGGCGCGAGCGAATCGAGCTCGGGAGTCCAAGGACCCCGAGTCCCGACTCGGATGTTTTAGGTTGAAATTGTGTTGCAAGAGGTCACACAACCTAAAGAGAGCCAACAGGTCACACAACCTAAAGAGAGCCAACAGGTCACACAACCTAAAGAGAGCCAAGAGGTCACACAACCTTAAGAGAGCCAAGAGGCCACACAACCTAAAGAGAGCCAGGAGGTCACACAACCTAAAGAGAGCCAAGAGGTCACACAACCTAAAGAGGTCACACAACCTAAAGAGAGCCAACAGTCACACAACCTAAAGAGAGCTAAGAGGTCACACAACCTACAGAGAGCCTTAAGCTCACACAACCTTCGTTAGATTAAACATAACAGCTACTAAAAGGAGCCCCGAAGAATGCCCCAACGGCCGTCTGTTGTACGAGCTATGTGCCTTGCCCACTGCCACTTAGTATAGTGATTCAGTGAGCTATGTCGGTTACCTTGGTTATCCTATGGGTCTCCTAGGTAAGTGTTTACCTGATCATAATAATTTCTCAGTCGCAACAAACTTTTTTCTTTTTTTTTTCTTCTCAGTCAATAAGCCATTGGAATCATCTCACCTGATGGTAAGTGACGATGATGCCGAATATGGAAGTGGGCTTACCAAGAATCCCAAACGCAATAGGGAACTGGCTATCTTGGCTTTTTTCAAGCCGAAACATATTTATGCTGTTAACATTGATGTTTGGCGGCAAAACTTAGATAAGATGATGGTAGCTAGCCAGGCGGGCTTAGAAAATACCCTGCCATTAACCAAACCGAGTCTACAAAGTTAGATTCCGGCGGGAATCGAACCCGAAATATCCTGATGTAAAACTACCGATCAACAGATAATAGGGATGACGAATGCTAGTCAACTCAGTTACTTTTTATCATCTGTCGAAAACGACATTTTGTTCTAAAAATGTTTGAAATACCTAGGCGTGACGTCATAGTTTAGCACCGTCATTTATGTACTCATTTGGTGATTTTGGGGAATTAAAAATCGAAGATTTGATGGATAACAAAACGAGTGAGGTTTTCCAAAGTTTAAGTAGGAGGGCAATTTAGTGATCAAGTGTTCATAATTTATTTCTGATGCTGTCGTCATCCCTATTGTTACTACACTATCGTTAAGTTTTGTCAACTCTATCAAACGTCACTACTCAATCGTTCACCGTCGAGCAGTTTAATGTCTTTGGGAATCGTTTCTATAGCCATGACTCGACATGGCGACCGACTCGCGGCCCTGTTTGCTATTAATCAAATTTAAATAAAATTACCATCAACTTGCCTCTCAGCCTCAGAGAATTCCCCAACTTCGGTTTCGATCAACCAATGTTTCGGATAGTTCCTCATGAAAACAGCTTGAATATGCTTATCATTTTGTGATATTTATTGCTTCAAGGCTTCTCAGGAACATCTTGGAAACATAGTTGATTGATAAGTAAGTTATAAACTTTGAACAATTATTTGAGTACCTGGATTAAACAGTAGATATTCTAGATTTCAAAAATTTAATTAAAATATTTCAAGATTCAAGATATTTATTCAAAATAGGTGCAAATAAGACTATTTCTGATAGTTTAAAATAGTAATTACATTATTCATTAGTGAAAAATAAAAAATAAACAATCATTATAGTTAATCCTTGATATAAAACAAATTATGTCTTAACCATGAAAACAATATGACACGAGAAGTAATACATTAAAATCATTAAATGTATTAATGCCTTTGACAAGAGTAGGCCAGTTCACACGGACAGCACCCGGTCACGAGTATAACGTTAGAGTCAGCCATCGCTCCCATCAACCATATTTGAGGGAAAGGAACGGCCCGGCTCCAGATGCGCCACCATCTGCAGCATGCACCACTCATGTCAATGCTAAGATAAAAATATTTATTAAAAGAAATACTAGACTTGTCATGTCTTGTCGCCTCTACGTTTGCCTTGAGATAGTTGTATCTCGTTTTACTAGCCAGATTTCCTGAACAATATTACTTTAAACAAGATATTGACATATTGTATACAAGCTGTTTCCCGCGGCTTCATCCGCGTGTACAAAGTTTTTATGACTTCTCGAGGGTGCGCACTTCGCGAGCCGCAAGCAGCTCGCGAGCGTGGAAAAAAGTAGCCTTAGATCAATCAATCAATCAATCAATCAAAATAATTTATTTTAAATAGGTGCTTACACACACTTTTAAATAGTCAAAAAAACAAAAAAATACTTACTGTCTATTACATAATGTCATGATACAGATTACAGTCTCAGGTAATGGTATTTGAATCAACAGTGTTAATCCAGGTCCTAATCTGTCTACTTACCAAATTTCAGCCAGATCCGTCGAGTAGTTTTTGCGTGAAAGAGTAACAAAATTACGTCCATACATTCTTACAAACATTCGCGTTTATTATATTAGTAGTAGGATAGTAGGATAATTGGTCACACCATAGGTACAAAAACTATTAGACTGATTAGAAAAGTAACCCAAAAAAGTATTAATCAAAAGATGAAGAGACTTGAGATTTTCCATTTACATCTGATTTTTTCAGGGCGTTGGTAAAAATTACAACACATTTTTTTTCTACTCGTGAAACTGAACAACTTTTTTTCTGGAACTTTACTGAAATCGCAAAAAAAAATCTTTGACGTCTCATACAAACCGATAAATTGATCAACCAAATTTGTAAGGAAAGTCCAAAGCGATGCCAGCAAGTTTAAGAACAAAAGTTTCTCAGCTTCATGAGTACTGGCCCTTTCATAAAACCAGCCAAGTGCGTGTCGGGCCACGCGCAATGTAGAGTCCCGTAGTTGCCAATATTTGTTGTAGTGATTTACTTACATTTTGATATATTCTAAAACGCGCCAGCAACATTTTTTTGATAGACTATTGCTCGTCAACTTATTAGCTTTTATAGTTTTCCTTTGGGTTTGACGAGAAAAATAAACATCCCCACTTTACTTGTAGGGGAGGTACCCTTAAATAGTCTTTTTTTTTTTTTAAAAAGTTCTCTCCTCGTTATTATTATATATATATTTGCCAAATTTCAGTTCTTAACTATAATAGTCTAGGAGCTAGAGGCCACGGACAGACAGACGTACAGACAGACATGAAACTACAAGTTGTACTACGGAACCCTAAAAACATGTAGTATCAGGTGATGCTAAGGGCTTACCAATTGTGAATAAAAATAATAAAAAAGCGTGTGGCACTCGGGGACTGCCGCGGTAAAGTTATTGCATAGCATTTTTTATCAACTTATGCAATTATAATTATTTATATATTTTTTAATTACGCAGTATTTTTTATTTATGCAGTATTTATTCACTTTTTTTGATGTTTTACTGTTTTCGTGTGCTCCTTTTGATCAAAGGACCATATAATTTTGAACTTTTTTACTTTTCCAGTAACTAAAAAGTTCAAAATGGCGGCCCCTTTTTTAATTCGGGCAACGGCATCGTGATAAGGGACCTCAGGGAATCTATTTTGGAAGCAATCTGTCCAGCAACTAAAAATTTCAAAATGGTGGCCACTTTTTTCAATTCTGGCAGCGGTTTCGTCATAAAGGACCTCAGGGACCCACCCTCAGATATCGATTTTGGAAGCAATTAGTCCAGTAACTAAAAAGTTCAAAATGGCGGCCACAACTTTCAATTCGGGCAACGGATTCGTGATAAGGGACCTCAGGGACCCCTATATATCGATTTTGGAAGCAATCGGTCCAGTAACTAAAAAGTTCAAAATGGCGGCCACTTTTTTCAATTCGGGCAGCGGATTCGTGATAAGGGACCTCAGGGACCCTCAGATATCGATTTTGGAAGCAATCGGTCCAATAACTAAAAAGTTCAAAATGACGGCCACTATTTTCAATATGGGCAACGGATTCGTGATAAGGGACCTCAGGGATCCCCAGATATCAATTTTGGAAGCAATCGGTCCAGTAACTAAAAAGTTCATAATAGCGGCCACTTTTTTTAATTCGGGCAGCAGATTCGTGATAAGGGACCTCAGGGACCCGCAGATACCGATTTTGGAAGCAATCGGTCCAATAATTAAAAAGTTCAAAATGGCGGCCACTTGCGGCTTGTCCTTGGGGTGCGGGATGTTTAATGTTTATGTAATAAATGAACACTAAGAAAGTTAATTATCATCATCATCATCCGTCATCCGTCATTTGTAATTCGTCAACCGTCATTCGTCACCCGTCATTCGTTATCCGCCATTCGTCATCCGTCTTTCGTCATCCGTCATTCGTCATCGTCATCGTCAGTCATCCGTCATCCGTCATCATCATCGTCATCATCATCATCTTGATGGATAGATAGATGGCACTGTAAGTTTTTAGAACTTAATTTTTTTTTTGGGGTGTCAGGTTTTATTTTCGTTACGAAAAATCTTGATTCGGTCCCCTCAGAGCATGCGATAAAAGCTATACAATAGCTTAAAAATGATCTATTTTACCTAACACTTGTACACAGGGTAAACCCTAAAATACCCTAGGTTAGGTAAAATAGGGCAGATTTTAAGGGGAGGGTTTCTACTAGGTATTTTGCGTTCCACTCTGTAAACCTCATTCATTACAGAGTCCAAAACGATGCCAGCAAGTTTTAGGACAAAAGTTTGTCAGCTTCATGAGTACTGGCCCTTTAAAAAAAATGCTCTACTTTTACCTAACATTTGTACACTGGGTAAACCCTGAAATAGCCTAGGTTAGGTAAAATAGTGCAGATTTGTAGGGGAGGGTTTCTACTAGGTATTTTGCGTTCTACTCTGTAAACCTCATTCATTACAAATGACAAGTGCCATCAGTGGCGGAGCATAGCAGCTAAAAACGGCGGATGATCCTGATCCATTCCCGTGCGGGAGGCGCGGGAGGGCGCGGGGGGGCTCGGGAGGGCGCGGGAGGCGCGACGCGGCGCGGGCGCAATGCGCCAGTCATCGCGGCGCAATAACCAATTGTGTGCGTATTACGTGTCCTAGCACAAAGCCCGGCTCTTTTACACGTTTGGATAGATGTGCTGGAAGAGATATGGAATTGTTCTTTAGCTGCCCTGGCAACATAATAGATAGCAAAAAAAATCATATAAATAATAGAGTAGCAAAATCGTAGGTGGCTCAACCGGTAACGACACGGTCCTCCTAACCAGAGGTCCCGTGTTCAAATCCGGACGGCCAATGTACCAATGAGTTTTTCGAAACTTACGTACATATACTCACCGATTGCTTTAACGGTGGAGGAAAACATCGTGAGGAAACCTGCACACGCCTGCGAAGAAACTCGAAGGTTTTGTGTGAAGTCGACCAACCCGCACTGGGCCCGCGAGGTCGACTAAGGCTCAATCACCCTAATTCAGGGTAGGCTCGAGCCCCTCGGTGAGGACCTATATAAGCTGATGACAATAGAATAGTATTCAAGCTGGATGCGGGCAGCGCAGAACCGGTCGTCGTGGAAATCCTTGGGGGAGGCCTATGTCTAGCAGTGGACGTCCTTCGGCTGATAATATGATGATAGAGATCCAAAAAATCGCAAAAAGAGAGTTGGTGGCGTAACGGTTAGGACCGCTACCTCCTGTCCGGGAGGTCGTGGTTCGAGTCCTGCCATGTATCAATGTGTGTGCAAATTTCGATTTCATACCTATGTACGTTTATCCAACGCTCTTACGGTGGAGGAAAACATCGTGAGGAAACCTGCACACGCCTGCGAAAAAACTCGAAGGATTGTATGTGAAGTCGACCAACACGCACTGGGCCTGCGTGGTCGATTAAGGCCCGATCAGCGGTATTTAGAGTAGGCTCGAGTCCCTCTGTGGAGACGTATATGAGCTGATATGATGATGTAACTTCACTTCACATGAAAAACTCAACCAACCAACAAAAACATTACCCCTTCTTTTTTTAGGTAGCCGGACAAAAACGTATCCTGTGAAGTATGTTTTAGAAGATCAAGACAAATCTAATGACACCTCGCTCTCCAAAAACCGTTAAGCCGTTAATGCTACAGGCTCAGCCAAAGAAACAGACATACATACTTAGACATGAGAAACATTAACCTCCTTATTGGGCAGAAGTTAATTGGTTAATGTGCTGATCAAGATTTTTTTTTTTTGGTTCCGTACCCACAGGGTAAAAACGGTACCCTGTTACTGAGAATTCGCTGTCCGTCTGTCTGTCCGTCCGTCCATCCGTCCGTCCGTCTGTCACCAGGCTGTATTTCATGAACCGTGATAGCTAGACAATTGAAATCTTGACAGATGATCTATTTATTTTGCCGCTATAACAACAAATACTAAAGGTTAGAAAAAAATAAAAATAAGGGGGGACTCCATACAACAAACGTGATTTTTCTTGCTCGTTTTTGCTCTATATTGATAACGGCAACAGGTAGACGCTTGAAATATTCACAGAATATTTAGTTATATGTTCACTTTAAAAATAAATAACTAAATTAAAGTTAATCAAATATTTAAGGGGGGCTCCCATACAACAAACGTGATTTTTTTGCTCGATATTGATAACAGCAACAGGCAGACGCTTAAAATATTCACAGAATATTGAGTTATAGTAAAAAAATCCATACAACAAACGTGATTTTATAGATAACTAGCTGTTTCCCGCGGCTTCACCCGCGTGGACAAAGTTTCTATGACTTTTCGAGGGTGCGCAGTGCGCGAGCCACAAGCGGCTCGCGAGCGTGACAAGGAGTAGCTTATGTGTTAATCCAGGTCCTAATCTGTTTACCTACCAAATTTCAGCCAGATCCGTTGAGTAGTTTTTGAGTGAAGAAGTAACAAACTTACACACTCACAAACTTTCGCCTTAATAATATTAATGTGATGGTACGGAACCCTTTGTGCGCGAGTCCGACTCGCACTTGGCCGTTTTTTTTTGTTAATTGAGAGGGTGCAAAGTGTTCGTTTATGTAAATATACGATGATTTTTATGTCCACTAGCCTTAGCCTATCCAGCAACTCAACACCACAGTAAGGCATTTTTTATTACATTGACTGCGATGCGACAAAGTCGGTTTTTGCGCAGACATATCCGCGACAATGGGTAACAGGGCTTTTGTATTTTTCGGTTTGATTGATGAATTTAATTTCCCATTTGGTTCACCGATTCCCCGTTATGGATGATTCAGGATTCAGG
This sequence comes from Coleophora flavipennella, assembly GCA_947284805.1. Taxonomy (NCBI): domain Eukaryota; kingdom Metazoa; phylum Arthropoda; class Insecta; order Lepidoptera; family Coleophoridae; genus Coleophora; species Coleophora flavipennella. The sequence continues at coordinate 2,805,727 of OX369276.1, forward strand.
TTTCTTCGTTTATCTAATTTTGTCAAAAAAATCTTATAAATCTATTTTCGTTGTTCTCTTGAATCTCATTTTTAAGCACATTTTCCTATGTAAACTATCAATAAAGAAAAAAAAGGGTTGATTTTTCCACACTACAATTAAAACTGAATATTAAGATTTATTGCTTTTTTTTGTAATGTTTTGTATTTGCTACTTCACAAACACACAAAAAAACCTAATACGCGCACGTCGTCGGTCGAACCGCACTAAATTGAAAATGACAACCGGAAAGGAAGTCCTCGTATTTTATTATCAACTAGCTGTGCCCGCGAATTCGCCCGCGTGGAGGTTTTGAATTTTCCCACAGGAACTCTTGAATTTTCCGAGATAAAAATATGCTATATGTTAACCCGGGCTATAAGCAACCACCATACAAAATTTCATCAAAATTGGCTTAGTAGTTTTTGCGTAATGCGCGAACATATAGACAGACAGACAGACAAAAATTGCAAAAGTTGTTGTTTTGGCCTCTATATCGTTAGTAATGTCCACTACAGTTATTATTTTCAAAAAATATTTCATGTACAGACATGGCCCCGTTACAGGTTTATTATATTTATAGATAACTAGCTGTTGCCCGTGGATATCGAGTGTGAGCGAGGTTTTTTTAGCCTTTGTCCACCCTGAAAATCCGTTCTAACTACTGGTGAAAGATTGTTTTAAAAAGGGTTGAGAAGATTCTAAAATTACCTCCCACATACAAACTTTGCCTCTTTATAATAACTAACTAACTAATATTTGACTAACTAACTTATAACTAACTAACTAATATTTATATCATAGTTACTTATAAATATTAGTTAGTTAATCATCATAGTTATTTATAAATATTAATTAGTTAGTTATTATAGTTATTTATAAATATTAGTTACTTCGTTATCATATTTATTTATAAATATTAGTAAGTTAGTTATCATAGTTATTTTTCAATTCAATTCAATTTAATATATTTGTTCAAAATAGGTGCAAATTACACTCTTTCTGATAGTCATACAAGCATCAAGAACAATCAAGAAATAAACAATAATTATAATTAGTTAATAACGTCAAAATTAAATCCTTGATTATATGTAGATAGATTATGTCATTAGAACATGAAAACAATATGACACGAAAAGTTATACTTATAAATTATTGAATGCATTTATCAAGAGTAGGCCAGTTCCCACGGACAGCACCCGGTCACGAGTATAACGCGAGAGCCAGCCATCGCTCCCATCAACCATATTAGAGAGAAAGGAACGACCCGGCTCCCGATGCGCCACCATCCGCACGAACATTTAAGCGAGCATGCACCACTCATGTCAATGCTAAGATAAAAATATTTATTAAAAGAAGTACTACACTTGTCATGTCTCATTGCTTTCACGTCATTTATAAATATTAGTTAGATAGTTATCATAGTTATTAATAAATATTAGTTAGTTAGTTATCATAGTTATTTATAAATATAAGTAAATTAGTTATCATAGTTATTTATAAATACTAATTAGTTAGTTATTAAAGTATTTATAAATATTAGTTAGCTAGTTATCATAATTATTTGTAATATTAGGTAGTTAGTTATCATAGTTATTTATAAATATTAGTTAGTTAGTTATTATAGTTATTTATAAATAATAGTAAGTTGGTTATCAAAGTTAATTATAAATATTAGTAAGTAAGTTATCATAGTTATTTACAAATATTAGTTAGTTATCATAGTTATTTATAATATTAGTTAGTTAGTTATCCTTATTTATTAGTATAGTTGAAATACGAATCTATAACTTTCCTTCATATGATTTACCATCACATTTACAGTTGCACAGGTAATTAAGTAAAATAGAACACATTATTTTAGGGAAACTGAACAACTTCTGTTCTACAACTTTGCTGAATCATAAAATGCTTTTGAACGTCCTATACAGAGTTGACGAATAAGCTGATCTATTTGTATGAGAAAACCAAAAATTGTTTGCAGTTTCAGCAAACGTTGATTAATTTATGAATAGAAAACATTCCTAAAAAAATGTGCTTTATTAAAATAGCACCTGTATACAGGCTGTAACAAAATTGGTGTAGGAGCCGTTAACTGGGTCAACTACTCATCAAACTGAACAACTCTAAAAAAATTTACCCTCCATACAAAAACGCACAAAATTGGTCTGTCAGCTGATCGATTTGTATGAATAGTTCCAACATTTTTCTTGCGATTTCAGCAAAGTTATAGAACAAAAGTTGTTCAATGTGATGAGTAGAAGCCCAAATTAATGGGACCTACACCAATTTTGTTACATCCTGTATATCACATTGAACCAAATATCTACGTACAGCGTGTAGAAAAAAGTGCTTCAACCATAGTGAGTGCGGTCCGCGAGAGGACCGCGGATGTGACGTGCGATTTAAATATGGTGGCTTCGGCCCGCCCGCGGCCGCCTGTGTCGTCATGGCCGGTCATCTATCACCCGTAAGCCTCCGTCGATATTATGATCAATGCCATTCGCTGGGTCGACTTATTCCGTAAACGTTCGTATTAAAAACTGGGGCAAATAGTGCACGTTTTCTAAATTTACTTAATTGTGTGTACCAGTAAATAGGTATTATTATCCGACTGCTAAAAATGAGAGTAATGTTTTTCGGGTGTGTGTGTGTGTAAGTAAATATATGTATAAGGGGTGTAATAACGTGATAAGTGACCTGGTAACGGGGGGTTCTACTCATCATACTGAACAACTTTTGCCCATGGAACCCATAGTCAAAAGTACAAAATTTGTCTTTGAAATACATTTTAGAAAATTGGTCGATCAGCTGATCGATTTGTATGAAGAGTAAAAATATTTTTTTGTGTTTTCATCAAAGTCGTAGAACAAAAGTTGTTCAGTATGATGAATAGAAGTACCAGTTAGCGGGACCTACACCAATTTTGTTACACCCTGTATGTATATACCAATTTATATATATAGAAAGGATTTTTAAAATTCTGTTCAAATGAAAAATGGAAGATTCATTTTCAATATACCCGATAATCGTGGCAGACACGAGATCTTTTATTCATTGTTAATTAAATTGATAAGGTTACTCGCATTTGTATTTACATATATGATTCTTTCTGCCCAAAGTACTCATCATTGTCAACCAATTCAATTGTGGTAGTCCCGACGTGAATCAGTAAAAGGCGGGTAGATCACCCGCGGGTAGCGCGTGCAGTCGTGCACTGCACAAACTCATTTCTGTAGGTATATGGTGTTCATGATAGGTCTATTGTGATGATAGTGCCCATCTTTTCAAATAGATATATCATTAAGCTTTTACTGTATTTTCATAATTATTCGTATAGGTGGATACATATTTAATTTTTGTAATACTGATATATTGTCTTATTTTTTTCTTTTTTTTTCTTTTATCTGTTTGATTTTTGATAACATAGGGTAGAAAATTCAGCTTAAGTGTATTTTGTCAGCAACGATAGTAACTAGTACACGGATAAACCTGTAAAGGTTTTTGATGTATTAGTATTATAATTTTTTGTAACATTTTTTTATCAATTGTATAAATAAAAAAAAAGTAAAAAAAAAGTAAGGGTGCAACGCGGACATTAGAAATGATCTTCGAAACTATTGACAAGTAGACGTGTACCGCGGTAAGATCGACCTACTGAGTAGGTCCAACTTCGAGACAGAGTTCCACCGAAGAATTCAACTTAGATCATCATATCAGCCGAAAGACATCCACTGCTGGACATCCAAAGATTTCCACGACCACCGGTCTTGCATTGCCCGCATCCAGTGGCTTTCTGCGTCCTTTACCAGGTCGTCGGTCTAACGCGTGGGAGGCCTAATGAACTCTGATAATTAAAACCAAAACGAAACATGTTCTCATCCAATATTCCTCAGTTCCAAAAGATGAGAGTCTATACGTATAACCAACATATATTGCCAGTGATTGCCTATGAAGCGGGCTATGGATAAATGTATGCTTGATTTACTAACGTGATCGAATCCAAAAAGAGGAGATCATTATAAGGACTAATACCACCGAGACATAGCTCATAGAATAAAAAAGTTGAAGTAGCAAGGGACAGGCTATGTACAATCAATATATACGAATCGATAACCGATGGGAAAGTTTCTCGGGTGGCGAGTTGGTGACCACTGGCTGGAAAATGTAGTGTTGGACGACCCCCCGCTAGGCGGACTGATGCCGCTAGATGCATGAGACTCGAATTCGTGCTGCGTGAAGGTCTATGGGGAGAGCTATGTTCAACATTGAATGAGATGATGATGATGAAATAGAAGCTAATTCATCTATTCTACAGAACAAAATCTACGAAGCTACTACGAGGCTACTACGACGTAGCTAGCTCATGGCTACGACTCCGAAATTAATTCCTTACTTCCTTATTTACGTACTGATTTTTATTTAATAATATAAATACTATCCTTACTTCCTTACTCGTAATAATCAAATATAAATAGGTACTGTCCTTACTTCCTTACTCGTACTAATCTAATATAAATACGTACTGTCCTTACTTCCTTACTCGTACTAATCTAATATAAATAGGTACTGTCCTTACTTCCTTACTCTTACTAATCTAATATAAATAGGTACTGTCCTTACTTCCTTACTCTTACTAATCTAATATAAATAGGTACTGTCCTTACTTCCTTACTCGTACTAATCTAATATAAATAGGTACTGTCCTTACTTCCTTACTCGTACTAATGTAATATAAATAGGTACTGTCCTTACTTCCTTACTCGTACTAATCTAATATAAATAGGTACTATCCTTACTTCCTTACTCTTACTAATCTAATATAAATAGGTACTGTCCTTCTGTCCTTACTTCCTTACTCTTATTAATCTAATATAAATAGGTACTGTCCTTACTTTCTTACTCGTACTAATCTAATATAAATAGGTACTGTCCTAACTTCCTTACTCGTACTAATCTAATATAAATAGGTACTGTCCTTACTTCCTTACTCTTACTAATCTAATATAAATAGGTACTGTCCTTACTTCCTTACTCTTACTAATCTAATATAAATAGGTACTGTCCTTACTTCCTTACTCGTACTAATCTAATATAAATAGGTACTATCCTTACTTCCTTACTCTTACTAATCTAATATAAATAGGTACTGTCCTTCTGTCCTTACTTCCTTACTCTTATTAATCTAATATAAATAGGCACTGTCCTTACTTTCTTACTCGTACTAATCTAATATAAATAGGTACTGTCCTAACTTCCTTACTCGTACTAATCTAATATAAATAGGTACTGTCCTTACTTCCTTACTCTTACTAATCTAATATAAATAGGTACTGTCCTTACTTCCTTACTCGTACTAATGTAATATAAATAGGTACTGTCCTTACTTCCTTACTCTTACTAATCTAATATAAATAGGTACTGTCCTTACTTCCTTACTCTTACTAATCTAATATAAATAGGTACTGTCCTTACTTCCTTACTCTTACTAATCTAATATAAATAGGTACTGTCCTTACTTCCTTACTCTTACTAATCTAATATAAATAGGTACTGTCCTTACTTCCTTACTCGTACTAATCTAATATAAATAGGTACTGTCCTTACTTCCTTACTCTTACTAATCTAATATAAATAGGTACTGTCCTTACTTCCTTACTCTTACTAATCTAATATAAATCGGTACTGTCCTTACTTCCTTACTATTACTAATCTAATATAAATAGGTACTGTCCTTACTTCCTTACTCGTACTAATCTAATATAAATATGTATTGTCCTTACTTCCTTACTCTTACTAATCTTATATAAATAGGTACTGTCCTTACTTCCTTACTCGTACTAATCTAATATAAATAGGTACTGTCCTTACTTCCTTACTCGTACTAATCTAATATAAATAAGTACTGTCCTTACTTCCTTACTCTTACTAATCTAATATAAATAGGTACTGTCCTTACTTCCTTACTATTACTAATCTAATATAAATAGGTACTGTCCTTACTTCCTTACTCTTACTAATCTAATATAAATAGGTACTGTCCTTACTTCCTTACTCGTACTAATCTAATATAAATAGGTACTGTCCTTACTTCCTTACTCGTACTAATCTAATATAAATAGGTACTGTCCTTACTTCCTTACTCGTACTAATCTAATATAAATAGGTACTGTCCTTACTTCCTTACTATTACTAATCTAATATAAATAGGTACTGTCCTTACTTCCTTACTCGTACTAATCTAATATAAATAGGTACTGTCCTTACTTCCTTACTCTTACTAATCTAATATAAATAGGTACTGTCCTTACTTGCTTACTCGTACTAATCTAATATAAATAGGTACTGTCCTTACTTCCTTACTCGTACTAATCTAATATAAATAGGTACTGTCCTTACTTCCTTACTCGTACTAATCTAATATAAATAGGTACTGTCCTTACTTCCTTACTCGTACTAATCTAATATAAATAGGTACTGTCCTTACTTCCTTACTCGTACTAATCTAATATAAATAGTGTAAAGAAAATAAGAGAAAAACCGGTATAAACCACTCAGTTACGGGTTTGTAACACGATACGTAAGATTTAGAGGATCGGGCCTAAACGGAGTTTAAAGAAAAATATTATGGGGTAAATTGGAATATATGTATTTAATAATTTTTATAAAAAGGAAGAAACAATATACTAGAAGAAGATGTACTTTGGATGACCGTGTTGATATAAAACAATAACCTAATATATATTTGCACAATTCACTGAAATAATTTGAAATTGACAATTTTATTTGATTAAAAAAAGTTATTTTTATAGAATGCCGGTAGGCAACGATCGTCGCCCTCCCTTTGGTACTTAAATAAGTAACCAAGTACTAAAATAACAAAAGAATTAAATTTGACTTGGGTCTGAATTACCCCACCGTTCTAAAATACACTTATTAGGTACAAAACACTTTTAAAATTTAAAACTAATAACTAAATCGTTAAAAACCGGAGGCAGGAAATCTTCTAGGACGGCAGAAACGCTTTGCGAACATAAATAAGAATTGCGCTGGGCAGTAATATTGCTTCGTGAGTCATGACCAATGGCCAGAGAGTCGCTCGGGATAAAGGATTAATTAAGAATTTACTTCCCTTTTGGCAAGCAGCTGGGCGGGCAGTGCAAAAGACTGGCTGGTGGTTAGCGCAGCTCTATCCCAGGATCAATCTTGAGTCGGAGGAATTTTCGGGGACGTCAACCTCGCAGGGGGAGTGAAAGACCCTACGGACATATGTAAATCTAGTTCACAGCAGTACCAAAAATATACGCAAAGCGGTTTCCTTATACAAATTACTTACCACTGAGTAAAATAGTGGGCCTCAACGAAACATTAATATAAATCAAAAATTTAAATACACACCACGGTCAAAGACATCACGGTTATCTTTTATTTTTCCTCTTGTCAAAAGGTAACAATCATTTACAAATTAAATTTTCATAGACGAACAAAACCAAAACAGCATTTAATCATGAAACGCAAGAAAGAAGATCGGCTTTGAAGCGATACTCTGCGCTTCAAAATGTACTGTCCTTACTTCCTTACTCGTACTAATCTAATATAAATAGGTACTGTCCTTACTTCCTTACTCGTACTAATCTAATATAAATACTATCCTTACTTCCTCACTCATACTAATCTAAATACTATCCTTACTTCCTTGCTCGTACTAATCTAATATATAAAAATGAATCGCAAAATGTGTTGGTAAGCGCATAACTCGAGAACGGCTGGACCGATTTCGCTAATTCTTTTTTGTCGAGTTCGTTCTTGTCAGAAGAAGGTTCTTATGTAGGGTAGGGTAGGGTAGGGTAGGGTAGGGTAGGGTAGGGTAGTGTAGGGTAGGGTAGGGTAGTGTAGTGTAGTGTAGGGTAGTGTAGAGTAGTGTAGGGTAGGGTAGGGTAGTGTAGGGTAGGGTAGTGTAGTGTAGGGTAGGGTGCTGTAGTGTAGTGTAGGGTAGGGTAGGGTAGGGCAGTGTACTGTAATGTAAGGCGGTACGTAGTTCGCCGGGACAGCTAGTCTAATATAAAAACTGAACTTACTTCTTTACTCGTACTAATTAATATTATAAACGCGAAATTTTGTATGTTTGGATGATTGTTACTCTTTCACGTCACAGCAGATAAACGGATATGGATGAAACTTTGTAGGTAGACAGATTAGGACCTGGATTAACATATAGGCTATGCGTTACCACGCTCGCGAGCCGCTTGCGGCTCGTACACTGCGCACCCTCGAAGACAGTCATAGAAGCTATGTTTACGCGAGCGAAGCCGCTGGCAAAAACACGTCTAACATAAATACTGTCCTACTTACTTACTTATATAAATGTGAAAATGTGTTTTTTTTTTAAATTAAAAGCATTGATGTGTTCTGAAATGAAGATAAGATAGTCAGTTCCCCATTGCAATGGGGAATCTAGGTAACTCCGCTTCCATCCGCATCATCGTCACTTGCCATTAGGTGAGATGCCTTTAGTCCGTTTTCATAATTTTGGTTTCGTAATTGGCTACGAAAGGAGAATTATTTTTCGCTGCTTCGTAATTAACTAACAATCAATAATTTTTTTCGCCGTTTCCGTACTCGAATTTCGTAATTAATTACGAAATAAGACTTTCAAAACTCCACCAAATCGGAACTGGTGAATCTACTTTTAAGGCTGCTGTCGCAAGAGACTTCAAAGAGACTCCCTTACTCTTGTGATGTGAATCCTGGCGGAGCTTGTGCATTGAAAGGACGTTGGATCTGCGCAAAGTCTGATCTTTAGCGACCTAGTTTTAATGTAGTTTAGCGAAGCAACGAAAAATAATTCTTCTTTCGTAGCCAATTACGAAACCGCAATTATAAAAACGGACTAAACGAGATGATGCCAAGAATTGTGCATATAAAAAATTGTGCAAGTGCCTAGTGCTGTTACGTAATGGGGTTGCAGTAAATCGCCTGCCGAGCTCACTTTGTATCCCCTAGGCCCCGGGCGCATCGGCACCTGGCCAGCAGTAGTTTTATATCACCTGTATCATTCGGAAATAGGTTGATAGGTTCCTGTTAGGCTTCCGTACCCCCAACGGGTGACCAACGGGACCCTATAACTAAGCCTCCGCTGTCTCTCCGGCAGTAGCTTTATATCACCTGTATCATTCGGAAATAGGTTGATAGGTTCCTGTTAGGCTTCCGTACACCCAACGGGTGACCAACGGGACCCTATAACTAAGCCTCCGCTGTCTCTCCGGCAGTAGCTTTATATCACCTGTATCATTCGGAAATAGGTTGATAGGTTCCTGTTAGGGTTCCGTACACCCAACGGGACCCTATAACTAAGCCTCCGCTGTCTCTCCGGCAGTAGCTTTATATCACCTGTATCATTCGGAAATAGGTTGATAGGTTCCTGTTAGGGTTCCGTACACCCAACGGGTGACCAACGGGACCCTATAACTAAGTCTCCGCTGTCTCTCCGGCAGTAGCTTTATATCACCTGTATCATTCGGAAATAGGTTGATAGGTTCCTGTTAGGGTTCCGTACACCCAACGGGACCCTATAACTAAGCCTCCGCTGTCTCTCCGGCAGTAGCTTTATATCACCTGTATCATTCGGAAATAGGTTGATAGGTTCCTGTTAGGCTTCCGTACACCCAACGGGTGACCAACGGGACCCTATAACTAAGCCTCCGCTGTCTCTCCGGCAGTAGCTTTATATCACCTGTATCATTCGGAAATAGGTTGATAGGTTCCTGTTAGGGTTCCGTACACCCAACGGGACCCTATAACTAAGCCTCCGCTGTCTCTCCGGCAGTAGCTTTATATCACCTGTATCATTCGGAAATAGGTTGATAGGTTCCTGTTAGGGTTCCGTACACCCAACGGGTGACCAACGGGACCCTATAACTAAGCCTCCGCTGTCTCTCCGGCAGTAGCTTTATATCACCTGTATCATTCGGAAATAGGTTGATAGGTTCCTGTTAGGGTTCCGTACACCCAACGGGACCCTATAACTAAGCCTCCGCTGTCTCTCCGGCAGTAGCTTTATATCACCTGTATCATTCGGAAATAGGTTGATAGGTTCCTGTTAGGGTTCCGTACACCCAACGGGACCCTATAACTAAGCCTCCGCTGTCTCTCCGGCAGTAGCTTTATATCACCTGTATCATTCGGAAATAGGTTGATAGGTTCCTGTTAGGGTTCCGTACACCCAACGGGACCCTATAACTAAGCCTCCGCTGTCTCTCCGGCAGTAGCTTTATATCACCTGTATCATTCGGAAATAGGTTGATAGGTTCCTGTTAGGGTTCCGTACACCCAACGGGACCCTATAACTAAGCCTCCGCTGTCTCTCCGGCAGTAGCTTTATATCACCTGTATCATTCGGAAATAGGTTGATAGGTTCCTGTTAGGGTTCCGTACACCCAACGGGACCCTATAACTAAGCCTCCGCTGTCTCTCCGGCAGTAGCTTTATATCACCTGTATCATTCGGAAATAGGTTGATAGGTTCCTGTTAGGGTTCCGTACACCCAACGGGACCCTATAACTAAGCCTCCGCTGTCTCTCCGGCAGTAGCTTTATATCACCTGTATCATTCGGAAATAGGTTGATAGGTTCCTGTTAGGGTTCCGTACACCCAACGGGACCCTATAACTAAGCCTCCGCTGTCTCTCCGGCAGTAGTTTTATTTCACCTGTATCATTCGGAAATAGGTTGATAGGTTCCTGTTAGGGTTCCGTACACCCAACGGGACCCTATAACTAAGCCTCCGCTGTCTCTCCGGCAGTAGCTTTATATCACCTGTATCATTCGGAAATAGGTTGATAGGTTCCTGTTAGGCTTCCGTACACCCAACGGGTGACCAACGGGACCCTATAACTAAGCCTCCGCTGTCTCTCCGGCAGTAGCTTTATATCACCTGTATCATTCGGAAATAGGTTGATAGGTTCCTGTTAGGGTTCCGTACACCCAACGGGACCCTATAACTAAGCCTCCGCTGTCTCTCCGGCAGTAGCTTTATATCACCTGTATCATTCGGAAATAGGTTGATAGGTTCCTGTTAGGGTTCCGTACACCCAACGGGTGACCAACGGGACCCTATAACTAAGCCTCCGCTGTCTCTCCGGCAGTAGCTTTATATCACCTGTATCATTCGGAAATAGGTTGATAGGTTCCTGTTAGGGTTCCGTACACCCAACGGGTGACCAACGGGACCCTATAACTAAGCCTCCGCTGTCTCTCCGGCAGTAGCTTTATATCACCTGTATCATTCGGAAATAGGTTGATAGGTTCCTGTTAGGGTTCCGTACACCCAACGGGACCCTATAACTAAGCCTCCGCTGTCTCTCCGGCAGTAGCTTTATATCACCTGTATCATTCGGAAATAGGTTGATAGGTTCCTGTTAGGGTTCCGTACACCCAACGGGACCCTATAACTAAGCCTCCGCTGTCTCTCCGGCAGTAGCTTAATTTATATCACCTGTATCATTCGGAAATAGGTTGATAGGTTCCTGTTAGGGTTCCGTACACCCAACGGGACCCTATAACTAAGCCTCCGCTGTCTCTCCGGCAGTAGCTTTATATCACCTGTATCATTCGGAAATAGGTTGATAGGTTCCTGTTAGGGTTCCGTACACCCAACGGGACCCTATAACTAAGCCTCCGCTGTCTCTCCGGCAGTAGCTTTATATCACCTGTATCATTCGGAAATAGGTTGATAGGTTCCTGTTAGGGTTCCGTACACCCAACGGGATCCTATAACTAAGCCTCCGCTGTCTCTCCGGCAGTAGCTTTATATCACCTGTATCATTCGGAAATAGGTTGATAGGTTCCTGTTAGGCTTCCGTACATCCAACGGGTGACCAACGGGACCCTATAACTAAGCCTCCGCTGTCTCTCCGGCAGTAGCTTTATATCACCTGTATCATTCGGAAATAGGTTGATAGGTTCCTGTTAGGGTTCCGTACACCCAACGGGACCCTATAACTAAGCCTCCGCTGTCTCTCCGGCAGTAGCTTTATATCACCTGTATCATTCGGAAATAGGTTGATAGGTTCCTGTTAGGGTTCCGTACACCCAACGGGTGACCAACGGGACCCTATAACTAAGCCTCCGCTGTCTCTCCGGCAGTAGCTTTATATCACCTGTATCATTCGGAAATAGGTTGATAGGTTCCTGTTAGGGTTCCGTACACCCAACGGGACCCTATAACTAAGCCTCCGCTGTCTCTCCGGCAGTAGCTTTATATCACCTGTATCATTCGGAAATAGGTTGATAGGTTCCTGTTAGGGTTCCGTACACCCAACGGGTGACCAACGGGACCCTATAACTAAGCCTCCGCTGTCTCTCCGGCAGTAGCTTTATATCACCTGTATCATTCGGAAATAGGTTGATAGGTTCCTGTTAGGGTTCCGTACACCCAACGGGACCCTATAACTAAGCCTCCGCTGTCTCTCCGGCAGTAGCTTTATATCACCTGTATCATTCGGAAATAGGTTGATAGGTTCCTGTTAGGGTTCCGTACACCCAACGGGACCCTATAACTAAGCCTCCGCTGTCTCTCCGGCAGTAGCTTTATATCACCTGTATCATTCGGAAATAGGTTGATAGGTTCCTGTTAGGCTTCCGTACACCCAACGGGACCCTATAACTAAGCCTCCGCTGTCTCTCCGGCAGTAGCTTTATATCACCTGTATCATTCGGAAATAGGTTGATAGGTTCCTGTTAGGGTTCCGTACACCCAACGGGACCCTATAACTAAGCCTCCGCTGTCTCTCCGGCAGTAGCTTTATATCACCTGTATCATTCGGAAATAGGTTGATAGGTTCCTGTTAGGGTTCCGTACACCCAACGGGACCCTATAACTAAGCCTCCGCTGTCTCTCCGGCAGTAGCTTTATATCACCTGTATCATTCGGAAATAGGTTGATAGGTTCCTGTTAGGGTTCCGTACACCCAACGGGTGACCAACGGGACCCTATAACTAAGCCTCCGCTGTCTCTCCGGCAGTAGCTTTATATCACCTGTATCATTCGGAAATAGGTTGATAGGTTCCTGTTAGGGTTCCGTACACCCAACGGGACCCTATAACTAAGCCTCCGCTGTCTCTCCGGCAGTAGCTTTATATCACCTGTATCATTCGGAAATAGGTTGATAGGTTCCTGTTAGGGTTCCGTACACCCAACGGGACCCTATAACTAAGCCTCCGCTGTCTCTCCGGCAGTAGCTTTATATCACCTGTATCATTCGGAAATAGGTTGATAGGTTCCTGTTAGGGTTCCGTACACCCAACGGGACCCTATAACTAAGCCTCCGCTGTCTCTCCGGCAGTAGCTTTATATCACCTGTATCATTCGGAAATAGGTTGATAGGTTCCTGTTAGGGTTCCGTACACCCAACGGGACCCTATAACTAAGCCTCCGCTGTCTCTCCGGCAGTAGCTTTATATCACCTGTATCATTCGGAAATAGGTTGATAGGTTCCTGTTAGGGTTCCGTACACCCAACGGGACCCTATAACTAAGCCTCCGCTGTCTCTCCGGCAGTAGCTTTATATCACCTGTATCATTCGGAAATAGGTTGATAGGTTCCTGTTAGGCTTCCGTACACCCAACGGGACCCTATAACTAAGCCTCCGCTGTCTCTCCGGCAGTAGCTTTATATCACCTGTATCATTCGGAAATAGGTTGATAGGTTCCTGTTAGGGTTCCGTACACCCAACGGGACCCTATAACTAAGCCTCCGCTGTCTCTCCGGCAGTAGCTTTATATCACCTGTATCATTCGGAAATAGGTTGATAGGTTCCTGTTAGGGTTCCGTACCCCCAACGGGTGACCAACGGGACCCTATAACTAAGCCTCCGCTGTCTCTCCGGCAGTAGCTTTATATCACCTGTATCATTCGGAAATAGGTTGATAGGTTCCTGTTAGGGTTCCGTACACCCAACGGGACCCTATAACTAAGCCTCCGCTGTCTCTCCGGCAGTAGCTTTATATCACCTGTATCATTCGGAAATAGGTTGATAGGTTCCTGTTAGGGTTCCGTACACCCAACGGGACCCTATAACTAAGCCTCCGCTGTCTCTCCGGCAGTAGCTTTATATCACCTGTATCATTCGGAAATAGGTTGATAGGTTCCTGTTAGGCTTCCGTACACCCAACGGGTGACCAACGGGACCCTATAACTAAGCCTCCGCTGTCTCTCCGGCAGTAGCTTTATATCACCTGTATCATTCGGAAATAGGTTGATAGGTTCCTGTTAGGGTTCCGTACACCCAACGGGACCCTATAACTAAGCCTCCGCTGTCTCTCCGGCAGTAGCTTTATATCACCTGTATCATTCGGAAATAGGTTGATAGGTTCCTGTTAGGCTTCCGTACACCCAACGGGTGACCAACGGGACCCTATAACTAAGCCTCCGCTGTCTCTCCGGCAGTAGCTTTATATCACCTGTATCATTCGGAAATAGGTTGATAGGTTCCTGTTAGGGTTCCGTACACCCAACGGGACCCTATAACTAAGCCTCCGCTGTCTCTCCGGCAGTAGCTTTATATCACCTGTATCATTCGGAAATAGGTTGATAGGTTCCTGTTAGGGTTCCGTACACCCAACGGGACCCTATAACTAAGCCTCCGCTGTCTCTCCGGCAGTAGCTTTATATCACCTGTATCATTCGGAAATAGGTTGATAGGTTCCTGTTAGGGTTCCGTACACCCAACGGGACCCTATAACTAAGCCTCCGCTGTCTCTCCGGCAGTAGCTTTATATCACCTGTATCATTCGGAAATAGGTTGATAGGTTCCTGTTAGGGTTCCGTACACCCAACGGGACCCTATAACTAAGCCTCCGCTGTCTCTCCGGCAGTAGCTTTATATCACCTGTATCATTCGGAAATAGGTTGATAGGTTCCTGTTAGGGTTCCGTACACCCAACGGGACCCTATAACTAAGCCTCCGCTGTCTCTCCGGCAGTAGCTTTATATCACCTGTATCATTCGGAAATAGGTTGATAGGTTCCTGTTAGGGTTCCGTACACCCAACGGGACCCTATAACTAAGCCTCCGCTGTCTCTCCGGCAGTAGCTTTATATCACCTGTATCATTCGGAAATAGGTTGATAGGTTCCTGTTAGGGTTCCGTACACCCAACGGGACCCTATAACTAAGCCTCCGCTGTCTCTCCGGCAGTAGTTTTATTTCACCTGTATCATTCGGAAATAGGTTGATAGGTTCCTGTTAGGGTTCCGTACACCCAACGGGACCCTATAACTAAGCCTCCGCTGTCTCTCCGGCAGTAGCTTTATATCACCTGTATCATTCGGAAATAGGTTGATAGGTTCCTGTTAGGCTTCCGTACACCCAACGGGTGACCAACGGGACCCTATAACTAAGCCTCCGCTGTCTCTCCGGCAGTAGCTTTATATCACCTGTATCATTCGGAAATAGGTTGATAGGTTCCTGTTAGGGTTCCGTACACCCAACGGGACCCTATAACTAAGCCTCCGCTGTCTCTCCGGCAGTAGCTTTATATCACCTGTATCATTCGGAAATAGGTTGATAGGTTCCTGTTAGGGTTCCGTACACCCAACGGGTGACCAACGGGACCCTATAACTAAGCCTCCGCTGTCTCTCCGGCAGTAGCTTTATATCACCTGTATCATTCGGAAATAGGTTGATAGGTTCCTGTTAGGGTTCCGTACACCCAACGGGTGACCAACGGGACCCTATAACTAAGCCTCCGCTGTCTCTCCGGCAGTAGCTTTATATCACCTGTATCATTCGGAAATAGGTTGATAGGTTCCTGTTAGGGTTCCGTACACCCAACGGGACCCTATAACTAAGCCTCCGCTGTCTCTCCGGCAGTAGCTTTATATCACCTGTATCATTCGGAAATAGGTTGATAGGTTCCTGTTAGGGTTCCGTACACCCAACGGGACCCTATAACTAAGCCTCCGCTGTCTCTCCGGCAGTAGCTTAATTTATATCACCTGTATCATTCGGAAATAGGTTGATAGGTTCCTGTTAGGGTTCCGTACACCCAACGGGACCCTATAACTAAGCCTCCGCTGTCTCTCCGGCAGTAGCTTTATATCACCTGTATCATTCGGAAATAGGTTGATAGGTTCCTGTTAGGGTTCCGTACACCCAACGGGACCCTATAACTAAGCCTCCGCTGTCTCTCCGGCAGTAGCTTTATATCACCTGTATCATTCGGAAATAGGTTGATAGGTTCCTGTTAGGGTTCCGTACACCCAACGGGATCCTATAACTAAGCCTCCGCTGTCTCTCCGGCAGTAGCTTTATATCACCTGTATCATTCGGAAATAGGTTGATAGGTTCCTGTTAGGCTTCCGTACATCCAACGGGTGACCAACGGGACCCTATAACTAAGCCTCCGCTGTCTCTCCGGCAGTAGCTTTATATCACCTGTATCATTCGGAAATAGGTTGATAGGTTCCTGTTAGGGTTCCGTACACCCAACGGGACCCTATAACTAAGCCTCCGCTGTCTCTCCGGCAGTAGCTTTATATCACCTGTATCATTCGGAAATAGGTTGATAGGTTCCTGTTAGGGTTCCGTACACCCAACGGGTGACCAACGGGACCCTATAACTAAGCCTCCGCTGTCTCTCCGGCAGTAGCTTTATATCACCTGTATCATTCGGAAATAGGTTGATAGGTTCCTGTTAGGGTTCCGTACACCCAACGGGACCCTTTAACTAAGCCTCCGCTGTCTCTCCGGCAGTAGCTTTATATCACCTGTATCATTCGGAAATAGGTTGATAGGTTCCTGTTAGGGTTCCGTACACCCAACGGGTGACCAACGGGACCCTATAACTAAGCCTCCGCTGTCTCTCCGGCAGTAGCTTTATATCACCTGTATCATTCGGAAATAGGTTGATAGGTTCCTGTTAGGGTTCCGTACACCCAACGGGACCCTATAACTAAGCCTCCGCTGTCTCTCCGGCAGTAGCTTTATATCACCTGTATCATTCGGAAATAGGTTGATAGGTTCCTGTTAGGGTTCCGTACACCCAACGGGACCCTATAACTAAGCCTCCGCTGTCTCTCCGGCAGTAGCTTTATATCACCTGTATCATTCGGAAATAGGTTGATAGGTTCCTGTTAGGGTTCCGTACACCCAACGGGACCCTATAACTAAGCCTCCGCTGTCTCTCCGGCAGTAGCTTTATATCACCTGTATCATTCGGAAATAGGTTGATAGGTTCCTGTTAGGGTTCCGTACACCCAACGGGACCCTATAACTAAGCCTCCGCTGTCTCTCCGGCAGTAGCTTTATATCACCTGTATCATTCGGAAATAGGTTGATAGGTTCCTGTTAGGGTTCCGTACACCCAACGGGACCCTATAACTAAGCCTCCGCTGTCTCTCCGGCAGTAGCTTTATATCACCTGTATCATTCGGAAATAGGTTGATAGGTTCCTGTTAGGGTTCCGTACACCCAACGGGACCCTATAACTAAGCCTCCGCTGTCTCTCCGGCAGTAGCTTTATATCACCTGTATCATTCGGAAATAGGTTGATAGGTTCCTGTTAGGCTTCCGTACACCCAACGGGACCCTATAACTAAGCCTCCGCTGTCTCTCCGGCAGTAGCTTTATATCACCTGTATCATTCGGAAATAGGTTGATAGGTTCCTGTTAGGGTTCCGTACACCCAACGGGACCCTATAACTAAGCCTCCGCTGTCTCTCCGGCAGTAGCTTTATATCACCTGTATCATTCGGAAATAGGTTGATAGGTTCCTGTTAGGGTTCCGTACCCCCAACGGGTGACCAACGGGACCCTATAACTAAGCCTCCGCTGTCTCTCCGGCAGTAGCTTTATATCACCTGTATCATTCGGAAATAGGTTGATAGGTTCCTGTTAGGGTTCCGTACACCCAACGGGACCCTATAACTAAGCCTCCGCTGTCTCTCCGGCAGTAGCTTTATATCACCTGTATCATTCGGAAATAGGTTGATAGGTTCCTGTTAGGGTTCCGTACACCCAACGGGACCCTATAACTAAGCCTCCGCTGTCTCTCCGGCAGTAGCTTTATATCACCTGTATCATTCGGAAATAGGTTGATAGGTTCCTGTTAGGCTTCCGTACACCCAACGGGTGACCAACGGGACCCTATAACTAAGCCTCCGCTGTCTCTCCGGCAGTAGCTTTATATCACCTGTATCATTCGGAAATAGGTTGATAGGTTCCTGTTAGGGTTCCGTACACCCAACGGGACCCTATAACTAAGCCTCCGCTGTCTCTCCGGCAGTAGCTTTATTTCACCTGTATCATTCGGAAATAGGTTGATAGGTTCCTGTTAGGGTTCCGTACACCCAACGGGACCCTATAACTAAGCCTCCGCTGTCTCTCCGGCAGTAGCTTTATATCACCTGTATCATTCGGAAATAGGTTGATAGGTTCCTGTTAGGGTTCCGTACACCCAACGGGACCCTATAACTAAGCCTCCGCTGTCTCTCCGGCAGTAGCTTTATATCACCTGTATCATTCGGAAATAGGTTGATAGGTTCCTGTTAGGGTTCCGTACCCCAACGGGTGACCAACGGGACCCTATAACTAAGCCTCCGCTGTCTCTCCGGCAGTAGCTTTATATCACCTGTATCATTCGGAAATAGGTTGATAGGTTCCTGTTAGGGTTCCGTACCCCAACGGGTGACCAACGGGACCCTATAACTAAGCCTCCGCTGTCTCTCCGGCAGTAGCTTTATATCACCTGTATCATTCGGAAATAGGTTGATAGGTTCCTGTTAGGGTTCCGTACACCCAACGGGACCCTATAACTAAGCCTCCGCTGTCTCTCCGGCAGTAGCTTTATATCACCTGTATCATTCGGAAATAGGTTGATAGGTTCCTGTTAGGGTTCCGTACACCCAACGGGACCCTATAACTAAGCCTCCGCTGTCTCTCCGGCAGTAGCTTTATATCACCTGTATCATTCGGAAATAGGTTGATAGGTTCCTGTTAGGGTTCCGTACACCCAACGGGACCCTATAACTAAGCCTCCGCTGTCTCTCCGGCAGTAGCTTTATATCACCTGTATCATTCGGAAATAGGTTGATAGGTTCCTGTTAGGGTTCCGTACACCCAACGGGACCCTATAACTAAGCCTCCGCTGTCTCTCCGGCAGTAGCTTTATATCACCTGTATCATTCGGAAATAGGTTGATCAGGTTCCTGTTAGGCTTCCGTACACCCAACGGGTGACCAACGGGACCCTATAACTAAGCCTCCGCTGTCTCTCCGGCAGTAGCTTTATATCACCTGTATCATTCGGAAATAGGTTGATAGGTTCCTGTTAGGGTTCCGTACACCCAACGGGACCCTATAACTAAGCCTCCGCTGTCTCTCCGGCAGTAGCTTTATATCACCTGTATCATTCGGAAATAGGTTGATAGGTTCCTGTTAGGGTTCCGTACACCCAACGGGACCCTATAACTAAGCCTCCGCTGTCTCTCCGGCAGTAGCTTTATATCACCTGTATCATTCGGAAATAGGTTGATAGGTTCCTGTTAGGCTTCCGTACACCCAACGGGTGACCAACGGGACCCTATAACTAAGCCTCCGCTGTCTCTCCGGCAGTAGCTTTATATCACCTGTATCATTCGGAAATAGGTTGATAGGTTCCTGTTAGGGTTCCGTACACCCAACGGGACCCTATAACTAAGCCTCCGCTGTCTCTCCGGCAGTAGCTTTATATCACCTGTATCATTCGGAAATAGGTTGATAGGTTCCTGTTAGGGTTCCGTACACCCAACGGGACCCTATAACTAAGCCTCCGCTGTCTCTCCGGCAGTAGCTTTATATCACCTGTATCATTCGGAAATAGGTTGATAGGTTCCTGTTAGGGTTCCGTACACCCAACGGGACCCTATAACTAAGCCTCCGCTGTCTCTCCGGCAGTAGCTTTATATCACCTGTATCATTCGGAAATAGGTTGATAGGTTCCTGTTAGGGTTCCGTACACCCAACGGGACCCTATAACTAAGCCTCCGCTGTCTCTCCGGCAGTAGCTTTATATCACCTGTATCATTCGGAAATAGGTTGATAGGTTCCTGTTAGGGTTCCGTACACCCAACGGGACCCTATAACTAAGCCTCCGCTGTCTCTCCGGCAGTAGCTTTATATCACCTGTATCATTCGGAAATAGGTTGATAGGTTCCTGTTAGGGTTCCGTACACCCAACGGGACCCTATAACTAAGCCTCCGCTGTCTCTCCGGCAGTAGCTTTATATCACCTGTATCATTCGGAAATAGGTTGATAGGTTCCTGTTAGGGTTCCGTACACCCAACGGGACCCTATAACTAAGCCTCCGCTGTCTCTCCGGCAGTAGTTTATTTCACCTGTATCATTCGGAAATAGGTTGATAGGTTCCTGTTAGGGTTCCGTACACCCAACGGGACCCTATAACTAAGCCTCCGCTGTCTCTCCGGCAGTAGCTTTATATCACCTGTATCATTCGGAAATAGGTTGATAGGTTCCTGTTAGGCTTCCGTACACCCAACGGGTGACCAACGGGACCCTATAACTAAGCCTCCGCTGTCTCTCCGGCAGTAGCTTTATATCACCTGTATCATTCGGAAATAGGTTGATAGGTTCCTGTTAGGGTTCCGTACACCCAACGGGACCCTATAACTAAGCCTCCGCTGTCTCTCCGGCAGTAGCTTTATATCACCTGTATCATTCGGAAATAGGTTGATAGGTTCCTGTTAGGGTTCCGTACACCCAACGGGTGACCAACGGGACCCTATAACTAAGCCTCCGCTGTCTCTCCGGCAGTAGCTTTATATCACCTGTATCATTCGGAAATAGGTTGATAGGTTCCTGTTAGGGTTCCGTACACCCAACGGGTGACCAACGGGACCCTATAACTAAGCCTCCGCTGTCTCTCCGGCAGTAGCTTTATATCACCTGTATCATTCGGAAATAGGTTGATAGGTTCCTGTTAGGGTTCCGTACACCCAACGGGACCCTATAACTAAGCCTCCGCTGTCTCTCCGGCAGTAGCTTTATATCACCTGTATCATTCGGAAATAGGTTGATAGGTTCCTGTTAGGGTTCCGTACACCAACGGGACCCTATAACTAAGCCTCCGCTGTCTCTCCGGCAGTAGCTTAATTTATATCACCTGTATCATTCGGAAATAGGTTGATAGGTTCCTGTTAGGGTTCCGTACACCCAACGGGACCCTATAACTAAGCCTCCGCTGTCTCTCCGGCAGTAGCTTTATATCACCTGTATCATTCGGAAATAGGTTGATAGGTTCCTGTTAGGGTTCCGTACACCCAACGGGACCCTATAACTAAGCCTCCGCTGTCTCTCCGGCAGTAGCTTTATATCACCTGTATCATTCGGAAATAGGTTGATAGGTTCCTGTTAGGGTTCCGTACACCCAACGGGATCCTATAACTAAGCCTCCGCTGTCTCTCCGGCAGTAGCTTTATATCACCTGTATCATTCGGAAATAGGTTGATAGGTTCCTGTTAGGCTTCCGTACATCCAACGGGTGACCAACGGGACCCTATAACTAAGCCTCCGCTGTCTCTCCGGCAGTAGCTTTATATCACCTGTATCATTCGGAAATAGGTTGATAGGTTCCTGTTAGGGTTCCGTACACCCAACGGGACCCTATAACTAAGCCTCCGCTGTCTCTCCGGCAGTAGCTTTATATCACCTGTATCATTCGGAAATAGGTTGATAGGTTCCTGTTAGGGTTCCGTACACCCAACGGGTGACCAACGGGACCCTATAACTAAGCCTCCGCTGTCTCTCCGGCAGTAGCTTTATATCACCTGTATCATTCGGAAATAGGTTGATAGGTTCCTGTTAGGGTTCCGTACACCCAACGGGACCCTATAACTAAGCCTCCGCTGTCTCTCCGGCAGTAGCTTTATATCACCTGTATCATTCGGAAATAGGTTGATAGGTTCCTGTTAGGGTTCCGTACACCCAACGGGTGACCAACGGGACCCTATAACTAAGCCTCCGCTGTCTCTCCGGCAGTAGCTTTATATCACCTGTATCATTCGGAAATAGGTTGATAGGTTCCTGTTAGGGTTCCGTACACCCAACGGGACCCTATAACTAAGCCTCCGCTGTCTCTCCGGCAGTAGCTTTATATCACCTGTATCATTCGGAAATAGGTTGATAGGTTCCTGTTAGGGTTCCGTACACCCAACGGGTGACCAACGGGACCCTATAACTAAGCCTCCGCTGTCTCTCCGGCAGTAGCTTTATATCACCTGTATCATTCGGAAATAGGTTGATAGGTTCCTGTTAGGGTTCCGTACACCCAACGGGACCCTATAACTAAGCCTCCGCTGTCTCTCCGGCAGTAGCTTTATATCACCTGTATCATTCGGAAATAGGTTGATAGGTTCCTGTTAGGGTTCCGTACACCCAACGGGACCCTATAACTAAGCCTCCGCTGTCTCTCCGGCAGTAGCTTTATATCACCTGTATCATCGGAAATAGGTTGATAGGTTCCTGTTAGGGTTCCGTACACCCAACGGGACCCTATAACTAAGCCTCCGCTGTCTCTCCGGCAGTAGCTTTATATCACCTGTATCATTCGGAAATAGGTTGATAGGTTCCTGTTAGGGTTCCGTACACCCAACGGGTGACCAACGGGACCCTATAACTAAGCCTCCGCTGTCTCTCCGGCAGTAGCTTTATATCACCTGTATCATTCGGAAATAGGTTGATAGGTTCCTGTTAGGGTTCCGTACACCCAACGGGACCCTATAACTAAGCCTCCGCTGTCTCTCCGGCAGTAGCTTTATATCACCTGTATCATTCGGAAATAGGTTGATAGGTTCCTGTTAGGGTTCCGTACACCCAACGGGACCCTATAACTAAGCCTCCGCTGTCTCTCCGGCAGTAGCTTTATATCACCTGTATCATTCGGAAATAGGTTGATAGGTTCCTGTTAGGGTTCCGTACACCCAACGGGACCCTATAACTAAGCCTCCGCTGTCTCTCCGGCAGTAGCTTTATATCACCTGTATCATTCGGAAATAGGTTGATAGGTTCCTGTTAGGGTTCCGTACACCCAACGGGACCCTATAACTAAGCCTCCGCTGTCTCTCCGGCAGTAGCTTTATATCACCTGTATCATTCGGAAATAGGTTGATAGGTTCCTGTTAGGGTTCCGTACACCCAACGGGACCCTATAACTAAGCCTCCGCTGTCTCTCCGGCAGTAGCTTTATATCACCTGTATCATTCGGAAATAGGTTGATAGGTTCCTGTTAGGCTTCCGTACACCCAACGGGACCCTATAACTAAGCCTCCGCTGTCTCTCCGGCAGTAGCTTTATATCACCTGTATCATTCGGAAATAGGTTGATAGGTTCCTGTTAGGGTTCCGTACACCCAACGGGACCCTATAACTAAGCCTCCGCTGTCTCTCCGGCAGTAGCTTTATATCACCTGTATCATTCGGAAATAGGTTGATAGGTTCCTGTTAGGGTTCCGTACCCCAACGGGTGACCAACGGGACCCTATAACTAAGCCTCCGCTGTCTCTCCGGCAGTAGCTTTATATCACCTGTATCATTCGGAAATAGGTTGATAGGTTCCTGTTAGGGTTCCGTACACCCAACGGGACCCTATAACTAAGCCTCCGCTGTCTCTCCGGCAGTAGCTTTATATCACCTGTATCATTCGGAAATAGGTTGATAGGTTCCTGTTAGGGTTCCGTACACCCAACGGGACCCTATAACTAAGCCTCCGCTGTCTCTCCGGCAGTAGCTTTATATCACCTGTATCATTCGGAAATAGGTTGATAGGTTCCTGTTAGGCTTCCGTACACCCAACGGGTGACCAACGGGACCCTATAACTAAGCCTCCGCTGTCTCTCCGGCAGTAGCTTTATATCACCTGTATCATTCGGAAATAGGTTGATAGGTTCCTGTTAGGGTTCCGTACACCCAACGGGACCCTATAACTAAGCCTCCGCTGTCTCTCCGGCAGTAGCTTTATTTCACCTGTATCATTCGGAAATAGGTTGATAGGTTCCTGTTAGGGTTCCGTACACCCAACGGGACCCTATAACTAAGCCTCCGCTGTCTCTCCGGCAGTAGCTTTATATCACCTGTATCATTCGGAAATAGGTTGATAGGTTCCTGTTAGGGTTCCGTACACCCAACGGGACCCTATAACTAAGCCTCCGCTGTCTCTCCGGCAGTAGCTTTATATCACCTGTATCATTCGGAAATAGGTTGATAGGTTCCTGTTAGGGTTCCGTACCCCCAACGGGTGACCAACGGGACCCTATAACTAAGCCTCCGCTGTCTCTCCGGCAGTAGCTTTATATCACCTGTATCATTCGGAAATAGGTTGATAGGTTCCTGTTAGGGTTCCGTACCCCCAACGGGTGACCAACGGGACCCTATAACTAAGCCTCCGCTGTCTCTCCGGCAGTAGCTTTATATCACCTGTATCATTCGGAAATAGGTTGATAGGTTCCTGTTAGGGTTCCGTACACCCAACGGGACCCTATAACTAAGCCTCCGCTGTCTCTCCGGCAGTAGCTTTATATCACCTGTATCATTCGGAAATAGGTTGATAGGTTCCTGTTAGGGTTCCGTACACCCAACGGGACCCTATAACTAAGCCTACGCTGTCTCTCCGGCAGTAGCTTTATATCACCTGTATCATTCGGAAATAGGTTGATAGGTTCCTGTTAGGGTTCCGTACACCCAACGGGACCCTATAACTAAGCCTCCGCTGTCTCTCCGGCAGTAGCTTTATATCACCTGTATCATTCGGAAATAGGTTGATAGGTTCCTGTTAGGGTTCCGTACACCCAACGGGACCCTATAACTAAGCCTCCGCTGTCTCTCCGGCAGTAGCTTTATATCACCTGTATCATTCGGAAATAGGTTGATAGGTTCCTGTTAGGCTTCCGTACACCCAACGGGTGACCAACGGGACCCTATAACTAAGCCTCCGCTGTCTCTCCGGCAGTAGCTTTATATCACCTGTATCATTCGGAAATAGGTTGATAGGTTCCTGTTAGGGTTCCGTACACCCAACGGGACCCTATAACTAAGCCTCCGCTGTCTCTCCGGCAGTAGCTTTATATCACCTGTATCATTCGGAAATAGGTTGATAGGTTCCTGTTAGGGTTCCGTACACCCAACGGGACCCTATAACTAAGCCTCCGCTGTATCTCCGGCAGTAGCTTTATATCACCTGTATCATTCGGAAATAGGTTGATAGGTTCCTGTTAGGGTTCCGTACACCCAACGGGACCCTATAACTAAGCCTCCGCTGTCTCTCCGGCAGTAGCTTTATATCACCTGTATCATTCGGAAATAGGTTGATAGGTTCCTGTTAGGGTTCCGTACACCCAACGGGACCCTATAACTAAGCCTCCGCTGTCTCTCCGGCAGTAGCTTTATATCACCTGTATCATTCGGAAATAGGTTGATAGGTTCCTGTTAGGCTTCCGTACACCCAACGGGACCCTATAACTAAGCCTCCGCTGTCTCTCCGGCAGTAGCTTTATATCACCTGTATCATTCGGAAATAGGTTGATAGGTTCCTGTTAGGGTTCCGTACACCCAACGGGACCCTATAACTAAGCCTCCGCTGTCTCTCCGGCAGTAGCTTTATATCACCTGTATCATTCGGAAATAGGTTGATAGGTTCCTGTTAGGGTTCCGTACACCCAACGGGACCCTATAACTAAGCCTCCGCTGTCTCTCCGGCAGTACCCAAGTAGCACGTTAGTGAATTTTAGAACTTATTTTGTAACTTTAGGTAGCATTGAAGTGATGCAAGAGTGTACGGTATTACTTATAGATGTAAACAGCACTCGAATTTGCAAATGAGTAACTCTTATCACTAGCAGTTGCTTTTGAGTGATTTTTGTTCCTGCTTTATTACTTAAGGTAGCATTATGTCGAATTTATTACTTATAGACGCATAAAGGTTTTAATTTTCTCTCTTTTAGAACTCAAAGAGGCATATGACATTTTAAAATCCCCCCTAAAGAACTGTGCCCTAATAGGTGGTATTTTTTTCTTATTTGGCATCTTTAGTACTAAATAAGTAGTATATATGAGTTATTTATCACCTATAGTGGCCCAAGAGTTAGTATTGCAGCTCATTTGGAACCTAGTGTTGTTGCCTTTGTAAGGTCTAATATACTCTAATATGCCACTGTAACGCGTAGATCGGTTCCAAAAGATAGTTCCTAAAAACCTTAAGCAACATTTTTTTCTCATTTGGAACCACTTAAGATCTAACAGGTCTAAAAGATAGAAACTTAGAACTTATTTTTAATTTCGATTCAGTGTGCGGCACGTGCGTATGTTTGTTTATTAATTAATTAAATTACACTCAAAGTTTCTGTTATAAAAAGTCATATTAGCTAAAATAACTACTCAAAATGAATACTGTGAAGTGGAAAAAAGTTAAACGATGTGGTAATTATCATCGGCAAGTTGCCCGTACATTCAAGAATATAATGGACGTGGAAACAAGTGGTACCAGTTCAGACCATGAAAATGTTATGAAACAATCAAAAGATGATACTCCAATTGTTGAAAGGTATTAATTATCAATTATATGCATAATAAAAGGTACAACATGCGGATTATAATAATTTAGAGGCTTTCTGTTTTGTGCAATTGTGTTAAGAGAATTTTACTATTACTATCACAGGTTCCGTATATATTAATAAATTTAAATAGAGTATGATTTGTATTTAAGTAAATTTCCTACGTTTTAGGTAATAGATTAGTTTATAAAACAGTTATCAAATCACTTAGTTTACTTTGTATTTTTTTAATCTATACTTACGTTATACAGGGTGTATATGAGAGATTGGTAGGTAAGGCAAGATCAGTTTATATTCATGAGTTACACTTCTGGACGTCTTTTGTATTTTGATTTTTGACTTGTAGGTAGGTACCTATTTGTCAGATTTATATATTATAAACATTTTTTTTGCAGTCATGATCTTAGTGAAAGTTCAACTGAAATTATTGAAGGAAATTCCACTGAAACAAGTGATGGAAATTTGGCTGAAAATGATAATGTGAGTAATGAAACTTTTGAAGAAACCGATCTCGAAGAAAATTATGACAGTGAGCCAAGTAAAAAGATGTTTCAATACAAACAAATTCATCAATTTAGAGACGCAACTAGAGCATGGGCTATTGAAAATAACATAAGCCATTCAGCTTTGAAATCTTTAGCGACACTTATTAACACTATAAATCCAAATTTGCTTCCAGTAGACCCAAGAACGCTCATGAACACTCCGAGACAGATTGATACAATAAATGTCGATCCTGGTCAATATTGGCATAATGGACTTATTATACCGCTTGAAACTATTTTGAAGAAGAATAACAGAGAATTACCTGCCAATATTTCACTTTACTTCAACATAGATGGTCTCCCAGTATGTAACAGTTCTAAACAACAGTTTTGGCCAATACTGTGCAAGATTTTTGAATTGCCTAGTATGATACCATTCATCGTTGGGATTTATGCGGGCAATGGAAAACCTAACGACTTAAATGCTTATTTACAACCCTTTGTTCAGGAAATGCATACATTACTTCAAAATGGTCTGCTTGTTGAAAAGAATAAGGTAAATGCTACAATAAGATGTTTTGTTTGCGATTCTCCTGCAAGGGCAATGATAAAAGGAGTTTGCAACTTTAATGGCAAGCATGGGTGTAATAAGTGCACTATTATTGGTGAATACTCCCATGTATCCCATACGGTTATATTTCCTGAATTAGATTGTCCTGCCCGAAATGATGAAGACTTTCGTAAAAAACTTTACGGTAAACATCACAAAGTCGATTCACCTTTACTAAGTCTTCCGATTGATATGATAAAAGCATTTCCTGTTGCTGATTCTATGCATTTGATCGACTTGGGGATTATGAAACGCCTTCTTATTGGCTGGCGAGACGGAAATTTTGGTAAGAAAGACACGAAATGGCGAGCAAGTGATATATCGACGGTTAATGGTTTTCTGGATGATTGCAAAGTACCTTCAGAAATCCACAGATCTGTAAGAAATCTCAGCAGTCTAGGTCACTGGAAGGCTTCTGAATTGAGGACGTTCTTGTTGTACCTTAGCATAATTATATTACCAGAGGTATTAAACACTGATGCAATGAAACATTTTCTGTCATTTTTTTGTGCAATAACAATATGTTCAAGTGAAGAATATTTTAATTTTTTGCCGTTGGCTAAAGAGCTATTGAATCATTTTGTGAAAAATTTTAAATCCTTCTACGGCATAGACTATATGACGAGTAATGTCCATAATTTATTACATGTTGTTGATGAAGTGCTCAATTTTGGAATTCTACAAAGTTTTAATGCCTATCCATTCGAAAACAAACTTTACTTGATTAAAAATATGCTGCGAACTGGCAACAAACCATTATCTCAAATAGCGAAAAGGCTCGGTGAATGCGATAGCTTGGACGTGAATAGCACTGATGAGATTATAAAAAACTATCCATATGTGAAAAAAAATTGTAGAAGTGGTGATTTAGTTTTACATTTTAAAGATTTCATTATATCAAAAAGAAAAATAGACAGATTTTTTGTAACATCAAATCATGAGATAATGGAAACAATTTCAATCAAAGTTCAAGAAAGCAAAATAATTGTAAAATGCAAGTTGATTATTAATACAGAAAATGTTTTTGAGCTTCCTATTTCGTCTTCCTATCTTAAGATTTTCAAATTCAAATTAACGTCAACTAATGTTTCCGAATGTATACGTTTTCCTGAAGATATAAAATATAAACTAGTAGCAATTAAATACAAAAAAGAAATGTTTTTGTTACCTTTGCTTCACACCTTTTCAAAATATTGATTATTTTACCTATACATACTTACTTAATTAAGGTATTTTAAGGTTTAAATATTAAACACTTTCAAAATCATGTCATGCACGGATTTTATTTTCAATCACACAACTAAAAATCCTTCGATTGTCTCATAATTATAAGCTTACGTGAAGATAACTGCAGCATCACAATTTCAGTTATGTAATTGTTTTACACTTCAATCATAATCAATTAAATGTAATCATGAATTAGTCGCACAACTTACAGTCTCATTATTTCTGTTACGTTCTACATTATTGTACACTTTAATCCTAATTAATTAAATACTAAGATTAGTAGGTCGGATAACTTACAGTCTCACATTTCCGTTAAGTTTTATGTTTACACTAACCAATTTACTAAAATATTTAAGTCGCACCACTTGCAGTCTCATAATTAATAATATGTGTATCTACAAAATGATAATACCTTCTGGAAGTCATTCTGCCCGAAAGTGAACAACTTTTCCCAAGGAATATATAGGCCTGAAAATTTTTCAAAATTCGACCTTCTATACAAAATATACAATCGACTGACTGAAATTGTATGGGGTGTCGATTTTTTTATTTATTTTCGGAAAAATATTCCTTGGGGAAAGTTCTTTAATTTTATTGACAGAATAACTTCCTGAAGGAATTTGCACCTTTTCAGACACAACATGTATTATAACGTACACTTAAATCCTAATCTGTTAAAAAATAAGTAGGTACAATCAGTAAGTCGCTTAGTTTGCAGTCTCATGATTTCCATTAATACTTTAAAATTATTGTCTTTGAGAACTATTATGATTAAAAATTCGAAGTTGGTAATATAGCAAATAATTTGGTAATTATAAAATCAACATCAAAAACTAAACTTATATAAAAATTAAAACTCAAAGATGTGAAGAAAACTTAAACTAACTTATATTACAAACGGGATGTAAAAAAACGGTGTACGAAAAATTTTGCAGGCGATAAGTCCATAAAACTTGAACACCAATTCACTAGAAACTTCGTTGAGAGCTGAAAAAAAATATCAGATTTAATGTAGGAAATTGAGTTTGATTGAATGTTTGTTGTGGAAAGCCGTTTAGCTTCATGGAGTAAGTGAGTGAGTCTGCAAAATTTTCGGTACACTGTCCCCTCACACCCTATATGTATGTAAAAAAGTCAAAAACAAATATAAAACTGTCAAAAAAAAACTCGTTACTAGGAATGTCATTTTTAGAGTTGTTTTGTGGTAATCGCTATTTTAATTTTTATAGTTTTTCATGCAAGCTTTCATCTGCATGTACTTTATTATCGATTGCAGCCTCCTTATCGATTACGACTTCAATATTTTCAATTGTTTCATCTTCGTTTTTATTTGTGTTTAGGTTTGAAATTAATTCGTTTTGATCTACAGAATCATTTTTATTACAAGCCACTTTATTTACGACTTCTACTTCAATATGTTGTAGTGGTGCTCTACTTGGGCCTGCAGACGGGCTCCTTTTTTTTGTAGTGCCACTTTGTTGTTTTGTAGCTAGTTTTCTTTTGAGGACATTTCTTGGCGCCGAAGCTCTTCCTAATTTAGAGTGTGTTCTCTTTTTAGCATTTTTGACGATGGATTTGAAGAAATCGTTGTTTTTGTCGACAGTGTATGTAGGGTCACAGTCGTGAACAAGTTCAAAAAAAAATCCAAGCACTTCTTGAAATATTTTAATACATATTTTTGAACCTGTACCTCTAGCAGAACCCGACCAAGAAAACACTGGACCAAAAATTCACGACTAAACAAAACGTCAATCAGTTGAAAAGCACAAACCTCTCCTTTTTTTCCATGAGTGCAGAAAACGGAATACAAATCCTTAAGAAATTTTCTTTCATCAGCGTCACGTAGCCGATTTTCCATATTTTGAAGATCATCAAGATTTTGAATAGGTGTAACCCTAGCATTAAATGGGCTCTTTTTTATTTCATTGCTTAATGGCGTCACTGTCATTTGTGTGTGTATTTGTGCCTGTTTTTGGGAGTTCGAGGCCAAATTATCAATTTTAACAGATATCGTCGCTAGCGTTTTTATGATTTTTATTTGGTTATCTATTATTTTGACTTGGTTGTCAGATAAAATTTTTTGGTTTCTAAGAAGATCATCATAATCCAAAACTTGGACTTCTTCAGTTTCTGTATGATCTATATTCTCCAATACTTGGACTTCTTCAGTTCCTGTATGATCTTTATTCTGGGTCATAATATTATTGTCGTTAGGAACATCATCAGATATTACCAGTAAATAGTTTTTAGCTGGAATGTTATGATTAGATTCTTGAATTTTCTGCGCAGCTTTAGTCGATGCGTTGTTGTTGTTTGCAGATTCAGTAGATGACTGAAAAAAAGGTTAACTTTTAATTAAACCATTGAAGCTAATTAATATTAACTATTACTGCTTATTGATTTTATTTTATGTATAGTATTATGCTTGCTTAGCACGTTTTTTGTCAAAAAAATACAAGTAGAACAACAATAGAACTCCAAGTATACCCCTAGTCTGGCAGAGAATGTGTTAAATAGTAGGTAAAGGAGCACATGGACTAGCACTGTTATACCACACCACAACCCGTCATGCTATGTCGCACTACCTACTCCACAACACACCATATTACGCCACGCCATGTCACTCCACACTACTCACTTACACCACAACACAATATACGATAGCATGTCCCGCCATGTCATCCACAATACATCACAATCCAACAATCCACAATAAACTACAAAAAAATCATACCACGCCACGCCATGTCACGCTATACTTCACCACAATACGTGATATCACGAGACGCCATGTCACGCTATATAACACTACAACACACCAATGCCATTTCATGCAAAATCATTATTTGAACAAAGTTTCACGATCTGAGGAATATGAAGTGACATGATAGGTTTTACGTAAATATTTAGATTGATTGCGTAACCTACCAGTTGTTTGGCAATATTGTTAAAATCTTCATTGTCTGGCCGTCTTACATTAACGTTCCCTTCATTTTCAGTATCAGGCAACTGAAGCATGTCATTTAATTCAGTATCAGCAGCCTCATAATTATCAAACTTTCTCTTAATTATACATGGCATTTTCAGCCAGCTTTCTTTTGGGATTAGTTGTTCAATTTTACATTTTTTAGAAGTCTTCTTTTTAGGCCAACTTAAAATTCCGTTATCCACCCATCCTTCCGGACAAATTGATAGTTTTTTGGAACCGTTTTCAATCGTTTCAACTATCAAAAATGGCATTCTGAAAAAAATAATTCTGTTACTGTAACTTTAAGTACATATTTTTATGTAGAATATAATAAACATCATTATAAATTAAATTTTTGTAAATTTCCCTTATTTGGTATATTGCTGGCTAAATTATCTAATTGTTTATCAAAGCTGTCGGATGGGCTAATATCTATACGGATATTAGAGGTCCAACGAGCCACGTCAGGGGCTCAGTGGCTCCTCAACTTTGTCTGATACCAGCGTCCCTGTGTTGTGAAGCAGCTATCATAAATAGATTACACAGAAAAAATATTATAAATAAAAACATTTTTATAGTCTCGACTCGCATCACATGTGCCATAAACAGTCGGTGATTTGCTTTTACAGCGTATAACGGAATGCGGTATCAACCTAAAACAGGCTACTTCTACTGGTCATACTGAAAAAGATCGAAATATAAAAAAACTTGTCATATAATTTTCTTGATCACCTGTTCAATTTACTAAAGAAACCCAATAATATTTCGATCTAAGTTCTTTGGTAAAAGCTGTTCAGTATGACCAGAATAATTATCCTGTTTATGCTTTATACCTCCTTTCCGTTACACCCTTTATGTTAAGTACTTCATCTAATCGAATAAATACTAATTTACACTATTACCTTTTACACTAATATTGTAATTATATGCCTAGTTCTACAAACTGATAAAAGTTACCTATTACAAGTTAGTTTGAACCTATTAGTGTAGGTAGGCAAGTACAGTCGAGTTCATTAATATATTGGCAGGGCCAATGGTTAAAAACATTGTAAGCGTCGAAAATAATGTAAAGTTCTATACAAACAATTAATGAACCGTTTACATGATAACATTTTATTGATATCTACATATATTTGTACAGAACTTTATAACTTTTTTTAACCATTGGCCCTTCCAATATATTAATGAACTCGAATGTACCTACTAGGATATTTTATTGTAAAGAAGAACTGCTAACGAAAAGTTACAAATTGGAAACAATTAGTAGAAAAACGGGCAGCAAATGAAGAAGTCGAGTATTATATTCTAGCTAACATTTACAAGTTAAGTAAATTGTTCTTTATTTACCTTCATAAATGGGTTTTGTACCCGTCTTGAGGATCCCCAATTCAACGCATAGACAGCGAGACCTGTAAAGTGAAAATTATCACTACTAGGTGCTAATGAGTGATTTTTGGTCCTAAGAGCTCTAATAAGGCAACAAATGAGTGAAAATATGAACTGCAAGGTCTATTTTAAATCGCCATGTTTAAAAATGGAGTCCTTGAAAAGCATCTTCTTAAATGCTATTTTATTACAATAACATACAATAAACTGAGTTTTGATAACAGTTTCTGATGTAGTTTGACATTATACTTTTTGTAAAACCATAATGTTAGGTTTTTAACAACCAAATTTTTCTAAAGTATAACCTTATTTATTTTATCATCGCATATTTTTTGATAATTTTTGATTAGATCGAAGGCGCATAAAAATTTAGTAAGTAAATATACCATGGTTTCACGATAAAAAACCATTTGCAAGGGCTCCATAATGTTATCCTGCTTTAAACACATACATTTTAATTACTTACCAAATAGATGCAATAATCCAACAGTCACAATACAATAGCACAAAGCACAATTAACGTCCTGTTTATCTCCACCGAAAATAAAACTATTATGATCTGATTTGTCACTCAACGAATGAACGGCATCGCTTTATCGTTCAATAATTCATTCACAGCGCGCAATTTGCACCGTTAGTTCCAATTGCCACTCAGGATAACAATTCGAACTCTTATGCATCGCTTTTGCATCTATGAATAAGTTGCAATTTTTCTCCCTTTGGTAACATACAGGTGCCTTATAGGTTCTAACCACCTAAATAGAACTTAATCACTGTGGATTTTATTACTAAAGTTTCCAAAAAAATACTATATGCAAGATATTTGTCACCAAATGTGTTACTTGGGTAGCTTTATATCACCTGTATCATTCGGAAATAGGTTGATAGGTTCCTGTTAGGGTTCCGTACACCCAACGGGACCCTATAACTAAGCCTCCGCTGTCTCTCCGGCAGTAGCTTTATATCACCTGTATCATTCGGAAATAGGTTGATAGGTTCCTGTTAGGCTTCCGTACACCCAACGGGTGACCAACGGGACCCTATAACTAAGCCTCCGCTGTCTCTCCGGCAGTAGCTTTATATCACCTGTATCATTCGGAAATAGGTTGATAGGTTCCTGTTAGGGTTCCGTACACCCAACGGGACCCTATAACTAAGCCTCCGCTGTCTCTCCGGCAGTAGCTTTATATCATCTGTATCATTCGGAAATAGGTTGATAGGTTCCTGTTAGGGTTCCGTACACCCAACGGGACCCTATAACTAAGCCTCCGCTGTCTCTCCGGCAGTAGCTTTATATCACCTGTATCATTCGGAAATAGGTTGATAGGTTCCTGTTAGGCTTCCGTACACCCAACGGGTGACCAACGGGACCCTATAACTAAGCCTCCGCTGTCTCTCCGGCAGTAGCTTTATATCACCTGTATCATTCGGAAATAGGTTGATAGGTTCCTGTTAGGGTTCCGTACACCCAACGGGACCCTATAACTAAGCCTCCGCTGTCTCTCCGGCAGTAGCTTTATATCACCTGTATCATTCGGAAATAGGTTGATAGGTTCCTGTTAGGGTTCCGTGCACCCAACGGGACCCTATAACTAAGCCTCCGCTGTCTCTCCGGCAGTAGCTTTATATCACCTGTATCATTCGGAAATAGGTTGATAGGTTCCTGTTAGGCTTCCGTACACCCAACGGGACCCTATAACTAAGCCTCCGCTGTCTCTCCGGCAGTAGCTTTATATCACCTGTATCATTCGGAAATAGGTTGATAGGTTCCTGTTAGGGTTCCGTACACCCAACGGGTGACCAACGGGACCCTATAACTAAGCCTCCGCTGTCTCTCCGGCAGTAGCTTTATATCACCTGTATCATTCGGAAATAGGTTGATAGGTTCCTGTTAGGGTTCCGTACACCCAACGGGACCCTATAACTAAGCCTCCGCTGTCTCTCCGGCAGTAGCTTTATATCACCTGTATCATTCGGAAATAGGTTGATAGGTTCCTGTTAGGCTTCCGTACACCCAACGGGACCCTATAACTAAGCCTCCGCTGTCTCTCCGGCAGTAGCTTTATATCACCTGTATCATTCGGAAATAGGTTGATAGGTTCCTGTTAGGGTTCCGTACACCCAACGGGACCCTATAACTAAGCCTCCGCTGTCTCTCCGGCAGTAGCTTTATATCACCTGTATCATTCGGAAATAGGTTGATAGGTTCCTGTTAGGGTTCCGTACACCCAACGGGACCCTATAACTAAGCCTCCGCTGTCTCTCCGGCAGTAGCTTTATATCACCTGTATCATTCGGAAATAGGTTGATAGGTTCCTGTTAGGCTTCCGTACACCCAACGGGTGACCAACGGGACCCTATAACTAAGCCTCCGCTGTCTCTCCGGCAGTAGCTTTATATCACCTGTATCATTCGGAAATAGGTTGATAGGTTCCTGTTAGGGTTCCGTACACCCAACGGGACCCTATAACTAAGCCTCCGCTGTCTCTCCGGCAGTAGCTTTATATCACCTGTATCATTCGGAAATAGGTTGATAGGTTCCTGTTAGGGTTCCGTACACCCAACGGGTGACCAACGGGACCCTATAACTAAGCCTCCGCTGTCTCTCCGGCAGTAGCTTTATATCACCTGTATCATTCGGAAATAGGTTGATAGGTTCCTGTTAGGGTTCCGTACACCCAACGGGTGACCAACGGGACCCTATAACTAAGCCTCCGCTGTCTCTCCGGCAGTAGCTTTATATCACCTGTATCATTCGGAAATAGGTTGTTAGGTTCCTGTTAGGGTTCCGTACACCCAACGGGACCCTATAACTAAGCCTCCGCTGTCTCTCCGGCAGTAGCTTTATATCACCTGTATCATTCGGAAATAGGTTGATAGGTTCCTGTTAGGGTTCCGTGCACCCAACGGGACCCTATAACTAAGCCTCCGCTGTCTCTCCGGCAGTAGCTTTATATCATCTGTATCATTCGGAAATAGGTTGATAGGTTCCTGTTAGGGTTCCGTACACCCAACGGGACCCTATAACTAAGCCTCCGCTGTCTCTCCGGCAGTAGCTTTATATCACCTGTATCATTCGGAAATAGGTTGATAGGTTCCTGTTAGGGTTCCGTACACCCAACGGGACCCTATAACTAAGCCTCCGCTGTCTCTCCGGCAGTAGCTTTATATCACCTGTATCATTCGGAAATAGGTTGATAGGTTCCTGTTAGGGTTCCGTACACCCAACGGGACCCTATAACTAAGCCTCCGCTGTCTCTCCGGCAGTAGCTTTATATCACCTGTATCATTCGGAAATAGGTTGATAGGTTCCTGTTAGGGTTCCGTACACCCAACGGGACCCTATAACTAAGCCTCCGCTGTCTCTCCGGCAGTAGCTTTATATCACCTGTATCATTCGGAAATAGGTTGATAGGTTCCTGTTAGGGTTCCGTACACCCAACGGGACCCTATAACTAAGCCTCCGCTGTCTCTCCGGCAGTAGCTTTATATCACCTGTATCATTCGGAAATAGGTTGATAGGTTCCTGTTAGGCTTCCGTACACCCAACGGGTGACCAACGGGACCCTATAACTAAGCCTCCGCTGTCTCTCCGGCAGTAGCTTTATATCACCTGTATCATTCGGAAATAGGTTGATAGGTTCCTGTTAGGGTTCCGTACACCCAACGGGACCCTATAACTAAGCCTCCGCTGTCTCTCCGGCAGTAGCTTTATATCACCTGTATCATTCGGAAATAGGTTGATAGGTTCCTGTTAGGGTTCCGTACACCCAACGGGTGACCAACGGGACCCTATAAT
Source organism: Coleophora flavipennella (assembly GCA_947284805.1). NCBI lineage: Eukaryota > Metazoa > Arthropoda > Insecta > Lepidoptera > Coleophoridae > Coleophora > Coleophora flavipennella. The sequence goes on from OX369276.1 coordinate 2,842,815, forward strand.
TTGCTATAACTGAGCCTCCGCTGTCTGTCCGTCCGTCAGCGTGCTGTAATGCATGAACCGTAACAGGTAGAAATTTTATTTTCATAGAATGTGTATTTCTGTTGCCGCTATAACAAAAAATACAAGAAAATATTGTAATAAACCGACGTGATGTAACCGATATTATTGATGTAACCGACGACCTAGTGAAGGTGTTGGCAAGCCGCTGGATGAGGGCAGCGCAGGAGCGGTCGTCGTGGAAATCCTTGGGGAAGACCTTTGTCCAGCAGTGAACGATTTTCGGCTGATATGATGATGATGATTATAATAAATTCCATTTGTAATACCAAATTGTAATAAACGTGTTTTTTTAAGGTCTTTCGAAGTATTTTTTATTTAGCTCTATCGTGAAATGGTAACACAAGCAAGCGTGAAAATTGGTGTGTTTATAGTACTCATACTGAAGTGAAACATCAAATTACAAAAATCGCCCAAGTATGAGTGTACTGGCGCTAATGAGTCCGAACTGAATGCCAAAAAAGCATATTTTTCTCGCTCGCGTTGATGTCTTTTGTTTGTTATGTGAATAGGTATCATTGTTACTATACTATGTAGTTGTGTAAAGAGATGTGGTGATACAGAACCCTCGGAGTGCTAGTCTGACTCGCACTTGGCCGGTTTTATTATGTAAGAACACATACAGTAACATTTATAGTACTTACGATTATGTAGCTTAAAATTTAGTCATTTAAGTAGTCCTGGAGGTCCCTTAATTAAGTACTTAAAATAATATTCATTTGAGCTCTATATAAGTCGATAATTAAATATAATTTGTAGTTACTATGTCAATACATATTTAAGCTACTTATGACATGAAAATGCAATACTTAAATTAATTAAAAGTAGCGCAGGTTATTTACCTGAACAATTTTCTCCATAGGTAACTACTCAATTCCATTTTTTTTATATACCTCTTTTTTTTGTTAAATGATCCTAGATCATCATCATCATATCAGCCGAAGGACGTCCACTACTAAACATAGGCCTCCCCAAGGATTTCCATGACTGCAGGTTCTGAACTGCCCGCATCCAGCGGCTTCCCGCGACCTTCACAAGGTCATCGGTTCACCGTGTGGAAGGACTGCCTATGCTAAGTTCTCCGTTGCGCGGTTGCCACTCGAGAACTTTACTGCCCCAACTCTAGCTCGTAGAACAGATGGCCGTTGGGGTAGTAAAGTACTCGATTATAGATATTAAGCTTTAATAGGTAACCTACTGTAAAATAATAACACTCGTGACCTTCTACCTCCTTTTAAAGACAAATCACACACGACGGTCATCTGGCCCTAAACTTGAACTGTAGGTACTTTGGAAAACCGACAGAGACTGATATACTTACCTATTCATAATATATGCGTTTAAAAACATAAAAACATACATATGTATACAGATATTGAATACCCAGACGCATAGCTAAAAATCAGTTCGCCACATATTTATAACAAATTAGTGGAAACATGTAGTATCAAAGACTGCAAAGTTTATGAAGCTAAACAATAAGATCAAAAATACCTACAAGTTAAAACCTATTTAGAAGATTAGATTTTTACTTCATTGTCACTCCCCCTCCTCTCCCCGGCTACACCCCACACACACACACACACACTCACACACACACACTTACAAACACACAGTATAAAAATGCAAGTTTTAGTACTAATTTTTATATATTTTTATTCTATAATTTTGTTAATTTTCATCACAATCCAGAATGACACAGCCGCGTAATAGTAATCTTGTTAATCGTATTTATTGGCCAACACGATACAGGCGTTGCCTAGTGTGGGGTCACTGTAAACATTTGTAGTGTAAATTTTTTTCTGAATAAAGATTTATCTTATCTTATCTTACATTAATGTTTGCCCTGTGAGGGGATCAAACCCACGACCCTCAGCCCACTAGACAGGAGCGTTGTTACTTGACCTACGTGTCAGTCTAATTAAATTTAAATTTTCACACCCTATTGTTTTATTTGAACTTAAAAATAATCGAACACTGTTCCTGCTATACCATCATCCGGTATCTTATCAAAGCGATGTAACAAAGACATTCTCGCGTATCGAGTGTCGAAAGCCGAGTGCGTCCAACAAAAGAATGGGATCGGAAAAAGAGAAGAGTGCTCGAGTGTAAGAGATCCCTCAGATTGTGATGAATGGCGTTGGTGGGCGGTGAGAGGGTTGCGGGGAGGGAATCTGCGTGATCAATTGATACCACCTACATCCACTTGTGATTTGCCAATCCGAACTTTTTGATTGGGGATCGAGTGAGGGAAATTAATGTTAATTCATTTAGCTTTTATAATAGGTAACACTTGATTTGATTACAAACAACGACGGTGCTATAAATAAATAAATAAATATTCTGGGACAAATCACACATGGTCATCTGGCCCCAAAGTAGGATTCCCTGTGTTATGGGAACCAGAGACTGATATACATACTTATAAACGTTTAAATACATACATATATAGATATTTAACACCCAGACACAGAGCAAACAAATCTGCTCATTACACAAATGTTTGCCCTGGGTGGGGATCGAACCCACAACTCCCGGATCAGCAGTCAAGAGCACTAACCACTGAGCCACCGAGTCAGTATGTGGGTGTAATATAAAGAAGCGCCTACCACTATTCTTACAGCAAATAAACTTTACGATTAAATCATTGACACTATTTTGTGAGGCGTCATAAACACATGTTGTTAATAAACCTGCCCGGTGAAGTTGTAAAGGCCCCAACGACCAACAACAAGCTTGTCCTTTCGAAAAAAAAAAGTTAATAAACAAACAAAACCCAATATTTATTCATAATCAACTAAAAATAAAACTCGTTCGAAACTCATAAAATTAAATAGCACTCAATTATTCATCGTCCCCCCACCGTCACTTGAAAAAATCCAATCAGCATAACTCGTCACTTTAATATCGATCCCCAATTTGCCGGCACTTATCAAATCGCTTTATGCATAGATATAAAATGAGAAACCAAACTCATCAAGCGTGCTCCACCTCGATTTTGAGCTCTATAGCGCGAACAAAAAAATATGTTTCATTTCATTGCCGGATCTTGGGTTGAGAGCAAAACAGGGTGCTTTACTTGGAGTTTAAAATATTCATAGCCTGTACCAGATCGTATTTAAATATTTACATAAGTGTCACGTCTCGCGGCGGTGACGTTTGTCGATAAATGTATTGACTGGAGTATAAGTGGCAGTGGCTGGTGAGGCGACATCAGGGAGCTCTCCAGTAAAAATCAATCGTACGGAATCTGTGAACTCAACTGTTCTAGAAGAGGGTACTTAGCTATTACTCACATGTTTCCTCGATCCCAAGGCTATGAAACTTTAAACACATCTGACATACAATAAGAAAGTTGATAATCTCAGAAACCACACAATCAAACTGTCAGAAGACAACTTGATTAAATACCTGTTTAATCTGCATCCCTCACCAAGCCAAACATATGCTGTTTAAAATATCACTCACATTTTATGACCTAAAGGAGCTCGTCGCCCCCTACGTGAAGGTGGGCCACGACGTTAGCACTCAGTACGCAGGGGGCGACACTTCCACTAAGCAGCGTGTATTCCAGTCATAAAAAATAATGGATCTGCGAATCGCAAGATATGCACGGAAATATGGAGAGAGGTGAGCGCGCGAAAATCGTAATGGCATCCAGAAGATGGGGATTAGAAAACGATCAAGTGGAAATCGATTCGCGCTTGTGCAAACATTAGCGATCGGCTCTGAAGAGCAGTCGCCTTGTTGTGCAAACAAAGGAGGTTTAGCATTCTTAATAAATTTTCTAAAGGGAGAAAAATAGTTTGACGTAATTTTCGAGTACATAATAAGTTTAATATTTACTTAAGGCAGTTCAATGAGCACACTAGCACCGCCAATAGAAATAAATTATTTACTCCTTCATAAGGACTTCAATTGAAATCATTTAGTACTTTGCGTATATTATAAGGAGACAGTATCTATTGTTTAATTGTTATTTTTTATCTGTAAATAATAGCAACAAGTTATTTTTTGCAAAACTGCTAAATGTGACCACTTTTAGCAATTTTGTAAAAAATAACTTGTTTCTTATATTTACGGTTATAAAATAACATTTAAACAATAGTTGTTGTCTCCCTATATGCGAAAAATACTAATATTATTTCGATTAAAGTTCATAAGAATTAGTAAATTATTTATTTCTATTGGCGGCGCTAGTGTGCTCATCGAACCACATTAAGATATTTTGAACGAATTGTGTTAAAACGTGCGACCTTAGTTAAAGTGTTGACCTTATCACTTAAACTAACTGTTCTTATCTGATAATTGGTTAAATCGTAGTCCTTCTAAGATAGGTACCTTTTAGAATTTATGACGATCTAACGGGTACATACTGGAAACTTGAAATCCGAAGCACTCAACACCAACCATACCATTTCGAAAACAAATAACGAAAGCCATTATACGGGCTAAGGCCTCGCACACATTGGCGATCAGACTATGATATGAAGTCTATGACATGGGTGGAAGGCAGTGCCGAACTCAATAATATTTATTAAAATTTACATCATTTTTCAACTCAAGGATTCAGATATCTAGATATTATATATGAGTATTCGTAGATATAAAAATTAAAATACCATCTTGTTTAGTATATCCATGGCATATCAAAAGAAATATGATCCACACCTTTACTAAGTAGGTATGTTGAGATCAAGTAATCAAGGGTTGTTGATAATATTCTTCTTAATCTATTTTTATTCTACTCTAATGTTGTCTAAACCTAACCCTACTTTTATTATACAGTATCTTGGAGTTTTCTGTAATTCTGTATATATACATCTGTGTAAATAAATAAATAATGAGTGAAGCTCGCTAGTAGCACAGTATTACAATATAGCGGCTTACAGTAGTGCAACGAATGTACTTACGCAGAGCAACGGAACTTAACGGAAGGGTACTTGCGGGGCAGCGGGCGGCGGGGCAGAGTTTGCATTCGGGCTACAGGTTAGTACTCGTACTGCTAGTACCTACACCGTGGAGGCATCGTGCGACATCAAAGGCGTTGCGCTACTCTAAGCCATATCGTAATACTGTGCTAGTAGTCTAGTTACTGGATGCAATCAAAATCAATCAATCAATCAGTCCAGACCGGTATCTACCTCGGCGACTGCAATGGATTGGAGCGACGTTCGTGCGCTCATACGTGACAGCCGTAGCTAATTTTTGTTGAGAATGTGTGGGCACACTCACAGTACATTAGGACTTACTTCGCTGGCTCAGCGACCCGAAAAGGATCTTGGCCTCCGACACCCAAAGACGCCACTCGTCCCTTTTATGCGCCTCCTCACGCCAATCAGGTCTTTGGAGGGCTCAGGTCCTACTGCATTTCATCGTTACAGCGGTACCTGTGATGCCTGACCGGACGTTTTCCTGTCAGTCATCCCGAGTACGCTCTCTTCACAGCACGATTCTCCTCCATCCTCTGTACTTGACCCAGCCAGCGAAGTTAGGCCTATTTAGTCTCGCCCATTATATTAAGCTCAGCGACAAGGTCTTCGAACTCCTGGTTCTTCCGCACTCTCCAGCTGCCATCATCTCTCCTAGTAGGTTCCAAGATCTTCCGGAAAGTCTTCCTCTCTGCCACTAAGAGCTTGTTCTCTTGTCAGGTCAGCACTCCTCCGACGAATATATTGAGTGGCAAGCTGAAAACCCAAGCACCAACGGCCACTTTGGATGAAATATTTAAAACATTAAAATGGTGAGTTGGGATCAGAGAAATAGCCCATAAAACAGTGGATTTAATACGGCCGAAATGATGATGAAGCTAGCAACAGCGACAACAGCGTATCAATCATATCAGCTCATATACGTTCCCACCGAGGGGCTCGAGCCTACCCGGTCGGGCCTTAGTCGACCAGTGCGGGTTGGTCGACTTCAAGTTTCTTCGAAGGCGTGTGCAGGTTTCCTTACGATGTTTTTCTTCACCGTCAGAGCGTCGGATAAACGTACATATGAAATCGAAATTCGCAAACACATTGGTACGTGGCAGGATTTGAACCCGACCTCCCGGACAGGGAGTAGCGGCCGTTACCATAACGCCACCGACGCGTATCAATACAAAGAAGTAAGTACATGAAGTTGAAATCCGGCACTGGTGTTGGGCCTCCGCATCCTAAGTAATTCGTCTCAAGTTATCGGCCTGCAAACAAAGTTCAGCCACAGGGAGCGAACCCAATTATCCCTAATGAAGACAATGATATAAGCGCGGTTATTGATCTAGATTTAAATTTCATGATGGGTCAGTCCCAGCGATGTGCGAGCCCTTAATGTTTCTTGCGAACTTTACGGATACGCCGACCGTGTGATCTTGGTAGTTCTTACCTAGTGATAAGTACCAATCTAATTAATAAAAACTGGTATAGGGAGACGTTTATGGATTCTGTTTTAATTGGTTTTACCGCACTTATACTAAATTTTAATTACGTTGTTAATTTAGATAAGATGAAGAATTAAGTTCTTCTGACAGTGGGATTTACCACTAGCCCTACAACCTTGTATGTGGAATTGTATGTGGGGGGTATGGCTGCACCTTGCCAAATTTGGAGAGAGACCCGTACCCCAGCAGTGGGAACGTCAAGGGTTGTTTATAAAACCGTTCTCAGATAAACAGTAAACCAATAAGAAGGCTCATTTTATTAAATGACTGGATAGATGGATTTATAATTGAAAACGCTAAACACGTTAAAAAACCGACTTCCATCGCAATAACTTCGAACATTTTTGCATTATTATTTTTGGTTTTTGTTAATTTTCTTATAAAGTAGTACACAGATTTTAATAAAATTTATATGGGACCACACGGGAAGCACTAGCTTTTGAATAAAAAAAGAATCATCAAAATCAGTTCACCTAGTCCAAAGTTCTGAGGTCCTCCTTTTTGGAAGTAGCTTGAAAAGTAAAACAGAAAAACAACGGCGCTCACCTTATAAAAAAAAAACTATCAAAACAACTCGAAAAATTAATAAAAAGACCGATGTTTACTTTGATAATAAAAATATGGCGTTTTATTTCATTAAACGAGGGCTTATCAATTGCGGATAAAAAAAAAGTAAACATAAGAACCAAGACCACCCAAGAGATCTCTACTGAACTTTAATGTCCACTAACTAATTTCTTATCCCCAAAACATAATAATACGATCCAATATACATCGTACACATGAACAAACGTCTGAAATTATGATTAACGAGCTTACTCACACATATGAACAGGAACTTTACTTACTTACTAAAACAGAAGATTGTAAACTTGCACACACACGCAAACACGATATAATGGAATAGATCACCGTGTCAGATTAAAATAGGCCTTGTTGTTGGGCGGATCAATCAATATGGCCTCTGTTATTGATAACTCTGAGTAAACTACACAGTAGCGGCCGATACTAGAACCAAGCAGTATACCTACCTATGTACAAAAATGTATATGTACTTACTAGCTGTTTACCGCGGCTTCACCCGCGTGGACAACGTTTCTATGACTTTTCGAGGGTGCGTAGAGCGCGAGCCGCAAGCGTTTCGCGAGAGTGGAAAAAAGTAGCCTATATGTTAATACGGGTCCTAATCTGTCTACCTACCAAATTTCAACCAGATCCGTTCAGTAGTTTTTGCATGAAAGAGTTACAAACATACATCCATACATTCTTACAAACTTTCGCGTTTATAATATTAGTAGAATATAGAAATATTTTTTAAAACCTAAAGCACACCTTGGACATTTCATACAACGGGCCATAAATGACATTTAAAAAAAAGAATGACGGAACAAACAAAATTGAGGCGAAATCCTATACGTTCGACAACTAAACTGTAACCAATCTGTATCAATCTGGGTGACGTGGGGGTGAGGTCGCAATCCAGAGAGCGGCAGGGAGTGTCCATACTGTATGTTAGTATTAATATAATATATACTTTGCCTAAAGACTTTTAGGCATAGGCTTTTATTTGAAGAGTTTTTATGCTCAAAAAGCCAAATGCTCATTGTGCCAAATGTGAGGCAGAGGACAGGGCACAGAGCTTGTAGAATATAGGACCGTTTGGGTAGTTAAGTTCCCGAGTGGCGACTGTGCACCAGAAGACTTAACGTGTGCAGGCCTCTCACTCAGTGGACCAACGAACTGGTGAAGGTTGCTGGAAGCCGCCGGATGTGGGCAGCACAAGACCGATCAGTGTCGAAAACCTTGGGGAGGCCTTTGTCCGGCAATAGACGACTTTCGGCTGATAGATGATGAAGACTTTCCATTCGCGTGCAGAAAACCAATTTACTGCAAACAAATGATAGTCAATGACTATTTTATCCTTACATAATAATATTATAAATGTGAAAATGTGTTTGTTTGTTACAATTTCACGCTTCAACAGCTCGACCAATCTTGATGAAATTTGGCATGCAGGTAGCCTGTGTCACTGGGAAAGACATAAGCTACTTGCGGCTCGCGCACCACTCACCCTCAAAGTTAGTCATTAAAACAATGTCCACGCGAGCAAAAGCTAGTTACGTATAAAAGACACCATGATTTTTGTTTTAAGAAATTAACAGCCATACCTACTTGTCTGAAACAGGATTGTTCGTCCGTGGTGTGTAATCGAAATGCATTTGATACAAATTAATAATCAACGCTGAAACGAAGACGGGGAGGCATTCCGTATCGATCGCGATGGGTGGGGCGAGCTCTCGTTAAGATGTTAATGATTATGCATAATAATTGCACCGAACTCACGGCACTTGGGTTTGCTGGAAAGATTCTCGCCATCGGTGCTACATCGGTGCTACATCGAAATGAAAAGAAAGAATGAAATACGTTTATTGGTTTCAGTAACACCACACCAAAATATATAATACGTAACAAAAGTTGAGGTAAATATAAAATAATAATAATAATTACATATATTCATTAAGTGCCACTGCAACCACAGGGCCCCAACTCAGCATATGCTAGGCTCAGAAGCGAAGCGCTGGTATTCTGTTGGTACCCATGGTTCATATTCTATTTCCTCCAGCTGATCAGTATGGCCAGAATTGGATTGCAAGTTGATTATTTGATAAAATTGATAATCTAAAGCAAAGTATATGTATATAATTAGTACTAACATACAGTATGGATACTACCTGCCGCTGTCTAGATTGCGACCTCACCCCCTCGTCACCCAGATTGATACAGATTGGTTAGAGTTTGGTTGTCAAACGTATAGGATTTCGCCGCCATTTTGTTTGTTCCGTCATTCATTCTGGCCCGTTGTATGAAGTGTCCAGGGTGTGTCTAAAGTCAAAGAACATTTTTTTGCTTCGCTTTTCGATATATAGAAACTGAAATGTACAAAGATTATTAATAACGAGGAGGACCCGTACTGCTCCGCAGCATTATTATTATTATTTATTATGTACATTGTACATCGATGGTGCGCGGTGGGCAACCCGCAAGCGGCTCGCCATCGACGTTGAGCGGTGTGCGAGAATGTGCACGTTGAATGTTCACACCTAGCTTTCATACATCCTCCGAGCACTTTTAGTTTTCTTTCCAATACCCATAAATGAAAGTACAACAACTACTCACAAAATAAAAGTTTAAAAAACTAAAAACCGACTTCAAAATTAAATTCACTCAAAAGTATGAAATAATATTATTATACTTAAATACATAACATTAACCAACGATAACGAAGTCAAAGGTGGGTACGAATTAAATGAGGGGCTTATAATTTTTATTGAGGTCGGTACCAGCACACAATTACTTACGTATCAAATGATTTAGATTCGATGGTTTGCTGACACCGACGTCAAAAAAAATTTTAAGTCGCACCCCCCTTTGATTTCGTTATTATTGGTTAATGTTATGTATTTAAGTATAATAATATTATTTCATACTTTTGAGTGAATTTAATTTTGAAGTCGGTTTTTAGTTTTTTAAACTTTTATTTTTATTTTCTTTATTTTTAGTGATAATGCTATCTATCTAACAATGTTAAACCTAATCACCTACTCGCCAATATGAATTATCAAATCATAATGCATGTGTTTCACATAACAGATACAGATTCCTATGCCTTCCATCATCATCTCAGCAGCATGAAAGTTCAGGAGTTAAATCTTCCATCATCAGCTTATCTGAATAACCTGAAAGAATACAACTATCGGTCTATGCATACCTACGTATCGATCTATGTATAATATTGAAAGAATTATCCTCCAACTCCTAACCGTTAAGGAGTTGTACCTTCCTTCATCAGCTTATCAACATGATATGATGACTTCCAGACGCAAATACGTTAATAGCTTTAAAATACATATGAATAACGTAACACGTGCCTATATAATTTGGGGGTTGCCCTCGATTTACTTAGGATCCCATCATCAGATCCTGACTTGGTGACAATTGGACCCCCTCGGGAGTATACTCTTTCGAATAAAAAAAGAATTTTGAAAATCGGTTTACAAACGGCGGAGATATCGCGTAACAAACATACCAAAAAAAACATACAGTCGAATTGAGAACCTCCTCCTTTTTGAAGTCGGTTGAAAAAGAACTATGCGTTTAAATGAGAATCATTTAAAAAAATGTTTAATCGGTTGAATAAAACGGCCGGATGGACTCATATTAGATTTTTTAATTTTATTTAATATGTTGAGAAGAGTGAAATTTAGGTGATTTCCAATGCTTGATGACAGATCTGTGCATCGATACCTTTCATAAAAAAAACATTAACCAAATCGTTTTGATACAACGGCCAGACGGACTCGCAATCAATTCTTTTAATATACAGATTTCCAGAAAAAACATAATAAAATTTCGATACTCGTTTTTGGTAGCTTGTAGACACATAGAATCCAAATAAAATCGCATTTTTTATCGGCGACTTATCGGAGTAGACCGATTGGGTGGATGTTGCTACTCTCTGTAAAGAAAATGAGATTTTAGGGGTGTTGAGCAATCCCTACTAATATTATAAATGCGAAAGTACTGTTATGCTTTCCCGCAAAAACTACTGAACGGATTTGGCTGAAATTTGGTAGGTAGACAGATTAGGACCTGGATTAAGACATAGGCTACTTTTCACCACGCTCGCGAGCCGCTTGCGGCTCGCGCACTGCGCACCCTCGAAAAGTCATAGAAACGTGGTCCACGCGGGTGAAGCCGCGGGAAACAGCTAGTATGGAATATATGGAACAATTAAAACGGGTGTCAATTAAATGGTTAGCATAGTATTGTTATTTCTGTGAGCAAAAAAATATATTCGGTCAGCAGAAATAGCCAATCGGTCAGCAGAAATAGCTAATTGGTCAGCAACTCATGGTCAGCAAACATTTCAAAATCAATCAGCAATTTATGTCATTCTGGATGGCTGTAATTATTTTAAACATCCCCGTACTACACTCTTCCTACAGTGTTGAGTGGTCGAGTTCGGGGCTCCTACTTCTGTGTTCTCATGTTAAACCTAACACTACGACTGTGCGGGGAGGCGAGCTTAGCTCGCCTCCCCGCACAGTCTCCGAACCTAACGGATCCGAGTCGGGGTGCTCCGCAAGTCCGAGCTCGCTTCGCTCGCTCCCGCTTCCATTTAGAACTCCCCGTACCACACTCTTCCTACAGTGTTGAGTTGCTGCTTATAGACATGTTTTTCTGCCGCTCAATCATGAAATCTTGCCGCTCAAGTAGTTATTTTGCGGACCGAATGTTTATTATGCCTTTAAAAAATATATATTTCAATTAAAACCAACATTGCCGTAACAATTGCCGCAATTAATTGGGATTGCTCTACTAATTCCTCCAGGTTGACTCATTACTGTTGCCGGCAATGAATGCTCCAAAAGTTGCCGGTCTAAGAGCACCTTTAGAAGAGAAAAACTAACCATAGAACTAAACAGCAAGAAGTAGGAGCCATTTAACCCTGCTGTGGTCCGCGGATTACATATGTAATCTATAGTAATTAAAATGAAATTATTTGTAAACAGTTCAAGTGTGTTACACAGAACTCCGGGTACTTTAAGTATGACAATCCCCACCTATAATATCTTTTCATTCCAAATATGTATCTAGTTCCTGTTTAAAAAATAATAGTTGATTTGTTTTCGCAATAAGCGCTAACGCGTATTATTAAGGTCTTACATAAACCAAAGTAAATTTTCATAGACGATTTATAAGAAATTTGTGATTTGGTTTCTTTTGACAAAACTGTTCAGTAATCTGTTTAGTTTTCAATTATGAATAATGTTTAGTTATGGTTACTTGCCATTTTCAAGCGACTTCCAAAAAGGAGGAGGTTCTCAATTCGTCTGTATGTTTTTTTTTTTTTTTTTTATGTTTGTTACCTCAGAACGTTTGACTGGATGAACCGATTTTTATGATTCTTTTTTTATTTGAAAGCTAGTACTTCCCGTGTGGTCCCATATAAATTTTATCAAAATCAGTGTTGTACTTTAGTAGAAAATTAACAAAAACCAAAAATAATAATGGAAAAATGTACTAATTTGATGCGATGGAAGTCGGTTTTTTAACGTGTTTAGCGTTTTCAATTATGCAATAAAAAAAATTGCATAAATAAATTTTATTGAAAAAAATTAAAAACAATTTGGCATACATATGTAATCTACGCGCAACCACTGCACGGTTAAGTGATCTCTAAATACCTGCTGTTAGAACCAAGTTTGACGATCAGTTTAATTCCATGAATTTTAAAATTACAAGTAAAACAAGAATCACGCTTACCTTACAAGTTAAATAGTTACATCATCGTAGTCACAAATATAAACCAACAAATCAACAGCTATAGAATATGTTACCCGAACCACACCCCGGTCACTGCATACAAATGGTCATGAAATGATATTTCTAAAAACAAGTGACGGAGAAATCCCATACGTTCGAGAACCAAACTGTAACTAATCTGTATCAATATGGGTGACGAGGGGGTGAGGTCGCAATCTAGAGAGCGGCGGGGAGTGTCCATACTGTATGTTAGTACTAATATATATTCTTTGCCCGAACTCCCATTTAAAAAAACGTAGGTACCGGCGAATATTTCCAAATAAATCATATATCACAACACAACAGCGGCAAATAATGTTGTGTTTCTATAAGAAATGGGAGAATATATGTGGCAAGATGGGATCGGTTGAGAAAGCGGCCGGCGGTCGGGGGTCAGCAGCGGCCCGATACATTTAGTCTTAACTGCGCGGGCAGGACCGGCCGTAGCGGAAAATCCCCATTCTACGAAAAAACCAAAAGACTATTTAACACATTCGCGCGAGCATGGTATTTTATGGTCGTCACGCATATTTTTCTCATACAAATATGCAGACGTATCGAAACGTTCTGCCTTTTCTTATTTATTTCATGCAACGAACAACCCATGCACGAAAAGCCGTATATACACGTTATGTATCTCACAGCGAACGAGATTGTGTATTTGTGTACTTTACGCTATGAAATTTCGATGTTGCGTGACGCTAAAGATTTGAGATTTTAATATGTTGTGGCGCCATTGCAAAAATATAAAGAAAGTCATTAAGTCACCAATAGAATTTAAAGTACCTTTCATTAAAATTTTCCAACAATTTAAACAATAACCTAACCTGATTTTTTTTTCTTTATAATTTTGAACAAAAAAAAACCGACTTCGAACAGGAAACTAAGGTTCTCTTCGATTCCTCTGGGATGCCATCATCAGATCCTGGTTTCCTCATATGGTACTACCCTTGGGATATCTACTTTCCAAAAAAAAAGGATCATCAAAATCGATTCATAAACGACGAAGATATCCGCGAATACACATGAAAAAAAAATTAACGATCGAATTGGAAATCTCCCTTTTTTAAAGTCGGTTAATACAACAATTCTGATACCAATGTTTTCAGTTATCAATGTTGCAAATTAATAATGTAACATAGCATGTCATATTATTAACCGAAAACATTTGTGTCAGAATTGCAGAAATAATTTAATTTTTAGGTTAGGTTAAAAAATATATATTATTATTTGTTATTGTTGGAAAATTTTAATGAAAGGTACTTTAGTATTACTAGCTGACGTTTATATACGTTCTCAAAGTAAATCAAGTATGATGAGCGACGTATTCATACGTTGTTTTACATGTATTTCCAGTATTTTGGTCGTCTACATACTTAGTTTACGCGAATGTGTTAAGTTGGATCGATGTTAACACGTAGGAAAAAAATATTTGTACACGTGTGCTATTAAAAATGCCAGTGTTCAAGTAACAAAGAAATGTAATTGTCAGAGACCACTCTGCTTAGTATTCAATCTGGATCTAGGTTTTCATAGAATGGAGAGATATATATTTGTCGCAGTCATCTGGTTGAATCTGCTATTCGATTGAATGACTAGCGCGTTTATTGGATGACGACATTCAATTGAATGACTAGGCCGAACGTTAATTGAACAAGCGACGTTCCCACTAGTTAGCTGATTGTAACATAGCCCTTTTAATAGAGCGGACGTAAAGTCAGTCAGGTGATTGAAATTTAGTTCATAGTTATTGTTTTGTTTATTTGTGAGAATTAGGGCTTTGTAACTTAGTGTTTTTGTCCACTTTGTGAACGTAAAATTCCATACAACGAAAAGGGAGTTGGCAAAAATTAGATTTTTCTAAAAAAAACTGTAAATGAGCGAGCGAAGCGAGCGATATTAGGTTCGGTCAGGTTTGATTGATTATACACTCAAAGAGCCTCGCGAAACGAAGCCCCAAGGTTTTAGAATGCTTCGCAGAAGAAGAAATCGTCGGTTTTTATTCGGAATATCCCATTTAACAACTTGGCTAAATGACGTTCAGTCAAGACGTTGAACGTTACATTAAACAACTTGACCAGTTGTCCTTTAGTCATTCAATTAAATGTCGTCATTCAATGAACGCGCTAGTCATTCAATCAAATAGCAGATTCAACTACATGACGGCGACATATAGATAGACATTGATTCGTTTATAGGTGTAATTTCGATGTGTTATCTATTTTTTTATCACGCTTTTATTAGCTTCACCTGTATGTATGTATGTATGTTTGTAACCGACTCCTTTGCACTCGATTTTGACCCACTTTAGACGGACAGACTTAATTCAAACTTTGTACGTTTATCAAGAATCAATTACAATACAATAATTTCGTAAGTTTATCTCATTATCCTGAACTAAAAATTAAAAAATAAATATACCTAGTTTAAAAAACTAAAACACACGCTTTTAAAGCAAATCAAACTAAAAAGTGAAAAATAATTCTTAATTTAAGCTGAAAACAATAATGAACGAAAAATACTAAGTATTATTGTGAAAATAACGTGGGGCGCTTTGTGCCATATTTTTCGTATATAGATCAACGCTTTTTTCACAATAATACTAGTATTTTTCGTTCATTATTGTTTTCAGCTTATATTTTCACTTTTTAGTTTGATGTGCTTTAAAAGTGTGTTTCTAAGTTTTTTTAATTTTCTTTATCATCAGCATCATATCATTTGAAAAACGTCCACTGCTGTACAAAGGCTTTTTTACCAATGAACATCGATCAGCTGACAAGTCAAGTTGTTTGTATGCGAAGCTAACAATTATTTTTTTTACGATTTGAGTCGAATATTAGAACAACAGTTGTCAATTTTATGAGTAGAAAGAGCGTTGTCAATCAAAACAACACCACGTATTTCAAATAATTTAAACATTTAGGCAAATTGTTAAAAAAAACTAACAGAAGTTATTTTAAGAAGATTTTTTTTTGTGAAGACTATCTTTTTTCTTATTACAATAAGCTCATTTCGAAAAGCCATTGAACTTTTAGGTGCAAGCTTTTATTTGAAAAGAGTTTTTTAAGTTAAGTGTGCTTGATTATTATTCCAAATGTGAAAATGTGTTTGTTTGTTACCTTTTAACGCTTGAACACCTAAACGAATCTTGACGAAATTTGGCATAGAGGTAGCCTGTGTCACGGGAAAGGATATAGGCTACTTTTTATCTCGTGTAAATATCGTAGTCCTATACAGTTCCTGAGGGAACCAAAAAAGTACGCTTTTTTGGTTGATTTCTTTAACATCGCAACGGAGCAACGGATTGTTGTGATTTGTTTGCACAGAAACGGTTAAAGAAGTAGGAAATGACATAGATTACTAATTAGCATACCCCGAGATAGTTCCCCAGGGATCTAGGGAAAACTAATTTCCAGACTCGCGCACGTCAGCGTCGTAACGGAGCAACGGATTGACGTGATTTTTTGCATAGAAATAATTGAGGGGGTGGGAAGTGACATAGACTACTAATCAGAATAGCCCGATATAGTTCCCGAAGGATCTGGAGCAAACTTTTGTCTATACTGGCGAGCCGCTTGCGGCCCGCGCACCACCCATCCTAGATAGCCCACGTGAGCGAACCAGCGGGAAAAAGCTAGTTTAAATAATAATTTACGAAAAACCTAAAAACTTTTAGGTACGTACAAGCTTTTATTGGAAAATAGTTTCTATGCTCGAAAATGCCAAATATGAATATACACACGTTTTCAAATTCAATAAAGGCGAACACACTAAGATTTCGTAAGATGCTATTGAAAACAAAAGACCAAATTTCAGCTCAATCTTAGCTCTGGAAGTTGCTCTAAAATCGATTGCAAAATTGAACCTAAAAAAAACATACATAGCTACAAACATTGCAAGTTAAATCAAAGCTTTCAAAATACATATAATCCTTATACATTATACAGCTCTTAAAAAGCAATTTATTCTACAAAAATTTAAACAGCTCCCTGAGCAACAATAATAATTTGAAACAAAAACACCATTTCACACTCTCCCATTATATACCCTTCCCACACTCCCCACACGGAGTTCTTATAAAAAACAAGTCGATACTGTGCCCCATGGGGTAGAGTAGACAATAAAACCAAAACGCATATCGTGTCCGCAAAATAGATCGGAAAACTTAGATAAATACGAGTAACTACTTGTTTTTTACCCGACTGCCTCAGAAGGAGGGTAATGTTTTTTTTTTCAAGTGTATGTATGTATGTATGTAGATATCTATGTTCTTGAACGGTTTAAAGGATTGTAACGTATGAGGTATAGATAAATTCGTCTTGATCCCGTGAGTGACATAGGGTACATTTTTACCCGACTGGCCAGAAAGAAGGGTTGAATTTTTAGGCAGTCGGGGTTTTAATTAATAATGATCATTGGAAATTTAATGTGAATTGGTAGCGCAGAATCCTTGGAGGAGACCTATGTCCAGTAGTGGACGCCCTTGGGCTGATATGATGATGATGATCATTGGAAAGTTAAAACATTTGAAGTTGACTGAAATAATAACCCTTTCTCAAAAACTGAGCTTTAAATAGGACGCATTTTTGTACGGGATCTTCCTCGGCGGTTATGCCATGTGGTTTTAACATTAACAACCAAACACAAGGAATCAACTTTAATAATCTTATCAAGTTCCTATTTACACTAGACCAAAGCTTATTATATTGGTGTTTTCCTCAAGGAGCGACAGAGCCAGCCGCGGAGCATATCTTAGAATTGAATTCCCATGGGTACGAGCCAGTAGGAAACAAAACAAGCCCAATCTATTGCAGTAGGACAGATCCCGCGGGTCGGACTTTGGGGGGGCGCTTAAGGGGGAGGGGGTCATCAATCTGCGGTCCGCCTCGCGTCGATATATTACAAGTGGCCCACATACGTGTCCGTTTTGACGACGCAGATGTGACACGCTTCCATTACAGGCACATACATTTGGACAAGTCATATTCACCTATTTTTCAAGCGACTTCCAAAAAGGAGGAGGTTCTCAATTCGTCTGTATGTATTTTTTTTTATGTCTGTTACCTCAGAACTTTCGACTGTGTGAACCGATCTTTATGATTCTTTTTTTATTTGAAAGCTAGTACTTCCCGTGTGGTCCTATATAAATTTAATCAAAATCGGTGTAGTACTTTAGTAGAAAATTAACAAAAACCAAAAATAATAATGCAAAAATGTACTAATTTGTTGCGATGGAAGTTGGTTTTTTAACGTGTTTAGCGTTTTCAATTATTTATTTTTAAGTAAAATCATTAAATTATTCAGGCTTGGAAGCTTTTGAAAGTTCTACATGTCAAAAGTTGAGGACACAATCCGGTATTTGACTGCTAGTCATTTGAGTTACTTTTTATCTATTAGTGTCAAAAACGACATTTTGTTCTGAAATTGTTCGTGTTACAAACTTGTGACGTCAATTGTCTTTGACGAAATTATTGAGGGATTTTGATAAATATTAAATAGAAATTAGAATAAAATGTTAAATGAATAAGTTTTTATGCTTATGTAGGAGAAATGCTGTTTAGTGAATGATATTTTTTAATTTATTTTAAACACTGTCAAATACCCTATTTTTCCGATTACCATAGAATAATATCCTAATCTTACAAATTTTATTATATCAGCTCATATACGTCCCCACCGAGGGGCTCAAGCCTACCCTGAATCAGGGCGATTAGGCCTTAGTCGACCACGCGGGCCCAGTGCGGGTTGGTCGAGTTCACACACAACCTTACAATCTTACAAATAAAATGTTTCTATATATGTATAGAATAATAAAAACTGCATGTATTATTTTTTAATTAGTCAGTTAATTACGTTGCTTATTTCTCTGCCCTTTTGTAAAATTAAGTATTTCGTGCTCTCCTATAACTAAAGGTTGTCTGGAAGAGATTGCTTTTAGCCATAAGACCACCTACTGTACACTATATTTTAATATATCTATGTATTAGCTCTACGAAATTGTTTTTGGTGTACTATAAGTATAAATAAACAAAAAAAAGAGTGTGTGGTTTTATGAAACCATGGTAGAAGTGAAACTTTTTTCACATTATAGACATTTATAGACTTACCGATTGCTTTAACGGTGAAGGAAAACATCGTGAGGAAACCTACACACGCCTGCGAAGAAACTCGAAGGTTGTGTGTGAAGTCGACCAACCCGCACTGGGCCCGCGTGGTCGACTAAGGCCTAATCGCCCTGATTCAGGGTAGGCCCGAGCCCCTCGGTGGGGACGTATATGAGCTGTAATGATAGACATTTACAGAGCACGAAACGATCATGGCTTCTCTCGTCTTGGAGCTACGGTACAGAGAAGACGAAACGATCATGTAATTAAAGTTTCACTCCTCTTGGACCTACGGTACAGCGAACGAAACGATCATGGCTGCTCTGACGAAAAAGTTTGAGTAATAATCTCTTTGCCGTCACGCAACACACAGACGAAAAAGCTTGAGACGATGTAATAAAAGTTTCACTTTAATAAATAAATAAAATAAACTCCTAAATCAATAAATATGTACTAAGCATAATTAAACATTATATCGATCTAACCAATGAATGGGGCTTTCAATTTTAAAAGCGCAAACTGTGTACCACAAGATGAATTAATTAAAGACGAACAAGTTATCTCCTCGGGACACCTAGCGGCCACCTCTCTTTGTGTAGCCACCTTTTCATCGGCGAAACTCATTTCAATTAATTTTCGTCGAAATAAGTAAATGTGCCCGCTAAAAGCGAGATATCATTAACACGGAGGAGCGAAACTGGGTGGCGAGCGCGGGGGACGAATATTATACGAGTTAGGGTAAATAAAATTTAAAAATCCAAAAAATTAAGTCCTGAATAGAGTTTGAAAAATGAAAAAAAAATATTTTAGAAATTTTATGACAACTTGTTAGGTTAGTTTAGTAAATATTTTTGATGTGTAACATCTTTGCTCTCGCTTTCCTGCAATTTGTGGGAGTGATTTCGTGAAATGGGACGGAAATGTGTAACATGGGACGGAAATGTGTAACAGGAAGTCGCGAAAGCGCGGAATTCTACTTTACGAGAGTCCGACTCGCACTTGGTCGGTTTTTTTCGTTACTGTCAGATCCGCCACTCAGGTACAATATCGTCATCAAATCTAACTAACCTAAAGTATTTTGTCACATGTTACACATCATATGCGAGTACTGTAGGTCTCGCTCATATTGATTTTTTTATAAATCTGATAATTTATTTTTTTGGGTTACATATAAAAAAAACTACACCAGAATCAGAATCAGAATCAGAGTTTTTATTGTTGATTATGGTACAAAGATCTTAAAGTAATATAAAGTTTCACCAGAACGCTAAATCTAGTATTAAGATTGTGTGCGCCTGATGAATAATGAAATTGGAATAAATACTATTTTGATGATGATGATGATGATGAAACTAAGTACATAGTTTTATCTGTCTATGTAGGTACCTGCCTACTTGCCCATACGTAACTAGTATCTCATATGTACCCATACGTACTTAATTGTGGGAAATAGTCAGGAAGCATTATTTCTAAGAGTATATACCTCTATACATTCAACGTTTTTTAGAAAAACACTGAGTCAAAAATATAAAAACCGGTAAAGTGCGAGTCAGAACCGCTCACAAAGGGTTCCGTACCATCATACTAAATGGCACTATTTTCTTTACGTTTAAAAAAAAACTACATTTTTTGTATGGAGGCTTTAACTTTTTCTAATTTTTAGTATTTGTTGATATATAGCGGCAACAGAAATACATCATCTGCGAAATTTTCGACTGTATAGCTATCACGATTCATGAAATACAGCCTGGTGACAGACGGACGGACAGCGGAGTCTTAGCAATAGGGTTCCGTTTTTGCCTTTTGGATACGGAACCCTAAAAAGCTTCATTATTTTGTCCATTGCGCCTAATATTTATTATGAAATTGTAGAAAAAATAAAAGCCCTCTATCCGGTCACCCACCAACCACCCCACCTCCCGCGGGAGAATCATTAGGAAAAAATCGTGTTGATGGATTTAATTACAAAAAATAATTATTCCAAAGAAAGTTGGCTGAATAAACTCGGATGGAGCGGGTTCTTCGATCCCCCCTACCTCCTAATCGGATTAATTTACTTTTAAAAAGCAGGGCGTGGTTGTAATTAATGGAATGATAACATTACCTACCCCGTGGTCGGACGCCTCTGGGATTACAAATACATCATTGGTATTGTCAAAATATGAAAATACCTACAAACGCCTAACTGTATTCACATGCTTGTAAACTGTTTTTTCGTTGTGTCTCCAAAATTCTAAATAGTATCTACACCATTGCCCAAAAAGGGCACATTCACAAAATGACGTGGAAAAGCTTAGCTCACACTAGACGATACATGGTTTTCTTGATCGCGACTATGAAACGCCACTCGAATCCAAATGATAGCCAGTAACGTCCCGATGAGAAGTGCTTTTTCCACTCGGTTACCGCGCGGTGATCCACCTCGAACGCAACTCCACTGACGCAAATCATATTGCGAGGAAGGGTTCTATTCGGAACGCAGCCAGCCGCTAGAAAACGTCGAGTCATCGCGGCTGATTTTTGTGCGTCTTCCTTTGGACGACTTTTGGTTATTGCGTCTACATTCATGGGTTTGGGATTAATAACATGACATGTCACTTCTATAACATCTTGATTTAGGTAGGAAGCATATCTTTCGTGCCTTATGGTGTCTTTTGCTCAGGTGTTGGTTACTCAATCATTTTTGTGCATCTTCCTTTGGACAACTTTTTGTTATTACGTTTATATTCACGGGTTTCGGATTAATAACATGACATATCACTTCTATAACATCCTGATTTAGTTAAGAAGTATATTTACTTTCGTGCCTTATGGTGTCTTTAACTCATTTGTTGGTTGCACAATCATTGGTTTTCCCCACGGATAAGATAAATAAGGTTGGATTGGCAATAGTCACACTTTTGTTTGAAAACCAGCGTCGCCGCCTATCTCCCACCCATCAAATCCACTACACAAGCAATAATAATACATACTTACACGAATTGCGCGCACTAATAAACAAAACACACTTAGAACACAGGGCTGAATTTGTGTCTCACACCATTTCGAGAGTCTATACGTTACGCACAACCACACGCAAATAAAAAGTATGAACGCGTGCTTCGGTTAAGTATGATTGTCTAATCATACTTGTGGCGCGCCTGCCCAGCACAAATTTTCAATCCAACCTTATTTATCTGATCCGTGGTTTTCCCCACACTCATTTTATAAATTTTCCTGCTTTGTATCTATTTACTTTCTTAGTCAACATCGGCTTCACTACAGAGGTAATCTAACTTAACAATACCAAAACGGTCCGAACAATATGAACCCTTGAAACCAATAGTAGTTTCTCCATATACCAAAATAGCAGCACCGTACGTGGACAGTGAAGGAGCGATATTTTAGCCAAGTGCTGGCTCATGTCGCGATCATTCTTCACCGTTGTCTATCTCTGCGTGTTCTGCCGACACTGGATTGCAGAGCGTGACTGTACGTATACCTATTGTACAATGTTTTTTTATGCTATTGCATAGCTTTTATCGCGGGCTTTGAGCGCGGCGACCGAATCAAGAAATTCCGTAACGAAAACAAAACCTATCACCCCACGCTCGGCCGAGTTCTAAAAAACTTACAGTGCCATCTATCAGCGATTTGCGGTACTAAAAGGACTTAGTCAATTTTACTGGTGTAACTTTCTTAGTGTTAATTTATTACATAAACATCCCGCGCCCCAAGGACTATATGGTACTGGTAAATACTGCATAAATAAAAAATAAATAAATAATTATAATTGCATAAGTTGATAAAAATGCTATGCAATAGCTTTACCGCGGCAGTCCCCGAGTGCCACACGTTTTTTTTTTTGTGTGCGACAACTACCCATAACGTCCCTATTGGTAGGAATGGTTCATGATGATGATGATCTATCCGACCGATTTCAGTCATGGCGACCACTTCGACTCCTAGTCGGTGTATGTAGCCAATCTTCGCAGCGAAACTCATCGCGCACTGAGGGCATTTAAGTATGCCACCCTCGTAATGAATGGTTAGGCCATACTCCACACATGGGAGCCAACTCCGGTTGTAGGGCTAGTGGCAAACCCCACTGCCAGAAGTTTTTCAAGCCGCCTTTAAGGCATGCCACTAACTGTCAAACCTATCAAAGTAATGGCCGTGTTTCAGGTTAGTTAATCAGCGTTATCGTCCCACCGAAAGTGACTACAAGGGCCTTTTAATCTGGTATTGTAGCACTAATAAGATAATCAGTTACTTTACCCTTCATCGTGGTTGAGTGTATTCATCATATTAACTCATTTAATATGTCCCCACCGACAGGCTTACGCCTATCCTGAATTAGGGCGATCGGGTCTTAGTCGACCACGAGGGCCCAGTGCGGGTAGGTCGTCACACACAATCATCGAGTTTATTCGCAGGCGTGTGCAGGTTTCCTCACGATGTTTTCCTTCACCGTAAGAGCGTTGGATAAACGCACATAATTAATTAATTATAAAATCGGAATTCGAAAACGCATTTGTACATGGCAGGATTCGAACTATGACCTCGCGGACAAGAGGTAGCGGCCCTAGCCGTTGCGCTACCGACGGTTTAGTATTATGGTAAATAGTTTGATGAGACATTCAAAATCGAAATATCTATATAAATATATATAACTCAAAGGTGACTGACTGACTGACTGACATAGTGATCTATCAACGCACAGCCCAAACCACTGGACGGATCGGGCTGAAATATGGCATGCAGGTAGATTTTGTGGCGTAGGCATCCGCTAAGAAAGTATTTTGGGAAATTCCCACGGGAACCGCAAAATCGGGATCTGCGTGGGCGAAACTGCGGGCATCCACTAGTATGGGATATTTTGCAAGTATGCCATGGTTAGATTCCTCCAGTCTGCGTGATACCTACAATTTTTCTACACTACTACACTGCTCAATTAACACTGACATGTCATTCAATTCAGTAGTATATCAATATTAGTATTATAAATGTGAAAATGTGTTTCTTTGTTTGTTACCATTTCTCGCTCCAAATTCGGCACGAAGGTAGCCAGTGTAACTGGGAAGGACGTAGGAACTGGTAAATTACTCTTTTTTTGTTTTATTTCTTTAACATCGTAACGGAACTATGCATTGTTGCGATTTTTTGCACAGAAGGATCTGGGGAAAACTCATTTCCACGCTCGCGCATGTCAGCGTAGCAAAGGAGCAACGGATTTAAGTAAAGTATAACGTTTCGTTTTTTTTAAATTAATGATTGTAAAAAAACGAAAAAATGACCGAAATTAGTTTTGTATGATAACACGAAAACGACAATAAAATTAAACTTTTTAACTTTATCGAAAGAACAAAAAAGTATAAGCCTAGCTTTTATTCTGACTGACAACCTATCAAAAATTGGTCCAAATCGGTTAACATTTAAAATCGTTAACGCCGTTTGTATGAAAAGTCGCAGCTACATCACAAGGGGGATGGGAAGTAACATAGACTGCTAATGAGAATAGGCTGATATAGTTCCCGAGGGATCTAGACTAAACTCATGTCCACGCTCGCGAACCGCTTGCGGTTCGCACACCACTCACCCTCAAAGACAGTCATAAAAAAAAGTTAAAAAAGTTAAAAAAAACCCGACTTCAAAATGAAATTCACTCAAAAGTATGAAATAATATTATTATACTTAAATACACAACATTAACCAACAATAACGAAATCAAAGATGGGTACGAATTAAATTAGAGGCTTAAAATTTTTTTTGAGGTCGGTGTCAGCAAACCATCGAATCTAAACTATTTAATACGTAAATTTAATATGTACCGCCCTCAAAAAAAATGTAAGCCCCTAATTTAATTCGTACCCGTTTGAGTGAATTTCATTTTGAAGTCGGTTTTAAGTTTTTTTAAACATTTTTATTTTTTTTTATTTTTTGTGGTAATGCTATCTATCTAGCAACGTTAAATCCAATCACCTATACTCAACAATAGAAATTAACAAATCGTAATACATGTGTTTCATTAACAGATACAGAGTCCTGTGGCTTCCATCATCATCTCAGCAGCATGAAAGTTCATGTTGATAAGCAGGATAAGTAGGAAGGTACAACTCCTAAACGTTAAGGAGTTGTACCTTCCTACTTATCCTGCTTATCAACATGAGAATATGACTAACAGACGTAAGTATTTTAATAGCTTTAGGAAACATATGAATCACGTAATTAGTGCCTTTAAAATTCAATTTTTTCTTATTTTTCGAAGGGTTGCCCTCAATTTCCCTGGGATCCCCTCATCAGATCCTGACTTGGTGACAATGGGACCCCCCTCAGGAGTATACTCTTTCGAATGAAAAAATAATTTTGAAAGTCGGTCCACAATTGACGGAAAAATCGGTGAATATACATTAAAAAAATACAGTCGAACTTAGTACCTCCTCCTTTTTGAAGTCGGTAAAAACGATCTCCACGCGGGCGAAGCCACGGGCAAAAGCTAGTACTAAATTAATAAAGGAATATTAATTAGCGTAAATTAATATTATTTATTTTGAATAAACATTAAAATTAACGTATGTAGTTTCAAACATGGAACCAGAATTACGCATTTGATTAAATTATCATATTAAGTGAAGCGTAAACAAGCTAGATAAGAAGGTTCATTAATAGTTAGTTAATATGAATCAAACGCTAATTAGAAATGTTTGTCTGTCCATGTACGACGTAGAAGTCGACTAATAGCACTGGCATCCACTCACTTATCATAAATTACAATTTATTGTAAACAGTAGTAGAGAAAACGTGACCACCATTTAATTATTTTTTTTATTCACAATTGGTAAGCCCTTGGCATCATCTCACCTGATGGTAAGTGATGACCATGACGAAGATGGAATTACAAGCGGGCTTACCAAGATTCCCCAACGCAATGGAGAACTGGCTATCTTATCTACAAGCTGGA
This sequence comes from Coleophora flavipennella, assembly GCA_947284805.1. Classification (NCBI taxonomy): domain Eukaryota; kingdom Metazoa; phylum Arthropoda; class Insecta; order Lepidoptera; family Coleophoridae; genus Coleophora; species Coleophora flavipennella. The sequence continues at coordinate 2,868,703 of OX369276.1, forward strand.
ACACATCAATATTGTAAACACTGATGTTTGGCGGCAAGACTTAGATAATATGGTTGTAACTAGCCAGGTGGCTTAGAAAATGCTCTACCACCAACCAAACCGAGTCTTACAAGTTGACCCCACCTGAATAAAGTACCCAGTGCAGTAGGCCTTATAAACTCCTAGTTATTCACAAAGTTTTATTAAAATCGTTAGAGCCATTTTTGAGAATAAGTAACAAACTACCTCGATTTGTATGGGAGACCTTATTCCGATTTTTTTGGAATGAAAAACTACTGCGTGCTCTAGGCCATGTAAAGTTACGGTAACGTACCGAATTGTACCAAAATCGTTAGAGCCATTTCTGAGTAAAAAATAAGTGATTTTTTTACTATGGTGGCAACCCTTAAAAATCATGATATTGAAATTTTTAAAAAAAAGCCCTGAAAATTTTTTCTCCAAATCCGTCCAGTAGTTTAGGAACTAGAGCACTGGACGTACGTACACTCAAACTAGCATTTTTGATTTTTTTGACTCTATTAGTGTAAAACAATCGATCCCTATCAAAATCTCTACTTCGATTTTTCTTGCCATTACAAGCATCACATCATAGCCTCTATTCTCTGTCTGTGGACTACGGACATGAAAATTACTATGCATTATTCGAATTGCATACCAACTTACTTTGTAAGCGTGTTTACTAGTAACATAATATTATGTTGTCCATATTTTATGTGCAATTAAATTATTTAATATAATTTATACATTTTTAAATAACAGCATTTTAACTGTGCACAATTGAAAAAAATAGACGAGCGTCTACTAACGGTGGTGTGGCGGCAACTACAGTAACCCGCCACTGAACCTTAACACCAGCGAAGAGAGAACAAAAGAAATACTACATCTAGAACGCGCTATTAGAATTTCTTCAGCGCTGAGTATAAATACAGATACCAATCATCAATGATTGGTCCACGGCCGGACCCCAGGCACACCACCTCGCCTGGCGGAGATATCTCCCTTTGCTCTCTTCGAGTAGGAACGCACCGTTTCTAAAGATATCAGTTTAGAAGAAAATTATTATGATAGAGGTCTAACTTTATCTATTTTTGTTCTTTGCCGCTGTTTTAACAACAATACCACAGTTTTATTGTCATCTAAATAAAGATTAATTGTGGCAATTTGCTCCATTCCACTCTCGTACATATGCGTATATACACTAGGTAAAGTATATATAATAGTACTATCACTAGGTACTACAAACGGTACATAGTATCGTATTTAGCTGCATCGAATGGTCGCTGCTTCGATAGTCTCTCTTCGTCAAAACAAATCTAGCGTTACGAATCGTGATAGTAACTGAATTACATGTTTAAACTGCCTCCGTGGCGTAATGGTTTAGTCTATTTACCTCACATCAGGAGGTCGCGATTTCAATTCCCGACGGAGCCTAATTTTGTACGACTCGGTTTGTTTGGTGAACGGGCATTTTCTAAGCCACCACCACAACATTGATGTGTTCCGACTTAAAGATAAGATAGCCAGTTCTCCATTACGTTGGGTAATTTTGGTAAGCCCGATTCCATCTTCGGCATCATAATCACTTACCATCAGGTGAGATGATGCCAAGGGCTTACCAATTGTGGATGAAAAATTCTAGCTACTGCAAATACTATAAATACCCGCTACAAATAACTCCAAGACATTGCATTCTACATAGATGGTACTTGTGATCATCATCAATCACAATTCTCATCTCACAGCCACAGAAGTTTGTAGTAAATTTAAAATCATGATCATCAGTGGCCTTATGCGTCTGTGACCTTCGAACAAAATTAATGGACCGGCCCTATCCATACATTAATCGCATAAAAAATGAGTCAAATACAAATATACGCAAACACTCACTCACACCACTATAGTTTACCGAGTCTTGTCCAATAAGCAATGACAGACTTAGAGAGACGTACTCGGAATTAACCCATTTGAGGAATACTGGTCGACTAAAGCGAAATTGCTCGTAGAACAGATGGCTGTGGGGTAGTAAAGTTCTCGAGTGGCGACCACGCATCGGAAAGGCAGGCCTCCCACTCAGTGGCTCGATGGCCTGGTGAAGGTCGCGGGAAGACGCTGGATGCGGGCAGCGCAGAACCGGTCGTCGTGGAAATCTTTGGGGGAGGCCTATGTCCAGCAGTGGACGTCCTTCGGCTGATATGATGAAAGCGAAATGAGTGAATTCGCTCATTCTGTAGCCATCAAAACGCTGTTCACGTAGGCCGGTCCATTGATTGAAGGCTGTAACAGACGTTATAATCAGTGTCGCGGATACATTGTTTTTGGTGACTGCATAACTCAATGTGAGACCGGCTCAGTCTACCGCAGGACTGACAGGGGAAAATTCTCGATAGATGGATTGCAGACAGCTTGATATTTCCACAGCTTGGTGTTCAGATAACAGTTTGAACCAAGTCCTCATCACACAACTTGCGACCATCTCCTATTTTTTTTAACAGCGTGCAAGTAGGTTAAGGTAGGCTCTTGTGACGAAGTCAATCTTTTTAGTTATTTTTACTTTCAACCTGTTTTTATATCTTTTTTTTTGTAAATTTTTACTTTTTGTTATTTATGTTTGGTTTTTTCTAATTATCATTCTGCCATTCACTTCCGTTTCCCATCATCAATATGATTCCTGCCTATTTTTTATATATTTTTCAATATTTTCTAATATATATTCAGTTCTGGTGGTTTCACCTATTTTGTTAAAAAAGAACCTTCGGCCTACCCTCCGTAATCCTTATTTTCATCTCGAGCCAGCGACGGCGCAGACGGAGGGTGCGCCGCCCGCCGCACGCTACTCTTGAAACTGAAAAACATTACCCAGGGAACCTATACAGAATTCGCAAAAAAAATGACTCTTCATACCAACTTGACCAATCGGGCTGGTCGCTTTGTATGGAAATTACAAAAAAATGCGACAAGAGTATGGGTTCCCTGGAGAAAGTTGCTCAGTTTCACGAGTAGAGTCCTACCTTTATGACTATATTAAGATACAGAGCACACCTACTATGTTATGTCTATATAAATTTCATGATTATTCGATGCAGTCGGCGTAATATTAGTAACGTTTCTTGACATTTGCAGTCGCAAAATTCATGTGAATAATTGGCAAATATGAATATCAGAAGATTAGAAAAGATACATTTGATAACCTTACAAGATAATATATGACAATAATTTTGAACAAAAAAAAACGACTTTAAACACGAAACTAAGGTTCCCCTCGATTTTTCTGGGATGCCATCATCAAATCCTGGTTTCCTTATCATGGTACCACCCTTGGGAAATCTACTTTCGAACAAGAAAATAATCATCAAAATCGGTTTTTAAACGACGAAGTTATCCGCGAAAACACATTTAAAAAAAAGGTCGAAATGAGAAACCTCCTTTTTTAGGGTCGGTTAAAAAAGTATTAATTCGGATCAGCTCGGCATTTCCCGGTATGTTATGCAAACATGCAAACGGTGACAAATGCGTGGTGGCTGTCAGCATATTGTCGATCTAGCGTATTCGAGACACTGATATTCGATACCGCGTACCTTACCCGATTGCCGCTACAGGTGGAACCATCACATGCATTTGATGTACATACATGCACAATCGTGACATAGATAGAGATCACAGTGCGATAACATCGATACAACATATCATTTAAGTTGTTTTATTTCCTAAAATCTGAGACCTAAGACCTATCTTTAGGTGTTTTATTTGAGGTATTTTAGGTGTTTTATTTAAGGTATTTTTGGTGATTTATTTAAGGTATTTTAGGTGTTTTATTTAAGTTACTTTTGGCGTTTTATCTAAGATATTTTTGGTGTTTTATTTTAGGTATATTAGGTGTTTGATTTTAGGTATTATATATTTTAGGTGTTTTAGGTATGTTGCCGAATATGAAAGTGGGCTTACCAAGATTCCCCAACGCAATGGGGAAATAGCTATCTTATCTTCAAGCCGGAACACATCAATGCTGTTAATATTGATGTTTGAGGGCTGGCTTAGATAAGTCTAATTAAGTCATTTAGATAAGATGGTGGTAGCTAACCAGGCGGGCTTGGACAATGCCCTTCCACCAACCAAACCGAGTTTTACATGGTTAGACTCCGCCGAGAATCGAACCCGCGACCTCCTGATGTGAACTTAACTATTACACCACGGAGGCAGTTCAACTTTTGACTTATTAATGTTATTCATTCAACATCACAAATGCTTTTTTTGTAAAACGTCGTAACGTGTAAGAGTTAAGATACCTTTTTAGCCTTGACCTTAACTGTACTTTAAATTAACTAACTACGAGATAAAGTTTACATAACTAATCATCTTGTTTATTAACTGTTTTCAATTAATGGTCCAAAAAATCGTAGAGTTGAAATAATATATTGACAAATAATGATACTAACACTAACTTAGCGGGCAAACATAGCTCATAGAACAGATGGCCGTTGGTGTAGTAAAGTTCTCAAGTGGCAACGGCGCACTGGAAAAGGTAGGCTTAGAAGGTGGATTGATGACCGGTGAAGGTCGCGGGAAGCCGCTGGATGCGGTCAGCGCAGAATCGGTCGTCATGGAGATCCCTGGGGGCGGCCTATGGACATAGGACTGGACAGCAGTGAATGTCCTTCGACTGATATGATGATGATGATGATCTGATGATAAGTGACGATGATTCGATTTATCATCAGATCAGATGATGCCAAGGGCCTTAACAAAAGAGTATTTGACAATTTCAAAAATAAATTATAAAAATATTTATCATTAAATAGCATTTCTAATACAAAAACACAAAAACTTATTTATTTGATATTTTAATCCATTTTTAACGAATTTAATTCGTCAAAGACAATGACGTCACAAGCTTTCAATTCAATTCAAACAAATTCACAACAAAATGTCGTTTTTGACAGTTAATAAAAAGTAACTCAAATGACTTTTAGTCGAATACCGGATTATGAATTTTAAAAAAAACTTACTATTCATTTTAAAACGCTAACAGCTAATTTCGCGAAACCGCTTGCTCATGCACTGTGCCCGTACCCTGAAGGTCGTCAAATAAGTGTACATAGCACAGGTCTAGAAAACGTGCCGATGATCGCTGCACTCGGATATGAAAACAGTTGTTGCTTGTTACTGACCTACACTACACCATATGTGACCGTAGGCACACGTTGACTTCCTTAATATCAAATGACATTACAATTGTAGATCAAGAAAAAAATGTGTTCAGACAATAATTGTGTTGAAGGTTGTTGAGTATCACATCATCACGTTTTTATTGTGTTTGTACACAATATATCAATGTAAGTAACATTACAGATCTACCACTATTTACACGACTGCCCACAAAAAAAATGTATTGTTTTCCGTTCTTGTTTCTTTATTCCATGATATCATCGTAACGGCTTCATAGATTTTATAGTGTGAGGTATCGTTAGATTCGCCTTGATCCCGTGATACGTTTTATGCATTTATACATTTTATACATTTTACCTAACTTCACAAAAAAAGAGAGGTAACATTTTTATGCAGTCATGTTGTTATTAAGTTTTTAATTTTCAGTTATTAGACCTCTCGTATAACTACTGCCGTATAATAAACTACTTATATGAAAACGTCGTAGTAGTGTTTTTAACTGAGGTTGTCAATTCGACTGTAGCTATGACTTTATTGTGTGTATTAATTAACCCTTTAAGACCCAACCTTGACAGGAATGTACTTTTTAAGTGAACTTTATTGTCACATCATAGTTAGTATAGGAATGCGTCACAAAAAAAAGTAAAATAATGTTTTATTTAAATAAAATTAAACAAAAACTTTAGTAAAAAAAATATGAAAATAGTTATTTTGTAGATTTCATTGAAATAAAGTTCAAAATTGTTTGTCTTGTGATCATACGATCGTATTCTTTAGGTTCGAAAACGAAGCGATTTCTTCCCTATTTCAATTAATGTTTTTTTTTATTTACTTGATATATATACCTTCCAGGTGGTCCCATATAAATTGTATCAAAATCGATTTAGTACTTTTCTAGTCAATCAACGAAAACAAAAAACTGATCTAAATTTTAGTGGTTACGATTGAAGTTATTCGTTTTGAACATATTTAACGTTGTCAATTTACATATTATGCTCAGTATTTTAAAATATGCATTGTGTACAGATATTACAAGTATTCGTACGATTATAAATGAAAACACTGCTGAAAACTACACAAAACTTACTTCCTATACAGAGTGTAAAAACTCTTCTGCCGGAAACTAAAACGGGGGGATCCTCTCATGAAACTGAACAACTTTCTTCAAGCAACCCATACGAAAACTAAAATAGGCGATTCTTCCCATGGAACTGGAAAACTTTTATAAGAAACCCATACTGAAACTTAAATAGGGGTTCTTGTCATGAAACTGATCTACTTTCTTCAAGAAACCCATACTGAAACTAAAATTGGGGTTCCTTGTCATGGAACTGAACAACTTTCTATAAAAAACTCATATTAAAACTTAAATAGGGTTCTTGTCATGAAACTGAACATCTTTCTTCAAGCAACCCATACTGAAACTAAAATAGGGAGTTTCTTGTCAAGGAATTGAATACCTTTCTATTACTTATACTGAAACTAAAATAGGGATTTTTGTCATGAAACAAAACAACTTTCTTCGAGCGAACCATACTGAATTTAAACCAGTCTAGTCATAAAACTGAACAACTCTTCAGGAAGCTCATACTGAAACTAAAACGGGGGCTCTAATAATGAAACTGAACAACCTTCTTCAAGCAACCCATACTGAAATTAAAATAGGGGGTTTATTGTCATGGAACTAAACAACTTTTTAATAAATACTATATACTAATACTAACCTAAAATGAAAATAAATTGGGGATTCTTTTTATGAAACTGAACAACTTTCTTCAATCAACTCATACTAAAACAAAATAGGAGTGTCTTATCATGGAACTGAACAACTTTCTATAGGAAACCCATACTGAACTAAAATAGAGATTCTTGTATGAAAATTAAAAACTTTCTTCAAGCAACCCATACTGAAATTAAAATAGGGAGTTCTTATCAAAGAACTGAACAGCTTTCTATAAGAAACCCATACTGAAACTAAAATAGGGGTTCTTGTCTTGAAATTGAACAACTCTTCAATAAGCCTATACTGAAACTAAAACGGGGGCTTTTCATGAAACTGAACGACATTCTTTAAGTGACCCATACTGAAACCAAAATTTGTTTTTGTCTTGAACCTGAACAACTCTTCTAGACGCCCATACTGAAACTAAAACGGGCTCCAGTCATGAAACTGAACAACATTATTTAAACGACCCATACTGAAACCAAAATAGGTTTTAGTCTTGAAACTGAACAACTTTCTTAAATAGACCCACTGAAACTAAAATAGGGGGTTCGTATCATGAAACTGACAACTTTCTTCAATAAACCCACACTAAAACTTAAATAAAATTCTTTTCATGAAATTGAGAAACTTTCTTCGAGCAATCTATACTGAATTACAGAAGTTATTAAACTGAACAACTTTGTTTAAGCAACCTATGCTGATACTTAAACAGAGGGTTCTAGTCATGAAAATGAACGCACTTTATTCAAGCAACCCATATTGAAACTTAAATAGGGGGTTCTTATCATGAAGCTGAACAACTTAATTTAAGCAACCCAAACTAAAACTTACACGGGGGGTTCTAGTCATAAAGCTGTACAATTAAATTCAAGCAACCCATACTACAACGTAAAAAGGGGTTCTAGTCATGAAACTGAACTTAATTCAAGCAAACCATACTGAAACTTAAACAAGGGGTTCTAGCCATAAAAGGTACAACTAAATTCAAGCAACCCATACTGAAATTTACAAAGGGGGCTCTAGACATAAAGCTAAACAACTTAATTCAAGTAACCCATACTGAAACTTAAACATGGGGCTCTAGCCATGAAGCTGAACAACTTAATACAAGCAACCTACACTGAAACTTAAACAGGGGGCTCTAGTCATGAAACTGAACAACTTAATTCAAGCAACCCATACTAAAACTTAAACGGGGTCTCTAGCCATGAAGCTAAACTACTTAATTCAAGCAACCCATACTGAAATTTACACAGGGTGCTCTAGACATGAAGCTAAACAACTTAATTCAAGTAACCCATACTGAAACTTAAACAGGGGGCTCTAGCCATGAAGCTGAACAACTTAATTCAAGCAACCTATACTGAAACTTAAACAGGGGGCTCTAGTCATGAAACTGAACAACTTCATTCAAGCAACCCATACTAAAACTTAAACGGGGGCTCTAGCCATGAAGCTAAACTACTTAAATCAATCAGCCTATACTGAAACTTAAACAGGGGGCTCTAGTCATGAAACTGAACAACTTAATTCAAGCAACCCATACTGAAACTTAAACAGGGGTTTCTAGTCATGAAGACCGACAACTTAATTCAAGCAACCCATACTAAAACTTAAACGGGGGCTCTAGCCATGAAGCTAAACTACTTAAATCAATCAACCTATACTGAAACTTAAACAGGGGGCTCTAGTCATGAAACTGAACAACTTAATTCAAGCAACCCATACTGAAACTTAAACAGGGGTTTCTAGTCATGAAGACCGACAACTTAATTCAAGCAACCCATACTTAAACCTAAACAGGGGATTCTAGTCATGAAGACCGACAACTTAATTCAAGCGAGCTATACTGAAACTTAAACAGGGGGTTCTAGTCATAAAGCTGAACAACTTAATTCAAGCAACCTTTACTGAATTTGCAAAAATATCGGACTTTCCATACAAAATTAGATGATCAGCTGATCAATTTGTATGAAATGTCCAACATTTGTGAATTTTATATGGGTTGCTTCAGAAAAGCTGGTCAGTATCATGAATTGAACCCCCTTTTTAGGTTTCTGGAAGAAATCTTTTTACATCCTGTATTGGAAGAAATCTTTTTACATTCTGTATAAGAAGAAAATTAATTCTAAAAGATTCACATTAATTTATTACCCTATTGCCCAAGAAGGAAGGTATGTATGTATGTGAGTGTGTTTGCCTGATTTTTCAGCTAATACTTTAGCCAAAGTTTGTATATTAGAACTATAGTACTGTAGCCTTAAACAGCTTCATATATTTGGATAGCGAGGTGACGTTAGATTCGTCTTGAACCCCTGAGAGACATGGAATACATTTCAGTGGTCAAGTTTTTCTTTTTAATTGTATTATTAAGGTTATAAACTGACTGCGCCAGAAAGAGGGCTATGTTTTACGAGTTTTTTGTTTGTTTGTTTGTATATGGATACACGCGTTGTAGTATTAATGGCTTGATGGCTTGATTGGAATGAGTGTGAGGTATCGATTGATTCGTCTTGATCCCGTGAGTGACACACGACACATTTTTAACCAACTGGCCAAAAAATAACGGTTAAGTTTTTATACGGTCCGATTTTTAATTTTTATTTAATTTAATTTCTTCGGCAACATCATCACTTACCACCAGGTGAGATGTTGTCAAGGGTTTACCAATTGTGAATAAAAAAAAAACACAATTCACAAGCACATATTGCTCCGCATATAAAAATTAATTTTATTAATATCTAAACCGCTGTAAAAGACTTAAATAATCAAACAGTGTGTGCCTACTATCTGTATCTAAACCTACTATCTGTATCTATTGAGTGCTAATTTCAAGTACCGCAAGGAGTTGCAGCTGGATCACGAGGATCTGAACCGGCGCCGGTGTTCACGTGCCGATTCGTCTTGTGATGCTGCAGGTGAGTTCCTCTCCTTTTTACTTTTCTGTTTTCTTTTCTTTCCTGTTTAATTCCAGGGCAGAACAGTCTCCTACCGCATGTATGATAGACTGGACACACAGTAGCCCAGAGGCAAAGTTCACTGGCTTTACACAGGAGGTCGCGGGTTCGATTCCCGGCGGGGTCATTTGTAGGACTCGGTTTGGTTGGTGGTAGGGCATTTTCTAAGCCCTCCTGGCTAGCTACCACCATCTTATCTAAGTCTTGCCGCCAAATATCAATGTTGATATCATTGGTGTGTTCCGGCATAAAGATAAGATAGCCAGTTCCTCATTGCGTTGGGGAATCTTAGTAAGCCCGCTTCCATCTTCGGCAACATCGTCACTTACCACCAGGTAAGATGTTGTCAAGGGTTTACCAATTGTGAATAAAAAAAAAACGTCGTATTTGATAGGCCGCCATACTCCACCCGCTTCCGCTAAATACAGTCCACTATTTTCATAAACTGAACCAGCTTACATACCATTTGTTGGTAGTTACTATTAAGTTCAGTGTTACGTATATTTTTAATAACCCTTGTTAGCACAGCAACAGAAACAATATCTTCACACTTGCTACTTCAATATTTTGCAACTTGCAAAACAATTGGCACAATTTTATAACAATGCCATAAACATAGAAACGGAGTTCCATAATATTTATGTAGTTTAGCGTATTGTATTTTCAAGGTTCTGTGTTGGTCTATAATAAAATCAGTTACAAAGCTACTTTGATGTTGCTACGTACAGCTACTTATATTAGTACGGAGATTTCATTATTGATGTGTAACATCTTTGCTCTCGCTTTCCTGCAATATGTGGGAGTGATTTCGTGAAATGGGACGGAAATGTGTCCCATTGTAACAGGAAGTCGCGTTTTTTCAGGCTTTAAAAGCGCGGAAAAGGCAAAGGTATCTATGACCATACAGCCTAGTCTGCCGTATCTTTGCCGTCCTTTTTTCAGGCTTTAAAAGCGCGGAAAAGACAAAGGTATCTATGACCATACAGCCTAGTTTGCCGTATCTTTGCCGTCCTTTTATAAAGTATTTTGTCACATGTTACACATCATATGCGAGTACTGTAGGTCTCGCTCGAATTTTTTTTTTAACTCTCAGCTAAATAGAAATAAACTGGCCAATTTGGGAGCCCCAATCCAAAATCGTCTTCCATACAAACTAGAGATTTAAATTTCTCAAAAATCATTACTACATATTCTATTGTCGCCGGCGTGAGAGCATCGGTGTCGTGTTTTCGAATTTAGATTTTAAATAAGCGTTTATCCGACGCTCTTAAAGTGAAGGAAAACATCGTGAGGAAACCTGCACACGCCTGCGAAGAAACTCGAAGGTTGGGTGTGAAGTCAACCAACCCGCACTGGGCCCGATTGGTCGACTAAGGCTCGATTGCCCTAATTCAGGGTAGGCTCGAGCCCCTCGGTGGGACGTATATAAGCTGATATTATGAGTCTAATGTAGCAATTTACGTCGCGCGTTGGTGGCTCAACTGGTAACGACTCGGTCCTCCTAACCAGAGGTGCCGGGTTCAAATCCGGACGGCCAATGTACCAATGAGTTTTTCGAAACTTACGTACATACACCGATTACTTTAACGGTGAAGGAAAACATCGTGAGGAAACCTGCACACACCTGCGAAGAATCTCGAAGGTTGTGTGTGAAGTCGACCAACCCGCACTGGGCCCGCGTGGTCGACTAAGGCCCGATCGCCCTAATTCAGGGTAGGCTCGAGCCCCTCGTTGGGGACGTATATGAGCTGATATGATGATTATAATACATATGAAAAAAAGCTCTGTAAGCGTACAATTTAATTTTTTTAGAAAAATTTTATCATCACAAAAGTATTAAGTTTTTCATAGTAATTTTAAAATGCGCTTTACATCTTTTGAATTAAGTATTTCAATAATCTATATCGTACACCTATTACGATTTCGTGTTATACTTATATGCACAAAGATTCATTAGAACCGGCCAATTCATTTTCGAGAAATTAGAATTATTGATTTTTTGATTAAAATTTTTGCGCGCTTGGCTGTACCTCAACTGATAACTTAAGAGGATTATGAACCCTCAACTTTTCAAACAGACGAAGATAGAGATTTGTACCTCATAAAAATTTACCAATTTTGACCAATTTTTTTTTTTTTTTAACACAATTAATAGATTTTACTACAATTTTATTCGTCGTTAAGTTTTTACATACAAAACTAATTTCGGCTATTATTTGTTTGTATTATCAATAATTTTAAAAAAAACCTATAAACCTAACTTTTGTTCTGACTTACTGACAACCTATCATAAATTGGTCAAAATCGGTTAACATGTGAAAAATGCTATAACGCCGTTTTTATGAAAATTCTAATGCTCGCTGTAGCTTCACAATCCTCTTAACATAAAGTTAAACGCAGACTGCATAAAATGTATCCAATATCACCCACGGGATCAAGACGAATCTAACGACACCTCGCACTCCAAAATACATACAGCCGTTAAGGCTTGGCCAAAGAAACAAACATACATCTTATCTTATCTTTGTAAGCTGGGGCTGCAGTTGCAGCGATACTTCGACCCAATGGGATCTTTTGTGTCTACCCCTATAACCTTTGCACCCCAACCTACTCGAAGATGTGCTCCAACAATGCAGCAATTCCGCTGTTTGGTAGGTGCTTGTAGTTCTCCGTTTTTGGGTAGCCATCACCTAGGAGGTACATACGCTTACTAGCCAGGACATCGCAGTGACACAGTAAGTGTTTCATTGATTCTGTATCTTCACCACAGGCCCTGCAGGTCGTGTCATTCGTCAGGCCGATTTTTCGCAGGTGAGCGTTTGTGGCAAAGTGGCCCGTCAACGCTCCTGTTACAGCCCCGACGCGCGTCCTGCTGTTATTCCAAATGTACTTGGTTGTCCCTGTGGTGACCTCACCGACGAAGAGCTTAGAGTGTTACAAACATACATACTTACACACATCCGAAAAATATTGCTGACCTTGGCAATCGGGTAAAAAAAGTTCAGTTTCATGCTCGAATGGAGTTTACTCCTACTACCATTATTATAACTGACCAAATAGAGGACTTCGTATCAGATTCGTTCCTGTGATTGCGCGTAGGTAAAGATTTTAATTTGCACTACAACGTACCCACGTACTAACTATACGTCGATCTGAGCTAGTGCGTAGAACCGTGAAATTACGTAGCCTTGAATGTTATTGCATCATTCACTTTGAGGAAAAAAAACAAGATTATTTTGTAGAACTAAAATTGTTATTCATAAGAGGATGTAAATAAGTAAGATAGGGAGAGTCCCCTGGCAGTATTGCCAACTACACCGTAATTACGGCACATGTACCATATTTACGGGTTGTCCAGTGTCGTCTACCGTAATGATTTTCGAGAATTTTTGTACAAACACCGTACTGTTAGCATCAGCACTTTTTTTAGAAACACCGTATTTTTTAAAGGTTTTTGACGTGTGTAACGCGACCTTTATACACATCTGGAATCAGATGTGCAGGTTTGCTCACGATGTGTTCCTTCACCGTTAAAGCAATCGGTAAGTAAGGTTTAATTGGTACATTGGCCGTCCGGATTTAAACCCGGGACTTCTGGTTAGGAGGACCGAGCGTTATCGTTGAGCCACCAGTGCTTTTTATAATTAACAGATAAAAAATAAGTTCCCTACAAAGTTACCTTATTTCAGGTGTTCCATTTGTATACCAACAGATCAACAGTTTTTATTTAAATATTTTCTCGGTTGATCCTTCGGAATTTAATTAAAGGACTCTGTGCGTGCATCGATATCTTTTATAATCTGTATAAATGACGCAATCCAGCTTACATCTTCGGCATTATCAATGCCAAGGACTTACCAATCGTGGGTCATCATATCAGCTCATATAAGTCCCCACCGAGAGGCTCGAGCCTGCCCTGAATTAGGGCGATAAGGCCTTAGTCGACCACGTGGGCCCAGTGCGAGTTGGTCGACATCACACAGAACCTTCGAATTTCCTATATGCAAGTTTCCTCACAAAGTTTTCCTTCACCGTAAGAGCATCGGATAAACGTGCATATGAAATAGAAATTTGAAAACACATTGGAACGTGGCAGGATTAAAACCACGACCTCCTAGACAGGAGGTAGCGGCCCTAGCCGTTACGCCATCGACGTCGTTACGCCACCGACGTCGTTACGCCACCGACGTTGTTACGCCACCGACGTTGTTACGCCACCGACGTCGTTATGCCATCGACGTCGTTACGCCACCGACGTCGTTACGCCACCGGCGTCGTTACGCCACCGACGTCGTTACGCCACCGACGTCGTTACGCCACCGACGTCGTTACGCCACTAATGGATAAAAAAATCCTACTTACGAACTGTTTTATTATTCCATGGTATTACTCGTAGTCTTCGAATGTCGCACATTCTTGTGTAGATATGTGAATGCGTAGTAAGTATATACACGTACGCGTATATATAAGATACTTCCTACGCAATTACGTATTATATACTTAGCACCCTCCATTCAGAGTGAAATCAGTTCTCTCTGATATAACTAGCTGCGTTTTCGTTAAATGATAGGCTGTATATAGTTTGTGTAATTGTTGTTATGAAAAGTTACTTATATTATCAGTGAACTTGTAGATTATAACAGGTTTTGAGGCTAGTTCTTGGTTGACAAAGGATTCTGTTAATCGACATCGCGTACGAGTATAAGCTGTATAAATGACGCGATTTTAATTAAATCGTCAAAAACAGGTGAGTTAAACTGTAAATAAGTATACATATTTCTTTATCTACTCTCATATCGTAAAGTTCGCATTATCAACTTCAAAACGAGTTTATATTGGCATACTTTATAAACACAATACCGTAATTAAAGAAAAATTACATTATAACATTATTTTCTTAGAGAAATAATGTTATAATGTTATTTTTTTTCCATTACGATACAAGTTAAACCAAAGAGATAATATCACCAACAAAGTTCCATATAATTTTTTTTTATTGGAACGCACATGCGGTTCGCGCCATTTTACAGCAATTCAAAAAGTTTTCATTCCAAATTTTACTTATCTGTGACAGAATTTTACTTAACGGTGATGTGTTGGTTTTTCATTGAATTTTGTTGTAGATACTGAATTTCGAGGATAATTTTCATTCTTGTTTAAAAATGTCTGAGATCAGTGAAAGCATTGTTTTTACCTGTCTGTGACAACGTCCGCTTCAGTGCAAGCGCGGTGATGCGCTGGGATTCAGCGCTATGACACGTTTTGTTGTAGGTACTTACTGAATTTCGTGGGATTTTTTTCTTACTCTTAACTTTGATGTTTGTATTTTAGTTGATTCAATCCCAATGTATGAGATTAGATAAAGTAGTGTATGAAACTGCACATAATTTGGTCTTAGAACACTCCTGTAATGCTATAAAAAAACTCGCCTTCGGCTCGTTTTTATAACTTACACTTGTATTTTAAGAACCCATATTATGCAACAGTTTCATAAACTACTATTATTGCTTACTCGGCATCATCATCATCTCAGCCGAAAATCGTCCACTGGTGGACAAAGGCCTCCCCCAAGTATTTCCACGACGACCGGTCCTGCGCTGCCCGCATCCATCGGCTTCCCGCGATCTTTACCAGGTCGTCGGTCCACCGCGTGGGAGGCCTGCCTACGCTACGTTTTCCGGTGCGCGGTTGCCACTCGAGAACTTTACTGCCCCATCAGCTATCTATTATATGAGCTATGTGCCCTGCCCACTGCCACTTTTATTTATCGAATCTGTGAGCTATGTCGGTTACTTTGGTTCTCCTGCGGATCTTCTCGTTTCTGATTCGATCACGCAGAGAAACTACGAGCGTAGCACGCTCCATTGCCCTTTGGGTGACCTTGAGCCTTCTTATGAGGCCCATAGTAAGCGACCATGTCTCAGTTCCGTATGTCATCACTGGCAACACACACTGGTCAAAGATCTTAGTCTTACTATTATTACTTACTGTGTGTCCTTTATTAGAAATAGTTAATTATAAGCATGTTATAAGCTTTGTGTTAACTTGTCGTGATAGTTAGTTTGGGACTAATCGTAGAAGCTAAATTAGAACCACTTCCCAGTTTCCAATTGTGCTGAAATTTTGTGCAAACAACTTGATTATAAACCGCCTCCGTGGCGTAATGGTTAGTCCATTCGCTACACATCAGAAGGTCGCGGGTTCGATTCCCGGCGGAATCTAAACTTGTAAAACTCGGTTTGGTTGGTGGAAGGGCCCGCCTGGCTAGCTACCACCATCTTATCTAAGTCTTGCCGCAAAACATCAGTGTTAACAACATTGATGTGATCCGGCTTGAAGATAAGATATCCAGTTCTCCATTGCGTTGGGAAACTCGGTAAGCCCGGTTCCATCTTCGGCATCATCGTCACTTACCATCAGGTGAGATGATGCCAAGGGCTTACTAATTGTGAATAAAAAAAATTAACGTTACTAATAAAGAAATTCTTCAATACATAACTCAATTTTTTGTGTTTTCAATGTCATGTCCAGGTTAGTTACGTAAAACGAATGCATTGTTAGTGAAATTGCTTATCTGTGTAGCGTTGCTTGCACGCATGTAACTGAAGTGTTGAATTCGCGACCGCAGGCTGTGACGTGGTCGTCGCAGCCAAGGCGAGCCTTATCGCAGCTATCGCTGACCTTACCTGCGCGTGGGCAGTAGTAAAATCACACAGCTATGTGTATGCGCATTAGAAGTTGCGAAAAATTGTAGTGTAGTGAGATTGTATGTATACAGGGTAACTTTTAATTAGTTCTTGATAACAATAGGTATGCACGTACTCGTGATTACAAACAACTTTCCCAAAGAAACTATATGTTAAATCAGAAAAAAAAATTGTATAAGGGACCAACATTTTTTTTTCATATTTGACATATTATGGTTTCTTTGGGAAAGTTGTTTGTAATCACGAGTACATTCATATCCTTTGCTATCAAGAACTAATTAAAAATCACCCTATATACATACTTATAGTTCGTAGGTGTACGTTTTAATGATGCTTAATACGGTAGTCATTTTCTGTTGTGTGAGACTACTTAACATATTTTTTCATTATTATTGAATCTAGCTTGTTATTTTGAATATTATTTTTTCTCCATACACAATAGGGATCGGACTGCTAGTCATTTGAGTTACTTTTTATGATCTGTCAAAAACGAAATTTTGTTCTAAAATTGTTTGAAATACCCACAAGTGACGACATAAATCTTTAGCGTCATTGACGAACTTATTTTGTGAATTTGATCAATTAAAAATTGAAGACGTGATGGAAAAACAAAACAAGTAAGGTTTTTTGAAACTTCAAGAGGAGATCAATTTAGGAAATCATATTTCAGAATTTATTTTTGATGCAGTCCGATCCCCTATTGTTTAAGAAGAAATTAGATTGTGTCCTAAAAAAGTAGCTTGTCAAAAGAGTGTTTACTCTATCAACAGTTGGGCATGGAGGCAAAGGCCTTCATAAGAGAAATTGGACGCCGACTATCAATCAATCAATCATTTTTTATCATTTTATTCACAAACAATGTATATTAAGAAATAATGGGTTTGACTTCCGCTCCAGATTCTTCCTGGTGCAAAGGATATCTATAGCAATCTATAGCAATACATCACGGCAATGCTGCGAGCCTCATGGGGAACTTTGTACCAGGAACGATTATGGGTGGAGATTTTAATTACTTATTATTAGTAACCAACAATTATATATTGTGTTTAGTAGAGTAAAGTTATATTAGACTTTTTCAAGGAGTCTAAATAGAGGTGTTAAAAAAAGAACATATCAATATCTAGAAAAAACTTCGCGACACTTTATGTCCAACTATTGTAGTTATGTCGCTTTAAGCACTTTTTACATTTTAAAAGTTAATAAAGAAGCTGATCAATAGTTTTAATAACAAGCAAACATCCCAGAGAGAAAGAGAGAGAGAAAGAGAGAGAGAGAGAGAGAGGTCCTAATGTGTCTCAAGGAATGGTTCATATAGAAACGTAACACTATTCTGAACTCATAACTTGCTTCTAATGATTAAGAGTCTCCAGGAGGCTCGAGTTTCCATACAAATGTAGTTGCGCATTAATACAAAAACTACTTGCAGGATTAAATCCAAACTTTGCAAATATATTGAGTAGACACATATCGATGTTTGTAATTAGTTTTCATCGTAGTAAATTTAAACATAACTAAACGAAGAATTAAATTAGTTTTGTACTGAAAGTTTTAAACTGCTCTTATTTTTTTTCGTTTTATATTAGTACGTCGAAAACTAATTACAAACATCGATATATGTCTACCCAATATATTCGCAAAGTTTGAATTCAATCCGACAAGCAGTTTTTGTATTAAAGCGGAACTACGTTTGTATGGAAACTCGAACCATTTAATTTCTATTATTTATTAATTTTCCCAAATTTCTAGTAAATATATATTCATAAGATAAATCATCATATCAGCTCATACATAAGTCCCCACCGGTGGGTTCGGAGCCTACCCTGAATTAGGGCGATCGGGCCTTAGTCGACCACGCGAGCCCAGTGCAGGTTGGTACTTCACACACAGCCTTCGAGTTTCTTCGCAGGTGTGTTGCAGGTTTCCTCACGATGTTTTCCTTCACCGTAAGAACGTCGGATAAGATAAATATCAATTAAAATATCAAAAGACCATTTTTACCTACCTTTGTTGTTGAAACACATACAATATATAACGCTAAAGGCACACACATTGAAACCTACACAAAAGCGGCTCACAAAGCTTTACTTTTACAAAGCTTCTCATTCTCAAATTATTGCCGCCGCATGGGCGATACATAACTTTAACTTCTCGAGCACACGCTCTGAAATATTTATTCCTGAAACGTAAAGATCGGGTGGGAGGGGGGGTAGGGGTGGGGGGTTATCCGCGGTTTCCTTCCCGCCGTGTTTTACTTCGAGAATGGGAAGTCGCCGCCGCCGGATCGATATTGCCAAAGATAAAGGGCACAGACCCGCAGCTTCATTGATATTCTAAATGTATGTATTCTATGGGTAGATTTGAAAAGGCTGATCGGTTTTATGACTGGAAACTACTCTCTATGTAGCTGAAATATAGAAGGATATCAACGTTTCATGGAAGGCTTCGTGATCCGATAATAATTGTTTAATCTTTTTTATGTCTTGCTTTGATAATAAAAGCGATAATAATTCCACACTGTGAATGTTTTTTTCTGTTTACTATAAGTAAAGTGTCGTAATATAATATATCAATTTTTTTGATGACAAGTAAGTGAGCAAGTTAATATCTCTCTCATGACTCGTTTTTTTTAACTGTAGCATTGTAGCTACTCGACTCGACTGATGTATTTTTATGACTCTTTTCTTAAGAATAGTTTTGGTTCTCTCGTCTTTTCTATAGGACCCTTTCGTTAAATGTAGCTTTGGTGTTCGCGTTGATGTCTTTCTTATGACGGTTTTGATAAGCATCGCTATGGTGCTCGCGTAAATTTCTTTCTAAGATGTTTTTGATAAGCGTAACTTTGGTGCTCTCGTAGATTAATTTTCTATTACGGTTTTGATAAGCGTAGCTTTGGTGCTCGCGTCACTGTCTTTACTAGGTAGTTTCAATATTGCTTTGGTGCTCGCATCACTGTCTTTTCTAGGTGTTTTTGATAAGCGTAACTTTGGTGCTCTCGTTGATGTCTTTCTTATTACGTTTAGATAAGCGTAGCTTTGGTGCTCGCGTGGATGTCATTCCCATTATTGTTTTGATAATCTTAGCTTTTGTACTCGCGTTGATGTTTCTCCTATGACGGTTTTTAGAAGCATATATCTTTGGTGCTCGCGTTAATATTTTTCTTATAACAGTTTTAATACGCGTAACTTTGGTGCTCGCATTGATGTCTTATCTATGGCTGTTTTGATAATCGTAGTTTTGGTGCTCGCGATTGTCTTTTCTATGACGGTTTTGGTAAACGTAGCATTAAAGCTTGCGTAAATGTCCTTTGTATGACGGTTTGGATAACCGAAGCTTTAGTAGTCGCACTAATGTCTATTCTATGAGCGTTTCGTTATCTGTAGCTTTGGAGCTTGCGTTGATGTCTTTCCTATGACGGTTTTAATAAGCATAGCTTTGGTAATTGCATAATGTCTATTCTATGACTGTCTGGTTAAGCCTAGCTTTGGAGGTTACGTTGATGTTTTTCCTATGACGGTTTTAATAAGCGTAGCTTTGGTAGTCGCACTAATGTCTATTCTATAAGTGTTTCGTTATCTGTAGCTTTGGAGCTTGCGTTGATGTTTTTCCTATGACGGTTTTAATAAGCGTAGCTTTGGTAGTCGCACTAATGTCTATTCTATGAGCGTTTCGTTATCTGTAGCTTTGGAGCTTGCGTTGGTGTCTTTTCTATGACGGTTTTAATAAGCATAGCTTTGGTAATTGCATAATGTCTATTCTATGCCTGTCTGGTTAAGCCTAGCTTTGGAGCTTGCGTTGATGTTTTTCCTATGACGGTTTTAATAAGCGTAGCTTTGGTAGTCGCATTTATGTCTATTCTATTACCGTCTCGTTAAGCGTAGCATTGGAGCTTGCGTTGATGTTTTTCCTATAACGGTTTTAATAAGCGTAGCTTTGGTAGTCGCACTAATGTCTATTCTATGGCCCTTACGTTATGCGTTGTTGCTTTGGTGCACGTGATTTTTTTTACGTATATACGTTAGGCGTAACAAGGTTCTCGCATTGTATTTCCTACCTATGATAATATTATTTACGCCATAATATGGCGTTTCTTTAGTTAAAGGGCCTAGCACGGCTCAAGAGCGCCTTGCGAGAATTTGCTTCAATTTTGTCTACAAAGGATGTGTGATAAATTCTTATGGTAACGTTAAAACTACAATACAAGTATAACTTTAATCTTATAAATTGATTAATAATAATTTTCGACATAGTGTAACTACTTTGATTCTAAACACCACTTTTATTAACCCTTTTTTATTAGCTCGCTTTCTGGTCTCTCTGTTCGGTACAAATTATGAAATCGACTGTTAACTTATTTCCCGGTGATCTCTCATTGGAATTTTTTTCAAGCGTTTTTCAAAATGCAAAAATCAATTATCATCTTCTTAGCAATCACTTATTTTATCACGTATCTACTGTAAAAACTAAGTGTTTTACTACGAGTCTGTTAACTCCCATCATTCGATACCCCAGTTTCTTCTCTATGCTCGCAACTCTATGGCAGTTCCCCGACCTCCGGTGGCGGGGGGATCCCCCACCGTTCGATTGTCTGCGGAGGCTGCCCCGCCGGTGCCATCTGATGTGCCGAGAGCCGAGAGCACTCCAGATCTGCATAGATCGTTGCCTTCCTTTTTTCCCTATCGGAAAATCAATACTCACAGTTTTATAAGTCGGAAGAGCGACATTATTTAATTTGGTTATAGGTTGCTTGAGAACGACTAAAAGCTTTCGTGTTGTTTTTCAGTAATGTTGTTTTGTGTGGTTGGTATCTGGACCTTTCTTAAGGCAAGAAAGTTTTGATGTCCTCACCGCTAGAGCCTATATACTTAAAGAAAGTTAATTAAATAATATATACCGTCAGTGCATATGTGGGTCACCATTCGGTAGGCTGCATAGGACTCAGTACATAATATGGAAAAGCCTCGTCCCAAAACCGTAGCGAGCTTTCCGCCGCTTCCACCCTCAAGGGGAAAGAGGCTCAAACACCGAGAAATAAAGCCTTCGCATCGAGCAAAACAAATACAAGAACATTCCAATGCTAGATATCATTCGCCCCGCCTACACAGTCGGCATTACGACTGTGCGCGCTCCCATTGGTCGTGGCGAAGGCTTCTCCATTTGGAATTGGTTATTTTTTTTCTACAATTGAAATTGGAACTGTCGGTTTGTTCTGTGCGCAGGCGCGGGCGGGCGGCACGTACACGTAGATACGTTGGCTACGAATGTTTTATTGGAGTGCTCTCTCCATTTCTATTCGCATTTGTGATTCGGATCTGGATTCGTAGCAGTTTCGGTGCTCATTGCGCAGCCGTGACAAATCGGAAACAGGCTGTGTGTCTCTCTTTGCACATTATGTAACCGTAGATTTTATAAGAATGTTTTTATTGCAACTGAATACAATTGTATTGACATAACTGCTACTATCATTTTTATTTATAGTAACGACACACCCTGGAAACTTCATACAACATTTCAAAAAAGGAATGACGGAACAAACAAAGTGGTGGCGAAATCCTATACGTTCGACAACCAAACTGTAACCAATCTGTATCAATCTGGGCGACGAGGGGGTGAGGTCGCAATCTAAAGAGCGGCAGGGAGTGTCCATACTGTATGTTAGTACTAATATATATACTTTGGTAACGAGTTACATATAATACTACAAAGAAAGTTACTTCAGACGTTAGACAAGTACTAATTATTAAAGGATCTAGCATTTCGATTCTAAATAAGTTATCCAAACTATTATAGTCAAACATTCAAATGGCTGTACTACATTAGAGGGTTGTACAGAGGCCAGCACATCAAGCTATACACTCGTAATCCATACGCATACGGCATAAGAACGGTACATAGTCCAAAGTGTCTACCTTGATGTGCTGGCCTGTGTACTTATGTCTACGTGATTTCACTACACGTCTCCCACAATATCTACCGATAGCCAGCAAAGACATCTGCAATAACAGGTCGGCACGGCATCCACAGCTGGCTTTGTCCGGAACAATTTCATTTGCGAGTGGGCGAGGATAGCGTTGTAATTACAACAACAATCGATAGGAGCCACCGTCTGCCGCACGTTTAATCTCGCCAGAATCAAAGGACGGTCGCCTCACACCCAGCCCCCCACCCTGACCTCTACAGCAATGCACTCCAAGAACCTATGGTTCTTTACTCTATCCATTACCCTTCTTATACCAACAAATGATTTAGCTTCATCCTGAAAGCCAGCAATGGACCGATTGTACCATTCGAATTTTGTTAACAACTCAGTTGGTTTAGATACTTTGTCTCCATGCCATGGAAGGTATGCTTGGTGCCCAGACCAGATAGTTTCATTCCTAGTCTGCTGTGTACAACTATTCCTGAGTTTTATTATAGCTTAACAATATTTGCTGGTTGTTTGTAGTGCCAACATCGTTATGAATCACTAACACGTTCCATTTTCAACATCTTGTCTATATTTAGCGGAAACGTGTTTTTTTATTATTGAAAACTAGCTATTTCCCGCTGCTTCACCCGCGTAGACAACGTTTCTATAACTCTTGGAGGGTGCGCAGTGCGCGAGTCGCAAGCAGCTCGCGAGCGTAAACAAAAGAAGCCTTTGTGTTAATCCAGGTCCTAATCTGTCTACCTACTAAATTTCAGCTAGATCCGTTAAGTATTTTTTGCGTGAAGAAGTAACAAACATAAATACTCACAAACTTTCGTCTTTATAACATTAGTGTGATTTGAGTGCATTTGACTACAACTCACCTGATGTGAAGTGTAAGTGATGATGTAGTCGAGGATGGTACACGCAAACTCAAATAATGCCTATTCACTCTCGCCTTGAAAATCCCCAAACTGTAGGAGTCGGCAAACACAGACAGAGGCAAGGAGTTCTACTTCATTTACTTTACTCCCTTTGAAAAGAGCTTTTTATTTTAAGACCTACCTATGTTTGAGGATAGGCTAAATACTTACCTAACATATTTTTTTAATAACTGGTAATGTCGGAATTGTACCTACAGCTGATCTATTTCTTAAACCCTCAGATTAGAAAGAGTTCTTATATTTTTTCTACAAAATTTTCCCCGGATACTCTTATAATCAAATCAAATCAATTTTTATTTCAAATTTAAAAATCCGTAGAATTGTTAGTTCAACAACTTAAAAACTATAATATATTTTCAATTGAATTTTGTACGATATGATTTTTTTTTCAATCCACAATGGATAATCCCTTGGCATCATCTCACCCGATGGTAAGTGACGATGATGCCGAAGATGGAAGCTGGCTTATCAAGATTCCCCAACGCAATGGGGATCTGGCTATCTTATATTCAAGCCGGAACACACCAATGCTGTTCACACTGATGTTTGTCGACAAGACTTATATAAGATGATTGTAGCTAGCCAGGCGGGCTATAAAATGCCCTACCACCAACCAAACCGAGTCTTACAAAGTTGACCCCGCTGGAAAGCGAACCCGCGACCACCTGGTGTAAAGCGAATGGACTAACCATTACGCCAGGGATGCGATTAAATTACTATACTTTAGCAGTCATCAGAAACAAGATATTACTGCCGAATTAAACCAGCACGGATGCCTCGAGTATTCAGTAGTCTCTGCTCATATTCCGTCCAGTATCGATTGTCAATAAATTGCGCGGGCCAGCGGTGCGGTAGTTGCCACCATATTACTCGCCGCAATAATAATAATAAAATGAATAATAGTTTATTTAAAACGTTTACTACGACTTACAACATTAGCGTAAACGATAACAACTCCAATATGTGTCGCCGCTATCAGTGAGACGCGAAAAAAACAATATTTTTAAATTATTAATAAAAACTTAGGGTACAATAAAACAAAAGGAAAACCTTAAATTTACTAATTGTATACGTGTGTGAGTATGTGTGTCTGTATGTGTGTGTGTGAGTGTGTGCGTGTGTGGGTGTGTGTGTGTGCGTGCGTGCGTGGGTGTATGTGTGTGCATGAGTATGTGTATTCATGTATTAAGTAATCATCTTTATTTTTTATTGTGCATGTCTCTCAATAAGATCCGTTATATTACGTGGTTAGTTTGGTGTGACGTATTAGCTATTCGAATGGCAGCCGCCATGATATTTTGCATTGCGCTGGTGTAGCGACATGACGTGCGCAGGCGCAGGCCTGGCTACTGAATGTATTAGAACAGTGATGCAATTTTAATTATAAACCAGTGTAGAAGTACTCACGTGTTTCAGAATTAGCCCGACATATCACATTTAATTTACTTTTTTACTGCAAAAAGGAGCCCCGCTAGCGGCTCCATCGACACAGCATTGCAAGCATAGCGTTTCAAATAACCAATAACTAAAAAGGAATTACTAAAATCGGTAATTCACTAAAAACATACAATCGAATTGAGAACCTCCTACTTTCTTGAAGTCGGTTAAAAAAATTTGTTTTCACTTTTTAGGGACTATATCATATACATTTATTTATTTATCCACAATTGATAAGCCCTTGGAATCATCTCACCTGTTGGTAAGTGACGATGATGTCGAAGATGGAAGCGGGCTTAATAAGAGAAGAAATACATTAATATTACATTTAGAGAAGGTATAAAACATCGAGTAAACATATCGTCTGTGAGGTATCGCTAAAAATATTTAGAGCTTCCTTAGAGCATACTTTTATCAAGTGTACGTACAGTTTGCAAGATATACATCTCCAAAGTTATTAAAAAAGTTCAGTTGGTGAAAGGGCCTGGCCAGCTACCACCATCTTATCTAAGTCTTGCTGCCAAACATCAATGTTAACTGCATCAATGTGTTCCGGCTTTAAAGTAAGATAGCCAGTTCCCAATTGCGTTAGGGAATTCATCGTCACTTACCATCAGATGAGATGACGCCAAGAGCTTACCAATTGTGGATTTTAAAAAAGTAAAAAAAATATATAAGTCGCCGGTGTATTATGTCAAAGCCTTGATATTTTACCACACAAAATTTAGTGATATTATAATATCACGGTAAATTGACAATCGGCTTACAACTTCACGGCCTATTCATGTATCTCTGAATAAAACCGATGATTTCTTCTTCTGCGAAGTATTCTGCTACCCAAGGGGTTTAATCAATCAAACCTAACCGAACCTAACATCGCTCGCTTCGTTAGCTCATTTATTTAATGTTATTCATTTCGTCTAGTGTTATTGTAATGTCACTAGTGAGATTACAATGACCCTAGTGAAATTGTAGGCAGTATGTTACGATTCAGAATCTTTCGGCAGTTCACAATCTCGCGAGATAGATCCCGTTAGATTATAATCTAACGGTATTTACAATTTTAGGGTGACATATATATTTTAAATAAATATGAAATATAGCAGATCCGAGTCGTTCCGGCGCCGTTCTATCCAACCGATTTGCTTAATTTTGTGCAAATTATAGGTATTGATGCACATGTTTGCTATCAAGCATCGGGGATACCCCGCGAGCCGCTTGGGGCTCGCGCACCGCGCATCCTTAATGCAATCTAATACAAGTCCGTCCGGCCGTCTTATCCAACTTAGCCAATTAGCCTTTTTTATTTGTCATCAACAATGATTAGAAAAACGCGCTCACCCTAGATTTCCGAAAAGGGCAAAAGCTAGTATATTACTTATCTAAACTTGAAATAAGTTCCAAAAGCGGTCGTTTACCGCGCAGTTTGTTAGATGCAATAAAATGGCGGGTCGGGTAATGTCTTGAAATTAAATTCATTACTTCCACCTATTAGGTGTGGAGGTAGACATACACACTCGTTCGAGTAATACTCGGCAAGTGTGTTTGTACGCGGAACAACCTCCTGGTTGGAACAGTGCAACACATATAAAGGAGTACAGAGCGAACACTCCAAATCTAGCTGCCGTAGAACGTAAATGTTAGGTGAAACCTTCTTTTTATTAAAATAAATAAATAATTAAAAAAACCCGCTAAGCACGTGTCGAATTACGCAAAGTATAGACATTCGCACTTCCGTAGTCAATACTAATACCATTTAAAGTGTTTATTAAAGGAAACCTACACGAAAAAAAATTGAAAGTTCCTACTAAGGCCCTTTTTTTTTGACAAATCAGACACGGTTATCTGGTCCCTAATTACCCTGTACTGTGGGAAACAGAGACTGATAAACATACTTCAATCAATTCAGTCGTGTTCTTCATATCTGAAGGTCTTGTCCATCCTGAAGTGAATGGTAACAACAGGGGCATAATAAGAAAGAAATGTCACAATAATGAGATTCTCTGTAATTAATGTTTGAAACCAATTTTTCTTAGAAATTATTAATAGGAACTTAAGTTTATATTACAAAGATCAGTTTTAGATATAAATTTACCTTTTGGCATGTGTTTGGACATTTTTTGTTACGTTTCTTTACACTAAGGAATTCCTAGTTTTTGACCTGTACCGTGTTATGAATAATCGATACCACGAAAGACTGTGATTGTATTTGCGCTTTTTAGTTTATGCCATTTAAAAATACGCGCAAAAACCTAAGTGTTGTCATACTCAGTTTAAAAACGACTCTTGTGTGGCATTTCTTGTTATGCCCTTCAAGTGCCTTTGTCGAGGTGTCTACAAGCTGTCGCTATGCATTTCTATCCTCGGCCTTCTTTATGGCGGCTGGTATGTTTAGTGCTGTGGCGATTTCCACTTTGTCAGCCCAGCGGATTGGCGATCGCCCTCTCGGTCGCTTGCCCTCAACTTTGCCAACTATTATGAGCTTTTCAAGGTTGTTTGGGTCTTTCCTAGCTACGTGACCAAATCTCGCCTTCACACCCAATTGGTCTTGTATCGACTTGTTTGTCCTCTTGGCCGTCCATGGTATTTGTAGCATGCGTCTCCAGCACTGCATTTTAATCTCCTCTATCTTTTTTCTTTTGAATGCGCGAATTGTCCAGGATTCCCAACCGTAAAGGAAGATAGAAAATACGAGCGTTCGAACAAGTCTCATTTTGGTCGAGTTTGAGACGTTTCTGTCCTGCCATATTCTTGTGAGCTTGCACATAGCAGCTTTGGCCATTTGTGTTCTTCGTCGTATTTCCTTTTCAGGTCCACTTTGGTCGGTTAGCATGGATCCGATTTACACAAACTTACTCACCATTTCGACGGTTAGTTGTCCAGCATACGTGTAAACTGGCCAGCCCTGTCGACGATCATGATCTTCAGCCCCACCTGCTCACACTCTTTTTCAACTCTTTCGATTGGTTGAGCGAGCTCATTTTTAGAATACGCGAAGAGTGTGGTGTCGTCTGCATATTTGAGGTTTCTGATCTTTTTGCTGCCTATTGGTATACCGCAAAACATACTTATATATGTTTAAAACACATACGAGTATTTATACATTGAACACACGGACACAGAGCAAACAAACCTGTTTGTTACACGAATGGTTTCCCTTGGTGGGCTTCGAAACCCACGACCCTTGCGCTAGCAGGCAGAAGCTGATTACTGTACCACCGAGTAAGTCTTACATGGGTGGTTTCAACTAGCTAGTTCCAACGGTTTAGAAACATCGGGAGAGGGCATATTATATGGCTTATCTTGCAAATGGATTGAGCTGAAATTTTTGAAGTTTCATATTTTGAAGTTGATCTGATGATGAACTATGAAGGTGGAATCAAGGTCCCAGGATCGTCTATTGTTTTCAATCAATTCATAAGAAAAAGTGTACCTCTCGGTCCGGCTTTTTTAATTTGGAATCACTCATTTATTTTATTACATTCTCATTTGGCACACTAAACATCAAAACTATTTTCGAATACTTAAATGGTTTTAGCTAAAAGCTTTAAGTTTTTTCGAAGTGACGTTATCTCGTCACGTTTGCAATAACTTCTTTGTACAAGTAAATAGGTATTGACCGTACGTACATAATTGCCTATTTAGTATAATTTTATAGGACTAGTTCATCTCAAGTAACTATTATACAATATACAATTGAAATCTACATATCAAATATACGTTTAAATTTGTAAAATGTATTCGTGTACGACGCAAATGTCATGACCGTAGATACATAGTTACGTCATTTCAGGATATCAATATGCATGAGCGCTGTCACTGTTTGCCGTTAAATTCATGAAGTATTTGATAATCCAGTAGCCTTAAACTTCAGACCTTACGTCAAATCCGGTAGCACTGACTTTTTGCTGACTTTTTTATAATGTTGGCCCAATGATAATTTGTGGATAACTCCAAACCGATAAATTTTCGCCTTTATTCGCGTTTTTAGGTCTAGTGGACAATTTCTTCGAATAGCTACTAGTATTTTTAAAGTAGACTGAATTTTCTACAACGTGAAGTTAAACACAATAATTTCCAATAATTTCCAAGAGCCTTTTAAAATTTATATTTTTTTTACGAATTTTGCAATTTTTTAAAATATATTAGACGTCAGTCGAGCCACACTAGCGGTCTTTATCAGAGGTCCCTAAAACTAAACAAGTTAGACATCGAAGTGATGTAGTTTCAATTTTTTTCAACATCAACTGCACAGCAGACGAGATAGCAGCAGCAGAAGAGCGAGTCGTAATTTCTCTATAGGAGGTAATCCCAACACCTACAACCTTGACGAGCTGTGGTACCAACTATTCACCAGGGCTGCGTCAAAAGACCAACTTCAATCTGACCAGGTTACCTCCTACACGAGATGTTGCTCGATTTCACTCCCTGTGGACATACCATCAGAATTGTCCTTGCAATCAGTTCACGAATACAAAGTTTTATTCAACTACTCATGTACATGTTGTAACTGGTACAGGCGTGGTTAGGAGTCACCTTCAGGGAGAGCCCGGGGGTAGATATCCACGTCACAACGCCTCAGCCCCAAAATGATGGTCAGAGACGCAGTCCTATAACACCTCTTGTGGATGATTTCTTGTGGCCGTAAGAGGGGTTGTGGGAACGCGTGCAGCTGCACTGCAAGAAGAGAAAGATGAAATGCTCATCAGTCTGCAGACACTGCAGCGGGGCCTCCTGTGACAATGTACCGAATGTTGCAGTAAAAATAGACTTCGATTTTCCAGAAAGAGACGATCTGCCCAATATCTACATGGATGATGTCTTGTGAGCACAAGACATCGACAATATCTTGCCATCCTCTGATAGGGATATGCCAACCCGATACGATGCTCCAGATACTAATAAAGCTCAACCAGGCCGTTCCAAGAGGGCTAAATGAACATAATTTATTGAATGCCTTGAAATACTCAATTAAATAATTGAGTAAGAAAATAACATAATTAATGTACCTATAA
Organism: Coleophora flavipennella; assembly: GCA_947284805.1. NCBI lineage: Eukaryota > Metazoa > Arthropoda > Insecta > Lepidoptera > Coleophoridae > Coleophora > Coleophora flavipennella. Next base: position 2,898,557 of record OX369276.1, read on the forward strand.
ACACTAAGGCTGATTTATACGCAGTTTAGTTAAGTAGCGAGTTAAGTTCCGGTTGTGGCGAGTTAAGTCCTTATCATCTTTTGGACGCGGATTTGCCAGTTAAGTAGTAAGTTGGCGATTAAGTACAAAGAATAGAATGACGTTCTATTTTTCAGCGAGTCAAGTCAAGTCTTTATATCAAGCACAAGTCCGATCTTGTATGATGGATCAGCCCGCTATCAGCTGGATACCCTGGATACTATCGACCGACAGATTTGCGTTATTTTTCAACGTCAATTACTCCCAAATAATAAAAAAGCCCAAGATTGAAAAAAAATACTCTTATTGTTGATAATATTCTTTAAAGTCAAAAGCTATTAGAAACACGATCGAACAGTTTTGGCTCTATAGAAAAAAAAACCCATAGATAGGTCTACACATGTTATTTTAAAGTATAAATTTTAAAAAATATACAACAATATTTGTTATGATAACATAAAGTGAGTAATGTTATGATTTTGTATACTTTCATTGTAGTTTTTGATTGAAAAGAAAAACCATTGAAAAATTGAAAAAGTGTGGTTATTTTCTTTACTCTTTATACGCAAAGAAAAAGACAGAGATAACTGTTCCAATCAATACCTCGCCTTAACTCATCGGTGTAGAAGGGTGAGTTAAGTACAGGCCACGTTGAAGAATGGACCACTGATTACGAGTAACTCGCATGTTCATGTGGACTCAACTTGTTACTTGCCGATCTAAATCGACTTAGTTGCAACTTACCTCGCTACTTAACTAAACTGCATGTAAATCAGCTTCAAGTCCTGTACTTTCCTTTTTTTTACTTTTCATTATTCATTGCTTACGATTAAACATTATCGTTCGCACTTCTATTTTTTTTTTAACATCGAGCATAAAAGTAAAGGGCTTCCATAGTATAACAGGGGTAGAAATGAGAAATGTGAAAAATATAAAGGGGAGAGGAATTTGGGGGCCCCTCAAACCTTTTCGGGATCTACTAGAATATGATGCAGGGGGTGGTGGTACCAAAAGAGGGTCAAATTTAGTTCAAAATGACAAAATGTTGCTAAAAATTGCGAATACTTCGAAAAAAAATTGAAAGGCTATATCTCGGAAATTATTGGGTGTACAAAGACAGTTTTAAATTCACATTGTAGCATATTCAGTGTTCTTTAAAAATGCACGCGTAAGTATTCTAAAAACTAGTTCTTTAAGACTAAAATTGCCAAAAACTGAAGTAAAAGCGAAAATTCCGCGGCTTTATGATAAGGTTGCGTTTGGCGCTCGAGGTCACAAACTTGGAATTGACATTGGGCCAACATCATGTACAAGTCATCAAGAACTACCGGATTTGACGCAAACGAAAGGGGAGGTCCCTTTCAGGCGACAAGGTTAACCGGAATAAGATTTTTTACTCTGACCCATATTCTATTGACCAAACTATTTTTACGAGGGTTAAAAATTTTCTTTACAATAAATAATCCAAATTTTAATAATATTATTGCTTTTATTTAAGTACTTGTTTTATTTTATTAAATTGTTGATTTAAAGTTTTGTCTATCATTTATTACTTTGTGAATAATAATTAAATTAGTAATTGAGTTTTTTACAATCCATACTTTCATTCAGATGTATCCAATCCCTGGGTTGCCTGGAAAAAATTGCTTTAAAAAATAAAGCTGCCTAAATTGTACAATTTAAATTTTTACTGTACTATTCTCTGTAATTTTTTTTATTGTATAATAAAGCATATTTGATTAAAATTGATTGATTGATTTAATTTGTATCCACAATCAGGCCTTTTAAACTTAACGCTCGCGAGTGTTGATATATTTACGAGTCTACTAATCCCTACTAATATTATAAATGTGAAAGTAACTCTGTCTGTCTGTTACGCTTTCCCGCAAAAACTACTGAACGGATTTGGCTGAAATTTGGTAGGTAGACAGATTAGGACCTGGGTTAAGACATAGGCTACTTTTTACCACGCTCGCGAGACGCTTGCTGCTTGCGCACTGCGCACCCTCGAAAAGTCATAGAAATGTGGTCCACGCGGGTGAAGCCGCGGGAATCAGCTAGTAATATTATAAATGTGAAAGTAACTCTGTCTGTCTGTTACGCTTTCCCGCAAAAACTACTGAACGGATTTGGCTGAAATTTGGTAGGTAGACAGATTAGGACCTGGATTCAGACATCGGCTACTTTTACCACGCTCGCGAGCCGCTTGCGCCTCGCGCACTGCGCACCCTCGAAAAGTCATAGAAACGTTGTCCACGCGGGTGAAACCGCGGGAAACAGCTAGTTTTATATAACTTCGTTTTAATTTTTTCTTAGAGGCAAAGTTCACTGGCTTTACATAGGAGGTCGCGGGTTCGATTCCCGGCGGGATCAACTGTAAGACTCGGTTTGGTTGGTGGAAGGGCATTTTCTAAGCCCGCCTGGCTAGCTACCACCATCTTATCTAAGTCTTGCCGCCAAATATCAATGTTGATATCATTGGTATGTTCCGGCATGAAGATAAGATAGCCAGTTCCCCATTGCGGTGGGGAATCTTGGTAAGCCCACTTCCATCTTCGGCATCATCGTCACTTACCACCAGGGTTTACCAATTGTGAATAAAAAAATAATTTAAAAAAATGTATTTTTCGAGTCTACTAATTTTGGTATAATCTCGTCAACGTTTTCAGCATATTCCAATAGTTACGTTCTACAGGTGATGCTACTTATAGAATGGGAAGCGAGTGTAGGTAATGGCGCAAAATAGTGACGCAGTATTATTGCAAGGGGAGGGGTGGGGATCCCATTCCCGAGTACCCCCACCCCCACCCCGGGAGCGACTGAAACGTCCGCGAGAAAAATAAGATCCGTACTCCGTCCCGCTTATTCTAAGGAAAAAGGTTTTTGTATATTTTTTAGGTACCTATTCTTTGCGTAGAAAAAGTCTTTGTGTGAGTCGGTAAATAGGTTGGTTGGTAGCTTAGCTGTACACGAATTCGTTTTGGGTGGGTAGGTACTTACTTCTTTCTCTTTTTTGATATTGAAATTCGAATGAATATTCTGATGGCCTGAATAAAACTTTCTCTAAGTTATACAATTAAAAACTGGCCAAGTGCGAGTCAGAACCGCACACGTAGCGTTCCGTACTATGATATTAGATGGCGCTAGTTTCTTCATGTTAAAAAAAAGCACGTTTTTTGTATGGGGACCCCCCCTAATTTTTACTTTTTCTAATTTTTGTATTTGTTGTTATAGCGGCAACAGAAATACATCATCTGTGAAAATTTCAATGCTGTTACAATGTAAACTCTATATAGCGACACTCAAGGGACTGGGCATTTTGTGACGTTATTGAGAGTTTTCGTTATACAGAGAGAGATTAGCGTTAAAGTAAACCAACTGGAGCCAGAAAATTTCGACGATTCAAAGAGTGAATCGTTATATCGAGTGACGTTTTACAGAGTTTACACTGTATATAGATTTATAACATTAAATATATATATATATATATATATAATATATATACAGTCGAACATAGAACCTCCTCCTCTTTTGAAGTCGTTTAAATACAGCCTGGAACCGTAAAAACTTGCCAAGTGCGAGTTGGACTCGTGCACTGAGGGTTGCGTACCAAAACATCTTCACAAACCAGTTGCAGGTCCCGTTAACTGAGGCTTCTACTCATCATCTGACAACTTTTGTTCTATCACTTTGTTGAAATCTCAAACAAAATATTTAACTCTTCGTACAAATCGATCAGCTGATCAAGCAATTTTAAAAATTATCGTATGGAGTGTCCAAATTTTTAGAGTTCCGTACAACCTTAGTAACCCTATTACTAAGCCTCTGCTGTCTGTCCGTCTCTCAGCGGGTTGTATTTCATGAACCGTAAAAGGTGGACAGTTAAATTTTTTACAGAATGTGTATTTTTGTTGCCGCTATAACAAGAAATACATTTTTTTTTTTGAAAAATAAGGGGGATCTTCATACAAAAAACATGTTTTTTATAGGTCTATAGAAGTGTTTTTTTTTTAATTTAGCTCAATCGTAAAAACAGTAATACCATGTAATAGAACTACCTACTACTATATAGAAGAAACTACCGTCGAACACGAATTAGCGATCGATTGTTCTTAAAATACGCGCGCACGCATAACGAGCGTTGCTTTCTCGTGTACGGCATGATGGCAATTAAAAATTTAAGGAGCTTAGATCACTAAATCCGAGCAAGTTGATATGTGTTTTAATAATATCGAACGTAAATCTATTCATTTTAATTTCAAATCAATGTGGGCTTTATAACGCGGCTGTTAAGTTGAAACCGAACGCCCAAATCTCGATTTTTACATGTTTTTATTACTTTTCATCACTTTCACATAAGTTTTAAAAAGTATGTTCAATTAAAATGGAAGGTCTTTTAAGACTTTAGTCACCGATTTTTGTGTGTTGGTTTCATGCAATGTTAACTATTTGTTTTCGAGAAATTTTGCAATTACTGCCAAAAACAGGGTCTACACTACAGTATATTTTTTTACATCAAAAGTGGTAATATTTTTAAATTTGTACTAAATTTATTCGATTTTTTTATGACTGAAGTATATTATATATTTTTCCATGGTAATAGCTTTACACAGTCTTTCAATAATTTGAATTGAATATTGTCATTTGACCCATCTTAAGGCCTTAAGGAGCGCTCTTGCAAACTACACTCTCTTCACCCCTCGCCCGCGCTATGTTTGCCTCTCGCTCACTCTTGAAATAGTTGGACCGTTTTGAGACACCCGTTAGTACTAATACTAAAACAAAACAACAAATAATAAAAATTGTCAAAGTGTAAGTCTTACTCGCGCTAAGGAGTCATAACTGAATGACAAGAAAAGAATATTTTTATCGCTCGCGTTGATGTATTTTGTTTGTAACGTGAATAGGTATCATTGTCATTATACTATACTATGTAGTTGTGTGTAGAGGTCTGGTGGCATGGAACCCTCGGAGTGCTAGTCTGACTCGCACTTGATTTTTTTTTAAGAAATGACAATGGTTCCATGGATTATAATTATTTATAGGCTTTATTTTTTTATTTATTTATGGTTCCATGGATAAAGTTGTTCAGTATTTTAAGTAGAACCCCCAGTAAACGGGACCTTCACCAATTTTGCTACAGCCTGTATAAAATATACCATTAGATAGGATAGATGTATAGATGTCACTATAATAGTTTCTTCACGTTTCAAAAAGCTCGCGCACCGAGGTTCCTTACAAACAAAACTTATTTTCCTCTATTGTGCCATCTGTAGATATAAAAGGAACTAATAGCTGTTGTCGTATTACAACATAAATTAAATATGGAGAAGATACTACTAGATCTTACTAGATGTCGCTAGTTTCTTCACTTTTTTTTGTATATTTTTTTTCATGTTTTCATTTTTTAATATCTTTTTCTACTTATTACGGTTCATGAAATACAGCCCGCTGACAGACAGACAGTACAAAGAAAATCACGTTTCTTGTATAAAGGCCCACTTTTTTATATACATATGTTGTTTAGCGCCAATAGAAATACACACTCTGTGAAAATTTCAACTGCTACCTATTATGTTTCATGAAATACAGCAGACAAACAGACATACGGACGGACGGACAGCGGAGGCTTAGCAATTAGGGTCCCATTAACCGGGTGATCTTTGGCTGAACGTAACTCTAATAAAAAGGACGTAATAAAAAAAAACACAAATAACATAGAGCTTTGCAGTTCAACTCTTATTAAACTCATCATTATCATCATCATATCAGCTGAAATACCTACGTCCACTGCTGAACAAAATCCTCCCTGAAGGATTTCCACAACCTTCGGTCCTGCGTTGTCCGTATCCAGCGGATTCAGCGACTTTCACAAAGTCGTAAGTCCACCCAGTGAGAGGCCTACCTAAGTTACGTGTTCTGGTGCGCGGTCGTCTTTCAAAAGAACTTTTCTGCCCCAACGGTTATCTGTTCTACGAGCTACGTGCCCCGCCCACTGCCAATGGCCCTTAATGCGACTTTGTACTTTCTTATGAGACCCATTATAAAGCGACCATGTCTCAGTCTTATCAAACGAACAACAAAATAATTGACTTAAAATAAAAGATGACCTTATTTTTATCTTTTTTTTTGTATTGTCATCGGCTCTTATTACTTACTTGTACAAATTTTTGATTAAATCTGAGGTCTTGAAATGGATGAAAATTACTTTTAAAGATTTCGATACATACATAAGTTACATAGACAGATACAGGTAAAGTTACATAGATAGATACAGGTAAAGTTACATAGACAGATACGGGTAAAGTTATATACAAGGTGTCCAAGGACTAGTACGACAAACTTAAGGGGGTGATAGCTTGGGTCATTACCTGTCAGAATGTCCAAATTTGACCTCAGTAAAAACCTCCCCATTTTCGAGATATTTCGACTTTTTAAAAAATCCGTTAATTTACTACCTTGTGCCGAATTATTAACTACTGTTTTTTCAAAATAGCATGTGTAAATAAAAAAATACACTAAATTGTTTCTGATAGGTAGGATTACCCAATGTATATGACATTTTTCACCAGTGGAATAAGAAAGTCGGAAAAAATTACTTTGAATTTGGATTTTTAACTTCAGAAAATTATCTAGTTGAAATTTGACCTTCTTTGGTAAAAAAATGTTCTGAACTTTGATGGCAAACTATTTATAAAGTTACTCATTTAATGCAGATTTAAAAAAGGTATAACATTAATCCATTTTATTTACGGATAATGAGGTGTTGCTATTTTTCTTGCGTAAGGGGCTGATTTCAATAAAATCGGGAGTTATGGAATTTATTGTAAAAATTAACTTATTTTTTTATGATTTGACTGAGTATTATTAGCTTAAGTTTAACAACATTCGTTAATTAAGAGGAAATAAAATAACCTGATAACAACAAATATATGAGCTGATATAAAGATAACAAAAGCGTGTTAAAAACAATAAGGTTTAGGTTTCCTACGTTTGTAACTTTTTATGCAAAATAAGTGACAAGGTCAGGTAGCTTAAAAAATGTAAAAGTTATAGTAAATACATCACTGCGGACTAGGTACGTTACTAAAAAAGATTTTAAGGCGATAATGGGAAGTACAATGATGCGAAACTCGAATTTTTTACTTGTAGCCGTTGTCATATGCTACGTCAATTGCTGATAGATCTATCTGCGATCAAAAGCTTAGCACGCTTATGTGTACAATGTATATTGCTTGGTAATACCCGACCTCATAATTCGTTGCTCTTATGTAACATTGGATTTTCTTTTTCTTCTTCTAATCAGCTCATATACGTCCCTACCGAGGGGCTCGAGCCTACCCTGAATTAGGGCGATCGGGCCTCAGTCGACCACGCGGGCCCAGACCAGCCCAGGGTTGGACGACTTCACACACAACATAAACGTACATATGAAATCGAAATTCGAAAACACATCTTTTTCTGCTAATGGACACTAATTACTTTCTCCGTCTCTCGCTACATCATTTTAGAAATTTAAATTACTCATTTCGTTTAGTAACAACTAGCACCGCTGTAGCCCGCGACTTCACCCCCTAGGATATCGAGAATGCTCGGTGCGCGAGCCGCAAGTCGATCGCGGGGTTTTGTCTACCTAATAACTTTATTCGGACCATTAAGAGCATTTAAAAACAAAAAAATTGCGAAATCGGTCCAGCCGTTCTCAAGTTAGGTGCTTACCAACGGAAAGTATTTCATTTTTATTTATAAACTAGCTGTCCCGGCGAACTACGTACCGCCTTACATTATAGTACACTGCCCTACCCTACCCTACACTACACTACACTACCCTACCCTACACTACACTACCCTACCCTACACTACACTACCCTACCCTACACTACTCTACACTACCCTACACTACACTACCCTACCCTACCCTACATACACTACACTACACTACTCTACACTACCCTACACTACACTACACTACACTACACTACACTACCCTACACTACCCTACACTACACTACCCTACCCTACCCTACACTACCCTACCATACACTACCCTACCCTACCCTACACTACCCTAGCCTACCCTACACTACCCTACCCTACCCTACACTACCCTACCCTACACTACACTACACTATCCTACCCTACCCTACCCTACCCTACCCTACATAAGAACCTTCTCCTGACAATAACGAACTCGACAACAAAAGAATTAGCGAAATCGGTCCAGCCGTTCTCGAGTTATGCGCTTACCAACACATTTTGCGATTCATTTTAATATATTAGACTAGCTGTCCCGGCGAACTACGTACCGCCTTACATTACATTACACTGCCCTACCCTACCCTACCCTACCCTACACTACCCTACCCTACCCTACCCTACACTACACTACACTACACTACACTACACTACCCTACACTACACTACACTACACTACACTACTCTACACTACCCTACACTACCCTACACTACCCTACCCTACCCTACCCTACATACACTACACTACACTACACTACCCTACACTACCCTACACTACACTACCCTACACTACACTACCCTACACTAAACTACCCTACCCTACACTACACTACACTACCCTACCCTACCCTACACTACCCTACACTACACTACCCTACCCTACCCTACACTACCCTACCCTACAATACACTTCACTACCCTACCCTACCCTACCCTACATAAGAACCTTCTCCTGACAATAACGAACTCGACAAAAAAAGAATTAGCCAAATCGGTCCAGCCGTTCTCGAGTTATGCGCTTACCAACACATTATGCGATTCATTTTTATATATTAGATAGTAGGGAAAATTTGTATAAATTTTATTCCCGTTAACTATGGCTTGTATTCATGAACTACTTTACCCAAGATACCTATAAAATGGAAAAAAAAAATTGTCTGGAGAGTACAAATTTTTATTGCTGTAGTGAATACCTATAATAGTAAAAAAAGACTTCCCATACAAAGGCTAATCAGTTGATCGATTTGTATGAAGTCTGAAACTTTACGATTTCTACGAAGCTACATTAAAAAAAGCTTATTCAGTTTCAGGGTAAAAAAATGCTGTGTAACCGCTGTGTATATAATTTTTTTAAGGATTATTACAACACTAAGTTCGTACACGGAGATGTATGTTAAATATTATACTTAAATGATTCAAACAAGCACACCTATAAACGATAAATATCAGTAATGAATATGTACTATACTTAACGTGACCATACGTCCCGCTTTGGGCGGGACAGTCCCGTTTTCAGGCTGTCTATCCCGCTGTCCCAACAGAGGGGAAAAACGTCCCGCTTTCGCAAAAAGACCAAACGATAAATTAATTTAAGTAAATACCTATAATTTTTGTATTTGCAAACAACTGCTTAGACATTAGAAGTAATGTGATGTCATCAATATGTACATGATATATACTAAAAGAAACCTTCTTATTATTCAGTGTCCATCATGTCAGCTCATATTATACGTCCCCACCAAGAGGCTCAAGCCTACCCTTAATTGGGGCGATCAGGCTTTAGTCGACCACGCGGGCCCAGTTTTCCATTTTCTGATAAACACTGGTAAAATCCCTACTAATATATAATATTATAAATGCGAAAGTAACTCTGTCTGTCTGTTACGCTTTCCCGCAAAAACTACTGAACGGATTTGGCTGAAATTTGGTAGGTAGACAGATTAGGACCCGGATTAAGACATAGGCTACTTTTTACCACGCTCGCGAGACGCTTGCGGCTCGCGCACTGCGCACCCTCGAAAAGTCATAGAAACGTGGTCCACGCGGGTGAAGCCGCGGGAAACAGCTAGTATATAATAAAGTTTTTTTTACATAATTCCGCTGTTGTCCCGCTCTGAGGAAAAAAATAAATGGGCACGTTAACTATACTAGATACGCCTGGTCAGATTGAGCAGAGGCTTCGCACATAAAACCAACTTTTCTTCTTGCAAAGTTTTTAATAATCCGAGTTCCGTGGAAGTATGTAGTGGAAGCTAACGAAAGTCAAAACAAGTTTCATTTCCAAAAAATCACTCTAATCCTTGTGCTGTAAAGGTGTAATGGGAGTTTAATATTTCATCGTTTCTTGAAAGAATATTTTGCAGAATTTGTATAAACATAGTATGTCCCAGAATCAAGGTCTTAACGAAATTGGGAAGAAAACTGACTGATACCGCCATCTACCTTAAGTGGCCAGAACTCATATCTCTGCTCGAAGCTCAAAATGTAACAACGACATGGCTAAGCTAATACAGTTGTCCACCAGTTGGTTCCACTCTTGACGTTGAGATGGCTTACGGCAAAGGAGGATATGCAAAAAAATTATGTCAGTGGCAAAATCTTTTTTTTTAAAGATCGATGATAAACTTTTTTCACGTTTAAGCACACTATATAAAGTCCTTCACTCTATTTTGGTCCAGGTTTGGTCTTTTTTAAATGACTGCAAGTTGATGACAATTTAAACCAAAATTTAAAAAATATGTATTTGAAGTGGTATTGAAAATAATGGCAAGATTATGACGGTTCTTTTCACTTAATAGCGAATTTGCTGCCCCTGATACTTAGTAAGCCCCCCCCCAGTAGGCTTGAGTTTCCATACAAACGTATTTCCGCTTTAATACAAGTACAAAATGCCGGATTGAATCCAAACTTTGCAAATATATTGAGTAGACACATACGAAGGCTTAAATTAGTTTTGTACTAAAGGTTTTAAACTGCTCTTATTTTTTTAAGTTTACATTAGTTCATACGCAAACTAATTACAAACATCGATATGTTATTATATTCACAAAGTTTGGATTCAATAGCATGTAGTTTTTGTATTAAAGCGGAACTACGTTTGTATGGAAACTCGAGCCTCCTGGGGACCTTTTATAAATAATTTTAAAAAAATGTTTTTGAAGTGGTCTTGAGAATAATGGCAACAGAATGACGGCTATTTTACATATTTTCGCTTCTCCAAAAGATTCTTGCTCAGCGCGAGGATATGGACACGTTCGCAGATCTATGGGCTCACTTATTTAATGCAGCTAAGTTATTCTTGAATGCTTATGTGTAATGTTATTTTCAATCGACTTCCAAAAAGGTGGAGGTTCTTAATTCGACTGTTTTTTTGTATGTTTGCGTCAGAACTTTTGACTGGGTGAACCGATTTTGATGATTTTTTTTTGGAAAGCTAGTGTTTTTCGTGTGGTCCCATATAAATTGTATCAAAATCGGTGTAGTACATTATTAGAAAATTAATAAAAACCAAAAATATTAATTCAAAATTGTACTAAGTTGTTGCGATGGAAGTCTTGACATCTTATTATTTATCATCAATAATTTAATTTAATGTGGAAGTGCTTTGGTTTATACTATTAACTTACATTGTGACTGAATAAATAAATAAATATAAATGCGTATTTGCTGCCTCTGATACTTGGCCGTCATATTATATCATGGACGTAATACGTGTATGTTTTTTTTCTTACCCCACACAGCCTGAAGTAATATATATATATATATATATATATATATATATATATATATATATATATATATATATATATATATATATATATATATATATATATATATATATATATATATATATATATCCTTTATTGTACAAAAACATTTAAATGACAAGAACTTAGACAGAACGTGTACAAAGGTGGACTTATCTAAAAAAAAAACAATAAATAAACCAATTTAAGGAAATAAGATGTCCCACAGTTTCTCGTCTTTTCTTCTTCTTTTCGTGTCATTGGTAACTACCTATAAATATTTGGCCCAATATGTGGCCACGTCTAATGGTCTTTGATTGGCCTCGAGCAAGTCTTCCTGCGTACAGGTGTTGGGGCACGCAGGGAAAGTCGATGCGACACAGTTTGGACCGCACTGCACAGACACTGGTTGTCACTAGAGATCCCCCATTTGACCATATAGTCTCCTTCTTCTTCTTTCCGTGTCATTGGTAACTACCTATAGATATTTGGCCCAATATGTGGTCACGTCTATGCTCTTTGATTGGCCTCGAGCAAGTCTTCCTGCGTATAGGTGTTGGGGCACGCGGGGCAAGTCGATGCGACATAGTTTGGACCGCACCGCACACACACTGGTTGTCACTAGAGATCCCCCATTTGACCATATAGTCTCCTTCTTCTTCTTTTCGTGTCATTGGTAATTATCTATAGATATTTGGCCCAATATGTGGTTACGTCAATGCTCTTTGCTTGGCCTCGAGCAAGTCTTCCTGCGTATAGGTGTTGGGGCACGCGGGGCAAGTCGATGCGACATAGTTTGGACCGCACCGCACATACACTGGTTGTCACTAGAGATCCCCCATTTGACCATATAGTCTTTACAGCGACCAACGCCCACTCTCAGTCATTAGTAGGTATCTAGTAGTGTAACCGAAGGGACACAATCTTTACATATAAAAATTAATCTCTATTTCCCTTGGTCATCGCATCACGCGTGAACGACTGGACCGATTTCGCTAATTCTGTTTTTGTTGAGTTCGTTATTGTCAGAAGAAGGTTCTTATGTATGGTAGGGTAGGATAGGGTAGGGTAGTGTAGTGTAGTGTAGGGTAGGGTAGCATAGTGTAGGGTAGGGTAGAGTAGGGTGTGTGGTGTAGTGTAAGGTGGTACGAAGTTTGCCGGGACAGCTAATTTATAATAAATTAAATTATTCACAGACATTTTTAATATTCCAGGTACTTATTTGTTTACAATAGTCATTTGGTCGTAATTTATGTGGTTTTTTTACGACAATAATCAATTTTTCAATTTCAATTCCAATTTCTCAAATCTTTCTTATCGGATATCCTAGGCTTACTTGGTATGTACATTTAACGTTTTTGCTTAAACAAAATTTAACGACATAATAAAGTAATACATTACATACCTACCCGTAAAAACATTTTTTTTTATTTCTTGAGAACTACCAAGGAATTTCTGTATATCTACACGGCTCTATTATTTGTGATTCATACGAAACCAGTAACGAGCAAAGAGTTTTTAATTTGAGGCCAAAGTCTTGCATCAAAGAAGATTCTATATAAAAAACTAGGAGATCTGAGAATTTCCTTCGTAAGAAATATATCATATCAGCCACAAATCGTCCACTGCTGGACAAAGGCCTCTATATATATACATACATACATACATCTAAGGAGTTTGTATCCAGTGACGTGAAAAAGTCTTCACTCTCATCCTGATTGTAAACTGCTTGCATATGGTAAGTGTAAAGATGTCTATTATTTGTGGTTCATCATACGCAACGTATAACGAGCAGAGTTTTTAATTTAAGGCCAAAGTCTTGCATTAAAGAAGATTCCTTGTCGCGGAGCGGTGTATACACCTCTGTATCCACACCGCGATTACCCTGTACGCACCTATAATTAAACTCACATGTGACTCGCTGTACTGCACAACAATTCATGTCCTTCACCATCGCAGAGTACACCCGACCACCCGTGCTGCCAGGTGTTCGTCCAACTCCTGTAATTAAACTGGTATGAGTATGATAGCGGATCCCATAATCTGTCGTGAGGAGTGGGGTTCTACCTTGGGATGGACATGCCGTCCATGGCTAAATTACGGGACGAGGATGCACATGAAATAAGCAATCAGTGTTGCATGAGGCGCCTTTCTATGAGTGTGTGTTTGATGTCAGGTGTGCATAAAAATGAATATCACATAATACATGAACACAGTAGCATGAGTAAGGCAATGGTTAGTCACACGTCAAACAACAGTGCTGAAAGAAATAAATCATTAATAGGTCGGTGGTAAGGAAGGTAAGGGAAGGTAAGGAAAGAGGATCGCATTGTCATGTCCCACGTTGGAGGAGCCACTCTCCTCGTCCCCTCGTCTTTCCCATGCCTGGGCCGCGAGTCGTCAGGGACCGTTGCCATGTCCCACGTTGGAGGAGCCACCTCCTCGTCCCCTCGTCTTTCCCATGCCTGGGCCGCGAGTCGTCAGGGACCGTTGCCATGTCCCACGTTGGAGGAGCCACCTCCTCGTCCCCTCGTCCCACCCGCGTCCGGGCTGGCGAGTCGTTGGGGACTGTTGGGGGAGTAACGTTCCCCATGTCCCACGTTGGAGGAGAAACATCCCCATGTCCCTCGTCGGGGGAGAGGTTTAATTTCCCCATTGCCAGGCGACATCTGGCTACCCGTCCCCTCGTCCCACCCGCGTCCGGGCTGGCGAGTCGTTGGGGACTGTTGGGGGAGTAACGTTCCCCATGTCCCACGTTGGAGGAGAAACACATCCCCATGTCCCTCGTCGGGGGAGAGGTTTAATTTCCCCATTGCCAGGCGACATCTGGCTATCCGTCCCCTCGTCCCACCCGCGTCCGGGCTGGCGAGTCGTTGGGGACTATTGGGGGAGTAACGTTCCCCATGTCCCACGTTGGAGGAGAAACACATCCCCATGCCCCTCGTCTGGGGAGAGGTTTAATTTCCCCATTGCCAGGCGACATCTGGCTATCCACGTTCACAGAAGTATCAGCGGGTACCACGCTATTCTCACATGTCGATTGATCCACATCTAGGTAGTCGGCACTCCAGAAAGATCTGCGGCTTCCCTTAACTTACAGATCATACTCGAGTATGTCGTCTTCCGTATATCCATAAACAGTCTCAGGTTCATCCAAGGTGGTTGGGTTCCTGTCCGTTCCGTGTACTCAACAGGATCTGCAGCGCGCTCGCCACGTCAGCGCCACGTCGTTCAATTGTCATCTCTCCACCTAGCTGTGTTAGGAAAACAATGTGTCAAAGGACACGATGATTATAGGTTATGTGCGAGCTGTGGCGGCGTGTATGGTGTGTCGTGGAAATATGGTGCAAGGTCGATGGGGTTTGGTGATTGTGGAGCCTTCAGGCTGATACCGGCACCAGTCATTGTGTAAATATCAAGATTACATCGGATATAGTTACATGAGCAAGTTAGAAGCAAAGAGAGATTTCGACAAGATATGAAATCAACTATGATACTCAACTTGGGTCCTTTGGCGCAGTAGTAGCGACAGCTGGCTCGGGTCTCCTTCCTTCCTCGTGGTTGGCTCGAAGAGATGTTGATCGAAGCACACGCGAAATCGAAATGAAATGAATTATGAGCCCGGCGCTCCTATATAAAACGAGTGAAATGACTAAGAGGATAAAAACTCTTTGCTGTTTACCGATTCGTCATAGACTAATCAATTTAAGTTAGGTCATCTTATGAAGTTCAATCGCGACAAGATGTTAAATCCATCGTGTTCGTGACATTCCTTATAAAACCAAAGAGATCTGAGAATTTCCTTCGTAAATAAACTACTTGCATAGGGTAAGTGTAAACTAGGTAAGTACATTTTATACAACTTCCGTGTATTCTGATGGCAAAAAAACGAAATTTTGATGGGGATCAATTGTCTATCTTTATCAGGAACAAAAAAAAAAAAAAAACTTTGTATGTATGTGCGTGTGCGTCTGTGCGTCCATCCACTGCTCTGCCTCCCTAAACGACTTTGAGGATTTCTGTTGGATGAGGGCAATATTACGAGTATTTTTAAAACTCTAGTGCCGTTTTGTTTTTAAAGTTTTCTTATTATCTTGATTTTTTACTTTCGTGTAACGGAGGAAGGTATTGTGATGGCAAAAAAACAAAGTTAAGATTTTGATGGGGATCGATTATCTTCTTCTTAAAAGGGTGGAATAAACAAAAAAAATATATGTGAGTCTGTGCGTTCGTCCAGTACTCTAGTGCCTGAATTAGTGGACGAATTTGGATAAAATTTGGGTTAGGGTATTGGTATTTGGGTATGATTTTATCGATCTCCAATTAAACACAAAATTTGAATTTGTACTCAAAATAGTAGATCTGTCGCCAAAGTAAAGTAAAACAACAGCAAAACAATACTCAAAAGAATAAGATTTATCACCAACATGATAAATAAATATTTGCGATATGAGCAAAGTTGCTTCTGGCGCTCCGCCGGCCGCTGCTCAGCTCGCGCGTTGTCTTTCAAGTCAAACCTAACAGCTCGTCGCTTCGCTTCTCGCTACCTAACCATATAAAATAACTTAACCTAACCTAACCACATAAAATAACTTAACCTCACCTAACCACAAACCTAACCTAACCTAGCCTCATGGCTTTTTAGGTTTTTCATCTTTTTGACCTTCACCTTGACCCAATTTTTATTTGCTGACAGATCTATCAATTGGGTGCACATCTATCAATTTGAGAACGAAATGAATATATTTAAGGCTTTAAGATGCCTCAATCCGAGCAGATTGACACGTGTTAAAATTAAATCTAACGTAAGTCTATTCATTTTAAGATCAAATCAATGCGGGCTTCATCGCGGCTGTTACGCTGAAACCGAACGCCCAATTCTCGATATTTACGTGTTTTTTTTTACTTTTCTATACTTTCAAATAAGTTTTAAAAAAAGTGTTCAACTAAAACGACATGTCTTAAAGTCACTGACTTTTGTGTGTTGGTTTCATTCAACATTAACCATTTGTTTTTGAGAAACTTTGCAATTAATGCCAAAAACAGGGTCTACAGTATATTTTTTACACCAAAAGTGGCAATATTTTTAAAATTTTATTCAATTTAATCGATTTTTTATTACTTTCAAATATATAACTATATATTTTTTCCATAGTTATAGCTTTACACAGTCTTCCAATAAATTGAATTGAATATTGTCATTTGACTTATCTTAAGGCCTTAATTGAGGACGAAAAATACAATTCCCATATCATTTTCTTACCTCTAGCCATATTTTTTTTTTAATTCAGTTTTCTCTATCTTGATTATTTAGGAAAGTCACTTTTTACTATTTTTTTAAAATGTTTTAATTTTTTGATAAAACTCTGTACGTTATGATCACTTTACATAATTTACTTTACATCGTAGTTTAATGTTCATCATATCAGCTCATATACGTCCCCACCGAGGGGCTCGAGCCTACCCTGAATTAGGGCGATCGGGCCTTAGTCGACCACGCAGGCCCAGTGCGGGTTGGTCGACTTCACATACAACCTTTGAGTTTCTTCACAGGCGTGTGCAGGTTTCCTCACGATGTTTTCCTTAACCGTATAAGAGCGTCGGATAAACGTACATATGAAATCGAAATTCGAAAACACATTAATACGTGGCAGGATCGAACCACGATCTCCCGGACAGGAGATAGCGGCCCTTGCCATTACGCCACCGACACCTTAATGTTATTCCAGGAAAAATCTGAATAAATCATCTGTCATAAAAACGCGAGTTGTTTTATATTTTTCTCAAAATTTGCTCTAACGACTTTAATGAAACTTTGTGGAGTCATGCGAATTTAATAAGGCCTACTATACAGTTCATTATTTCATTAAAAAAATCAATTAAGGTGCGTCCATTACAAACCCAGAATATTTTTAAATTTTTCATCAAGTCTAATACATTTTTGTTGTCACCCTGTTGCCCTAGGTCAAATGACAATATTCCATTCAAATTATAGAAACACTGTGTAAACACTATGGAAAAAATATATAATACTAGCTGTCCCGGCGAACTACGTACCGCCTTACATTACATTACACTGCCCTACCCTACCCTACACTACACTACACTACCCTACCCTACACTACACTACCCTACCCTACACTACCCTACCCTACACTACTCTACCCTACACTACACTACTCTACCCTACACTACACTACCCTACCCTACACTACCCTACACTACCCTACACTACCCTACACTACCCTACATACACTACACTACACTACACTACACTACCCTACACTACACTACACTACACTACCCTACCCTACACTACCCTACCCTACACTACTCTACCCTACACTACACTACCCTACCCTACACTACTCTACCCTACACTATACTACTCTACCCTACACTACACTACCCTACACTACCCTACCCTACACTACCCTACACTACCCTACACTACCCTACATACACTACACTACACTACACTACCCTACACTACACTACACTACCCTACCCTACACTACCCTACCCTACACTACTCTACCCTACACTACACTACCCTACCCTACACTACTCTACCCTACACTACACTACCCTACCCTACACTACTCTACCCTACACTACACTACCCTACCCTACACTACCCTACCCTACACTACCCTACCCTACCCTACACTACCCTACCCTACCCTACACTACCCTAACCTACACTACCCTACCCTAACCTACACTACACTATACTACCCTACCCTACCCTACCCTACCCTACCCTACCCTACCCTACATAAAAACCTTCTCCTGACAATAACGAACTCGACAAAAAAAGAATTAGCGAAATCGGTCCAGCCGTTCTCGAGTTATGCGCTTACCAACACATTTTACGATTCATTTTTTATATATTAGACTAGCTGTCCCGGCGAACTACGTACCGCCTTACATTATATTACACTGCTCTACCCTACCCTACCCTACACTACACTACACTACCCTACCCTACACTACACTACCCTACCCTACACTACCCTACCCTACACTACCCTACCCTACACTACTCTACCCTACACTACACTACACTACCCTACACTACACTACCCTACTCTACCCTGCCCTACCCAACACTACCCTACCCTACCCTACACTACCCTACCCTACCCTACCCTACCCTACACTACCCTACCCTACACTACACTACACTACCCTACCCTACCCTACCCTACTCTACCCTACCCTACATAAGAACCTTCTCCTGACAATAACGAACTCGACAAAAAAGAATTAGCGAAATCGGTCCAGCCGTTCTCGAGTTATGCGCTTACCAACACATTTTGCGATTCATTTTTATATTATAGATATACTTAAAGTAATCGAAAATCGATATACTTATAGTAATCGAAAATCGATTTAATTAAATACAATTTTAAAAATATTACCACTTTCGATGTAAAAAAATAAACTGTAGACCCTGTTTTTGGCATTAATTGCAAAATTTCTCGAAAACAAATAGTTAATGTTGAATGAAACTAACACACAAAAATCTGTGATTTTAAGACCTTTCATTTTGAACACATTTTTTAAACTTATTTGAAAGTATAGAAAAGTAAGAAAAACACGTAAATATCGTGAATTGGGCGTTCGGTTTCAACGGTAGCAGCCGCGTTGAAGCCCGCAATGATTTGAACTTAAAAGAAATAGACTTACGTTATAATTTAATAATAATTTAACACGTATAAACCTGCTCGGATTAAGGCATCTTAAAGCGTTAAGAGTGTTTTTTAATGTTGGTTTATGTATGCCAGAGAATGAAGGCTATGCGAAAAAGTATGCACAGCGTGTCTGTACATTTTATTTTAGTGGTTTCAATTCAATATGCCTGGAGCCTGGAGTCTGGGGCTTGGGGCTTGTTAATAATTTTGCAATTAATGACAAAAACTGTATTTTTTTTTAAATTCAAAAGTGGTAATATTTTTGTAATTGTATTTTATTAAATCGATTTTTTATTACTTTAAGTATATTATATATTTGTGAAGGTCGCGGGAAGCCGATGGATGCGGGCAGCGCAGGACCGGTCGTCTTGGAAATCCTTGGGGGAGGCCTTTGTCCAGCAGTGGACGATTTGTGGCTGATATGATGATGATATATTTTTTCCATGGTGATAGCTTTAGACAGTCTTTCAATAATTTGAATAGAATATTGTCATTTGACCCATCTTAATGCCTTAAGGCTTCTCCGTCCCTAAAATTTGCAACTTGATTTACGATATTTCAAATATTTAACAAAATATCTTGGAATTAAAGTTCTTGTCAGCTTGTACTGCAACGTGGCTGTTACGTCAATTGCTGCAAAAGAATCGTGCAAAAATTGTGGTTTTGAATTTATCCCTATCCCTACTAATATTATAAATGCGAAAGTAACTCTGTCTGTCTGTTACGCTTTCCCGCAAAAACTACTGAACGGATTGGGCTGAAATTTGGTAGGTAGACAGATTAGGACCTGGATTAAGACATAGGCTACTTTTTACCACTTGCACTGCGCACCCTCGAAAAGTGGTCCACGCGGGTGAAGCCGCGGGAAACAGCTAGTTTTAAATAAAATAAGAAAAAAATCCAAAAAATAAAAAAAATAATATTATTTTATATTGTTTTGTTAAGAAGTTCATAAATTATCGTAATGTTTCGATTAAAATTGCAGCAGTTCTATGGTTACAACTAGAAAAAAAGGGTGCATTTTAACACGCTTTTATTAGCTTCACTTGTAACTATGTAAGAAAATCTTGGAATCTTAATTTGACCCACTTCCCGGTCTTCGATTAGGATGAAATTTTGCACACGCTCTGAGTTCTAATGACAATACATCACTAGCTAAGAAACGTCATTACAAATCCAATATGGCGGCCTCCCCAAGATGGCGGACTGGCTGTTTGAAATCCACCCCCATGATATGGGTATCAAATGAAGGGGTTTGCTGTCAGGAATACGAAAAAAATAGTCACGTGACTTAAATCCAACATGGCGGACATCCCATATCGCGGATTGGCTATTTTTTAATTTTTAGTGCGTGCTAAAAGCGTGTATTTTAGTTTTTTAAACTAATTTAAAGTTATTTTTTCTTTAGTTCTGTGCATTGAAATATAATTTAAAGAAACCGAAGTCACTCCTCATATTCTGTATATTACAAAACTTTTTTTTTGGTAAAAAAAACCTTTAATTGAAGTAAAAAGTGTTTACAAAGTTGGTCGTCGGCGGCGATATAAGCCTTAAAGACATATTCAAATAATGTTTTATATCAATTATTTTATTTTGACATTATTGACTTAATGAATATAATTATTTTTAATATTTTTCACGAATGACATTATGTATAGGTAATTACTATTTTATAAGCATCAAAAAGAGTATATTAAGCGCCCATTTTACAAGCTTTTAAGTAACTTACAATGTATGTATGTTTGTTCGGGTGGAATCTTGCAAGTCAATTTTAAAGCAGATATCTTCAACCGATTGAGCTAAAATTTTGCATACACATTTAGTTTGGGTGACAATGCATGGTTAACTAAGTGATGTCATTCTAAATCTTATATGGCGGACTCTCAATAATTTTTTTAATGCACCCCTATGATATAGGTATCAAATGAAAGGCTTTGCTGAGAGTAATACGAAATAATTAAGTATTTTGAAATAAAAGCTTGTACCTAAAAGTTTTTAGGTTTTTTGAAATAATTTGAATTTGAATAGTTTAAAAGTCAAGGGTTCTCTTGTTTTTGGTTTATTCAACAATAAACGTGCGATTACTGTAAGCCGAGATCGGTCAAACGCCGGTTAAGTAATGTCAAACTCACAGATGCACAACTCGTACCACCACCTCCGTCACACCACATCAGCAGAGTCTAACTCCGACGTGGTTTGGTTGGTGGAAGGGCATTTTCTACCACCATCTTATTTAAGCCCTGCCGCCAAACATCAATGTTAACAACATTGATGACTGTGTTCCGGTTCGATAATAAGATAGCCAGTTCAGCATTGCGTTGGGGAACCTTGGTAAGCCTGCTTCCATCTTCAGCATCATCGTCAGTTACCATCAAGTGAGATGATGCCAAGGGCTTACAAATTGTGAATAAACAAACAAAAAAAACCGACTTCAAACGCACTAGTCGCCACTACGGTTTCCGATTTTCCCCTCGATTTCTCTGGGATTCCATCATCAGATCCTGGTTTTCTTATCATGGTACCACCCTTGAATTATCTCCTATCCAACAAAAAAAGAATCATTAAAATCGGTAACGACTCGGTCCTTCTAATCAGAAGTACCCGGTTCAAATCTGGACGGCCAATGTACCAATGAGTTTTTCAAAACTTACGTACATATACTTACCGATTGCTTTAACGGTAAAGGAAAACATCGTGAGGAAACCTGCACACGCCTGCGAAGAAACTCGAAGGTTGTGTGTGAAGTCGACCAATCTGCACTGGGCCCGCGTGGTCGACTAAAGTCTGATCGCCCTAAATCAGGCTAGACTCGAGCCCCTCGGTGGGGACGTATATGAGCTGATATAATAATAATAATACGGTCGAATTGAGAAACCTCCTCCTTTTTTTTGAAGTCGTTTAAAAAACCTACAATGGTGTCGATTCGGTGTAACACGATTTAACTTATTTGACAGGACTAAACTAAATTTAAGCATTCTATCCTTGTCTTTTCGATACAGAAAGTAAAAGAGAGAATGCGTAAATTTAGTTTAATCCTGTCAAATAAGTTAAGTCGTGTAACACCGAATCGACACCAATAACGTATAAACTTACTCACAAAATCGTCCACAATTCTGACAACCCTGAGTTACACGACCTCTATTCACAACCTGCCTTAAGCTCCTACACATTGGAGCTGTACATCAATACACCGGCGAATTACAGATGGTGACTAACCGATATGCATCCGTTCTTGTTGCACTTATGCACTCAACTGAATGTGCAACAAGATAAACGAATGAATGTAAATTTGGGTAATAATGTTTGGAGGGCAACGCACTGTGCAACTGGTTGGGAGAGGACGAAAGTACGAATTTTTTGGCGATTATTTAAGTGAAAGATTGCGTAGGTGCGTACGAGAATGTTTGGTGTCTGACTGAGGATGCTTAAGAAGGGCCACTTAACAAATCAAATCAAAATAATTTATTTTAAATAGGTGCTTACACACACTTTTAAATATTAATATACTTAATGTTTAATACATAATGTCATGATTCAGATTACAGTCTCAGGTAATGGTATTTGTTATAGAATCAACATATATATCTTTGTCATTTACATAATCTATTATTTTATAATATCCTCTAGAGCACAAGCATTTTTTGACATGAGTCTTAAATTTGTTCTCTGACAAACTAGTTACATTTTCTGGAATTTTATTGTAGAATCTTGTACACTGCCCCACAAATGACTTGACAAATGACTCTTATACCAGCTTAAATGCCGAACACAATGTTAAATATCGTTTAAAATGCCTTATTCATCACAAAATATTACTTATTGTTAGTTACAACCTACCAATAAAAGTAGTTGCGAAACTTTAAGTGGTTACTAGTTTTACACGTGCCTAGGGGAACGGTTAATGGGGTGTTACTTGCTCCCAAAACACCCTCAAGTTCTAGGAAACTGTATTATGTGAAAAAAAAACATAATTCGAATCCTGCCACGTACTCATACCTATGTGTTGTCGTATTTCGATTTTATATGTACGTTTTTCCGACGCTCCTACGGTGAAGGAAAACATCGTGAGGAAACCTGCACACGCCTGCGGAGGAACTCGAAGGTTTTGTGTGAAGTCGACCAACCCGCACTGGGTCTGCATGGTCGACTAAGGCAACCCACGCTTTTTTCACAATAATACTAGTTTTTTTTGTGTATTTTTTTTTCATTTTTAATTTCAGCTTATATTAAGAATTGCCATTTTTTACTTTTTAATTTCATGTGCTTTAAAAGCGTGTTTTTTTTTAAACTTTATTTATTTTTCAATTTTTTTTTGATGTGCATTTAATCCTGGCGATCCTGATCAGGATAATGAGATAAACTAATGAAATTATTGTATTGTCACTGATTTTGGATAAATGAACAAAGTTTAAATTCAATCTGTCCGTTTAAATTGGGTCAAAATCGAGTGCAAAGGAGTCGGAAACAAACGTACATACATAGAGGTGAAGCTAATAAAAGCGTGATAAAAAGAGCGAGCCTGACAGTAGTCGCTTAAGATGTGTAACATCTGGCATAAGTTAAAAATCTACCGGCCTATCGGCCTTCAGCCTTGCAATAGGCGACATGACCATGTTTCCTTAGCCTTTGTGACTGAAAAAAAATAAGGTGGCATGGTCATGTTTCCTTAGTCCTCGTGACAGAAAAAAAAACACATTTCCTGTTACAAACTTCCGCCACTTGTCACGAAATTACTCCCACAGATTGCAAGAAAGCGAGAACGAACCTAAGAACGAACCCTAGAGAACCCTTATGGGCAAAACAGTCCGGGGCTGCAGAATTGTAGCTTTAAAAAATAGATTATTTATTTTAATATTTTTCTTTGTTACATTCTACCACACAAGAAAGTTCTCATAGTAAAATTGGTTGTCATAATGCTGCAGATTTTGAACGCATTTTAGAGGACTTATGATATCTGTGTAGATAAAATGAATTTACTTGTAGTTAATTAGAGTTATAAATTGCTTGTTACAGTACAGAATCTTTTATCTCCAAATGTTTTTTTTTATTTACATGCCAAATTAAGCCAATTGGTCCTGTAACGTGCAATCCCAGATATATCCAAAGAGTTGCACGGTCACAATCAAGTCACACTATTAGAAGAACAAGCATTTTTTATCATTGTTTTATTTACAATTGATGAGCCCTTGACATCAACTCACCTTGTGATAAGTGATGATAATGCCAAAGATCGAAACGACCTTACCAAGAGTCCCCAACGCAATGGGGAACTAGCTAGATAAAATGTCTGCACCGATCTAGATAAAAGTTTCAAAGTCTTGATCAATATATTTCAAGTGTCCAAAAAATTTTATCTTCTAATAATTGGAAAAAAAACGTAGCAACAGCAACCTTAGGGAGTTGTTATATTGTATGCGCTGTTATAATGGATGTTATACTGCTATAATGAATGTCACAAATATTTTTGAGACATCCTATTTCTACTAAATTATTTCCACGCTTGAACCCGCTATGATTCTGTTTTGCTCAATCACTCAACAGCGGATAAACCAATCTTTATGAAATTTGGCACACTGGTTTAGGATGATTATGTTAAGTACTTTTTTTCGGAAAATATATTGCTTCTCGCGAGAGGCGCATCATAAATTCCACTCAGACTACGTCTCGGAAGGCTAGTAGGTAGTATAAAATAAAAAAATATAGTAACAATTATCTTGAACCTTATCGAATGTAATATTTTTCAAGATATGAAATCTATATTCCCACATTTACTTTCTACCTATAAATAACAACGAGTCTTCTATAATTTATCAGTTTGGAGGCTCGCCTGTTCCCAACTTTCACTTCCAGATTTCGTCACAAATCCCTTTGATGGATGTTAGTGGTGGTCAGTTCACCGATCCTCCAGCTGGTAATCTAACATTTCTCAGCTGGTTGGTCGTCTTACATTTCACTCGTACAGTCAGACACACATTTAAACAAATTCAAGAACAAAACACTAATAATAGGTAGGTACTGTCACGAAGTCAACCTTTTTAGTTTATTTTCGATCTGTTTTATATTATTATTTTTTAATATGTTTTTGTAAGGACTTTTTTTTTCAAAATTCTCAAACTTTTTCACTGTCTTCATTCTCCGTTTATTTCCTTTTTTTCTATCAGTGTTCTATTTTATTGATTTTGAATAAATATATTGAATTGAATTGTTCATGAACGATAAATATTTGTAAAGTTGCGAAAAGTATATAAATAAGTAAAAAATAAATAGTACTCTTTTCTTACGGTGTGTACTTAATTTTTATTTAACCGGAATGAAAAAATTCTCTATTTGTCCATAAAAAAAGGTGTCAAACCTACTCTAGAGGCTATATCGATTTTCGGAAAAAGTTCGGAAAAGCTGGCGAAACTCGATTCCTAAACTATTTATTTATTTACACTTATAGTACACCAAAAACAATTTCGTAAAGCTAATACATAGAGATATTATAATATATTTATAATATGCACCTTTAAATTTGTACGGAACCCTCAGTAAACGAGTCCGACTCGCACTTACCCAATTTTGTTTTCTTTTTTATACTATATTAGTGTAATACAATCGATCCCCATCAAAACTTAACTTCGATTTTTCTGCCAACACAATACCTTTTTCACCCCTTCGTCGCTCGAAAGTAAAAGCTGATCAGCTAACCCATTTGTAGAAAAATTTTGTGTCGAGCCCACTGCTTACAACTCTTGGGCGAGTAGGCAGGAGCAATGAAGCTTGAGCGAAGCGATCGCAAAAATTTTGGGTAATTACTCGGAGCATATTGTCACTCTAATTTGATCAAATATTTCTTATTCGTCGTGGCTTATCAAGAGCGTCGGTGGCGTAATGGCAAAGGCCGTTACCTCGTACCTCCGGTCGTAGTTCGAATCCTACCACGTACCAATGTGTTTTGGAATTTCGATTTCATATGTACGTTTATCCGACGCTCTTACGGTGAAGGAAAACATCGTGAGGAAACCTGCACACACCTGCGAAGAAACTCAAAGGTTGTGTGTGAAGTCGACCAACCCGCACTGGGCGCCCTAGTTCAGGGTAGGCTCGAGCCCCTCTGTAGGAACTTATATATGAGCTGATATGGTGATGATGAATATTAAAAAGCCACACATAAAATACCAACAATGTTAAAAAAATGTCGCTCCCCCGAAATCCAATGTCTTTGCCTAATTCCATATTTTTTACACAATAAGTATTGGCCATTATCTATAGAGGCTTATTCCCCTGTTGCGTAGCATAGCAACGGATACTTTGATAACTTTCTCCTAAATGACGCATATCGATTACTTACCTGGACATATTCATGTTTTGTACCTCCAACCAAAGAGTTTCTTTAACATCTCCAGAGGGCAATTCTATGTTACGTCAATGACCCTTCGTTTGAACATGCCGGTTACTTTACTTTGAGTGAGACAAACATTCGAGTCGATTTCATGTAACACACTTTGACAGGAATGAAACTAAATTTATGCATTTTGTATTTTTCTTTCCGTATCGAAAAAACAGGGAAAGAATACTTAAATTTAGTTTAGTCCTGTCAAATAAGTTAAATTGTGTTACACCGAATCGACACCATATTGTGTAATTTTCATACACATTATTTTTCTCAGCTATGTCTTTGAATCTGTTACCCGAGTCCACTTCTCCGTCGAGCCGTGAGAAGACATTTCGTCTCTAGAGATATTATAGAAACTCTGTCCCAGCAAATCTTCGTTTTAGTTTGAACCATGACACATTTATTACGTAATACAAGGCTTCAGCTTTCCCGCATTCAGCTATGCTAGGAATTTCCCTACGCAATCGAATCAGAAATTAGGAGATCCGTAGGAGAACCAAACTAATCGACATATAGCTGCTAAACTTAAGTAGCGGTGGGCAGGGCATATAGCTCGTAGAACAGATGGCCGTTGGGCAGTGAAGTTCTCGAGTAGCTACCGCGCACCGAAAGAAGTATCGTAGGCAGACCTCCCACACGGTGGACCGACGATTATGGTGAAGGTCGCGGGAAGCCGCTGGATATACATTTAATACGCAAATAGCTGAAGCCGCTGGAAGCGGAGTGGATATCCTTGGGGGAGGCCTTTATCCAGTAGTGGAAGTCTTTCGGCTGATATGATGATGATGATGACACATTAATCCACTAGCCATCTGCTGTTCGATAGGCCTGAGTAAACCCATCTATAGGCCCTAATACAACAGCAAGCCAGCTTCTGCAGAATTTTTCTGTAAAGTACTGTAAGTATGTATGTATCTACCGGGTGTTAGAAAAAATGAAAATTATTTTTGAGGGGGGCTTCTGGCTTCTACTCATACAACTGAGGAAACTTTTGACGTGAATCCCAGGAAAATGGCGTTACCAAAAAAAGTGTACTTTCGAAGACTTCGTACGGCCAATAGACGGCTAGCAGATAGAAAATAATAATTACAACGCCTTTTTTTTTCTTTTTATGCTTATGAGATTTATTGTTTGTTTGTATACTCTTCATTGTGCAAAATATACACTTAAAATAATAATTTAAAAAAGCTTTTGTGAGAAGGCGGACTTGTCCCTTAGATGGATCTGTTCCAGCCATCCTTTGCAGTAATATACAGAGGATTTAACTAGGACAAAGAAACACGTAATGAAGTGCACATAAATAAATAAATACAAAATGAATTTAATATATCTTACATAAAAATAAATATGATACATAATATATAATAAACAGGGTGTAACAAAATTGGTGTAGGTCCCGTTAACTAGGGCTTCTACTCATCATACTGAACAACTTTTGTTCAACGACTTTGCCGTAATCACAAAAAAAAAATTTTTTCTTCATACATATCGATTTGGGTGTTTTGAAGTGAAAACTTCTTTAGGCGCGTTGGGAATTTTTTGAGATGGAAAAAAACCATTGAACCGCGATACTGTAACGTAACCGACACCGTACTAGGAACACTCGGAGGGTCAAAACTTATTAAACTGTAAAAAGTTTTTACTTCTGTCGGCGCTCCCGGAGTGGTTAGGTTAGGTTAGGTTTTTCGATATTTTACTTTAACCAGATTTTTGTCATGAGTAATAGTATACCCATGCTAGTAATGCTTTCTAGTATTAAGAGTCTCTGTTGAGCTAAACCGCGGACAGACATACGGATAGACGGACTGACAGACAGACGCACGGACAGGGTTCCATGTTGATATAAAATTTGGACATTTTGAGCGTATGTTAATAATATTTTTTTAAATTCATAATTCAGATGTTTCTGCCGAAATAAGTAAGCCCTTTGGTCGTCCCTTGCGTACGTGAGGGCAGTGGCGGCGGTTGAACCTTTGCAGGGTGACATTGCACTCGCTGCAATACGCATTATAGCCTGCCAGCGTTGTTTTGATACTGCAATACGCATTATAGCCTGTCAGCGTTGTTTTGATACTGCAATACGCATTATAGCCTGCCAGCGTTGTTTTGATACTGCAATACGCATTATAGCCTGCCAGCGTTGTTTTGATACTGCAATACGCATTGTAGCCTGCCAGCGTTGTTTTGATACTGTAATACGCATTATAGCCTGCCAGCGTTGTTTTGATACTGCAATACGCATTATAGCCTGCCAGCGTTGTTTTGATACTGCAATACGCATTAAAGCTAGCCAGCGTTGTTTTGATACTGCAATACGCAATATAGCCTGCCAGCGTTGTTTTGATACTGCAATACGCATTAAAGCTAGCCAGCGTTGTTTTGATACTGCAATACGCAACATAGCCTGCCAGCGTTGTTTTGATACTGCAATACGCAATATAGCCTGCCAGGGTTGTTTTGATACTGCAATACGCATTATAGCATGCCAGCGTAGTTTTGATACTGCAATACGCATAATAGCCTGCCAGCGTTGTTTTGATACTGCAATACGCATTAAAGCTAGCCAGCGTTGTTTTGATACTGCAATACGCATTATAGCCTGCCAGGGTTGTTTTGATACTGCAATACGCATTATAGCCTGCCAGCGTTGTTTTGATACTGCAATAGGGGATCGGACTGCATCAAAAATAAAATCTGAAATATGATTTCCTAAATTGCTCTCCTCTTGAAGTTTCAAAAAACCTTACTTGTGTTGTTTTCCATCACGTCTTCAATTTTTAATTAAGTAATCAAATACACAAAATAAGTTCGTCAATGACGCTAAAAATCTATGACATCACTTGTGGGTATTTCAAACATTTTTAGAACAAAATTTCGTTTTTGGCAGATCATAAAAAGTAAGTAAAATTACTAGCAGTCCGACCCCCTATTAAAGACAACAATAGGCACTCTCTTTCTCTCTCTGTCTCTTATCGTGTGGCACAATTAATAAAAGATGTAGATAATAAGATAATTGTGCTATCCTAGGGATTTATTAGTCTTTAGCATACCCCGTCACGGTTAAGGCATTTACATTTACACCTATGCACCTATGCAGCTATGCTGCTTTACACATCCGGAATCTTGACAACAAAAAACAACAATTTACAACGCTAAACACGTTAAAAAACCGACTTCCATCGCAACAACTTGGTACATTTTTGCATTATTATTTTTGGTTTTTGTTGATTTTATAATAAAGTACTACACCGGTTTTGATAAAATTTATATGGGGCCACACGTGAAGCACTAGCTTTCAAATATAAAAAGAATCATAAAAATCGGTTCACCCAGTCAAAAGTAACATAAGTAATGAGGTTAAACACAAGGTTTTAGGTAACACACATACAAAAAAAAACATACAGACGAATTGAGAACCTCCTCCTTTTTGGAAGTCGCTTGAAAACAGCAAAAAAATTTAATTTTGTGAAGTGCCCACGCTAAGTAAGTCGCCTTTTTGAGAATTTAATAATCTAAGTATATTATCATTATTTACGTGTCTAACGATCAAGATATACTGCACGTACTCCAAAATTGAATGCGTCTGCGCAGTGCACTCGCATTACAGAGCGCATGGATGCATCGTACCAACGCGATTTTTTAAAAGTTTATTCTGCTAAGGTCTAAAAAAAACCCTCTGTCCAGTGGGATCCACCATCTCGATCCACGAGTGGATTAAATAGCACGCCAAAGTTCACCTGTAGGTGGATCCTGTGATACTTGCATCTCTTAAGGCGAGGCATTTGTAAAACAGTTGTCTCAGTTTTTTCTTTTGCGTGTAAAGGGTCAAGACAATAACCACACTTTTGCACTTTTTCGATGTTTTACGTTGTTATTTCTCTTAAGACTTCAATTTAAAAACTAAAAGCAGATTCTCTGTAGTACTTAAAAAGAAATATCTCCATATAAGAACTATGTGCAAATTTAGAAATTTTAATAATAAACAATTCGTTTTAGCCTTTTTTTAGACGTTTTAGACCTGTTTATAGGATTTTATATAATCGAGTAAAGTACACACTATCGTGTTATATATTAGCACATAACTCAGACAATATCCTTAAGTATGTCCAATATTTTTTGCAAGACCGATATTTAGTAGTAATTACCCAATAAATTTGATCTAGCAAAAGGGTTTCTCCGCTTCTCCACCGGTGCCTCGCCTTAATATGGACATTGCATAAATTTAACCTGATCAGGAGGGTAGTTTCAATTTGACCACTACAGTTCGTCAATTATTTACAATTTGATGAAAATATTAAAAGTGCGGTAGAGTTTAACGAATGTCATTTATGAGAGTCAGTTGTGGAGCACAGTGGAATAAGGCATTTTCGCAGGTTTTTAGCTTTGTCCTTGAATTTCAAGTTTAGATTACACAGTGTGCACTGCCAAAAGTCTGGTTTTGCGCCCACTTGCTTTTATTTTCCTTCAGTTATGTACTCATGGCTATGTGTGCTTATGTTTAGGAATTTATATTCGTGACCGTATGGAGAGCTTAAAAAACGTTTTTGGGAGACAGAATTAACATTTAATTTCTGGTGAGCAATGAAGGATATTTACTTAATTGAACGCTTGAGAGAAGTGAGCGAAGTTCTTCGAGTCTACTGGAACAATCCGGCGTTTGTATATATGTATGTACGTATAATATATATTATCACTATTTATGTTTCAGTGGCGTTTGTGTTCGTACTCCTTCGAAACGGCTCGACCGATTTCCATGAAACTTTTTGTGTATTTGGTAGATGGAATAGGTAGTAAAGTGTATTTCATATCGCAAAACAACGTTTGCCGGGTCAGCTAATAATACAGTTAGAAGGTACTAAAAGGTTATAATCAACTGTCTGAAGATAGGTCAATATCTTTTAGTATACCTACTGACAGACAAACATATTCAAATAAGTTATATATCTACCTACCTATGGAAGAGATACACGTGTTATAAAAAACACGTCATGTTTATTAGCAACAAAACAAAAAATATAAATCGATTGCGAAACGGGCCCGTTACTTTTAATGAATGGCCGACGCGTCAACCCAAATTGCATTAGGCTAGGTCAAGGCTCCTAACCACATGGTTGAATTAGGTAGGTACCGAACCGGCGCAAAAAAACATCAAAAACTCTAAGGCAGGCCGCCAATGTCGGGGCAATGTACTTTTTCGGCTCCGGACTACTCAAGACAACTTGGTTTACAAGCTTGGGGACTATTTCAGCGCTCGCTCGATGATTTCGATCTGAGAGCCACAGAAACATGTATTTTAATTTATTAACTGGAAAATTTGTACTTATTGGAGAGTTTCTATACAAACAATAATTATTATAATAAGCCTACTATTGTTAAGCTACATTGATCCAATATCACAGACGTCGCGTTGCACACGTCCGTAGGTGTTTATCTAAATACCCTACACGTGATCGCGGGTGATGCTAAGTGCAACACCAGGCAACCACCGTCAATCCCTTGGATAGCACGATTAATTGTGCCACACGATAAGACGAAGAAGATAATAGAGACCAAATATCAATTCTCAAAAAATATTTTGAAAATCAATAATCTGTTTGGCCTGTTTTATGTATATTTGTATGTTTAAATGATTTATTGCACACAAGTAATGATAAGAACATGGTTTTATCGGAATTATTGTATGTATAAAACCGCACAGCGTTTTTTTTTTTCAGAAAAGTATAAGCCCCAGTAATAGGTTCTTTTTCAATTGTGTTTCATCTTGTAATATATATTTTTAATTCTGAATCAACTGTGTTCAGTCAGAGCTCAGCCCAGTTTCTACTGGTCGAATCTTCAAAATCAGGCACTCGCGCAGTTGCAGAGAATCAAGCTGAGTTGCATTATAATGAGGGTACCTAAATAAATACTTGCTGCACTCTACAGCTTAATTCGTCGTCGTTAATAAGTATGTACATAACAACCCGTAACTAAAAATACGTACAAAACGATATCGGCGATGACGCGCGGGCTTCTCATTCGATCTGCTAATTAATTTTCATTTGTTTCATTTGCTTTGTTGGGTTTTACTAACTAAACATTTGATTGCATTTAACTACAACTCACCTGATGAAAGTGACGACATAGTAGAGAATGTTACATTCAAACTCAAATAATGCATGTTCACTTTCGCCTTGAAAGCCCCCAAATTGGCAAACACTGACGCAAGCTAGGAATCCCACTCCTTCGCCCTATCAATTGCACTGTCCTATCATGTGCTCGTAGACCATGCGCTTGCTTGTCCTTGTAACTTTGTATTCGAATTTGGTGATAAAATTTTGTCCACGTTGCATCGGGATCAGTTGAGCACGTCTCTGTCATGCGTAATAGGGGATCGGACTGCATCAAAAATAAAATCTGAAATATGATTTCCTTAATTTCTCTCCTCTTGAAGTTTCAAAAAACCTTACATGTTTTGTTTTTCCGTTCATCACGTCTTCAATTTTTAATTGATCAAATTCACAAAATAAGTTCGTCAATGATGTTAAAAATCTATGACGTCACTTGTGGGTATTTCAAACAATTTTAGAACAAAATTTCGTTTTTGACAGATCATAAAAAGTAACTCAAATGACTACCAGTCCGATCCCCTATTATAATTATTTCTATTGCATGTTTATATTGTTAGTTGGATACCTAGTTTGGGACAAATCTTGGAATGCCCAAATTGTACCGCTAAAGTACCTGTATGAGTTTCTTTTTTTATATTGTGTTTGTTTTTTTATATATTTTTTACGTTAAGTTTTTTAAGTTTTTATAATTTGTTTATTTTTTTTACTAGTGTGCACAATAAAGAGTATTTATCTTATCTTTATCTAAATTAAATACCACTTCCCGGTTTCCGACTTAGCTCCAATTTTGCATACACGTAAAGTTTGGAGAACAATACATGGTAATCTAAGTGACGTAATTCTAAATTCAATATGGCGGACTCCCAACGATGGTGAACCAGTTATTTTTTATGCACCACCGTGATATGGGTATCAAATGAAAGGGTTTGCTGAGAAGAATACGAAATAATTAAAATTCTTAAAAAAATAAAGGTTTTAGGTTTTTTCGAAAATATTTCATAGCCAGGCAAGCCTAATATAAGCATTTTTATAAATGTCAAAAAAATCTTCCCAATAGGGGATCGGACTGCTAGTCATTTGAGTTACATCTATGATCCAAACGAAATTTTGTTCTAAAAATGTTTGAAATACCCACAAGTGACGTCATAGATTTTAAACGTCATTGACGAACTTATGCTGTTAATTTCATCAATTAAAAATTAAAGACGTGATATAAAAACAAAGTAAGTAAGGTGTTTTGAAACTTCAAGAGGAGGGCAATTTAGGAAATCATATTTCAGATTTTATTTTTGATGCAGTCCGATCCCCTGTTACGCTCGTACTTTGAGTTTTATTATATGTAGAAAAGACAGTGTCACCTCGAGGACAAGTTAAAAAACAGAAGTTTATTTGCGTTGGAAATACTTACAGATTTTACAATTTCAATGCGTCAATTATAATTTTAAGTCAATATAAAATGAAGTACCAACATTTAGGTACTTATTCTATGCCACCCTATTTCGTAAAAAAATATAAAGTCCCTGTCCCTCTCTTATCGTAGCACTATTAACCAAAGAGAATATTAAAAAAAAATTGGAGAGAATATAAAAATAAACGATAGTGTTATATTGAAAACAAAAGCGTCGGTGGCGTAACGGTTAGAGCCGCTACCTCCTGTTCAGATCGCGGTTCAAATCCTGCCACGTACCAATGTGTTTTCAAATTTCGATTTCATATGTACGTTTATCCGACTCTCTTACGGTGAAGGACAACATCTTGAGGAAACCTGCACACGCCTGCGAAGAAAGTTGTGTGCGAAGTCGCCCAACCCGCACTGGGCTTGCATAGTCGCCAAATTCCCGGTCGCCTTAATCAGGGTAGGCTCGAGCCCCTTATTTACGTTACACGTTTGTTTTTGGGTCACTAATTTATATATATGAACCAAATTTCAGCTCAATCGGTCCAGTAGTTTCCGAGCAATTGGCCTTGACGGACGGACGGACTAACAGACACACGTGGTTTCGTTTTGGAAGAATTGAGAATTGAGGTTCCGGACCCTAAAAATGTATAATGTATGGTCCATATCCCATTGAGTGGGGTATCGTTGATCGCAAGCATATCCGCGACAATGAGTAACAGGGCTTTTGTATTTCTCGGTTTGATTTATGAATTTAATTTCCCATTTGGTTCACTGATTATCTATATCTTTATACCATTGCTCCTCTAAAATGCTTATTTTATTCACTGAAAACAGTGAATGAAAAGCTCTTTTAATCACTATTTTGGTGTTTGAATTTAGAACACCCCAATATATTCAATCTCGCACCTCAGATATACAACCACCTTGGGCAAAATATACTCGATACGAACTTCTAATCTAAAGAATATTTGACATACAAACTCCTTGTGCAAATAATTCCTCGAGATTTGATTGTTCGATATTTTCGAAAAGGAGTTTAGCATTAGAATAAAACCTGTTTTGTGTTCTTTGCTGTCAATTCATTAGTAAATTGGCGCTATTTTGAATAGGTAGGTACTATAAGTTGTACGAACACAAAGAAAATTACTCTTTATTTTAGTAATTATTCCAATTTTAATGAATATTTTAATCAATTTAAAATTACTTTTTTCTGCATTAAATGTTTCTTTTTCTCGGAGTCATGTTATAAAGTATAGTATGTAACTCTTGAATAAAACGGATTTATATCGAGGGCCATGAATCACTCGCGTCGCTCAGGGTTCAAATACTTGAATCACTCGATATGCTCGTGATTCAATCATCATGAATCACTCCCTACGGTCGCGATTCAGTCATTAGATTGAAAACAGTGAATAAAAAGCTCTTTTAATCACTATTTTGGTGTTTGAATTAAGAACACACCAATATAATATTTGCACTCCATCTCGGCTATACAACCTCCTTGCGCAAAAAATACTTGATACAAACTCCTAATCCAAAGAATATATGACATACAAACTCCTTGTACAAATAACTCCTCGAGATTTGATTGTTCGATATTTAGAAAAGGAGTTTAGCATTAGAATAAAAACTGGTTTGTTTTCTTTGCTGTCATTTCATTAGTAAATTGGTGCTATTTTAAATACAAAAAGTTGTACGAACACAAAGAAAATTAGTTTTTATTTTAGTAATTGTTCCAATTTTAATGAACATTTTAATTCATTTAACATTCTTTTTTTTGATAAAATATCTATTTTTGCTCAAATGTTTCTTTTTCTCGGAGTCATGGTATAAAGCGTAGTATGCAACTCTTGAATAAAACGAATTTATATCGAGGGCCATGAATCACTCGCGTCGCTCAAGGTTCTAATACTTGAATCACTCACTACGCTCGTGATTCAATCATCATGAATCACTTCCTACGGTCGTGATTCAGTCATCAGTACCCTTCACTTGCTCGTGGTTCATCTATGGCCCTCGCTTTAAATCCGTCCTTTATTCACTAGTTGCATAATATCTGTTTTTGATTAAAAATTGTACATCCTTACAAACATTGTAAACGCGAAAGTTTGTATGTATGAATGTATGGATGTTTGTTACTCTTTGACGCCACAACATATAAACGAATCTGGATGAAATTGATAGGTAGACAGATTAGGACCTGGATTAACTTAGAGCCTACTTTTTTCCACGCGCGCCCTCGAAGACAGTCATAGAAACTATTTTAACGCGAGCGAAGCCGCTGGCAAAAGTTAGTCATATTAATAAATCGATCTTCGCGATTTTCTTGAATATTTTTATATATATTTATTCTTGAAAATACTACAGAATTTGACTCCCTTTTTGAAAATTGGCTATGGCTGTATAAGTGAGGCTACACATGAAGTACTTGTCGCATCTCTAGACAGAAGTACCAAGCCTATAAAATCAGCCTCTTGACATCATCATCATCATATCAGCCGAAGGATGTCCACTGCTGGACATAGGCCTCCCCCAAGGATTTCCACGACGACGACCGGTTCTGCACTACCCGCGACCTTCACCTTTTGACATAGATAGATTTATAGCATCGGCCTATTCTGCTTTCTGTTCTGGTGTTAGACGCCTTTACATCGGTAATATTTTGAGTCACCATCATCATATCAGCCAAAAGACGTCCACTGCTGGACAAAGGCCTCCTTCAAGGATTTACATGACGTTCGGCACAGTTTCCACCAATATTTTGAGTAAAATTTTTAAAATTAACACACATTAGCGTCTTATGGTGCACGGTGCGTGGGATGTAAGCGGCTTGCGGGATTTATTGTTCTAAACCTTCCCTGGCGTGCGCACAACAAATTACCAAAGTTTCATCGTAATCGGTCGAGCCATTTTCTAGTTTTAGCGACACTTACGAACAGCAATTCATTTTAACGTTTATAGACTAGTGTGATGTCTTTACGAGTATCTTCCAATCCCTGAATCTACGTACCATTGAATGGAACAAAGGCGTTTTCTCGGTGGTCAAATAGGTCAATTTTTTTGGTAATAGTTTTTTTTTTAATTACCTGAAAATGACTAAATCTTATGCGAGGTTTTCCCATATATGACATAAGTGCAAGAAACTGTTGCGATTACTATATAGCTTTTAAATTAAAAATGTGTTTTTTGGCGATTTATTTAGGTGAAAATACCCGTCTTCGTGGGTTTAAAGCAACCGTTCTCTCAAAATATCTAAACAACAGGCACACATTTACGTAACAAATAGTATTTATTCTTAGTACACATTTACCACCATTTAATTTTTAATAGTCTAATGAATGCTATTTTGAGAATTAATTTTGTTTTAATAACTATTTTCTTTGTATCAATTTTCTTCTTAAAACTTTTTCATCCAATCAGCAATTTCATACATAAACACCTAATATTTATTAAATGTACTTATATATTGCCGAAGTAAGTAGGTATCTACATACCTACTTTTATTTAATAAAAAAAATGAATGGCGATGGTGAGTTACAATGAAAGAAAATAGTTCAGATAGAGGCTATAGATTATAGCAAAGCACAAAAGAAAAATGACGATAATTATGCTCTCGCAAACGATAGTGTAGTCGATCGGGATGTTGATAACTCCACTATTTTTGGATGTAACACGAAATCGCACACTTAGTAGGTACTGAATAGTAGAGGAAAATCTATCGCTAGTACAGGAGTCAGCCGTGAAAATAATCGTACTTGAAATTCGTCAAAGTTTGAGGTATACTATTTATAAAACTTTTAAGGTGGTAATGTTACAGATTTTTGTTATTTTAGACGTCAATTACTCCTAAAGATTGAAAACCCAAGGTTGAAAAAAAAAATAACCTAAATAATAAAAATAATATTGTTGATGATGTTCCTTAAAGTCGAAAACTATTAGAAACACGATTGAGCAGTTTTGGCTGGATATTAAAAATCCCACAGATAGGTCAACACCGTTACTTTCAACTCTAGTTATGACTAATATTTTGAAGTATAATGTTTAAAAAATATACAACAATATTTTTATACAAAGTGAGTAATGTTATTATTTTTTAAACTTTCATTTTGATTCAAACGAAAAACCATTGAAAAAGTGAAAAAGTGTGGTTACTTTCTTTACGCTCATAAACATTTTTTTCTTCATATTCTTATCGTGTCATTCATTACCCGATGTCGCATGCGGGGCATCGTACATTTACACATTAGGACAAACGTATTTGTCTACACGTCTAGCAATCTTAAAAATGCAGGATTTCTACATTCGAACTAGTCAAAAACCCATAAAGTCCCTACTGGGTCTCCTCAAACTCGGTAAGGGCCACACATTTGGCCAAACTCCACATACAAGGGCCAAGGCCGGATGGTGGAAGTTGTAGGGCGAGTGACGAAAAGAGCGCCGAGGCCCCGGGTTCGAATTCGGACGGCCAATATACCAATGAGTTTTTCGAAACTTACGTACATATAGTTACCGATTGCTTTAACGGTGAAAGAAACCATCGTGAGGAAACCTGCATATCTGATTCCAGATGTGTATGAAAGTTGCGTTGCGTTGCGTTAAACGAGTTTAAGGGCTCTGACTACCATCATGTCGATAAATGTACGTTACTGTTGAAATACTGATAAATTAGTGTTAATATTACAAGTTTTTAAGGTACTGTATTCAACAAGGAACCCTTAAATAATTTCGCTATGCCCGTCCATCTGTTTATCCGCGTCTAAGCTCAGATACTTTTAGTACTGTTATTTGATATGGGTTTACATCTTAAGTCGAGGTATTGATTGGAACAGTTGTCTCTGTCTTTTTCTTTACGTGTAAAGAGTAAAGAAAATAGCCACACCTTTTCACTTTTGCAATGGTTTATCGTTTCAATCAAAAACTATAATGAAAGTATTTTAAATAATTGAAAACGCTAAACACGTTAAAAAACCGACTTCCATCGCAACCAATTAGTACATTTTTGCATTATTATTTTTGGTTTTTGTTAATTTTCTACTAAAGTACTTCACCGATTTTGATAAAATTTATATGGGACCACACGGGAAGTACTAGCTTTCAAATAAAAAAAGAATCATAAAAATCGGTTCACCCAGTCAAAAGTTCTGAGGTAACAAACATAAAAAAAAAACATACAGACGAATTGAGAACCTCCTCCTTTTTGGAAGTCGCTTGAAAATAACATTACTTACTTAGTCATACGAAATATTTTTGTATATTTAAAAAATATATAATATATACTTCAAAATATTAATTAGTCATAACGAGTTGAAAGTTACGGTGTCTTTGGGATTTTTTTCTATCGAGCCAAAACTGCTCAATCGTGTTTCTAATAGCTTTTGAATTCGAGGAACATCATCGATAATAAGGGTATTTTTTTTCAACCTTGGGTTTTCTATCGTTTAGGAGTAATTGACGTCAAAAATAACGAAAATCTCTAATATTACCGCCTTAACCACCAACAAATTAGATTTTTTTTTATTCTTTGGGTACCTTTCCTACACGTAAAGTGGGGATGATTTTTTCCCGTATATCCCACAGTGCGAGGTGTGGTTGGATAGTTCGGCAAAATATTGCGGGTGTGTGAAAACAATTTTAAGATTTAGGGATCCATTTTAAGCTTAAAAGTTATAATTTTTGTTAGATTCAAGTGTCCGCCCTGCCAGCTTAAACGCTTTTTCTGGAGATCGGAAAATTTACAAGGAAAATTATCACGGCTAAGTATGCTTTCTTAGTTTAAGAGTAATAGTCGACTAATTTAAGATGTGCAGTTGGATTTGTAAAAATTTCATACATTTTTCGTACAATTTT
Organism: Coleophora flavipennella; assembly: GCA_947284805.1. NCBI lineage: Eukaryota > Metazoa > Arthropoda > Insecta > Lepidoptera > Coleophoridae > Coleophora > Coleophora flavipennella. Next base: position 2,938,507 of record OX369276.1, read on the forward strand.
TTTTTATACCAACTGCAAAAACTTTTTTTAAATATTTATTTATTTATTAAGAAATATACCACTTTGCGTGTGGTTCGACACGCACTTGGCCACAGTTTAATATACTTCACAGCGAGTTTTTTATTTGTATGGTTCAAATCTTGAAATCGATTTAAGAGAAACTTCCACGGGCCCAATTGTGTTAAAATTTGGTATAAAGCCGTATTCCTGGTGACAATACATCCTTTTGGTATTTTGAAGTCTCTGATGGTGAACTATGGACTCTATATGAACTAGACAATAATCAAGGGCGCAGTCTATTTTTACGATAGATTCGTAGAAAATGATGTGCTCATCTTTTTAATTTTAAAACATGCGTTAACGGGTCCCAATAATGGCCGACTCGATAATGCATGGCCTTGTATGACAGCCAGTTAATGAACTGCTGATAACTTTGAGATAAAGTTTGTACCTAAATAATATTAATTGAGATTACATCTCACCTGCTTCTCCTGGTCTAAAACTAGTACTTCGCAACATTTTAGTAAGATAGCGATCAAAAAACAACGGAAGAAGGCGGGAAACCAGCGACGAATTTAAATGACAAATACAGTTCAGTTGCCGAATGCCTATTTGATGCAGAAGAAGCTTTCCTAATTCATTTTTCATTTTTCCACTGTCAAAAACAAATGACTTCGGAAACAAAACTGTCAGGTTGACTTAACCGAAACGTTGGTATAAAACGTACAGGGTACAACAAAATTGTAAGCTTGACTTAACCAAAACGTTGGTACAGAACGTATAGGATGCAACAAAATTGTTAGGTTGACTTAACCGAAACGTTGGTACAAAACGTACAGGGTGGAACAAAATTGTAAGCTCGACTTAACCAAAACGTTGGTACAGAACGTATAGGATGCAAAAAAACTGTAAGGTTGACTTAACCAAAACGTTGGTACAAAACGTACAGGTTGCAACAAAATTGTAAGGTTGACTTTACCGAAACGTTGGTACAAAACGTACAGAGTGCAACAAAATTGTAAGGTTTACTTTGCCAAAATGTTGGTACAAAGCGTACAGGATGCAACAAAATTGTAAGGTTGACTTAACCGAAACGTTGGTACAGAACGTACAGGATGCAACAAAATTGTAAGGTTGACTTAACCGAAACGTTGGTACAGAACGTACAGATTGCAACAAAATTGTAAGGTTGACTAAACCGAAACATTGGTAAAAAACGTACAGGATGCAACAAAATTGTAAGGTTGACTTAACCGAAACGTTGGTACAAAACTTACAGGGCGCAATAAAATTGTAAGGTTGACTTAACCGAAACGTTGGTACAGAACGTACAGGATGCAACAAAATTGTAAGGTTGACTTAACCGAAACGTTGGTACAGAACGTACAGATTGCAACAAAATTGTAAGGTTGACTAAACCGAAACATTGGTAAAAAACGTACAGGGTGCAATAAAATTGGTTGTAGCAGCCGTTAACCATTACCCTAGGATCTAATAGTCAATTCTCTTGATCGATCAGACGATCGATTTGTATGAAGTTTTTTTTTTATCGACTATGAAGTTCTTCAGTATGTAGAGTAGAATCCCCACTTGAGAGATCAATAGTTATGTTACACTTTGTTTCATTTTGAGGGTTCCGTCCTCAAAGTGTAAAAACGAGACCCCATTAGTAAGACTTCCCTGTCCATCCGTCCGTCTGTCACCAGGCTGTATTTCATGAACCGTGATAATTAGACAGTTGAAATTTTCACAGATAATGTATTTCTGCTGCCGCTTAGCAACAAATACTAAAAATTTTAAAGAGTGAAAGTATCCATACAAAAAACGTGTAATTTATTTTAAACGTGAAGTAACTAACTCCATTTAGTATGATGGTACGGAACCCTTTGTGCGCTGTTCTGACTCGCACCTGCCCGTTTTTTGTTGTATTTTTGTACAATTTTTCTTTTAAAACCTTGAATTGTGCGAACGTTGAAGACCGTAACTTTTGACGTCTTTTTTGTTTGACCAACCCTTATTAATTACGAGTCGGGCAAGACAGAGCCAGCATGTAAATTAAAAACATTTTAAAATTTTTCAGCTTCTTTTATTCTACAACTAGCTTTTGCCCGTGGCTTCGCCCGTGTGGACATCGTTTTTATGACGTCTTTAAGGGTGCAGAGTGGTGTGTGAGCAGCAAACGGCTCGCGAGCGTGAACATGAGTTTTCTCCAGATCCCTCAGGAACTATATTGGGCTAGTCTGATTAGCAGTTTATGTCACTTCCCACCCCTCAACCATTTCTATACAAAAATCACTTTAATCCGTTGCTCCGTTTCGACGCAGACGTGCGCGAGCGTGATAATGAGTTTTCCCCCGATCCCTCGGGAACTATGTTAGGAATGATAATTAGTAAAATATGTCATTTCCCACCTCCTCAACTATCTCTGTGCATAAAATCAAAACAATCTAGTGTTCCGTTGCGATGTTAAAGAAATTAACCAAAAAAAAATTATTTTTCCAGTTCCCTAAGGAACTGCATCGGACTTTGCTATTTTCACGGAATAAAAAGTAGCCTGTTTCCTTTACAGTGACACACGCTACCTGCATGCCAAATTTCATCAAGATTATTCAAGATGTTGAAGCGTGAAAAGTTAACAAACAAACAACCATACACATTTTTACATTTGTAATGTTACTATTGATACATACAATAAATACTTTGTTTCTTTTTAATATATCAGCAAATTCAACTGTAACTTATGTAGGACTAGCTTACTACAAGAAAGTAGTTTGAAAAAGAACAATGACATTGTATATTTTAATAATTTATATATTTCTTATATAATTACAAAATTTATGATTATTATGCGTACAATTTTTCTTTTCATTAATATTTATTATTAAATATTCAGATAAATTTTGAATGTTTCATAGTTATGTAAAATACCTTGGTCGATTTAACTAACCTAAAGTTACATTGCCCTGGCCGGGTCTCATATACTGTTAGGTAACTAAATAGGTACACTTTCAGATCTTTTGTACCCTATATGATTTGCGGTACTGAGTATCGGTATTCACATACCATTAGGTAACCAATTAAGTTTATAAAGAGTAGCATTAAGGTTAACAAATAAGGAGGAATTACGTTGGGGAATCTTGGTAAGCCCGCTTCCATCTTCGGCATCATCGTCACTTACCATCAGGTGAGATGATGCCAAGGGTTTATCGATTGTGGATTTTAAAAAAAAGGCTCTTAATTCAACCCGTATATTTCTGACATTAAATAACATACAGGGATACCAAGTCAAAAACCTGGACTGTAACGGAAGTAACGAAAGAGTGTAACGGAAGTGGCGAAAGAATCTGTTTCCTCCGTAGCAACCAACTAAGAAACCACGGCGCCATAGCAACCAAGTCAGTCACCTTTTATATCAGGAAGGCTAATGCTCTATGGTTATGCCTACATCCCAAACCTCTCAGTTTAATCATCATCATCATCGGCTTTAAATGTTTTTTGTCGCCATTCTGGCCTCATACTGGTCAACTCCTGCGTCACTCCACACTCCTCCATATTTTTCTTCACTCCATTCACCCATCGTTTCTTCGGTCTTCCTCTGCTCCTGTATCCTTCCACCCTCATATCCATCACTCTACGTGTCACATGCTCCTTTTCTTCTCAGTTTAATCATAGGCCATCTAACCATACAGTGCGAAGTGCGAAGCCCGGAATGCTCCATACGAAGCCGAAGGCATAAAAAAAAATACAGGGACGTATAAACTAGATGACTAACGGCAGTGTGCTCCGACACAGCCTCACCAGATTTTTTATGTATGACCACGCTTAACTTGTTACAGAGTAGTCCGATTTCGATAATTCTTTATTAAATTGATAGGTCATGCATTCAGGTTGTTCCCATCATCATCATAACAACTGAAAGCTGGACAAAAGCCTCCCCAAGGAATTCCGGTCCTGCGCTGCCCGCATCCATCGGGTTCCCGCTTCCAGCTTGGTCCAATGGACCTTAAATTTTAATAAAATCAGTTTTTTTTTTAATTAGCAGAAACGTGGCGATTGAAGTGGGTTTTAACGTGTTTAGCGATTCGAATTGTTGATTTTAAAGTTATGTAAAACAAAAACTGCACTAAATTAATAATACGTACTTGATTCGTCTTACTCACAGATAAACAAATCCCCTGGTGCTACTCTAGCGTATCTTGCCAAATTAGTGTCAAAGCTAGCCAACCAAATTTGCTTTAAAAAGCGGCTAAATGAATGTCGGACCACGTATAAAGTAGGGTTCCGTTTTCTCTAAAAAAATGCATATTTAAAAAAAATCTGCTTTAAGTGAAACAAGTATAAATTTAATTTCCTGAGTTTTACCTTTACTTGTGCTATGAGACCTTGCTTCTTGCCAAATTACTTGGTTTTAGGTCAACGGAAAATACCTTACAAGTTTTTATTTATTATCGAATATCAAAATATGTGACACAAATGGCCAGCTGGAAAAAAAACATCGACTCGCTAAAAAAACCGGCCAAGTGCGAGTCGGACTCACGCAAATTAGGGTTATATTCATTTGCAGTTGGTAATAGAAAATTTTGTATGGAAAATCTATGTACTTTTTACAAATCCAACTGCACACCTTAAATTGGTCGCCTATTACTCCTAACCTAAAATAGCCTACTAAGCCCTGATAGTATTCCTTTTAAATTGATTATATGTCCTACTATTTACGATATTTTTAGATGTGCTTAAATAGCGGTTTAGCTGGTGGGGGGAGGGGAGGACGACACTTGACTCTAAGATAAATTTGCACTTTAAAGCTTAATATTTCGCAACCCAATCCCTGAATCATAAAATAGTAATTACGAACCTTCAATATTTTTAAAAGACCTATTTAAAGATACCCCACACGATAGGGTTTATCAATGAAAAATTCTCCCCCTCTTTACATGGAGGGGAGTTATCCTAAAAAAATATTTTTAAGATTTTATTGTACCACTACGTTGGCGTGATTAATATCAAATTACACCTTTCTAGTACTAACAAACTCTGAGCTAAGCCGCGGACAGACAGTCAGACGAAACTGTAACAGTTCCTTGTTGACTTCGGAACCATAAAATGGCCGTATCAAGCCATTTCGTGACTAGAGATAAACCCTGCTCTGCACGATGCTGGACTTGCTCCCAGGTAACCCCGCGGAAAATAAGTACTGTATCGTCTCAAATGTAATGATATGACCCTCCGGCAATTTAAATTTACCTAAACTGTTAATATATCGCACCTCCAGTACGAAAACGACTCAATTCAAAAAAATTTAAAAATGAGTTATGATCGTGAAAAGACCTAAAACAATCACGTCAAACTATCTGTAATTAATAAAAAGCCACATTCGAGCGGGAACAGGACAAAACCGCTGAGTTGGTCTCTTTCCCACTCGGAGAATTTCGGGGCGTGGCCAGTTCTAAAACGACGCTTTCAGTGTTGAGCTGACATTGGTGTGGAGAGGACTTCACGCACACGGAAAGATAGTGACCTAACGCAGATTAAGTCGTTTTTATACCGATACCATCAGTAAGTTCACCTTAGTTTATTTAGTATTAAAACGACCGATTTAGATATGTGATTGTTTTCTACCGACATTACCAAAAAATCCAATGACTTATTTAAGTTTACACCATTTTAGTTTTGAAGTTACTGTTCATTTTAGTGACCGATTTATTTTAAAGTCATTTCCATAACGAATAATAACTTATGTATGGTGGTCTGATTTGACCTATTCAAAATTTTGACATTATCGTATTTAACACAGTGTTATTGTATATGTCTCATTGTTTATTGGCTCTGTTTTTTATTAAGCTCAAATAAGAAGTCGGAGGTTCATTAGTAAATGTGTCGTTTTGACAACAAAATAATATACGAAATTGAAAAAAAGTTCACTGACAATGTCGAAAGGAAGAAGAGACAACATAATGAAAACAACATGAGAATGTAATAAAATATTGTTATTATTGTATATAAATCTTTATTTATTTATTTTATTAGATTTTTTTGGACAGATGGATGAATTTTATAAATAAAAAAATACTAACCCTTTAAAGTCGAATTAAAAAATATTTAGATAATAACCCGTAACTTCTGGGGTACCTCCCGAGAAGGTCAACCCTTGATTCGAAAACGAATATCTACCTTATCTGCCCAGAACTATTTTAGATTTTTGATTCTTGTAAATTTTGAGTATGTTTGTGCTACATGTCTTTATTAACGTTTTAACTAGTTTCAAGACCGTAGGTATTGGATAAGTATGTTTTTTTAAGTGTTCGAAAATGAAACATGGGGCAGATATCATACTAACTGTTAGTAAATAAATAACACTATAGTTGATTCTACTTATGGTGCTCCGCAACATCAGGCTGCGGACATGTGTATCCAGACCTGTGATCAGCTCTCGCACAACTGACGGCAACCGAAACTGAGGAAGAACCCCGACCACATTGTCCGACACTGCTAATGTCGTATGACAACGCTTGCCTGGAACAGCCGTCCAGCGCCGTCCAGCTCAAAGATTATGTCAACCTGACCACTTAGAGGGGCAACCTGTCCTCCAATGCCTATGGCATTTTGCCTCTAAACGTAAGCCTAGCCTGCTCACCAGTTCATTTAAGACGATACACCCTTGAGCTTCTGTATCTGGCAGAGCTCGTACCGACATTCTCTTGCCATTTGATCCCCTAGCGCAATTCCTAGTAGTGGACAAGAGTATTGTAACTAGCTGGGCGGCAAGGACGGTAAGTCCGGCAGACTTGGAACGATGATAGGGGTTCCAGGCCGGGTTGCATGCTGAATAGAAGAGCCCCGTACTTACCTGAGCCACCTCGGGGGTCTGTAATATGCCATCGGAATACGGCGCGAAATGGTGGGGGAGCGTAGACAGACGAGGGGATGCTCCACTAGTTGTGAAAAGATGCACGGGTTCAAATGAGGCGGCATTGCGCTGACTGACTCCGAATACTGTGAGTAAGGCCCCTAGTCTTACATATATGGCCCCTGGCCCTGTGTGTGTTGCCCCTGACCCTGTGTACAAACGTGGCACCCGCCAGTAGGGTCCCGTGCTTCAGCTTCACGAAGCTCCGATGGGGGGGATCTGTGATAACGTACGTACCTACGCTCATCCTGCGCGTGCGGGAGGAACGTACGTCGGCGAGGGTACGTTCCTCTCCTATCCAGAAACTTATCGTCTTGGTGGAGGTGGTGAATGCTGTCCCTTGCTTTCGCGTTCCGATACGAGAGACTGTCTCCGCTCCTGAGTGGCCATTTTACACCGGTTCATGCCCAGGAGCTGGTGGTAAAGCCATTGGCAGAACAGAAAGTTCCCAGACGTAGGGCAGTCTCGCACCATATGCGACCCTATGCAGCTGAAGCACCGCCTGTGTGACTCCACGGCGCTTCTGAATCCCCCTGCCTGGAAATCAGCACACGACGTCACTCCATGACCTGTGGACTTACAGTAGGCACATGCTGGATCCTTAGCGGCGGCGGTGTAACGCCTGTCCAACCGACGCGCCTCGACTGACCTCTTACCGTTCGAGTGTTCCGGGTGGCCAAATGGCATGAGCAAACTTGGCAGACCCGCAAGGTTGTCCATCTGTCCGCTGACACACGGCCACCTAGAAGCGCTGTTTCTCGTACGAGGGCAGATGTCAGTAAAAAAACGAAAGTTGTTAGAATCTTTACTCTAGGCGTCTGATACTCTGTCTATCCCATAAGAGAAAAAGTAAAGTACTAGATTAGAATAGTATTATACTATATAATGAATGCCACATATTTTCTCTATGTATATGTTATTTTATTTTTGAGATTTAATTTCGTGTTGCTTATTCTAATAAACCGTAAAAAAATCTATTACTATAATTATAATATTAAAAAAACCTTACTTATGTTCAACGACCTCGTTTAAGGTTTTATTTCTTGTGGTTAATGCCAATTAAACATCAGAATATTGTAACATACGGAACTGTGACATGGTCGCTTACTATGAGCCTCATAAGAAGGCTCAAGGTCACCCAAATGGCAACGGAGCGTGCTATGATCGGAGTTTCTCTGTGTGATCGAATCAGAAAAGAGGAGATCCGTAGGAGAACCAAAGTAACCGACATAGCGGGGCACATAACTCGTAGAACAGATGGCCGTTGGGGCAGTAAAGTTGTCGAGTGATGGTCACCGGAAACCTTGGAGTAGGAAAGCCCCCCACTCGGTGGACTGATGACCAGGTGAAGGTCGCGGGAAGCCGCTGGATGCGGGCAGCGCAGAAACACTCGTTGTAGAAATCCTTTGGGAAGACCTATGTCCAGCAGTGGACGTCCGTCGGCTGATATGATATGATAACTTAAAATGCCTAAGATTTTATCTAGCAGTAAGGACAACAATGCTCCAAAAGTGTTTGTTATAAATATTATTGATTGAAAGCTTTAACAGTAATTAGGTACTTACATTATTTTTCTAATGACTCTTTTGTTTGACATTTACTGTACATTTAACATTTTTCATGACCCAATTTTCACAAAGGTAATAGAAATCTATGAATTTTTTAGATTAATAGACACTACATCATGAAAATGTCAAAAACTTACTACAATGTATGTCGTCTCATAAATATTAAAAAGACACAACTCGTAAACAGTCTAAGCATTAGTCATTGTTTTAAATCAAAAAAGGACATAAGTTCTAATCAGTCAAAATTTTCGTTGTATTTTTCGGTTTAATAATGACTCAATAACAAAAAAACTTTTTTTTCCTATCATAACCGTTTTTAATAACTTTTTTTTTCAACAGATTCATAGCTAAATCTTTTCTTTAAAATTTTCAGTTCAAGCTTATATGCTAGCTTAAATAGTTATAAAATAATCGACGAAAGAATATAAAGGTGCATAAATTTACAATCTTTTTTAGCGATTTCCCGAGAAGTTGCTTTTTTGAATTGAGTCGTTTTCATACTGGAGGTGCGATATGCTAAAAATAAGGTGGGACCGATTGTACTGCCCTAGGGAATGCCGTATTTAAGGATACTGGCATTACTACAGTAGACACCCACTCTGACGACCTGAGAACGATCATCGAGGTAGTTTAGGAACCATAAGAGTGGGACTCCTCTTATGTCTAGATTTTCTAGCTTACTTAACAGGAGGGGAATTGAAACGGTGTTGAAATCTTTTTAGAGATCCAAAAAGACACCTGCACAATGCTCTCCAGAGTCAAGGAAGGAGGTCACGAGCTCTGAGAAAAGAAAAACTGCATCCTCGGTGGACCTCCCTGAGCGAAAGCCGAATCGGTTTTCACTTAACAATTATTTACTTTCGAGGTATTTTATAAGCCTAGGTTTAACTATTTTCTCAACACCTTGCTAATAGAGCTGAGTAGTGATATAGGTCTATAATTTGAAGCCGTGCTTCGATCCCCTGCCTTGTGCTCCGGAATTACAACAGCTTGTTAAAATATTTTTGGGAAAACACCTGAAGAAATACTTAAGTAGCAAAAGTGGGCGATAGGATAACGTATATAGCATGAAACTTTTTAAATGGAGAGGGCGTAATCGAATTATTGCCAAAAGCGATGTGTGTTTTTAGTCTGCAAAGTATTCTATCGACTTCGACATAGTCAGTGGTGGGGGGTCATCAACATGGAGTCAACATTCTTTGATTTACAGGCAGCAGACCCAAGAAAAGAATGGGATCTGTTCATTTTTGAGAGTATTTGGTGAGCCAACTCGTCTCCAACAGAGTTAAGATATTTTTTGACGACGTTGAGAGGCTCTACAGGAGCTAATGAAAGATTTATCAGATTCATAGCAGCAGGTCTCCATGTTTGGATACTACAAATTTCTTTAAGTACAAATCAAATACAAATACAAATATATTTATTACCAAAGAATGATGCACGGTACAGTATAAAGTATGCCTTGTAACCCCACACTAGGCAGAGCCCGTATCGTGGTGGTCACGCCAAAAATACATTTACCAACCAACCAGTTTCAAGATAATTTACAAAGTTATATTAAATTACATCTAAGCAACAAAAGAAAAACTATGATTTATATTACGTAAGTTAATAATAGATATACCATGGAATTATAGTGTAAGAAATATAAACATAAACAGTAGTTAAATAAAAAGAAAAAAATACAAGCTAAATTAAAATAACAATTACACTGTTAATGGTGAATTTCTAAAAGATTTTCCGTGTCCAGATAAGTTAAGCTACATAGCCAGCACTTAACTTTGGTTTTTGCGAGACATGTACTTGAAAGTTTAATATTGCACACTCTTACAACTTTGTTATAAACAAAGGGATGAAGAAAAGTGTTGAATCTCTGAGCAAACGAAGTATTAACGCGAGGTTGTGGCAATCTAAAAACTCTCCTTGTTATCAAATCTTCAAACATGGGCGATGAAATTACCGACCTATGCATGGTGATCGTTACCTTGTAGATAAAGAGCTGTCTAACTGTCAAAACACCACATTCCTTGTACAGGCAATCAGTAGGATATCCAAAAGGCTTACATGTCATCACTTTCAAAACCGAGCGCTGGGCTCTCTCTAAGCAAATTTTATGTGTGCCACCCCAAACAGTGATGCAGTAAGATAAGAGATTTCATAACGCCTATCAATCTTCTCACTCTACCAGACAAAGCCTCAAAGTGAGGACCAAAGGTTAGCCGGTCGTCCAAAACAACGCCAAGATATTTTAAATTACTTACCCTGGAAATCTGTTCACACTGACAGTTTGTGTTAATATGAGTCTTGGAAATCGCACGATGAGCGTCGTACAAGGGACATTGATGAATTTTGAGTGTGAAGGAAGGAGGAGGGCTGGAAGACGAAGTCTTATGAAAAGCTAGGAAATATGTTTTACTTGCGTTCACCAGTTATAAAAAAAGCCAAAGCCAGTTTTTCACCTTCAACAAGCCTCTCTCCGACCGAATAAAAGTGTCATTCCAGTCCTCTCCATTAAATAAGATCGCTGTGTCGTCCGCATAACAAATAACTTCAGCATTCAACAGAGGCATTTCAGTCAAGTCATTCATATATAAAATAAATAGCGAAGGGCCAAGAATACTGCCCTGGAGTACGCCAAAGACGACCGGAAGTTGACCACTAACGTTTCCATCCACTCTAACAAACTGTCTGCGATTGGTTAGGTAACTACGGAACCAATTGAGTACAACACCAAGTATACCGGATTTTTCCAATTTAGCCAAAAGAATAGAAAAGGAGACGGTGTCAAACGCTTTGGCCAAGTCCAGGAAAACACCTATACATTTGCGTCCGCAATCGAGATAGTTTGATACGAAACTGGTAAGGAGAGACACTGCATCCTCAGTAGACTTGGCCCTTCGAAATCCAAATTGAAGGGGTGACAAAATGTCACTGGATTCCAGGAAGTTCATGAGCCTTACATTCACCAATTTCTCCAAAAGTTTTCCAAACACGCAAAGTAAAGATATAGGTCTCGGAACACTTTTGGGGCCCTTTTTGAAAATAGGAGACACAGAAGCGACCTTCCACACATCAGGGAAAATACCAATAGCTTATTCGTAATCGTTTCACGATTGATTTGCAGGTGTTTCTGTAATTTGTATACCTCAAAGCAATTACCAGATCATCTGAATAATTTTTGGCCACTTTATGTAGTTTATCTCTCTTGATTGGAAACATTGAACTAGGGAAGGAGTTATCCAAAGTTTAAGGATTTTTTAAGTCGGGTTATGATAATAGTTTCTGAACTACAGGCTATAAATCTTTGTAACTCTGATACAAGCGTTTCCGCAGTTACACTGGGATCATTTATTTTACTGAACGTGTTTCTGTCAAAATTTCCTAGGTTTTTTTGAAGTAGGTCGTAGTTTATTTTAATTAGCCTAAGAGGATCTGGTGAAGGATCAGAGTTACAGAAAGAACAATTAACTGTTAGAAATGTTGGTAAGTGTTCTGTGATTTCAGTATCGAATACATAGGATCGACATTTGCCAACTAGTTTGACCATAAAGTGATCGAGACATGCTTTATCGTGGGTAGGTAGGGTCATCGTCGGGATTAATCTGTGTGAAGCTATTATGTTTAGGTATTCATTTGTTACAGTGCAGGGGGTCAAAATATCTATATTGATGTCACCAGTCAGTATCACATTACGACAGCGAGTGACTGTCAGGACCGTGCCCAGTGACTCTAAGAAGTTATACAGAACCTTAAAGCTATATGGGGGGTATATCCCAAGAATAGTCGTGTTTCCGATCTTTTCAGATAAGCAGTTTGCCACGCACATATCAATCACATAAACTATTATAGCTCTCTGACTGCTCCGAGGTGTCAATCAAATCGCCTTCATAGTAAGAGTGGCTTATACTAAATAACTACGCCAAAAAGAGGAGGTATAGATAGGTAGGTAGGTAGGTAGATATTACGTCTTTTATCATTGCTTGTCCGAAGTCTGGCAAATAGATAAGAGTTTGAAGGATTTGTATGAATTAGTAGTAGCAGCCACAGTGTCTATTACAAAAACATCTGTCAGTTGACAACTGATCTGTGCCCTGTGCCCCAATTAACGAAGTTTGCCGTGTAGAGCTGTCGAAGAATTGGGGCAAGCCATTGACACACAAAAACATGATGATAGATAAGAATGAAAACAGTTCTTTATAGACACCAAGATAAAGAACATCTTGCTCAAACATGAAAAGAACTAATTAAGTAAAGAAATTATGTCAGTATTATTTTAGTGACCTATCAAAAATTGCTTATTTTGTAACAATCGTCAAGAGCGCTTGTAATTTGTGGTCAAAATGTACCTAGGTACCTATATCAATTTAAAATTATTTTCCTGTACGTAGTACTGTAGTGTCCGTGGAGGTCACATAGCTAGGAATCTTAAGCTAGGAATTAACACTCTTACCGCCACCTGTATAAAAAAATTCAAGTTTAGCAAGCCATACGAAAAAACTATAACGAGTGCAGCAGGCTCTGTTGTCATTAACATCAAGCCACGCGGTCGCTACGACCTCGTTATTTGAAATAATTTTTGTATGCGTTGCCTGTTGTTACAGGTGTTGATACAAGGTGTGGCGTGACAGTCTTGATTATTATTTCAATATGAAATCAAATTTTCTTAGGTAATTTGGCGCGAAATATGGTACGCTTACTTGAAATGTTACGACCCGCTGGCCGACCGCATGGCGGTGACAGTGTTAGGTATACTGGCTGTTGAGACGTAGTGTTTGTGATTTATCTATCAGTTTTAAATTAATTCGTGTGGTTTTTACTCAACTGTTCAAAAAAGAGGGTAACGTGTTTGGTGGGTGTATGTGTTATTATTTCTTAATTTCAGTGACCAAATCATTTGTGTCATATCATTTTTAATAATTAAGAATTACATGACATAAGCCTGACGGGCTTTTCTGTCATGCAATGAGTTCTCAGTTACAAGACAGTATGCTTAGTATTTTTAGAAGGACTTATGCTACTACAGAGTGTTAAAAATCCATTTTCAACATATACTTTTTCATAAGTCTAATTGAATTATTACTGTGTTGTACATATTTCTTCCGCAGTTCCTTATTTTAATTATTTTAGGTAATATAAAGGAAAATATTGTCTTTCCACAGAAAATGTTGAATTTAGGTAATAAATACATTCTGCTATTGTCGAGTTGTCTCAAATTTATTTTCCTTGTACACAGTTGCAGGTTACATTTATTCAATTGTTCTTCTTTGAGAATAGCTAGTTTTAATTTGTTCTGAATTGGAAGTACATGGTAGAACTTAAACAGCCCACTGAAGTCTTCCACATAATATTTCTTCCACAGTCTGAAGACTATTTTTTTATATTATGTGGAACAATAGTTTTCAGAATCCTTATCTGACACTGGTATATCTAAACTAAATGAGTTTTGAAAGTCCTGCCATAACTTCTTATTCCATGATCAATATTTGTATGTATGTATGTTTCTTTGGCTGAGTCTCAGATCAAAAATAAAATTATTTTTAATTTGAGCCTATATAACAGGCAGGTTGATAAATTTTGGAGTGCGAGGTGTCATTAGATTCGTCTTTATCCCTTGAGTGACATAGGATACATTTATACCCGACTGGCCAAAAAACGGGTATTGTTTTAATATAGAAGGGTTTTAATTTAAAATTAAATTTATTTAAGTGTTACGTAGTCTGACATGGCAACCTTTATAAAATATTCCACCTCGTCTATCCGTCCACCTCCCGTCTATCCGTTCATCCCAGTCTGCCACAGCGTTGTTTTTTTTACATAACAATCAATCATCTAGCACCATTAAACTGGAATGCATGGTTCCATGAAATATCCGGAGGTACATTGACAACTTCCCATGAAAATTTTGTGATGATTGAAACCATTCTAAAGGCTACGAAACCCTACACTATACTCTGACCGACATTTACTTAGCCAGTTTGATGGACATAGAAAACACACGTTTTATTATCTTGGTTATTTGACACAATTACGTGTATCTACAGAAAATATTCAAGTGTACACAACAGCGTCCATAACGACGGAAAGCAATTGCAATCACACTTGATTGCTCAATTTTAAGAAGAAAGTTCTTGTTTTTGTGCCTTCTTTTAATTTCCTCAACCTGTTTACTTCCAGGTACAGAAACAGGCTGCGCCTACCCTAACTGAGTACTCGTGGTGCCGAATTCGACGGCAATACGATGTCGCGCGCTGGTAGCACATATAAATACTTAGGTGGGCCGGTGCTGCCGCGACTGCCCGCCGGAACCGCGCCGAGTGCGGCTACGTAGCGCACGCGCATCCTCACGGGAACAACGCCGAATAACTATTTAATAAATAAATAAAACAAGAAAATAAAAATAATGAATGACGCAGAGTTGTACCATCAGAATAACAGCCTACAGAAGCGCGATGCGATTCTCTGCCTCGAAGAGTACAGGGAAAAGTTTAAATGGATGGGCAAAGATAGAGTCATCGATCTGGGGTGCGGAGACGGAGGGGTAACCACGACAGTTCTGAAGAGATTCTTGCCGAATGACTTCCAGAAGCTGGTGGGGTGTGACATCAGCGTGAGGATGGTGAAGTTTGCGAATGAGCACCACCAGGACGAGAGGACTTTGTTTTCGGTGCTAGACCTGCAGGGCGAGGTGCCGAGCCACATGAAGGGAGGCTTCGATCATGCCTTCTCCTTCTACACGATGCACTGGATAACTGATCAAGAGTAAGTCCATAGAGAGTCCAGCGTTATAATTTTTTAAAAGGCTTGTGAAAGCTCATCACTTAACTAAATAATACGAGTATCTCTGTTCTCTGTTTTCAATTCCTTTTTTTTCATGTTCCTTACTATCTCATTTTCCATTCTTTACCATGGATAGATATAATGTATAATTTACTTATTTATGTATATGTTTTTGTTTGTATGTATATATTTATTACTTTATATATTATTGCTATAAAATTTAAGTATTTTATTTATTTGAGTATTTTACTGTAGCTGTTTATATGCAAATTTTTCTGTTTAAAATTACTGCACCGCCCGCGCTGCTTATTCTATCGCTGTTTCCCTACTCAAAGGGTGCCTGGAAGAAAGTGCTACCTAGCAATAAGGCCACCTATTGTATAGGCTTTTTTTATTTTGTGATGTTATAAAGAATATTGTATTGTATTGTAAGTGAATAATCTAATACTCTAATCAACGTGCTTTTCATAACAACGTACCTACTTTCTACTTAATACAGGATGATAAAAAATGTTGGCAAAATTTTAACTGTGGCCTCTCTCTACTCACAAAACTAAAAAAACTTGTTAAGAGCCAATTTTATATGAGTACTCCATTTTTATTGTTCATTTAAATTTGTATTTTTTATCACTATGTTAAGTAATAAAAATCATTGAAAAACTAATAGAAGGCAGTTGTAACAAAACTA
The DNA here is from genome assembly GCA_947284805.1 of Coleophora flavipennella. Taxonomy (NCBI): domain Eukaryota; kingdom Metazoa; phylum Arthropoda; class Insecta; order Lepidoptera; family Coleophoridae; genus Coleophora; species Coleophora flavipennella. The sequence continues at coordinate 2,954,447 of OX369276.1, forward strand.
CTCATGTACCACAAAACATTGATAATTTCTTACCATTGTAATATTTTTTTTAACCACCTCCATGGCGTAATGGTTGAGGCTATTAGCTTCACATCAGGAGGTCGCGGGTTCGATTCCCGGCGGAGTCCAACTTTGTAAGACTCAGTTTGGTTGGTGGAAGGGCATTGTCTAAGCCCGCCTGGCTAGCTGTTACCATCTTATCTAAATGTTGCCGCCAAATATCAATGCTAACAACATTGCTGTGTTTCGGCATGAAGATAAGATAGCCGGTTCCTCATTGCGTTGAGGAATCTTGATAAGCCCGCTTCCATCTTCGGCATCATCGTCACTTACCATCAGGTAAGATGATGCCAAGGGCTTACCAACTGTTAGTAAAAAAGACATTTAATCCATACTCTTCACATGACCTAAGTATGCGAGTTTCTTTCGCTGAACCGTAGCCTAAACTGGATTTTGGAATGCGAGGTAACGTTAGCTTCGTCTTGATCCCCCGAGTGTTATAAAGTTTTTAATTCAATTTGTTAGGTTTCCCAGAATATATTTGTCCCAGAATATTTCATAACGAAAAGCTTTCTACTTCACTGCGTTTTGGAACTAACAATTTTTCCGATATCCTTAACTATTTTATACCGGCGAATCCAGTAGTCATCATCATCATAGCAGCCGAAAGATGTCCAATGCTGAACAAAGTCCTCCAAGCAAGGATTCCCACTAAGACGGTCTAGGTTGTCGGTACACCAAGTGGAAGGCCTCCCTACGCTACCTCCACTGGTGTGCGGTTGCCACTCGATAACTTTACTTCTCCAACAGCCGTTTGTTCTACGAGCTACATGCCCCGCCCAATGCCACTTAAGTTTAGCGATTCTGTGAGATATGTCGGTTACTTTAAATCTCCTGCAGATCTCCTTATTTCTGATTCAATCACTTAGGGAAACTCCGGGCATAACTGGCTCCAAATAATTACGTGCGAAAAAGCAGAGAAAAAGACACTCTAATAGAGATCATCTGCAAAGAGGTCGCGGGAAGTCGCTGGATGCGGGCAGCGCAGGACCGGTCGTCCTTGGGGGGACCTTTGTCCAGCAGTGGATGATTTTCGGCTAATATGATGATATAATATTGTTGGATTACATAATATTCGTAATATGTTATTCTATGTAGGGCGTAGGCCTCTAAACAGGTGTAAGAAATTTCATAAGTGTATGATATGTTTGTATATATTATGTTTGTTTGTTTGTATGTATACAGAGTGTGAAAAATTGGTGTAGGACTCGATAACTGGGACTTTTACTTATCACAGTATGATAAGAAAAAATATTATCCCAAGGAACCCATAGTCAATTTGGAAAAAAAAATCGACGTTTCATATAAAAACGCACAAAATTGATCAATCAGCTGATTGTTTATTATAAAGATTTCAAAAAAAAAATTCGAGCGAGACCTACAGTACTCGCATATGATGTGTAACATGTGACAAAATACTTTATAAAAGGACGGCAAAGATACGGCAGACTAGGCTGTATGGTCATAGATACCTTTGCCTTTTCCGCGCTTTTAAAGCCTGAAAAAACGACGGCAAAGATACGGCAGACTAGGCTGTATGGTCATAGATACCTTTGCCTTTTCCGCGCTTTTAAAGCCTGAAAAAACGACGGCAAAGATACGGCAGACTAGGCTGTATGGTCATAGATACCTTTGCCTTTTCCGCGCTTTTAAAGTCTGAAAAAACGCGACTTCCTGTTACACATGGGACACATTTCCGTCCCATTTCACGAAATCACTCCCACAAATTGCAGGAAAGCGAGAGCAAAGATGTTACACATCAAAAATGGTATTTCAGCAAACCTATAGAACAAAAGTTGTTGAGTATGATGAGTGCCACACGATAAAAAAGACAGTATGATAAGTAGAAGCCCCAGTTAACGGGACCTCGCCAATTTACTTACACCCTGTGTATGTAAGTTTGTCAACGTATTTCTCAGCAACTAGAAATTAAAATGCTTTATTTTTTTATTGCATAAGTTACTTTCAACTTAGGGAGCAGTGCAAATTTCATCAAAATCGGTATAGTAGTTTTTAAGGATATAGATTGTTATGTACCAATCACTGGAAAAATATGTCATCGGTTTAACGCCGCAATTCTGTGTTGAAAGTCGGTTGTTCTAAACGTTTTTTAAACAAGCAGTTTTAACATTACAGGAAAGCGTTCAGCAACATCTACCAGCTGCTCTCTGTTGGAGGCGACTGCTTCCTCATCTTCCTGGGTCACATGCCGATGTTCGACGTGTTTCGCAAGCTGTCCTCCCGCCCCAAGTGGCGCTGGTGGCTGAGGGATGTGGACCGATATGTCTCGCCGTACCACGACATAAAGGTTAGGACCTAACTTTGTACACTCCTAAGGCACACCCTGGATACATCATACAACGGGCCAGAAATAACATTTCAAAAAAGGAATGACGGAACAAACAAAATAACGGCGAAATCAATCCTATACGTTCGACAACCAAACTGTAACCAATCTGTATCAATCTGGGTGACGAGAGGGTGAGGTCGCAATCTAGAGAGCGGCAGGGAGTGTCCATATTGCATGTTAGTGCTAATTTATATACTTTGCCTGAGGCGTGGTTTACATTTGCTCAAAATCCATTCTTTTTAGCAGTATTTTTGCTTAGCGAGTGGGATAGAATATTTTATAATAATAAATAACGCTGAACACGTACAGTTTTGGATTATTATTTTTGGTTTTTGTCAACTTTCTAAAAACGTACTACACCGATTTGATCAAAATTTATATAGTATCAACATGGCAACATAACCCTACCGAATTAAAAAAATCATGAAAATAAGTTTACAATTTGCAAAGATATCGCGTATCAAACATACAAAATAAGATACAGTCGAATTGAGAACCTTCGCCTCTTTGGAAGTTGGTAAAAATTAAAAAAACATATTCATTTGCTAAAAGTTTACTTTTTTTTAAATAAATACTTAATCAAATGTACGAGTAAACCAGGCCTGAGGGGATGAAGTTGTCACCTGGAAGTTTCTTCTTTTTAGACCTTCAAAGAACTTGGCATAGTATCGTCCTATCCTGTCCATCCGTCCGTCCGTTACAGACAGTCTTATCGTCATAACTTTTACATTTTTAACCGAAGATATGTGAAGCCCTACACCACACCCCGGACACTGCATACAACGGGCGAGAAATATCATTTCTAAAACTTATGACGATACAAATGAAATCACGGCGAAATTTTATACGTTCGATAACCAAACTATAACCAATCTGTATCAACCTGGAAGACGAGAGGGTGAGGTCGAAATCTAGAGAGCGGCAGGGAGTGTCCATATTGCATGTTAGTACTTATATGTATACTTTGTCTACGACACATACTTAGCCGATTTTTTCTTGTAACTTTTTTTATCTATAATTGATAAGCCCTGTCATCTAACCATTATATGTGCTCTGACCATTGAAATCCATCGATGAACACTTGGTGGATGATGCAATTTTTATTAAGTAATAAACGTTGCTCAAACCACGGAAATATCCCATGTAGTTTATGATGTCATATCTTACCTATTAATTGGCCCAGTTTTTTCTGTTTCCTTAAGGATATTCCATTACATCAGCTCATTTATACGTCCCCACTGAGGGGCTTGCGCCTACCCTGAATTAGGGCGATCGACCACGCGGGCCCAGTGCGGGTTGGTCAACTTCACACACAACCTTCGAGTTTCTTTGCAGATGTGTGCAGGTTTCCTCACGACTCGTTAGCTCAGTGGTTAGTGTTCTTAACTCCTAATCCGAGAGTTGTGGGTTCGATCCCCACCCAGGGCAAACATTTGTGTGATGAGCAGATTTGGTTGCTCTGTGTCTGGGTGTTAAATATCTATATATGTATGTATTTAAACGTATATAAGTATGTATATCAGTCTCTGGTTCGCATAACACAGGGAATCCTACTTTGGGGCCAGATCACCATCTGTGATTTGTCCCAGTATATAGTCATGTAAGAGCGTCGGATAAACGTTCTTAAGAGATCGAAATTCGAAAACACATTGGTTCGTCGCAGGACTCGAACCACGACCTCCTGGATAGCAGGTAGCGGTCCTTGCCGTTGCGCCACCGACGCTTTCCATCAACTTGAATATTATGTTAATACAAACACAAAATTTCTTTAGAACTGGCCAAGTGGTAGTCATTATAATCACAAGCCAAAGCAGGCTGATCTAGTAGGTACCTGAAAACTCAAAAACCTACCCAAGCCAAATAATTTTGAATAGGCAATTTATCATGAACCTATAATATACTTTCAAATCAAAATTGGTTCAAATCCGGACGGCCAATGTACCAATGACTTTTTCGAAACTTACGTACATAATATACTCATCGATTGCTTTAACGGTGAAGGAAAACATCGTGAGGAAACCTGCACACACACTTGCGAAGAAACTCGAAGGTTGTATGTAAAGTCGAGCAACCCGCACTGGGCTCGCGTGGTCGACTAAGGCTCGATCGCCCTAATTCAGAGTAGGCTCGAGCCCCTCGGTAGGGACGTATATGAGCTGATATGATGATAATAATATACTTACATAATTATACAGAGGTACTTTTAATTCGCACAAAAGTATATAGTAGATGCTACTGAACTCCCGTTAAGGAACCTGTATAATTCAGCGCGAAACTGATCAATCACAAACAAATAATATCATATTTTTCTGTTCCGATTGTATAGGATCTTAGGGCTCAATTTCATGAGTAGAATTTCCCCTTTGCTGCATGTAACTGAATGATAAGTCACTCTGAATACAGTGTTGTAGGTATAATAGGGAATGAAACTAAAGAACTTAAATCGCAAATGGCCCTAACTACATTGAACACAATGTTGATGAATCAGCTGATGAATTTGTGTGTAAAGTATAATGTTTTTAAGAATTGATTCATATTATAGAGCGCGGTATGAAAAATTTATGGGGAGTGAAATCTAGTGCTGATCGGTAACGCGTTACCGTAACTTTTAATGTCATTACGTTCTTTCAATCACGAATTCTAAGGAAACATGACCATGCCGCCTAATGTGAGGCCGTAGGCTGAGCGCTCCCTACGGGGCCGAAGGCCGAGCTCCGCGTAGAGCAAAGCCCGAAGCGTTCCGTGCGAGGCCGAAAATAATTGTTTCATGAGTAAACTCCTTGCGCGTCAAGGCTGTAACAGGAGCGTTGACAGGCCACTTTGCCACAAACGCACACCTGCAAAAAATCGGCCTGACGAATGAGGCCCTGTGGTAAAAATAAAGAATCAATGGAACACTTACTGTGTCACTGCGATGTCATGGCTAGCAAGCATATGTACCTCCTAGGTGATGGCTACCCAAAACCAGAGGACTACAAGTACCTTCCAATCAGCGGAATTGCTGCATTGATGCAGCACATCTTCGAGTAGGTTAGGGGTGCAAAGGTTATAGGGGTAGACACAAAAGATCGCATTGGGTCGAAGTGTCGCTGCAACTGTGAACCCCACTTAGAAAGATAAAATAAGGTAAACGCCTGCCGCGCGTCCGAGCTGCTCCACACACTTTTTTAAGATTTCGACAAAGTTATACAATAAAGGTTGTATAAATAGTCCCCAACAATAAAAATGTGTTCTACATTACCTTGCATATGTATTTTTATTGGCAGGAACCGGAAAAGGAAGTAAGGAAGACGATGGCCAAGACTGGATTCAGGAACATTACAGTGGAGTGCAAAACGATGAAATTTGTGTTCGACAAACTAGACGTATACAAAAGTATGTATTTCTTATTTACCTTCTTTTTATACTTATTTAACTTCTCATTATTCTTATTTACCTTCTTATTATTCTACTCGTATTTAAATTTGTTACCCATGACGGAACGGATATGGTATATGCGTTTAGCCTAAGAGATGTCTGTGACTATATAATAATAATGGCTTCACAAATTTTAATGCGGTTTTCTTTATATGATAGCTAGTAATTGCGGTCCTGAACATTATTTAATAAAAATATTTTCAGCACTATTTACATCTTGGTCGATTTTATAACTAAATTAACAGTGATATAATGTCGATTGTAAAAAAAAAAAACAAACAATCATCAGTTAATAATGTCAATAAAATCATTGATGTTAAAAAAAAACTTTTGGACATGAAAACAACATGACACGAGAGTAATACATTAAAATTATTGAATTTGTCATTAATGATTTTGACAAAAGTAGGCCAGTTCACACAGACAGCTCCCGTTCACAAGTATAACGAGAGAGTCAGGCACCCCCTCTCCTCGACCATATTAAAGGGAAAGGAATAACCCGGCTCCCGGTGCGCCACCATCCGCAATAATTGATATCATATTATTTCAAATGACTACCTATAATAGGCAAAGTATATACACGGTGTAACAAAATTGGTGTAGGTCCCGTTAACTGGGGGTTCTACTCGTCATACTGAACAACTTTCTCCAAGGAAGCCATAGTCAATTCTCAAAAAAAAAAATTGGACCCCCCCATACTTAAATGCACAAAATCGGTCAATGTGCTGATCGATTTGTATGAAGAGTAAAAAAAAAATTACGTTTTCAGTAAAGTCGTAGAGCAAAAGTTGTTCAGTATGATGAGTAGAAGCCCTAGTTAACGGGACACACACCGATTTTGTTACACTCTGTATATTAGTACTAAACCTAGTATACGCAATTAGTATTTATAGTACCTAAATTCATACGGAGTAGGTTTCCTTATTAATTTATTTGAAACTTTTTAAACTATTTAATGTCGAAGGATTTTTTTACTACCATTTTACTGCAATTCATAAAGTAATGATGTTATTGATAGTTTGTCTTTACTTAACTATGAATCGTACTTCATCATCATCATATCAGCCGAAAGACACCACTGTTGGGCAAAGGCCTCCCCAAAGGATTTTTACAACTACCGGTCCTGATACGCTGCTCACATCCAGCGGCTTCCGCGACCTTCACCAGGTCGTCGGTCTACCGAGTGGGAAGCATGCCTACGCTAAGTCTTCCGGTGAGTTGTCACCACTTGACAACTTCACTGCCCCAATCTATCTGTTCTATGAGCTATGTGCCCCGCCCACTGCCACCTAAGTTTAGCGATTCTGAGGGCTATGTGTCGGTTACTTTGGTTCTTATACACATCTCCTCATTGCTAATTCGATCACGTAACGAATTTTTTTTTTAAATCGAATGTTAGTAAAGCCTTTGACACCTGATGATAAGTGACATGCCGAAGATGGAAGAGGACTCACCAAGATTCCCCACTGCAATGGGGAACTGGCTGTCTTATCTTTAAGCCGGAACACATCAATGCTGTTAACATTGATGTTAGGCAGCAAGATTCAGATAAGAACGTTACGAAATTTACGTAACGAAACTCTAAGCACAGCACCACAGATAAGATACTAGTTAACTTAATAGCACGTTCAATTGCCCTTTGGGTGACCTTGAACCTTCTTGTAAGCAACTATGTCTCAGTTCCGTATGTCATCACTTACGTACGTAGGTACCTACGTACTTATCATAAATAATTCAATGAATTATTGCGATTTTCAATTTGGACCAACCGCGAAGAACGATTTTTCCATAAAGTATACTCATTTTGGTAATATATTTACACTAATTCCACAGAAATTAAATAAAACTCGAAGTGTGCCTGAAGATGGTGCTCGAAACCGGTCGCTGAAAAATTATAACGTGTACTTTAATTTCTGTGGAATTAGTGTAAATATATACCAAAATGAGTGATATAATGTTCCACCAAGAACCTACAATCAAAAGTATTGTACTATTTGTACATGCCAAAGAACATGTATGTAAAACTAGCTGTTTCCCGCGGTTTCACCCGCGTGGACAACGTTTCTATGACTTTTCGAGGGTGCGCAGTGCGCGAGCCGCAAGCGGCTCGCGAGCGTGGTAAAAAGTAGCCTATGTCTGAATCCAGGTCCTAATCTGTCTACCTACCAAATTTCAGCCAAATCCGTTCAGTAGTTTTTGCGGGAAAGCGTAACAGACAGACAGAGTTACTTTCACATTTATAATATTAGTAGGGATATTAGTAGGGATATATATTTGTACAGAGGCCATCACATTAAGCTAGACACTTTGGACTTTGGACCGTTCTTATGCCGGATGCGTATGGATCAGAACCGCACTGCAAGTGTCTAGCTTGATGTTGCCTTTGTACCTTACAACATCACCTAACATTTTTTTAATGAAATACCTATCTATATCTTCCGTTCTTTTTCCACTACATCTGTTTTAACACGTTAACAGCCCAGTGTACCGTATGTAGTACACAGGGAGCGATTCCGCCGAGTCCGTGTACCTTATGAGGCACACGAATACTGTGTTACTCTACGGGCTCACACATACAGGATGATTCAGGAGACGTGAGCAGGATCAACCCTACATATACACAGTTAATATTACTGCATCGTTTAACATCGTAATTTAGTTAAACCACCACATCTTTTTATTTATTTTTTACTTTTTGTCAAATCAAATCAAATTTAATTTATTTTAAATAGGTGCTTACACACACTTTTAAATAGTCAAAAAAAAACATTTATTGTCTATTACATAATGTTATGATTCAGATTACAGTCTCAGGTAATGGTATTTGTTGTAGAATCAACATATATATCTTTGTCATTTACTTAATCTATTATTTTATAATATCCTCTAGAGCACAAGCATTTTTTGACATGAGTCTTGAATTTGTTCTCTGACAAACTAGTTACATTTTCTGGAATTTTATTGTAGAATCTTATACACTGCCCCACAAATGACTTTTTAAATAAAGTTTAAGTCTGTAATCATGGTCAACCTATAATGAGTAATTGATAAAGATACCCAACCTCTTTAACTGTAATGACAGCACTTAATAAAGAATAAAATAATTTGACGTTGACTAGACAAATGAGAACCGGTACTTGACTGAAGTAATTGAGTGACCAAACTTAACGTGCAAAATTAAAAAAAAATGTTTTTAAAAAAAACAACAAAAAAAACTTAATCACACTAATACCAGTATGAGAGAGTAGCTTATAGTTAATTGAATCCGTAGGGTTGATCCTTCTCACGACTTCTGAATCACCCTATATGTATGTACATCTGGCGTGTTTCAGAACACTTGTATGGGGACTGTCAATGTGTTAATTATTTTTCCGTATCTTTTTCAGGAGCGATACTGGCAGTGAACCCGTTCAAAATGCCAGCTGGCCTCCAGGAGGAATTTTTCGAAGACTACCTTCAGATCGTGCGGGACATGAAACTTATAGAATATGAGCACAATAACAACGAGGGGGACGGAGACCATATTAACATCAACACCCACTATTGCCTCCTTATAGCCTATGGAACCAAATGATCAGTTGCACGATACGTTGTATTAATTTATTTGTGAAGGTCTCATATACAGGGTGCTTCTTTGTAGTCTCTAAGTTTTTGGCAAATAACTCTAAGAATTTGGGCAAATAATATAATTCGTCCGTATACAAACGGTCAGGCAAATTTTAAAATGCTGTATGCAGATTGTAAAATGACCAAGCGAATGTATGTTAGTCATTTTACAAACAGTTAGGCAAATTGTATATAAATTGTATTAGTGGATGAGACTACCTCGGAGATGATCCTTCCATACAGTTTTTACCCTCCATTGGGTTCTGAGCTCTATGTAGAGTTCAGTGTAGGTATTGAGCGTTTTTTCAGTGTAGGTTGGTGACGAAGTTTGTTTAAAGTCCATTTTCGATTTGTTTTTATGTTGGTTTCTTTTTAATTATTTTTGACATTTGCCATTCTGACGTGGCACTCTTCACCATCATCGTATAACATACTTTTTTTAGTCATATATTTCATTAAATCTGGCATAAATTTAATTTAATAAAAGCTGGTGGTAAAAACACATTTATTTACCTATATACCTGGCCTCCATTAGGTTATTTTTTATCTTGCGAGCTTAAAGCGATTGGAGGGCGCGTCGAGGCTGCAGGTTAATTGTAGCTTTTTATTATTATTAATTTCAAATCCCCTTTGTGTACTTAGTGTAAAGAAACTTTATTAATTTGTAAAGATGGGTAATAGCAGTTAGTATCTCTTCTGTTTTGTTTTCTTTTGTATTTTTAACTGATTAGGGTAGTACCAATTTATGATTTACTTTTCAAAAATCTCATGGCCCAAATTTTGCCCTAAAAATGTTTAAAATAGCAATCCGTGACGTCACAGTGTTTAATTGTGATTGATGCACTGATTTTGTATTGTTCATTAATTAAAAATGGAAGATGAAATGGAAAATAAAAGGTTGTGTGGTAGAGGTCGGTTTATAGCCATAAGAAAGTTATTACCTGAATTATAACTTTTTCTGGTACATTTAAGGGTCTCCAGGAGGATTGAGTTTTCATACAAACGTAGTTATAACAAAACAACATGAATCCAAACTTTGCGAATATAATAAGTAGACATATATCGATGTTTGTAATTAGTTTTCATCGTAGTAAATTCAAACATAACGAAACGAAGGCTTAAATTAGTTTTGTACTGAAAGGTTGAAACCTCCCTTATTTTTTCCTTTATATATTAGTACACAGAAAACTAATTAAGAACATAAATATGTGTCTACTCAATATATTCGCAAAGTTTGGATTCAATCCAGCACGTAGTTTTTATATAAAAGCGGAACTACGTTTGTATGGAAACTCGAGCCTCCTCGGCCCATGATTATTAAATTCAATTAATTTTCGGCGAAAACAATACAAAGAAAACACAGATGACAAATAATTATTTGTGATGATTAGTGACCTCTTTATGTGGTGCAATAAAATGTATTCAATCAATCAACAAAGCGAGTTAAGTTTTAATGTTAAAATTTTATATGAAGAGTAAATTTAAAATTACTACTTCTTCAAAATGGATAGGCCAATTCTAATGAAACTTTATACATATAAGCAAGTCACGAAACTCTAGTTCGTGGATAGATTACATTTCAAAAAAATACTTTTGTCACTAAATAATAGTGGTTTAATGTTTTTACAGTAATTAACTAAAATTCGCTAATCTTTATCAAAATAAAGTATTTTAAATGTTTAATGTATCCACAATCTAAGATTTCGTGACTTTTCCATCCATTTTCAAGAAGTAATAATTATAAGTTTGTATGGGACGATTTTGTGAATCTCTCATAGGAAGCAACTCCAAGGAAAATTTTTCATGTAGTCAACGAATATTAAACTAACTTTCTATTTATAGATATTTTATAAATAAGTTGTGTAAGACAATGTAAAAATGTTAATATCTGAACTGTAGACATGGTTACTTGAACTTTAGAATGCTTGTTATGTTTGTTATATCGTTATTTATGTATGAGTTGGGCCTCAAAAAGAAGGCTCAAGGTCACCCAAAGGCCGCTAGTGCATGCTATGCTATGGAGTTTCCCTACAAGGTCGAATCAGAAATGAGGAGATCCGTAGGATAACCAAGGTGCCCTATATAGGGTGACTTATAATTAGTTCTTGATAGCAAAGGATATGAATGTACTCGTGATTACAAACAACTTTCCCAAAGAAACTACGTAGGTATATGTCAAATATGAAAAAAAATGTTGGTCCTTTATACATTTTTCCCGTTTTGATAACTTATTATGTATCGAAGACCAAATTTTTTTTTTCTAATTTGACTTATAGTTTCTTTGGGAAAGTTGTTTGTAATCACGAGTACATGCATATCTTTTTTCAACAAAAACTAATTAAAAGTCATCCTGTATATAGTTCACAGTATCGTTAAACTTAGCTGTGGGCGGGTCATATTTATTTTAGCTCGTAGAACAGATGGCCGTTGGGGTAAAGTAAGTAAAGTTCTCAAGTAATGACCGCGCACTCTTCTTCTTACCCAAGAAAGCGAGGTGTAACCTTTGGCAGGACAAAGTAAGCTTACCATCACCCTTCGTCCCGATATCAGAAAGCCTTCCCACTGGACATGACTTGCCATGGCCGGTTTGGAAGTCTTTAAACAGACTCCGGACCCAGACCGGTCGGAGCAAAGAAAACATGGTCAGGTGGGGATTTTTGGGTGAAAGTGATATAAACTGTTTGTGCGGTGGAGTTCAAACGATGACACATTTAACATCGTGCCCTGCGTGCCCCTACATCTGCACGCAGGAAGACCTCATGACAGCGGCTTATGATACTGTTAACGTGGCCAAATTCTGGGCTGCTACAGTGTAGTGTCTGCCATCGACACGCTAATAAGAACCGCGCACTTGAAGGCGTAGCGTAGGAAAGCCTCCCATTCGGTGAACCTATGACTTGTTGAAGGTAGCGGGTAGCCGCTGGATGTGGATAGTGCAGGAGCGGTTGTTATGGAAACCCTTGGGGGAAGCCTTCGTCCAGCAGTAGAATTATTTTGTCTGAAATTATGATAATGATGACTTGATGAGTGATGACGTATATGTGTTAGATAGGCTTATTTAAAATATTATGTATGTCTGTTTTGAAATTGTAGTAATTTGGTAATGTAACTTACTTTCATATACATATATTAACATTTAGGTAATAATAAAATCACAAAGCTTCGAAGGGTGCCGCGTTAATTATGAAGTATTTTTTTCTAAAAAATGTTGTAATTTTAATTAAAAGTACACATAAAACATTAATGATAATAAGAAAAAATTTTATCCCACCGAACCGGCAACTGGTACTTAACTAAGTTATATTCGTTTAATAATTTATTGTCGACCTAGGGTTAATAAATGTCAAGTGAAGGGTAATAACTTTTTTTTAAGAAATTCATGTTATATTAATTTATAATAAATTTCATTAAAAACAACATCTTTCATTTACGCTTTTCTATAAAGATTTTATCAACGATGCTACTTTACCTCTACATATTTCATAATTACGCCTACACGTTTCCTTCTAGTTAAATACACCTACATGTTTCCTTCTAATTAAATACACCTACATGTTTCGTTCTAGTTAAATACACTTACACGTTTCCTTCTGGTTAAATACACTTAAACGTTTCCTTCTATTTAAATACACTTACACGTTTCCTTCTAGTTAAATACACTTACACGTTTCTTTCAAATTTTTTTTTTAGGTATATAGGATGTCTCTGCCTATTTTCTGCCTGATGGTTGTTTTTGTTAATATTTTTATTAATATTTCCCGACATGGCAATATTTGAGATGGTTTTGTAATGTCAAAAAATATATATATTATATTTCCTTCAATTCTTCTAAAAACATTAAAAAGTTCTTATAATTACTCTGATATGTTAAAATTCAAATTATAAACTTTATATCCAGTTTCCATTCACAGACTTTATAAACACCATACCTAAATTCAAAAATAGTATCTTATTATGACACTTTTTCTCCAAATATTGTTATAAAAAAAATTTTTTGCCATTACGATACAGGACAAGACCAAGAAGTGAATATCACCAAGGAGATTCCATCAATTATTTTTGTGGGGCGCGTCATTTCATAGCATAGGAAAAAAGTGTTTATACTATTTTTTGCCCGCTTTAGCGCATGCGCGGTGATGCATTGGATTTTGGCGTTATCATACGTTTTGTTGTACTGAATATCGAGGAAATATTTTTTTCTTACTCCTTTAACTTTGATCTTTTATTTAGTAGGTTCTATCCCAATGTATAAAATTAGACAATAAAGTGTATGAAACTGTACATTACTTGATATTATGCATCCGTTTCATAAACTACTATTATATCCTCATAAATTTTAAATAAATTGTACACCCATGCTACGTTCTTGAGAAGTCTTGACCATCTGTCGTAGTCAAGCATACACGAATCAACTTTAAACATTACACTTAAAGTTCGTTCGCTCCTATCCAGCTCCCGACAAATACTTTCAAAAGTGCCACTTTGACAGAGTGTTTGTCGGGAACAGTCAAAGATGCGCGATAAATAAGCGAACAAACCATATGTTAAAAAAGATTTCATAGTAAATTTAGTTCTTAGGAAATTTCATAGATGGCACCACAAGGTTTTTAGAACGCGGTAACGAAATGCTCTTGTGAATCGTATACCCCAAATTAGTGTTCTAGGTTGAGTGCCTTCCGTACTCGCCTCCCCTGCCCGGTGAAGTTGTAAAGGCCCCAATGGCCAACAACAAGCTTGTCCTTTCGAAAAAAAAAAGAAAAAAAAATTAAAGTTTAATTATTTGACAGCGAAAAGTGTGTATTATTCAACCATCACGAAGCGACACCATACTTAATAGCAAAGAATACAGTAAGGTACGCTTAAAGTCCGCCTTTGCATGTATATTTTGCTAGTTATTAAGTTTTTCATTTTTGTATATTTGGTGTGCACTAAAGGATTATTTATCTTATCTTATCTTATGGTACTCATCATCAGACTTGATGAAGTATTTCCAAATAGTTTCGGTTTGTATGGGGAGATACTTTACTCCGATTTTTCCTGGAATAATTAAGTAACCCAGTGCAGTAGGTCTTATTAAGTCCTAGTTATTCACAAAGTTTAATCAAAATCTTTAGAGCCAAGTAACACACTACCTGAATTTGTAGGGAGGTAACTTATTCCGATTTTTCTTGGAATAAAAAACAACTGCGTGCTGTAGGCCATGTAAAGTTACCAAAACTGAGTTGCATCAAATTCGTTAAAGTCACTTTTGAGAAAAAATCTGTGATTTTTTTACTCTAGTGGCAACTCTAAAAAATCAAGATACACAAAATTTTAAAAAACGGCTGGAGATATAAAAATAATATTTCCATAACACAAATTTTACCCAAATCCATCCAGTAGTTTCGAAACTAGAGCAATGGACGGACATACACAGACACACAAACTAACACACACATTTTTTTTTGTTTTTAGACTATATTAGTGTAAGACAATCGATCCCCATCAAAATCTCTACTTTTTTTGTCATCACAATACCTTCTTTACTCCTTTGTCGCTCGAAAATAAAAATGGGTAGAACCTTCAAACATTTTAAATCGATATATTTCCCACATCTTTTAAACATGACATTGAAAACTGAGATAGGAAATAAACTCAGGCAATATACAGGTGAGTTTTTTTCAAGGGTCAGTATGGGGGAATTCTAAACTATTACAGATAGAGAAAAACGCTCTTAGGAATCGTGATCTCAATTTTAGAGTAAATAAAAATGGCATTTTAAAAAATAAAAAATCTTAATATGTTCGGAGATATGGTTTTTTGAAAAAAATCTTTTGATATTTCGATTGTATCACTATACAAACCAAAAAATGTATGGAGACCATAGGTCTAAAGTTCCTAGAAATTATTGAAATCAACGTTTCAGTTTCTTTAATAGTTATGTGGAAACTAAACGTACTGGCCGATTTTCAAATGAAAAAGGAAAAAAAGAAAATCATTCAGACTTAAAAAAACAAGTTGTGAGTTTCTGTTATTCATTAAATTCATAATTTAGTCAATTAATTAGTTGTGTTGTGATATCTATGGTGAGGAAACCTGCACACACCTGCGATGAAACTCGAAGGTTGTGTGTGAAGTTGACCAACCCGCACTGGGCCCGCGTGGTCGACTAAGGCCTGATCGCCCTAATTCAGGGTAGGCTCGAGCCCCTCGGTGGGGACGTATATGAGCTGATATGATGATCTATGGTGAACTAAATAGGTAAAATGCCTCAAGCGTTGTCAAATTCCGAAAAAACTGGTTTTTTTTTTATATTATTAAAATTTGAGTGCGTTAGGCTGCATCTCACCTGATGGTAAGTGTCGATGCAGTCGAGGATGTGAAACGCAAGCTCAAATAGTCCCTATTCACTCTCGTCTTGAAGATTCCTAAATTATACGAATCGGGGAATACAGACGCCGGAAGGGAATTCCACTCCTTGGCCGTTCGCATGATGAACAAAGACGCAAAACGCTTCGTGCGTAAAGGTGGAACATTGATGACAAAGGGGTGGAACCACCCTCCACGCCTGGTCGTCCGATGATGAAATGGAGAGGGGCGAATTAGGTCGTGAAGCTCCAGGGCACACTCTCCGAAATGAATCCTGTAGAACACCGATAGACAGGCGACTTTGCGGCGATGCTCGAGGCTTTGGAGCCTGTTTGATACAAGTTCCTCGTCGCCGATGACTCTCCTAGCGCGTCGGTCGATATAATCCAAGGCATCTAGCTGGTAACGAGCCGATCCGTCCCATAAGTGAGAGCAGTACTCCATACATGACCGAACTTGAGCTTGGTATAATATTAGAAGCTGCTCTGGTGTGAAATAAAGTCTTTGTACTGCGGCTAATTCTCCGAACGAACTATACGAACTGCGGCGCTGAACGTCCCCGCCCTCTACATAAAAATAAAAATGATAATTCCATATAAATCAGAATAATATAGGCACGTACACATTACCTATCTACCTTTTTTTAACAACCAATTTCATTTAATTACACTTAAAAATATGTATCTTTACATCACACCTTTATTTATTTATTTTTTCAATTTCACCAATTAGTTTTTTAGATACGGGCTTTTTCATGACTAAAGTTGATTTTTTTTTTGTTTTTAAATATTTCTTGACTTTGAAGAAATTGTTTAATTACATTTTGCAAATTACATCTACCATTACCCCAAATACTTTTAGAGATCGCCAAGTCACATTTTCGCTGAAAAAGGTACCCCAACCGGAGGGAGTGAAAAAACATTTTGATTGCTGAAATCAAGACGTCTTCCAAAGTAAATTGGACATTTGAAAGAAACAAATAATAAGATGACTTTGGCTTAGGATATTGGCAAACAAATTGTGGTTCATTTAGGTTAGGAGGTCAAATAAAACAAATCAAAAAGTTCAAGTTGATCTCTTTAAGAGCCCGCTGTAGTTCATAAATTCCATACAAACGTAGTTTCATTTGATAACCAAAAAACCGGTTCTAAAATAATTTTGTATCGATAATAATCAGATGATGTATAACTGTGTCGTCATCGTATTACTTTTTTGAAAAACGAAACGCGAATCCATTTATTAACCAATAAACTCGATTTCTGTTTTTTACCTTGAAAACAAGTTTATTGGTTAATAATGGATTTTTGTTTCGTTTTTCAAAAAAGTAATGCGATACCGACACAGATATACGTCATCCAATTATCGATATAAAATTATTTCAAAATCGGTTGTTTGGTTAACAAATGAATCAAAGACTATGTTTTTATGGGATTTATGAACTCCAGCGGGCTTTTAATCATTTTTTTATTTAAATTTGTCGTGATTTCCTTACAATTCGGAACTTTTACTGTGTTAAGGAAAAATAACAACCAGTCGTGTCATCATACGATATTACGTAATAAAAACATCAATTATGTGCTTATGTTTTCTTTGCAAAAACAACATTGAGAGCTAAACACAAAACGTTGCCTTTTTTGGACTGCACGAGAGATTTAAGATAATAGTCTCCATAGAAAAAGGACGTCCCAAAGAATGTGTGTGATATCTCCGTGAAATCCAGCTCGACGGAATAAGTTTCCTGAAAAAAAAAAGTGTCCTGAGAAACCGGCCAAGTGTGAGTCGAAACGAAACAAAACGCGTTTTTAAGGTAATACGTACAAGCGTGACACTTGGTATGATTATAGTAGATACCTACTAATCCTAAAAAAAATACAAATAATAGAAACTGGCCAAGTATGAGTCGTACCCTCGCCAAGGAGTCCGAATTGAATGAGAAAAAAAAATTGTGTGTGTCAGCTCCGACGCACGACTGGAGTTTACTCGCGCTTGAAAAAAAACTATAACTCACTTCATTTCTACTATTGAACACGACCTTTTTGTATCGAAACTTTTTCGTAACGCTGTCATTTATCGATAGATTTTACTCCTCACATTTTTCTCATACCGGGCCCCTTATATATGCAAATCGATTCTTAAGGAGTAAACTCCAAAAATCATTTTTCTGTCTGTCTTGTGTATAAATAGTTTTGTTTGAAATTGTTGTTCTTATGTGAAGAGGTGTGTGTGGTGGTACGGAACCCTCGTTACGCGAGTCAGACTCACACTTAGCCGGTTTTCATCCAGTATTGGTAAGTCCTTGGCATCATCCCACCTGATGGTATGTGACGATGATGCTGAAGAAGGAAGCCACACAAAGTTCGTTATCAGCTGATCAATTTACTATAACAAGTCCAGAAAATATTACGAGAATTAAGGCGAGGTATTGATTGGAACAGTTGTCTCTGTCTTTTTCTTTGCGTGTAAAGAGTAAAGAAAATCAATCAATCAATTTTCAATCAAAAATTACAATGAAAGAATAAAAAATAATAACATTACTCACTTTGTATTATCATAACAAATATTGTTGTATATTTTTTTAAAATTTATACTTCAAAATATTAGTCAAAATATTAGATATAATAGAAAATATTAGAGTTTAAAGTAACGGTGTAGACCTGTCTTTGGGATTTTTTTCTATCGATCCAAAACTGCTCAATCGTGTTTCTATTAGTTTTTGATTTTAAGGAACATCATCGACAATAAGGGTATTTTCTTTCAACCTTGGGTTTTCCATCGTTTAGTAATTGACGTCAAAAATAACGAAAAAATGTGTAAAAATACCGCGTTAAGTACTCCTAAGGGAATGTGGTCATCCACCGACTGGGAGGCCTTCCTTCGCTACGTTTTCCGGTGCGCGGTCGCCACTCGAGAACTTTACTGCCCCAACGGCCATCCGTTCTACGAGCTGATGAAGGTCGCGGGAAGCTGCTGGATGCGGGTAGCGCAGAACCGGGCGTCGTGGAAATCCTTGGGGGAGGCCTATGTCCAGCAGTGGACGTCCTTCGGCTGATATGATGAAGGGAAACTGAAGTCAAAGTACTACTAATTAAAATGTTCAAAGTTTGGTACCTAGTTCAAAATTTAAAGAATTCGGGCTCGCTTCGTTTCCCCTATCCTTACGAGTATACTTTTGTCTTGGGAGCTACTTCCAAATCTTTCAGTGCAGAAGATTGGATATGTATATTCAAAACTTTTCATGCTTGCTTCGCTTGCTCTATCACCTACATCATTGGCGTGGGAAGCTCAGATTAAAAATAATGTAAATATTGAGTTTCATAACAATTATAACTAAAAGTAGGGTAACGCTTATTCTGTTATATACGTATGCATCTGTACCTTAAGTGTTGACGTTAAATAATGTTTCGACACGTTATAAGTCCTATCCTTCACTGTAATTGAGACAGGTGCATTTTCAGCATGTTGACGGTAAGTCTGCTAACGCGTGACTGAAAGCATAACTCTGTTCCGTCGCAATTGGAGCAGAGTTTTTTATACCCCGTTTTTAAAGCGCTAACACTAAATCTACCTTTTATTTTTGAACTGAGAAGAGAATGAACGTTATAATCATAAGTAAATAATTCGAATGTAAAACACAAAACCTTTTTGCCAAGACATTTGTTGTTCTTGACAAACTGCGCGATGAGGCTGGCGACAACGAAGTGGTTGCACGGTTTCTCCATCCTCTGGTTCCAGATCAAGGTCTTACGATTCGCTTTCAGGCTAAACACGGTGACTTTTGCCTAAAATCAGGTCATTAACGAAAATTCAGGCTTTTATTCGTCATGCTTCACTAGTTCCCTCAAGGAACCAACTATATACAATCTACTATAGACAAGGTGCATTTAAAAGTGTGAATTCTCATCAACTTCTCAAACAAGTTGATGATATTGAGAATTTTTGGTGAGCACCTGTAGGATATAACGCAATTATTTTTCATACGTTACTTAAGGAAAAAAACCATTATAGGCGAAAGAAGTTAAGACAGTTATTTTTTCATTGTAGGTACGTTTTAATTAACTGCAAAAATTTAAACTGAAGCAAAGTATATATATTAGTATTAACATACAGTATGGACACTCCCTGCTGGTCACCCAGATTGATACAGATTGGTTACAGTTTGGTTGTCGAACGTATAGGATTTCGCCGCCATTTTGTTTCTTCCGTCATTCCTTTTTTGAAATGTCATTTACGGCCCGTTGTATGAAGTGTCCAGAGTGTGACTGAAGTTTCTCTTCGTGACACTGGTGTCGATTCGGTGTGACACGATTTAAATGATTTAACATGACTAATTTTGATACAGAAAGGAAAAGACAGAATGCGTAAATTTAGTTTGGTCCTGTCAATCAAGTTTAATCGTGTTACATCGAATCGACACCACTGTCACGAAGATAAACTTCATTTTAAATTTTGGCAGTTAGTTAAGACGTACCTATGTGTTCAACTTTCCCTGACTGGTGATCCTTTTCACCTTCGACCAATATAACTGCGCTCCTGAGTTGTCTCCTGTTCTGGCACGTCTTTAACGCCTCTCTCTTGAAACAGATACAGTCCCAAAGTCCTGGAAGCTGGCCATCGTGCAGCCGGTGCCCAAAAAAGGCAGTCGTGCCGATCCCGCAAACTACCGCCCTTTAGCAATCACCTCCGTAATCTGTAAGATTATGGAGCGTCTATTGAACACCCGCATTCTGGTATAACTAGAAGACAATGACCTCCTTAGCGATCGACAATACGGATTTCGTCGAGGTCGATCTACTGGAAATCTTCTAGTGTATGCTACGCATATATGGGGCGAGGCCATCGAAAAGTATGGCGAAGCTCTCGCTGTGTCACTCGACATCTCGAAGGCTTTTGATAGGGTCTGGCACGCTAGCCTTATTGGCAAGCTTCCTTCTTATGGTCTTCATGTGGGATTGTGTAACTAGGTAGCTGATTTCCTGAGGGAACGGTCTATTCGACTGGTCGTTGATGGCTGTTCCTCAGACCTATTGGCGATTGATGCCGGGTTACCTCAGGGATCTGTTCTATCCGCAACACTATTTTTGCTTCACATAAACGATCTGCTGAAACCCGGTATAATTGGTTATGCGGACGATAGCACGGTTGTAGAAAGATACCTGTCCAGTGCACGAGCTAACAGTGCTGATACGCTGTTTCTGAGAGACAGAACCGATTCAGATATCTGACCACCTGGAACTCCTCGGCGTGGATTTAACACCCAATCTTAACTTCGGTCCTTACATTGAGTTCAAGGCAAAAGTTGCTGCAATGAAGCTGGGCATTCTCTCTAAGGTGAGAAGGTACTTCATACCTGGACAGCTGCTTACCTTATATCAAGCACAGGTCCGCTCATGTATGGAGTACTGTTCACACTTATGGAATGGATCAGCCCGCTATCAGCTGGATACCTCGGACGCCATCGACCGACCCGCACGGAGACTCATTGGTGACGACGAGCTAGTCAATGACAAGCTCCAAAGCCTTGAGCATCGTCGCAATGTCTCCTGTCTATCGGTAATCTATCGAATTCATTTCGGAGAGTGCGCTCAAGAATTTCACGACCTCATTCCCCCGGCTCCATTCCATCGTCGATCAACGAAAAGCAGGGAGGGGTTGCACCCCTTTATCGTTGATGTTTCACCTTTTCGCAAGAATCGTTACGATTCTTCATTTATTATGCGTACAGCGCAGGAGTGGAACTCCTTGCCTGCGTCAGTGTTTCCCGATTCCTATAATTTGGGGATCTTCAAGGCAAGAGTAAATAGGCATTATTTGAGTTTGCGTGTACCAACCTCGACTACATCATCACTTACCATCAGGTGAGTTGCAGTCAAACGCACTAAAATTTTTAATAAAAAAAAATCAGCTATGGACCGGCCTACGCGAACAGCTATTTTGATGCGTACAGAATGAGTGAATTCGCTCATTTCGTCTTAGAATTCCCCAAATCAGTTGAAGGTAGAAGTGAGTGATTTTTTTTATCTCATTCGTGCTACATTCCGAGTACAAGTCTATATCGCAGCATTGTTTATATTTAAATGAGACTCGGTAGACTATAGTGGTGTGAGTGTGTATTTGCGTGTACCCTTATTTACCCTTTTTTTGCTGAGATTAATGTGTAGATAGGTCCGGTCCATTATATTTAGTCGATGCTTTTCACATTACATTAATTATTATTGCTATACCTTCTCTTCTGTCTTCTTATAACAACAAACGAACCTCATCTATCGTAGTTGGTCCATACATGGTGATGTTGATGACGGCTTTATAGTGGCCGTCGATTTGCGCTATGGTGCTGGAACAGTTCGCCACGTCCCGCAGTTTGGGGCCCTTGCAGAGGCCGTAGTTGTAGAACTCCACTTTGTAGGGGCCCTACATGAAAATACATATAGAAAATAATATGTAAATCGCCACTTCCCGCAGTTTGGGGCCCTTGAAGAGGCCAAAGTTATGGAACTCCACCTTGTAGGGGCCCTACATGAAAATGCATATAGAAAATAATGTGTACATTTCTACACCCCGCAGTTTGGGGCCCTTGCAGAGGCCGTAGTTGTGGAACTCCACTTTGTTTGTAGGGGCTCTAAATTAAAATGCATATAGAAAATAATGTGTAAATCACCACGTTTCGCAGTTTGGGGCCCTTGCAGAGGCCGTAGTTGTGGAACTTCACTTTGTAGAGGCCCAACATGAAAATGCATATTATAGAAAATAATGTGTAAATCACCACGTTTCGCAGTTTGGGGCCCTTGCAGAGGCCGTAGTTGTGGAACTTCACTTTGTAGAGGCCCAACATGAAAATGCATATTATAGAAAATAATGTGTAAATCGTCACGTCCCACAGTTTCGGGCCCTTGCAGAGGCCGTTGTTATGAACTCCACGTTTTAGGGGCTCAACATGAAAAAGCATATTATAGAAAATAATGTGTAAATCGCCATTGCACGTCCCGTAGTTTGGGGCCCTTGCAGAGGCCGTAGTTGTAGAACTCCACTTTGTAGGGGCCCTACATGAAAATGTATATTATAGAAAATAATGTGTAAATCGCTACACCCCGCAGTTTGGGGCCCTTGCAGAGGCCGTAGTTGTGGAACTCCACTTCGTAGGGGCCCTACATGAAAATGTATATTATAGAAAATAATGTGTAAATCGCTACACCCCGCAGTTTGGGGCCCTTGCAGAGGCCGTAGTTATGGAACTCCACTTTGTAGGGGCCCTACATGAAAATGTATATTATAGAAAATAATGTGTAAATCGACACGCTTCGCAGTTTGGGACCCTTGCAGAGGCCGTAGTTGTGGAACTCCATTTCGTAGGGGCCCTACATGAAAATGTATATTATAAAAAATAATGTGTTAATCGACACGTCCCGCAGTTTGGGACCCTTGCAGAGGCCGTAGTTGTGGAACTCCACTTTTTAGGGGCCCTACATGAAAATGTATATTATAGAAAATAATGTGTAAATCGATACGTCCCGCAGTTTGGGACCCTTGCAGAGGCCGTAGTTGTGGAACTCCACTTTGTAGGGGCCCTACATGAAAATGTATATTACAGAAAATAATGTGTAAATCGCTACACCCCGCAGTTTGGGGCCCTTGCAGAGGCCGTAGTTGTGGAACTCCACTTTGTAGGGGCCCTACATGAAAATGTATATTATAGAAAATAATGTGTTAATCGACACGTCCCGCAGTTTGGGACCCTTGCAGAGGCCGTAGTTGTGGAACTCCACTTTTTAGGGGCCCTACATGAAAATGTATATTATAGAAAATAATGTGTAAATCGATACGTCCCGCAGTTTGGGACCCTTGCAGAGGCCGTAGTTGTGGAACTCCACTTTGTAGGGGCCCTACATGAAAATGTATATTACAGAAAATAATGTGTAAATCGACACGCTTCGCAGTTTGGGACCCTTGCAGAGGCCGTAGTTGTGGAACTCTACTTTGTAGGGGCCCTACATGAAAATGTATATAGACAATAATGTATACAGAGAAAATATCAACATATCATCACATCAGCTCATATATACGTCCCCACCGAGGGGCTCGAGCCTACCCTGAATTAGGTCGATCGGGCCTTAGCCGACCACGCGGGCCCAGTGCGGGTTGGTCAACTTCATACACAACCTTCTAGTTTCTTCGAAGGCGTGTGCAGGTTTCCTCACGATGTTTTCCTTCACGGTAAGAGCGTCGGATAAACGTGCATATGAGATCGAAATTCGAAAACACATTGGTACGTGGCAGGACTCGAATCACGACTTCCCGGATAGGAGGTAGCGGCCCTTGCCGTTGCTCCACCGACGCACATACATATAACGGTATGGTTTCTATCTGGTATTGATTTTCACATCCTGCTAGTGAATTTGTTACGTTACTCGTAATGAGGAAGAGTTATTTTTAAGTTGGCGATGAGTTATCACTAATCTGTGTCAATAACAGATAAGAAAAAAAAGTTTAAAAAAACTTAAAACCGACTTCAAAATGAAATTCACTCAAAATTGTGAAATAATATTATTATACTTAAATACACAACATTAACCAACAATAACGAAATCAAAGGTGGGTAGTGGGTACGAATTAAATTAGAGGCTTAAATTTTTTTTGAGGTCGGTGTCAGCAAACCATCGAATCTAAACCATTTAATACGTAAGTAACTGTTTGCTGGTACCGACCTCAAAAAAAATGTAAGCCCCTAATTTAATTCTTACCCGCCTTTGATTTCGTTATTGTTGGTTAATGTTGTGTATTTAAGTATAATAATATTATTTTACACTTTTGAGTGAATTTCATTTTGAAGTCGGTTTTAAGTTTTTAAACTTTTTTTTATTTTCTTTATTTTTAGTGGTAATGCTATCTATCTAGCAACGTTAAATTCAATCACCTATACTCACCAATAGGAATTATCAAATCATGATACATGTGTTTCATTAACAGATCTAGAGTCCTGTGGCTTCCATCATCATCTCAGCACCATGAAAGTTTAGGAGTTAAATCGTCCATCATCAGCTCATCTGAATAACCTGAAGGAATACAACTATCGGTCTATGCATACCTACGTATAAATATCTATGTATAACATTCAATAGAATTTTCCTGCAAATCCTAAACGTTAAGGAGTTGTACCTTCCTATATCAGCTTATCAACATAAGAATATGACTAACAGACGCAAATATATTAATAGCTTTAGAAAACATATGAATCACGTAATTAGTGCCTTTAAAATTCAAATTTTTGATTATTTTTGAAAGGTTGCCCTCGATTTCCCTGGGATCCCGTTATCAGATCCTGACTTGGTGACAATGGGACCCCCTCGGGAGTATACTCTATCGAATGAAAAAAGAATTTTGAAAATCGGTCCACAATTGACGGAAAAATCGGTGAACATACATAAAAAAAATATATACAGTCGAACTTAGTACCTCCTCCTTTTTGAAGTCGGTAAAAACTTAAGACCGTAACCGCCTCCGTAGCGTAATAGTAAGTCCATTAGCTCTTCATCAGGAGGTCGCGGGTGCGATTCCCGGCGAAGTGTAACTTTGTAAGACTCGGTTTTGTTAGTGAAATGCATTTTCTAACCCCGCCTGGCTAGCTACTACCATAATATTATCTATGTCTTACCGCCAAATATCAATGTTAACAACACTGATGTGTTCCGGCTTGAAGAAAAGACAACCAGTTCCTATTGCCTTGGGGTATCTTCGTAAGTCCGCTTCCATCTTCGGCATCATCGTCACTTACCATCAAGTGAGAAGATGCCAAGGGTTTACCAATCCTTACTAATATTATAAATGTGAAAATGTGTTTGTTTGTTTGTTACCTTTTCACGCTACAACACCTTGACCAGTCTTGATGAAATTTGGCATGCAGGTAGCATGTACTACTGGGAAGGACATAGGTTACTTTTTATCCCGTGAAAATGGCATAGCCCGTTGCAGTTCCTGAGGGAACTGAAAAAATAATCCTTTTTTGGTTACTTTTTCTAACATCGCACGGACCAATGGATTGTTGTGATTTTTTGCACAGAGATGTTGAGGGAGTGGGTCTCACCCTCAAAGACAGTCATAAAAACGTTGTCCACGCGGACGAAGTCACGTGCAAAAACTAGCAATGGATAAAAAAATAAGATAAAAAAACTAAGTTTGAACTGATTGTTGGTGTCATACTTATTTATCTACTCACATAGTCTCCTGATAGTGAATCAGTGGGTATAAACTCATTGGCTTTACAGTAACAAATAAAAATTGTAATAAAAATTGACATTGGCCATAAACGCCTCATTGTTATAACCACACTGCCATATAAAGATGGATAACTATCTATACCGAAACAGATATAATCACTTACCCATTTTGAAAATACATAATCACAAAATGGTTAACTCGTACGCTAATCGATTAATAATTTTACCAAACGCGACCAGTTAAAGGCCCGACCACCTATGACCATTTCATGCCATTAGGAGGGTGGCATACTTAAATGCCCTCAGTGCGCGAGGAGTTTCGCTGCGAAGATTGGCTACATAAACCATATTCGAGCGCACGCGCGGCAAACCGACTAGGAGTCGAAGTGGTCGCCATGACCGAAATCGGTCGGATAGATCATCATCATCATCATCATTGTATCTTTTTTTTTCTCTTATGTTGTGCAATAAAGTGTTTTCAATCAATCAATCAATCAATAATTTTATAGCACAGTCGAGTAGCTACTAACGCGCCTATATACAGAGCCGGAACAACCCACACTCATAACTAATCCTTCAGTCAGCTAAATTTAATCCAAACACAACAATAGGCTATTTTACCGTTTAAAAACAGTTTTCCGTAGCTCAGAGGCAAAGTTCACTGGCTTTACACAGGAGGTCGCGGGTTCGATTCCCGGCGGGGTCAATTGTAAGACTCGGTTTGGCTGGTGATAGGGCATTTTCTAAGCCCGCCTGGCTAGCTACCAGTATCTTATCTAAGTCTTGCCGCCAATTATCAATGTTGATATCATTGGTGTGTTCCGGCATGAAGATAAGATAGCCAGTAGTTCCCCATTGTGTTGGGGAATCTTGGTAAGCCCGCTTCTATCTTCGGCAACATCGTCACTTACCACCAGGTGAGATGTTGTCAAGGGTTACCAATTGTAAATAAAATAAAATAAAAACGACGGGTTGCACTCCGGGAGTGCCGGCAGAAGTGAAAATTTGAATATTAAAGTTGTGCATTTATATTACACTAGCTTTTGCCCGCGGCTTCGCCCACGTGGACATAGCTTTTATGACTCTTTTTGAAGGTGAGTAGTGCGCGAGCCGCAATCAGCTCGCAAGCGTGGACATGAGTTTTCTCCAGGTACCTCAGGAACTGTATCGGGCTATTCGGATTAGCAGTCTTTGTCACTTCCCACCCTCTCAACAAATTCTATACAAAAAATCACTTTAATCCGTTGCTCCGTTGCGACGCCACCGACGTGCGCTAGCGTAGAAAACAGTTGTCCCCAGATCCCTCGGGAACTATGTCAGGATATACTTATTAGTAAATTATATCATTTTCCACCTCATCTCTGTGCTAAAAATCACACCAACCCATTTTTTCGTTACGATTTTAGATAACTTAACGAACAAAGAGTATTGTTTTAGTTTCCTCAGGAACTGCATCGGGCTATGATAATTTCCACAGATAAAAAGTAGACTATTTCATTTCCAGTGATACAGGCTACCTACGTGCCAAATTTCATCAAGAGTGGTAGAGGTGTTGAAGTGTGAATAGGTAACAAACAAACAAACACATTTTCACATTAATAATATTAAGTAAGGATTTCTAAATCTTAAATAACATATAGAGCTTCGGTGGCAGAACGGTTACACTATCTCCTGTCCGGAAGGCCGTGGTTCGAATCCTGCCACTTACCAATATCTATACGAATATCGATTTCATACTGGTATGTACGTTTATCCGACGCTCTTACGGTGAGAAAAACATCGTCCTGCACACGCCTGCGAAAAAACTCGAAGCTTATGTGTGAAGTCAATCAACCCGCAATGGGCCCGCGTGATCGTCTAAGGCCTGATCGCCCTAACTCAGGGCAGGTCGAGCCCCTTGGTGGGGACGTATATAAACTGATATGATGAAATAACACATATACCTATATTATCAAAAAACTAATTTAAATCATTAAATCAATCTAGTATTAAAATTTCCTAAAAATATGAATATGGGTCAAATCCTCGAGTCGTATCAGTTCCAAAGGAGCCCATGACGCACTTCTCGTTGCCACGCTGAATGGCAATAGACAACCTTAGCAGCAGGTAGGACCTAACGTCACATCTCCTCTCTCGAAGGCGACGGCCAATCTCCTTTGTGAAGGAAAAGGCCTCTGAGGGTTCAGCAGCCGGTTGTCTCACAGACCAGCGGCACAAAGCAGTAATTTGCCTCCAAGACCGAGTACTTATTATGCTTCTTTCTCGCCGCAAATTGAGCAGCAGTACAGTACGGGTGAGGAGTGAGGCATAAAAAGTGGCGTCACAAAGCAGGCACGTTCCTCTCTGCCATAGCACCTGTTTAAGCCCTCCAGCCTTTTGCCATCACATCGACTAAAGCCCGGGGGCTGCATCAAAGATGGAATATTCCATCTGGCCGATCCCAGTGCCCTCCGAGGGAGGTCATTAAGAATTGGTGACGTGGGAATCTTCACAAACAACGACCGCAACTCAGTGAGTGATGGCCAATTGCCTCCACCGTGGACCCGCAAATATATTGATAAGGTTCACAGATATTGATATTGCAGGCGGAGAGCAACTGCCACACGCAAATAGTCGCCGTCAGAAGAGTTCCCATATCTGTGCCTCCTGTGAAAGATGCTAAAACTCGATTTATGTGTTTTAATTTTTTTACACGATTGGAATCTGTAAAAAAATACCTAACTGTTCGTCTATGAAACACATCGCTACGTGCCAAAGTTCCAGAGAGTTGTGTACAGTAGCGTATGCTGAAAAATACATAAAAGTAATCCACTCAAAAGTATGAAGTAATATTTTAATGTTTTAATACAACTTAAGCGCGTTCTATTATCCCTGCAGTGCCATCTATTAACATTCTGCTGCTATGATTATAATGTGTGGTATGTGTAGCTAATATGTGGAAAAAAATACTCTATTGTTATTATTGTAAGTATCGATAGATAATTTCCCACGGGACCTCTTTAGTTTTTCGGGATAAAGAATACCCGACTATACAATGATGGTCAAAACACCCCATCCCAATATAAATGTTTCATATTGTTACGTTGAGCCATTCTAAAGATACATTTTTTTTCCATTCCTGCAGGAACCCTTAATTTTTTTGGGATTCACAATGTCCCAGTTTTAGTTCGCGATAAGGGTATCAACGTGTAAAATTTGATTGTAATAGGTCAAGCCACATTTGCGTGGTGAGCCATTCCATAAATGAATACTTTTAATTTTCCCGCGGGAACTCTTGAATTTTCCGGGATAAAAAGTGTCCTATATGTTAACCCGGGCTATAAGGAACCACCATACAAAATTTCATCAAAATCGGCCTGGTAGTTTTTGCGTGATGCGCGAACATACAGACAGACAGACAGACAGACAGACAGACAAAAATTCCAAAAGTTGTTGTTTTGGCCTCTGTATCGTTAGTAATGTCCACCGCAGTTATTATTTTCCAAAAATATTTCATGTACAGACACGGCCCCGTTACAGTTTTATTATATTATAGATTAAAAAGTTTATATCTCAGAAAAATCAACAAAAAATCAACTCCATCCGTCTTACGAATTTTCGATCAGGTCACGTGTCCTGACGCGAGTTTAACATTTTTTACCCATTACAAAAAAGTGCACAACGCCGCTAAAGAAGTTTTCACATCAATTTTCACATCAAAAAAAAAAATAAAAAAATACTATCCCATCAATAGCATTTCTTCTAGAATTGCAAAAACACTTGCTCATTTGAAATATTAAACAATTTTTAGTTTTATATTTATTTAAAACAGCAAATTAGTTCCTTAAAGACTATGGCGTCAGTAACGCGAATAATTGCAGAACAAACTTTCTTTTTTTACAGTTGATAAAAAGTTACTCAAATGACTAGTAGTAAAATACCATTATTTTTGTTTAATTGTATGCATTCTCTGGGTTGCCTGGAAGAAATTACTTTAAGCAATAAGGTAGCCTACATTGTACAATTTAAAATTCAAATTCAAATAACTCTTTATTGTACATCAAAAATAAATACATAACATGCAAAATTTAAATTAAAGCTAATTAATTAATTTTACTTTGATTCTGTGGTATTTATTATCTATATATATTTTTGTTATTGTATTTGATTGATTGATTATATTTAAAATTCGAACATTGTTGTTCGAGGCTAAAACAATTTCAGCTGATAGCCTGGATTACTTCCGTCCACCTCCAGTCTGTGCAATATTGTGCTTCCAATCAAAATAGGAAAAACCTTATCGTAAGAAATTTCTAATACATAAGTAAACGGATCATGAAACTTCAACCTACGATATCCCACCGTAAGCTGCTCAATCCTTCTTCGAGATGTGTAAGTTTCTCGTCAGTCCGCAATGTACGTGTACTTCGCGCGTTGTAAGTTGCCAGGGCCTAAGGTCGTTGGGTTTTATAGCCTGGCATCACGTCTGTGACATAGAAAGCTAAGCAAGCATGCAACCTCCTTGTTATATAGGTAGGCCACAAACTAATGAGGTGATATAACTCAAAGTGAATGTTCAAAATGTCATTTATTCAGCAATATTTATTGTCACGGGACTAGTATTGTTTATTTTGATTAAAAGCTGGTTGATAAACTATTGTGAAAAATTAAAACGAATAAAACAAAAATAAATTTGCTATAAAAATTACATTTGCAAGTAAATATGAGTGCAAAATCGAAGAAGATAAAGGTAGCTTCGCCTTCATTACAATTTTAGTCTTTAGTGTTTTTAACTTTTTGCATGTCAGTAGGGGGACCCGGACTAATAAAGAGATACTAGTCAGGGGCATAGGCCTCATAAGCATTAATCAGGATAACTCTAAAAATCAAACTCATAGACCTCAGTTTTGCGCAGGTGGGGTTCTACCTGTAAAAAGGCGGCGGTGGTGTCCTGCTGCCTACGTGGCTTCGCCTGTAGGAACTTTTAGGTAATCTGTGGCTCCGCACATATCGACTCGTTGTTCCTGCGAGTTCAGCCACAGTTAGGCCAAAGTATATAATTAGGTAGAAGCCGTATTATAGAATACGCCGTTTTGCAAAACAGCTCGCTGAATAGTGCCGGATTGTAAAACGGCGGCATTTTGTGATGCGGCGACATCCCGTTCAGCTGGATTGCAAGTCCGCTGAAATATAGTACGCCGCTATGTATGAGGCGCCGCTCTGATTAAAAACTAGGTACTAAGTACAAAAATTAAATTAAATTATTAAGTAAATATATTAGGTTCGATCAGGTTTGATTGATTAATGATTATATCTTATTATCTTATTAACCCGTTCCAATCCGGCTTTCGTCCTGATTATAGCACGACAACAGCGCTGACGAAAATCACTGATGACGTTAGGCTCGGCATGGAGAAGCAGCAGCTGACAGTTCTAACGTTACTGGACTTCAGTAACGCGTTTAATACAGTCAATTTTGACATTCTGCTTGGCTTGTTACGTTCTCTGAACATATCATCGGCTGCAGTTGACTGGTTTCACAGCTGTATGGTCGTCAGCAGCGCATACGAGCTGAGAGTTCTTATTCTTCGTGGTGTTCAACATCGGCTGGCGTACCTCAGGGGGGTGTACTGTCGCCACTTCTTTTTGCTATCTTTATAAATTCAATATCAGTAAACCTATCTTCTTCTTATCTCCTATATGCTGATGATCTACAAATTTATTCTCAGGCAGAACTCTCTAACATCGCGGATGCTGTCAAAACCACTAACAAAGACCTAAATGTAATCCTATATTGGATGGAGCAAGAACTACAGCTTAAAAGTTAATCCCACGAAGACTCAGACCATGATAATTGACAGCTCCTATTTTATATCCAGGATCGATTTCAACTGTCTTCCTTCTGTAGTTTTTGACGGTATTTGCATACCATACAGCAAAAAGGTCAAAAATCTTAGTATTTATCTTGATCAAACTCTATCTTGGGAGGTTCAGGTTGGTGAGGTCAGCAGAAAAAACATTTGCCTCCTTCAAATCTCTTAATCGCTTGCGCAACTTTCTGCCCACGGCCACTAAAATCTTGCTAGCACAATCGCTCATGTTACCTATCTTAGACTACGCTGACGTGTGCTACCCAGATTTGAATGTGGTGTATCTGGACAGTCTGGAGCGCCTACAAAACCTTGGAATACGTTTTATTTATGGCTTACGCTTATGGCGTAAAAAAGCGTCGGTGGCTCAACCGGTAACGACTCGGTCCATCTAACCAGAGGTACCGGGTTCAAATCTGGACGGCCAATGTACCAATGAGTTTTTCAAAAACTTACGTACATACTTACCGATTGCTTTAACGGTGAAGGAAAACATCGTGAGGAAACCTGCACACGCCTGCGAAGAAACTCGAAGGTTGTGTGTGAAGTCGACCAACCCGCACTGGGCCCGCGTGGTCGACTAAGGCCTAATCGCCCTGATTCAGGGTAGGCTCGAGCCCCTCGGTGGGGACGTATATGAGCTGTAATGATGATGGCTTACGCAAGTACGATCATGTATCCGACCACCGAGAAGATCTAAAGTGGCTCCCAATTCGTCTTCGTCGAAATTCTCATATCCTTGCCCTTCTTTATTCTATTCTTTTCTTTCCAAAATCACCATCGTATCTCAAGGAACGCTTTAACTTTCTTTCCTCAACTCACAGTCGCTCCCTTCGTTCTTTTGACAACCTCCTCCTTTATGTACCCCCTCACTCCTCGAAATTTTATGCTCATTCATTTACCCTTCAAGCTATTAGTCTATGGAACTCCCTTCCCGTGTCCATTAGACAAGTCCCATCTCTTAATTCCTTCAAATCTAAAATTAAAGAATATCTCCTTTCGCTCTGACTCGTACTGTATTAAACACTATTATTCTGCGTCTTACTTTGGTTTGGTATTATATTTATTATTGTATTTATGTCGTATTTATTTTATAATTTGTTTATATAGGTATGTATAATATATATATATATATATATATATATATATGCGTATATATAATTATTTATTTTATAGTCCGAGTAGGTTTTATTTAATAAGTATATGGTACTTTATTTGTTAGTATATAAAAAGTGATAATAGCTTTATATGTTTTAGTATATGATTAAAATTATTATTCATTATTTATATTTTTTTCTGTTGTTGTTGCTTGCGTACTACCTGTCTCCTTGATTTTTCTCCGAGCACTGGGTTGTCTGGTAGAAATCGCTATCAGCGATAAGACCGCCTAAATTGTACGTCTTATAGTTTCAATTTAAATTTTGCATATGTATTTTGTATTTTGATGTACAATAAAGAGTTATTTGAATTTGAATTTGATTATAATAGTAAAAGAGCCTCGCGAAGCGACAGTGCGGCGAAGCGAGACTCTCCCCCTGGGTAGCAAAATGCTTCGCAGAAGGAGAAATCATCGGTTTTATTTTACTCAGTACCTAGTTAACTCTTCTACTTATATCTCTGTCTGTAATGAATGATACAAACGGGCAAAGCTTTTATGGGGACCCCACTTATTTTTTAAATTTTTGCTTTTTTTTTTGCGTGAAAACTTCTTAAGGTGCGTTGGGCATTTTTGAGATGGGAATAAACCATTGAACTGGCGACACTTTAACCGTCACCGACTGCGTACCAGGAACACTCGGAGGGTCAAAACTTATAAAACTCTTTAGGCGCGTTTAGCAATTTTGAGACTAGAAAAAACCATTGAACTCGTGACACTGTAACCTTCACCGACCCCGTACCAGGACAGGAACACACGAATGGTCAAAACTTATAAAATTCTTTAGGCGTGTTGGGCTTTTTTGAGATGGGAAAAACCATTGAACTCGCGACACTGTAACCGTCACCGACCCCGTACCAATTCTTGTAATTAATATAAATAAAATAATTTAACTAATTAACAAATAATTTTAGCATTAAATAAAAATACATTTTAAATATCGATGCAAAATACCCTAACTTTCGGTTTCTTGCTTATTGGTTTAACATTTATGACAATAAATCCTAAACTTGTTGAAAATGTATAAATCCACCGCCAGGAGGTCGCGGGTTCGATTCCCGTAGGGTCAACTTGTAAGACTCGGTTTGGTTGGTGGTAGTGCATTTTCTAAGACCGCCTGGCTAGCTACCACCTTATCTAAGTCTTGCCGCCAAACATCAATGTTAACAAAATTGATATATTCCGGCTTGAAGATAAGATAACCAGTTCTCCGTTGCTTTGAGGAATCTTGGTAAGCCCACTTCCATCTTCGGCATCATCGTCACTTACCATCAAGTGACATAATGCCAAGGGCTTACCAATTGTGAATAAAAAAAAAATATAATTAATCTTGCAGCAAATTCGTTAAATATCAAAATCAATAATTAATTCTATAAAATAACTGTACTTCCGGTTACTCATTTTATTAATTTAATTCATACTTTAGTAATAATAAATCATAAATAAATCAAAACTGTAGATATAAAATTTTATAAGATTTTTGCGCATAAACTTTTTTTTATTAGTAATGAACTTAAATTATTAGTCTTAATGCGATATTTACAAAGTAACAATTTAGTTTTGTTAATAAATATCAATTAAAAACTTTATAACTCCATAAAAATATATTAAAACGAAAAAGGTTACTTTATGTTCGACACTTTGTTATTATTATATTTTTATATAGTTTATTGTACACAGGAAACATATATTACACATTTTACAAAGTAAGGTCATACAAATCGTCACTTACCACCAGGTGAGATGAGGGTTTACCAATTGTGAATTAAAAAAAAAGAAAAAAAACGGTACAGCTTATTTCTAAAGAAATTTCTTCCAGCAGACCCGGGAAAGAAGAAAGTTTTGACTGAGATGGCAGAAAAGACGTGTACACAGCTTAAAATACCTACGTTTAATTAAATAAATACTAAATGTAAACAACAAATACATAAATATACGTACATACATACGTTATTATACTTAATTGGTGTATAATAACACAAATAAAATAAATTAACTAATTATGTTAGTTTGTTTGTTAGCTCTTTTTTGTACAACAAAATATACAGTTATTTATACAGAATTGGAATAACAATATGTACAAAGGCGGACTTTTTCTAAACAGGGATCTCTTCCATCCAACCCTTAGTTATTGAAAGGATTTAAATAATAAGCGTCGGTGGCTCAACCGGTAACGACTCGGTCCATCTAACCAGAGGTACCGGGTTCAAATCTGGACGGCCAATGTACCAATGAGTTTTTCAAAAACTTACGTACATACTTACCGATTGCTTTAACGGTGAAGGAAAACATCGTGAGGAAACCTGCACACGCCTGCGAAGAAACTCGAAGGTTGTGTGTGAAGTCGGCCAACCCGCACTGGGCCCGCGTGGTCGACTGAGGCCTAATCGCCCTGATTCAGGGTAGGCTCGAGCCCCTCGGTGGGGACATATATGAGCTGTAATGATGATGATGATGAAATAATAAGCAAAGAAACAAATTACACTTTTGCCCTCGTGACCGTACGTGAAAACTTTACTGCCCCAACGGCCATCTGTTCTTAGTGCCCCGCCCATTGCCACGGTCTAGCGATTCTGTGAACTATAGGAGTATTTTTTTTATTCACAATTGGTAAGCCCTTGGCATCATCTCACCTGATGGTAAGTGACGATGATGCCGAAGATGGAAGCGGGCTTACCAAGATTCCCCAATGCAATGGAGAGCTGGCTATCGGAACACATCAATGTTGTTAACACTGATGTTTGGTGGCAAGACTTAGATAAGATGGTGGTAGCTAGCCAGGCGGGCTTAGAAAATGCCCTACCACCAACCAAACCGAGTCTTACAAGTTGACCCCACTGGGAATCGAACCCGCGGCCTCCTGGTGTGAAGCGAATGGACTAACCATTACGCCATATAATGTCGGTTACTTTGTTCTCCTACGGATCTCCTCATTTCTGATTCGATCACGAAGGGAATCTCTTACCTATTCGGAAACTTGTTTTATCTAATAACATATCAGCTCATACACGTCCCCACCGAGGGGCTCGAGCCTACCCTGGTTAAGGGCGATCGGGCCTTAGTCGACCACGCGGGCCCAGCGCGGGTTGGTCGACTTCACACACAACCTGCAAGTTTCTTCGCAGGTGTGTGCAGGTTTCCTCACGATGTTTTCCATCACCGTTAAAGCAATCGGTGAGTATATGTACGTAAGTTTCGAAAAACTCATTGGTACATTGGCCGTCCAGATTTGAACCCGGCACCTCTGGTTATGAGGACCGAGTCGTTACCGGTTGAGCCACCGACGCTTCTGAGCCACCGACGCCTTATCTAATGAATCATTTTAATAGTATGAATCTTGGCTGAACCTATTTTTACTTTCGAGTGACCCAGGAGCTAGCGATAGCGACCGAGTGACCAAGGATTGAAGAACGTAGAAGGATGGCAAAAAAAAAGCTAGGATTTGGATAGGAATCGATTGTCTTACACTAATAGAGTAAAATAACAAAAACATTTTAGAATAACTTTGGGTACAATGTGCCAACAATGTTATTTTAATATCACCAGCAATTTTTTTTTCTCATCTTGATTTTATATAAACCTGGTAGCGTATTTTTAAAGTGAAACTTTTATTACATCGTCTCAATTTTTTTCGTCTGTGTGTTGCATGTCGCGTGACGGTCGCTTTCGTCTGACGGTATGATCGTTTCGACCTCTGTACCGTAGCGAGAGCAGCCATGATCGTTTCATCCTCTGTAAAGTTTCACTTTTACCGTGGTTTCATAAAACCACACACTCACTTTTTTTATATTGGACTGTCTGAATACTAGAAGTTAAAAACTACGTCATTTCTCATACTTTCGTATGCACAGCGTGGCTGTACAAATTATTTACTAAACGATATAGGTCGCGCTAAACGTATTACAGATTTACGGCTCTGAAGTTGGTCGCAAGACGCGTCACAGTAGCAAACTTTGGGTGGTAAAGGTACCTACTATTCTACGGTACCAGCGCACGCAAGCACTTGCATCACAGTTCAGACCAGTAATATAGTTTGGCGCAAGCTGTACGTACCTAGAGCGCGTATCGACTAAATGACAACTGACTGACCTGTACATTATAAAAAAAAGCGTGTGGCACTCGGGGACTGCCGCGGTTAAGCTATTGCATAGCATTTTTTATCAACTTCATCATTACAGCTCATATGCGTCCCCACCGAGGGGCTCGAGCCTACCCTGAATCAGGGCGATTAGGCCTTAGTCGACTACGCGGGCCCAGTGCGGGTTGGTCGACTTCACACACAACCTTCGAGTTTCTTCGCAGGCGTGTGCAGGTTTCCTCACGATGTTTTCCTTCACTGTTAAAGCAATCGGTAAGTATGTACGTAAGTTTTTGAAAAACTCATTGGTACATTGGCCGTCCAGATTTGAACCCGGTACCTCTGGTTAGATGGACCGAGTCGTTACCGGTTGAGCCACCGACGCTTTTATCAACTTATGCAATTATAAGTATTTATTTATTTTTTATTTATGCAGTATTTATTTACTATTTTTTGATGTTTTACTGTTTTCGTGTGCTCCTTTTAATTAAAGGACCATAATATAGTCCTTGGGGCGCGGGATGTTTATGTAATAAATTAACATTAAGAAAGTTACACCAGTAAAATTGACTAAGTCCTTTTAGTACCGCAAATCGCTAATAGACGCCACTCTAAGTTTTTAGAACGCGGTAATGTTACGTTACGCTCGGCCGAGCTACATGTTAGGCGGAGTGGGGGGTGTTAGGTTTTATTTTCGTTACGGAATTTCTTGATTCGGTCGCGCTCAAAGCCCGCGATAAAAGCTATGCAACAGCTTAAAAATTTGCACAGTGAAAACTCTCCATACTGAGATATTATTTCCTTTAATTTAAAGAACCGCTCGATAATATCCGTACCATCGAAGGACAACTATAACAAAGAAGAGTCAAAAACAACAAACATGTTGGCACTAGACGTGTTAACGCTAAAAGTGTTGAGCCTCCAACTCTCCGACAATGATAACCGGTATTACGCCATCAAGGCCACCTTCAGCAACCAGATCGTGCTGTCTGATGTCATCAAACCCACCAGCATGAGGGAGGAAGCGAACACTGACATAGCCATAGCGCAAGGAACGTTTTCTTACAGTCCATCCGATTACGAGAAGATAAGCTCTTTTGCGAATACACCTTTGGTTGGTTAGTGCT
Source organism: Coleophora flavipennella (assembly GCA_947284805.1). Lineage (NCBI taxonomy): Eukaryota > Metazoa > Arthropoda > Insecta > Lepidoptera > Coleophoridae > Coleophora > Coleophora flavipennella. The sequence continues at coordinate 2,992,646 of OX369276.1, forward strand.
ATTTAACTTATTATTTACTAGCTTTTTACCGCGGCTCCGCCCGCGTGGACATCGTTTTTATGACTGTGTATATGGGTGATTAGGAAATTATGTCGTTTCCCATCTACTCAACCATCTCTGTGCAAAAAATCACAACAGTCGAGTATTTTTTTAGTTCCCTCAGGAACTGCATCAGATTATACTATTTTCCCGGGATAAAAAGTAGCATATGTCCTTCCCCGTGACACAGGCTACCTGCATGCCAAATTTCATAAAGATTAGTCAAGGCGTTGAAGCGTGAAAAGGTAACAAACAAATAAACACATTTTCACATTTATAATATTATATAGTAAGGATAACAGCAATCCGGACTTGGCCCCCGTGGCTTAACACGTTAACAGTCCAGTGTACCGTGTGTGGTACACGGGGAGTGGGGAGCGGTTTCGCCTAGTTCGTGTACCCTATGAGGCACACGATGCCTGTGTTAGGTATTCGAAAGGCTCACACATAGAACATATGGCGTGTTTCACAACACTTGTATGGGGACTGTTAATGTGTTAACCTTCTCAAATTATAAGGGAAAGACCCATGCCCTAGCAGTTGAAAGGTTAAATAATTATAGTGCGATATCGATTTGGGATTGAGTTTATAATCTACTTTCACGCCCTTGGCTCTGGAATTTAGTGTCTATGCAGTTAGATAATTTATCTTATCATAGGGGGTCCTCGGTGCGCGAGCCGCTTGCAACCGAATGGAAATCCGTTCGGTAATTTTTGAGCTTGTCGCGTTCAGAAAGACTGATACATGCGATGGGGGGACTCTGTTTTATAATAGTTATATCTTAAATACAAAAATATCAATGTTTGTTTGTCCGTATTTTATGCGCTGCCATACCCTTCAACCGATTATGTTTAAACTTCATACAGTTGTTGCGCGCACGTCCGCGGAAATTTATAGGATAAAAAAGGCACGCCCACCGTGCACCGTCGATATCCATGCAAGCGAAGCCGTGGGCAAAAGCTATATTTAATAGATAAACCACTTAATTTCCTTTGCTACGACCGAGCCGTGAGCTAAGCCTCAGGAAAAGTAAGTAACTACTTCTTTCAGTGGCCCACATCGACACAAAACTGCTTCCAACAACAAATCATCCCACTTTTTTATGTCGTGTTACTTGGAGGCGTTCAGCTCCTTACAACAAGCTTAGTACAAGATGGTATAGGCATAGTACAAACAGAATAGTAGGTTATAGGTTATCTTCGTACAAAGATATCTCGCACGGTTAGTTTGTGTGCGCGCCAGTAGGCACGCATAGTACGCACGCACCACACTACGAGAATTCTAGCCTGCAAAGACTGCGCCAATTCGGGGCCGCCACGCTTAGACGTTAGTACATGTCTAAGTTCTTAGTTAGAACTTCTAACTTGAAATAGGTGTCAATCGTCATTCTACGTAACCACCATCGAAATATTATGTACTAAAAGCTCGCTGATAACCATCCCTAATTTCATACTTTCGTAATATTATGTTGTACTAGATTTTGCCAGCGGCTTCGCTCACTTGAAAATAGTTTCTATGACTGTCTTCGAGGGTGCGTGAGCGTGGAAAAAAGGAGCCTATATGTTAATCCAGGTCCTAAGCTGTCTACCTACTAAATTTCAGCCAGATATATTCAGTAGTTAGTTAGTTTTCGCGTGAACATAATTTTTATGTTTGTCGTGCTGTCGAGCGTGGGAAGCTGTCTACCTACTAAATTTCAGCCAGATATATTCAGTAGTTAGTTAGTTTTCGCGTGAACATAATTTTTATGTCTGTCGTGCTGTCGAGCGTGGGAACTGAGTCAACTCTAGATCCCTTGGGAACTATGTCGGGCTATGCTAATTAGTAGTCAATTCGATAATCAGTATTAATTAGCACGTCAATCCTTCGCTTCATTGCGAAGTGACAGAAATTACCAAAAAAGAGAGAGTGAACAGCTATCCCACGGAAACTACTTAAGAAATCTGGATAAAAAGCCTATATGTTAATTCAGGACCTAACCTATATGTGTGCCAAGTTTCATCCCGATCCGCCCAGTAGTTGAAGCGTGAAAGAGTAACAAACAACCATCAATACATACAAAATTTCGCGTTTATAATATTAGTAGGACTAAAAGCTCGTTGATAACCATCCCTTTATTCGTTTTTTCGTAATAATATGTATTATTTCGCAATATGGCTTGCAACACGAAAGTTGTTAATAAAATTATTGTATTGTATTTATACAGTCAGCGTTCAGCCCTTGAAGACGTTCGAGTCTCATTCAACCTCAGTTTTCAAGCATTCGAGTAGCGGGGTGGTTCGCAAAGAAACATCTTCCGCCCGGAGCCCGCCCAGTCACAAGGCTCTGACTTACATCAGCACCTGTAACGTCGATATTCTGCCAATTTTCATGGGTAAGCGAGTATAGAGTTTAAATAGTGTTGCCAATGATGGAACCGCCGCCGTGGCCTACTGGTTAGTCTATTAGCTTCATACCAGGAAGTCCACAGTTTCCATTCCTGTTGGGCTCTATTTTGTAAGACTTGGTTTGGTTGGTAATAGGGCATTTTCTAAGCCCGCCTTTTTTTAGCCTTTTTTTATTACTTGATGGTAAGTGACGATGATGCCGAAGGTGGAAGAGGGCTTAACAGAATTTTCCAACGCAATGGGGTTCTGGCTATTTTATCTTCAAGGCGGAACACATCAACGCTGTTAGCATTGATGTTTGGCGGCAAGACTTAGATAAAACATGGTAGCTACACTGGCGGGTTAAGAAAATGTCCTTCCACCAACCAAACCGAGTCTTACAAGTTGACCCCACCGGGAATCAAACCCGCGACCTCCTGATGTGAAGCGAATGGACTAACCATTACGCCACGGAGGAGGTTAAAAAGTGTCGTGTCGGAAAAAAAAACCCGCAAAGTGCGAGTTGGACTTCAGGAAAGTAGGATACCGTAGTCTTTTCAAAAAACAAATGTATATGTAATAAATATATATATTTGCAGTTGGAAATAGAACATTTTTTTTAATCTAACTGCACTCCTTAAATAGTTTTCCTTTTAAATTGAATAAATGTCCTACTATTTACATTTTTTTTCAGATGTAGTTAAATAGCGGTTTAGCTAATAGTAAGGGGGACACTTGACTCTAACAATAATGAATAAAATTATGAATTGATTGAAATTATGAATAAAAAAAACCTAAGTAGGTATTATTTTGTAATATCTGCAAGTAACCATTCGACGAATCTTTTTTAGAGGAAAATGTAATGTGTATTAAAAAGCGCATGGAGCCACAGGTCACGCAATCAGTATTACTACAAAAGAGCTGGGACAATTTGCCGCTAATCACCATGAAGCTCTCCGTCGACAGAGACCCAGAGAATGTGGAGCACAACGAGCTCCTGAATATGGCCAATCACATGAAAATAACAGTGGTTGGATTGTATAACATGTTGTTCCCTTATGAACAGAACTATACCTTTACCGTTTCTACTCAACTTCCTGTTGCCAGTGATGCTGAGGTAAGTCTGTCTTCTTTGACTCATTCTTTTCAACCAACTTTCTGTTGCCAGTGATGCTGAGGTAAGTCTCTCTTTATTGACTCTTTCTTTTCAACCAACTTCCTGTTGCCAGTGACACTGAGGTAAGTATATTTTCCTTGACTCTTCCTTTTCAACCAACTTCCTGTTGCCAGTGATGCTGAGGTAAGTATATTTTCCTTGACTCTTCCTTTTCAACCAACTTCCTGTTGCCAGTGATGCTGAGGTAAGTATATTTTCCTTGACTCTTCCTTTTCAACCAACTTCCTGTTGCCAGTGATGCTGAGGTAAGTATTTTTTCCTTGACTCTTCCTTTTCAACCAACTTCCTGTTGCCAGTGATGCTGAGGTAAGTATATTTTCCTTGACTCTTCCTTTTCAACCAACTTCCTGTTGCCAGTGACACTGAGGTAAGTATATTTTCCTTGACTCTTCCTTTTCAACCAACTTCCTGTTGCCAGTGATACTAAGGTAAGTATATTTTCCTTGACTCTTCCTTTTCAACCAACTTCCTGTTGCCAGTGATGCTGAGGTAAGTATATTTTCCTTGACTCTTCCTTTTCAACCAACTTCTTGTTGCCAGTGATGCTGGGGTAAGTATATTTTCCTTGACTCTTCCTTTTCAACCAACTTCCTGTTGCCAGTGACACTGAGGTAAGTATATTTTCCTTGACTCTTCCTTTTCAACCAACTTCCTGTTACTAGTGATGCTGAGGTAAGTATATTTTCCTTGACTCTTCTTTTTCAACCAACTTCCTGTTGCCAGTGATGCTGAGGTAAGTATATTTTCCTTGACTCTTCCTTTTCAACCATTTTCCTGTTGCCAGTGATGCTGAGGTAAGTATATTTTCCTTGACTCTTCCTTTTCAACCAACTTCCTGTTGCCAGTGACACTGAGATAAGTATATTTTCCTTGACTCTTCCTTTTCAACCAACTTCCTGTTGCCAGTGACACTGAGGTAAGTATATTTTCCTTGACTCTTCCTTTTCAACCAACTTCCTGTTGCCAGTGACACTGAGGTAAGTATATTTTCCTTGACTCTTCCTTTTCAACTAACTTCCAAAAAGGAGGAGGTTCTCAATTCTACTGTATGTTTTTTGTATGTTTGTTTTAATGTGAACCGATTTTCATGATTCTTCTTTTATAAATATGCTGCTAAATAAGTCCCATATAAATATCATCAAAATTGGTGTGGTACTTTTTTATTAAATTATCAAAATATCAAGTAATAATAATGCAAAACTTTACTTAGTTGTTGCGATAAAAGTCGGTGTTTTTAACGTGCTCAGTGTTTCCAATTATTTTAGTCAGTGAACTCTTGATGGCAATTTGGTTGAAAGGCTCATCGAGCAACTCCTCACCGTTCAGTTCGCTTCCCTTCAGCAGTTCAGTTCATCGGTTGTTTTCCTAGTGCTCTCCTGATTTGTTTATTTAGACCCCTTTTGACGGTTCCGCACACCCAACGGGTGACCAACGGTACCCTATTGCTAAGCCTCCGCTTTCTGTCTGTTCGTCCGTCAGCAGGCTATATTTCATGAACCATAATAAGTAGACAGTTGAAATTTCTACAGAATGTGTATTTCTGTTGCCGCTATAACAGCAATTACTAACATTTAGAAAAAATGAAAAAAATGAGGGGGTCTCCATACAAAAAACGTATTTTTTATAAGTCTTTAGAAGGATTTTTTAATTTAGCTCTATTTAATACATATACAGGCGTGAAACTTGGTGTGATTATAATTTATAATACTTATGCTGAAGTAAAAGAACAAATAATAAAAATTGGCCAAGTGTGAGTCGTACTCGTGCTAAGGAGTCCGAACTGAATGACAAAAAAAAAGATATTTTTGTCGCTCGCGTTAATGTCATTTGTTTAAAATGTGAATAGATATCATTGTCATAGTTTTGTGGCGAAGTCCGACTCTTACTTGATCGATTTTTTCATAAACTCGTATACTACTCAACACAAAATAAGGGTCAGTTTTCACAGTACATTTTCATACAGAGAGGTCGTTCGAACAGCCACTAATAATTTTTTAAATCATGAAAAGAAAAATACCACTCAGCGCAGTCATTTGGTTAGATTCCTGGCTACAAATATGTTGAAGAGCACAACATTCTACAGACCCTCGGAAACTCAGTGGACTGCTCAAAACAAAGAACATGATTTTTTACCGCAAAATATATGGAAAATTTGCCAATTTACTGTGTGCTCTCATTTAAGCCGAGTTTTCAACCGACTTCAAAAAGGAGGAGGTTCTCAATTCGACTGTATGTTTTTTTTTGTATGTTTGTTACGCGATATCTCCGCCGATTGTGAACCGATTTTTAAAATTCTTTTTTTATTCGAAAGAGTATACTCCAGAGGGGGTCCCACTGTCACCAAGTACCAAGTCAGGATATGATGATTGGATCCCAGGGAAATCGAGAACAACCCTCAAATTTTATAGGCACATATTACGTGTTGCATGTATTTCCTAACACTATTCAAGTTTTGGCGTCTATTAGTCATCATCTCATGTTGATGAGCTGATGAAGGAAGGTACAACTCCTTAACGGTTAGTAGTTGGAAGATAATTCTTTAAATATTTTGCGTAGATAAATAGGTAAGTAAAGACCAATAGTTGTATTCTTTCAGGTTATTCAGAAGAGCTGATGATGGAAGATTTAACTCCTTAACTTTTATTCTGTTAAGATGATGATGGAAGCTACAGGAATCTGTATCTGTTAATGAAACACATGCTTTATGATTTGATGGTTCCTATTGGCGAGTAGGTGATTGGGTATAACGTTGTTAGATAGATAGCATTATCACTTAAAATTATAAAAACTAAAATAAAAGTTAAAAAAACTTAAAAACCAACTTCAAAATGAAATTCACTCAAAAGTATGAAATAATATTATAATACTTAGATACACGACATTAACCAACAATAACGAAATCAAAAGTAGGTACGAATTAAATTAGGGGCCTAAAATTATTTTTGAGGTCGGTGTCAGCAATTCATCTAATCTATCGAATCTAAAACATTAGACGTAAGTAGCTGTGTGACCTCAAAAATAAATTTAGGCCCCTAATTTAATTCGTACCTACCTTTGATTTTGTTATTGTTGGTTAATGTCGTGTATCTAAGTATTATAATATTATTTCATACTTTTGAGTGAATTTCATTTTGAAGTCGGTTTTTAAGTTTTTTTTACTTTTATTTTTTCGAGGGTCTGCATAATGTTATGCTCTTCGACAAATTTGTAGCCGGGGATCTAACTAACCTAATGCCCGCTCTTCGTAGTTTCGTCACTTTTCTTGATTTTTAAAAAATATCTTAACTGTTTCGGCCACCTCTTTGTATGAAAATGTACTGAGAAAATTTAGGTGTCCCTTATCTTGGTTTGAGTAGTATATAATCTGGTTTTTCTATGCAAGGTGGGCCTTGGTGCCATTTTCTTTGCCCTGCACAACCAAACCACTCCCTGGACACTTCATACAACGGGCCAGAAATGCCATTTCAAAAAAGGAATGACGGAACAAACAAAATGGCGGCGAAGTCCTATACGTTCGACAACCAAACTGTAACCAATCTGTATCAATCTGGGAAACGAGGGGGTGAGGTCGCAATCTAGAGAGTGACAGGGAGAGTCCATACTGTATGTTCGTACATATATATTATATACTTTGACCAAACATTGTGTAAAGCTGTCACAGAACTGCGATATATCTTTATAAAAATGAAAACTTGAAGCTGTAGCTTTCCTCATAAATTCCTTCTTTTGTGAATCTCCTGTAGTTTATTTATTTTGGACAAATCTTTGTTTTCAGAGATCTAATGTCGTTGTTTTCTCAAAAGGCCGTCCCCCCAAACCTAGCTTCAATAATACTAATTTTTTTCCAAAATGGGAATCGTTGAGGGCAGCAGGCGAGCCCTTTGCAAAAGGAGACTTTAAGTTTACTTATGATGTTCAAAAACTGGAGAAAGTTAACACACATGACGTGGAATACTACTTCAGTCCATCCTTCATTCGATGTAAGTCATCTTTTGTTTTACTTTGCTTCCACATTATTAAAGAGTACCGAACAATTCAGATGGGACGCAAGCAAAAGATTTTTCAAAAATCTTAAAATGCTGTTCCACTTATTATTATTATGATTCCGTACACCCAACGGGACCCTATTACAAAGCCTCCGCTGCCTGTCCGTTTGTCCGTCTGTCAGTGGGCTGTATGTCATGAACCGAAAGGTAGACAGTAGATTTTTTTACAGAATATGTATTTCTGTTGTCGCTATACCAAAAAATAGAAAAAGTTAAAAAATAAAGGGGGTCTCCATACAAAAAAAAAGTTTTTTGTAGGTTTTTAGAATTATTTTTGATTTAACTCTATCGTAAAAGCAGTAATACATACAAGCATGAAACTTGGTGTGATTATAGTACTAACACTGAGATAAAACAAAAAATACTAAAACTCTCGCTAAAGAGTCCGAACTGAATGACAAAAAAAGCATATTTTTGTAGCTCGCGTTCGTGCCTTTTTTTGTAATGTGAATAATTAATCACTATGTTGTTGTGGGGAGAGGTGTGGTGGTACGGAACCCTCTGATTGCTAGTATGACTGGCACTTGGCTGGTTTTGCTAGTCAATTTATATATGAAAACATCATGTACGTTCGTAAGAATTTGCATTTATTTCCTAAAAAAATTGACAAGCATAATTTGAATTAAAGAAATGTAAATAAAATAGATAGCCTTTTCAAGACTGAGTAAGGTTAAAACTTCATTTTTGGATTCTACAATAAAATTCTAGATGCTCAAGAGTATATTATAAAATAATAGATTATGTAAATGACAAAGATATGTATGTTGATTCTATAACGAATACCATTACCTGAGACTGTAATCTGAATCATGACATTATATTTTGTAATAGTCAATACGTTTTTTTTTACTATTTAAACGTGTGTGTAAACACCTATTTAAAATAAATTATTTTGATTTGATTTGATTTATTTTACACTTGCCAAAATAAAATAAAGTCGCCTTGGCGTAAACTGTTCTATTTCCTATTTAAAAACTACTTTCTCTCCATGGCCCATAGTACTGAAACACTCTGTACTTAAGGGTTAATTAAAATCGTGCACGACTGAAAACATTACACTATACTCCAATGATTCGCACCCTTTTGTACCTACTTAAATTTTTCCTTTAAGTTACGACAATATGGGCGTCTTCCCATCGAAGCCTCATACTCCAGAGTCAGGAGAAGGGGCTCTGGCATACCTTTCGTCGTTGGAAATGGCCGCTAGAGGTCACCATGACTGCAGAGTATGGGGTCAACTACACTTTTATGGCTTGCATCGACTTGTTTCGCTTATGCTATCCTGGAGGTACGAATGAAGTATTGATATTGTCATCATAGGACGATTTTATTTAGACAGGTAACCCATGCGTAATCATAATCATCATATCAGCCGACGTCCACTGCTGGACAAAGGCCTCCCCCAAGGATTTCATGACGACCGGTCCTGCGCTGCCTGCATCCAGCGGCTTCCCACGATCTTGACCAGGTCGTCGGTCCACCGCGTGGGAGGCCTGCCTAGCTAAGTTTTCCGGTGCGCGGTTGACACTCGAGAACTTTGCTTCACCAACAGCCATCTGTTATACGAGCTATGCGTAATCATCATATTAGCTCATATACGTCCCCACCGAGGGGCTCGAGCCTACCCTGAATTAGGGCAATCAGGCCTTAGTCGACCACGCGGGCCCAGTTGGTTGACTTCACACACAACCTGCGAGTTTCTTCGCAGGTGTGTGCAGGTTTCCTCACGATGATTTCCTTCACCGTTAAAGCAATCGGTAAGTATATGTACGTAAGTTTTTGAAAAACTCATTGGTACATTAGCCGTCCAGTTTTTGAACCCGGTACCTCTGGTTAGAAGGACCGAGACCGAGCCACCGACGCTTATTGTTGCATAATATTTCCTTTGTATTCTCTCTGATAGACATTAACTGAACGATCGACAAAACGACAGTTGCCTGTTTTATTATATTTTCACCATAGCTGACTAGATTTCTTTGATCTTTTTTTTCTTTTTTTTATTTACAATTGGTAAACCCTTGACAACATCTCACCTGGTGGTAAGTGACGATGTTGCCGAAGATGGAAGCGGGCTTACCAAGATTCCCCAACGCAATGGGGAGCTGGCTATCTTATCTTCATGCCGGAATACACCAATGATATCAACATTGATATTTGGCGGCAAGACTTAGATAAGATGGTGGTAGCTAGTCAGGCGGGCTTAGAAAATGCCCTACCACCAACCAAACCGAGTCTTACAATTGACCCCGCCGGGAATCGAACCCGCGATCTCCTGTGTTAAGCCAGTGAACTTTGCCTCTGAGCTACGGAGGCGGTTAAGATCTTAAGGCGATCAGGCCTCTGTCCAGCAGTGGACGTCCTTCGGCTGGTATGAAGACAATCATGGGTTGTGATACACGGAGGGCTGCCTTATAAAAAAACCTTGTCGTAAAATCCCTCATAAGTGTATTCAAACCCGATATATTCTAATTTTTCCACAGTATACTTATTTTTTGTAAAATAAAACTAAAATTTCTCATTTCCTTTATTCTTCTTCTTCTTAGCGTGTCGATGGCAGACACTACACTGTAGCAGCCCAGAATTTGGCCACGTTAACAGCATTATCAGCCGCTGTCATGAGGTGAACTGCACCGCACAAACAGTTTAATTCACTTTTACCCAAAAATCCCCAACTGACCATGTTTTCTTTGCTCCGACCGGTCTGGGTCCGGAGTCTGTTTAAAGACTTAGGGGGAAGGCTTTGTGATATCGGGACGAAGGGTGTTGGTAAGCTTACTTTGTCCTGCCAAAGGTTACAACTCGCTTTCTAGGGTTCTACTGATAAAGGATAAAAACACTTTATAAAACTATTTCGGCTTTTCAGCCGTTGTTTCACTGGGTTGTGGAGTATGGCGTAACCTTCCCGAGTGTGGGCAGAGGCCTGTGCTCTGACTGTGGGGAACGTGGATTGTTAACGACCTCATGAAAGTTATGAACAATGGAAGCAGTGAAACTGATTGTTTTTCCGCAGTAAACAAAGTATGCCTAGCCGTGCCTCTGACCTGGTTTAACCACTGGACGATGAAGGAGCAGTGTGACTGTTACCACCTGAACGCCTCATATGAAAAAACTAGCAATGTCGCTCCCAAAGCAAACAAGTACGTTATTTATACGTTGTTGACATCTTATCTTATCTTTGTAAGTGGGGGCCGCAGTCGCAGCGACACTTCGACCCAATGGGATCTTTTGAGTCTACCCCTATAACCTTTGCACTCAAACCTACTCGAAGATGTGCTGCATCAATGCAGCAATTTCGCTGATTGGAAGGTGCTTGTAGTCCTCCGGTTTTGGGTAGCCATCACCTAGGAGGTACATACGCTTGCACGTTGTAGACATAGAAAGCGTTGCGCGTAGGTGGTGTAACGGCTAGGGCCGCCACGTCCTGTACAGGAGTACGTGGATCGAGTCCTGCCACGAACCAATGTGTTTTGAATTTCGATTTCATATGTACGTTTATCCGAGGCTCTTACGGTGAAGGAAACATCTTGAGAAAACCTGCACACGTCCTTAAAGAAACTCGAAGGTTGTGTGTGAAGTCGACCAACCCGCACTGGGCCCGCATGGTCGACTAAGGTCCGATCGTCCTAATTCTGGGTAGCTGATATGATGAGAAAGAGAAAGAAATCAATCGACGAATCCAACTCGGCTGGGCAGCGTTCGGGAAGCTTCGAAATATCTTCACGTCCCAAATACCGCAGTGTCTCAAGACTAAGGTCTTTGACGAGTGTGTGTTGCCAGTGATGACTTACAGAACTGAGACATGGTCACTTACTATGGGCCTCATAAGAAGGCTCAAGGTCACCCAAAGGGCAATGGAGCGTGCTATGCTCGGAGTTTCTCTGCGTGATCGAATCAGAAACGAGGAGATCCGCAGGAGAACTAAAGTAACCGACATAGCTCACAGAATCGCTAAACTGAAGTGGCAGTGGGCAAGGCACATAGCTCGTAGAACAGATGGCCGATGGGGTAGTAAAGTTCTCGAGTGGCAACCGCGCACCGAAAAACGTAGCGTAGGCAGGCCTTCCGCTCGAAGATCGCGGGAAGGCGATGGATGCGGGCAGCGCAGGACCGGTCGTCGTGGAAATCCTTGGGGGAGGCCTTTGTCCAGTAGTGGACGATTTTCGGCTGATATGATGATGATGATATGATGAGACATAGAAAGACGTCAGTTAACCAAAGTGCATCTACCTTCATCATCATCATCATCATCATATCAACCGAAAGACGTACACTGTTGAACAAGCTTCCCCCCAAGATTTCCTCAACGACCGGTCCTGCGCTGCCCGTAGCCAGCGATTTCTCGCGACCTGCACCTAGTCGTCAGTCGACCGAATGGGAGGCCTTCCTACGCTTCATCATCCGATGCGCGATCACCAGTCAAGAACTTTCCTCCCCCAACGGCAGTTTAGCGTACCCCGCCTACTGTAACATGAGTTTAGCTATTCTGTAAGCTATGTTGATGATTCGATCACGTAAGGAAACTCCGAGCTTAGCTCGTTTGATCGCCATTACCATACCTATATTTATTAAATCTTTAGCGTTAAAAGCTGGTTATAAGTCTTAAGATGTGTTTGTGTGTTAAGTACGTGGCTGTGTAGTGTACCTAAATTTATGTGTAAATATTGAAGATTCATATTTTGTCCTTATGTTTTAAAAGGGTGTCCTAAAAGTAAAGCTACTTTGAAGTCTATGTGAAGAATCTCGGTAATCATTAGCCTGTTTTTCATCATATCAGCCACAAATCGTCCACTGCTGAACAAAGGCCTCCCCCAAGGATTTCCACGACGACCGGTCCTGCGCTGCCCGCATCCATCGGCTTCCCGCGACCTTCACCAGGTCATCGGTCCACCGCGTGGGAGGCCTGCCTACGCTACGCTTTCCGGTGCGCGGTCGCCACTCGAGAACTTTACTGCCCCATCGGCCATCTGTTCTACGAGCTATGTGCCCTGCCCACTTCCACTTCAGTCTAGCGATTCTGTGAGCTATGTCGGTTACTTTAGTAGCCTGTTTTTACAGGCCAACAAACACAAACTCAGCTCGCAGCACCAGCACAGACACTGGTGGCGTCTCCGGCCGACCAACCGGTGGTGACGAGGGAAGTGCCTTCATCATCCTCGAAGTGAGCCTCGCGAGGCCACTTATCAGTATGAAGATACCACCTGAAATTTCCACGTACGGTAATTTTTAAATAACATTATAAAATCAATACGCTTTTGACAAGGTCTGACACTAATACTTACATAACAGAAAATAATTTAAATTGACTTAAAATACCCTGTTACTGTTTCGCTACATAATACGTAGAATTTATGTTTTGGGCCTAAAAGAGGATATATGAACAGAAATATATTTGAAAATGAGAAAAAATAAAACGGACCAATACATAAATGTGACTAGCGTCGGTGGCTCAACCGGTAACGACTCGGTCCTTCTAACCAGAGGTACCGGGTTCAAATATGGACGGCCAATGTTCCAATGAGTTTTTAAAAACTTACGTACATTTACTTACCGATTGCTTTAACGGTGAAGGAAAACATCGTGAGGAAACCTGCTCACACCTGCGAAGAAACTCGCAGGTTGTGTGTGAAGTCGACCAACCCGCACTGGGCCCGCGTGGTCGACTAAGGCCTGATCGCTCTAATTCAGAGTAGACTCGAGCCCCTCGGTGGGGACGTATATGAGCTGATATGATGATATAAATGTAAAGGTCGTCATGGTAGAATAATATTTAACAAGTCACATTCTAAAAATACACTTCCAGCCAAAAGCCAGAACATCGAACCAAAAAGTTTTACTATCGGAGCGAAAAGAGTTTTCTGTACAGTAGGTAGTACTGATAACTAGGGTGCACCTAAAGGGTGACCAACGGGACCCTATTACTAAGACTACTACGTCTGTATGTCTGTCAGGCGGGCTGTATTCCATGAAATTTTTACAGTGTGTTTTTATATTTTAGCTATAACAACAAGTTATAAAAATTAGGTGAAGTGAAAAATGAAGGGTGGTCCCCGTACTGAAAACGTTTTTTATAGGTATTTTTGATTTTGATTTATTGTAAAAACGATAATACATACAACTCAAACAAGCGTGAAACTTGTGGTGTACTAATTATGAAGTAGAATCAAAAATATTAAAAACCAGCCAAGTGTTAGTCTTACTCACGCTAAGGTGTCCGAACTGATTAAAAAAAACATTTTTATATCGCTCGCGTTAATGTCTTTTGTTTATAATGTTAATAGGTATCATTATCCGACTCAGTAAATCAGTAAGTAGGTATCATCAATCGAGTGAGTTAAGTTTTAAGAGGGCAATTTAGGGAACAATAGTTCATACCCTATGCTTTAAGTGAGTAATTCTTTATAATATGCATTTGGTTTCTCGGAAACGTCTCTAACGATTAAGATGAAAAAGCTTCACATTCCCAATAAGATAGGCCTCGTTATCCCTGACCAAACTCGTTTACACACAAAAAATAACATTTTTAGTTTTCTATTAGCTACTCAACAACAGATGGCGCTGCATGACTAGTCACCGAGCAAAGCTCAGTCGCCCAGGTCAACTCACTAATTTGATTTGATTGCAGTCCAGAAATATTCGAAATGCTAGCGGACATGGAGAGCATCAGTGCCGATAAGCGCATGTGCACTGCGAGAGGGCAGCAGGCGCGCGAATGGCAGACGACAGTACGACTCTCCAGCAACGCGCTGCGCAGGGTGCCACATTATGGTAAATACATACCACGGATCAGATACATAAGATTGGATCGCCACTCATACTAACCGAAGCACGCGTTCATACTTTTTATTTGCGTGTGGTTGTGTGTAACGTAAAGACTCTCGAAATGGTGTGAGTGAGACACAATTGCAGCCCTGTGTTCTAGGTGTGTTTTGTTTATTAGATGCAATTCGTGTATTATTATTATTGCTTGTGTAGTGGAGTTGATGGGTGGGAGACAGGCGGCGACGCTGGTTTTCAAACAAAAGTGTAACTATTGCCAATCCAACCTTATTTATCTTATTCGTGGTAAATAACCTGACCCCGTTTTATCCCATCATCTTAACAACCGAAAGGCGTTCACTGCTAAACGTAGACGTAGGCCTTCCTCAGTAGATGTTCATATCATGCCGTCCTGCGTGTTCCGCATCCAGCGTCTTAAACGTGCCTGTTCTGCTTGCAAATAAAGAGTTAGTTTCCTTTTGAAGTGAAAACTTCTTTAGACGTGTTGGGCATTTTTGGGATGGGAAAAACCATTGGCACCTTACCAGCAACACTCGCAGGGTCAAAACTTATAATACTGAAAAAAGTTTTCAGTTCTGTCGGTAATCCTGGAGTGGTAAGGTTTTTTTAAATTAATTCCTAATTCAATATTGTTCATACGTTGGTTGGCACGTCATGGCCACATAACTTTTCTTTAGAATAAATGGCACGTAGATAGATGTACAGGTATAACAAAATTTGTGTAGAACTCGTTAACTGGAGATTCTTCTCGTCATACTGAATACCTAAATATTGAGTACGAAGCCCTAAAAATTGTGATTTTTCGCGCCAATTTTAGAGACCAACGGAGTTCTAGCCGCGTGATATATTTCATCTCTTAGTGATATTCATTTAAGCTCTCACTCAGGCGAAAATACAATTTTAAATTTGAACAAAATCGGTCCGCCATTTTTGTAAACAAAAAAAATTCACATGCCCACACAGAGATCTGTTCAAATTTCTAAAGAGAAATAAGATTATTTAAAAAGTGTTCACGTATTTTAGTTTTTTTTTTCACTAGCTATTAAAAAAACAGTGCGGAATTCGGTGTTCTTCCCTTTTAAAGACAATAACTAATCCCACAGGGTAAAAATATGTTTCTTAAAGTAATTGTAATTGTAATTGTAAGGACGGGCTGATTTCCGCAACCAGGCGCCTGAGCGCCCATTTTGCGTGGTTGGCCGGCATCACTGCCAGCCCAGCTCCTCCAGGAAGCCCAGTAGCCCCCTCAGGTTGCCGACGACTTCCGGGAGTGTCCTATGGTCGCCGAGATGCTCGGCCCTGTACGCCGCCACCTCTCTGCAATCCAGGAGGATGTGGGCGGCTGTCTCCTCGGCCGCCATGCACGCGCGGCACAGCGGGCTGTCTGTAATCCCCAGGGTAAAAAGATGTTTGTTAAAGTAACCGTGACCGGTAATGGTCGCTGTTACCTTACGGAGCTGGAGTCTCCCGAGTTTCAGGAGCTTCCTAGTCAGGCCAGCATTTGGCGACGGTAGCGCCTGTCTGGCCTGGCGACATGCTTCCAGTCCTGTCCAATATCGGTTATGTTCTGACCTTGTACGCAGCCGTAAGGTGGATCTGAACCAGCCCGAGGGGAGGGGTAAAATAGGTTCCGGTCCTACAGCTACAAGTTCTGACCCTCTCCTGGCCAGTTCGTCGGCTGCGTCGTTTCCACGCGAGTTACTGTGTCCCTTGATCCATTGCAGAGTTACATTGCTGTGGTAACATACCTCTGTTAGTCTTTGGTGACACTCGTGTATTAGCCCCGAAGTGATGACATTACTTTGGAGGGCCAGTAAAACCGCTCGACTGTCTGAAAGGATACGAATGGAGTAGCCCTGTACCCTTCTAGCAGTGATTGCATTAGCAGCCAGAATGATGCCCATACACTCCGCCTGAAAGACTGTGTTGTACGCACCAAGTGGTTTGGATATTTTTATGTTTAGGTCTTCTGAGAAGACCCCGCAGCCGGTCCCAGCTCCAGTTTTGGACCCATCGGTAAAGATCCGAAGGTCCGATAGGTTCTGGCCTTCCCAGGGGTCCTCGTAGAGCTGAATTTTGTATTTCTTGTCAAAGATGAACTGTTTTGGGATTCTATCGTTGACAGCTGCGAACAGCGGTTCTTCCGAGACAATATTGTCCAGAAGTTCGACGTGAGGAATCCCTTCCTTGGTCCAGAGGTTCAGCAGCTTTAATCGTACCGCAGCGCTGGCTGCCTCTTGCTGGATGAACAGCTGCAGGGGCGGCACGTTCAGCATCGTCTCCAGGGCTGCTGTTGGTGTTGTTCGCATGCAGCCGGAGACCGCCATGCATGCTGTCCTTTGGAAACATTGAAGTTTACTTACGACAGTCGAAAGTTTGGTGCGTGGCCACCATACCACCGCGCCGTAGCTTACCATAGGGCGAATAACCGCTGTATAGAGCCATAGCATGATTTTTGGGGTAAGGCCCCATTTCTTACCCACCATTCTACGGCACTGCCACAGAGTTATTGTAGCTTTATTTAACTTGCAGTTTAGGTGACTGCTCCAATTCAACTTGCTGTCAAGTATGACCCCTAGGTACTTAACTTCTGGTGAGAGTTGGAGATCTGTGTTGAATAGCTTGGGTAAATTATAGTTACCCAGGTTCCGCTTGTTGGTGAACAATACTAGTTCTGTTTTCTTGGGGTTCACTGACAGTTTGAACTCGGTGCACCAGCGTTCCACGATGCGTAGCGCGGAGCGAGTGACATCGCAGACTATGTTTGCGAAATTTCCTGATATAAGGATGGTCAGGTCGTCTGCATAGCCTACTGTGAAGTAGTGATGTCTGTTAAGCGTGGTAATCAGGTCGTTTACCACCAGATTCCACAGTAGCGGTGATAGTACACCTCCTTGGGGGCATCCCTTCGCGACTATGGCTGTACGTGCCTTACCTCTGTCCAGCTTGACGACCCGCTGACTAAGCATGTTCCCGATCCACTTTGTCATGGTCGGGTTCACGCCATGCTTACGGAGCGCCATCTCTATGCTGGAGAAGTTTGTCTTATCAAATGCACCTTCGATGTCGATGAAGGTGCCTAGGCACATGGCCTTGCCTTGAAGCGCCGCCTCAATCTTACTGACAACAGCGTGAAGGGCTGACTCTGTGGATTTACCTTGACTGTACGCATGTTGGTTGCGGTGAAGTGGTAAGTTTATTAGCGCGTTTTCCCTCAGGTCCCTGTCACAAAGTCTCTCTAGTGTTTTCAAAAGAAACGATGTGAGACTGATGGGTCTGAAGGATTTAGCGTCAGTGTAGTCGCTTTTTCCTGGTTTGGGCAAGAATATCACCTTTACCTCCCTCCATTTGTGCGGTACGTACCTGTGGGCAAGGCACGCCCTGAGGATGTCCGTCAGGATATTAATGACGGAATCTCCCCCCCACTGCAAGAGGGCGGGGAAGATTCCATCACAACCAGCTGCTTTGAAGGGTTGGAAGCTGTTTAACGCCCACTTTACTTTATCTGCGGAGACCACTTTGTCGGCTACGGCCCAGTCTGTCTCAGTTGCATATGTTTCCTCTGCATTCCAACTTACCTCTTGCACTATTCGGCAGTCGGGGAAGTGTGTCTGTAGTAGTACACACTCCGCCTCCTCAGGCGAGTTGGTGAGGGTGTCGTCGGGTTTCTTTAGCGATCCCAGATCTTGATTCGGGCCGCTGGAGAGGACCTTTCTTACCCTGTTCGCTTGGGCACACGATTCAACTCCATCGCAGAAGCTACGCCACGATGCAGTGCTATAGTATCGTATCCTCTTCTTGTATTTGGACTTGGCAGTTTTGTAGTTGTCCCAGTCCTGTTCGTTACACGTGTTCATTGCTCTATTAAATAGCCTTCTGACTTTTTTCCTGAGCCTCTCCAATTCAGGTCCCCACCAGCTTACCTTTTGGCTGCCATTCGCTGGTGGATTGATTAAGGGGCAAGTTTCTTGGTAGACGCTGCTGAGGCAGTCTGTTAGGTCACTTACTTGCAGTTCTATTTGGTGTGCTCCTTCCAATCTATGCGGTACCCCAGACTGTTGCAGTTTCTGCTCCACCTTAGAGCGGTAGGCAGCCCTGTCGGTCTTCCGGGGGTTCCTGCGAGGAGGTTTTGCCACTGTATTCACCTGGAGATCGAACCGGATCCACCTGTGGTCTGAGCATGAAGCTTCCTCAGTCGCTACGTGCCAGTTGGATACCAGTTGCATTACTCCGCTGGTTGCTAAAGTAATGTCTATTATGCTCCTGCTCCTTCTCGTGACGAAGGTAGGTACCGAACCTCTGTTTAAAATGTTGAGATTGGTTGTGAAGAGATAGTCCACTAGGGCCTTACCTCTCTCGTTGCAGCTTGTCATGCCCCACAGGGTATGGTGCGCGTTGCTGTCAGCAGCCACGAGCAGCTCCAGTCCATTACCCTCGCAGTATGAGATCAGCCTCTCCAGATCTTGAGGTGGGGGGTCGTCGCCGTCGGGCATATAGGCCGATGCGACAACCATCTCAGGTAGGCTGTTGTTTGGTTCGCCCTGGAGCAGCTTGATGGCGCTCAGGTCTCTAGAAAAGAACTCGGTTAACGGTTGTGCAGCCACGTTTTTAGTGATGTATATAGCTGATCTGGGGCCCTCAGGTCCGCCGTAGGAAAATAACTTACCTCCGGCGTTGGAGAGCCCGCATATCTTTCCGGCCCTAACCCACGGCTCCTGTATTAGGGCCACCGCAGTTTTGTTGACCTCCAGCCACTTGCGGAACTGAGCCGTTGCGGTTGTACTGTGGTGGAGGTTGGCCTGTAGGACGCTAGAGACGAGGGAAGGGGACGCCATCTTGCGATAGCAAACCCCTCTCCTCGTCCGATCCGATGGCAAGGTTGCCCATCTCCTCGGTGCACTCGTCACCGCCATCCGAGAGATCTGAGATCTCCGGAGAGCCGAGACGACCGCCCGAAGGAGACGGCCCGATGGTTACTGGTGTAACCTCGGTGTCCGCAACCTCAACCATGGGTTCCAGCTGACCGGCGGGTGCCGGAGTTAGCGGGTCAGTTACGTTGAACTTTCCCTTAGGCCCTTGAAATTTAACGTAGACCTTGCCCAGCATAAATGACAGGCGACGTCCACGCTCAACCAGGGCCCCGACGATATCGTCTGGGAGGCTGACCACAATGAATGTTCCATTCTCTTGTGGGTCAACCTTGTGGATGCGCCACCGGTGGACCTGGGCCCAAGAGTTTTGGTGGTTGAGCGCACGCCCAACGTCCGTAATCTCGGGCCAGTCCCCTGGTAGCAAAATGCCCCCGAGCACTTTGCGGGGCACCTCTGACTGTTGTATGACCGTAAGTTTTTCACCTGTGGGTAAGGTGAAATCCTGTACGGCCTTTTTGAGCCACTGCAGTGTGGTGTGATTGGCGCACCAGAGTTTGAGGACCCCGCCCGTGTGGACGGGCCTTCCGTCAAAGTCCGGTCCGCCCCCGTTAAAGTAACCGAGACCGGTAATGGTTGCTGTTACCTTGCGGAGTCCAGCTCCCGAGGTTCAGGAGCTTCCTGGTCAGGCCAGGGTGAGGCAACCGTAGCGCCTGTCTTGCCTGGCAAAAGAACTTCCAGTCCTGTCCAATATGAATTATGTTCTAAAATTATACGCACCCGCAAAGTGGGCCTGAACCAGCCTGAGGGGAGGAGCAAGATGGGCTCCTGTCCTACAGCTATAAGTTCTGACCCTCTACTGGCCAGTTCACCGGCTGTATCCAAGGGGTATGAAGCTAAGACTGATAGATGCCTAAATGGCCCCAATTTACGCAAGCTTACTCAGAATCTGTACATTATAACAACATGAAATCTAATGCGAGTCTGTCCGGCTGTTCTATTTGCTTAATTTTTTTATGAAAGACATTGATGCACAGATTTGTCACTAAGCATTGGAAATCACCTAACTTTTACAATTGTTCAAATCCTACTTCCTACTACTATAATATTATAAACGCGAAAGTTTGTAAAAATGTATGGATGTATGTTTGTTACTCTTTCACGCGAAAACTACTGAACGGATCTGGCTGAAATTTGGTAGGCAGCCAGATTAGGACCTGGATTAACACATAGGCTACTCTTTTCCACGCTCGCGAGAAGCTTGCGGCTCGCGCACTGCGCACCCTCGAAAAGTCATAGTAACATTGTCCACGCGGGTGAAACCGCGGGAAACAGCTAGTACAAAATAAATCATTCATTCCATTCATTCATTCATTCCATTCATTCATTCATTCCATTCATTCAAAATTAATCATGTTTTCATAGCTTTCTTTATCTATATCTCCGGTTTTTATTGGATTGATTGATTGATTGATTGATTGATTGATTGAAAACACTTTATTGCACAACATAAGAGAAAAAAAAGAAACAATGATTAAGGAAGTTGTACATATAGGCGGTCTTATCGCTAACAAGCGATCTCTTCCAGACAACCTTTAGGCGAAGGAAACATGAGAAATCATTGTTGTAGGGTAGTAATGGGCAATAAACAAATTAAAATAAAAATATAAATAAATATCCATTCTTAAACCACGTAATATACGTAAATATATAAATAAATATAAACGATATAAACTTAAATACACATTCATAAAACATACATATACATTGGAGTACGCACTCTGTTCGTTATGGTCTAAGCACACTCGCTGGAACAAGCTCTTTTATTTGAGCTATTGTCCACCTAAATTGAAGCTAGGTGTGAACATTCAACACGCACATTGTCGCACGCCGCGCAACATCGAAGGTAAAGCGCTTGTGGATCGCCTGCCGCACATTATCGATATCGAGCCGCTCGCTATCGATAATGTGCCGCGGGCAAAAGCTAGTATTGTGTAACTATAATAATTTTCGAAAAACCTAAAAACTTTTAGGTACACAAGCTTGTAATATTGCATTATCATACGATATACATATGCATGCAAAATTTCAGCTCAATCGCAAAACCGGGAAGTGGGTCAAAATTAACTTGCATGATTTCACCCGAACAAACATACATACCTAGGCTGTTTGATAAGTACCCGTTTACTAAATATATTAATATCACTGGCAGAAAATAAGTATACCACCTTTTTAAGCCATTTTTCAGAGGCGGGAAAAAAAATTGCATTATTTTGTTTTTTTCTCATTTGACAGCGATTTAGTGAAAGCGTGAACTTAAAATTGTTAAAATGGAGAAAGAACAGTATCGGTCTGTAATTAGATTCTTGTTTTTGGAAGGAAAAACATGTGATGAAATAAAAGTAAGAATGCAAGCGGTTTACCATGAATGTACTCCTTCTATGACAACCGTCAGATATTGGTTTAACGAGTTTAAGCGGGGGAGAACAACCGTCTTTGATGAGGATCGCCCAGGCCGGCCAATCGAGGTGACTACAGACGATATGGTTAAGAAAATTGAAAATATCGTTTTAGCCGAACGCCGAATTAAACTTCGAGAAATCGTTGATGGTGTAAACGTTTCAATCGAGAGGGTACAACACATATTAGAAGAAAAATTGGGTATGAAGAAAGTATCGGCGAGGTGGGTGCCGCGTTTACTCACGGAGGAGCAAAAACGGAACCGACTGACTACTTCGGAGCAGTGTTTGGCCGTGTTCAAACGTAACCCGAAGGAGTTTCTGCGTCGTTTCGTGACCGTGGACCAAACGTGGGTTCACCACTACACCCCAGAAATGAAAGAGCAGTCGAAGCAGTGGATTTTACCGGGTGAACCTGCTCCAAAGAAAGCAAAAACCGTCCCATCGGCTGGAAAGGTCATGGCAACTGTTTTTTGGGATTCGCAGGGTATTATACATATTGACTACTTAGAAAAGGGGAAAACGATAACAGGGCAGTGCTATGCTAATTTATTGGATGAATTTGACGCCGTCTTAAAGGACAAACGACCCCATTTAAAAAAGAAAAAAGTACTGTTTCATCACGACAACGCCCCGGCTCATTCGTCCAGAGTTGTGACGGCTAAAATAGCACAGTTACGCTACGAACTATTGCCTCACCCCCCGTATTCTCCAGATTTGGCCCCATGCGATTTCTTTTTGTTTCCCAACCTATAAAAATATTTGGATGGTTTATTGAAGCTTGAGTATAGGTGGAACAAGTGTATAGAGTTAAAAGGTGACAACGTAGAAAAATAAATGCATATATACAAAAAAAATGTTTTTTTTTTTGCCATAAACGGGTACTTATCAAACAGCCATTTTAAACAAATGACTTCAATACGAGCGCGAGTACGACTCACTCTTTGCCGGTTTTTGCATAGATTTAAATTATATAAAGAGTGTAACAAAATTGGTGTAGGTCCCGTTAAGTGGGGCTTCTACTCATCATACTGAACGACTTTTGTTGTACGACTTTGTTGAAAACGTTTTTTTTTTTTATTTCATACAAACCGATCAGCTGATCGACCGATTTTGTGCATTTTAGTATGGAATTCCATTTTGAGAATTGACTATGGGTTCCTTGGAGAAAGTTGTTCAGTATGACGAGTAGAACCCCCAGTTAAGGGAACCTACACCAATTTTGTTACACCCTGTATAGAAGCAAAAAGTAAAAAAAACTATTTTTTATACATGTTGGTATTCTGACGGTCGGTTTGAGAGTCGGTGGCTCAACCGCTAACGACTCGGTCCTCCTAACCAGAGGTACCGTGTTCAAATCCGGACGGCCAATGTATGTACCAATGAGTTTTTCGAAACTTACGTACATATCCTAACCGATTGCTTTAACGGTGAAGGAAAACATCGTGAGGAAACCTGCACACAACACACCTGCGAAGAAAGTAGAAGGTTGTGTGTAAAGTCAACCAACACGCACTGGGCCCGATCGCCCTAATTCAGGGTAGGCTCGAGTCCCTCGGTGGGGACGTATATGAGCTGATATGATGAGGTATTTATTGCGCTCCTATGAAATTCACAGAAATATACGGCAGTTCTTGCTGCTTCTTATATGTTTGATGACCAAACTAGACAAGGAAACCTTACACTCGTGTCTTATTGTATGCCAGGTACCACCGAGTTCTGCCTATTCAACCGGCAGCTGAGCGAGACCCGCACGAGGGTGGAACTCTTCACCTCCTGCTGGCTCGACGCCGCTGTCTACGTCAATAACAACTTCGTCGTCCAAGAGTTCCTCAAGTCCAACGACATGTACGAGGTGATGTCCTTCGATTTGGCTCTACTCTTTCTATCTATCTTTAATTAAACACTTTGACTACTAAACGTAGGCCTCCCCCAAGAATTTCCACAACGATTGGTCCTGCGCTGCCCACATTCAGCGGCTTCCCACAACCTTACCAGGTTATCAGTCCACCAAAAGGGAGCCTTTCCTGCGCTACTATGTCTTCCGGTGCACTTTCGACACTTGAGAACTTTACTGTCCCAATGGCTGTTCTACCTATTTCTTACCCAATACCTGGAAAACCTAGCCTGAAACTATTGTATTTGCACATGCTGACCTTGAGTCGGATCGCTAGTCTGTGGCTCGTAATCTAAATAAAAACTTCCAAATCGACCTCAGAGCAACATCACCAACCAAAATTATTGGGTTTCGCTGGAGTTATGTATTGCAATAGCGAGTTATTCTTACATTATAAACGCGAAAGTTTGGATGTATGAATGTACGGATGTTTGTTACTCTTTCACGCCACAACAGATAAACAGATCTGGATTAAATTTGGTAGGTAGACAGATTAGGACCTGGATTAACATATAGGCTACTTTTTTCCACGCTAGAGAGCCCCTTGACGAGCTAAGCCGCTGGCAAAAATTAGTTGAATATATTGCTATCAACACGAAAGGAGGTTGGTTCTAAATCTATTCATCAGGATGTGGACCTGTGATCTTCCTTGAGAATCCATAAATCCTTAACCTTACTTACTTATAATTAATGTAAAAATGTGTTTGCTCATTTGTTTTTTTATTTGTTTGTTTGTTTGTTACCTTTTCACGCTTGAAAACCTTGACCAATCTTGATAAAATTTGGCATGCATGTAGTCTGTTTCACTGTGAAGGACGTAGGCAACATTTCATCCCCTGAAAATAGCATAGACTGATGCAGTTCCTGAGGGAACTAAAAAAATACTCTTTTTTTGGTTAATTTTTTTACATCGCAATGGAACAGTTGATTGATGTTATTTTTTGACACAGATATGGTTGAAGGGGTGGGACGTGACATTATTTACTAATTATCATATCCTGACATAGATCCCGAGGGATATGGGGAAAACTCATTTCCACGATCGCACACGTAGGCGTCGTAACGAAACAACGGATTGAAGTGATTTTTTGTATAGAATTCGTTGAGGGGGTGGGAAGTGACAACCTGCTAATCAGAATAGCCTAATATAGTTCCTAAGGGATCTGGAGAAAACTCATGTCCACCACGCATCCTCAAAGACAGTCATAAAACCGATGTCTACGTAATTGAGAGACACAATATTTCGACATCCACAAATTTTCAGTGATTGACCATGCTTGAGCTAAATTCTAACTTACTTCGCCTGAAATATCCTAACAGCACGGCTACATGATAGTTTAATCGATACACAGGAGATGCTGATGATGTCCCACGCATGCCTGATGAAGGTTGCCAACGACACACTGCTGGGTATAGCCCGACACAATCTGAACCCCAGGCTGAGTGCTGCGAGGCACGCCCGCCACATGCAGGACCTACCACATGCTATGGAGCTGTATATGGTGGTAAGTTCTGTGCCTCAAAGCAAAGAGGACAGATGTCAAATTTCCCAACCAACAAACTGTGGTAATTTCCCAACCAACAAACTGTGGTAATTTCCCAACCAACAAACTGTGGTAATTTCCCAACCAACAAACTGTGGTAATTTCCCAACCAACAAACTGTGGTAATTTCCCAACCAACAAACTGTGGTAATTTCCCAACCAACAAACTGTGGTAATTTCCCAACCAACAAACTGTGGTAATTTCCCAACCAACAAACTGTGGTAATTTCCCAACCAACATACTGTGGTAATTTCCCAACCAACAAACTGTGGTAATTTCCCAACCAACAAACTGTGGTAATTTCCCAACCAACAAACTGTGGTAATTTCCCAACCAACAAACTGTGGTAACTTCCCAACCAACAAACTGTGGTAATTTCCCAACCAACAAACTGTGGTAATTTCCCAACCAACAAACTGTGGTAATTTCCCAACCAACAAACTGTGGTAATTTCCCAACCAACAAACGGTGGTAATTTCCCAACCAACAAACTGTGGTAATTTCCCAACCAACAAACTGTGGTAATTTCCCAACCAACAAACTGTGGTAATTTCCCAACCAACAAACTGTGGTAATTTCCCAACCAACAAACTGTGGTAATTTCCCAACCAACAAACTGTGGTAATTTCCCAACCAACAAACTGTGGTAATTTCCCAACCAACAAACTGTGGTAATTTCCCAACCAACAAACTGTGGTAACTTCCCAACCAACAAACTGTGGTAATTTCCCAACCAACAAACTGTGGTGATTTCCCAACCAACAAACTGTGGTAATTTCCCAACCAACAAACTGTGGTAATTTCCCAACCAACAAACGGTGGTAATTTCCCAACCAACAAACTGTGGTAATTTCCCAACCAACAAACTGTGGTAATTTCCCAACCAACAAACTGTGGTAATTTCCCAACCAACAAACTGTGGTAATTTCCCAACCAACAAACTGTGGTAATTTCCCAACCAACAAACTGTGGTAATTTCCCAACCAACAAACTGTGGTAATTTCCCAACCAACAAACTGTGGTAATTTCCCAACCAACAAACTGTGGTAATTTCCCAACCAACAAACTGTGGTAATTTATCTCACTTTTAGCCAGCTTTTAGCGTTCCGAACACCCAACGGGTGAACAACGGTACCCTATTGCTAAGCCTCTCCGCTGTCTGTCTTTCTGTCTGTCTGTCTGTCAATCTGTCAGCGGGCTGTATTTCATGAACCGTAATTGGTAAACCGTATTAGTAAAAAGCGTCGGTGGCTCAACCGGTAACTACTCGGTCCATCTAACCAGAGGTACCGGGTTCAAATCTGGACGGCCAATGTACCAATGAGTTTTTCAAAAACTTACGTACATACTTACCGATTGCTTTAACGGTGATGGAAAACATCGTGAGGAAACCTGCACACGCCTGCGAAGAAACTCGAAGGTTGTGTGTGAAGTCGACCAACCCGCACTGGGCCCGCGTGGTCGACTAAGGCCTAATCGCCCTGATTCAGGGTAGGCTCGAGCCCCTCGGTGGGGACGTATATGAGCTGTAATGATAATTATGAATTGGTAAACAGTTCAAAATTTCACAGAATGTGTATTTTTGTTGCCGTTATAACAACAAATACTAAAAATTTAAAAAAAGTTAAAATATATGGGGTCTTTATACAAAATACGTGTTTTTTATAGGTCTTCAGAAGGACTTTTTATTTAGCTCTATCGTAAAAACTATAATATTATAGGCGTAAAACTTGGTGTGATTATAATACTTATACTAAATTAAAACAACAAAATAATAAAAATTGGCCAAGTGTGAGTCGTACTCGAACTATATGACAAAAAAAGTATATTTTTGTCGCTCGCCTTGATGTCTTTTGTTTAAAATGTGAATAGGTATCACTGTCATAGTTGTGTGGAGAAGTGTAGTAGTAAGGAACCCTCGGAGTGCGAGTCCGACTCGCACTTGACCGATTTTTAAAAAATACTTTTTAAAGGTAGCCTACGTCTACTACGTTCGTAAACTGTATTTTTTTTTAAGTATTTTAGCATGTTCAACATACACCTACTTCCCAAGATACCTACTTACGATATTCAACACGCCTAATTGAAAAAAGTAAAGTAAAAGTAAAAAAAAATATATTTACAAAAGGAACACAATATTAATATATTAACCCACACTATGCAACTTGCCTGTACCGTGGTATTTGATGTAGTAGATTTCCAGATTACAAAGATTTCGGCCGATTTACCAACAAAGGCTTCTTTTAATTTCTTTACGACCGCCTCAATTACAATGTTATCTATGTATTGCCGCAAAATATCAATATCAACACCATTGATATGTTCCGGTTTGAAGATAGCCCGTTCTCCGTTGCGTTGGGGAATCTTGGTGAGCCCGCTTCCATCTTCGGCATCATCGTCACTTACTATAGGTGAGAGGATGCCAGGTGAAAATTTGTTTGTTTGTTACCTTTTCACGCTTCAACGCCTTGATCAATTTGGCATGCAGGTAGCCTGAGTCACAAGGAAGGACATAGGCTACTTTTTATCCCGTGAAAATAGCATAGCCCGATGCAATTCGCAAAGGAAATGAATATATACTCTTTTTTGGTTAATTAACATCGCAACGGAACAATGGATTGTGTGATTGTTTGCACCGAGATGGTTGAGGGGGTGGGAAATGACACGATTTACTAATAAGCATATCCTGACATAGTTCCGGAGGGATCTAGAGAAAAGTCATGTCCACGCTTGCGAGCCGCTTGCCCACCGAGGGGCTCGTGCCTACCCTGATATAGGGCGACCGGGCCTTAGTCGACCAAGCGGCCCCAGTGCGGTATGGTCTACTTCACACACAGCCTTCGAGTTTCTTCGCAGGCGTGTGCAGGTTTCCTCACGATGTTTTCCTTCACCGTAAGAACGTCGGATATACGTAGGCATATGAAATCGAAATTCGAAAACACATTGGTACGAATGTAGTATATGTAGGTACACAGGTGCGATCCCGCTGACCGTGCAACTATGTGACCCCCCCAGTCGTCTCCAGTCACTTGACTCGTTAGCTCACACGTAGCCCGTTACGCAATTTATATAGTAAAGTGTGTCAATAAATCAAAGTGGATTTAATAAGTATTTTATTACTGCACTGCCCTTCTGATATAATATAGACAGTACCCACCACTACATACATACGGTACGGTATACAGGATTCGAACCACGACCTCCCGGACAGGCGGCAGCGGCCCTTGACATTACGCCACCGACGACGCTCACCTGCTACACCTACCTGTGTAAAACACCCTAATCTTTTCACTCACCCCTTTTGTGTCACCCCCTTCATGAGTCATATTTTAAAGTGAAACTTTTATTACATGATTCAATTTTTTTCGCTTGAGTGTCGCGTGACGGTCGGTATGGTCGTTTCGTCCTCTGTACCGTAGCTCCAAGACGAGAGCTCAGCCATGATCGTTTCGTCCTTTGTAAATGTCTATAATGTGGAAAAAAGTTTTACTTTTACCGTGGTTTCATAAAACCACACAGTACTTTTTTTTAATTTTTATGATTTTTGTCGTTCTTTATTAAGATTTAAAAAATAATATTAATAATGGTGATATAACGGGGGCAAGTGACAAGAATAGGGTATTTTTTACCTTACATTCTCTAATTCTATCATTCACAGCTAGTGTCAAAACACCCCTACAACGCTGACTACTGGCGCGAACTTTCCACGTGCATGAAGGAGATCGACCGGGATTGGGCCTCGTACTGCCTCGATAAGGCTCTCTTGCTGAACCTGAGACATCCGCTCACGTATGTCATGATCGCTTTATTATTTTTCGCATGACGACTAGGTCTACTATCGGCTAGGATTTAAGGTCAAAACGCCATTCTATCGGATATGCGTACGTAAAATTGCGTTGGGGAATCTTGGTAAGCCCGCTTCCATGTTCGGCATCATCGTCACTTAGCATCAGGTGAGATGAAGCCAAGGGCTTGCCAATTGTGAATAAAAATAAAAATAAAGAAATGGCCAAAGACGTAAACAAAAGAAAATATCATTTTATTAACCCCCGACGCAAAAAGATGTGTTATATATAAGTTTGACGCCAATGTCTGTGTCGGTGTGTGTATGTCTGTCTGTCTGTGGCATCGTAGTTCTTCAACGAATGGCGAAATCATGGGTTTTAACCATATTTAATGCGGTTTTCTCACGTGAAAGCAAGTTTCCTTGCGGTGGTTGTAAGCTTTAATTGTTCAGCCGTTTGAGGATCATCAGTTCTTATCTAGGTGATGAAGGGATCGGGGCAACTTATACAGGTCTGATAGATTCAAAATTTGGTGCCCTGTTACTGTAATAATATTTCAAAACCATTGTTACCTTGATCTGACGCTTCAGAATCTCCTGGAATCTGCAGGATACCCAACTTCTCACCAGTTTAAAGCAGAGGCATCGTATTTATATTGGAATAGTCTCAATGGTTAGGTGTTAGATAGAACATGGTAACCTTGACCTGGTTCTGCAGCATCTCCTGGAATCGGCAGAATACCCAACTCCTCAACAAATTACAGCAAAAGTATTGTATTAGGGCCCATTGAAATAGTCTCAATGAATAGGTTTTAGATAGAATATAGTAACCTTGACCTGATGCTGCAGAATCTCCTGTAATCTGCAGGATACCCACCTTCTTACTAACTTACAGCGGAGGTATCGTGTTTGGGTTCATTGGAATAGTCTCAATGAATAGGTGTTACATAGAACATGGTTACCTTGACCTGATTCTGCAGCATCTCCCACAATCGGCTGAATACCTAACTCCTCAACAACTTACAGTAGGAGTACCGTGTTTGGGCTCATTAGAATAGTCTCAATGAATAAGTGTTAGATATAATATGGTAAAAAAGCGTCGGTGGCTCAACCGGTAACGACTCGGTCCATCTAACCAGAGGTACCGGGTTCAAATCTGGACGGCCAATGTACCAATGAGTTTTTCAAAAACTTACGTACATACTTACCGATTGCTTTAACGGTGAAGGAAAACATCGTGAGGAAACCTGCACACGCCTGCGAAGAAACTCGAAGGTTGTGTGTGAAGTCGACCAACCCGCACTGGGCCCGCGTGGTCGACTAAGGCCTAATCGCCCTGATTCAGGGTAGGCTCGAGCCCCTCGGTGGGGACGTATATGAGCTGTAATGATGATAATATGGTAAATTTGATCTGATGCTGCAGCATCTCCTAGAATCTGCAGAATACCCAACTCCTCGTCAACTTACAGCAGAAGCATCGTGTCAGGGCTCATTGGAATAGTCTCAATGAATACGTGTTACATAGAACATGGTAACCTTGACCTGATTCTGCAGCATCTCCTGCAATCGGCTAAATACTTCTCTTCAACAACATACATTAGAAAAATCGTGTTGGGCTCATTAGAATAGTCTCAATGAATAGGTGTTAGATATAATATGGTAACCTTGATCTGATGCTGCAGCATCTCCTGGAATCTGCTGAAGCAGAGGTAAAAAAGTAAAAAACTTCCACAGGTCCAATTGATTTGAAGTTTAGAGTAATAACACATTTAATGTTTTATGTGTAGTTAAAATAAGCGTATTAATATCTACCTTATTACTTTATTCCTTGTAAACTTCCTTGACAATGAATAAATGAATTGTCTATCTATCTAATTGCAGCTTTAAACAAGGGAGGTGAGCAACTTCCACAGGTTTGATCGATCAAAATAGGCTAGATTTGTGTCGCTATGTCGTGTCTCGTCCCGGAAACTATTTGTATGAATGTGGGGATAGATTTCCGACCTCTACGTCCCCCTACGCGACGACTCTTGGATTTAAATATGACTACTTAAATTAAACTCAAAGGGCCAATATTTATTATTTTTTTTACTTTTTAGAGGTTTTTATCTTAATTACTTACATTTGGACATCGAGAATGTTCCTTCCTACAAGCATTTTATTAGCTTAAACAACTCAGCGTGTTCATCTAAGACTTAAATACCAATTGAAACTGGTTCATATTTGTTTACCTATTTGGCCATTTATAAACGAATAGACTTTATTATTATTATTACAGCTCATTTACGTCCCCACCGAGGGGCTCGAGCCTACCCTAAATCAGGGCGATTAGGCCTTAGTCGACCACGCGGGCCCAGTGCGGGTTGGTCGACTTCACACACAACATTCGAGTTTCTTCGCAGGCGTGTGCAGGTTTCCTCACGATGTTTTCCTTCACCGTTAAAGCAATCGGTAAGTATGTACGTAAGTTTTTGAAAAACTCATTGGTACATTGGCCGTCCAGATTTGAACCCGTTACCTCTGGTTAGATGGACCGAGTCGTTGCCGGTTGAGCCACCGATGCTTATAGACTTTATTCATGTGCATTACATAACAATACTGAGGGTTCCGTAGTCCCTTACGAGGAACCCTTTAAGATAGTTCTATCCGTCTGTCCGTCCGTCTGTACATCCGCCATTGACAGGCACAACGTCATAGCTTTGAGATTTTAGAATCTTATGGCATGAAAGGCACAAAAACAATGTAGATGTCGATCTCCATTTTATATAGGTCATCATCATCACATTAGCTCATATACGTCCCCATCGAGGGGCTCGAGCCTACCTTGAATTACGGCGATCGGGCCTTAGTCGACCACGCTGGCCCAGTGCGGGTTGGTCGACTTCACACACAATCTGCGAGTTTCTCCGCAGGCGTGTGCAAGTTTCCTCACGATGGTTTTCCTTCACCTTAAGAGCGTCGGATAAACGTACATCATCATTTCAGCTTATATAACGTCCCCACCGAGGGGCTTGAGCCTACCCTGAATCAGGGCGATCTCACGGTGAAGGAAAACATCGTGAGGAAACCTGCACACGCCTGCGATAAAAAGGCGAAGGTTGTGTGTGAAGTCGACCAACCCGCACTGGGCCCGCGTGGTCGACTAAACGTACATATGAAATCTTAATTCGAAATCACATTGGTACGTGGCAGGATTCGAACCACGACCTCCCGGAAGACGGCGGCGGCCCTAGCCGTTACGCCACCGACGCTCTTAACGCTTTAATAATATGTAGCGACGCTTTAAATAAGTAGTTAAAAATAATTAAATATTTAAATAACAAGTTTTAGTTTTCGGAGCACATGTATTTTTTTGTTTACCTTTTCTACTTCATGGCTTGAAAATTAAAAGACGTATTCAACAATACCCTACACCATGCGTGGTCCGACGCGCTCTTAGCTGTGTTTTTTATCAAAACATATAAGTTATAAAAAGTAAAACTGATTTAAAAATTAACAGAAATATTCATTGATATTAAAGTGTTCCGTGTTCTGGTTGTAGACTTCTTTCTAAAGCCTGTATGGTGTACGAAGAGGATCCGGACGCAGCCGAGCCATTCTTCCTGGCCATCCTGGCGTTGTACCCCTTCTGGCAAACTGCTGGGGTAGCTGCTAACGCCTACTTCCTCTCCCGTGAACTCTACCATATGGCCGATCAGGTCTTGGTGGGATTAAAATTGTAAGAATTTAAATGAAAATATGGGTTTTTTATATCCTTATACCTATGAAATTTCCGATTGGAAGGAAGATTTTATAACATAATTAATGATATCAACCGAAAGACGTCCACTATGCTAGACAAAGGCCTGC
The DNA here is from genome assembly GCA_947284805.1 of Coleophora flavipennella. Taxonomy (NCBI): domain Eukaryota; kingdom Metazoa; phylum Arthropoda; class Insecta; order Lepidoptera; family Coleophoridae; genus Coleophora; species Coleophora flavipennella. The sequence goes on from OX369276.1 coordinate 3,025,453, forward strand.
CCCAAGAATTTGTGGATATATAGATACCGGTACTGCGCTGCCCGCATCCAGCGACTTCCCGCGACCTTCACCAGGTCGTCAGTCCACTGAGTGGGAGGCCTGTCTACGTAACGATTTCCGATACGCGATCGCCACTCGAGAACTTTACTGCCCCAACGGCCGTCTGTTCTACGAGCTATGTACCCCACCCACTGCCACTTAAGTTTAGCGATTCTGCATATCGGTTTTAACCGCCTCCGTGGCGTAATGGATAGTCCATTCGGTTCACACCAGGAGGTCGCGGGTTCGATTCCCGGTGGGGTCAACTTGTAAGACTCAGTTTGGTTGGTGGTAAGGCATTTTTTAAGCCCGCCTGGCTAGCTACCACCATCTCATCTAAGTCTTGCCGCCAAACATCAGTGTTAACAAGATTGATGTGTTCCGGCTTGAAGATAGCCAGTTCTCCATTGCATTGGGGAATCTTGGTAAGCCCGCTTCCATCTTCGGCATCATTGTCACTTATCATCAGTTGAGATGATGCCAAGGGCTTACCAATTGTGAATAAAAAAAAACCTTGGTTCTCCTACGGATCTCCTCATTTCCAAGCATAGCTCGCTCTATCACCCTTTGGATGACCTCTGTTATTTGTAATAATTAGTTATTAAAACAAACTTTAAAATTGCCCAATATAAATTAAATTACCATGTCATATTTGGGAATAACACATAACATTCCGTCATTTTCAGAGAAACTCAAGAAAATTAGTTAGGCACAGAATGCTTACTATAAATCGCCACATTTTAGACAAAAATAAATATATTATTTTTTTTATTTAAAGCTCTAGAGTTATCCAGTAGTTTCTTCGTTGTTAATACCATATTTGGGAATAATACATAATATCTATTTTCAGGGAAACTCAAGAATTATTTATTAGGCACAAAATGTTACCACAAAACGCCTTTTTTGCAGTTAATGATACACACAACATACTTGCCAATAAAAAAACATAAATAGTGTCAACAATTAAAAACATTAAAAAAATATGTTTCAATAAAAATTAGTATTGGACTTTAAAAACTGATTCAGCAATTTCTTAGGTTACCTATAACAGCCAAAGAACACAGAACCTTCCTTGGTTATCGCTCACTTTCTTTCCTCGATGAACAATATACCTACTATTTACTCAGGAGTCAACAAATCCATCGAGGCAGGGAGACTGAGTACCCTCGCTCGTGGGAGGACGAGCTGGGCGACTGGTGGGAGCAGGCGCCGTTGCTGCCCGGAATGAGCCATTACTTCGATGCCGCTGACTTGCTGCTTAGATTGAGAGCTTTGAACGTAAGGCTCATGAAATCATTGACAGTAGCCAGAGTTTCCAACATGTCTGTCTCATCAGATACTTTGACAGGTAAGCCATTACTTCGATGCCGCTGACTTGCTGCTTAGATTGAGAGCTTTGAACGTAAGGCTCATGAAATCATTGACAGTAGCCAGAGTTTCCAACATGTCTGTCTCATCAGATACTTTGACAGGTAAGCCATTACTTCGATGCCGCTGACTTGCTGCTTAGATTGAGAGCTTTGAACGTAAGGCTCATGAAATCATTGACAGTAGCCAGAGTTTCCAACATGTCTGTCTCATCAGATAGTTTGAAAGGTAAGCCATTACTTTGATGCCGCTGACTTACTGCTCAGATTTAGAGTTTTGAACGTAAGGCTCATGAAATCATTGACAGTAGCCAGAGTCTCCAACATGTCTGTCTCATCAGATGGTTTGACAGGTAAGCCATTACTTCGATGCCGCTGACTTGCTGCTCAGATTAAGAGCTTTGAACGTTAGGCTCATGAAATCATAGACAGTAGTCATATTCCAACATGTCTGTCTCATCAGATAGTTTGACAGGTAAGGCGGGTAGGTACCGCATGCGATTAAAGCTTTCAACTGAAATGTCAGTTCCATCAGTGCCGTTTATCCGCACGGTTTCCGGTCTAGATCAAGTGAAGCTATCCAATCACTTTATGAACCACCTCCGTGGCGTAACGGTTCAGTCGATTAGCTTCACATCAGGAGGTCGCGGGTTGATTCCCGGCGAAGTCTAACTTTGTAAGACTTGGTTTGGTTGGTGGGCATTTTCCATTTACCACCATCTTGTCTAAGTCCAATAACATTGATGTGTTCCGGCTTGTTCCCCATTGCGTTGAGGCATCTTGGTAAACCCGCTTCCATCTTCGGCATCATCGTCGCTTGCCATCGGGTGAGATGGTGCCAAGGGCTTACCAATTGTAAATAAAAAAAAACTTAAAAATTGCTAAAATTTTAATGAAAATAACTATAACTTTACATGGTCTACAGCACGCGGCTATTTCAAGAAAAAACAATCAGGTACCTCCCATACAAATCCAGGTTTAATGAAACTTTGTGAATAACTAGGACTTATTATGGCCTACCTGTACTAGGTAGTTAATTCCAGGAAAAATTCGAGTAAACCTACCATACAAACCCAAATTTTTTTTGGAAATTTTACATCAAATCTGATACGTTTAACTTTATTATTTGCTACTTAGTAAGCGTCGGTGGCTCAATCGGTAACGACTCGGCCCTCCTAACCAGAGGTGCCGGGTTCAAATCTGGACGGCCATTGTACCTATGAGTTATTCGAAACTTTCGTACATATACTCACCGATTGCATTAACGGTGAAGGAAAACATCGTGAGAAAACCTGCACACACCTGCAAAGAAACTCGAAGGTTGTGTGTGAAGTCGACCAACCCGCACTGTGCCCGCGTGGTCGACTATGGCCCGATCGCCCTAATTCAGGGTAGACTCGAGCCTCTCGGTGTGGACGTATATGAGCTGATATGATGAAGACTAAGTGTAATGTTTATTCTTGTTTTATGTATATGTATATTTATATTTTATAACTAACAGACGATGAAGGATTCGCGAGAAAGTATGCACATCGTGGCTGTACAATTTATTTCAGTTAGCAGAAGTTTGCGTGGCACGAGCATTAGTGAACCACGGGCCGAGTGCTGCGTATTTCTACTTCCTGGCTCTATGCTGCCGGCTGCAGAACAGAGTCGATGAAGCCCTGTGCCATACGAAACGAGGACTGGAACAGTTTGGGGAGGTTTGTAAAATAAATCACAATAGTTTATTATGCAGCTAGTGAATAAAGGACGGATTTAAAACGAGGGCCATAGATCAATCACGAGCAAGTGAAGGGTTCTAACGACTGAATCAGCGTAGGGATACATGGCCCTCGATATAAATCCGTTTTATTCAAGAGTTGCATACTATACTTAATACCATGACTCCGAGAAAAATAAACTAAATAATGCAAGAAACGGCGGTCCAAGTTTTGAATTTAGTTAACCGTGTCTTGTGGAGTATCGTATAAAAGGGCTTCGTTGGCACAAGCTTAAATAGATTTTTAATTATTTTTATGATGTATAGTTTTCGATTTATTTCCTTATCCAGAGGTAGATGTGGTGGTACGGAACCCTTGGTAAGCGAGTCCAACTCGCACTTGGCCGGTTTTTTTATTAATTTGGGTAGTTCATTAGATATCATTATTCCCCGGTAGTATGGACTATTTTTTTGTAGAAGTCTTATCTTAGCTCTTGTATGACTAGATTGTCTTTGCACCAGAGCAGTCATAGACTATGTTAGTACTAATATATATACTTTGCCTATACCAACCTATACGTAACGTAGTCTATTATCTTAAGGCAAGGTATTGATTGGAATAGTTGTCTGTTTTTTTCTTTAAGTGTAAATAATAAAGAAAAAACACACTTTTGCACTTTTTCAATGTTTTTTCGTTTAATTACAATTTTCTGAATGAAAGTATAAAAAATATCAACATTTCTCACTTTGTATTATCATAACAAATATTTTTGTATATTTTCTCAAATTTATTCTATAAAATATTAGTCATAACTAGAGTTTAAAATAACGGTGAAGACCTACTTTTGGGATTTTTTTCTATTAAGCTAAAACTGCTCAGTCGTGTTTCTAATAGCTTTTGACTTTAAGGAACATCATCAACAATATAGGTATTTTATGTCAACCTTGGGTTTTCCATCGTTTAGGAGTAATTGACGTCAAAAATAACGAAAATCTGTAATATTACCGCCTTAATGCCTCTCTTGACAATCATCGCGTTTCCGATGAACAATATTACATTTATCATGTATAATAATTTTAATTAAAAACTATGTACTTTTATTGTTTACCAAATTTGAAGCACTGTACGTTATTGAGGTCAGAAGCTCTGTGCAAAAAAATCGCTGTTGATTTTCAGGTCTCCTATTTGAAGAATTTGGAAGGGGAGTGCTTTCACAAGCAGCGCAACATGGCCGCTTCTATCGCTTCGTTCGAAAAGGCTGGGGCTTGCATGAACTCCTACAAGTGAGTCTAAACCAGGCACACGCTGTACTGACAATAAGAATTTTCTCAAATTTCATATGCGCCTATTTATTTTTGTCTAACATTTTGTAGCCTTATCTACATTTTACCGGATAACTAGTTATTGTACGATCGGTTAGTATACCCAAGTACTTAGACTTTGGTGTTCCTCTCAGTGTTCTGCTGTCGCTTCATAGCCGCGATGCGAGTCGAGTGCGCGCCATCCTCGTGGACCTTTTGCGCCGGCAGCCCAACGCCTACGCTTGGATGGCGCTCTGCGAGGATTGGGTCAAGGTATTCTAACTTTAATGAACTTCTTTTTTTTTTTAAGAGTCCCCTGGAGGCTCGAGTTTCCATACAAACGTAGTTTCGTTTTAATACAAAAACTACTAGGCGGATTGAATCTAAACTTTGCGAATACTATTGAGTACACACATATCGATGTTTGTAATTAGTTTACGATGTATTTTTTATAAACGGAAAAAATAAGAGAAGTTTCAAACTTTCAGTACAAAACTAATTTAAGCCTTAGTTTTGTTATGTTTCAATTTACTACGATGAAAACTAATTACAAACATCGATATGTGTCTACTCAGTATACGTATTTACAAAGTTTGGATTCAATTCGGCACGTAGTATGTTTGTATGTAAACTCGAGCCTCCTTCTCTTGAAACTCTTAATATGGTGGTCACATTCATACTTATAAAAAGTTTGTTACGCTATCTGCAAGGCTGGCCAATAGATTTTCCAGGTGGGCAAAATTTCATAGACTGTGGCGGCGCCGGGCCAAACACCATATCCTTAAGGTATTATTTATACACAAAAACTATATTAATCATATACCATAAAAAGACAAAATATGCTTTGATTTACTTTATTTGTAAATGAAATTAAGTAACATAATAATAACATTATTTCTACTTAATGTGAGCTGTGAAGAGGTTTTTCTAATACTAATTTGCCGATACTTGGTTTTAAGTCTGATGTTGATAGTACAATCAAATCCGAAATGTGTTTTGCAGTGAGAGATATGCGAATATATTTTTGATGTATGATAGAGTTGAAAATAATTTCTTTTTACACACATAAGTGGAACCAAACCTGCTTAAAATTTGCATAGCAAGGTCGCGCAATGTTGGGAAATCTTCACTGGAAACGTTTTTCCAAAAACTTACAAAACTTTCTGTCAGCTGCTCTGAAGATATATTTTAGCAGAAAAATTGTTTCAGGGCAGTGTGGTTTTGAAGATCTGTGACTTGGAGCTGAATATTTGCTGGATATTTAAGCAGATTAATAGAGCTGATGGCAAATGGATTTATAAACAGCTGAATATTTATCTTGTCCGATTCAAAATCCTAGAATCTGTTTTCAAACGACTCTTTTAAACACTTTATTTTTGATAGGTACTTTGGAATATCAAGGGCAGTGATCTTTAATGGTTGACTTTATACCTCTCTAAGTTTGCTACAAACAAGTCCAACTTCACTTTGAAACCATTGATCTAGTTGAACATTGTTTGAAGAGAACAATCTTTTCCTTGCAATTTATGGTTCAGGACCTTAAGGTACTTCAATGTATCAACTAAAAATGCAAGATCGCACAGCCATAATGAATTTTTAAGCAGAGCTCTCTCCGCTGGCAATGCTTGTTTTTCGTCCAGAAATGCCAGAAAATGTTCCCTCAAATCATAAAAAGGTTTAACATTTCGCCTTTGGATAACCAGCGAACAGCGCAATAAAGATGTAATTCACCGTATTTATTTATTTCTTCTTAAAACGACGTTCTGAATTGTCGGCGGTTAAGTGTTCTGGCACGTATGAAATTAATGCAGCGTACTACTGGGTCAATCACATCCTCGAACGTCATGTATTTAGCGCACAAAGCTTTTTGATGGATAATACAATGATAAGAAAATAATTATCGACCGATGTGATTTTGCAGCACAGCCACAGCGCCATTGGTTTTCCCTATCATCGCAGGTGCTCCATCAGTGCAAACTGAATTGCATTTATCCCAGTTTAGGCTCTTACCCTCAACGCAATCTTTGAGTTTCATGAATATATCATTTCCTGTGGTTGTAGTTTCCAGTTGACAGAGGTCCAATATATCTTGAAATATATTAAAATTGTCATCAATACAGCGTACAAAAAAAGCTAACTGCGCCATACCGGTTAAATCGCATGTTTCGTCCAATACAAGTGAAAAATATCTACATCTAGTTAGAAACTCTGTAATTTGACTGTTAATGTCCGTTGACATATCTTCTAATCGCCTCATTACTGTGTTGTGCGACAGTGAAATACTATCTTTGATCATTGCAGTTCTGCGCAAAAATTGACAAACTCTGTTTGATAATTTCCCCATCTTAAAACGGCTTTTTCTTTTTAGCTAAGAGCAAAGATATTTCATACGATGTTTTGACCATGGCTGCCAGCTCTTCGTGTCGTTTTACAAAAAAATATTGCTGTGAAAATAGTTCTTTTTCTTTATCAACAATCTTTTCCTTGCAATTTATGGTTCAGGACATTAAGGTACTTCAATGCATCAACTAAAAATGCAAGATCGCACAGCCATAATGAATTTTTAAGCAGAGCTCTCTCAGCTGGCAATGCTTGTTTTTCGTCCATAAATGCCAGAATATGTTTCTGACCCACTGGATACTCTGTCGAATTTCGTATGGTTTTGCTTGAAATGCCGCTCTAAATTATATTTTTTAGCAACAGTTACTGTTGCTGAGCAAATGAGCTAGCGGGCAAATTCAAATCGCTTGGCGGGCCACTTTGTTTTTTTTTTTAGAGACCCATAGACCATAGATTCTAGGCTGGCCAGCCTAGAATCTATGGTCTATGGGTCTCTAAAAAATCTCCATATTATAATTAGTAAGTATAAACGTGGCGCCATCTAGTAGTGCTAAGGAGAAGTGCTAGATAAACGGATTTTTAATTTACAATTGGTTAGTCCTTGGTATCGTCTCATTTGGTTAGAAGTGGCTGCCGAAGATGAAAGCGAGCTTACCAAGATTCCCCAACGCAATCGAGAGCGTCGGTAGCGTAACGGTTACGGCTTCTACCTCCTGTCCGGGAAGCCGTGGTTCAAATCCTGCAAAGTACCAATGTGTTTTCGAATTTCGATTTCATATGTACGTTTATCCGACGCTCTTACGGTGAAGGTAAACGTCTGTGAAGAAACTCGAAGGTTGTGTGTAAAGTCGCCCAACCCGCACTGGGCCCGCGTGGTCGACTAAGGCCCGATCACCCTAATTCAAGGTAGGCTCGAGGAACTATTTAGTAATCTGTGCTCGAGGCCCTTGGTGGGGACGTATAAGCTGATAAGATGACCTAATAATAACCGAGCTATCTTTCTAAAATCTAGTATTTTAACCACCTCCTTGACGTAATGTTAAAGTCCATTAGCCTCACATCGAGAGGTCGCGGGTTCGATTCCCGGCGGAGTCTTAATTTGTAAGAATCGGTTTGGTTGGTGGAAGGGCATTTCCCAAGCTCGCCTGGCGAGATACCGCCATCTTATCTAAGTATTGCTGCTTAACATCAATGCTCAAAAACTAACATTATTTCGTTATATACGTTTTATATTAGTACATCGAAAACTAATTACAAACATCGATATGTGTGTACTTAATATATTCGCAAAGTTTGGATTCAATCCGGCATTTAGCCCAATTAAAACATATTTAACGTATTGAGCGTTTCCATTATAACTTATTTCACGTTGTTGAGCGTTTCCAATTATAACGTATTTGGTATGTTTAGTGTTTCCAATTATAACGTATTTAGTACCCAACAAACAAAAATTGCTCTTATAGTGGCTTTATTTGCCAAAAATAATATTCTTATAAGAGCCGTATTATCGCTAATAAGGGTGGGTTTGGGCACAAATTATAAGGACAATAACCTTATACAACCCTTATAGTTGCTTTATTGTAAGCTTTTTTTTCTTATACGTGCTTTATTATGGCAAGCAACAAGGGAGTTAAACTTATAATGGCAAGAAAAAAGCTATTAAAAACCCAATATACTTATAAGAAACATATTGAAAGCGTTAATAAGGGCGATCACCCTTATACATGTTTTATTCTAGTCAGAAACAAGAGGAGTTAAACTCATAACGGCAAAGCAAAAGCTCTTAAAAAGTCATTGGCCCTTATAACTGTGTTTATGACTGCAATTTTTCCTTAGTAATTTATTTTTCGCAACAGTTTGGTGACAAAGTGAAGGCGTCAACCATTTTAATGAAAATAAAACAGTAAGTTACTATTATTTATTTTATGTAGTTTACCTGAATAAGTGCTTGTTTATAGTGAAAATTGTGTGGGAATTAAAATGCATGATAAAATGTGGTACGCAGTGTGTTGTATTATCAACGCGCCCTTGAATTTAAGCTGTTTTGTGCTACAAATACGGTAATTTATTTAGTCATGTTTTAAACAATGCTATTTTATGAGCAATAGCAATTTGCACATCGTCTACAAGGACTCTATAAGAGTAAAAACTTAATAATGGCAAAATTTGTTGCTTATGCTACTGCCATTTTACATATAGTTAGGGTTCCTTTCTCACTAGTAAAATCCGATAGCTAGTTATATAAATTTTGTTTGTCCGCAGATTTAACAATGGTAGTATTCGCCGATGCAGACCAATTTGTATAAAAGTAAAGATCTACGTAATTTACGTAACAAAAAATGGCCATGAAATTGGACACATATTATTCTAAGAAAGAAATGTTTTAATTGTAAATACCAGTCTTTCAAAACTTTGTGATAGGTCGTGAAAATATAGGTACACGTCTTGCAACAATTCACTTTCATTTTGTGTCAAAATTGTAAAAATTATTTCATTTACGATTACTTTATTGAAGAGAAGAGAAGAGAAGAGAAAGAAGAGATCCCTGTTTGGGATAAGTCCGCCTTTGTGCATGCTACTGCTAATATGTATCAATAATTGTATATTTTCTTGTACAATAAAGAGTTTACAAACAAACAAACGAACAAGATGAATGTGAATATTGTAACCTATAATTTAGATAGTTACAAGATTATTAAATTAAAATTGACAATAATAATTAGTAGGTAAGTGTATAATAAGTAAATATTTTGTAATAAGTATATAAAAAGTAGTATAAAATAATGACATTAATAAAAATATGTGATTTTTCAAAGAGGTTGTTTTATTTTATAAAGTATGGATTAATGGTATAAAAATACAATACCGAATCATATTCTACATTTATTAATTTACATTTAATGTCAGCACATGTAAATAAATATGTATTTTTTGATTTACTAGCGATGTAAGCGGGTTTTGATTTCCTACTACGATGGGCGATATGTTCTTAATTTCTATAATGTTGCACAGTATTGGCCAGAGTTGATATTCGAGCTTTTATGTATCGGTAAACCTTTCGATACTTAAATTCAAGGTTATTATATTGGGCACTTCATGGTTTTGTAAGATTTTTGTAATTGTGAAAGTAATCCGTTATGCCAGTAATTTCTAGTACCAATTTCAGTGATGCATATTTCTACTTTATTTATTTTGAGCAGTGTACCCGCATCCAATGGCATTTGGTATGGCATTAAATTATGTAATATTTTTAATAGGTCACATAAAGCCATATGGGAAATATTGAATTTCACTGCCCAGTCTCTGATATCATGACGAATATGGACTTTCTTCAAGCTATCAACTTTCTTCAACCCTTCATTTATAATGTCTATATCACTATCACTATCGCTACAATAATATTCTTCCTCACTGCTTTCCTGACCATTGTCATGTTCTATAAAATGATCATCTACGGAACCACAGGCTGATTCATTGGTTTAGCTTGGTCATTTCGTAGTATTATAGGAGTAGAAATGGTGGGTGTAATGCTTATAGCCATGTTTTCGTATTTTTTTTCAAAGTATATTCTATAACCACCACTCTACTTAAACTTCCAGTCTTTTGAATTCATTTTTTAAAAGCAAACTTTTAAAACTGTAATTGATCCATGTAACAATCTGCAGCACTTTCAAAATGGCGAATCTTGTTATGTAAAACATTTTAATATAACCATAAAGAGAATAATGATTTTATAATTACTATATAAGTGAATATGACTTGCTTTAATTCTTGTAAAGACCATATACAATGTTATAAATCGTTTGTTGGATAGCCATCTTATAAAATACTCCTATAAGTAAAAAAGCATCTTAGTTATCTTATGCATTACTTTTATGCTTTTATGCTTAACTGCAACCACGTAGACCACGAGTCCGCAACTATTAAGGGTCCCCAGGAGGCTCGAGTTTCCATACAAACGTAGTTCCGCTTTAATAAAAAAACTAAGGCCTTGCCTTGCCTTGCCTTGCCTTGCCTTGCCTTGCCAAACATTTCCCCGAACATTTCCCCGAACATTTCCCCGAACATTTCCTTGTCTTGTCTTGTCTTGTCTTGTCTTGTCTTGTAGGTGTCATTTCAGAGTACCTAGGTTTTAACATGTTTTACAGCAGTAGACCACCAGGAGCGCTGCAGCAGCCAGGATGGTTGGCGCCTGAGTTCGTGAAGAATTTAAATAATCTACGACATACGGACAACAAAACCTGTAAGAGTAAGTAGGAAGGAAGGGAGGAATGGTTTTGCTGCAGTTATACTGATCCACAAAAGTGGCTCAAAGAATACCCCGAACATTTCTCCGAACATTTCTTCGAACATTACCCCGAACATTTCCCCGAGCATTTCCCCGAGCATTTCCCCGAGCATTTCCCCGAGCATTTCCCCGAGCATTTCACCGAGCCTTTCCCCGAGCCTTTCCCCGAGCATTTCGCCGAGCTTTTCGCCGAGCATTACGCCGAGCATTTCGCCGAGCATTTCGACGAGCATTTCCCCGAGCATTTCCCCGAGCATTTCCCCGAGCATTTCGCCGAACATTTCGCCGTACATTTCGCCGTACATTTCGCCGAACATTTCGCCGAACATTTCGCCGAACATTTCGCCGAACATTTCGCCGAGCATTTCCCCGAGCCTTTCCCCGAGCCTTTCGCCGAGCATTTCGCCGAGCCTTTCGCCGAGCATTTCGCCGAGCTTATCGCCGAGCCTTTCGCATATTTACAATTTTCAGATTTTATTCCTTTACTTGTGCTGTGGGATTTTGCTTCTTACCAAATTTCATGATTCTTAGTCAATACGAAGTACCCTATAGGTTTTGGTTTTTTTGCGATTGAATAGGTATTAAGAGCTGTAAATTCGACCTTATATACTCAGGTATACCTAACAAAATAGGTAGGTCTAACAAAATTAGCTGAAACTATTTTAACTGGTGCTTCTACCCATGAAACTGAACAACTTTGCCCATGAAACCCATAGACAAATCTCAAAAAAAAATTTTGAACTTCCCATGCTAAGTTGGCTGATCAGCTCATCGAGTTAGTATCGGAGGGCCAAATTTTGACTTTGATTTTGAGGGCGATTTGACTATGTGTTCCATGGGGATAGTTGTTCAGTTTCATGGGTAGAAGCACCAGTTAAAATAGTTTCAGCTAATTTTGTTAGACCTTATATAATATTAATTTCAACTTGATACCTCCATTAGTTACTGAGAAAAAGGGTCTTGACATAGATAGACATGCAGATAGTTACGTGGTAAGGGTTACTTTTTTCGTTTTGAGGTATGGTACCCTAAAAATAGATAATTCAGCTTGAGTCAGGTTGCAAAACAATAGTTGATCATTTTCATGTGTAGAATCACCGGAAACGGTTTGCAACGTCATCTATAACCGCCTCCGTGGCGTAACGGTAAGTAATGGAATTCACACCAAGAGGTCGCGAGTTTGAGTCTTCGTAAGACTCGGTTTGATTGGTCGTAAGGCATTTTAATAGCCAGCCTGGCTAGCTACCAGCATCTCATGCAAATCTTGCCGCCAAACATCAATGTTAACAGCATTGATATGTTCCGGCTTTAAGATAAGATAGCCAGTTCCTCATTGCGTTGGGGAATCTTGATAAGCCCGCTCCCATCTTCGGTATTTTTGCCTTGCCTTGCCTTGCCTTGCCTTGCCTTCGAACATTTCCCCGAACATTTCCCCGAGCTTTTCGCCGAGCATTTCGCCGAGCATTTCGCCGAGCATTTCGCCGAGCATTTTGCCAAGCATTTCGCCGAGCATTTCGCCGAACATTTCGCCGAACATTTCGCCGAACATTTCGTCGAACGTTTCGCAGAACATTTCGCCGAACATTTCGCCGAGCATTTCGCCGAGCATTTCGCCGAGCATTTCGCCGAGCATTTCGCCGAACATTTCGCCGAACATTTCGCCGAACGTTTCGCAGAACATTTCGCCGAACATTTTGCCGAACATTTCGCCGAACATTTCGCCGAACATTTCGCCGAGCATTTCCCCGAGCATTTCCCCGAGCCTTTTCGCCGAAATTTTATATGTGATAAAAATTTACAATTTTCAGATTTTATTCCTTTACTTGTGCTGTGGGATTTTGCTTCTTACCAAATCTCATGATTCTTAGTCAATACGAAGTACCCTATAGGTTTTGATTTTTTTGCGATTGAATAGGTATTAAGAGCTGTAAAATCAACCTTATATACTCAGCTATACCTAACAAAATAGGTAGGTCTAACAAAATTAGCTGAAACTATTTTAACTGGTGCTTCTACCCATGAAACTGAACAACTTTGCCCATGAAACCCATAGACAAATCTCAAAAAATTTTGAGGGCGATTTGACTATGTGTTCCATGGGGATAGTTGTTCAGTTTCATGGGTAGAAGCACCAGTTAAAATAGTTTCAGCTAATTTTGTTAGACCTTATATAATATTAATTTCAACTTGATACCTCCATTAGTTACTGAGAAAAAGGGTCTTGACATAGATAGACATGCAGATAGTTACGTGGTAAGGGTTACTTTTTTCGTTTTGAGGTATGGTACCCTAAAAATAGATAATTCAGCTTGAGTCAGGTTGCAAAACAATAGTTGATCATTTTCATGTGTAGAATCACCGGAAACGGTTTGCAACGTCATCTATAACCGCCTCCGTGGCGTAACGGTAAGTAATGGAATTCACACCAAGAGGTCGCGAGTTTGAGTCTTCGTAAGACTCGGTTTGATTGGTCGTAAGGCATTTTAATAGCCAGCCTGGCTAGCTACCAGCATCTCATGCAAATCTTGCCGCCAAACATCAATGTTAACAGCATTGATATGTTCCGGCTTTAAGATAAGATAGCCAGTTCCTCATTGCGTTGGGGAATCTTGATAAGCCCGCTCCCATCTTCGGTATTTTTGCCTTGCCTTGCCTTGCCTTGCCTTGCCTTCGAACATTTCCCCGAACATTTCCCCGAGCATTTCCCCGAGCATTTCCCCGAGCATTTCCCCGAGCATTTCACCGAGCCTTTCCCCGAGCCTTTCCCCGAGCATTTCGCCGAACATTTCGCCGAACATTTCGCCGAACATTTCGCCGAACATTTCGCCGAGCATTTCCCCGAGCATTTCCCCGAGCATTTCCCCGAGCCTTTCCCCGAGCCTTTCGCCGAGCATTTCCCCGAGCATTTCGCCGAGCATTTCCCCGAGCCTTTCGCCGAGCATTTCGCCGAGCCTTTCGCCGAGCATTTCGCCGAGCAATCCGCCGAGCATTTCGCCGAGCATTTCCCCAAACATTTCCCCGCGCATTTCCCCGAGCCTTTCGCCGAGCATTTCGCCGAACATTTCCCCGAACATTTCCCCTAGCATTTCCCCGAGCATTTCCCCGAGCATTTCCCCGAGCATTTCCCCGAGCATTTCCCCGAGCATTTCACCGTGCCTTTCCCCGAGCCTTTCGCCGAGCATTTCGCCGAACATTTCGCCGAACATTTCGCCGAACATTTCGCCGAGCATTTCCCCGAGCATTTCCCCGAGCCTTTCCCCGAGCCTTTCGCCAAGCATTTCCCCGAGCATTTCCCCGAGCATTCCGCCGAGCATTTCGCCGAGCATTTCCCCGATCATTTCCCCTAGCCTTTCCCCGAGCATTTCGCCGAACATTTCACCGCACATTTCGCCGTACATTTCGCCGAACATTTCGCCGAACATTTCGCCGAACATTTCGCCGAACATTTCGCTGAGCATTTCCCCGAGCATTTCCCCGAGCCTTTCGCCGAGCATTTCCCCGACCATTTCCCCGAGCCTTTCCCCGAGCCTTTCGCCGAGCATTTTGCCGAGCCTTTCGCCGAGCATTTCGCCGATCTTATCGCCGAGCCTTTCGCCGAGCCTTTCGCCGAGCATTTCGCCGAGCATTTCGCCGAGCTTTTCGCCGAGCATTTCGCCGAGCATTTCGCCGAGCATTTCGCCGAGCATTTCGCCGAGCATTTCACCGAACATTTCGCCGAGCATTTCGCCGAGCATTTCACCGAACATTTCGCCGAGCATTTCGCCGAGCTTATCGCCGAGCCTTTCGCCGAGCATTTCGCCAAGCATTTCGCCGAGCTTTTCGCCAAGCATTTCGCCGAGCATTTCGCCGAGCATTTCGCCGAGCATTTCGCCGAACATTTCGCCGAACATTTCGCCGAACATTTCGCCGAACATTTCGCCGAACATTTCGCCGAGCATTTCCCCGACCATTTCCCCGAGCCTTTCCCCGAGCCTTTCCCCGAGCCTTTCGCCGAGCATTTCGCCGAGCCTTTCGCCGAGCATTTCGCCGAGCATTTCGCCGATCTTATCGCCGAGCCTTTCGCCGAGCATTTCGCCGAGCATTTTGCCGAGCATTTCGCCGAGCATTTCGCCGAGCATTTCGCCGAGCATTTCGCCGAGCATTTCACCGAACATTTTGCCGAGCATTTCGCCGAGCATTTCGCCGAGCATTTCCCCGAGCATTACCCCGAGCCTTTCACCGAGCATTTTGCCGAGCCTTTCTCCGAGCATTTCGCCGAGCATTCCGCCGAGCATTCCGCCGAGCATTTCGCCGAGCATTTCCCCGAGCATTTCCCCGAGCCTTTCCCCGAGCATTTCGCCGAACATTTCACCGCACATTTCGCCGTACATTTCGCCGAACATTTCGCCGAACATTTCGCCGAACATTTCGCCGAACATTTCGCCGAGCATTTCCCCGAGCATTTCCCCGAGCCTTTCCCCGAGCCTTTCGCCGAGCATTTCCCCGAGCCTTTCCCCGAGCACTTCGCCGAGCCTTTCGCCGAGCCTTTCGACGAGCCTTTCGCCGAGCCTTTCGCCGAGCCTTTCACCGAGCCTTTCGCCGAGCCTTTCCCCGAGCATTTCGCCGAGCATTTCGCCGAGCTTATCGCCGAGCCTTTCGCCGAGCATTTCGCCGAGCATTTCGCCGAGCTTTTCGCCGAGCATTTTGCCGAGCATTTCGCCAAACATTTCGCCGAGCATTTTGCCGAGCATTTTGCCGAGCATTTTGCCGAGCATTTTGCCGAGCATTTCGCCGAGCATTTCGCCGAACATTTCGCCGAACATTTCACCGAACATTTCGCCGAACGTTTCGCCGAACGTTTCGCCGAACATTTCGCCGAACATTTCCCCGAACATTTCCCCGAACATTTCCTTGTCTTTTCTTGTCTTGTCTTGTCTTGTCTTGTCTTGTCTTGTCTTGTCTTGTCTTGTCTTGTCTTGTAGGTGTCATTTCAGAGTACCTAGGTTTTAACATGTTTTACAGCAGTAGACCACCAGGAGCGCTGCAGCAGCCAGGATGGTTGGCGCCTGAGTTCGTGAAGAATTTAAATAATCTACGACATACGGACAACAAAACCTGTAAGAGTAAGTAGGAAGGAAGGGAGGAATGGTTTTGCTGCAGTTATACTGATCCACAAAAGTGGCTCAAAGAATACCCCGAACATTTCTCCGAACATTTCTCCGAACATTTCCCCGAGCATTTCCCCGAGCATTTCCCCGAGCATTTCCCCGAGCATTTCCCCGAGCATTTCCCCGAGCATTTCCCCGAGCATTTCCCCGAGCATTTCCCCGAGCATTTCCCCGAGCATTTCCCCGAGCCTTTCCCCGAGCCTTTCCCCGAGCCTTTCGCCGAGCCTTTCGCCGAGCCTTTCGCCGAGCCTTTCGCCGAGCATTTCGCCGAACATTTTGCCGAACATTTCGCCGAGCATTTTGCCGAACATTTTGCCGAGCATTTCGCCGAGCATTTCGCCGAGCATTTCGCCGAGCATTTCAGTTATTATATTGGGCACTTCATGGTTTCGTAAGATTTTTGTAATTGTGAAAGTAATCCGTTATGCCAGTAATTTCTAGTACCAATTTCAGTGATGCATATTTTTACTTTATTTGTTTTGAGCAATGTACCCGCATCCAATGGCATTTGGTATGGCATTAAATTATGTAATATTTTTAATAGTTCACATAAAGCCATATGGGAAATATTGAATTTCACTGCCCAGTCTCTGATATCATGACGAATATGGACTTTCTTCAAGCTATCAACTTTCTTCAACCCTTCATTTATAATGTCTATATCACTATCACTATCGCTACAATAATATTCTTCCTCACTGCTTTCCTGACCATTGTCATGTTATATAAAATGATCATCTACGGAACCACAGGCTGATTCATTGGTTTAGCTTGGTCATTTCGTAGTATTATAGGAGTAGAAGTGGTGGGTGTAATGCTTATAGCCATGTTTTCGTATTTTTTTTCAAATTATATTCTATAACCACCACTCTACTTAAACTTCCAGTCTTTTGAATTCATTTTTTAAAAGCAAACTTTTAAAACTGTAATTGATCCATGTAACAATCTGCAGCACTTTCAAAATGGCTAATCTTGTTATGTAAAACATTTTAATATAACCATAAAGAGAATAATGATTTTATAATTACTATATAAGTGAATATGACTTGCTTTAATTCTTGTAAAGACCATATACAATGTTATAAATCGTTTGTTGGATAGCCATCTTATAAAATACTCCTATAAGTAAAAAAGCATCTTAGTTATCTTATGCATTACTTTTATAAGAATAATTGGTCATATTTAAAGCCTTTATACGGCTTTGAATATTATACGGCTAAAGAGCAATGTAAATAGCCTCTATAAGAATAACACATTTTGAACCTTTATTGTAGCCATATTAATTGGATTTATTAACGTTTACCCAGCCAAATTATAAGAATAAAGGTAATTTAAACCAAATCTTCTTATAATGTACCATTATAATGTACCATTATAAGGTACATTGACATATTGATTGCTCTTTTAAAACAACTATAAGAGTTTAGACCTTATAGATTTAATTTTATAAGCTTAGTTTGTTTGTTGGGTATGTTTAGTGTTTTCAATTATAACTTATTTAACGTGTTTAGCGTTTCCATTATAACGTATTTAACGTGTGTAGCGTTTGTAGTATTTCAAAGACAAACTACATTAATTTTAACAACAATAGGATTCGTAAATTACAAATAAAACATGGAAGGACAAAAATTGATGAGATGAATAATACGAAATTCTTAGGCCTTAAAATTGACAACCAACTAAACTGGAAACCACAACATGAGAATGTAAGTGAGAGACTCAACAGATTTGTGTACGTCCTAAAAAGTCTAACAAACATTTTGTATGCCTATCATGCGTGTGTAGCTTCGGTGCTCCGTTACGGTCTTATTATATGGGGAAATGGGAACCACTGGAAAAGGGCCTTTAAAGCACAATGTGTAAGAGCTTAAGCTGGCAATTCATCACGAGAATCCTGCAAGCTATTATTTAAGGAGCTTGGTCTGTTATCACTACCCGCGCTTTATATATTTTAGCTCTTTCTGTTTGTGAAGCAACCATCTGCAATTATTTTAAAAAAGTCAGTGATAAAACCACAAAAAGCCTTAGAGATCCATACAGGCTAGTTTTTAACGAAATCCCATTGACTGAAATGTATAGCCGAAATTTTGTGTGTATGAGCGTTCGAATATATAATAACTTACCGACTGAACTACGAAAGCTTCAATCTAAAAGCTTTAAGAGAAAATTGTTAAAATGGCATAATGACAAAAACTGTTATAGCGTTAATGAATACCTCTGTGCCAAAAATAAACTTGTTGACATTTGAATTTTTAAAGTTACGTGACAAAATAATTATAATCTATGTTAAACATTTGCACAGGCGAAATATGATTGCACTAAAAAAATATATTTAACAATCTTCTACCATGATTGATGCAAATAAATTATCATTTCATTTCATTTCCAATTATAACATATTTATTAGAACAAAAAATATATATTTTTTTACAGTTTGCAAATCATTCATATAAACATCAGTGTCAACAGCATTGATGTGTTCCGGCTTGAAGATAAGATAGCCAGATCCCCATTGTGTTGGGGAATCTTGGTAAACCCGCTTCCATGCTCGGCATCATCGTCACTTACCATTACGTGAGATGATGCCAAGGGCTTTTCATTGTGAAAAAAAAAGGGATGGTAAACAATTTTCCATCAGATTTTATGTGATTTTTTCATCAGTAGCAAACTACCATTTTTGCTGCTTTTCAGACCAAAAAAAATACACCTTTGTATTTGACGTGTTAGTTATTTCAATAAGACTCGGGTCTGTAAGTTTCCGGATTTTATATTTTGTGATTTCATTTGCTCCAGCGTGCGTCAAAAGGAGAAGGTGGCGACGGCAACCTGACCGAGGAGCAACGGTCTGCCATCGTGTGCGCCACCGCTTGCGCGATACAGGCGCTCAAGTGGGACCGGCGCGCGGGCCCCGCCTGGGCGCACCTGGCCACGTCGGTCCATCCCAGTGCCAGGCGGCTGTTCTGCAGGAATATGGCTTCCGCTGTTAGTAGTCAATTATGTCACTCATGGCAGCCATGCATTTTTGCACGGCCGCGTACCTACAGGAGGCGCTCATGTGTGGCTGTGTGGATCACTATTCTGCAGTTATGGCGATCACTGTTAATTGGAGGTTACCCTAAACACTCTGTTTGTAGTGTAGTAGGCTCTATTTACGTGCACACGTTTGTCGTCCTTAACGGCACGGCGCTGCGCCACGCCGCCGTGCTCTTTCCACGGGTTACACGCGGTAAACGCACGGCCTGGCAGCAGCGATCGGCCTCTCCTGTGGTGGTATCATGGCACACGCGGATCCGCAGAGTGCTCCGTGTAGTGTGCGGGCCGTGTCCTATGCTAACTTTAAGTACGGGGGCCGCATCAGAACCGTAATTGTTGTGGACGCAACAGGTGACGGCACGGTTGCCGCACCATCGCCATGTGAAAGATCTCATACATTACCTACTACTTCTTCCGATACAGCAACCGTGCCATGACCCTATGCATGTGAAAAGGCCCTAAGTATGTCACACTAAAAAGCAGCCCTCAGCAACCGCGTAGATAACCTATGTTACCTAATTATATTATCTGTAGTCTTCCGCACGCATACGACGTTTTTGAGTCAGTCTGGCGTCTAATCGCTAAGGCCGACGTCGTTCTCTCATACCAAGAGGTAAAAAGCTCAAATCCCTGGACTGTGACGCTTGAGGAAACTGCACATCTGAGTTAGTAGATCTGTTATAAATGGTTGCAATACACATCTTTAGGTGTTATCATCTTCATCATATTAGCCGAAATACGTTCACTGCTGTACACAATCCTCCCCCAATGATTTACACTACGATCGGTCCTGCGCTGCCCGCATCCAACAGCTTCCAGCGTCCTTCACCAAGTCGTCGGTCCAACGAGTGGGAGGCCTTCCTGCGCTACGTTTGCCGGTGCGCGGTTGCCAATCGAGAACTCTACTGCCCCAAGGCCACCTGTTCTACGAGCTATGTGCCCCGCCCACCTCCACTTAAGTTCTGATTCGATTCTGTGAGCTATATCGGTTACCTTGGCTCTCCTACAGATTTCCTCATTTCTGATTCGATGAAAACTCAGAGCATAGATCGCTCCGTGGCCTTGGTTTGGGTGACCTTGAGCCTCCTTTAAGGCCCATAATAAGCGAACATGTCTTAGTTCCGTATGTCATCTTTAGGTCTCATCATATCTGCTCATATACGTCTACACCGAGGGGCTCGAGGCACGAGCCTACCCTGAATCAGGGCGATCGGGCTTTAGTCGACCACGCGGGCCCAGTTCGGGTTGCTCGATTTCACACACAACCCTCGAGTTACTTCGCTGGCGTGTGCAGATTTCCTCACGATGTTTTCCTTCACTGTAATAGCGTCGGATAAACGTACATAAGATATCGAAATTCGAAAACACATTGGTACGTGGCAGGATTTAAGCCACGTTTATCACCATCCATCTTTAGGTGTGCATCTTTAGTAAATCTGCAAAACCGATAGGTCCCAAGGCCCCCATCACTCGGCCGACAGCGCAAGATAACTACCTACACAACGGCGCAGAAAGCGGAGCGATTATCGAGCAAGCGAGTGCGCAAGTTAAAACATGTTTGTCGCGCGTTCTCACAACCCTGCCGGTTGATCAGTTGCGGCAACACTAGACCGGCCAGCGTTAAAGAATCTCTCACGCGCATTGATTCGGTTCATTCTTGCGTAAACGCGCGATTGTTATCGGTGTATGTATAGATATTATGTTGAAGTAAAACTTGTGGCACTAAGCGCGGTTGCGAACAAGACTGTTCTTTATTACCGCGTAGCGAGAGTTTATATTTATTTAAAGCGTCATTGCGAGTACTTCATCTGTACTTGTACTATTGATAAACATTTTAAAACACAAGTGCAGTGATATACACGCATCAGCTCTTAGAGCTGCTAGTGTATTAATCAAATAATAATAATATTATCATCTGTGCCAAGGGCTAAACCAGGCATCCGCCGTTAGAAAAGGAGATAGGGATTTTACAGCTACAACTGCCACATGATTACAAGACATAATTTTTCTGTTCCAGTGCGGCCACTACATGTCGGAAGACCGCATTGAATCCGACTCTCCTTCGAAACAATCGCTGTGCTACCGATTAGGAGTCGCCTATCTCGCTTGTGGCTGTACCATGTGCGCCCCCGTGCATTTATAATCCCTGGGAAACTATCTGGGGCAGTGCCTCTACCACAGAGTTTTTTATTTATGTTTAATTTAGCAGAATAAATAAAATAACCAGATGTTTTTGAACGCTTTTTGCTTAACTTTGACTAATTGAGTAGGTGCGGAAATGATGTGGGCAGATTTACATAGGTACGTACCATTGAACCTCATTGGATATACCTAAGTAAGTTCTCCTGAGTATCTACATACAGATATTCAACAGTTTTAAAGGTTTTAACGCTGAGCAGGGGCCTGAGCAAACCTATTTACCAAAAAAAAGGCTTTACAGTCTGGCAAAAAAGAGTTTGGAGAAAATTAGGGCGCTTCTTTCACACCCATGGTAGTCCTATTCATTCTTCAGTAGTCAGTTAAGCAAAAATAATTGCGAAATCCAATGAATGTTATAAAAAACAACCACTACGCAGCAAGCAATGACAAATCCGTTGTCAGCAAACTAGTGTTGCCATTAAAATATCAATTAGTTCCAACTGTCACCACCTCAAACTCTTTTTTGCCAAGCTGTAGATTTAGCTTTCGAGCGATAGGTTGTACCATATTACTTTCCTAAATTTAATAGTAGGCCGATGGGTTCCTACTGTTAACTGCAACCACGTAGACCACGAGTCCGCAACTATTAAGGGTCCCCAGGAGGCTCGAGTTTCCATACAAACGTAGTTCCGCTTTAATAAAAAAACTAAATGCCGGATTAAATCGGAATATTATTGAGTAGACACATGTCGATGTTTGTAATTAGTATATTTAAAACTACCAATATAAAACGGAAAAAATAAGAGCAGTTTTAAACTTTCAGTACAAAACTAATTTATGTCTTTGTTTAGATATGTTTCAAATTACTACGATGAAAACTAATTACATACAAACATCGATATGTGTCTACTCAATATATGAAAGCAAAGTTTGTATTCAATCTGGCATGTAGTTTTTGTATTAAAGCGTAACTACGTTTGTATAGAAACTCAAGCCTCCTGGAGCCCCCTATTGAGTGACGTTAGCTTTGTAGGATAAAGTGGCAGCGAGAGCCACCTATACGGTACCTGTAGTGAAGCAATTGAAATCTAAACGGGTGACCAGTACATAACCACAGATTACTAAATAGTTAACATAACTTCAAATTCTACTCAAGAAACTGAACAACTTATGCTTTTTTGACTGACTCGGTGGCTCAGTGGTTAGTGCTCTTGACTACTGATCCGAGAGTTGTGGGTTCGATCCCCACCCAGGGCAAACATTTGTGTGATGAGCAGAATTGTTTTCTCTGTGTCTGGGTGTTAAATATCTATATATGTATGTATTTAAACGTATATAAGTATGTATATCAGTCTCTGGTTCCCATAACACAGGGAATCCTACTTTGGGGCCAGATGACCATGTGTGATTTGTCCCAGAATATTTATTTATTTATATTTTATGCTGCAACTTCGCTGAAACAATAAAAGCTACACTTCTTACAAACTTGAGTTATCAGCTAATCGATTTGTATGAAAAATAAAATCGGTCAAGCGCGAGTTGGACTCACTCACTTAGGGTTCCGTACCAAAACATATTTGGATACGATACCCTAAAAATATCAAGTACTGTAACAATCGGATCGAAGGACTTTGTAGTTGTAAACATCGATATACGTACGTCACAGGCATTTTTTGTAATCGCAAAATTTTATATGTGATAAAAATTTACAATTTTCAGATTTTATTCCTTTACTTGTGCTGTGGGATTTTGCTTCTTACCAAATCTCATGATTCTTAGTCAATACGAAGTACCCTATAGGTTTTCATTTTTTTGTGATTGAATAGGTATTAAAAAATGTGATATAAATGCTCATTAGGTATTGCTTTTAATTAAAAGCTTGATTTTTTACAGCTCTAAGGGAACGTATACCTGAGTATATAAGGTCTACAACTTTCCCCATGAAACAGTAAATATTGGGGCAGTAAATATCTCGAGTGGCGACCACGCACCGGAAAACTCGGTGGACCGATGACCTGGTGAAGGTCGCGGGAAGCCGCTAGATGCGGGCAGCGCAGAACCGGTCGTCGTGGAGATCCTTGGGGGAGGCCTATGTCCAGCAGTGGATGTCCTTCGGCTGATATGATGATGATGATGATGATGAGTCACTGGGAGGGAATAGGAATTTGCTTAGCTCTTCCTTCTTGAAACGACATTTGCTTGGATCTTACATAATTAATATATTTATTTAACTATCACTATTACAATGTGTCTACTGGACGCGCAATCTTGGTTTCTCCGTCATGTGCCGGTCGAAAGGCGGCGGGTAGGTGCCGCCGGGCGGCGGCGTCTCGTAGTTGTGCCACAGGAACCGCGTCAGCATCAGCATCATGAACACGAAGATCGCCACACCGGGGATGCTGCACAAATCGACCCATTATTTTTTATTGCTTACGAGATATTACCCACGGCTTTAACCGCGTGGATGGAGTTTTAATGACTGAAACCGAGGAAGCATCGTTCGAATCTTAAGTTCATACAAAACTCCTATTAAAAAAAACACTATTTTGTTTACGATTGGTAAGCCCTTGGCATCGTCTCACCCGATAGTACTTAAGAGAAAACTGCGTGACTTTCAGTTTTTCCCAAATATTCCAATTTTATGGATAACTTTTCCAATTTTTCTTACACTAAAAAGTGATTCGGACTATCAGGAACGTTTTAAAATAATTTTCGAATTTTTTTTTTAGCTTTTCGGTACAAGCTTTTATTTGTAAAGAGATGCTCAAAAGCCAAATGCTCAAATAAATATAAATAATACACGAATACAAATTTAAAAAAAGGTGAGCACAGTATCGTATTTCCTACGATTTTTGTTAAAGTAATATTATCGCGAATACGAAGATCGCGATACATTTTCTTGAAACACCACGAGACAGGCCTAGCCTAGTAGGTACTGTACTTAGACCACTGCTAAGTTTGCTCTTTAGTTTTGAACACACACTATATAAGTACATGGTTTTTAATAGCATGCAAGCCGTCAGAGGTAAGCTCTACTGATGATAATTTTGGACCCTCCATTTAAAGTTGACCGATTGGGCTGATCTATTTGTATGAAAACTACAGTTTCTTGCGAATTTATTATTTATTTATTTATTTATAATTTCTGTATAAGTTCATTGGGAAAAGGTTGTTAAATTTTAAGAGGAAATCCTACTCCAACTACTTAAACGGTATTAACAGAACACACTACATTTGTTTAAGTCTTGACATAACATTAAGTTTAGTTTTTTGAAAACGCCCAAACATGTAAACAAAACAATTTAAGTATCTTAGTTACATTTATCTCAATCACATTACAGTTTGGACATCGAGCATGTTCTTAAGAGCATTTCATTTATTTAATCACCGTGTGTAGTCAATTTAAGACTTAAATACCAATTGTAAACGGTTTATTTTTAGGAAAACATTTTATGATTTATTTACAAATTTGGCCATTTCCCAACAACTAGACTGTAGATATACAGGAACTAACTAATTGTTGTAATGGGAACTGGGGCTTCTGCTCATCATACTGAACAGTTTTCCCTGAGGAACCCGTAGAAAATTATCTAAAAACAATCTCGACGCTCCATTCAAAAATGCACAAATTGGTCAATGAATTGGTAAGAAGAGTTTAATTATTATTTTTTTGAGAATTGTCTATGGGTTCTTTGGGAAAAATTATTCAGGCTCTACACCAATTTTGTTACACCTGTATACTATACAGTTCTGTGCTTTAAACCTACACAATGATTGTATTAATAATATGTAACCTTGGTAACAAACAAAAAACTTACACTTTAAAGCCCATGACGATATACTTGCACTTACGGCTGTTCAGGTGACACTGGTTGGAAGACGCGGACGGTTATATTCCAGCGCTATTGATCTTGTATTGTTAACAGTTAGAAATTCAACTTGTTTATATACAAATGTTCAGACATAACATTTGCACCGTGTTTATAAACAAAATAAATTGTACGGCCACGCTGTACATACTTTCTTGTGAAGCCTTCATCGTCTGCCGTAGTTGGGCATACACAAATCTACAATAAACATTACATTTGCTTAGTTGCAAAGAATAAGCTAGGCATATCAGACTTGATAAACATTTTAAAAAATAATTTGAGTTTGTATGATTCCGATTTTTATTGTAACAACGAACTACCACGAACTGTATGCCACATATAGTTTATGTAACATACCGAGTTTCATCAAAATCCTTAGAGTTATCTTTGAGTAAAAGAATAAAAAGTTATTTATAAGAATAGGGAAATTTGGAAAAAAAAACGCCTAGATATATAAAAAAAATAACATTACCCTAGTAACCCAAATTTTACCCAAATCAGTCTCGTAGTTTGGGATCTAGAGCACCGGACGAACATACAAACACACACACAGTCATCATCATCATATCAGCTCATATACGTCCCCACCGAGGGGCTCGAGCCTACCCTGAATTAGAGCGATCGGGCCTTAGTCGACCACGCGGGCCCAGTGCGGGTTGGTCGACTTCACACACAACCTGCGAGTTTAACCGCAGGCGTTTGCAGGTTTCCTCACGATGCTTTCCTTCACCGTAAGAGCGTCGGATAAACGTACACAGAAATCTAAAGTGGAAATCACATTGGAACCACGACCTCCCGGACAGGAGCCGGCGGCCCTAGCCGTTACGCCACCGACGCTTATTCAGTCATACACATATATGTATATTTTTTTTGTTTTTTAGTAGTTTAAGACAATCGGTCCCCATCAAAGTCCCAACTTTGTTTTTTTTGGCATCACAATACCTTCTTCATTCCATCGTCGCTCGAAAGTAAAAAGGTGAATTAAAAAAACAACCTCGGTATTGAATGGCAACAATTTAAATAGATATCTGCTCATTCACAGATAAACTAATCAAATCACGCACGTTTGGGGGTTGAGACGATCTAGTGATGGCCGTATCTAGGGGGGGGGGGGGCATTTTGGGGCAATGCCCTACCTTGAAATCACAATGCCCTACCTTGAAAATACCAAAAACTAACATAAATTATTATAAATAAATAAAATTGCAGCGATAGGTATCTAAACTTTTCCGAACATACCACAGTTTGTGATTTCATATTATAATAATGCATTTGAAGCGCCATAATATGAAGCGAGATGAGTCTATAATATCTGTGATGCCCTACCTCAAATTCGACTCTAGCTGCTCGTGAATTTACTTACAGGTACTGAGGTAGATGGAATCCTACAATACATAGTATTTTATGTTTTATAATAATTGTATTATTGTTTAATAATAATAAGAATAAGTCTTTATTTCGAACAATCCCTACTAATCCCTAATTCCCTAATAATATTATAAATGCGAAAGTAACTCTGTCTGTCTGTTACGCTTTCCCGCAAAAACTACTGAACGGATTTGACTGAAATTTGGTAGGTAGACAGATTAGGACCTGGATTAAGACACAGGCTACATTCTACCACGCTCGCGAGCCGCTTGCGGCTCGCGCACTGCGCACTCTCGAAAAGTCATAGAAACGTGGTCCACGCGGGTGAAGCCGCGGGAAACAGCTAGTAATATTATAAATGCGAAAGTAACTCTGTCTGTCTGTTACGCTTTCACGCAAAAACTACTGAACGGATTTGGCTGAAATTTGGTAGGTAGACAGATTAGGACCTGGATTAAGATATAGGCTACTTTTTACCACGCTCGCGAGCCGCTTGCGGCTCGCGCACTGCGCACCCTCGAAAAGTCATAGAAACGTGGTCCACGCGGGGGAAACCGCGGGAAACAGCTATTATTAATTAATTTTAATTAATATTATAAATGTGAAAGTAACTGTCTGTCTGTTACGCTTTCCGACAAAAACTACTGAACGGATTTGGCTGAAATTTGGTAGGTAGACAGAATAGGACCTGGATTCAGACATAGGCTACTTTTTACCACGCTCGCGAGCCGCTTGCGGCTCGCGCGCTGCGCACCCTCGAAGAGTCATAGAAACGTGGTCCACGCGGTTGAAGCCGCGGGAAACAGCTAGTAGTTCATATCACACAATACACAAATTAAAAATACAATGTAAGATTTACAAAAAATACATTAAAAAATACACACATATACAATTTTTTAAATATAGTATGGGTTACCTGACATAAACAAATAAATAAATACGAACCAGGGCACTGAGAACCAGAACTGAAATTGTATACAGGATGTATGAAAACTGGTGTAGAACCCGTTAAGGGGGAGTGTACTCATCGAAATATATAACTTCTCCCAAGGAACCCATTGACAAATCTAAAAAAAACTCTACCAACAAAAAAAAGTCCATATATATCGATTTTGAAAATAATCAGAATGTCGGCCACTTCTTTAAATTCTGGCAACGAATTCGTGAAAAGGGACTTCCGGGACCCTCAGATATCGATTTTGGAATCAATCAGTCCAGTAACTAAAAAGTTAAAAATTGCGGCTACTTTTTTCAATTTTGGCAACGGATTCGTGATAAGGGACCTCCCCAGATATCGATTTTGGAAGTAATCGGTTCAGCAACTAAAAAGATCAAAATGGCAGCCACTTTTTTCCATTCGGGCAATGGATTCGTGATAAGGGACCCCAGGGACCCTCAGATATCAATTTTGGAATCAATCAGTCCAGTAACTAAAGAGTTAAAAATGGCGGCCACTTTTTTTAATTTGGGCAACGGATTCGTGATAAGGGACCTCAGGGACCCCCAGATATCGATTTTGGAAGCAATCGGTCCAGCAACTAAAAAGATCAAAATGGCGGCCACTTTTTTCCATTCGGGCAACGGATTCGTGATAAGGGACCCCCAGGTACCCTCAGATATCGAATTTGTAAGCAATCGGTCCAATAACTATAAAGTTCAAAACGGCGGCCACTTTTTTAATTCTAACAACGGATTATACAATATATGCCATATTCGTAAAAAAAACACCCCATCTATATCTATATATATATATACTAGCTTTTGCCCGCGGCTTCGCCCACGTGGACATAGCTTTTATGACTCTTTTTGAGGGTTAGTGGTGCGCGAGCCGCAATCAGCTCGCAAGCGTGGACATGAGTTTTCTCCAGGTACCTCAGGAACTGTATCGGGCTATTCGGATTAGCAGTCTTTGTCACTTCCCACCCCCTCAACAAATTCTATACAAAAAATCACTTTAATCCGTTGCTCCGTTGCGACGCCACCGACGTGCGCGAGCGTAGAAAACAGTTGTCCCCAGATCCCTCGGGAACTATGTCAGGATATACTTATTAGTAAATTATATCATTTTCCACCTCATCTCTGTGCTAAAAATCACACCAATTCATTTTTTCGTTACGATTATAAATAAAACGAACAAAGAGTATTGTTTAAGTTTCCTCAGGAACTGCATCGGGCTATGATAATTTCCACAGATAAAAGGTTGACTATTTCATTTCCAGTGATACAGGCTACCTGCATGCCAAATTTCATCAAGATTGGTAGAGGTCTTGAAGTGTGAATAGGTAACAAACAAACAAACACATTTTCACATTTATAATATTATAAAATATATAAGTAAGGATTTCTAAATCTTAAATAAAATATAGAGCGTCGGTGGCAAAACGGTAAGGGCCACTACCTCCTATCCGGAAGGCCGTGGTGCGAATCCTGCCACTTACCAATATCTATACGAATATCGATTTCATACTGGTATGTACGTTTATCCAACGCTCTTACGGTGAGAAAAACATCGTGAGGAAACCTGCACACGCCTGCGAAGAAATTCGAAGCCTATGTGTGAAGTCAATCAACCCGCAATGGACCCGCGTGATCGTCTAAGGCCAGATCGCCCTAACTCAGGGCAGGTCGAGCCCCTTGGTGGGGACGTATATAAACTGATATGATGAAATAACACATATACCTATATTATCAAAAAACTAATTCAAATCATTATAGGTATCAATCTAGTAATAAAATTTCCTAACAATATTAATATGGGTCAAATCCTCGAGTCGTATCAGCTCCAAAGGAGCCCAAGACGCACTTCTCGTTGCCGCGCTGGATGGCAATAGACAACCTTAGCAGCAGGTAGGACCTCACGTCACATCTCCTCTCTCGAAGGCGAAAGCCAATCTCCTTTGTGAAGGCAAAGGCCTCTGAGGGTTCAGCAGCCGGTTGTCTCACAGACCAGCGGCACAAAGCAGTAATTTGCCTCCAAGACCGAGTACTTATTATGCTTCTTTCTCACCGCAAATTGAGCAGCAGTACCGTACGGGTGAGAAGTTCTCTGTTCGTCTATGAAACACATCGCTATCGTACCATAGTTCCAGAGTTTAAAGAAGCGTATGCCGAAAATACTTATAAGAAATCCATTCAAAAGTATGAAATAATATTTTAATGTTTTAATACAACTTAAGCGCGTTTTATTATCCCTGCAGTGCCATCTATTGACATTCTGCTGCTATGATTATAATGTATGGTATGTGTAGCTAATATATAGAAAAAAGTACTCTAGTTATATTATTGTAAGTATCGATAGATAATTTCCCACGGGACCTCTTTAGTTTTCCTGGATAAAGAATACCCGACTATACAATGATGGTCAAAAACACCCCATCCCAATGTAAAGGTTTCATATTTTTACGTTGAGTCATTCTGAAGATACAATTTTTTGCATTTCTGTAGGAACCCAAATTTTTTTGGGATTCACAATGTAATAAAATAAAAAAAATAAAATAAAAAAAATAAAAAAAATCTTTATTGTACAAGAGAAAGATTACAAAGATGTGAACCTTAACTCCTAATGTCCCAGTTTTAGTTCGCGATAAGGGTATCAACGTGTAAAATTTGATTGTAATAGGTCAAGCTACATTTGCGTGGTGAGCCACTCTATAAATGAATACTTTTGATTTTCCCACGGGAACTCTTGAATTTTCTGGGATAAAAAGTATCCTATATGTTAACCCGGGCTATAAGGGACCACTATACAAAATTTCATCAAAATCGGCCCGGTAGTTTTTGCGTGATGCGCGAACATACAGACAGACAGACAGACAGACAGACAGACAAAAATTCCAAAAGTTGTTGTTTTGGCCTCTGTATCGTTAGTAATGTCCACCACAGTTATTATTTTCCAAAAATATTTCATGTACAGACACGGCCCCGTTACAGTTCTATATATTATAATATATATATATATTAATATAATAAAACTGTAACGGGGCCGTGTCTGTACATGAAATATATATTATAATATATATATATATATATATTAATATAATAAAACTGTAACGGGGCCGTGTCTGTACATGAAATATTTTTGGAAAATAATAACTGTGGTGGACATTACTAACGATACAGAGGCCAAAACAACAACTTTTGGAATTTTTGTCTGTCTGTCTGTCTGTCTGTCTGTCTGTATGTTCGCGCATCACGCAAAAACTACCAGGCCGATTTTGATGAAATTTTGTATGGTGGTTCCTTATAGCCCGGGTTAACATATAGGATACTTTTTATCCCAGAAAATTCAAGAGTTCCCGTGGGAAAATCAAAAGTATTCATTTATAGAGTGGCTCACCACGCAAATGTAGCTTGACCTATTACAATCAAATTTTACACGTTGATACCCTTCATCATATCAGCCACAAATCGTCCACTGCTGGACAAAGGCCTCCCCCAAGGATTTCCACGAAAAACGTAGCGTAGGCAGGCCTCCCACGCGGTGGACCGATGACCTGGTGAAGGTCGCGGGAAGCCGATGGATGCGGGCAGCGCAGGACCGGTCGTTGATACCCTTATCGCGAACTAAAACTGGGACATTGTGAATCCCAAAAAAATTAGGATTCCTACAGGAATGCAAAAAATTGTATCTTTCGAATGACTCAACGTAAGAATATGAAACCTTTATATTGGGATGGGGTGTTTTGACCATCATTGTATAGTCGGGTATTCTTTATCCCGGAAAACTAAAGAGGTCCCGTGGGAAATTATCTATCGATACATACAATAATAACAATAGAGTACTTTTTTCTATATATTAGCTACACATACCAAACATTATAATCATAGTAGCAGAATGTCAATAGATGGCACTGCAGGGATAATAAAACGCGCTTAAGTTGTATTAAAATATTATTTCATACTTTTGAGTGGATTTCTTTTATGTATTTTTCAGCATCCGCTACTTTAAACTCTGGAACTATGGTACGTAGCGATGTGTTTCATAGACGAACAAAGAGGTATTTTTTTACAGATTCCAATCGTGTAAAAAAATAAAAACACATAAATCGAATTTAACATCTTTTAACAGGAGGCATAGATATGGGAACTCTTCTGACGGCGACTATTTGCGTGTGGCAGTTGCTCTCCGCCTGCAATATCAATATCTGTGAACCTCATCAATGTATTTGCGGGTCCTCGGTGGAGGCAATTGGCCATCACTCACTGAGTTGCAGTCGTGTTTGTGAAGGTTACCTACCACGTCACCAATTCCTTAATGACCTCACTCTGAGGGCACTGGTCTCGGCCAGATGGAATATTCCATCTTTGATGCAGCCGCCGGCCGGGCTTTAGTCGATCTGATGGCAAAAGGCCGGAGGGTTTAAACAGGTGCTATGGCAGAGAGGAACGTGTCTGCTTTGGGAAGCCACTTTTTCTGCCTCACTCCTCACCCGTACGGTACTGCTGCTCAATTTGCGGTGAGAAAGAAGCATCATAAGTACTCGGTCTTGGAGGCAAATTACTGCTTTGTGCCGCTGGTCTGTGAGACAACCGGCTGCTGAACCCTCAGAGGCGTTTGCCTTCACAAAGAAGATTGGCCTTCGCCTTCGAGAGAGGAGATGTGACGTGAGGTCCTACCTGCTGCTAAGGTTGTCTATTGCCATCCAGCGCGGCAACGAGAAGTGCGTCTTGGGCTCCTTTGTAGCTCATACGACTCGAGGATTTGACCCATATTAATATTGTTAGGAAATTTTATTACTAGATTGATACCTATAATGATTTGAATTAGTTTTTTGATAATATTTCATCATATCAGTTTATATACGTCCCCACCAAGGGGCTCGACCTGCCCTGAGTTAGGGCGATCTGGCCTTAGACGATCACGCGGGCCCATTGCGGGTTGATTGACTTCACACATAAGCTTCGAATTTCTTCTCAGGCGTGTGCAGGTTTCCTCACGATGTTTTTCTCACCGTAAGAGCGTCGGATAAACGTACATACCAGAATGAAATCGATATTCGTATAGATATTGGTAAGTGGCAGGATTCGAACCACGGCCTTCCGGACAGGAGGTAGTGGCCTTAACCGTTTTGCCAGCGACGCTCTATATTTTATTTAAGATTTAGAAATCCTTACTTTATATTATAAATGTGAAAATGTGTTGGTTTGTTTGTTACCTATTCACACTTCAACACCTCTACCAATCTTGATGAAATTTGGCATGCAGGTAGCCTGTATCACTGGGAATGAAATAGTCAACCTTTTATCTTTGGAAATTATCATACTCCGATGCAGTTCCTGAGGAAACTAAAACAATACTCTTTGTTCGTTTTATTTAAAATCGTAACGAAAAAATGGATTGGTGTGATTTTTAGCACAGAGATGAGGTGGAAAATGATATAATTTACTAATAAGTATATCCTGACATAGTTCCCGAGGGATCTGGGGACAACTGTTTTCTAAGCTCGCGCACGTCGGTGGCGTCGCAACGGAGCAACGGATTAAAGTGATTTTTTGTATAGAATTTGTTGAGGGGGTGGGAAGTGACTAAGACTGCTAATCCGAATAGCCCGATACAGTTCCTGAGGTAGCTGGTGAAAACTCATGTCCACGCTTGCGAGCTGATTGCGGCTCGCGCACCACTCACCCTCAAAAAGAGTCATAAAAGCTATGTCCACGTGGGCGAAGCCGCGGGCAAAAGCTAGTTATACATAATACCTATAAAATAATCTACATCAGGATCTTATTTGTTTGTTTATGAACTCTTTATTGTACAACAAAATATACAATTATAGATACATGATAGAAGTAAGCACAAAGGCGGACTTATCCCAAACAGGGATCTCTTCCAACCAACCCTTCAGATCTTCAAGGCGAGTGTGAATAGGCATTATTTGAGTTTACGTGTACCATTCTCGAGTACATCGTCACTTACCATCAGGTGAGATGTCGTCTAACGCACACAAATTTTTAATTTAAAAAAAGTTTCGATATTGCTGCAATATAATATTCAATATATTAATTAAATTATTAAAACACTTTGTTACAATTTATTTTTTAAGAATTTTAAATTTATAAAAAAAATAATTGCCGCAAAATGAACAATTTCCAATTTATTAAAAAAATAACTGAAACAAAATGTTTTAATATTTATTTATATTATATTAAATAATTTTTAATAATTAAAAATATATATAAACCAAATTAAATCAAAACATGAAAATGAGCCGTGCATGAATGATTGATAATAAAAATGCGACGTGGCGACCTTTATTGAATGGGCCCACCGCACTATACCAACGGTGACAATGGTCTAGTGGGCCCTACCCGCCCCACAGCCCCCGCACGATTGCCCATCTTGACGTCCTCCGTTGGACGAATGTATGGATTCTTAGACTGTGACTGAATTAACACCGTTAACTGCACAAACGGTAGTTACAATTGCACTGAAATGCCAAAATCACAACACGGTATTAGACAACAGTCGAAAGCACAGGAATCGGATAGGAAGGAATGAAAACCTCTGACTGAATCTCGTAGACTGGAACGTCATAGACGCGTAGTCATCTCTCTCCCGGTCCTAGTCCAGAAAATCCGGCTCGAAGGACCAATGTTGGGGTTCGCGTCTTCGTATAGGATAAATCGTTTATTTTCGATTTTAAACGTATAGAAATAAATCTTATAAAAATGTTATTCCAGTTGTATGCGCAGAGATCGAGCCGAAGTCTAATTAGGATTCTTTCACAGGCTTCTTTCAAGGTGCCTCCGTCCGTGGATAGATGGCGTTAGCGTCAACAGTTTCCCTCGCCGAAAAAAAATTGCGTACGAAATTGTACGGATGAATAAGTTTCGCTTGAATACCTAGTATGTCGGTCTAATGACAGATGTATGCGGTTCTGATGGCATCATATGATTTACTTATTCTATCAGTTTCAGTTGACTGGTAGGTACCTTAGCTATTGTGCTGTTCCAGAGCCAGATTCCAGGTACCAAAAACCAAGTTCAGCATTAATTTCTGGCTGGCTTTGCTGAGCGTAGATGCAAACCTCATTGAGCGAGGAATCTATCCGCCGCACCGGAAGTACCTGAGCTGATTAATATGAATGAGAAGTTTTTTAACTGTAATCCAGAAAGACGCAACTTAATAACAGAACGAACAGAATCACCAGAGGCACAGATTACTAATTAGTTACTACGCCAGAGGGTTGTAGTGTAACTACCTAATGATCGTAAAAATCAAGGAATGGCGGACGTTATGTTCAATATTCATGTGACGGCAGGTTCGGTGGTATTCCGGGGGATCAAATCAGGATTCGCACTAGAAATTAGTCCGCATAAATACATGTTGGTGGATGGATATCTCACCCTGCAACACAACACCGTTAAAATTGACGAAAGGCGGGCGTCATGTGGCGGTCCCAGGCGGGGGTGGGGGGCTGGTCGGGCGGTGGCGGCGCCGGCAGCGTGTCCAACGTCTTCTCCAGCCAGAACAGCGCGTACACGAAACTGACACTGATGGGGAAAATAAATGCAACTATTTAGAGCAAGCAAAAGACAATTTACAGAGAGAGATAGATTAATTTACTAGTCAGTAGGTTAACAGGGTTGTAAGTTAATTAGGACAAGTATTCCACTGAGGGCACCGATTTTAAAAGCATCTTTTCTAATGTCACCTATGTATTCCACTGAGGGCACCTGGCCGTGGTGCATGTCTAGAGATGGGGTAGCGCCAAATTAAAATTCAGGCTTGACATGTATTTTTTTTTACATTCAGTGAAAAAAACCATTTTAAATTAACGTCTATATGTCACGGCTAAAGGTGAACATAAACTTAAGATTAGCCGGCTAAGATGTAAAGCTAGTTTAAAACGAATTCAACCGGTCCGATTAAACCTTTTTTTTGTTTAAATCGTTTTAAACTCAAATTTTTCGGTTTAAAATGGTTGAAAACTATGCTCGCTTTAATGTGTTTTAATGTTAAAGACGCTGCCTGGGTACGTATGTGTATCGCGAGATGTCGCAACGTTTTAACATTGATTTTTGGTTGACCTATCAGAATCCTAAAATTTTGCACTCGCTCCGCTGGCTTTAAGATGCCTCAATCCGAAAAGGTTGAAACGTGTTAAAATAATATCGAACGTAAGTCTATTTATTTTAAGTTTTATTACTTTTCTATACTTTTAAATAAGTTTCCGTAAGACTCCGACTACACGAGGCTAGAAATGGGTTTTTCCTAGATCCCTCAAGAACTATATCGGGCTATGCTAATTAGTAGTCTATATTATTTACCACCCCTTCAACCATCTTTGTGCATAAAATCACAACAATCCTTTGCTACGTTCGCAAAAGAAATCAACCAAAAAAGGTTTTTTTTTCAGTTCCCTCAGGAATGTATCAGACTATGCTATTTTTATGGGATAAAAAGTAGCATATGTCCTTCCACATGACACAGGCTACCTGCATGCCAATTTTTTTAAGATTGGTTAAGGTTTTGAAGCGTAAAGAGGTAACGAACAAACACATTTTCACATTTATATTACTACTAGCTTTTTCCCGCGGCTTCGCCCGCGTGGACATCGTTTTTATGACTGTCTTTAAGGGTTATGTCGTTTCCCACCTACTCAACCATCTCTGTGCAAAAAATCACAACAATCTAGTATTTTTTTAGTTCCATCAGGAACTGCATCAGATTATGCTATTTTTCCGGGATAAAAAGTAGCCTATGTCCTTCCCCGTGACACAGGCTACCTGCATGCCAAATTTCATAAAGATTGGTCAAGGCGTTGAAGCGTGAAAAGGTAACAAACAAACACATTTTCACATTTATAATACATATATATACTAGCTGTCCCGGCGAACTACGTACCGCCTTACATACATTACACTGCCCTACCCTACCCTACCCTACACTACCCTACCCTACCCTACCCTACCCTACACTACACTACCCTACCCTACATGCCATTTTTTTTAAGATTGGTTAAGGTTTTGAAGCGTAAAGAGGTAACGAACAAACACATTTTCACATTTATATTACTACTAGCTTTTTCCCGCGGCTTCGCCCGCGTGGACATCGTTTTTATGACTGTCTTTAAGGGTGATTAGTAAATTATGTAGTTTCCCACCTACTCAACCATCTCTGTGCAAAAAATCACAACAATCTAGTATTTTTTTAGTTCCATCAGGAACTGCATCAGATTATGCTATTTTTCCGGGATAAAAAGTAGCCTATGTCCTTCCCCGTGACACAGGCTACCTGCATGCCAAATTTCATAAAGATTGGTCAAGGCGTTGAAGCGTGAAAAGGTAACAAACAAACACATTTTCACATTTATAATATTACTAGCTGTCCCGGCGAACTACGTACCGCCTTACATACATTACACTGCCCTACCCTACCCTACCCTACACTACACTACACTACCCTACCCTACCCTACCCTACACTACACTACCCTACACTACTCTACCCTACACTACACTTCCCTACCCTACACTACCCTACCCTACCCTATCCTACCCTACACTACCCTACACTACACTACCCTACCCTACCATACACTACCCTACCCTACCCTACCCTACCCTACACTACCCTACACTACACTACTGAAAAATTCTACCCTACTCTACCCTACCCTACCCTACCCTACCCTACACTACCCTACACTACACTACCCTATCCTACACTACCCTACCCTACCCTACACTATCCTACCCTACCCTACCCTACCCTACACTAAACTACACTACCCTACCCTACCCTACCCTACCCTACCCTACCCTACATAAGAACCTTCTCCTAAAAATAACGAACTCGACAAAAAAAGAATTAGCCAAATCGGTCCAGCTGTTCTCGAGTTATGCGCTTACCAACACATTTTGCGATTCATTTTTATATATGTATAAGATTAGTAAGGAAGGTCGCTTACTATGGGCCACATAAGAAGGCTCAAGGTCACCCAAAGGGCAATGGAGCGTGCTATGCTTGGAGTTTCTCTGCGTGATCGAATCAGAAACGAGGAGATCCGCAGGAGAACTAAAGTAACCGACATAGCTCACAGAATCGCTAAACTGAAGTGGCAGTGGGCAGGGCACATAGCTCGTAGAACAGATGGCCGATGGGGCAGTAAAGTTCTCGAGTGGCGACCGCGCACCGGAAAACGTAGCGTAGGCAGGTCTCCCACGCGGTGGACCGATGACCTGGTAAAGATCGCGGGAAGCCGATGGATGCGGGCAGCGCAGGACCGATTGTCGTGGAAATCCTTGGGGAGGCCTTTGTTCAGCAGTGGACGATTTGTGGCTGATATGATGAGTAAGGATTGATCAATTATCCTTCTACTGAAGCTCTTACTAATTCCAAGAAGCAACAATACACACACAAAGTATACTTACAGTGACAGTAATCCCATATCGACCTCTCGGAAATGAGTGAGCGTTAAAGGCAAAAGCATTCCCTTTTATAATAATTCAATGAAACAATCAACTCTCTATTGCTATTATTTCCAAACAATATAAAATTATCTTTATGAAAGTTCAAATAAATAAACTACACCATCAACAGGGCATGGATAACAATTACACAATAGTGAATCTTTTTTTTTACCTCTTTATTTGAACAGTCACAGAATTTAATTGTTTAGCAGATTCTCGAAACTTCAATTTTGCTGGATTATAAATTTATAAGTACCTACCTAAAATCTATTTGTTTGGAAATGGCCAAAAATGTAAACAAGACTTGAAATGTTTTTTTACATAGGATTTATTTGATGACAAAACTTGTCTGAAATCTGACCATTTTTTAAAATAAATAATTTCCATTCAAAATAGATGATCCCTAACCTAGTCAAATCATATGCTAATTTTATGTCTATCAAACACCCACTAGCTTCTTAGCTTCTAGCTTCTTGGTACCCAAAATACGTGAACTGGTTGAGATAGATCAGTTGAGATAGATCAGTTGGTTGATGGTGACTGTACTTACAATCCGTGGATGACAGAACTTTGGGATTTTCCCTACTCTCAAAACAATATGTTTTTCTGTCAGATAACGACTGTAACAAACACATTATATTAGTCATGTGAATTCCCGAACTAAAAATATGTAAACATAAAACTTTTTAGATAAGAGTGGTCGGCATAGGTACATCGCATTTATTAAGGAAAACCACACTTCAATAACAAGAGATAAATAGCTTACGTGGACATTTGATAGTTGTTTGAAAAACGGTTTTAAAAATATGCAATTTAAAAGTAAAAAGGACCCTAGGTCAGTCGGGCCAATGGAGAAAGAAAAGATAAGCGAGAGAGAGGACCTACTTGGAATCTGAAGATTGTCTGAAAATTTCATCGAAATCGGTCCAGCCGTTTTGGAGTCTATAAGGAACATTTTTTTTTCCTTCACATAGCACAACAGAGATAGACTGGATTCAAGTGCTAATAACTACAGCCTCCCTGATATAATAAAAGGATTTGAATGTAAATCACATGTTAAACGCTCATAAGAATTAGAAATGATTTGAACGATTAAAAATTATTCAAAATGATTACAAATCAAATCATTTTTAATCCTTTTTAATGATTTTGTTTAATCAGGGCTGTGATTAAAATAACTAAAAAAGAGATTATAAGGTTTTCTTATTTGTTTACTTAGCTTAAGTAATAAAAATATGTATCGTTTATTTAAGTAAATAAACTTTAAACAAAAAAAAATGTTATGAGAAAGTGGTAGCCCTAGTTTTGATAAGCATTGCTATTTAAACGGAGACGGAGGGTCGAAATGATTCATATTGTTGCAACCATTCCGGTCAAATGGAGTCCCAAAAAAAAACATGTATCAATTGTGGCAGAGTGTACGATTTCAGCCCATTTTGGAGGTGGTGCAGAGACTGCGGAATAAATAAATTTATCGAGGAGAAGAAAAAAAAAAAATAAGTGTTAATCTTCCGTTCACACATCATGAATTTCGTGTCTAACATTTTTTTTGGTGTTTGTCTAAACGTACTATCCTCATAGATAGCAGTGAGAAGCCAGTGCTGTCGTTAGCTGGTAAAGATATTGAGTAAGTTAGTATTCTCAAGAACCTGGAAGCTATTATCGATCCGACTCTGCAATGATCTGAGAACAACCGGACTATACGCTGTTATCGCCGATTCCGGGTACATCAATGTACAAGAGCTCTTTTCTTGTCCTTGGAGTTGCTTTCTGGAACTTTGTGCCACCTGCTGTTTCAACTGCTGCTTCCCTGGATGAATTCAAGACGATGCTACAACCACTTACTTGCTATTGAGCAAGCTAAGTCGCGAGTGCATAGTTTCTGGTGTGTGATGTGCTGGTAGGGCTGTCAAGTGTTATATGATACAATACTTTTTGTAAATCGTTTTGTTTCTGTTTTTTTAAATGCCATGAGTTTTATATTATTTTTGTCTTTATTTAAAAAAAAAAGGTTGAGCTAAAGCTTTTGTATTTTGTAATGATAAAGCCTACTCGAGGGTAAGCAGGCTAAAATCTTAAAATATTAAAAATTTTAAATACAGAACATAATTATAAAAAGCGTCTGATTATGGAATCTATGTAAATGGAGAGGCATCAAGATTTAATTAATAAAAGGAAAGATACAGAAACCATAGATAAGATCTACCATGATTTAATTAAATTAAAATAATCTTTAAAAAGTACCGTTGTTACACTTTCTTGGTTAATTAGTTGGAAATTTAAATTTGCGTTTGTATTCATGTAATTTCAAAATTTGTAATTGTAAGTGTCTTTTAAACTTTATGATTATATTTATGTAGTTCAAAATTGACAACCCTGGTTATCTGGGTAGGTGATTTGAATGACTGACTGTATAATTTGTAATATTACCAACTGTACATAAGACCAGTGTTAGCACACGGTTTTGGCTGTCAGTTGACCAATAATAAGATTTATGAACGCATTGTTCATGTGACTTTATAATTTCTTAATATTATAGTGTTTTTTAACTAACGTTAAGATAATTAAAGTTAATGAATTAATTAATTAAGTTACATAGTTGGACTCACATGAGTTTATTTATTTTAATATGGTTCCAAATTTAACGGACAAAACAGGTTATAAGTATTCACCGCTATAACCTGTCCTCATAACATTTTTTTTTGTTTAAAGTTTATTTACTTAAATAAACGATACATATTTTTATTACTTAAGTTAAGTAAACAAATAAGAAAACCTTATAATCTCTTTTTTAGTTATTTTAATCACAGCCCTGATTAAACAAAATCATTAAAAAGGATTAAAAATGATTTGATTTGTAATCATTTTGAATAATTTTTAATCGTTCAAATCATTTCTAATTCTTATGAGCGTTTAACATGTGATTTACATTCAAATCCTTTTATTATATCAGGGAGGCTGTAGTTATTAGCACTTGAATCCAGTCTATCTCTGTTGTGCTATGTGAAGGAAAAAAAAATGTTCCTTATAGACTCCAAAACGGCTGGACCGATTTCGATGAAATTTTCAGACAATCTTCAGATTCCAAGTAGGTCCTCTCTCTCTCTTATCTTTTCTTTCTCCATTGGCCCGACTGACCTAGGGTGCACGGAGAAAAAAATATAGTCAGAATAACTATTCAAAGTTTATAGTTAAATTAGTTAAAAGACGTATCGTTAATATAGCCAACTGTTTCGTCAAACTAAGGATCTGTATCGCTGAATTGGCTATACAGATCCTCAATTCTAGAAAACAGTTGACTACATCAACGATACGTCATTTAACTAATTTAACTATAACTTTGAATAGTTATTCTGACTATATTTTTTTCTCCGTGTGCTTTTTATATTAATAATATGTATGTTGCAGTCGTTATCTAACAGGACAAAGTATTATTTTGAGAGTAGGGAAATTCCGACGGAAGTACGGTACTGCTATTGGTTTCTGGCAATTGCATGACACCACCTCGTGGTCAAATAATATAAGTAAAATAGTCTTTTTCTTTCTAATTTAGAGGTAAGGGTTAATTTTAAGGGTCTTAGGAAATGAAAATGTAAAAAAAAATACATAAAAGTTATGCAAATTTAAAATATGCGACATTAATACCGTAGATAAGTTTATATAGTTCAGGATCGTGTATAAAGATATGCATAGAGCTACTGTTTCGTAATTAATGTTTTACTTAAGAAGAAATAGGTCATAGATATAATTATAGAGTAATTTAGGTTTCTTCTTTGTTTGCTAGTGAAAACTGCCAATGTTTTTATGTTATTATTTATTATCTCGAGTTGTAAAAGGATGTCTTTCTTTCTGAAACTTTATATGTGTAATTAGACATTATCTTCATTAAGTTTTTATAGAGTGTATAGACTTCCTTTGTGACATTTGATGTGTATTTTCGTTCATTCTCTAAAAAGCTACAAAATTTGCGAACTAGTCACAGATTTGTAAGCTCTCAGATACCATAAAATTCACTATTTATCAACCATTATGATTCAGCATAGAACCATAGCCATCCAACACAATAAATGGTCATTCTTTAGCGCCTACATGTTTTAGAATATCAAAATCCACTGAATATATGTTATGAACCTGATGTGATGTCTTGTTTACGAAAATGCCATTACTCAGCCATAATAAATCATTTCGGATAACATCTGTGTTTCATTTAACGCTCCCTGTACAATTATAAACAGTGCGCATGGTTAAATTTTTTATAAGAATTTTCTAGTTGTTTTCTTCTAATCTTTTGATGCGCACTCACAGAAAATCTCGTCGAGTTTAGTTAAGTCCTTACTTTTGGATCCGAATAAATTCTGAGTTATAAAAATAAACTAAGTACAGTAATACCTCGGTTTACGCGACCTCACTTTGCGCAATTTCGTTAGAACGCGGTTTTTGAAATTCGCGCTAATTCGCGATATTAAAAAAATCAAAAATATATTCTGGTCTAGAGATGTTGGAAAGTTCGAACAGTGATGTCAACCGTGTTTTATATCTGCGGCAATCCATAGAAAACGGTGTTACTTGCTACGAAAAAATTTTACTTGAGCGCAAGAAAAATTGTAGATACTCAAAAAACGTTAGATGAGTATTTCTCTAAAAATTAAAATATATAGGTATTTCGTTTTTTTGTAAGCTTATAGGCAGTAAAAGTAAATTTGTAATTTATTTTGCTTGTTATTTCATTGACCTCGTTATACATGTACAAGTATTTTGCTTAACGCGAAATTGATCGGAACGCATTCTTCGCGTAAACCGAGGTATTACTGTAGTTTCAATTGGTTTTCAAGTCTTTACTGAACTAGGTACAACACAGTGTTAAGGTGAATGAATAAAATGCTTGTAGGAACATGCTCGATGTCTAAATGGTGATCTGATCACGCATAAATGATAAAATGTTTTATTTACGAGTACGTACATGTTTGGCCATTTCCAAACAAATAGAGTATACTTATACATTTATAATTTTTAATACTTATCAAAAAGAAATTACATCTACATTTCAACTTTTCCATAACTTCCGATCTTCATTTTAGTACTTGTAATTAGACAGAAAGTGGACGAAACAAGAAAACCTAATTTTATAACCCGGCAAAATTAAAGAGACTTGAATCTGCTAAACATTTTAGTGACTACTTTGGTTACCAATGGTTTTAAAGTTTTTTTTTATTTTTAATAATAATTTGAGTACATCTCACCTGATTGTAAAACGCAGACGCCGACAAGGACTTATTCCACTCCATCGCTGTCCGCTTAATAAATGAGGAAGAGCGGATAGATAGTATATATTATTATAAGGTCTAACAAAATTAGCTGAAACTATTTTAACTGGTGCTTCTACCCATGAAACTGAACAACTTTCCCCATGGAACCCATAGTCAAATCGCAAAAAAAAATTGGCTCTCCCATACTAACTCGATTAGCTGATCAGCCAACTTAGTTTTTTTTTTCTTCTCTCCGGCTTTCAAAATATATATAATAATAATAACACGGAGAACAGTAAAAATAATTAAAAAAAATAAAATAATTAAGGGTACAAGTAAAGTGGAGATGTTTTTTTTTTCTCGTCAATCCCAGTCATGTGGGGTATCGTTGGTTACAAAATAGTTGTGAGTATTTTAAGACCATTTTATAATTTAGGGTTCTGTTTTCGAAAAAATAGGCTTGAAAGTACTAAATTTTGTTAAAGTCGAGTGTCCCCAACCCCCTGACAACTAAACCGCTGTATTTGGAAATTTGAAAAAATTCACGAAAGTAGTCTGTATAATGAATTTAAAAAGAAAACTTATCTAGCTTCTCTAGTTGACAAGCTATAGTCGATCAAAAAAATTCGGATATACACTAACCTACTCGAAATTTTTGCAAGCGCGTTTTAGAATATATCAAAATGTAAGTAAATCACTATAACAAACATATTAGCAACTACGGAACCCTACATTGCGCGTGGCCCGACACCCACTTGGCCGGTTTTTCCTTGTACCTCCCATTCAAATCGATCGGCCGGCCGGCCGCCGCCGGTAGGACATACCTTTTTATCACAGTATTACAATATAGCGGCTTACAGTAGGACATACCTTTATCACAGTATTACAATATAGCGGCTTACAATAGGACATTACCTTTATCACAGTATTACAATATAGCGGCTTACAATAGGACATTACCTTTATCACAGTATTACAATATAGCGGCTTACAATAGGACATTACCTTTATCACAGTATTACAATATAGCGGCTTACAATAGGACATTACCTTTATCACAGTATTACAATATAGCGGCTTACAGTAGGACATACCTTTATCACAGTATTACAATATAGCGGCTTACAATAGGACATTACCTTTGTCACAGTATTACAATATAGCGGCTAACAGTAGTACAACGAATGTACTTACGCAGAGCAACGGAAGGGTAATTGCGGGGCAGCGGGCGGCGGGGCACAGCCTGGCAAACTCCGGCGAGTTTGCCAGGCTGGCTACAGGCTAGTACTGCTAGTACCTACGCCGTGGCAGCATCGTGCGACATCATAGGCGTTGCGCTACTGTATACATATCGTAATACTGTGCCTTATAGATAGGAAGTCTTAAGTAGTTTTTTTGCGAATTAGCATTGTTAAAAAGTAAGTCAGTATTTAATTAAATAGACCTATGTTCAGCAGTGGACGTCTTTCTACTGATACTATGATGATGCGATGATATCTAATCTACACTTTTTTAAGAAACTAATTTGATTATTTTTTATCACTTTAGGGTTCCGTTCATTCATTCATTCATACCAGCTCATATACGTCCCCACCGAGGGGCTCGAGCCTACCCTG
Source organism: Coleophora flavipennella (assembly GCA_947284805.1). NCBI lineage: Eukaryota > Metazoa > Arthropoda > Insecta > Lepidoptera > Coleophoridae > Coleophora > Coleophora flavipennella. The sequence goes on from OX369276.1 coordinate 3,070,320, forward strand.
AATTAGGGCGATCGGGCCTTAGGGTTCCGTGCCTCAAAAGGAAAAAATGAAACCCTTGTCACACACAGCCGATTTGCTCGGAAACTACTGGACCGATTACGTTGAAATTTGGTACACATATGTAAGTCAGTGACCTTAAGGCGAGGTATCGATTGGAACAGTTGTCTCTGTCTTTTTCTTTACGTGTAAAGAGTAAAAAAATAACCACACTTTTTCACTTTTTTAATAGTTTTTCATTTCAATCAAAAACTACAATGAAAGTTTATAAAACAATAACATTACTCACTTTGTATTATCATCAGAAATATTGTTGTATTTTTTTTTTATTTATTCTTCAAAATATTAGTGATTCTAGAGTTGAAAGTAAGGGTGTAGTAGACCTATCTTTGGGATTTTTTTCTATCGAGCCAAAACTGCTCAATCCTGTTTCTAATAATTTTTGACTTTATGGAACATGATCAACAATAAGGGTATTTTATCAACCTTGGGTTTTCTATCGTTTAGGAGTAATTGACGTCAAAAATAACGAAAATCTATAATATTACCGCCTTAAGACGGACATGTAACGTAAATAAATTTATTTTCAACATGGAGGCTACTCTTGGGGGGGTAAATAAGAAAACATAAAAAAAGTTTTGCAAACTACGAGTACATGGGGGACTTAAGAAATGAAAGGGCTTGTTGTGAAAATCTCAAATATATATTTTTTGGAATTTTATGATAGTTTTAAAGTTATTTAAGAAAATAGGCGAAAATTAACCATTCCCCCCTTATCTCTTAAACTACTGGGTCTAAAATTGACCATTCCCCCCCTTATCTCTTAAACTACTGGGTCTAAAATTGACCATTCCCCCCCTTATCTCTTAAACTACTGGGTCGAAAATTGACCATTCCCCCCTTATCTCTTAAACTACTGGGTCTAAAATTGACCATTCCCCCCCTTATATCTTAAACTACTGGATCGAAAATTGACCATTCCCCCCTTATCTTTTAAACTACTGGGTCGAAATTGACCATTCCCCCCTTATCTCTTAAACTACTGGGTCTAAAATTGACCATTCCCCCCCTTATCTCTTAAACTACTGGGTCGAAAATTTACCTTTCCCCCCTTATCTCTTAAACTACTGGGTCGAAAATTGACCATCCCCCCCCCTTATCTCTTAAACTACTGGGTCGAAAATTGACCATTCCCCCCTTATCTCTTAAACTACTGGGTCGAAAATTGACCATTCCCCCCTTATCTCAAACTACTGGGTCTAAAATTGACCATTCCCCCCCTTATCTCTTAAACTACTGGGTCAAAAATTGACCATTCCCCCCTTATCTCTTAAACTACTGGGTCGAAAATTGACCATTCCCCCCTTATCTCTTAAACTACTGGGTCGAAAATTGACCATTCCCCCCTTATCTCTTAAACTACTGGGTCGAAAATTGACCATTCCCCCCTTATCTCTTAAACTACTGGGTCTAAAATTTTGATAAAATCTCAGATCTCAGTTCTTATTTTAATAAGTTTTCAGAAACAATAAGATCTAAATGGTATTTTTGGTCGTACCTATTTACTCGTATCACCTCACCCAACAATTAATTATTACATCACTCTCACTCAGACGTGGATCTCTACATCCAAATCTGGAAGTTCAACCATCTTGTTCGTTTGTTCTTCAACATTGAGGATTTAATAGTTCTTAGATCCATGCTCATGCTGCCACCTGCCGCAGAAATTATTTGTCTACGAATAGCTATTGAATGTACGAGTACATCCTAAATCACAGTGATGTACACACACCAGCACATCGAGCTAGACACTCGCAGTGCGATTCTGATCCATACGCATACGGCATAAGAATGGTACAAAGTCCAAAGTGTTTAGCTTGATGTGCTGGCCTCTGTACATGGTGATTGATTTAGGAGCCCGTGCTTCGAGGGCAGATCAATTATGATATTTTTTTTACTTCTTACTTTTATTTTTTTTCTTGTTACAGGTAGGGCCTGTAACCAATACTGCCCTACCTTAAATTCGACTCTAGCTACAGCCCTGGGTCCTACGTGTGGCCCCTGGCCTTGTGTGAACTGCTCTTTACCTTGCATACAACCCTGGCACCCAGTAGTAGGGTCCCGTCCTTTAATTTCACTGGTTTCCGGTGGGGTGGATCCGCGAGGGCAAACGTACTTTCCTCACCTGTCTAGAAGCCTGTCGCCTTGGTGGAGGAGGTGAACGCTGTGCCCTGCTTTCGCGATTCGATACCCTGAGCGCCCACTCCCGGACATAGGACAGTCTCGCACCATATGCGGCCCTCGGCAGCGGAAGCACTGCCTGCGTTGCTGGGCGACTCCACTACGCTTCTGAACCCGTTCTGCCCAGAATTCGTCACATGCCATCACTCCGTGATCGCGGACTTACAGTTGGCGCAGGCAGAATCCTTCACTGTGGCGGTGTAACGTTTGTCCGTCCGACCCGCCTCGCCTGCCCTCTTACCGTCCGAGCGCTCCGAGATGGCTCCAGGGTAGTTGCGGGAGACCAATCAGGCTGACCATGAGTTCACAGGCACTCGGCCTCTAGGAAGGACCGCAGGTCTTCAACTGAGGAATGATAATCCGTCGAATCCCCACCATGAAGCTGTTCAAAACGAGAGACGATGCCGCTCGGCAGCCTCCAATCATGGTGAGTATGGTATGTACTGGTCACATAAATGGTCAGCCTCCCCCGCCCCCTCCCCCGGGGAAAATATCTGTGAATACGCCAAAGTGCACGTCGTCAGCGACGCAACGGATTGACTTGTGGGGGTGGGAAGTAACATGGACTTCTAACCAGAAAAGCCCGATATAGTTCCAGAGGGATCTGGAGTAAAATCCTGTCTACACGCAAAAACAGTCAATAAAAACTACGACCACGCAAGCAAAAGCTAGTAGAATACAACTAGGAAATTTAGGAATAAAAAAATAATACACAAAATGTTACTAAATGACACTTTATTATAACTTAAAAATGCTTGGAGTCGTACAGCACAATCCCAACGACACTGAGGAATGACATGACTTAAAACGACAAAATAGTAATGAAAACAGGGGCGCTGGGTTTTACAAAACCCACTGGGTGCTATTTTGATTTGATGACTCGTTTAAAAGGACTGGCAAATTGAAAAGAAATGCACAGATGAAAAAAATACTCTACATATTCGACAAGTTTTTAAAGTAAACAGTTATAAGTGTCGCTTGTCTCAAACTTTGCGACGTTTTCGCGTATTGACTAAAGTTACATAGTAAACTCTCAAGCAAACGCGACCTAGCTATAGCGATTTTATCAGTTTTGATCTCTATGGTCATGGGGCTCCGCACCCACTATTTAACTCTCATTGGTGCTGGAGCCCCTGAGCAAGTACCCACAGAGTCGGCGCCCCTGAACGAAAATACAATAATGCTTAGAATGGGTCTTAGTTGCAAGTTACATCTAAATTATATGATTGAAAATTGTTCCACGTTGTGTAGCTTTGTGAATGAAGTAAGATTTTAGTTGGACTTCTTCGAGTCCTTGGATGGTGAGCGGGACCTCGAACGGGATACTGAGCGGCCCTTGGAGCGAGAGCGGGAGCGGGAGCGGCTGCGGCTGCGTGAGCCCGAGCGCGGCGAGCGGGAGCGGGTGCGCCTGCGTGAGCGGGAGCGGCTGGAACATACAAGCGGGGAAGTTAGCGCGGGAGCACAGCGGTAATGTCCAAGCTGGCTTCTTCAAACAACTAGATTTTCATGTAGATCCAATTAAAAGAAGTGACATTAACTGCGCACTAAGGGCTGAAAACATAAATCTGTGACTTTGCGAACTGTGGTAGACCATGTCCTGTTTCCATGTCTTTGGTTAGTATATTTTTTTAGTTTATTCTTAGCAATACCAACACAAAAAAATTATATTTGATTTGTAACATTAATTATATAACACCCCTTACCCCTTCCTCACCATTCCGCCCTACCCTACTCCTCTGCTTCACCCGCCGACCAACACCACCCCTTCGACCACTGCCCCACCTCACTTCCTCATCCGAATCACCATCAAACCCCTCCCTTCTCGCTCGTATTACCACTCGGGTGGGTTCCCACAACCATGTACTTGTTCAGCATAGTTCACAGTTCTCAAAAATAATGTTCACCCTACACCATCGCAGAACGTTAGTCGCGCGACTGCGCATCGCGTCGCTGATTTATGTTTTAAACCCTATGAATAATTTTGTAACTTTACAGAAGTATCAACCTTCCATAAACATTAAATAAATTCTTAATTTGTAACATTTAGATGTCTCCCTAGCTCTCCCACTAAAATTTCCTGGGAGGGCTATTAATTAGTGCCGGGTCTTTAAGTTAGTTCCTCATGGACAAAATGTTTACTTATTTTATATACTAATAAACTTAATGCTGTTATGTCCCCTGGTTTAGTTTGAAGAAACCAACTTCTTATGCTTTCTGAAATTCCAATTTAAAATAAAAAGCTGTAATGTCTTGTTAGGTCTAATGCCTAGTTTTACATGTATTATGTAACAAATTAACTTAATTCTGAGAAGACAAGAGAACACCTTATTAATTAGTGATTAAGTAGTTAACTAAATTGTAACTTGACTTTAGTGTTTACACATACTTAGTAGCAAGCCAAGCCCATCGGCGAATGCGCGCGGTTCTGGAGGTAAGGCTTCTTATTCGAAAAATATATTCGATTTTTTTCACTTGTCCATTTATGTACTAAAAATCATTAGAGTTACTACTTATGACTTAATAGCTCTTTAGTTACTGTTTTATAGGCACTAAATTAGCTTATTTACTTTGCTCCTTAAAACACGTAAACTACCCTAGAAGAAACTAACTTTTTATGCTTTTTGATATTTTTTTGTGCTTTTTGTGCACTTAATAGCGTTTTGGGCACTTAATATCTTTTTGTGCAATAGTTGCATAAACAATTAGACTGTCTAATGTTCAGTTCAGTTATTTTGTGTAGCCCTGGATTAGAAGACTTTTGATCTTTATGACCAGCTATCACAGACTTTTCTCTCCATCTATAATGTTTTAACCAAGTGGGAGTCAGACTTGTGCACTGAGGGTTCCATACCACCAAACAACACCTCTAAGTATGGAACTCCAAAAACATCAATGAGAACAACAATCTAATCAAAGGACAAACTTAACTTTTCTTCTTACATCGGTCTACATCAAAGCAAGATATTCAAACTGCAAATTAAGTTAGTAATAGCTAAAAAAATATTTTAAACCCGATTTAAAACTCTTGATTTTTTTCCTTTACTTGTACTGTCACACCTTGCTAGTTGCTCTATACCTCTACCTGTTCCTGAGAAAAAGGTCCTTGGCCAGACAGGTATAGAACAAATATATCCTCTATGGGTTTGTCTTTCCTTTTGAGATTCGGAACACTAAAAAAAGGATTGATCAAGTAGGTATGTAGTTCAATTAATGGCTTCATACTACCTTCCTAAAAACATACTACCATGTTAAATAAACCCAGTTGTTTTTCATCAGTCCTGTTTTGAACACAAAATATGGGATAATAATGTGTAACTCACTGAGTGCACGCAGTGATTGATTACATTAGGTGTGCGTAGCGACGCGCAGAACGAACGTTACTCTCAATGTAGGTAGTTCTCGACAAGTGAAGTGTGCACGAAGCTACGTAGTTCGCAGAGCGAAGTTATATCCGGCCAACATTAGCGGAGTACTCGCCGCGAAGTGAAAGCTACGTAGCGCAGACAATAAGAAGTGCAGACACAGACGAGTTCGTTCTCGGCGCACAGGCCAATGATAACCTATAACATAGTTATCATTGGTTTATGTGGTTGACAACAAATATGGGATGGAATCTTTACAAATCCAGGACTTAACATATTACATGCATATATTGAATTACCATGTCCAATTAATTTAAAAAGCCAAGATGAATTGTCTATCATAGGTTTGGTGTTAAAGATTCCATGCCAGTGATGATATACTCTCACATCATGACCATTCTGGGTCATATTCGTCACTTACCTGCGGCGACGGCGCCTGGTGCAGTCCCTGGCGTAATGGCCTCGGTCCCCACAGTCATAGCAGCGGTCATCATAGGGCCGAGGCGGGAGACGGGAGCGTGGCGGCGGGCCTCCCCGCCCATAGCCGCGGCTGCCGTTTGACATTTCAACGCGAGCGCGCCGGCCGCATATTGTGCGCCCATCCAAACCGCGAACCTACAATTTATAAGATAGGTATCATTAACTATGATATTGTATGAGAATATTGAGATTTCTCGCGCATGAACAATAACACTCACGGCATCTTCAGCATCGCGAGCATCTTCGAACTCAACGAACGCGAAGCCAGGCGGGTTTCTTGCCACCCAAACGTTTCTCAATGGGCCGTAGTACGAGAAGGCATCTTCAAGCTCAGGTTTACTTGCATTGTTACCCAAGTCACCGACATATACTTTGCAATCACCGTAACGTGACATTTTTTCTGAAAGGATATCAAAAAGGCTATCAACTGAAAAACAAGTGCCATTAGGTTTGGTTGGGTTCATCACGCGTTGCCTGGCGGCTAGGCCAGCAAACACTTACCGGTTTGATGTTATTATTATCAATCGCCTTTGTAAAAATGAAGAATCTCTTCTTATATTCAATTTCCCATCACTTTCGCACTTTAAATTCAAGATTTTATTTTATTACGCCTCGCAAACGCCTTACTACGACGCAAGCGAACGCAACGCACCGACAAGACAAAACAAAATGGCGGTCGGGCACAGTCGCCCGCCGGTCAGGTACATTTTCATAAAATCAAAGGTGCGATTAGAATATATTAACGTCTCTGGGTACAAGCCCTTTTGAGATATTCTTTATTTTTTAATTAATTTCCTTCTAGATTTGAAATGCTAGTGCACGTGCATTACAAATCTTCTGTGCAGTATTTGCAACATCCTCATTCTGAGGTGGAACACTCGGTCGCAGTAGGGATCCTATAAAACTGCACCCAGTGCATGTCGGGTCTTCACGTCCTTCTTCATCTTAGTTTGTTGTTCTCCACATTGTTGACGATCACCAGACGATTTTCTTCAAAACTCACCACTTTTTGAAAAATAACTCTAGCAGAAAACAATGCAAAAAAAACAAAATAAAACTACGAATGCGTTCACTACAAATTCCGCCAAAAAATAAAATGAGGCAACTCAGGTTGTTGGTTAAATTAATGTCTCTGGGTACAAGCCCTTTTAAGACAATCTTAATTTTTCGTCTTCATTTATTTTTGGATTTGAAATGCTAGTGCTAGTGCATTACAAATCATCTCTGGAGTTCTTGACAGTATTTGCAGCAGCCTCATTCTGCGATGGAACACCCGGTCACAGTAGGGCGTCTTTAAAACTGCACCCAGTGCAAGTCGGGTCTTCACGTCCTTCTGCATTTTATTTTCTTGTTCTCCACATTTGTCACGTGCACCAGACGATTTTCTTCAAAATGCACCACTATTTGAAACAAAACTCTAGGAGAAAACAATGCAAAAACAATAAAATAAAACTACAAATGGGTTCAACACAAATCCTGCCAAAAAAACTCGGCAAATCAGGCAAACAGCAGTGTCGCCAGATGAACGTCTCGGGTTCTCCCCAAATCTTCCTCGAAATCCCCCCCAAAATCAAGGTTTTCAAAACTAATAACCCCAAAATTGATAGTCCAAGTGTTACCTTATTCAGAGACAACAAATGTATATAAAACAAAAGACATACTTCTGTAAGACATAATTTCATTTAGTTTACAATAATAATAATAATACTAAAGCTTTATTTGTCTACACTTTTAGTATACGTTCTGTAGGTATAGAGCGCGTAATTCATAGTGATAACAGTAGGCATGGGTGAGAAAAAGGCGACATTCCGCCCGCAAGCGCTATTGGTCATAATCAACTGCTAGCGGTGAGCGTGCGTGGCAAATTCCTAGCAGTGTTTTCAAGTATTTTTCCTATTCAAATGGTAAAATGTGTAGTAAAATCGTGTAAAAACGATACTGAGAAACACACTTAACATAAATCGAGTCTCATTTTTCACCGGAAAATATTTTTTTTTATACTTTTAAGCGAAAAAATAAACAAGCAATGCGAGGGTGAGAAGTTGGAGCTAGGTGTTCCACGCAAACTACTCCGCACCACCACTTTGGATTTAGTGTATAATTAGTGGTGTGAAGCATTCGGTAGTATTAGTATAAATACTAACGATAAGTATTATGAAAGTTTAACTTCTTTAATCAAATAAATTTTAATAAAGATATTTTCATAGCCTACCTGGCTAGCTACCACCAACTTATCTAAGTCTTGCCGCCAAACATCAGTTTTAACAGCATCAATATGTTCCGGTTTGAAAATAAGATATGCAGATCCCCATTGTGTTGGGGAATCTTGGTAAGCCCGCTTCCATCTTTGGCATCATTGTCACTTACCATCAGGTGAGATGATGCCAAAGGTTCGATTAAGGATTAAACAAAACGTATTGAGAATAGTAGTAATTCAATGATTGAGTGTTATTTCTTTCTGAAGTCGATTCATTTTTTTTAATTATTTTTATTTCGTAATTTTTAGTTGTAAGTAAATACTGGAATATTTGTTTATAATAATTGGAAAAGTAACTTGCAAAGTTAGTTTATTGTTTTGTTGGGCTGTAACTGTATATAAGTTTTTCCTTTGACACAATAAATGTAGCTCTAATCAATTAGCCGAGCCGTCACACTCACACGTATTAATCCATGTCTTGAAAACTACTCTAACCGATTTTGATGAAACTTGCACTGTTCCCTAAGTTGAAGTAAATGTACACAAATACAAAATAATGGTCATAATTCGATTAATAGTGTCGGAGAAATTCGTGGACGAACATGCATACATACATACATACAAACATACATCTATAATGGTACATGTGTTTGGAAGTCCTAATAGATTTAATGTGAATAGATTGCAGTTCTCATATAAGGTGTTTTGTGCGGACATCCGGCGAAAGCAGACGTACCCCAAGTGCGCTCCCGACAGCCCTTGGTTAAATAATTGCTTTCCGAGTGAAATTATTTTACGACCCTTTTTTTCAACGCGATGGTCGTCCCTTTTGTCTGCGCCGGCGCCTACTCGTTGCAAAATTACTTACGCCTTACTCGCATTTATTTTTTTTTTAATTTCGGTTTATTTATATCGTTAAAAAAATGTTTGTGTTCGAAAACAGAATATGTACAATTCATTGTGTTTAATTGATGAACAAATCGTGTAAATTTCCTTAGATTTCCATAGTGCAAATGCAATGTTTTAGTGTGTCCGAGAACTAGATAATGTTAGTGCTTAGTGTGTTTATTGATGTGCTTGGTGAAGTGTTGGAGCTGTCGATAGATGGGGCAACAGCGTTACCCGAAATATTCCCGAAAGGGACAAATCCGGTGAGATTGTTTCAGTTTGAATATAAAAATAATAATAATAATGAACAACAAGCGGCAAAAGCGTACTCCTCGACTTGAGACACCTATCCCTTTAGATCTTTCCACATTGCCATACGGAGACGTCGAACTCATGATTTAGTGACTAAACAGATGAATAAAACGTAGAGCGATGGATAACACATTTATGTCTCGCTGCAGCCACGCACATGTTAATACACTAGTACCTGCTTCGTACGAGTAGTATTAAAAAAAAAACAACAAATGGAACGTAAGTTTTTTTATGTTTAAAATTATTTGTTTTGTGGTTTTACATGGTTCTCGCAACGTATAAGTTGATAGATGCCTGTCGTATGTACTCGTATGTACCCTTTAAGTGAATTTTGCAATGGGTTAAAGTGTACATTTCTTTTCGCACCTGCATATCCGGACGCGTGTGTGAGTTAGTGTATAGGTTAATGTTAGTGGAGTGATGTGCTCAAATCAACCGTGAATTGGGATTGGTTTTCTGGATATCAAAGTATAGTGCTTTTGATTTGATTAGTGCAGTGCCTCACTTGTGATTTGTGTTTAAAGTCTAGGAAAAACTATTTATAAAATACACAATTGGAGCCAAAGGGAGGGTAGAAAACAGATTTCTTCGTAGTGAAATCAATTGCTCGAAGCTATGATAAGCAGATTTCGGTAAAAAAATGTTTTTTTTGATCAAAGTATTTGGAGCGCTCAAGGGAAACACGATACTGCAAACGCCATTAAACAAAAAAGTTGACCTGCCAAGCCGAACCCAGTCATCACTGTGACCGAACAATATTCGCTTAACCTAGAGGCCTCTGAGACCCATCTTACTTTTAAAATAGATTTATATTTGGTACCTATCTTTTAACCAAGCTAAAGATCAAAAACCATAAGCTGGCCCTACAGAAAAAAGGCCGTGGTCAGGCAATCACCATGAGTTTTCTAGACTTGTGCGTGTGACAAAATAACTATGTAATGACATTATGTTTGTGAGTTACAAGTTACGTTAGAAGATAAAAATTACAACAACAATAACAATAAAAACTCCTAAAAATTCCCGGCAACAAAACAGATTTTTTAAACGAAATGGTTTTATGACTTACCCTTAAACTGGCAATTTTAGTAAGTGAAGAAAGCATTACACTATAAATGTTAAAATAAAGAAACTCGGGTCAGTTTCGTAAAGTTTGTGGAGAACAATTGAAGCGCAATATTCTTACAACCCCGGAAACAAAAGAAAGTTATGACAATAGTTTACTCCTTCAAAGAAATAATAAAGACTCTTTCACGCCACTTGCGTCGCTGGGCTCATTGAAGGGCAGGAAAAACGATTTTGAAAACACTATTATCAAATTATTTAAAAAAAACTGAGTTCGAACGTCAAATCCTATTCTAATTGTAGTCTATTCAGGAAATAGAAACGACAGAAAAATGGCGTACCTTCAAGACATAGAAATCAAGATCCGGCAAACCAACTTAATAACAATAACGCGGTAACGCCCCCTGCAGAAATCTTTTAAATAGGTGAAACATTAAACTAAAGCCAGAAAACTACGAAGATTAAAAAGTATAAAAGCCCAACGGAACACTTAAATGCTGCATAGCTCGCTGATCTCTTTTATTGGTACAACTACAAAGAAGGAAAGACAAGATAGGGAGACTGATCTTCACCTGGATGGAATCCCTCACCCATGATATCCGAAAAAATGGCGGAGGCGAGCCATAAGACACCCGACACAGATACCTACGGAAAACGGATCCGGATAAGGAGACTCAACCGAAAGCAACCGTATCTAAATAATTACAAGCAGTCATAAACTTCCTTCCCCGTATATATCTACACACCAACTCAATATAGAATTTATCCTCCCAATACTGGCTACGATGTTCTGAATTCGGGCTGGTTCAAACTCCCATCGCTCCCCATCCTGACTGCGCCGACCTACACTCCTATCCTATCTACGCCCCCCTCTGGTTTCTTGGGTCCCCGCGCCCTTGCTGCAGTAATTCTGGCTGGAGGGGGGCTTAAACTGAACTGAACTGAATAGATTGCAGTTTTAATATAATATTATTACATTCAAAGTATTTATTTGTGACAAATTAATTACCTTCTTTTTTTAATTAGGCGTATAAAAATTTTCGAAAACTCAACAGTGATATTTCCACAGAATAGAAGAATTCTATAGAACGCTGATGTTGATTTTTTAGTACTAGCACCGAGCAAGTCATTACACATACAGCACACTAAAAACAGGTTGATGCTATTGGGTACTTTTTTAAAGTAACCTCCCCAAAAAAAACCTATAAAATCATTAAATAAAAGTAGACTTAAAACTGTATAACATAAGATTGAGTTTATCAAAATTGACAGAATGACAATGGTGATACCAGGATAGTAAAACTGCCCAGTTTATTTGATGAACATTAAAAACTTGAAAAATAATGTGATTATTTAGAACTAAAGAAATAATATGTAATGTTGTGCAATTCATTAAAAAACATTTATTTCAAATTAAATTTCAGATCGTAAGATTAGAAGTAAAGTTATTCAAATGAAAGTTACCGAGCAATATTTTTTCCAAAGATGGTATCATTTTCATAGTGTTGTGGTTATAGTTAGGCATTTTTAATATCCATAGATTATATTAGGATGCGAGGTATGGTAGGTATTTTTATCAATGCGCCGATTGCTTCGAAAGTGATCACGGATTCGTGGTGAGAGGCCTAAAGGACCTTCAGATATCGATTAGGTGTTTATTAAAATTTAATTCTCATAGCCTTAATTTTATTATAACATATATTTTAACTTCTATAACATTCTAATTATAAACTATTAGCCTTATGTAATTTCCTTAACTCAAAAGTACACAGGGTGTTTGTGATAGATATAGTTTCTTAAAAAAATGTTATGTTCTGTGCTTCTGTATGGTGTAACTTAGCATGTTTTTAGTATCCAATTTTATTCTATATTATTGATATTTACTTTTGAAAAGTAAACTTTGCTTGCTTGGCACCTTGATCATTTAAACTTGCCAAGTTACACCATTTAGTTTCAATTTTTTTAAGAAACTGAAAACCGTAATACTTTTTCTATTATTTGGAGAAGTCTAAAATAAATATTTCTATTTAAAGTTTCGCAGCTATGATTTAGGAACCACTATAGAACTTGGTACCTACCCATTTAGATCGCTGTATTTTTTTTTAAATCGAACTTGGCCCTTTTCTAATTTATGTTTTGTTGTGATATCATTAAATTATGTAAAGTACAAATACTAATTTCCTATCCTTATTCAAGTAATAGATATACATATAAGATATTTTTGGTGGTACTGAACCCTCGGTGCGCAAGCCAGAGTCGCACTTAGCCAGTTTTTAAATTTTTACTTAATACGTCCAATGAACAATTGCCATTCCAAATCTCAATTCCAAAAAAAGTCACCTGCTAGTGGCCCATATAATTATTCCAATGAGGAGTGGTGGTACGGAACCCAAATTTTGTGAGTACGACTCACACTTAACCATTTTTTGAAGTTTTCCTTTGTATACGTCCAATAACATTACGGTGCCAAATTTCAAGTTTCTAAGTCACCTAGAAGTGGTCTATATATTTTTATGAGTATTGGTGATACGGAACTCTTGGTGCACGAGTACGACTCACACTTGTCTGGTTTTCGTATTTTTCCTTTATAAATGTCAAATAAATTATCTTGATGCCAAATTTCAAGTTTCTAAGTCACCTGGAAGTGGTCTATATATTTTGATGAGTTAGTGAGTCGTAAAAATAGTGATTTTCGGACGTTAATATCTCAGATAATATGGTAAAAGGTATATCTATGAAAATTCGTAGTCAGAGACCTCCAGGACCTTCAGATATCGATTAGGTGTTTATTAAAATTTCATTCTCATAAATTTCATTTTATTATAACATACATTTTATTTTCCTTATCAAGACTACTCGATTTACTTGATTGGCTTGGTTACTATATACAATATAATGTAACTATACATAAATACTTTGTACTTACAAAAAAAAGTAATAATTTGCTACCGTAATATATTATATTTACCGTAGTCTGCGGACTTCTTACTTGCGCTACTGTAAAGAATTTTTGCTGTTTATAACTATTAATATATGCGTTGCTTAGCAACCTTATTCTGTTGATTTCGAATTTTCAGTTTTTACGAACGGGTAACCAATTAGTAGGTCTTTTTTCCGCCACATACCTGTATATATTGTTTTGTATGTTTTTAAGCCTGGAAATACTTTAATGCTTACCTGTACTAATGATTCATTTCATTCAAAGAAAACTAAACTAAAACTATAATTTTTACTACTTATAGATACTTACAGAAAAAAATATTCATGGACAAATCAAACACGGTCTTCTAGCCCCCAAACTATGTTTTCCAGTACTATGGGTTGTATATAGGTAAAAAGTGAAGAAAATATTAAAACGACCGATACGTACTGAAAACAGTATGCAAACGTCTACATGAGGCAACCGTGGTATTCTTCTCGTTGCCCCCGAAGGGGGCGACGGGGAAACGTTCCCGAGGCGAGGCCTCCTTAACGTGGCTGCTTCCGCCGCCCATCACGATGAGCGGGTCCTTGGGTGGGCGCGGGGCCCTTGGCAGCCACTCCAGCCCCGGTTGGGGCGAGTAACTGCTGAAGTACTCCCAGAGCTTGCAGGAGGTCACTCTGGGAGGGCACGGTGGTGGTGTTGGCGGCGGTGGGGGCGGCGGAAGCGGGGGCTAAGGGCCTCTTCCTCCTCCGGCGGGTTCTGCGGCGTTTCTGGCGTGTCACGGGTGCGTCTGCTGAGCCGCTCAGCACGGCGGATGCTGCCGGTGCGGCGCGCTCAGCAGTGGCAGCGGGCGCTGCGGGGCGAGGGGCGGTGGTTGTCCGGGCGACTGTCTCGGCCCTCTTGTTCCGGAGCTCCCTTCGGAACACCGGGCACGAGACATGGTTTGCGGGATGCGGGCCCGCGCAGTTGGCGCAGGTTGGAAGGTCCTCCCGCGGCCGTGGGCAGTCCTTTGCGGCGTGAGGATCGCCGCAGCGGACGCAGGCCAGCGGGCGGTGACAGCCGTGCGATGAATGGCGGAATGCTTGGCACCTGTGGCACTGCGCGGGTCCGCGCTTGCCACGCCAGGCCTCAATAGTGATGCCCGGCATGTGCAGGAGCTCCACGATGGCGTAGAGGGCTGAGATGTTAGAGGTCCGCCGGATCTGCACGTAAAAGAGGCACCCAGGGCGTCCTGCGCGCGCCCGGATGGCCTTTACGTGCTCCGCCTCGAAGCCGTGCTCGGCTAAGGCGACGACGATCTCGGCGGGCTCGGTGGTAGAAGGGAGGCCACGGATGGCCGCCTTGAGGGGCCTCTCGGCTGGCAGTGTGTAGGAGAACCAGTTTATCTCCGGCAGCGTGGACAGGTACCGCTGCACCGTGCGGTACTCGTCGCCGTCTTCAGGGGAGAAACGTATTCCGTTGCCGTAGGGACGGGCGTTGGGAGCTCGCCCGAGCTCCTCGGCAAGCTTCTCGAAGTGGGTCGACCAGTTTGGGAGGGACTCCACTACCAGAGGCGGGTAGCGGGCCTTCTTGGGCTGGCCGACGGCAGCAACGGGGGCGGCGGCGGCGGCGGCGGGGGCTGGGGCGCGCGGGGGCGCGCTGAGGCGCGGCGGCGGGCGCGGGGGCGCGCGGGGTCACGGCAGCGGGCGCGGGGGCGCGCGGCGGTGCGGTGGCGCGCGGCGGTGCGGCGGCGCTGAGCGGCGCGGCAGCAGCGCTGGGCGGCGCGGCGGCAGCGGTGGGTGGGGCCGAGAGGGGCGGCGTCTTGGCTCGGTCCGCATACGTGGGCCGGGCAGGGGGTGCGGCGGCGGTGGGGGGCGCTGAGCGCCTCGGGGCCGGTGCGGGCGGTAGTTGTCGAGGCTGCCGGCGCGGGTCGCGTTGCGACCACGGCGGCAGGGGGTCGCCGAACTCGCCGCAGTGGCGCTTCGCCAGCTGCTCGGGTGAGTCCTCGGGACTGCGTAGGCGTCGGGTAGGCTTCATCTGGAAGTCCGGCACCGTGTCCCTGACGACGGCGGCACAGACCTCCAGATCTGCAGGCATCTGCTTCAGCTCGGAGCGCGCTGCTTGGAGGCAGGCGGTGGCGAAGCTGTCTTCGGCGTACGGTGGCTCGGCAGGGGTCTCAACTAGGTGGCGCTCGCGCTCCATTATCCATCGCCATCGCCCTCAGGAGCTCCTCTGACCCGATCCGTGATTGGCACAGGCGTGCGACAACCACGGTGTCGACGTCCAGCGCCGACCTGGGCGAGAGGGGCTGCGGTGGGCGAGTACTTGCGCTCGCTGTGGGCGCGAGGTCCTCCGCCGGGGCATCTTCTCTTGGGGTGCCGTCATGCGACGATGACGGCCGGGACGCGTGCGGTGACCCCGAGTCGGAACCCGAGGCCATCACGCTGTGGGTGGAGCTGACGCTCGTCGATAGTTCCGCGGGATTTCGCGTGCGCGTGCGACCAAAAGCAGCGAGTAGGACGGGTGCCGCACTGCGCGGACTTACCCGGGGCTTGCCGCTGGTGGCAGACCGGGCTTGCCCACGCGGTGACGGCATCTACTCGCCGCGGCGCAATTGAGGGTAGGTGGTCCCCTCCGACGCGATGAGAAGCGTCGGGTGCTGCTCGGAGGGTAGTTGCGTCAGCAACTACCTCGAGATCGCGAAGTGAGGGTAGGTCCGGGCACAGTGACGGTAGCGCGGGACACGGCTACCACACACAAACGAAAGACGGTCCTACATGAGGCAGTGCCAGAGATATGCTATATATAAGGGGAGGTAGATACGTTACATGCCCCTCCCTAGGGGGGCGTCGCTCCGATAAACTTTTAGGGTGGCCTATGCTGACAAAGTTTCAGAGGGTGTTTAGTGGGTAGTGCGGTCTTTGGGCCTGTGTATACATATTCATATATACCTTATGTGTATAACGGGTACGTATGCATATAGGCGCAGAGCTGTGAGTCCCACATAACCAGTGCAGCTTTAGGCTGCACTGGAATGCGTAAATGCATTCACCTCCTCTCCTCCTTCAAAGTCGAAAAAAAATTCTAGCGAGACCTATAGTACTCGCATATGATGTGTAACATGCGACAAAATACTTTATAAAAGGACGGCAAAGATACGGCAGACTAGGCTGTATGGTCATAGATACCTTTGCCTTTTCCGCGCTTTTAAAGCCTGAAAAAAGGACGGCAAAGATACGGCAGACTAGGCTGTATGGTCATAGATACCTTTGCCTTTTCCGCGCTTTTAAAGCCTGAAAAAACGCGACTCCCTGTTACACATTTCCGTCACATGTAGGGTTGCCAGATCTACTATATTATATAGTATCTTACTATATTTTGGGCCAAGATACTATATACTGTTGAAAAAATATATAGTAGACAAATCTACTATATTTTAGCCATACAGCGTCGTGTCTGTCATACATACTTAAATCGAGTTAAAAAACACGCGTTCAGAAACGAACCCCGAAATCCTAAACAAAACTGAGCAGATCATATCATAAGTAAAAATCACATTGTTTGTGTTTCTGAACGCAACTTTTAAGAGTCATGCCATGTCACTGTCAAGTGTCAATGTCAAATATCATTCTGTCTGTACAGGGCTGCCAGATGTACGATTTAAATCGTATTCGTACGATTACATAGCAGTCCGTACTATTTAAATTTTGGTTGATTTGTATGGGATTACGATTTTTTAAATGAAACGGTTTTCTATGTTTTGTATAGGCGTACTACTTTTTTTGCTATGTTTTGTATGGGTATACGATTTTTTTACCCTTTTGGTACGATCTTCTCCAAAAATAATATGGCAGCCCTGTGTCTGTATGATGTCCTAGCACCAGTTCTTTGTACCTTTATTGTTCGGTTCGCCTCTTTTGTGTGAAATATACTTACAAAATGAGTGATTTAAATGCTGAAAGTGGAAGTGAAGAAGATACAGATAGGGAATCAAAGTTAACTGGGCCTACCCGGCGAAAAAAGCCATTAATAATAAACTAATTAAGTTCCCAAAAATATAATTACATGAAAAAATAAAGTCTACTATATATTTTAACTGGATACTGTTTTCTTTTGACCCCCTAAATGGAAATCTCCTATATTCTTCTTGAATTTTTCTGGCAACCCTAGTCACATGGGACACTTTTCCGTCCCATTTCACGAAATCACTCCCACAAATTGTAGGAAAGCGAGAGCAAAGATGTTACACATCAAAAAGTTACATGCGTCTAAAAAGTGAAGCAAAAAGATGCTGCCAATTGGCATCTCTATTCTTAGTAACATTCGGTGCAAAGAAGGGAACTACCTATAATAATGTGTGTGTAAATGGCTTCTATTTTTAAATGTTGTTTGTTAATGCATAACCCATCTATGGTAACAAATCTCTGGGCAGTGCAGAACATTTTATGCATTTCTTGTGTGGTATAACCACAAAGTCATCATCGCTGAAATGCTTTGAGTAAACAGTGCTTGATTTTGTAGGAAACAAATTGTTACGTTCTGTAGTTCTGATCTACTTTTCCTTCAATTCGGGATTTTTTTGGAAACCTGAATGTTAAAATAAAAAGATATCGTTGATAAATATCGACAACACCCTCACACTAAATAATAAGCAACCAAAAAAAAAACATATTTTTATATAATTATTGATTTTCATGTAGGTTTTTCACGTACATAGACAGACATGGTAAGATACTCTTCCATTTATTACTTGCATTTTTGCACCTTATTATTGACCATCTCGGTAATTTTGACACCAAAACACACGGAGCTCTGCCTGCCATGAAATTGTGCAATTTATGCGCAGTACAATCATTTTTTTCTTATCTGTGGATATTTCATTTCTATAAATATTAAACTGAAATTAAAGTTTTGGGTTAATTAACTTACCTACCCCGAACTGTACAGTGGCCAGCACGTGGCGATGGACAGTATACACACATATAACTACGACCGATTTTTAACAGTTGAACACTCGCACACTTCGGTGACTGATAGAATTCATCATCTTTACGAAAATATACCAATCGACATTCTTTTCTAAATAAGCGTCTATTTAAGACCAATAACGAATTCACACAAACTTATGACCACAGATCTGTGCTTTTGACAAATCATAAGCCACGCCCCTTACAAAGCATCCGCCACAGATCTAATAAACCAAGCATCCGCGTAGTGACACGAGCACAGTATATATATTAGTACTAACGTAGACACGAGCTAGCAAGCAGTGTTGCCGTTTTAGCCACTTTGTGGCTAGATCTAGCATATTTATAACGGTTTAGCCAAAAATAATTTTAGCTAACCAAACGATTCTAGCTACTTTTGGTAATTATGTTTTTGATAATTTCTGTTTACAGTTGACCAAATATTTGACCTAGTTACTGCAGTCTTGTCTTCCTCACTCTAATGCGGAAGTAAGTAGTTAAGTGTCATGAACACACTGAAAAATAAATTATGAAACAAAATGTGTGCATTAACACTTAATTCCATAATTATGATTAAAAGTCAATAAAAATAAATAATAAAAATGCCACGACTATGTTTTGCCACCTGAAGTTTTAAACATATTTACAAAAGCGGGCAAAGCAATCAAAAAAATTGAAACCCCATCTACATCATCATCACAGATCGATTGACGTTGACGTAGAGATTTCAGAATTACCAGATGCCATTGTAGACCTACAATTTTTTTTCTACATGTATTAGATACTGTTTTAATTAAACCCTCATCCTTATTACAAAATTGGCCACTTTTTCATTTTAATAACCACAAACAATATTGTCCTAACGGCAACACTGCCAGTATATTAAAGTCACTCACTCATCCGTCTCAGTCAAAGAGAATATAATACACTTCGTTCTCGTCCCGTCCAAAGGGAATATAAGTCACCAATACTTACTACGTTTGTCAGTCCAAGTCCAGTCTCATAGATAATTAGATATTAGATAGCATTTATTGTAAACTTGTGAGCGTACACCGTCTCATTCTTCACTGCTTTTTTTTAAATTCACAATTGGTAAGCCCTTGGCATCATCTCACCTGATGGTGAGTGACGATGATGCCGAAGATGGAAGCGGGCTTACCTAGATTCCCCAACACAATGGAGAACGGGCTATCTTATCTTCAAGCCGGAACACATCAATGTTGTTAATACTGATGTCTATCGGCAAGACTTAGATAAGATGGTGGTAGCTAGCCAGGCGGGCTTAGAAAATGCCCTACCACCAACCAAACCGAGTCTTACAAGTTGACCCCACCGGGAATCGAACCCGCGACCTCCTGGTGTGAAGCGAATAAACTACCTATCCATTACGCCCCGGAGGCGGTTAAAGAATTTTAGATTCGGTTCAATAATTCTAAAGTTTAACCCCCTACAACCAAACAAATAAACAAACCTTACCACTACCTATAATATTTTATTCTTAAAAGTCTGGTCTTTTTCACAAATAAATCGGAATTTCCATCAATAAGTATGTATGTAAAATCTTCGGACGAACGCGATCTCCCCCGACCCCGCCTACCCGCACCGGCCAGCGGTAAGCGGCAGCGCAGATTGAAAACAATGCGAAGAAAACAATTACTATCTCTTTTTCGCAGTCGCTCTGTTCAACTTCGAACATTTTCAAGGCCATTATGTCCAACTGCATGTGCTGTTCACTGTACATCTAGGAGTGAGTATATGTACCAGATATGTACCAATGTTTTATTTTTATTCGTAGGTACGAAGTAAACATTATCCCAACATAGCTCGTAGAACAGATGGCTGTTGCGGCAGTAAAGTTCTCGAGTGGCGACCGAGCACCGGAAAACATAGCGTAGGTAGGCCTCCCACTCGGTTCACCGATGACCTGTTGAAGTACGCGGGAACCCGCTGGATGCGCAACACCGTTTGTCGTGGAAATGCTTGGGGAAGGCCTATGTCCAGCAGTGGACTTCCTCCGGCTTATATGATGATTATCCTAACAAAACATAAATGTGAAAGGGGGAGCCAAGTTCGATACAAAATATTTACAGAGATCTAAATGGGTAGGTAACAAGTTCTGCAGTGGTTTCTTAAATCATAGCTACGGCATCTCAAATCGAAATATTTATCTTAGACTTCTCCAAATATTAGAGAATGTAGGTACAGTGGTTTTCAATTTTTTAAAAGAACATTTGATATGTTCTGTGCTATTAATAAACGTAACAAACAATAATGGATAGTTATAACAGGAAAAATATATATATTTATACGGAAAACAATTTATAATGTATAAACTTGAAAGAGCAACCAGAAAACAAATAAAAACAAGCAGTTGGCAAAAAAAAATAGAATGACAATTTGCTAGTACGTGACCGCAAACTCATTAAAAAGAACTAAAAAAATAATAATAATAACCGTAGGTACTTAGCAAATAAAGCATAAAGGGTGTCTGTCCGTCCGTCTATTACAGCCAATTTGCTCCAAACTATTGGACCGATTGAGTCGAAATTTGGTACACATTATGTAAGTCGGTGACCCAAAGACGGATGTGCAACATTTTTTTAAATATTTTTTTTTTCACAATTGGTAAGCCCTTGGCATCATCTCACCTGATAGTAAGTGACGATGATGCCGAAGATGGAAGCGGGCTTACCAAGATTCCCCAATACAATGGAGAACTGGCTATCTTATCTTCAATCCGGAACACATCAATGTTGTTAACACTGATGTTTGACGGCAAGACTTAGATAAGATGGTGGTAGCTAGCCAGGCGGGCTTAGAAAACACCCTACCACCAACCAAACCGAGTCTTACAAGTTGACCCCGCCAGAATCATACCCGCGACCTCCTGGTGTGAAGCGAATGAACTAACCATTATGCCACGGAGGCGGTTAAATTTGAAACAATTGAAACTTTAAATGAATTTAACAATTAAACATCCAAAGTATCTAAATATCTGGCTTCGAAATCCTGCAAAGACATAATACACAGGTGGAAAATAACACAAAAAGCAGAGCAAAAATCTGTGATTTATAATCTTGACATTGTCTTTTGTAAAGGAGAATGCTCATCAATCTATGGAAAGAATACCCAGGCTCGGCGCAAATGAAATGTATCTCAGAATTTTATTAATATGTGATCAAATAATGCGTAATCGGTTTTTTTTTAATGTCATAAATTGCATTTTTATGTAAAATCTTTAAAGTCAATTATTTTGCTAGAGTTTAAAAATTGGTCGATCTTACGAGAAACTATGATGTTTCTTCATCTATTTTCACAATGCAACCTACGCTGTAGTCTTAGCTTAAAAAAAACAAGGTTTAGTGCAACATATCTTTTTATTTTTACATATTTTTAATATGGTTTTTGGATTAGTGGTTTTCTAAATCTTTGAATACATCATTCACAGTGTGTCCGGGATGATTAAAACCATCTTGGTGTCTGGCTTAGAAAGTTTGTCTTTGAAAGTGAATGAGTGGTGTATGAGTGCGTGTGTGTGTGCGTGTGTGATGTGTGTGTGCGTGTGTGTGAGGGCGTGTGTATGTGTGTCATCGAGTTACTCTCAAAAAATCTTCTGTTTCATTGTAGGTCCATGTAGAAATTACATTATTTAATTTTATTTTACTCTCTCGAGTTGTGCAGAGCTTGATATCAGTAAGTCTTACTATTTTGTTATAAATAAAGGAGAAAATAAAAGTTTTGAAAAAGGTCGGGGAAGTTTAAACAAGTGAGATTGAAGCATAGACTGATATTGCTCTGAGTTAATAACCGTTTTGTGAACGTAAAGGGCGACACGAGAAATATAATATAGTTTTCTTACACTTAGGACGCCCGCTTCCTTATAAAGTGCGGTAGTAGGATATCGAAAAGGTTTAGTGTGCATGACCTTGAGAACAGATCTCTGAGCTCTTTAGAGTTTTATCATATGACAGGTAGCGGCACTTCCCCATGCTAAGATACAGTATGTTAAAAGGGACTGACATAGGGATGTATAAACAGAACTAAGCAAATCTACATCAACGACATCTCTCAGTAAAATCATTGGAAGAATGACCTTTCTTATCCTTTTTACCGGTACTGACAGAATATCAGCGTTGTGGAGCTGTGGGAACACAATCCACAACATTATGCTGAGTCAGCGCCGTTTCATTGGTAGTACTCATCGTTCGTCCTGTTTGTGTTTAACTTAGTTTTCTAATTTTGCTTTATTACGTCTTTTATTTTAATCTTGTTCTTTGTGTCAAATGTTTAAACTGTCAATGAATAAATGATTTATCTATCTATCTATCTATCTTGTTGAAGCCACAATATGATCTGCAAACGTTAAATTTTCGTCAACGGTAACAACTAAATATTTAATATTCTTTGACCTAGATATGTTATTTTGGTAAGCACAGTTGTTATCAATAATTGACTGTATGACATTCTGCTTTAGTAGACAGGAATGAACTTTTAGATCGCTAGTGGATTTGGGGGCAGAAGATAACGTTTTGTAGAAACATAAAAATTTAGACTTTTCCGTATTTAGGGTTAGAAGATTGGCCTCCAGCCATTTTGAAATGTGGTTAATTCCTTTTTCTGCGCTTTTAAACATTTTTGCCAGTTTTTTTCATGGAATAATACAACCGTATCATCTGCATAGCAGATTATGTTAGCATTTTGCAAAGGGACGGTAACAATGTCATTTATATAGGCTATAAACAGGATGGGGCCTAGGACACTGCCCTGCGGCACCCCAAAATGTACAAAACGTGGTTCACTCTAAAAGTTACCAACTTTGACACGTTGTTTTCTGTTTGTTAAGTAGCTAGTAAACCATTTTAAGGCACATTCTCTAACGCCAAGACCTTCTAATTTGCTCAACAAAATCGGTGTCGACACTGTATCGATTGCCTTCGCGAGGTCGAGAAAGACGCCGACACATGATTCGACATTGTTAAGATATTGAGATATCATATCTGTTAATAAAATTACGGCATCTTCGGTGGACCTATTCTCCCTAAAACCAAATTGATGTTCACTAAGGAGTTTGTTTGTTTCTAGATAACTAAGGAGCTGTTTATTTACAATTTTCTCAAGAATTTTTGAAAATCCACTCAGAAGTGATATAGACCTGTAATTACTTGGAGTGTCCTTTGCTCCACCCTTTTTGTTACATCAGCCATTTTCCAAATTGATGGAAAAATTCCTGACGATAGGCTTAAATTAAAAATGTGAGTTAGTGGGACTACAATGAGGTCTTTGATTTGTTTTATCAAACCATTTCCTACACCATCGGAACCTGGTGCATACTTAGTTTTGAGATTCGTTATCAGTTTTCCAACTTCAATAGTATCGGTGGGGTGCATGAAGAAAGAATTATTTGGAGATTGTGGATTGATGCCGAAGATCGAAGCAGTAAGCAAGTGATTATTCTGATGTATTTAGTTTATTCAGTGTAACATTAGCCAGCTTATCACCTACCGTGGAAAAATATTCATTACAAAAATTAAGGGACAACGGGGATGAGTTTTTTATTTAAAGTAAATCGGTTGCAGTATTGTTTTTACGACTTGTGTGTGTGTACCACCAATGGCCGTGCTTGGCCTTTAGAAGACTCTCCCTCAGATTCTGAGTCGGCACGGCGGTGTGGTCCCACACGCTGGACACTGTCTAAATCTTGATCTGTTAATTCAACCCCAATTTTCTTAGCCGTGACTAACACTAGATGATATGGATTTTCACCTTTCGTTTCCGTAAGTTCCGAAAATTCGAGTTCATTCAGCAGGGTCATTTGTGATTGGTGGTTTAGTTGCTGTTGAAGCTGAGATACTGTGGACCTTAGTATCTTGTTTTCGTCTTCCTTTTTTTCAAGATCGGATATTCTGGCTTCTGTAGCAGTCATTCTTTCTGTAACTTCGTCTAGACGTTTACAGCAAAGGTTAAGAGATGTGACGGTGCCGCTTAATTCAGTTCGGACGGATTCTAGTTCCCCACGAAGCAGTCGAATTATTTTTTATAAGTTGACTCATATTCTGGAGAAACAGTGTCATTTTCTGTGGCTTTGGAATTCTTACCTCTGCTTATTGTTACGTTAGGATACGTCGAAGGGTTTTTTTTGGACATTTTTCGTTTTTATTTATGCGTTAAAATACGTACAGGCTATATTGTAGCGGAGCGTATGGCGAAAGCGATGCAGCAGCTAAGCGGTCACGACTTGTAGGCACAAGATAAGCGCACACGATCGCTGCGTGACTCCGCCGGCACCGGTAAGCGCGCGTCTTGTTGTCGTAGATCAGGTTCGTATCATCATATCAGCTCATATACGTCCCCACCGAGGGGCTCGAGCCTACCCTGAATTAGGACGATCAGGACGATTAGTCGACCACGCGGAACCAGTGCGGGTTGGCCGACTTCACACACAACCTTCGAGTTTCTTCGCAGGCGTGTGCAGGTTTCCTCACGATGTTTTCCTTCACCGTTAAAGCAATCGGTGACTATATGTACGTAAGTTTTGAAAAACTCATTGGTACATTAGCCGTCCAGATGTGAACTCGGTACCTCTGGTTAGAAGAACCGAGTCGTTACCGGTTGAGCCACCGACGCTTTTGTATGTCTATTAGAATTTTAGCAATATGTTTTTGCTTGATGTCCTTCTCACACTCACTTTTTCACAAAACTGTTTACACTACTGAATAGTTTAAGCGTCGAGCTTTAGGAAAATGTATAATTACTTGCTGAAGGAACACTTTTAACAGATTTATTTGAAATAAAATGGGGAGCAAAGCGAAAACGATGCTATCTCTTCACTGCCGACCGATTCCATCAATCAATTAGTGTTGAACTGTGGTCAGTAAAATGGGGGGGTTCATTGACATAATTAGTTAATTGTGTATAGAAAAGAAAATCATTTAAGCATTTGGTTTTAATGTCACATTTGTCAAGAAGGTTGATATTGAAGTCACCTGTCAGAATAAGTATATCATAGTTATAAAAAGGAGCAATGGTATCCCCAAGCGTATTAAGGATAACATCACAGTTTACCCAGGAGGGTCTGTATGCAGTACCAACAACTAAACGCTTAGAGTTTACAGTTAATCTTAACCACATTTGCTCCACATTTGGTGTGGGGATATGGGCACACTTATACCATTTTTATGTAGAATCCAACCCCACCATCACCCTTGCGAGCCCAAAGTTTGCGTGGTATGAGCCAAAACTTATAACCCGAGAGGTTGGAGCGCAAGCATCCTCGCCCGGTTTTAGCCAAGTTTTGTTACTTACTAAGATGTCCATACTGTGTCGTTCCGCCGCAACAATGAATTTGTTGTGCTTTGTATTAAGTGACCCAGCATAAAAAAACACCTAATTTTAAAAGATTGTACAACCCATTTAAATTCAAATGATAATATAAATCTTATAGACAATTAAATAGATAGCTGCTGGGTATATCGGTGAAAAACGGAGTTTTCGAAGTATAGATATATAGCATAATTTTGAAAAATTAATATGTAATAAAACTGTCATTGGGACTGAAACTTACACACTGTTTTTTGTCACCATTGAAAAAGAGTGCTAGTAAATAGAACAGTTTGAAAAGTAATCCTTTTATCGTTTTGAAGACCATACTAATAGGTAAAATGCGTAAAAATTAACACAATACGATTTCATAGATTTTAAACAATATAAAATTTGTTTTCTGATTGAAGCAATTATAAAAACCTGCTGGACTATAATTAATATATTTAATTGATGAAATATTATTTGAGTACTTTATTTGAAGCATGGGCCAAATAACTGATAGACATGCACAGTTCAGCGTAAATAAAGCAAAACATCTCAGACAAATCAAAAAAGGCTCACGAATAACGGCAAAAAAAGTGTGTAAATAGTACAAGTTCCACCGGTAAATTAATTAAATTATTTTATAATTAAATTATACTAGAACATCTAAATTACTACTTAGAGAAAAACGCAGTCAAGGTCACGCTCTTCTCGCAAAATATGAACTTGAGATTTGAGATGTCTGGTTCTGCCTAGCGTAAATGTGGCCATCCCTTGTCCAGATGAAACGCCATTGACAGCTTCGACCCTTGTCCCGGGCCTTTGCAAAAAGTATACGATGTACTTATATAAAAAAACGTTTGTTTGATTATGTTTCGTTCGTGATTTTGTGAATTCTTTTCTTTTTGGTGTGTGTTATCAAGCACATCAGCTCCTAAAAAGTAACATAAAAGGTTTCAATGTTGATTTTACTCAGCGAAGTTACATTTATGTAAGTTAAGATAGGTATTTTAGTTAAGTTTTTTGTTTGCTCGGGATAAGAACAAAATATGGCAGAAAGACCATGCGCAAAAAAAATATGTGAAGCAAAGAACGACCGTGTCGCCATCCCTTAGCGTAGTAGAGAACCAAAAGAAGAAAAACGCTCATTTTTCGACAGAGGGGTATCGATCGCCTGTAAAGGCTACTCCATTCTTATACTCCGAGTACAGATGATATTAATATCACGTAATACTGTGCAAGCAAGAGGCATGTGTGTGCTGTTTGCTGTTAAAAAAGAAACGAATGCGAAAGGAAACCTGTGTGATTACACCTATTATACTCGTCCGGCCGGCTGATCGTGTTTTGGAAGAGTGGCAACTGACAATGGCAACATTGAAAACTAAATAAAAAAACAAGTAGCAATGTATCGGACGGATGTAGCTGGTTTCGACTTTCCGTCAAGCAATAATTTTTGTCATACATGAATTCGTGGATAAAACATTTAGATGGTGTCACCTACGTGAATGTTAGTTGAAATATAGATAAATAATGTGTTAGTATTTCATTTTGCGTTGTTGATCTTTGTAGTTCTTGATAGGTCTGTGACAAGTTCGGTAATGGTGGCCATGTCATGAAAATCCCCACAGCCATGGATGATAGCTCCGTGTCTCATCACAACGGAGGCCAAGTGGGATCCCAAATAGGAGTCAGTGTAAATAACAAACAAAATGATGAGCCCAGTCAAAGTGTCCACTACTCGATACCGGGCATCCTGCACTTCATACAACACGAATGGGCGAGATTCGAGCTCGAGAGATCACAATGGGAGGTGGACAGAGCCGAGTTTGAGGTGATAATCTTTGTTGTTTTTCTTTAGTTGTAACTACATTTTAAATACAATTATTGTCTCGTGTTATTGATTTTGTAATTACTTTTAGATACGCCTATATTAGCTTTCTGTTACCGATTTCTTTCATTGTCATGCATGTATAGATGAAATGAATTGATTGTTGTAATTTGGTTTTATGTAGTAAAATTTTAAAACTAAAATATTAATAATAGTTATATTGCATCTGTTACAATTTATCAACAAACTTGCAAAAATCTAATTGGTATATGTACATATGTTCTTGTCAATCTACAGTTAACCTTTCATTCTATTAAGCTTTTAAAAATATTATATAGGATTAGATATTGAGATACAGACATCCTTGGCTTCCTCCAAATTAGTATTTTCATACAAACTCTGGTTCTAGTTTTATGTTCCACTTACCAGACAACTCTATTCAGTGGTTGAGCTTTATGAACACCTACTACTGGTTGAGCTACAGGAACACCTACAATCAAATCTGATTTGATTAAAGTTCTTTCTTGTTCTTGACATTATATTTAGTGAAATCATTGAATATCTTTGATAAAATGAATATTGTACATAGATATTGGCCCAGTGAAATCCAGGGTTTGATCTTAAATCATGACTTCTGAATTTGAGGTAAATATTTGGGGGGTTTCTTGGTTTCCAGGTCAAACCTCCTGCACTATTTATTTCTAGATGTGATTGTTTCAACTGACTTCCAAAATGGAGGAGGTTCTCAATTCAACTATATGTTTTTTTATATTTTTTATGTTTGTTACTTGATAACTTCGCAGATTGTGAACTGATTTTTATTCAATAGAGTATGCATGGGCACCAGCAAGTAGGTGCAAGGGGTACATTTGCACCAACCTGACATGGAATATAATACACTCACAGAAAAAAAAGTTAATTAAAATATAACTTCATGTGTAAAAAATGTGCTTGCTCATTTAGAGATAATGGTTGTGTTGGACAAGTAATTATTGATATCAATAAGGAGGCAGTGCTCCATCACTCGCCTACACTTACTGCAAAATACACCTACGTTTAGCCCACTCAGATGGGCTCTTGTAAGTCGGGGCCACCACCTACTGCTCAAGCAAGCTGCCCACAGAGTTGCCAGTTTTATGCGCCGCCCCGCTGGTTAGAGATCTATCACATAAAATTGACAACAATTTTGTTTTCATGTGTCTTGTGTAAGCTATAAATAATCTTAGATCAAGATAGGTAGGTAGATAATCATTATTATCATGTGTCAGAACCCTGCTAAGTAACTGGAAGTCTATGTTTGTGCTAGTTGTATATTGTAGGCAAAAAAGGATAGGTAAATAAAATCTTGGGTCATTTTAGGTAGGTAGGTAGGTAATAAAATAAAAAATAGCTCTAATAAAACTAGCTAAGTGTCTCCAATTATGAACAAAGTAGGGTTCCAAAAAAAATAGATCTAATAAAACTGGCTAAGTGTCTGTCCGATCATAAACAAAGTAGGGTTCCTTAGAAAAAAAAAACAAAGTTGCAGTTTTGATTTATACATTGTGTAAGGAGTTGAGCTCTATACAAATATAAAGTTAGTCCACTATCACTCTTAAACTAAGAAAGCCTACTTACCTGGGATATTTTTTCTTGTGCATAAATTATGTGCCCTACTATTCCAAATACTGTTCAGATTTCCTAAAATAGCGGTTTTGAAACTGTAACAAAAATCAGCACTTAAAAACTAAACTAATCATTAATCATATTTTATTGACGGACATGGCGAAACTATAAAGGATCTTAATTTGACCACAAAACCTTAAAAATCATCGATGTACCAATAAAAACTGTTAAGTTAAGTAAATTTTAGCCATCTCTGTGGCGTAATGGTTAGTTCTTTCGCTTCACACCAGGAGGTCGCGGGTTCGATTCCCGGCAAAGTCAACTTTGTAAGACTCGGTTTGGTTGGCGGTAGGGCTTTTTCATAGCCATTTCACCATTTCATCTAAGCCTTGTCGCCAAACATCAGTGTTAACAACATTGATGTGTTCCGGCGTGAAGACAATATAGCCTGGTCCCCATTGAGTTGGGGAATCTTGGTAAGCCCGCTTCCATATTTGCCATGATCATCACTTACCATCAGGTGAGATGGTGCCAAGTACGCAGGATTTACCTAGTAATAGCATAAAGTACCATGCATATTTTTTTAACCAAACAAAAATTAAAGATAACTTATAAAGCTTGTGCACCTTCTAAGTGCGATCAACTAGTACGACTATTACTTACACTAATCAAATAAATAAAAACCATCACTTTTAAAACTTTTAAGCTCATTTTAATGAGTCAACCCTAGCACTAGAACGGCGTCTAGTCGCCGCCAGCAATTCGCAGCCCGCCCGTGTACGCAGTTATAACCGCTAAGTCAAGCACCTTAATACCCATGTTTCCATATACATGTCTGACAGTGGTAAGGAGTAGGTGAATAAATGCGTAGGTATTTTCGTTTTATAAGGATGTGCAGTATCTAATATGAAGTAACTAGTATCTCATCTGTGACGGAGGAGTAATCAGGTCAAAGAAAGAAAGATAAAAATCAAGTTTATTCATCAATAAATACAGTATTGGATAACTAATTTCAGCAAACTATAGCTGAAGATTAAAACTAAAGTAGAACTTTTTTTTTTCTTTTTTCACAATTGGTGAGCCCTTGGCATGAAAGTTTGTGCTAATTGGAATCTCATTCTCTTCTACGCTCGAAGAGCTTACCTTCAGCTACTGTTTCCCTAATCCTAACATTTGAGTAATGATATATGAGCATATTCACAAAATTGTTGGCCATACAATTACAATAAGCTATTGTTTCCCCAATTCTAACATATGAGAAATGAATTTTACATAATATGAGCGTATTCACAAAATTGTTTGCCATACAATTTTAAAAATACCACTTCTTGAAAATGGATAGGCCGATTCTAATGAAACTTTTAGCAATTTATTAAATTGTAATTATATAAATACACAAAATTAACCAACAATAACGAAATTAAAGGTAGGTATGATTCAAATTAGGGGTCCACAATTTATTTTGAGGTCAGTACCAGCACACGAGAAAAGTACACTTGCCTATCAAATGTTTTAGATTCAATGGCTTTGCTGGCACTGACCTCAAAAAAATTATAGCTCAACCTACCTCATACCTACCTTTGATTTCTTTATTGTTGGTTAATTTCATGTATTTATTTATATATAAAAATATAATTTAAAAAAATATATAATTTTGAAGTTTGTTTTTAATTAACAATGTTAACCCCAATCACCCACTCACCAACAGGATATCACTAAATCATAATGTATGTGTTTATTATCCGATACAGAGTCGTGTGGCTTCCATCATCAGCTCACCTGAATAACCTGAAAGAATACAACTATCAGTCTATACATACCTATAATATTTAAAGAATTAACCTAACCATAAAGGAATTGTACCTTCCATCACTAGCTTATCAACATGAGATGATCACCAGATGTAAATACTTGAAAAGCTTTAGAAAATAAATATATATGAAACATACATGCCTATAAAATTTGAGGGTTGCTATTGATTTCCCATGGCTCTCATCATCAAATCCTGACCTGATGACCATGGGACCACCTGGGAAATATACCCTTTCAAACATATGGAATTTTCCAAATCTGTCCAGGTTTCTTTGAGTAATCGTCTAAATACATTAAAAAAACATTTCAATTAATTGAGAACCTCCTATTTTTTGGAAGTTGGTTAAATCAAAAAAATCAAAGCAAATGAATTAAAATTTTACTTTGCGATTGAAGTCAGTTTTTGTTCCACTGAAAGCACTGATTTTAAAGGAACCTTTTGAAGTATTCCATGAAGGCACTGATGTTAAAGGCACCTTTTCTAAGGTGTTTAACATTTATATTATTTACTAGGAAACCTGGGAATTCAGAGCACCCCGACCAGGGTGTTTAAGGTTGAATCAGGCCTATTGAGGTTTAAGCTCGCCTCTTGCAACACAACCTTTTTTTAGGTTTTATATTACAACAACAAAAGAAATAGTATTTCCTAGAAAAAAAAGGTGCAGGGGGTTTGAGCTAGACCCCAAGAAAACCCCCAACAATATTTATCTCAAATTCAGATGTCCCGATTTAAGATATTGACTGATTGCCATCCTACAGTCCACACAATCCTTTGCTGCAGATGGGGCATTAAGAGTGTGAACAGTTATTACATATTGTGCGCAGCTACTTGCACTTATGCAGAAGCATAGTTTTTTTTTTATTCCCAATTGGTAAACCTTTGACAACATCTCACCTGGTGGTAAGTGACGATGTTGCCGAAGGTGGAAGCGGGCTTACCAAGATTCCCCAACGCAATGGGGCAATAGTGATTATTGTTACATGCATGGACTAAGTATTTTACTGCCCCATTTAGGACAAAATATCAATTCAATTTTCTTTATTGCAACACACACATAAAAAGAATTTTCTAGTGGCTTGATGTCAAGCACCTAAATACCATGGAAAAAACGTGGACTTTTATATGAGTCAATATGCTTGATGATTTACAATTAACCCTTTCCTGAATGCTGCCCAGTTGAGTTGGATTTGTTGATTCTTTCTTACAGTTGAACCTACCCCACTGGAATGTTTGTTCCAGGTATACATATTAATCAACTACTTCGAATGTAGAGTCTCCAACCTTCAAAGAAGTGGGTGCGAAATGGACGTTTAACATTATTTTTATTTCATTTTAAAACCCGCTTGTTGAGAGACTACTGAGGCCATCAGCTTTGTATCTGCTAGGGATAATTTTAGTTTCGGTCAAATTTACATTTTGTTATTTCAATATTGTGTCTCAGCCTTTGGGTGTCAGTATGCTGGGCTGCATAGTTTAAATTTTGTGGTTGAGATAAACAATGTACCAAACATTCAAGTTACAAACACAACTGGTCACAAAAATCTTTTTTCCCCTTTGAATCTCTGTCCATTATTAGATTATTGATTGTGCGGCAACTTTTAATTTATTACTAGAACTTATTTACTAGAATTTTTGGTAAATATTACAGTGTCGTCTCATTCCTAAATAAAACCAATTGATTTTATCCCTTTCTTGAAACCCATTGTAAATTCCTGGAAATAAAACTAAGACTTCGTAAATGATACTAGTTTGGGGAGTTGTTTTGCAGATTTACTGTAGACTTCTTTGAAAAAAGTGTTAATTTTTAGGATTTCCTAGTTAAAAATGTGAATAAAATAAAACAAGGAACCCTTATAATTTCGTCATATCTGTCTGTCCGCGGCTCAGCTATCAGAGACTATTAGTACTACAAAGTTGTAATTTGGTGTGGGTAGGTATACAAATTAATCCGACAAAGTGGTACAATAAAATCTTGAAGAAAACGCTAAACACGTTAAAAAACCGACTTCCATCGCAACAAATTAGTACATTTTTGCATTATGATTTTTGGTTTTTGTTAATTTTCTACTAAAGTACTACACCGATTTTGATAAAATTTATATGGGACCACACGGGAAGCACTAGCTTTCAAATAAAAAAAGAATCGTAAAAATCGGTTCACCCAGTCAAAAGTTCTGTGGTAACAAACATAAAAAAAAAACATACAGACGAATTGAGAACCTCCTCCTTTTTGGAAGTCGCTTGAAAAAGAAGTATTTTTGGGTACCCCTCCTCTATGTGTGAAGAGGGGGTGAATTTATTTTCGTTGACATACCCTATCATTTGGGGTGTCGTTGAATAGGTCTTAATTCTACTGAGGGTTTGCTAGAATCATTTTTCGATTCAGTCGGGGATCCGTTTGCGAAATATTAAGCTTTAAAGTGCTAATTTTCGTTAGAGTCTAGTGTACCATTTCCTTACAAGGTATACCGCTATTTCAGGATATCGAAAAAAATTTAATACTATTCTAAAAAATGTAATACTTTACCAGGTCGTCGGTCTAAATGCATAAAAACTATCCAAATCAAATTTATTATAGCTTAAAAAAAACCGTGTTTTGTATGAAAAGATGTGTATTGTTATAAACGCCATAGTATGTATGTTTGTTTGTTTGTTCCACTTTCACGCATAAACGGCTGGACCAAGTTTGCAGAAATTTTTGATAGTTACAAAGTAAAGGGTAATGGAGAAAGATAAAGGATACATTTTATCCTGGAAAAATGCACAGACGAAGTCCACACTTGCAAGCTTCTTGCGGCTCACGCTCTGCGCACCCTCAAATACAGTCATAAAATTTATCCAAGCAGGCAAAACCATGGGCAAAAGACAAGCAAGTAAATAAATAAATGTCAAGGACAAAAAATTACTGAAAAAAAACTGAATTTATTCATAAAAACCGGCCGAGTGCGAGTCACACTCGCGCAAAGTAGGTTTCCGTACTCTTTTCAAAAAATGAATGTATAATTTAAAAAACAAAATTATATGTGCAGTTGGTAATAAAACATTTTGTATGGTAAATCCAACTACACACCTTAAGCCATTACTCCTAAACTAAAATAGTCTACTTAGCCTTATAGTTTTCCATTTAAATTGATTATAATTATAATTATTATATCAGCTCATATACGTCCCCACCGAGGGGCTCGAGCCCACCCTGAATCAGGGCGATTAGGCCTTAGTCGACCACGCGGGCCCAATGCGGGTTGCTCGACTTCACACACAACCACTTCACACCAAATGGCATATTACTGTGGGGGCATGCGGCTGATATAGAAACTATTTTCATCCTGCAGAAAAGAGCTATCCGCGCAATCTATCAGATGCGATCACGTGACTCGTTACAGAATAAGTTCAAAGAAATCAATATTTTAACTGTTGCTAGTCAATTTATATATGAAAACATCATGTATGTTCGTAAGAATTTGCATTTATTTCCTAAAAACAGTGACAGGCATAATTTGAATTTAAGAAATGTAAATAAAATAGATATAGCCTTTTCGAGACTGAGTAAGGTTAAAAAGTCATTTGTGGGGCAGTTTATAAGATTTTACAATAAAATTCCAGAAAATGTAACTAGTTTGTCAGAGAATAATTTCTAGACTCATGTCAAAAAAGTTTTGTGCTCTAGAGGATATTATAAAATAATAGATTATGTAAATGACAAAGATATATATGTTGATTCTATAACAAATACCATTACCTGAGACTGTAATCTGAATCATGACATTATTTGTAATATACAATTTAATTATTTTTGTTTTGACTATTTAAAAGTGTGTGTAAACACCTATTTGAAATAAATTGTTTTGAATTTTGAATTTTTTGACCTTCGAGTTTCTTCGCAGGCCTGTGCAGGTTTCCTCACGATGTTTTCCTTCACCGTTAAAGCAATCGGTAATGATATGTACGTAGGTTTTTGAAAAACTCATTGGTACATCGGCCGTCCAGATTTGAACCCGGTAACTCTGGTTAGATGGACCGTGTCGTTACCCGTTGAGCCACCGACGCTTTTTCTGAAATGGATTATAATATGTCCTATTATTTTCAATTTTTTTTCAGATGTTTTTAAATAGCTGTTTAGATGGTAGGAGAAGAAGGTGTGGGGGCACTTGACTATTTTATTTTTATTCACAATTGGTAAACCCTTGTAAACTCTAACAAAAAATAGCACTTTAAAGCTTAATATTTCACAAACCGATGGCTGAATCGAAAAATGGTTTTAGTAAACCCTCCGTAGTTTTGAAAGACGATACCCCACCTGATAGGGTACGTCATTAAAAAAAATCATCCCCTCTTTACATGTAGGTAAGGTACCCCAAAAACATTTTTTTAAAGATTTTATTATACACTTTGTCGGCGTGATTAATATTTAAAACTATGCCAAATTACAGCTTTCTAATACTAACAGTCTCTGAGCTAAGCCGCGGAGAGACGGACAGACAGACATTGCGAAACTATAAAGGTTCCTTGTTGACTTCGGAACCCTAAAAGCATATTTCTGTAGCTTGCGTTGGCGTCTTTTGTTTGCATCATTGTCATAGTTGTGTGGAGAGGTGTGGTGGTACGGAACCCTCGGAACGCGAGTCCGACTCGCACTTGGCCGGTGTTTTTGTACAAACACAAAGACTGTGTTTTTCTGTTTTTGTACAATTCGTAAAAACTTAGTTTTCATTGTCTGTGCGTTTGTACAAAAACCACATAAAACGAAATTCAAAGGACTAAAAGGATAAATTAGCACCTTCCCATCTTGAAAGTTTCTACCCTACACAAGACCTGAGTAATTTTTATAGCTTTCCTGAGTAATTTATTTATTTATTCGTTTTAAAAAAAACATGTATGAAAATTCTTAAAATATCCTTAGACAGAGTGTTGCCTAGTGAATTAGAGAGATGTATTATTTTGTGAAATTCTGTTTTTAGTATTGCAACATACTTAACATTTTTTTATTACAAAATTTTATGTTTTAATATCAATAAAACAACTTTGTAATGGTGTCACAGGCGCGGATCGCCTTCCTCCAAGGTGAGAGGAAGGGCCAGGAGAATCTAAAGAATGACCTCGTGAGGCGGATCAAGATGCTCGAGTACGCGCTAAAGCAGGAGCGCGCCAAGTTTCACAAGCTGAAGTACGGCGTGGAGCTTCAGCAGGGCGACGTGCGTCCGCCGCCGGAGGAGCCGCCCGTGGAGCCCGAGCCTGCTGAGCGTGCGCAGTGGAAGCAGGGCCGCCAGCTCATCAAGCAGTACTTGCAGGTCTGTACCGTAGGTCTTGTGTGTACGAAGCAGCAGCGTGTGCTACGGATTGAATTACGGCAACACAAGCCTGCTGAGCGTAAGCAGTGGAGGCAGGGCCGCCAGCTCATCAAGCAGTACTTACAGGTATGTGTCGTATGTCTTGTGTGTACGAAGCAGCAGCGTGTGCTACGGATTGAATTACGGCAGCACAAGCCCGCAGAGCGCACGCAGTGGAAGCAGGGCAGCCAGCTCAACAAGGTCTGTGCCGTAGACTTGTGTATACGGCAGCGTGTGCTACGGATTGAATTACGGCAGCACAAGCCTGCTGAGCGCGCGCAGTGGAAGCAGGGCCGCCAGCTCATCAAGCAGTACTTACAGGTATGTGTCGTATGTCTTGTGTGTACGAAGCAGCAGCGTGTGCTACGGATTGAATTACGGCAGCACAAGCCCGCAGAGCGCACGCAGTGGAAGCAGGGCAGCCAGCTCAACAAGGTCTGTGCCGTAGACTGTATACAGCAGCGTGTGCTACGGATTGAATTACGGCAACACAAGCCTGCTGAGCGCGCGCAGTGGAAGCAGGGCCGCCAGCTCATCAAACAGTACTTACAGGTATGTGTCGTATGTCTTGTGTGTACGAAGCAGCAGCGTGTGCTACGGATTGAATTACGGCAGCACAAGCCCGCAGAGCGCACGCAGTGGAAGCAGGGCAGCCAGCTCAACAAGGTCTGTGCCGTAGACTTGTGTATACGGCAGCGTGTGCTACGGATTGAATTACGGCAGCACAAGCCTGCTGAGCGCGCGCAGTGGAAGCAGGGCCGCCAGCTCATCAAGCAGTACTTACAGGTATGTGTCGTATGTCTTGTGTGTACGAAGCAGCAGCGTGTGCTACGGATTGAATTACGACAGCACAAGCCCGCACAGCGCACGCAGTGGAAGCAGGGCAGCCAGCTCAACAAGGTCTGTGCCGTAGTCTTGTGTATACAGCAGCGTGTGCTACGGATTGAATTACGGCAACACAAGCCTGCTGAGCGTACGCAGTGGAAGCAGGGCCGCCAGCTCATCAAGCAGTACTTACAGGTATGTGTCGTATGTCTTGTGTGTACGAAGCAGCAGCGTGTGCTACGGATTGAATTACGGCAACACAAGCCTGCTGAGCGTACGCAGTGGAAGCAGGGCCGCCAGCTCATCAAGCAGTACTTACAGGTATGTGTCGTATGTCTTGTGTGTACGAAGCAGCAGCGTGTGCTACGGATTGAATTACGGCAGCACAAGCCCGCAGAGCGCACGCAGTGGAAGCAGGGCAGCCAGCTCAACAAGGTCTGTGCCGTAGTCTTGTGTATACAGCAGCGTGTGCTACGGATTGAATTACGGCAACACAAGCCTGCTGAGCGTACGCAGTGGAAGCAGGGCCGCCAGCTCATCAAGCAGTACTTACAGGTATGTGTCGTATGTCTTGTGTGTACGAAGCAGCAGGGTGTGCTACAGAATGAATTACGGCAGCACAAGCCCGCAGAGCGCACGCAGTGGAAGCAGGGCAGCCAGCTCAACAAGGTCTGTGCCGTAGACTGTATACAGCAGCGTGTGCTACGGATTGAATTACGGCAACACAAGCCTGCTGAGCGCGCGCAGTGGAAGCAGGGCCGCCAGCTCATCAAACAGTACTTACAGGTCTGTGGCGTAGTCTTGTATGTACGAAGCAGCAGCGTGTGCTACGGATTGAATTACGGCAACATAAGCCTGCTGACCGTTCGCAGTGAAAGCAGGGCAGCCAGCTCATCAAGCAGTACTTACAGGTCTGTGGCGTAGTCTTGTATGTACGAAGCAGCAGCGTGTGCTACGGATTGAATTACGGCAACACAAGCCTGCTGAGCGTACGTAGTGGAAGCAGGGCCGCCAGCTCATCAAGCAGTACTTACAGGTATGTGTCGTATGTCTTGTGTGTACGAAGCAGCAGGGTGTGCTACGGAATGAATTACGGCAGCACAAGCCCGCAGAGCGCACGCAGTGGAAGCAGGGCAGCCAGCTCAACAAGGTCTGTGCCGTAGACTGTATACAGCAGCGTGTGCTACGGATTGAATTACGGCAACACAGGCCTGCTGAGCGCGCGCAGTGGAAGCAGGGCCGCCAGCTCATCAAACAGTACTTACAGGTATGTGTCGTATGTCTTGTGTGTACGAAGCAGCAGCGTGTGCTACGGATTGAATTACGGCAGCACAAGCCCGCAGAGCGCACGCAGTGGAAGCAGGGCAGCCAGCTCAACAAGGTCTGTGCCGTAGTCTTGTGTATACAGCAGCGTGTGCTACGGATTGAATTACGGCAACACAAGCCTGCTGAGCGCGCGCAGTGGAAGCAGGGCCGCCAGCTCATCAAACAGTACTTACAGGTCTGTGGCGTAGTCTTGTATGTACGAAGCAGCAGCGTGTGCTACGGATTGAATTACGGCAACATAAGCCTGCTGACCGCTCGCAGTGAAAGCAGGGCAGCCAGCTCATCAAGCAGTACTTACAGGTCTGTGGCGTAGTCTTGTATGTACGAAGCAGCAGCGTGTGCTACGGATTGAATTACGGCAACACAAGCCAGCTGAGCGCGCGCAGTGGAAGCAGAGCCGCTAGCTCATCATGCAGTATTTTCCGGTCTGTACCGCATGTCTTGTGCGTATAATGCAACAAGCGTGCAAAATTCCACGGGTTAAATTACGACAGCACAAGCCTGCCGAGCGCTCGCAGTAGAAGCAGGGCCGCCAGCTTATCAAGCAGTGCTTGCAGGTGTGTGCCACAGTATGTCTTGTTTAGTATAAGCAGGAACGCACAAAGTTCTACAAGCAGAAGTACGTAGAGAAGGCTGACTTGATGGAAAGAGGCTACCATCGCCTATACGCATCTATAATACTAAACGCTTTATTTTTCACTGGCTACTGTCAAATATAGTCAGACCATCTTGTTGTGATGTAATGACTGTTATAGTTCAAATTTTCTGGCAATAGGGAATATTCATGAGAAATACTAAATGTATCTATTGGAAAACAGTTTATGTACAAAATGAATACCTACCCACAGTTAATACAGAAAGAATGGCTGAGACATACCATTACGAAACAAATATATTATGTCCTTCTCCTCAAAACAAATTGTAATATGGAAGTTACATGGCGGATATGGCTTATAATGTCTCATGAGTCATGTCGGAGTTCTATGAATTTTAAAGACTACACTTTTTTTTAAACTTTCTTACTTGATCTGTGGTCTGTCTATTATGCTTTGAAAATGGGGTATAAAAAACTGCTGCAATCACGATGGAGCAGAGTTTTCTTTACAGTCACGCGTTGTCAGACTTACCGTCAACATGCCGAAACTTGCAGTGACATGTCTTAAATGCACCTGTCTCAATTACAGTGAAGAATAGGACCTATCACTTTTCGAAACATTATTCGAGGTCACCACTTAAGGTAAAGAGGCATAGATATATAATTATAATAGAACAGGCGTTACCCTAGTTTTTGTTATGGTTGTGGTATTAAACTAAACATGTACATTATTTTTAATCTAAGTATAATAACTACTAATTATAAAATATTGCTACGTCCAATTAAAGTAGTATTAGTGTAATTTAATTAGCTAGATAAAATAAATCTAGCTAAATGTATAAATAGGAAACCTAGACTGGATCCTAAAGGGTTTCACAGACACAGGGTTGTTTGTTTGAAAAATATCTGCTCTACTTTGACGTCAGATTGTGAAAAAATTCTTAATTTATCAGTTTTCCAAAAAGATACAGCAAACACAAAAAAAAAACATACCAAAATTTGTATATCTGTAAAAGGTCCCGTTTTAATGTGTAGGTATAAAAATATATTTTCATGATTTTATAATTTCCAAGATTTATCATGTCTCGTATCAAAATACATCTGTGACTCTCTAGCGTCATTTTAGTATCCTTGATTCGATTGTAATCAGAAAATAAAAAGTCGTTTTTTTTTCACACAAAATTGCTGCAGAAAATGTATGAGACTCGATACACCCTTCTGGTTAATTTCTAATTTTTTTGTTTTACCTTTTTTTGAAAAGCTCAGAACACGAATATCTTGAAAACCGTAGACTTTCGCGAAACATGCGAGTACATGGGAGTGATTCGGATACCCCTAGATCAGTGTTTCCCAATCTATGGGTAGATATTAGATGGATAGATATTGGTTAGATAGTAGATATTAGATGGGTTGCAGTCGCACACTGCACAACGTGTCGTTCAGTCAGTATCCGACCAGCTGTTATGACAAGAAATATGCAACAAATGCTACCTTCTTATTGAAATGTCACATAATTTATATTTTGATTATATCTTTGGGTGGTTTTCTTTATTTCTTAAACAGTACTTCGTATAGACATAATATGTATGAGAAAATGTTAGGCACGCGGTGGGTCCCGAAATTTGTTTTTTTTTTGGTGAGTCACGGTCCTGTCAACTTTGGGAACCACTGCCTTAGATAAAAGATATCGAAAAAAAATTGGACGGATCTTTCCTGGCCATCCGGTATAATTAGGTACCCTGTTCACCTGACGCGGGGTAGTTCAGCCTTGTGCTCGGTGGGGCGCGGGCGGGCGCTGATGCGTATATAATGCCACTGATTTGTGCTAGACACCTTTTTTACTACTTAACGTATACGTAACTTTACTATTGAACGAACAATTCACGGATGAAAATACACAGTTATTTGTGACTATTTTTTCTAAAACTTTGCAGAAATCACAAAAGAAATAACTTTCTGTACAAACTTGGCTACTAATCTTTTTGTATGAAAAGTCCATTTTTAGGGTTCCGTACCCAAAAAATGCCAACGGAACCCTGTTACTGAGCCTCCGCTGTCCGTCCGTCTGTCTGTTAGCGGGCTCTATTTGAAGAACCGTAATAGGTAGACAGTTGAATTTCAATTGTAGAGAGTGTTTATTTCAATTATCGCTATAACAACAAAAAATAAAAATTGAGAATAGAGGATTTTTTTTAATTCACAATTGGTTAGCTCTTGGCATCATCTCACCTGATGGTAAGTGACGATGATGCCGAAGATGGAAGCGGGCTTACCAAGATTCTTCAACGCAATGGGGAACTGGCTACCTTATCTTCAAGCCGGAACACATCATTGATGTTTGGCGACAAGACTCAGATAAGATGGTGGTAGCTAACCAGGCGGGGTTAGCAAATGCCCTTCTACCAACCAAACAGAGTCTTACAAAGTCAGACTCCGCTGGGAATCAGACCCGCGACCTCCTGATGTGAAGCTAATGAACTTAACCACTACGCCACGGAGGTGGTTAAAACGTGGATACAAGAAACGTGTTTTTCTGTACGGTAGTACGGAACCCTTTGTGTACCAGCGGACACGCACTTGCAATTTTTTTTGCCATTTCAGTAAAGCTATAGAACTTAAATTGTTCAGTTTGATTAATAGAATCACCGTCTAAGAGGTTTCAGGTTAATATAATAGGTTGTATAAGAATAGTCGCTTTCTCATAAACATCTTAAAAGACGCGGTTGAACGATAATAGTCAACAGACATAGAAGAGTTATCCTTCTCCACTTGTGTTGCAACAGTCGTCCGTGTGAGCTTGGATATGTGGAAGCCGTATTGTAGAATCCGCCGTTTTGCAAAACAGCGGGCGCTGAATAACGCCGGATTGTATTAAAACGACGGCGTTTTGTAATGCGGCAACATCACGTTCCTGAAATAAAGTAAGCCGGTTTGTTAAAAAAACTACTGAGTAAAAATTGTAGGTGACCGAGCAAAGCGAGCAATGTTAAGTTCGGTCCGTTTTAATTGATTAGTGATGATTATACAGTCAAAGAGCCTCCCCGGGGTAGCAGAATGCTTCGCAGAAGAAGTCATCGGTTTTATTCGGAGTTTTTTACTCAGTATCTACTAGTTTACAAAGCGGCGCAATATCCGCCGTTTTACAAAACGCCGCTGTTTTGCAAACCGGTGGATTCTACGTAACGGCTGCGACAGATACCTGGTTTTTATGATCCCTGTACGATCGGAGTGACTGACCCCCATTCAGTTATGTGTAAAGGTATGTGTCAGAGCATAATTAAGTCGATGTTTTAATGAGATCTTATTATTGATTGAACTTCTAGCTTTAAAATATTCAAAATTCAAGATATTTATTCAAAATAGGTGCAAATCCACTCTTTCTGATAGTCATTAAATAGTGATTACATAATTTTATTTGTAAAAAAATCAAGAAATAAACAATCGTTAGTTAATAACGTCAAAATCCAATCCTTGATATAAAAAAAAAACAAATTATGTAATTAGAACATGAAAACAATATGACACGAGAAGTTATACTTTAAATCATTGAATGTCATGAATGCCTTTGACAAGTGTAGGTCAGTTCACACGGACAGCACCCGGTCACGAGTATAACGCGAGAGTCAGCCATCGCTCCTCTCAACCATATTAGAGGGAAAGGAACGACCCGGCTCCCGATGCGCCACCATCCGCACGAACATTTAAGCGAGCATGCACCACTCATGTCAATGCTAAGATAAAAATATTAATCAAAAGAAGTACTATACTTGTCATGTCTAGGGTTTCTGCTCGAGAATTCTCGAACTCGAGAAGCCTCGAGAAATCCGCCTCGGTTCGAGACGAGAAAAAAATCCCATGCCTCGAGAATTCTCGAGGCACCAATCCAAAGTATTCGAGGTAGGTTTTTTCGCGTAAAATTGTCCGCGCTCACTGCGAGTAAGTTGATTATATGTACATATTGTAGATTGACGTAAATTATAAATATAAACTCTTAGGGTAGTTGTGGTTCCAGTACCAGTTACCACCCTTAGTTATCTGTTTCCATTAGTTATTTAAGATTTTATTATTGTGATGTTTTTGTAAGAAGATTTTTATATTTGATCTCTACGATCTCCAAGCCAATCAATAGCAATATTATATTATTATTTAGATTATTTTAAACATACACAACACAACACAATATCATTGTTAGTAGCGCAAAAGTAGCTTGACTGACACTAAAGTTTTTTTGTTTCTAGATGATTAAGACGTAGATTTTTAGTGTTCCTAATTATTGTATGTATTAATATTTGATTAAGTACAGTTGAGGGCAATAAAAATACGTTATTTCGTGATTATTTTGAGTTTTTTTCTGTAAATTTTATCACCTATTATACGTCTTTTTTGAAAGCCTCGAGACTCGAGAAGACTCGAGAATTTGGCCTCGAGAATTCTCGTGCCTCGAGAACGAAAATAGTTCGAGAAATCAGAAACCCTAGTCATGTCGCTATTGATGAGAAAGAGTTCATTATATTATAAAAACAAATCTGCACGAATTTGTTATAATTTCACATCAGACTTCAAAAAATATCGATACTCGGTCTCATCTATTTCACCGCGATTTAGACACTTAACTTTTGTTATTATTAATGTTGTTATATGATCCATATTTACAGTATTCACTTCTGTGATTAATTATGATGTTATGAAATAAGACAAAACTTCTAGTAATCATGTTTTGCGTAGCTCATCCAACTAGAACGCCCATGCGTACCGATACTACCGATATAGGAAACAACTTTCAGGAAGAAATAAATTGTTCAACAGAGTTTAATTGATCCATTACGGCTGATGTAATCTTTTTGCGTGGAGATTGAGTACATTCATTGCGATCAAACATGTAAAGTTGTATGACACTTGACACTTGATTCTGGTAGCGAAAAAAAATATTTAGTGCTCTAAGATGGTTCAAAGTGATGGGGTTGGGATGTCATTAAGTTTCCATCTACTTGAGTGCTTGGCTAAAACTTAATTATTGCTGTCATGTATTGTCAAAGAAATTTGATCTTTGTTGCATAAATATAGCTATAAATAAACAATATTGTTGAATCCAAACAAGACATTGCTGAAATCGGTTACTCCACAGGATATACCAGTAACCTTCAATAATCAATAGGTCTTTATTAGCTAGTTAGCCTCTCTACAGAATAGCTAAAGATAACTTCAATTTTAGTCTGCATTCTTTACAATCTATAGGATTTTGTAGGATGTTCTATTTATAGGAGGTATAACTTGAGACGTATTAATAAAAAGTAGGGACTGTAACTTTCGGGTTTCGATATTCAGGTTTAGAGAAGTTCTCCCTCAGATTGAGAAGTGAGAATTGATGCGGTGCTCAAAAATGTATAACGTGGAGGCCGCTTTTGCTATTTAAGTTGAAGTTGAAAGCATCGGTGGCTCAACCAGTAACGACTCGGTCCTTCTAACCAGAGGTACCGGGTTCAAATCTGGACGGCCAATGTACCAATGAGTTTTTCAAAAACTTACTTACTTTAACGGTGAAGGAAAAACATCGTGAGGAAACCTGCACACGCCTGCCAAGAAACTCGAAGGTTGTGTGTGAAGTCGACCAACCCGCACTGGGCCCGTGTGGTCGTCTAAGGCCCGATCGCCCTAATTCAGGGTAGGCTCGAGCCCCTCGGTGGGGACGTATATGAGCTGATGTGATGATGATGAA
Organism: Coleophora flavipennella; assembly: GCA_947284805.1. Classification (NCBI taxonomy): domain Eukaryota; kingdom Metazoa; phylum Arthropoda; class Insecta; order Lepidoptera; family Coleophoridae; genus Coleophora; species Coleophora flavipennella. Next base: position 3,115,065 of record OX369276.1, read on the forward strand.
GGCAGGATTAAGAGAGTAAAAGTAAAAATTCGGTCCAGATTTCGTCATTGAGATAATAATGTTATGCTTTGCCCCCCTGTGGGTTTAAAAAAGCTTTTATTTTTATCTCGAACTAGCTGTAATATCGTTGAAGGCAGAATTAAGATAATAAGAAAGACATCGGTCCAGATTTCGTCATTTAGATCATGATGGTATGTCTTTGACCTTCTGTGGGTTTAAAAAAGCTTCTAAATTTATGAAATTCTGAATAAAATTGATCTTGAACTAGCTGTTATATCGCCCGGTTATTCATAAACAAACCTGGCAGAATACTCTCGTGCAAACCGTCAAATAAAAAAGCACGTAAAAAGGTCCTGTCAATGCCACAAACAAAGGCTACAAACTTATAATTCCCATATACTTTTTTATGAAAAGTTAAAACAGTAGCGGTTTTGTGGTGATCTTGTGTTTTATTCAAACTATTTCTTTAAGTACTAAACTAGAATATTTCTTTGGTTACTCAGGAAATAGGTTACACGGACACCATATTGGATGTGCGTTCGAATCGCGTGCGGACGCTGTTGGGGCTCAACAATGAAGAGCAGCAAGAAGACCCCAACTACAGGAATTACGACAAACAACAGTATACTCTAAATAACATTATCCGCAAGTACGACTACGGTGAGTGTGCATCTGTTATTGTACTTATAATTGTTATGATGTGGTTTTAATGGCTCTAGCCGAGTCGTTGAGTTTGCGATTAGACGACAAATTATGCTTTTGAGGTTGTTTCTTAGCGCTGATTCGTTTGTGTCTATAAAGCAAGAGGCAAGCGCTGGTTTCTGCAAAACATAATCAATGTTTTTTCCAATAGTTTTTGAATATTTCTGTCAGTTTAGTAATATCAGCTGGAGGTTTTAAGCAAAAGACAATGCTCAAAAAAAACCCAGGCCCGGCGCAAATGAAATGTATCTCAGATTTTAAGTATTCATATGTGACAAAATATTCAGAAAGAACATAATCAAAATTCGTTTTTTAAAACTATTAATGTAAAAGTCATTGTAATATATAATTTCATTTACTCACGTTTTTTGTTTACCCTTACATTACAGATAATGTAGGTGGCGTTGTCAAAATAGATGCCTGACTGAATGTCATATTTAGAACAAGAGTAAAAAAAAATAAGAATTTCTCATTTTTTTACTCTTTAGTATAGCTCCTTACAAAAACCAAATAACAATTTATGACATTTAAAAAAAGATTTTGACAACGCCTCCTACTGAATATTTTGTCACATATGAATACTTAAAATCTAATACATTTCGTTTGCGCCGGGCCTGGGTTTTTTTCCCCATACATTGTGCGCATTGTTCTTTCAATCAGCAGCGACTCTACAAGCGAACTTTTGAGTCATCATGTCACCCAAAAACTAAATTTTGAGTAGTAAACTATTTTTGCTTACTAAAGATGCAGAGCATTTAAATTTCATATTTCATGTTCATTTCATACTATTTTAAAATTTTGTTTCATAGCACATGTCGTCTGCTGTTTTCAGCGGGTCCCATCACAGGGCTTGTTTATTTTAAGATCAAGACCTCCACCACACGGCCCTCTCAACAGAGATCCATTTTAATAACTTTCCATTTTAAGTCTTTATTAACTCGCTTTCTTCTCTGCATTTTTTTTTAACTAACTTCCCCCATGAGCTAGAAACAAACATAGCTCAGAACTGAATGAAAAATGTAATGTACAGTGAACAGCACATGCAGTTGGACATAATGGCCTTGAAAATGTTAGAAGTTGAACAGAGCGAATGCGAAAAAGAGATAGTAATTGTTCTCTTCGCATTGTTTTCAATGTGCGCTGCCGCTTACCGCTGGCCGGTGCGGATAGGCGGGGTCGGGGGAGATCGCGTTCGTCCGAAGATTTTACATACATACTTATTGATGGAAATTCCGATTTATTTGTGAAAAAGACCAGACTTTTAAGAATAAAATATTATAGGTAGTGGTAAGGTTTGTTTATTTGTTTGGTTGTAGGGGGTTAAACTTTAGAATTATTGAACCGAATCTTAAACTTTTTAACCGCCTCCGGGGCGTAATGGGTAGGTAGTCCATTCGCTTCACACCAGGAGGTCACGGGTTCGATTCCCGGTGAGGTCAACTTGTAAGACTCGGTTTGGTTTGGTGGTAGGGCATTTCCTAAGCCCGCTTGGCTAGCTACCACCATCTTATCTAAGTCTTGCCGATAAACATCAGTGTTAACAACATTGATGTGTTCCGGCTTGAAGATAAGATAGCCCGTTCTCCATTGTGTTGGGGAATCTAGGTAAGGCCGCTTTCATCTTCGGCTTCATCGTCACTCACCATCAGGTGAGATGATGCCAAGGGCTTACCAATTGTGAATAAAAAAAAAGCAGTAAAGAATGAGACGGTGTACGCTAACAAATTCACAATAAATGCTATCTAATATCTATGCGACTGGACTTGGACGGGACGAGACGGAGACGGATGAGTGAGTGACTTTAATATACTTTAATATACAGCAAGTTGCTAGCTCGTGTCACTGCGCGGATGCTTGGTTTATTAGATCTGTGGCGGATGCTTTGTAAGGGGCGTGGCTTATGATTTGTCAAAAGCACAGATCTGTGGTCATAAGTTTGTGTGAATTTGTTATCGGTCTTAAATAGACGCTTATTTAGAAAAGAATGTCGATTGGTGTATTTTCGTAAAGATGACGAATTCTACTAATCACCGATGTGTGCGAGTGTTCAACTGTTAAAAATCGGTCGTAGTTATACGTGTGTATACTGTCCATCGCCACGTGCTGCCCACTGTACAAATGTCTGTACAAATTACAAATGTAATTACAAATTTTGTGATGAATAAATTTATACACACGACTAAAAAAGTGCCAAGTGAGCGTCGGACCACTCGTCTTTTAAAAAAATAAACATATTTTGAAAACAAATCTATTTTTGTAGTTAGTTGGTTGGTGTGGAACATTTTGTATGGAAAATCTATGAACTTCTTACAAATCTAACTGCACTTATTATATTCCCTACCATTTCCAATACTTTACAGTTTTCCTTAAATAGTGGTTTATCTGGTGGAGTGGAAATTTCGATAAGTCAACAAATCATTTTTCGAAGATATATTCTTGGCAAACCCTCAACAGTTTTAAAAGACCTATTCAATGGTACCACACACTATGGGGTTAGGATTTTTTTAAATCATCCCGTCGATCCCCTTACCAGAAACTTTTTTTTCAAGTTTATTGTTATTATAAGTGTACAGTAAAAAAGCGGTAATACACACAAACGTCCAACTTGGTGTGATTACAGTGCACTTTCTGTTGCACAACAACAAGTAATAAAAAACAGCCAAGTGTGAGTCGACGCGCGCTGAGGATCCCGAAATGAATGAAACAAAACAATTCTTGTGCATCCTTTGAATGGAACGTGTTGGTATGGGACCCTCGGTGCGCGAGTCCCACTCATACTTGGCCTGTTTTAATAAAGTGAGTGCACTATAATTACACTAAGTTTGTATAGGGACTCCCCTGAGTTTTTTACTTTACGGTTTTGTGTTATTTGTCTGAAAATCTGTCATAGTAACATAGGGTGCTGTGAAATTTTCAAGCGGCTACCAATGGTAGCCTGTATATTAGATGTTTAAATTTTGAAGAATTTTGGACAATGCAGCTTGAAAACTATATAATCGTATCTAAATGAATTTAAGTAATTATGTGTAGGGAATTTAATAAGGCATAATTATAAATCTAACCTGGCGTGTATTATCATTTTCGTGGAAATTAAAAACTATAAAATGGCACACATTTCAAGGAAAAGAGAGAGGGATAAACGGGACTGCGGGAGTGGGGTGGGTGGGGAAACAGTTGTGTTTTTAATGTACTCATTCATAGATATAATACAGAGAAGAAGTTTCAAAAAACTATATAAGTTTTGCCACCTTGCTCATACATGATGAATGACTACAGGGTGTAACAGCAAAACCGTACTTCCATTAAGGGTGTGAAAGTTAACCCGATTCTGATCACATTTCAATAAAAAAAATACACTTTATTTTTTTATGAAAAATCCACATTTTTCGTGACATGTAGTCATCACTGATAAGAACAAAGTTCATTCAACCGTGCCGTGCGGCAGGCAGCGGCGGCTGTCAGCTGATCACGCTTTGTTTGTTTCACTTGCACGCACGTGCTGCTATCTCGGCCGCTCCCGCATGCATCGTCGTGTGAGTCGATCATGCAACAACGCCCTCGCCCTGCGCCCTTGCGCAGCGATGCCACTGAGCGAGTCAGTTGCCGACTGTTCTCGACGCAAACGCGCCGCGTGTGACGTGAAATCCGCAGATCGCGATTCGCTCGGTTTCCGTTATGGCAGTACGAAGTAATTTTTCGAATATTGAACTTTACGACATTGTAGAATTGTACTTTGATAGTGGCCGAAATGCAAATGAAACACAACGCATGTGGAGGCAACGCTTTCCTACCCGTGCCGTACCGACACTACCTAGAATCATCAAAGGCGCCGACATTAAAGGCGCCGCGCGCCGCTTCTTCGTTTTTTTCCCGCGGCCCGCCAACTTTTTGCGATGTTGCCAAATGTATTCGCTTGCTACAGACGTCAATGACCCGCGAGGTGGACTAGAATTTAAGTCCATTTTAGTACATCAAAAAGGTATGTTTGTATGGTGATAATAGTACATTTTTTTTTACATTTTTTTATTATTACAAACAAGCCACCCCATCATGCTCTTAAGGGAAGTACGGTTTTGCTGTTACACCCTGTATATTGTTAGAAAATTTAGAAATTATTAAAATATAATTAAAATTGTGCAGGCAAAGAAGCCCGCAAAAGCGGCGTGTCGGCCGGTGGCGGCTACAACGAGGAGGGTCTCTCTGTGCAAGAGACGGCAGCGGTGTTCGCCAATTTCGAGTTCCTCGCCAACCAGGAGATGGATATGGACGAAATAGATGATCTGGACGCAAAGCAGTCGCACCATGCTCCGGGGAAACAAGGTACTACCACACCCTGGACACTTCATGCAACGGGCCAAAATAGACATATCAAAAAAGCAATGCAGGAACAAACAAAATGGCGGCGAAATCCTATACGTTCGGCAACCAAACTGTAACTAATCTGTATCAACCTGGGAGACGAGGAGGGGGTGAGGTCGCAATCTAGAGAGCGGCAGGGAGTGTCCATACTGTATGTTAGTACTAATATATATACTTTGGTACTACCAAATAATACTAACTACTAAGTATTACAGTTTAACTGAAGAATCCATTAAGTCCAATGGAGCAGTATAGACAAGGCAATTGTTGGGGGGCCTAGGGGGGATCGATCCCGAATTGCCATAGTCACCGTTGTTCAGCCACTTGGGACAATTCATTACAAGCGCCTCATGCATCTCCAGCGGTGACCAGGGACAAGTGATGTCGGCTTTGAAACGAACATAAAAGGCGTCGGACTACTGTATTGATTCTTATACTGTGCTAGCTTTGATGCAAACATCAAAAGAGACGGACTACGGACGTATTGATTCTTATACTGTGCTAGCTTTGATGCAAACATCAAAAGAGACGGACTACGGACGTATTGATTCTTATACTGTGCTAGCTTTGATGCAAACATCAAAAGAGACGGACTACGGACGTATTGATTCTTATACTGTGCTAGCTTTGATGCAAACATCAAAAGAGACGGACTACGGACGTATTGATTCTTATACTGTGCTAGCTTTGATGCAAACATCAAAAGAGACGGACTACGGACGTATTGATTCTTATACTGTGCTAGCTTTGATGCAAACATCAAAAGAGACGGACTACGGACGTATTGATTCTTATACTGTGCTAGCTTTGATGCAAACATCAAAAGAGACGGACTACGGACGTATTGATTCTTATACTGTGCTAGCTTTGATGCAAACATCAAAAGAGACGGACTACGGACGTATTGATTCTTATACTGTGCTAGCTTTGATGCAAACATCAAAAGAGACGGACTACGGACGTATTGATTCTTATACTGTGCTAGCTTTGATGCAAACATCAAAAGAGACGGACTACGGACGTATTGATTCTTATACTGTGCTAGCTTTGATGCAAACATCAAAAGAGACGGACTACGGACGTATTGATTCTTATACTGTGCTAGCTTTGATGCAAACATCAAAAGAGACGGACTACGGACGTATTGATTCTTATACTGTGCTAGCTTTGATGCAAACATCAAAAGAGACGGACTACGGACGTATTGATTCTTATACTGTGCTAGCTTTGATGCAAACATCAAAAGAGACGGACTACGGACGTATTGATTCTTATACTGTGCTAGCTTTGATGCAAACATCAAAAGAGACGGACTACGGACGTATTGATTCTTATACTGTGCTAGCTTTGATGCAAACATCAAAAGAGACGGACTACGGACGTATTGATTCTTATACTGTGCTAGCTTTGATGCAAACATCAAAAGAGACGGACTACGGACGTATTGATTCTTATACTGTGCTAGCTTTGATGCAAACATCAAAAGAGACGGACTACGGACGTATTGATTCTTATACTGTGCTAGCTTTGATGCAAACATCAAAAGAGACGGACTACGGACGTATTGATTCTTATACTGTGATAAATACTGCGTAAATGAGCGATTTTATTAACCACCTCCGTGGTTTATTGGTTAAATCCACTCGATTCACATCGGAAGGTCGCGATTCCCGGCGGAGTCTAACTATGTGAGACCCGATTTGGTTGGTGTAAGGGCAGTTTCTAAGCCAGCCTGGTTAGTTATCACCAATCACAATGTTATCTAAGTTTTCCCGCCAAACATCAACATCGCAATATTGATGTGTTCCGGCTTGAAGATAAGATAGCCAGCTCCCCATTGCGTTGCCCGCTTCCATCTTCGGCATCATCGTCACTTACCATCAGATGAGATGATGCCAAGGACTTACCAATAGTGAATTTAAAAAAATAGCGACACAGCAGTTCTCGCAACAGTACGGACGGACCGGTCGCTGTGAATGCGACACAATGAGAGAAAGGTTAGAAAGAGAAGCAAATATAGTACCAAGCGTAAGGATATTGTCACTTGATTCTTGACCCATAATATAATGTTTCGTAGGACCGAGACTGCAGTCTATTTCACGTAGGAGCAGCGGACACATAACGCATAGCGAGTTTTAGCCAACACCAAGAATTTACTTTCCATTGAATTTATTATAAATGGATCAGAACTAATATAGATAGTATGGATTCATGATTTTAATTGTTTGAATCCCATCTCGCAAGTCCTTTACCAATCCTTTATAAAGTTTTGAACAAAATCAATCCTTATCAATTTAACTTGAGAGAAATAACTTGCGGGATCTTTTATGATTTGAAGATTTTTTTTTATTTTTATTTATTAAAAATTTGAGTGCATTTGACTGCAACTCAAAAAGCTCATTAGCTCAAAAACCACTTTGCTGTGCTTGCATATTATGTAGTTCGACCAGAAACTATGGGAGAAATGTCAGAATACAAAATGAATTTTCACAATTCACCAATTTTGCCAAATCAAAGATTAAACTGTGTCAAATAATTATAGTTTATAAAAATCAAAACTAACAAAATCATATGGACTGTCTCTTAGTCTGAAATAAAGATATTGAATTGAATTGAAAGTCGATGTTATTTGTCGACATTCCACCCATGAGTTTCGGATCGACCTTTACAATATTTTCTCCCTTGTCTGCCAGGCGAGGAGGTAGATCACGAAGCGGAGGAAGTTCTGAACGAGCTGAACTTACTCACGGAGAGCGAAGCCGACGCCGGCGGCCAGGGCGACGACTACCCAGTTGGTGAGTTACCGTCATTCACAGAATTTCTACAATATCTCTAGAAACGTAATGTTTTTTCACAGCTCCACGAGAAGTGGAATCAAACCTCGGACACTGAGTAGAATCACACCTCGGACACTGAGTAGAATCACACCTCGGACACTGAGTAGAATCGGCGTGTTTTAAGTACCTACTACTATTACATAAACAGATAACATAAGATTTTTTTTGCAATTACACATGTACATATTAAATAAGTCTCTTCTGTATAGCTAATATTAAAATCAGCATGCAAATTGTAAATGTGTATGTGTAAATTCATGTAGGACTGTTCGCCAATTGTCATTATTGATAGCTAGGTACAACTAGGTACTTACGATACACTTTCAACCCACTTCCAAAAAGGAGGAGGTTCTCAATTCGACTGGTTTTTTTTTGCATGTTTGTAACGCGATATCTTCGCAGATTGTGAACCGATTTTCATGATTCTTTTCTTATTCGATAGGGTATGCTCCCGAGTTGGTTCCATATAAATAATAATGTAATGTTAAGTAATGACTTTATCAGAAAATTAACAAAAACCAAAAATAATAATGCAAAATTGTATTAAGTTGTAGCGATGGAAGTCGGTTTTTTAACGTGTTCAGCGTTTTTAAGCGACTTCCAAAAAGGAGGAGGTTCTCAATTCGTCTGTATGTTTTTTTTTATGTTTGTTACCTCAGAACTTTTGACTGGGTGAACCGATTTTTACGATTCTTTTTTTATTTGAAAGCTAGTGCTTCCCGTGTGGTCCCATATAAATTTTATCAAAATCGGTGTTGTACTTTAGTAGAAAATTAACAAAAACCAAAAATAATAATGCAAAAATGTACTAATTTGTTGCGATGGAAGTCGGTTTTTTAACGTGTTTAGCGTTTTCAATTATTGTTACAATCGGTCACTGAATGTACTTATAAAACAGTACATATGAGTACATACATAAACTGTGTCCTACTTCAGCTTTATCCTAGCTCGATTTTATTCTCTAAGAGCATAATATCATAATAGGTAGGTAGTTAACGGTGGCTATTAGTTCGTCACACATTTTATTCTATAAGATCATAATATCTAGGTAGGTAGTTAACGGTGGCTATTAGTTCGTCACACATTTTATTCTATAAGATCATAATATCATAATAGGTAGGTAGTTAGCGGTGGCTATTAGTTCGTCACACATTTTAAATACACTCTTGAAAGGTAGCACACTCCATAATTCACTGAATTGAGTACTGGTTCACTTTTGCACTATTACAGGTACAATGTTTTCTTTAATCCAACACAAGTAAACAAAAACATGCGAACGAGCAGCCGGGGGTGGCCATTTGTATTTTGTTTTTGCGTCGTGTCAAACAAAAAAAATATCTCCGATTCTTACTTTATTTACAGTTTTCTAAACAACTTCGAACCATTTTTCTTAGACATTGAGTCACTATAATAGTCACTAGGTATATGCACTTTAGGCACAGATGAGATACTAGTTGCTTTAGGTCACTGGTCACTACCTATAAAAATAATAGAACACAAAAATAAACAACATAATATAAATATAGGCACTGAGCTACTGAGGGACCTGTGATCAAAGAGAATAGAATCACCACGTTTGAGCTTTGACAATCGAATGTCAAGTACCAGTGCGCGTACCCGTGCGTTATAGGGGAAATACATCGGTGGGAGGCAGAGAGTGCCCCTTCTTTACGTAGTAATATTTAGTAGTCTGGTGGAATCTTGGTACTTTACCCAAAATAACTCAGATTAGATATTGAGTTTCATACAACAATCATAACAAAAAGTAGGGTAACGCTTGTTCTATTATATACGTATGCACTATACCCTCGAATAATGTTTCTTTAATTAAGACAAGTGCATTTGAGACATGTCACAGCACATTTCGGCATGATGACGGTAAGTCTACAAACGCGTGACTGTAAACAAAACTGCTCGTGATTGGAGCAGTTTTTTATACCCCGTTTTTAAAGCGCTAACACTAAACCTACCTTTTATTTTTGATCTGAGCAAAATAATGACAATACACCGTAAACTATGTTTCGCCTTGGTTTAAAATAGTTTAACCAATGTGAAACACAGTTCACAGGTCTATGACTTGGTCACGACTAGTTAGCGCGTAGTTGCGACGCCTATTTGCAATGTGCAAATTCTTGACAGGCAGCTGCGTAAGGGTATTTCACTTCTCGTGGCGGTAGGTTTTCTGTGACACGGGGTCATCTGTGGCTTCGCCTTATAACACAATCACACTAATATTATAAAGGCGAAAGTATGTGAGTGTGTTTGTTACTTCTTCACGCAAAAACTACTGAATGGATCTGGCTGTAATTTGGTAGGTAGACAGATAAGGACCTGGATTAACACATAGGCTAACAGCTAGTAACCTTATAATTGTTGTTTATCCAGGTGGAGTGACGGCGAGCGGCGCGGGCGGGGCAGCGTGCGCGGGCGCCGGGGAGTCGGACGAGGAGCCGCTCGCTCTGGGCGAACTGGCACAGCTCACCGTCAGCAACGAGCCCGAGGCGTATGACGTGAACAGCGCCAACAAGGAATCCTTCCGCAAGACATGGAACGCCAAATACACGCTGCGCTCGCATTTTGACGGAGTAAGTGGTCTTTGTGGTAGAGATTTGTTGTTAATTCAGGCTAGGATCCCTTCGCTCTGGGCGAACTGGCACAGCTCACCGTCAGCAACGAGCCCGAGGCGTATGACGTGAACAGCGCCAACAAGGAATCCTTCCGCAAGACATGGAACGCCAAATACACGCAGCGCTCGCATTTTGACGGAGTAAGTGGTCTTTGTGGCAGAGTTTTGCTGTTGATTCAGACTAGAATCCCTTCGCTCTGGGCGAACTGGCACAGCTCACCGTCAGCAACGACCCCGAGGCGTATGACGTGAACAGCGCCAACAAGGAATCCTTCCGCAAGACATGGAACGCCAAATACACGCTGCGCTCGCATTTTGACTGAGTAAGTGGTCTTTGTGGCAGAGTTTTGCTGTTGATTCAGACTAGAATCCCTTCGCTCTGGGCGAACTGGCACAGCTCACCGTCAGCAACGACCCCGAGGCGTATGACGTGAACAGCGCCAACTAGGAATCCTTCCGCAAGACATGGAACGCCAAATACACGCTGCGCTCGCATTTTGACTGAGTAAGTGGTCTTTGTGGCAGAGTTTTGCTGTTGATTCAGACTAGAATCCCTTCGCTCTGGGCGAACTGGCACAGCTCACCGTCAGCAACGACCCCGAGGCGTATGACGTGAACAGCGCCAACAAGGAATCCTTCCGCAAGACATGGAACGCCAAATACACGCTGCGCTCGCATTTTGACTGAGTAAGTGGTCTTTGTGGTAGAGATTTGTTGTTAATTCAGGCTAGGATCCCTTCGATCTGGGCGAACTGGCACAGCTCACCGTCAGCAACGACCCCGAGGCGTATCACGTGAACAGCGCCAACAAGGAATCCTTCCGCAAGACATGGAACGCCAAATACACGCAGCGCTCGCATTTTGACGGAGTAAGTGGTCTTTGTGGCAGAGTTTTGCTGTTGATTCAGACTAGAATCCCTTCGCTCTGGGCGAACTGGCACAGCTCACCGTCAGCAACGACCCCGAGGCGTATGACGTGAACAGCGCCAACAAGGAATCCTTCCGCAAGACATGGAACGCCAAATACACGCTGCGCTCGCATTTTGACTGAGTAAGTGGTCTTTGTGGTAGAGATTTGTTGTTAATTCAGGCTAGGATCCCTTCGATCTGGGCGAACTGGCACAGCTCACCGTCAGCAACGACCCCGAGGCGTATGACGTGAACAGCGCCAACAAGGAATCCTTCCGCAAGACATGGAACGCCAAATACACGCAGCGCTCGCATTTTGACTGAGTAAGTGGTCTTTGTGGCAGAGTTTTGCTGTTGATTCAGACTAGAATCCCTTCGCTCTGGGCGAACTGGCACAGCTCACCGTCAGCAACGACCCCGAGGCGTATGACGTGAACAGCGCCAACAAGGAATCCTTCCGCAAGACATGGAACGCCAAATACACGCAGCGCTCGCATTTTGACTGAGTAAGTGGTCTTTGTGGCAGAGTTTTGCTGTTGATTCAGACTAGAATCCCTTCGCTCTGGGCGAACTGGCACAGCTCACCGTCAGCAACGACCCCGAGGCGTATGACGTGAACAGTGCCAACAAGGAATCCTTCCGCAAGACATGGAACGCCAAATACACGCAGCGCTCGCATTTTGACGGAGTAAGTGGTCTTTGTGGCAGAGTTTTGCTGTTGATTCAGACTAGGATCCCTTCGATCTGGGCGAACTAGTGCAACTCACCGTCAGCAACAAGCGCGAGGCGTACGACGTCACAGCGCCAACAATAGTACCTTCTGGAACACCTGGAACGCTTAATACACTCTGTGCTCGCATTTTGATGGATTAAGTTGTCTTTATGGTAGATTTTGGTTATTAATTCGTGGCTAGGAACCGCTCGCTCTGGGTGAACTAGCGCAACTCACCGTCAGCAACGAGCCCCAGGAGTACGACGTAACATCGCCAACAAGAAGTCTTTCTGGAACGACAAGTATACGCTGCGCTCGCATTTTGATAAGAGTAAGTAGACTGCTTGTTGAAAGAAGGTGTTATCTGGTGACTAGGAGGGAGACACGCGTATTTTGAACATTCCCTCTCGTATATCTACCAGATACGCTAAACTGCCAGGTTTATGATATAGCGTCCACACTCACCGACAGCAAGGTCATATAGTGAGGGCCGCTATTCCTGGCGACACCATAAGGTGAAGACAAGGACCAGTTACGGTAGGTCTTGCCGCCAAGACGCTTGTCCTGGTACTCTGCAAGGCGAGTGCCTCGTGGAAGAGAACCACTACCTACTGTCCAGGTAGGTCCCGGAGCTGTAGGCGCGCTCACCTCCCGCGGCTTTCGCTGCTGGCGGTTCAATCCCCGCTCGGGACGCCAGAGAAGCTGGCTCCCACATATCCGGTGTGGTACCGGAGCTGTAGGCACGCTCACTTCCCGGCGTTTATCGCACCTGTCCAGACTTACTCCTACGCGGCTGGATCGGCCGGAGCAGTACTAGCTTAGCTCTACTTGCTGACCAGGCAAGTGCCGGAGATGCTTCCCTGCCAGTAGTTTTGAACAGTGGACTTCTTCCGCCTGGGATGATGGGAGACACCAACGAGCCCAGGGCACAGCCCCAACTATTTAGAGTCCTTCTGCATGATCTGCACTAGCATCGACATTGCTTATAGTTCGTAAAATTTAGCTTGATCGCTGCGACAGCAGGTAAGATAGATGGAGGTTCAATTAGTGTAAAAGAGATACAAAATATAAAATGTACTAAGATGACAGCTGTCGCAGCGATCAAACTAAATTTTACGAAGTATAAGTACAGTCACAGAATTTAAATGTTTAGCAGATTTAAGTCTTTTTAATTTTGCCGGGTTATGAAATAAGTTTTCCCTGTTTCATCCACTTTCTGTCTAATAGTTATAAGTAACGTCAAAGAAAATAGGAAGTTAAAGAAAAAGTTGAAATATCGATGTAATTTCTTCTTGGTTAATATAAAATATAAATACATATCTCGGAAATGTAGGTAGGTACTTATATCCTGGCAAAATTGAAGTTTCGTGAATCTTCTAAGCAATTAGGCGCTTTGCACACGACGGGGCGGGGCGGGCCGGTCAATTTCGTCGCCTACAAAAGCACAAAGGGAATCCTATACTACCAACGCACATGGAGGACAATCATTGCAAACGCTGAACACCTTAAACAACCGACTTCCATCGCAACAACTTCGTACAATTTGCAATATTATTTTTGGTTTTTGTTAATCTAAATATATATAACTCAAAGGTGACTGACTGACATAGTGATCTATCAACGCACAGCCCAAACCACTGGACGGATCGGGCTGAAATTTGGCATGCAGGTAGATGTTATGACGTAGGCAACCGCTAAGAAAGGATTTCGGGAAATTCCCACGGGAACACCAAAAAACGGGAACTGCGCGGGCAAAGCCGCGAGCACCCACTAGCTTTCTAATAAAGTACTACACCGATATTGATGAAATTAATATGGGACTACACGGGAAGTACCAGCTTTCAAATAAAAAAGAATCGTTAAAATCGGTTCACCCAGTCAAAAGTTCTGAGGTAACACACATGAAAAAAAACATACAGTCGAATTGAGAACCTCCTCCTTTTTGGAAGTCGCTTGAAAAGACCGCGCCACAGGTGCCCGGCGGCATGGTCGTGGCTGCCCGCCATAGATCACACAAACCAGTTTGTATGCAGTAACGCAGGCGGCGGCGGCGCGGGGCGGCTAGCTCAGTCCGCGCCGAGCTTCACTAGAACGAACACACTGAACTGACCGTCTCTGTCCCTCGTGTGCTTTGAGTACGCGGCGAGGGGAGCCGCGGGCAACGGCGGGCAGACGCGCGCGGTCTTTATTGCTTCGCGGTCAAAAAGACTGCCCCGCCCCGTCGTGTGCAAAACGCCTTAAATTTCGTGACTGTACGTATCCAATTGACTAAAGTCGCAAATCGTGCCACAATAAAGGAACACCATACCTAAAGAATGAAATCATCACTGTCCATCAGAAGTTGCACGAATATTTTTGGTAGCTCATAGTTTCTTCGCATGCTTACAACGCTATTCAATTTGCAGGTGCGAGCGCTGGCTTTCCACCCTAATGAAGCCGCGCTGGTGACTGCCTCAGAAGACCACACGCTCAAGCTATGGAACCTGCAGCGCACGGTCCCAGCCAAGAAGTCGGCCGGACTTGACGTGGAACCTCTTTACACGTTCCGAGCGCACACTGCGCCGGTATTGTGTCTGGCGATGGGCGCTCCCAGATCAGAGGAGTGCTTCTCTGGGGGATTAGATTCTACAATCCGTGTGTGGAACCTGCCGCCGCCGACGGCAGATCCCTATGATCCTTATGATCCCGCTGTGCAGGTAACTGAACAAGGAATGTTTAATGTCTGTGTGAGCGTTCTTTAATGACATGGAATGCTTGACCACGAACACTCTTAGATTTCAAGAGCTTTTTCAGGGAATTAAATGCCGCACCCCTATAATCCTTATGATCCGGCTTTGCAGGTACCATTATAGAATTATTAGAGACCGACCAAAACTGGATTTTTAGCCTAAACCGACTTCATTAAACACTAGCTTTTGCCAACGTCTTCGCTCGCGTGTACATAGTTTCTATGACTGTCTCCAAAGATGCGCCTATATGTTAATCCAGGTCCTAATCTGTCTACCTACCAAATTTCATCCAGATACATTCAGTAGTTTTTGCGTGAAAGAGTAACAAACATCCATAAAAATACAAACTTTCGTGTTTATAATATTAGTAAGGATGGTATTATTTTAATTGTACTTACCTTGAAATATTTTTACAAAGAATGGAAAACTCCGCTATAGTAACTTACATTACAATGAACCTATATAAAAACATAAATAGCATGTTATGTTAGGGGTGTATATAAAAATAATCTTTTCTTTCAAATCGACGCGTAACCACAGATGAGATACTAGTTACTCCGAACAGACAAAAAACTCAAATATCCTGCTCCATTAAAAAAAATCCTTACATACACATCATTACTATTGGAGGGTTGTACCAGGCAGGACCAATGCTTTTGCCCCTTGCCGTTTCCGTTTATTTACACGTTAAAAAACTACCCATAGTATAATCAAAGTGTATATATTAGTACTAACATACAGTATGGACACTCCCTGCCGCTCTCTAGATTGCGACCTCACTCCCTCGCACCCATATTGATACAGATTGGTTAAAGTTTAGTTGTCGAACGTATAAGATTTCACCGCCATTTTGTTTGTTCCGTCATTCGTTTTTTGAAATGTCATTTCTGAACCGTTGTATGAAGTGTCCAGGGTGTGGTAAAATAATAAAATTAACCTTCAACTGGTGACGTACCGTCAATTTGACGTCGCAACGACAAAAACACTGTATTTCTCAGAAACGGCTTGCTCCCCGCGACCGCGCCCCCTAGTAGCTGCCTCGTGTGCAGTTTGGCGTCGGCCGATACACAGAACGGACGTCGCACGCGCACAGTTTAGGTATTAGATGGTACCCGACGTCATTTTGACGTTACGTCACCTTTAGTGTTATGTTTTATTTGTGAGCTGTTGTTGTAAAATTTCATACAAAATGAATCAAATTATTTTTTGTGTGTAACCAATATGCAAAAAATGATTTTTTTTATTAATTACCTAAGTCTTAATGAGAAAATAAGGCTGGTTGTTATTTTTCTTTTCAGTTTCATTAATTTTATGTCAATAGATCTCATGTCTACCAAAATACAGACCAAAATTCAGTATTAAGTTCAAGTGTATGAATAAAGTTAAGTTTACGTTTAATATGTCAAAAGTGTGTTTTATTTTAGAAACAAACTAACCTACATTTACATAACATCATCTATTTTATTTCCCTTACACTTAATCTACAGTATTTATGGCTTTTTATTGATACGTCATAATGACGTCACCTCTCCAATACTGTGACTCACATTCACGTCACCAGTTGAAGGTTAAAAAAAAGTGAGTTTTTCCACTAGCCGGCACAACATGTATAAAAATATATGGAGCGTCTTTCCATTGACCGGCAACGGCGTCGGCACCGGCCCAATGGTAAACAGCCATAGTACTTGTTATATAAGGTGTAACAAAATTAGCTGAAACTATTTTAACTGGTGCTTCTACCCATGAAACTGAACAACTTTCCCCATGAAACCAATAGTTAAATCTCAAAAAAATGATTGAACTTCCCATACTAAGTTGGCTGATCAGCTGATCGAGTAAGTATGGGAGAGCCAAATTTTTTTTGCGATTTGACTATGGACTATGGGAAAGTTGTTCAGTTTCAGGGGTAGAAGCACCAGTTAAAATAGTTTCAGCTAATTTTGTTACACCTTATATATAGCATTCATATTTTAACCAAAGATAACCTATTCATATTTTACGCGTAACGTTTGACTTTTAAATGATGTCCGATTATTTTTTATCGATTCGATTAAGTAATTCAGTAGTAAGTCTGACGTTTCGGAAGTTTCTGCTGGTTTTTTGCTGATTGCAAGAACAAATCAACACACTGAGTCACGGCCCTTTTGTACGACTGCAACACACATATGTTTTTGTATTCTTTCTTTGCTCTTTTTAAAATTTAATTTGTTATGTTTTGTTTTACGAGTATATTAAGTATGAGTGTAATAATATGTGTGTGATTGCAGTGACAAATAAACGTTTTATCTATCTTTTGTATGTGAAGTGACAATTTATTTTGCGGTACAGGGCCCAGTGCTCCGCGACCACACGGACGCGGTGTGGTCGCTGTCGTACGCGCACGGGCGGCTGGTGTCCGCGTCGGCGGACGGCACGGTGCGGCTGTGGTCGCCTCGCGCCGCGCGCCCGCTGCTCTCCACGCTGCGGGTCGATGACGTCACCGCTGCGCCCGCCGCCGCCGACTTCGTGGACGCCGGCTCGCGCGCCGCCGCCGTCTACCGCGACGGAACGCTGCTGGTCTATGACTTGGAGACTGGACAGGTGAGCGGGGTGACATTGCAGATGACTTCACGGCCGCGCCCGCCGCCGCCGACTTCGTGGACGCCGGCTCGCGCGCCGCCGCCGTCTACCGCGACGGAACGCTGCTGGTCTATGACTTGGAGACTGGACAGGTGAGCGGGGTGACATTGCAGATGACTTCACGGCCGCGCCCGCCGCCGCCGACTTCGTGGACGCCGGCTCGCGCACCGCCGCCGTCTACCGCGACGGAACGTTGCTGGTCTATGACTTGGAGACTGGACAGGTGAGCGGGGTGACATCAGATGACTTCACGGCCGCGCCCGCCGCCGCCGACTTCGTGGACGCCGGCTCGCGCACCGCCGCCGTCTACCGCGACGGAACGTTGCTGGTCTATGACTTGGAGACTGGACAGGTGAGCGGGGTGACATCAGATGACTTCACGGCCGCGCCCGCCGCCGCCGACTTCGTGGACGCCGGCTCGCGCACCGCCGCCGTCTACCGCGACGGAACGTTGCTGGTCTATGACTTGGAGACTGGACAGGTGAGCGGGGTGACATCAGATGACTTCACGGCCGCGCCCGCCGCCGCCGACTTCGTGGACGCCGGCTCGCGCACCGCCGCCGTCTACCGCGACGGAACGCTGCTGGTCTATGACTTGGAGACTGGACAGGTGAGCGGGGTGACATTGCAGATGACGTCAAGGCCGCGCCCGCCGCCGCCGGCTCGCGCTCCGCCGCCGTCTATGACTTGGAGACTGGGCGTGTGGGCGGTGTGATGTTGTAATGGATGGTGTTTGTTACTGATAACATCACGGCCATGGCAGCCGCCGCGAACAGGTTTTTCGGGTATATGTGAAGCTGGTAATTACAGCACAGCGGCCGGCACGGGCCCGCACTTTAAGGGAAAATAAAGAAAATGCTGTATAAATGCTGAAAAGTCAATAAAAATATGTCAAAACTCACGGAGGTGGTAGTTTGCATACAGATGTTTTGTTCAATGGTAGGCCTTCGCTTAGCCGATGCGCAAAAGTAGGCTGTTGTTATTGGCATTCGTTATAGGTTCCTGTTTCCGAATATAAAACCTTTCTGCTGTCTTACAAGTTCTGTTCCAGCACAATCAGGAAACACAGATGAAGAAAACGTCAGTTTGTTGTAACACTTGTTGTGTTTGTTGCGCAGGTGGTGCTGCGCGTGGCGTGCGAGAGTGCCGCGTCGCGCGTGCGCGCGCACCCGACGCTGCCGCTGCTGGTGTCCGCGCACGAGGACCGGCACATCCGCTTCTGGGAGCTGGGCGGCGGGCGGTGCGCGCACGCCATGGTGGCGCACCTGGACGCGGTCACCGGGCTGGCCATCGACCCCAACGGGCTCTTCCTGCTGTCCGGCAGCCACGACTGCTCGGTGCGCCTGTGGAACCTCGACACCAAGACGTGCGTGCAGGAGATCACCGCGCACCGCAAGAAGTTTGACGAGAGCATCCTCGACGTGGCGTTCCACCCGCTGCGGCCTTTCATCGCCAGCGCCGGCGCCGACGGACTAGCCAAGGTGTTCGTGTGAACACCTGTATATATACATATACATATTATATATACATACACGTTACGTTGTCATTTCGCTGTGAAGCCGGCGGCGCAGAAGCGGCGCGGTGTTGCTGTCTAGTCGTGCGTGACGGGCGTGCGTTTGTCGTATTTAGTAGTAATCGTATGGACGCGCGCGACTCGCGAGGCGCGTAGTGAACACTCATCTATGTATAGACATTTGAAATCTATTATAATATATTTTTCAGACTTTTCAGTATGTGGATTTTTATGTTTGTATCGCGACTTTTCACCGATTCTACGTACGATACGCAGTGAGAATATTATTCGTTTCTATGCATCTATAAGCGAGACCTTGTAATAAAAATGTATGTGGACACGACTATGTTTCCTTGATATGACTATGTTGTCTGTACAGATTTAGATGTTATGCTATATTTGGTAAATCTTTTGCAAGAACGAATGATGTTTCTTTAGCTAGTATGTTTTTTATTTAAATCGATTGGATTTCTATAGAGATTTTTTTTTGTTTCGGAACATGTTAACGATGGTTATTGATAATAATAACTTGCTCTCATGATAATTATTGATAAAAAGTGTGAGCGATCGAACAAAAATATGATTGAGTAGAACTACTTTATCAAAAGTAACATAAGTGAAGTAATGTTTGTTCATAATGAGTACTGCGATGTAGAATATATAATAATAATATAAAACATTACATATTCCTTTATTTTCCTCGAATTCATACTTGTACACATACATCCAAAATTGATAGTAAAAAGCAACATAACCTAATCACATGTTTGTTTTTTATTGTTTTTTCTACACCCTAATATACCTATATCACATCAGCTCATATATACGTCCCCACCGAGGGGCTCGAGCCTACGTTGAATTAGGGCGATCGGGTCTTAGTCGACTACGCGGGCCCTGTGCGGGTTGGTCGACTTCACACACAACCTGCGAGTTTCTTCGCAGGCGTGTGCAGATTTCCTCACAATGTTTTCCTTCACCGTAAGAGCGTCGGATAAACGTACATATAAGATCGAAATTCGAAAACACATTGCATTGGTACGTGGCAGGACTCGAACCAGGACCTCCTGGATAGGAGGAACGGCCCTTGCTGTTGCGCCACCGACGCTCCATAATATATGTATAGTGTGGCCAACACGCACTGGGCCCGCGTGTTCGACTAAGGCCCGATCGTCCTAATTCAGGATAGGCTCGAACCCCTCGGTGGGATGTATGTACATATAAAATTCTCGTGTCACAGTGTTAGTTGCCATACTCCGAAACGGGCTGTGTATATTCGGTAGGTATAGAAAATGTTTCACCTGGATCTGAGCGAAACAGCTGGTTTTTATTTAAAAACATAGAGAGCGTTCACACAAACTTTTGGTAGGTAGCTGGAATGTCGGAAGATCTATGTCTGATATTCAGAGATGTTCGGATGTTGAAAAAAACATTACACTCGTAAAAACCGTTGCCGAAAGTTGGGTAAAATTTTCTTGTAATACTGACAAGTGCAAGGGAAGGTTACATAAAGAAGGATTTTCCCTTATCCTCTTTACAGTGGCTCATAAACTTGAAATTGAACAACTTTCTCCAATAGGGGAACGGACTGCATCAAAAATAAATTCTGAATATTGATTTCCTAAATTGCTTACTTCTTGAAGTTTCAAAAAACCTTACTTGTTTTGTTTTTCCATCACGTCTTCAATTTTTAATTGATCAAATTCACAAAAGTTCGTCAATTATGCTTAAAATCTATGAAGTCGCTTGTGGGTATTTCAAATATTTTTAGAACCAAATTTCGTTTTTGACAGATCATAAAAAGTAACTCAAATGACTAGCAGTCCGATCCCCTATTCGCAAAAAAATGTTGGACTTCATTCGACATGGCTTGTTTTTTTGGCTTCCCATACTAATTTGTTGTCAACAGAGTTTTTTTGGCGGGATAAGTGGTAGACGCATTCATAGTTTTATTTTATTGTTTTTTCATTGTTTTCTGCAGAGAAAATCGTCTAGTGCACGTGAGCAATGTGGAGAACAAGAAAATAAAACGAAGGAGGACGTGAGAACCCAACTTGCTATGGGTGCAGTTTTATAGACGCCCTACAGCAACTGGGTGTTTCACCTCAGAATGTAGCAGCTGCAAATGCTGTCAAGAACTTCAGAGAAGATTAGTAATGCACCGGCACTAGCATTACAAAAAATAATTTGTCAAAAAAAAATTTGTTGTCAACAATAGGGATGATAATTGCTTGTCATTTAAGTTATTTTTACCCGACTGCGCCAGAATGAGGGTTATGTTTTTCGAGTGTTAGTATGTTTATTTCTTTGGCACGCCCGCCCTGTAGCCTTAACGGCTTGACGAATTTTGGAGTGCGAGGTGTCTTTAGATTTGTCTTGATCCCGTGAGTGACATAGGATACATTTTTACCCGCCTTGCCAAAAAAGAGGTTTTCTATTT
The DNA here is from genome assembly GCA_947284805.1 of Coleophora flavipennella. Classification (NCBI taxonomy): domain Eukaryota; kingdom Metazoa; phylum Arthropoda; class Insecta; order Lepidoptera; family Coleophoridae; genus Coleophora; species Coleophora flavipennella. The sequence continues at coordinate 3,136,508 of OX369276.1, forward strand.
CTTTGGCACGTTCTTTAGCCTTAACGGATTGATGGCGTTTGTAGTGCGAATTGTCGTAGATTCGTTTTAATCATGTGAATGACGTAGGTAACATTTTTACCCGACTTGCCAAAAAACAGTTGAGTTTAAGTAAACTTTTTATGCAGTCGAGTTTTTAATTTGTAATTTATTACTAATCATCACCTGTCAAAAACGACATTTGTTGTAAAATCTTTTGAAATAAATAGTCGTGACGTCATAGATTTTCTACAAGCTTTTATTTAACTTGCAATGTATGTATGTTTGTTCGGGTGGAATCTTGCAAGTTAAATTTGACCCAATTCCGATTGTGACAATGCAATATTAATAGCTTGTGCCTAAAACTTTTTAGGTTTTTCGAAAATTATTTTTGTACTCATTTTGTGACACCAGTTATTGAAGACTTGATGGAAAACAAAGCTAGTAGTTAGGGCGCTTAGCAGAAAAACCTTTAGAAATCATGACTGTTATTACAGATTGAGTTATAGAGAGATACAACACTCTTCAAAGCACTCAATATTGATATTATACATTGGTACAGTAAAAAAAATTGTAGTTGTAACAATTATTTTTGATCACAAACTTTAGGTAAACGTAGACCAATTCTGCTGAATAACATTAATTTTTAATGTACTTATGTTTACGAAGTAACTACTTAGTAATCTGTGCATAAGTCATGTCCCGCATCCCGGGACCCATGTCCCAGAAAAAAATATTGTAGTAAGTAAATGTCTAATTTCATCTCTGTTCCTCGAAGTTTAGGTAAATAAGCCCTATCTATTCCTATCTCTGCTAAGCCCAAAAAAAAACAACAAAATCTCTTTTAGTTACTTCATTCTCATGCATCGAATACGATTTTTTTTTAAATGTCTGCATTCTGTCGCAAGAGCTGAGAGCGCAACTTCGCCTGACTACGCGGCGCAACGTTCAAGATTTTTTTTTTCAGCGTAATTTATAAGATTACCTATACGTAAGGTGTATGTTTATGAATTGACATAAATTATGCTATATTTAAGTATTTTTAAAATACTCATTTATGTATAGGTTTTAAAGTTATAGGTGTTTAAATGTATTTTTCCAGGTATATTTTTTTACATTTCCATATTTTTTTTCGGAAACCACTTGCACAAAATGAAATAAAGATACCAGAAATTAATTCCGCGTCCTCAATTTATACGAAAATGATACCAAACTTAACATCATAGCTATATTCTAGCGTTTACAATTTTTTGAGTTTGTCCGGTCGGAGTGCCCCTTTGATCCTCCCCCTCCCGCCCCAGAGGGGTCGCTCCCGTGGGGTACCGACCTCGATCAGTATTTTTTGACCCCATGAGCAACTGTACCAAGTTTCAAGCCATATTCATGATTTCTAAAGGTTTGCCGTTTTTTTCTTAGACAAGCGCCCCAACTATAGTAATATTTTAGGGCAATTAGTGATCACCAATTTATTATTTATTTTTAATGCTGCTCTTATCATCCAATTGATTGATCGATTTAATTTTAACCACCTCCGTGGCGCAATGGTTAATCCATTAGCTTTACATCAGGAGGTCGCGGGTTCTATTCCCGGCGGATTCTCACTTTGTAAGACTCGCTTTAGTTGATGGAAGGGCATTTTCTAAGCCCGCCTGGCTAGCTACCACCAATCACCATCTAACACCATGCTAACAACATTGATTAATCCGGCTTAAATATAAGATAAAAGCGTCGGTGGCTCAACCGGTAACGACTCGGTCCATCTAACCAGAGGTACCGGGTTCAAATCTGGACGGCCAATTTACCAATGAGTTTTTCAAAAACTTACGTACATACTTACCGATTGCTTTAACGGTGAAGGAAAACATCGTGAGGAAACCTGCACACGCCTGCGAAGAAACTCAAGGGTTGTGTGTGAAGTCGACCAACCCGCACTGGGCCCGCGTGGTCGACTAAGGCCTAGTCGCCCTGATTCAGGGTAGGCTCGAGCCCCTCGGTGGGGACGTATATGAGCTGTAATGATGAAATATAAGATAGCCAATCTTGGTAAAACCCGCTTCCATCTTCGGCATCATCGTCACTTACCATTACATCAGGTGAGGAGATATCAATGGCTTACCAATTGATAATGAAAAAAACGGCCAAGTGCGAGTTGGACTCGCGCAATGTAGGGTTCCGAACTGTTTCAAAAAATAAACGTTTGTTTTAAAAAACAAAATTATGTTTACAGTTTGCAATAGAACATTTTGTATGCAAAATGTATGAACTTTTTACAAATCCAACTGCACACCTTAATTTGGCCGACCATTACTCCTAAACTAAGAAAGCCTACTTAACCGTGATACTTTTCCTTTCAAATTGATTTATATGTCTTACTATTAATTATTTTTTCAGATGTCCTGAAATTGCGGTTTAGCTTGAAGGCGGTTTAGCAGGAATCCATTGAATACCAATAAACTTGTTTTCCGTCTTTTACCTTAAAAACAAGTATATTGATTAATAATGGTTTCCTGTTTCGTTTTTCAAAAAAGTAATGCGGTACAGACACAGATATATGTCATCCGATTATCGATATAAAAGTATTTCAAAATCGGTTGTTTGGTTAACAAATGAATCAAAAACTACGTTTGTATGGGATTTATGAACTCCAGCGGGCTCTTATGACGTAATAGATAATGTGACCATACGTCCCGTTTTGACGGGATTGTCTCTTTATTTCGCAATTGGTCCGGTGTCCCCGAGGAAAGCTTCGGGTACTAATATATATACTGTGGCTTCGGGAAGCAGAAATGTCCCGTTTTCAGTTAAAATTGGAAAAGTCTTATAGGACAATCTAAACCATTTAATACGTAAAACAATCAAAACATCGAATCTAAACCATTTAATACGTAAGTAACTGTGTGCTGGTACCGACCTCAAAAAAATTTAAGCCCCTAATTTAATTCGTACCTGTCTTTGATTTCGTTATTGTTGGTTAATGTTGTGTATTTAAGTATAATAATTAGGGATGCATCGATACGCCTTTTTGCCGATACGATACCGATACGCTTATTGAATTCAAAAAGGAAGGTAGAATAAATAAAACACAATTAATTAATAGTTTTAGTAATCAAAATTAACATTTATAAGATTTTTATTTAAAAAACAAAGCATTCTTATGTTTTGCGGGCAAAGGCGATTTCGCAAGTCTGTTTGATTAAGACCTGCGGTGGAAAATAGAGTCTCAGATGCGACAGATGCCTCGTTTGCAACGAAATAGATGGGACAACACGCGCGTTTACATTACATTTTTAAAGCGCGAAATTTGAAAAGTATCGTTGAAACTACCATAAAAATATCGCCGATACCGATATATCGGCAAACCCGAAGTATCGCCGATATATCGGTATCGGATGCATCCCTAATAATAATATTATTTCACACTTTTGAGTGAATTTAATCTTGAAGTCGGTTTTAAGTTAATTTAAACTTTTTTTTATTTTCTTTTTTTATAGTGGTAATTCTATCTATCTAGCAACGTTAAATCCAATCACCTATACTCACCAATAGGAATTATCAAATCATAATGCATGTGTTTCATTAACAGATACAGAGTCCTGTGGCTTCCATCATCATCTCAGCAGCATGAAAGTTAAGGAGTTAAATCGTCCATCATCAGCTCATCTGAATAACCTGAAGAAATACAACTATCGGTCTATGCATACCTACGTATATATCTATGTATAACATTAAAAAGAATTTTCCTGCAACTCCTAACCGTTAAGAAGTTGTACCTTCCTACATCAGCTTATCAACATGAGAATATGACTAACAGACGCAAGTATTTTAATAGCTTTAGAAAACATATGAATCACGTAATTAGTGCCTTTAAAATTCAAATTGGGTTGCCCTCGATTTCCCTGGGATCCTATCATCAGATCCCGACTTGGTGACAATGGGACCCCCTCGGGAGTATACTCTTACGAATGAAAAAATAATTTTGAAAATCGGTCCACAAATGACGGAAAAATCGGTGCATACATCAAAAAAAAAAATATACAGTCGAACTTAGTACCTCCTCCTTTTTGAAGTCGGTAACAAACAGGGTTCCGCAGCAAAACTTAACTACCAACAGAACAAGACCTCTGAGTACATACTTTGCTGTAGGTAAATAGGGGTCTACTTATCCTGGACTTTAGAAATTTCATTTTTCGGAAGTACCAGACTGTCATAGATTTTACTGTATAATCTATGCATTCAACCTCTCATACTGTTTTTTTTTCAAGATTTTAGGCCCATTAGTTACGGAGATAATGATCAATTTTCTTAAATACTTCAAAACTATCTTAAAATTATATAAAAAAATATTTGAGGTTCTCACAACAAGCCCTTTTATCAACAGACTTCCAAAAAGGAGGAGGTTCACAATTCGACTGTATGTTTTTGTTTTGTGAACCAATTTTTATGATTCTTTTTTTATTTGAAAGCTAGCGCTTTTCGTGTGGTCCCATATAAATTTTATCAAAACCGGTGTAGTACTTTAGATAATTAACAAAAACCAAAAATAATAATGCAAAAATGTACTAAGTTGTTGCGATGGAAGTTGCTCCGAGGCTTTAATTAGGTATTCTAGGTGATTAAAATAATTAGTTAATATCATCATCATATCAGCCGAAAGACACCCACCGCTGGACAAAGGCAAATCCAAGGATTTCCACACGCGTCGTCGCGACGACCGGTCCTGCGATGCCCGCATCCAACGACTTCCCCAGGTCGTCGGACCACCGTGTGGGAGGCCTGCCTACGCTACGTCTTCCGGTGCGCAATCGCCACTCGAGAACTTTACTGCCCCAACGACTGCTCTACAATCTATGCGCCCTGCCCACTACCTTAAATTTAGCGATTCTGTGAGCTATGTCAGTTACTTTGGTTCTCCTACGGATCTTCTCATTTCTGATTCGATCAGGTAGGGAAATTCCGACCAAAGCTATCGCCCTGAGCCTTCTTATGAGGCCCATAGTAAGCGAACATGTCTCGATTAGTAAATATAAATTAAAAGAACTTTTTAAATTATTTTGTTTAATTAATAACAATGAATAAAACTACTGTTACAATTTACACAGTATAGAAAATGGCAGACTAAAGTTTTGTGTTGGTATTGGTTGGTTTGCAGGTTGCAGGTGAACATTATCCGTGTACAATGAATGCCCACACGAACTGACGCTTCAAATATCCGACCACCATCTCATGCAGGTCAGAATCCGAAGTCGGACCCTCCATACGCCCGGTGGCGTAGCTAGGTAACCAAGGGCCCTGGGGCAAATCAAAAAATGGGGCCCCACTGCTTTCTAAACTGGTTAGGTTTTATCAAGTAAAAATATTAAACAACAGTTGTCAAATTGACAACACTGCCAACCCACAGAAAGAATTTAGGGGAATTTCCTAGGTATAACTTTCTAATTTCTCTCAAATGAGTTGCCATGATTAAAGTCGGGTTGCAACCTGTCATATTTATTTTGAATATGGGAGAAGTTTTCAAAAGTTCAGTTTGATCGAGATTTTCTGGTAAGGATTCGAGGGCCCCCTGAGCTTAAGGGCCCCGGGGCACTGCCCCGCCTAGCACCTAGGTAGCTACGCCACTTTACGCCCAGGACCCAGGAGGGTTTAAGATTTACATCTGCAACAGCTTTTGCTAGGTACTTATATTTATCCAGATTATTAGTATTCTGCTTTACAATAAAGCAATATTCTTATTTGTTATACATACCAAACTGATTACCTATTGTTTATTCAGTTTTGAGATCATAACGTTTTTTCTCCACCAACAAACAAAATTGATTTTTTATTTAGGTAAGTATATACTTAACTAATACGAATAAGAAATACCTAAGTACTTAAGTATATCATAAAAAATAACTCCGATAATCTCGCTTTTCAATACATATATAATTTATACTCAAGCTTACTTCAAAGATTATACAGTAAAATTATAAATATTATACTTAAACAAATAGGTAATTGTTAGTACCTAATTTTTTTAAATAAAGTTCTCTATAGACTATAAACCATAAAACTGGTTGGTTTTACACTAAGCCCACTTTAGAATTCGGTAATAAAGAAAATTAAATTAATAGTTGTAGACATATTTTGTAATCTAGGAAGAAACTAGGTCATGCCATGTATGCATATCCACAACATATAAATATCTATTTTTTCACACAAGCTCTTTCTAAACGTGAACAGACATAAGGGCAGTTCACACCGCGAGCGTATCAAGCCCTATCGTCACATAATAAATGATTGATCACAAACTGTAAGTTTCAAAATCAGTTTTTACCTCTGAACGTTTACAACATACAGTCTTTAGACACATAAAGGCATAAAAGATTACATTTTAGCATGAACTGCTGGCCATCTTGAAATACAAACAATGAGGATTTTGTTCTAAAGGAATAAAAAGATTATTGAAACTAGGAATCCATTAAATAACACCTTCCTGCAAATATTAAATTTGTTAGTTTTTATTATTTTGATTTTGATCTTTCTTGCCATCAATTATTTATTACTTTGTTAATTATTGTTTTCTACTGTGCATACTTTTTGAATACAGTAATATTGTATATAACAAAACTGTCATGCAATTGATATTACATTTGACTGTCTTATTAGTCAATTTCTTTTAACAATTTGCTTAAATGTAAAAGTAACCTCATATAAAATAGAGATGGATAGGTCCGGAACCAAATCCTGGGACCCGTATCCTTTGCAGAACTGATGGAGCAACAAGGGTGTTGATTCGATGTAACACAATTTAAGTTATTTGACAGGACCTAAACTTAATTTACACTTCTGACTTTTTCTTGCTGTATTGAAAAGACAAGGACAGAATGCTTAAATTTAGCTTAGTGCTGCCAAATAAGTTAAATCGTGTTAAACCAAATCAACACCAATTTTGTAAATGTTTATGGTCAGAATTTAATCAGCAATCCAATGACAACTGGAACTGGGGCATTGACATCTGAGCACTCTAATCCATCTGCCCACTAAAACCTGGACCAATATGTGTACAGGGGAACTGGTATCAGGAAGCAGATTTGCAGAGCTGGAAGTAGATCTGGACCCAGATCTAATGTAAATGTTAGATTAAAGCTTTAACCTACCCATCTCTAATGTAAATGATTAATTAGGTGCATTCTTTTTTATATTAAATATTTGAAACACGTTTTACTGCATGTAAATCAGAGGCTGCAATATTTACATAATACTTTTTTCTTGAATTCTTGTGATTAACACAAATAATCCCTGGTTATCTGTATTCATTCCTTGTATCCAACAAACTATTGTTGTTTATTTATTATAAACTCCTTCATCTTTTGATCTTAGTAATACCTATCCATACATTTGGGATGCATGCTCAAAATACTTGATAATATGAGAGAAAGGTGTTTCAACTTGATTCACTTGTAATGACTTGTATCTAGAAAAATGAAAATCATATTTGAAGTCGGTCTACTCCTACCGTTCAAGCATTTCAATTTAGCCAAGTCCTATAACACCAGTAAAATATCACTGAAACATATTTCATTTCACAAACACACTTCTTCAAATTCACTTCTTTACTTAACCCTCATCTGAACCAGTTGCGGTTGCATATTTTAGAAGTTTCAAATATTTCTACATATGCCACTTTTAAGTTATTTTTGTAGGCTACTAACGTTGCTTGCATGGTTTTCTGGGGTAGGGTTGCTGCACAGGTTCAGACCGTTGGGGCTCTAGTGGGTGCACATCTTTTGGTTGCACATCTTGCTGCTTTTTCTCAGGCCTTTTTGCCAGATGAGCATAAATAGGATATTTTAATGTGGTCCTTAACTGATCATTATGTTCTTCTAATGAGTTCACAGCATAGTGTAGAACTAATTCATTCAATGTTCTGGAATAGGAAAAACATTATCAATATAAAGAATTCAAATGTACAAGAAAAAAAAACATAAGTAAAATAAACATTTACTTGTAGACATTGTAGGGTTCTGCAAATCCAAAACCTCGTTGAGTCTCAAATATGATGCAATGGTAAACCAAGTTATTACAGCATATTGACAATGCTTTTTGGCCAGTGGAGTTGGGGCGAATTAGAAAAGTACCCTGAGGCTTCCCATCTAGGATCCTCTCAGCCATATCGCGGGTGCAGTTGTCCACAGTCCAGCAGATTGCTTCCTGGTGGGCATACAATTCTTCCAACTTGTGAATATTGTCTTCCTCTAAAGCCTGAAGATACTCATCAGTTTTACCTCTTCTTTGAAGCCATCTGTAAAATTGTTTAAACATTGAAATCCATCTGAAAAGTTACAGGTTAACAAGAGTGTAGTCATAGCACTCTCTATACAAACATACAGATTAATATTCAAATAAGAATCAACTATGTATGCAGTGCATTAGGGCGGCTCGCAGGAACACTAGCCTTAAATAACATAAATAGTTTACCATATTTTTGAGTACTTACACTTTGTACCGGTCTTTGATCTTGTAAAGATTTATAATCTCAGACTTGAGCTTAGTGATTTCTCTTTCATGGCGTAAATTATTATCAACAGTGCTCTTTAAGATTGCATGTAGCTGCATTCTTGCTTGTTTCAAACTCTTCACTCTTTCTATTAACTGCTTGTTATTATCTTCTAAGTCACTTTTTTCATGGGGTTGTGCTTCTGTTTGCATTTTCTCTTGATATTTGAGATGTTCTTCACACACTTTAACGGTTTCTTTAAAAGCATCGAGAGCTTGTCTCTTGAATTTGACTTCTTCCCTTAGTCTCATGTGTTTTTCTGATCTCTCATCATAATCCCTAGTTTTTAGTACAAATTCTTTGTGGATTTCTTTGTAGCGCATCTCAAGGGTCTCATCATTGATGTTCTCTCCTCTATCATATTCCTGCAGTCTTGATAAAGGGTACAAAAGTTTGATGTCCAGACTACTATTGCAGTGTGCCAGGGAATACTCAGAGTAGAACCGTACCAGGTCCACCACAGAGCTGAATTCAAAAGGCTCACAAAACCCATAGTGACCATCTTGATTATAAATCTTGATTAGTTTGTTCGTACCGCCTTTTCTTACAGTCAAGGTATAACCACTGTCTTTGTTGGAAGCATTACGGACAAGAAAAGTGCCATCACATGTATCCCGAAGTTTCTCATTGGCTTCATCCCTGAGAATAAAAATTCTGATCAGTATCTAACCTACACAGAAAGACATGTGACTACTTACACAAAATGATGACACTGATTGAACACAAATTAAATTTATTGGGTAAAAAAATAAAAAGTTGTAATAGACAATTCAATCAATTATTTTTTGTTTAAAACTTTACTGTACTTAAACTAAAGTGTGATTTTGTATGTATATGTAATATTTAAATTTTTACGTACCGTGTAATGTCACCCCAGTACCACTCGGCATTTTCCAGGCTATCATCACCTGTTGGCTGAGGGATCCCTATTTCCACCATTGTTTATCATCTAAGTTATTCGACTTATACAACTTAGATTAATTCATAAGATCGAACAGTGGCACTGGAAACTTCCGCCTAGCGATAGAGGTTACGGCAAGGAAAAGGCTTGAAATTATAAAAAACCATTCTATCTTATCAAGGCGAACGACAATACATTTTCACCATAGCCGTGTACACTTCACCGGTAAAACTTTATTGGAAAAGGCAGCTAACACTTTCGAAGGGAAGGGGATATGTAGATCACAAAGGAATGGGGCAGTACTGCGGAAGATGGCATAGTTTCACATTGTTAAAAGTTCAAATCGAAACTATATAAAAATCAGTATGTGAGTACTAAATACGGTACGAAACATTTTCACTGTTATGAATTAGAAAACCATTTGATAGATTTTGAAAAATTCTTAAACTAAAATCCCGACTGCCTGTTACTACTTTTCCGCCATGTTTAATTTTTTTTTTTTTGGATTATTCTTTCCGGCTTACAAAAAGCGCGGAAAAGGCAAAGGTTACTAAGACCATACAGCCAGGTCTGACGTATTTAAGCTTCTTTAGCTTTTGGATTTGTAATGCTAGTGCCGGTGCATTACAAATCTTCTCTGAAGTTCTTGACAGCATTTGCAGCAGCTACATTCTGAGGTGGTACACCCAGTTGCTGTAAGGCGTCTATAAAACTGCACCTAGAGCAAGTTGGGTTCTCACGTCCTCCTTCGTTTTATTTTCTTGTTCTCCACATTGCTCACGTGCACTAGACGATTTTCTCCAAAATGCACCACTTTTTAAACAAAATCCTAGCAGAAAACAATGAAAAAACAACAAAATAAAATTACGAATGCGTCTACCACAAATCCCGCCAAAAAACTCCCCGCCATGTTTAAATATCTATAGTTTAATTTTTTTCAACAATACATATTAATGTCACTGGGTACATGCTCCTTAAATTAAGACTGAAGAACTAGACCGCACAATAGGTCTTTTTTACAGCCAGGTGGCAATAATAGGTAATCTTTGACTAGACGGAGATAGAATACCACAGATGCTTTGAGTATACATTCTGAAAGTACCTACAGAATATATACTCAAAGCACAGATGGAAATATACATAAAAAAACGGGTGGGGCTGTGTCGGGGCACACGGCCGTTGGTTTTAACGTGAATACGTCTCGTAACGGGTAATATGTAGTTTCTATATAAAATATTATTTGTTATTAATATTATTATCTGCGCAATTTCAACCGTCCCAGCTGCAGATGTACTGGCACCGTCGTTGATCCGCTCGGCCGCATTCATTACTTTACGTTGCCGGCACTGCTTGACTCGATCATAATATGGTGTTTTATTGGTACCATTCGATTGCTGTTGAGATGCCCTTTCCAACCGTATACGATCTCTGTATTTCGATTTGACTTTTAGACGCGTATAGGCCGACATTATATATTTTTTGATATTATTTTTTTATTTAAACACCTTATTATAATCACAGTTACAATTTTACACTAATGTTTTATATATAATCGATAGATTTTGACGAGAGCTGACGATTGAAACTTGAATGAACGTCGTAGCTTCACCGAGTCGAAAGTTATACTAAATGGAAATCTCGATACGCAGCAAAATTACCTTCAAAATGGCGGGGCTGCCCCCTCCCCCGCGCGCGATGTGTTACAGTCCTTACTTAGGGTAATAAATTCTTTGATTCTTTAGCTATCAAGCGGTGTAAACGAAATTTGGATGGAGATGATAGATATGTAGCTACAACACTAAACTGTATCCCCCGATTTTGTTATCATTCGTTTTTTTGGATTGCATCCCTATGGAGGTAATTTTAAAGACGTATTCACGTCAAAAACTGTTGAAAACTCCTAACGTTTATATTCTCTCGCTATTTTATTTTCTATTACTATAAAAAATATATAATACTGTCGAACATAGAACCTCCTCCGTTTTTGAAGTCGTTTCAAAAGAAAGATTATCTTTGGGATACTGACTAGGTTCAGTTTAGATGGACGACGGTAGGTCATCCAACTGTTCGGTCGGACGACTAAATATATCGATGTATAGGCATAAGTGGGAGCATTCACTTGGTGACGAAACGACACTTTAGTTCAGGAACTACGTCAAAGGAATGGATAGCGGCGCGAAAAAAAGAGATAAAAATGGTGTCGGTTGACCGTAAGGTTCGCTCTTTACCTACCGGATGAACGAATATGGACGATATAACCGTTCAGTTCTAGTCGTAGTCACCCTTCTGATTACTTCTGAATACAGGTAGTTAGTTATAATACGAAGGATTCCGTCTTGGTCTAACCACACTTGTTCAACTTACAATTCGAGAAATAGCTTCTGCGGTAATTTTCTAATCATTAGATTTCATAAAATGATTTGGCATATTTTGTAAAAATGTGATTTGTCGTGGATTTGTCTACGAGGATGTCGCTATGGCATTATTAGTTTCCAACTGAAAGTTCAGTTTCGGTCGAGTTTTGGCAAAAAAAGGGCTTCGGTTTCGGCAGCAAACATGCCGAAATTACGACCGAAACTGAGATTGCATTGCATTCCAGAGTTCTCGCACTGTGCTCGGCCATGTTCGGCGCGGTAAATTCCAATCAAGCGACGAAGACATTTTGCCGCGTGCACGTGCCTAATTATGTCGTGACTGGCTTGTGTTTCCTGTTCGTTTTGTTTTCTCTGACTTGTGAGTTTTCGTGTAATTTATTTTGAATTCGGTAAGTTTTATCACGTGATGACGTGATATAGCATATGTGTAGGTAGCAAACGTCAAAAAATAATTTAAAATGACAAGCTAATACATAGGTAATTGTTTGGGCTGTTGCTACCCAGCACACCTTTATTGCTGGTGAAATGATACAACTGTATTTTTCTTTGTTATTTCCTTGACAGTGAGTAGGTACGCGGGCGCGGTACGGCGACCGAATGTATACTAATTGATATTACACTTAATAAATGAAGTTAGCGTAAACCGCTGACGGCGCGATGTGCGGTCTGTTAGACGAGGTTTCACGGAGCTTGTTTTAAAAAAAACTTTATTGTTCAAAAACTAGATTTTAATTATAAAAATTCACAAATAAATCGATTTTTACAAAATGTGTGAGGAAGGACTGAATTGCGCGGCGGTCGGGGCAGGACTGACTAGGAAAGAAGGTTTCGTCATACAGGCTTATGGAAAATGATGATTAGGCAAATGGAAGATGCATCTATGCGAATATATATACAAAGGAAAGATATAACAGCCCCCCGCGGAGGACTAAACTTACGCCTTTAAAAGCGAAGTTTATGGATAGGATGTTTGTGGAGAATAAACAGGAGAACCTTAGGACATTCGGATCCTGGGAGCTGGTACAGGATTTTCGCGATCTGCGAGTTCAATGTCTGTCTCATTAACTTTGTTTCGTTTAAGACACTTCTTGACAGAACCACCTTTAGTAATCAGTAAATACAGTATTACACAGGCTATAATAAAATTAAATATTATCATTGAAATGGGATATCCAGAGTGGTATCTCAATAGAAATGGTTCGGGTTCTCTTTCGATTTTGTCCAAATTGTCAAAAATAATATTTGATGTTTTACTAAATTCTTTAAGTTTGTCCAAATTTACATTAGAAATATTAACTGTTTTATAAGGGGAGAAAACGTCCTAAATTTTGATAAATTGCAACACGAGTCATTTATGAGATTGAACTCTGAATGTACTAAATTAAGGCTTAAACTAGGTTCATATTTGGCAACTAACATAATATCCTTATAATATGCTATACAATGATTTTTTAATTCTAAAATACCAGTACCTAACAATTTTATTTCCTTTAAATCGTCTTTGTTACAGTCTATTGCTATTTTGGATTGGTCAGATTGAACAAAAATCCATCTATTTCCTTTAAGCTTCTGCCAAATATCAATTTTACCATACAAAAATTTCGTATTACATAACTTGGGTAATGAGGTGACGACCTTGGCAATGATCTCGGTCTCACAGCTAGGGTTATTTGCAGTAGAGTACATGTTCTGATTATTACATAATTATGAATAGCTGATTAGCGATTTGTTTACAAGAGCTCAAGTCTGTTATGGTATAATAAGTGGCCTTATCTTTACTTATGGCTATAAAGTTACTAGATGGGACAATCATCACAAATGAGCTGGGTTTGCTAAATCTAATGGAATCGGTACTGGAATATTTTTATATAAATTATATTCCATGTGATGAACTAGTGGAATTTTGACAACAAATACAATTTTTCCATCTGAATAATAACAAATTATCTCCGACATGGAGATTAAGGGATGTATATTTTCTAAATCTATTGTTATAGGGAACTCCTTATAAGTAGGTAGGTATCTTACATTACTAACTAACTCTTCACAGAGCTGCCTCGGAGATATTATGAAGGATGCAAGGTATGACTTTTAGTAAACAATATAGCGTTAACTAAGTCTTCGACCTTAAATGACAAAGTAAGTAAATTAGATTCTAAAATATTTAACATTTGATTAATACTAGTTCTAACACTAATTTCATTTGTTATCACACTAAGATTCTTAAGATTTTTTTTTTTTTTTTTTTTGCTTTTTTTTCTTACCAACGGCGCTATTCAAACGTACTTCATTTACATTAATTATATTTATAGTTTCATTAAAGTTCGCGATTGCCGAGTTTGCTAGTAAAATATTTTGTTTTAATAAAGAGGCTAGATTTTATTATTCTTATCTAGTATTTGAAGAGCGCTGTTGTATTTGATAGCATCATCCTCGTCCATGGTTCCAAATATGTGTTCAAAAACTGTACCTATGCCAGTGAACCACGCGGCTCTTCTAGTACGAGATGAGATTAGATGAGACAGGGTGTCATATTCTTTAATAATGTCATTAAATCGTGCCACAAGTGGTTCTAAGACGTTAAGGCATTCGGAGTCAGGAATAACAGTGTTCTGCTGACACAGGAACCGAGATGTGCCGATTACACTTTTTATGTTATCTATATGGGGCTTAATATAAGATATATCTACAGGGATAACTACACTAAAATAATCCTTTCATTCGATCTTATCCATGGAAAATAATAGACAGTAAAAAATTAAAATATCGATATCTCTGGTAACTATGGCACTTCACTAGCATTGCTAAAAAGTGGACAGCCTTGCGAAAAACACATATAATTAATATATATCTATCCTGATTTATCACACTAACTTGGTAATAAGTGTGAATAGTGTAACTAACTAGAATGAATTTAGACGCTCTCTCTATGCTTTACTTATTGCTCTGAGGTTTGAGGATATCAGGGGCTTTCGTGGTGCTTTTAAATGAGAAAATGTCGAGGTCTTTAGTTTTGATATTCCTCGATAGATGGCGCCACAAGACATTGAGATTTTTCCTCAATTTAAAACTTATTAAATTCTGTTAAGAATAGACATACTGTCTAAAATCTTTGGCTATAGCATTGTTGCTATAGTGCTGTTTGTTTTAGAGCCTTGAGTTATAATATGCCACTGATTTGAAAAATATTCTTTAAAGAGAAGTCGGAATAGTTCTATATTTACTTGTTGCACCGTATGATCCGCTAGAACTGCCGTCAAACCTAACCAATTCTACTTTTAATGTTTAAACTTATGTTTTTATATAAGGTCTAACAAAATTTGCTAAAATTATTTTAAGGGCAAGTTCAGCAAACGAAACTGGACAACTTTTTGCTCAGCGACCATACTGAAATCTAAGAAAAAATATCTACAATAAAAAAAGAAATCATATTGAATCCGGTACTGGCCATCGTACTGTAGCAGCCCACGCGCTGTTCCGATCCGTCCCACACAGCCTTCCTACATCCCAGCTGACGCCCGACCAATACCTACCTACATATCTATAAGAGTATTTAGGTAACATAACAACATCGAAATACCTATGCTGCATGACAATGACTGACAATCACCTGCCTACCTATGTAGGTAGGTATTCGTCTGTCTTTCTCTCTCAATAAAACTATTTACCTATCCATGTAATATGCTTCTTTTGTACATGAGCTACATTTATGGCTAAATTTACTTAATCTAAGTGTCTTCCGTCCGACACATAATAGGTATCTAAACCCTATTTGCTTGGAAATGGCCAGAGATGTAAACAAAACGTGAAGTGTTTTCTTGGAAATAAACTAATTTCAATTGGTGTTCAAGTCTTAAATGAACTAAAACACAGTATTTATGTAAATAAAATCCTTGTAGGAACATGCTCGATGTCCAAATGTTAGTGATTAAGATCAAGGTAAAATGATAAAATGTTTTGTTTACATATTTGACCATTTCCAAACAAATAGATTTTACATTATGTGACTCGTACGCAAACAGGCTAGGGAGTACTTTGGTACCTACCTACTTGCTTCTTCGGTATCCGGTGATCTTCTTAGTTGAACGGCATCTACAGGTCATGGCATAAAAGTACCGTAGTCCCGGAATCGCTGCAAAGCACCTATTATTGTGTGTAGATGGGGTCTCCGGCCATGCCAATCTTAAAACATGCTCCTGGTGTGTGTTAGGTTTAGGTTACAAATTTCATAGCACACCGCTATGCCCAAATACTATTGTACGGCATTTTCACCACGGAACACTTAACTTAGGTCACAATCTGCCGTAGGTTAGGCATTGAGCAAAAGGAACTAGAATGGGAACTGTAAGGTTTTAAATAGGTAATATTAGTATTACTGATTGAGAGAACTAGCAAAGGTCAACAGTCAAAAAAAGCGCACACAGGTAGTTTCGTTGCGGCCGGCACGGCGCGAAACCGAATCCATCGATGTAAACAAAAGACAGGGCCGTACTACACGAGAATAATTTATTTATGTCGGCAATAGTAGAATGTGCCATTTGTTTAGAATTTGGTATATCAGCTGAAGAAAAAGTTGTTCAGTTTCGTTTACTGAACTTGCTCTTAAAATAGCTTCAGCTAATTTTATTAGACCATAAATATTACAAAATAAATTAATTGCGACTATAATTAGTTGTGAAATAAATTAACTGGACTTGCCCGCGCAATATGAATGACAATTTCGCATTCGATGTTATAGGCATAATAACCCAATATTTGGAGTGTGCGGGTTCAAATCCAGAGGAATATTTTACTTTAGTTCGGACAGTTGACACTAGATGCCGCTTACAATTTAATCTCACTGACATGGGCCACCGTAGTTCTTTACCCGTATTGTACGAGCTAATAGATGAAGTTACGTAATTTGCAGGCTATAGATCGTGTACAAATAGTTCCAATACATCAGTCCACAAACTACGGGGTGTACACTACAGGCTGCAAACTATCAGCCCGGGCAATAGTAGACGGACCGCGGAACCACAGATCTACTAATTCAATAGATTAAACATTGATGACGTCAAACCGTACCACCCTAATTGTCAATTGGATAACTATGGATATCTGTCCAAGCTACCAAATAAAGAAGGCACTTTTAGCCCAAAGGGTAACAAGCATTCGGAGTCCTTTAAAATTTTGTTGCGTTGTCATTTGCGTCGGTCTTAAGGTGCCTAGTCGGACGAAAAAGGTTTTAAACAATCTTAAAGAAATAGTTAAGTGTTTATTTTTGATTGTGGAATAGTGAACAATACATGGAGAATGTCGTGCATTGTGCGTGGTTGCAAATCTCATTCGAGAAATAGAGAAAACTCGAGTGATAATAGCAGTTTCCACACGTGAGTAAAAGAAATACGTTTTCTCGTTAAATTAACCACGAAATGTTTCGATATCAATGAGACAAGACTTTCATGAAGGCTCATTTTACAAATCTAAATGAAACTATAATGTTAAGAGTGAAAATAAGAACAAAAATTGTAAAAATAAACAAAACTGTTTTTAGGTTACTAGTGACGTGAAAATTATGGTCGATAAATGTGCGTCACTTAGTCATCATATCAGCTGAAAGGCGTCCACCGCTGGACAAAGGCCTACCTCACTTAGTAATAGTAATGGTATCTTACATTTTAATTATTTTCTTTAAGGTTCCCCCAAAGTGATCAATTTCGCTAGCGGTGGTTTGACGCCATTAGCAAAAATGAGAAGAAGCATAAAAAATCTTGGAGATTGTGCTTAAGACACTTCAGCCCCGAGTGCTTTGTACGAGGAAACTTATTGCAAGTACGAGAAGATGCCGCACCCACTTTGAATTTACCCGATAAGACAGCAGTTGTGGTAAGGAACTTTATAGTATAAATTATAGATTACAATTTTAGTTTTTATTTGAACAGAGTTTTTTATGCTCAAATGAATATAAAATGTCAATTGCCATGACAGATATTTACAATATTTGATATGTGTATACGCTGTCCCCAACACTGAAGGACTTGTCACACTGGATGCGGTCTGTGGTCATGACGCTGTGTTCGCTTTGACCTGACTGCTGACCGCATACTAAGCAATGCCTGTCCTGTGAGGGATTGAAATAAAAATTTACCATTTGAATATGGCTATAGAAAACATACATTCAGCTCGGGGCTTTGCCATACAACTCCTAAGAATATACTGGGATGCCGGCTAAAATGTATGGATTGATACAACTCCTAAGAATATACTGGGATGTTGGCTAAAATGTATGGATTGATACAACTCCCAAGAATATACTGAGATGCCGGCTAAAATGTATGGATTGATACAACTCCTAAGAATATACTGGGATGCCGGCTAAAATGTATGGATTGATACAACTCCTAAGAATATACTGGGATGCCGGTTAAAATGTATGGATTGATAGGTATGTGACCAGTGGCATAGTATGTAGGTGGCATATTTTTGTAAGAATTCATAGTACAGATGTCAGAGGACATCAACTATTAACATGTTTTTATTTGTTCGTTCTGGGTGGAATTTTGCATTAAATAAACTAAAATCCACTTTTTTATTTGCCTTAAAAATAATAAAATAACGCTTCATGGGTCTTGATAATCCAAGAGGACATACACACATAAAACACACACAACTACCACGTACATGCGATTGGAGATATTGCTCAAAATATCTGCCAAAACACTATTCGCACTCAAAACCGCTGAAGCCAAAATTTTGAAATTAATACAGTTTACTACAACTTAGATCACAGATTACTTGAAAACTGCCTGGAATATCGTTATTATCATAGATTTTCAAAAAATAAATAAAAGCATTGTCCAGTAAAAGCAGATCTCTGATTATGTGAGACAATGTATGTAATTAGAGGTCTTGTTATACCGGTCACAAAAATTTTGATACGGAACCCTGTTTGTGTGAGTCCTACTTGCGCTCTTGACCAGTTTTTCAATTAACACTACTTTTTTGTTTATTTTTAACTATGGTATCTCAATGTTAAATAAACTTTTTTTCAGGATTTCCCGATGTTAAAAGCAAGCGAACCAAGAAGTTGTAGTGAGCCTTTTGTGCCTAGGCTACAATCAAACACAACCACGGTAAATTTCTTGACAATAATATAGCACATGCTTTCTATTTTTAGGGTTCCGTAGTCAACAAAGATTAACCCTTTAAGAAGAACCCTTATAGTTTCGCAATGTCCCCCCTGGCTTAGCTAAGTCAGAGACTTTTAGTAGGTACTAGAAAGCTGTAATTTGGCAAGGGTATATAAATTAATGAAGTGGTAGAGTAAGAAATCGAAGGAAGTTTTCTCCACAATTCGAGCACTTACTGTATTATAACTTTTTTTTACATAATCATAATAAATACTAGCTACACTTCTATTTCAGGACATGTGGAAAAAAATGTAAATAGTAGGATATATAATCAATTTAAAGGGAAAACTATCACAGCTAAGTAGGCTTTTTTAGTTTAGGAGTAATAGTCGTCCAACTTAAGATTTATAAAAAGATTTGTTGGCATATTAAGCAGTTCGATTTATAAAAAGTTCATGGATTTTCCATACAAAATGTTATATCACCAACTAAAAAAAATAAAAAAAAATATTTAAAATAAACATATTTTTTTTGAAAATAACTACGGAACCCTATTTTACGCGAGTCTGACTCGCACTATGCCAGTTTTTTAATGTACACTTAACTTAAAGTTAGTTGTTTTCTGTTTATGTTTTATCGTATTTCAAAGTCTAATATATTTTTCAGGATATTAACCATGTCACATGTAGCTAACGAACTAAGTAGGACTAATGACACTTTGCTGCCTATGCCACAAGAAACCACAACCACGGTAAGCCTTTGACAACATCGCACGTGCTCGATTTTTCAGTCTACATACTCGTATAGTCATTAAAATTTCTGTTTTGTTTACATTTTATCGTACTTCAAAGTTTTTCTATATTCCATGTCACATGTAGCTAGCCAACCAAATGACAATAATGCCAATTTTCTTCCTACGCCACAACCAACTGCAACCACACTCACATACCTCAAAAGAAAAAGCAGAACCCTTACAAGATCACTTACGCGTCTATCCGTCCGTCTGTCACGCCCATTTTTCTCAGATACTTTTTAACATAGAAAGTTTGATTTTTTTTCAGCATTCCATGCCACATATAGCTGGCGATCCAAATAGCATTAATGCCACTTGCCTGCCTACGCCACAAGCAACCGCAACAATGGTAAGCTAATGACTTTGAGGGTTGTATACTTTCCTTATGGAAAAACAGAACCCATACAAGGTTACTTACGCGTCCATTTGTCCGTTTGTCACGCCCGTTTTTCTCAGATACTGTTTTACGTAGAAAGTTTGAATTCGACATTGTTATATATTATACTAGCTTTTGCCAACGGCTTCGCTCGCGTGAACATAGTTTCATGACTGTGTTCGAAGGTGCGCAGTGTGCGAGCCACACGTGACTCGCGAGCGTGGAAAAAAGTAGCCTATATGTTAATCCAGGTCCGCATCTGTCTACCTACCAAATTTCATCCAGATCCGTTTATCTGTTATGGCGTGAAAGAGTAACAAACATCCATACATCCATACAAACTTTCGCTTTTATAATATTAGAAAGGATCATACTGGCTGTGCCCGCGATTTCGTCCGCGTGGAATAATGTCTTTGGGTAGCATTTTTAATTATTTAGGCTAATTATTTTACAAATAAGATACATACGTATAAATAATGAGCGATTTCCAGTGTTTCACTGCAAAGAGCTTATTAAATTATTTAAGTACATATATATGTATATTAAGGTGTAAAGTATTAATATGAGTTTATTTAAGTACGTTTTTATGTCATAGTTTTCCCAAAAAACTAAAAACCATAGTCCAGCATAAGTAGTAGATAGTATATTAGACAATGTATTACCGAGAGGTCTTGTGAAATTGGTGTTACGATTAATTCGATAAACGCACATTCACATTTTTGCATTGATTGAAGTAATTGACAAGTTTAACTTTTGCCTTCAGGGATTATTAGATGAGACTACGACAACGAGTACCATCATTGCAGTGCAGGAAGGGCGCATTGCCAAACCAGAAAAAAAGATTTAAAAAATGGAGAAAATAAGGGGGTCTCCATACAAAGAAATGTGTTTTTTTATAGGTCTTTAGAGGTTTTTGATTTAGCTCTATTGTAAAAACGGTAATACATTAAAAGCGTGATACTTGGTGTGATTATAGTACTAATACTGAAGTAACACAACAAATAATAAAAATTGGGCAAGTGTGAGTCGTACTTGCGCTAAGAAGTCCGAACTGAGTGACAAAAAAAGCATACATTTGTCGCTCGCGTTGATGTCTTTTGATTGTAATGTGAAAGGTATCATTTCGTTATACTATGTAGTTGTGTGGAGACGTGGTGGTACGGAACCCTCAGAGTGCTTATCGGAATCGCACTTAGCCGGTTTTTTATCTTCATTTGGTTAAGCCCTTGGCATCATGGCAACCCGGCGTGGATGAGGTCGGGTATCTCATAACCATCAATTCATAAAACACTAAATATTTCTAAACTCCGCGATTCCTGGAACTCGGCTGGCTCGGTAGCCGGAGGGGGTGCCGCGAGGAGTGATTTTAAGGGATTTTTTAATATATTTAAACATTATCTAGTGAACTACACTTGCGAAAACACAGCGGGTACGTAATATGCGACCTCATAAATGAAGTTATTAGAATGTTTTATGTTGACTTTATGTTATATTGAAGCTAAATTATATTACACAGATATATTTTTTAATTTTGTGTGCACAGTAGTCAAAATATCTGTTTTTTTAGATAGTATGTCATAGTTCCTAAATATTGTTGATTTTTGTATAAAAAAAATATTGTTTATAACATCATTCAATTTACAAAATAGTTTACAGTTTCTGAATACTTCTTTTAAGAAATGTTAATAACTGCCTGTGTCAGAAGTATTCGCCCATCTTTACCAAAAACATGGATACATAAATAGTTTTTTGATACTCTAAGTCAGATTAAAAAATAATAATAATTAAATTTAAATTATATATAAAGAAGGCGCGGGCTCGCGTCTGAGTGTTTGTGTATATGTATGTGTGTGTGCGTGCATCAAGGAAAGAGATAGTGAGGGAGTAAATTTGCAATTGTAATTAGGATATGTGTGTAAGTAGATCTTCTACCTCTTCATAGTTTAGAATTTTTAGCCATTCAATCACGTGTTTTTTTGCATTCATAGTAAGTCATAGGGTAGATATTAAGTTTTTTTGTTCACAGTATTATATAAGAAAGTTGATAACGTATTGTACTGGTGCCTTGCAAAACTAGTTCTAATGGTCTTGGAATAAGTCTTATTTTACTTAATAAATACTGGTTAAAATTGAGAGATTCATGTTTTTTCATTATGATATTTATAACATACAATTTACGAACTGTCATTAGTCACGACCTCATAAAATAAGTTATTAGAATATTTTTTGTTGATTTTATGTTATCTTTTAGCTAAATTATATTAGACAGATGTATTTTTTTAATTTCGTGTGCACAGTTGTCAAAATATCTCAGTTTTTTAGATAGTAAGTCATAGTTCCTAAATACTTTTGATTTTTGTGTAAAAAAAACACTACTTTGTTTTTTTATAGAAATATAAATACTTTTATAACTAGAACTCGGTAATTTTATCATTTTACCTCACGTCCCTAATGTAAATTAATATATTACAGTAATAAGTAGTCATTTTAGTTATCAAAATCGACAACTTCTATATTATGTATTTGCGTATGTCACACCCACCTCACAGTTGGTGTAACTATTTTTCACCTCATTCACATTAATTTACATTCACTTGGCATGTACATAATGATAACGGTTGAATTATGTTTACAATAATTATTAATGACTAGGTTTTTCCAGCGGCTTCACCCGCGTGGACTCCTTTTTAATGACTGTCTTTAAGGGTGATTAGTAAATTATGTCGTTTCCCAACTACTTAACCATCTCTGTGCAAGAAATCACAACAATCGAGTAATTTTTCAGTTCCCTCAGGAACTGCATCAGATTATGCTATTTTCCCGGGATAAAAAGTAGCCTATGTCCTTCCCCGTGACACAGGCTACCTGCATGCAAAATTTCATAAAGATAGGTCAAGGCGTTGAAGCGTGAAAAGGTAACAAACAAACACATTTTCACAATTATAATATTACTAGCTTTTGCTCGTTTTTATGACTGTCTTAGAGGTGCGCGTGGACATGAGTATTCTCCAGATCACTCACGAACTATGTCAGGATATGCTTATTAGTAAATCACGTCATTTCCCATGTTAGATGGCGCTAAAGTAGCAAAATGTTGATATTTGTTGACATTTTTTTTTTTTTAGTAAAAAGTACCCTATGTTACTTCTAGTACCTCCCAGAATATGTGTACAAAATTTCATGATTATTCGTCAAGTAGTTTTTGCGTGAAAGCGTAACAAACATCCACGCTTTCACATTTATAATATTATATATTATATATATACTAGCTTTTGCCCGCGGCTTCGCCCGCGTGGACATTGTTTTTATGACTGTCTTAGAGGGTGCGCGGTGCGCGAGCCGCAAGCGGCTTGCGAGCGTGGACATGGATTTTTTCCAGTGCCACATATCCTGACATAGTTCCCGAGTGATCTGGAGAATATACATGCGGCTCGCGCACTGCGCACCCTCTAAGACAGTCATAAAAACGATGTCCACGCGGGCGAAGCCGCGGGCAAAAGCTAGTTATATTATAAATGTGAAAATGTGTTTGTTTGTTACCTTTTCACGCTTCAACACCTTAACCAATTTTGATGAAATTTGGCATGCAGGTAGTCTGTGTCACTGAGACGGACATAGGCTACTTTTTATCCCGTGAAAATAGCATAGCATAGTCCGAGTCCGATGCAGTTCCTGAGGGAACTGAAAATATACTCTTTTATTTGTTAGTTTCTTTAACATTGCAACGGAACAATGGATTGCTGTGATTTTTTGCACAGAGATGGCTGGGAGGGTGGGAAATGAAATAATTTACTAATTAGCAAATCCTTACATGGTTCCCGTGGGATCTGGTGAAAACTCATTTCCGTGCTCGCGCACGTCAGCGTCGCAACGGAGCTACGGACTGAAGTGTTTTTTTTTGTATAGAATTGGTTGAGGACTTCTAATCAGAATAGCCCTATTTATATATATATATATATATATATATATATATATATATATATATATATATATATATATATATATATATATATATATATATATATATATATATATATATATATATATTAAGGATTAAGAATAGTAAGGAATAGTACCAATGAGTTTTTCAAAAACATCTTGAGGAAACCTGCACAGGCCTGCGAAGAAACTCGAACGTTGTGTGTGAAGTCGACCAACCCGCACTGGGCCCGCGTGGTCGACTAAGGCCTAATCGCCCTGATTCAGGGTAGGCTCGAGCCCATCGGTGGGGACGTATATGAGCTGATATAATAAATAATAAGTAAGGAATAGTAAGGATAAAACATGCCCATAGCTAAATTATGGTAGCTGCCAGCTTTTGGGTTCTTTCGATATCGATTAAATCTGTACGGCACATCCCTGGTGGCCAGAGTTTGACATTTAGGGCTGTACGGGGCATGAAATCGGCATACTGACAAGAATAGAGTCATCTCCTTTTCTCATATGGAGGGTTAGTTTGCGTAAGCACACAGCAATATCGTCGCAGTTTTATTTTAATTTGTGTTTAATCTATTGAATTAGTAGATCTGTGCGCGGAACACGGCCCGTATTACGTGTACTGAAGTGTTCAGGGGTGTAGTTCATGTAAAAGATTTGACCCCGTAGTCCATGGTCTACGCGAACATCAACTATAGCCCGTATTCCGCGGTACGCCATCTACAGGCTGTGCTCCGCGGTACTCAAACTACGCAGCGAGCAGCCACTTTCAAGGCTTAAGTAACCAACCCTACAGATTGTGTACTGTAGATTACGGGGGTGTAGTTCGTGTCTCAGGACATTGACCTTTGAGTGTTAAGTAAACGTCACATCTAATCCGTTATTCTTTGAATGCGTTCATTATAAAAAGTAATGAATTAAGGATTGTTGTCCCGTAAGTTAGTACGTTAGTCTTTATTCTTTGGCCCATTGCCTTAGATGTCATATTACTATTTTAGGTCGGATTTAAAACTTTTTGAGATAAGTAAGTTAGAAAGAACCACTAGGTAGGTGTGCAGGATTTAGAGGGGCCAAAAAGTTAAAACTACACCGATTTAGGTACTTACAAAAAGTAACTTTTATCTATTCTGTGAGGAGTACCATAAAAATACGTAGTTACGTAGTCTTGGTAGTTCCTTTCATACAAGCAAGCACATTAGTGGCCTCACTTTTATCGCCGTATGCTTGTTTTGGTTTATTCTGAGATTTTTAGCAAAATTTGTTTATTAATTATTTAGGTACAGAATTTACCATAAGTATTTTAATACTAGGTAGGAAGAAGGCGAAAGGCGCGTGCGCCCAGCTAAAACCTGTCTGGGACTCCAGCTCACCCGGCGTGGCGGATCAAGATCTATTCCATCGTTCGTAATGTCTGTTCTGCTGTAAGACATGGAAAGTGACGAAAGGATTGACGAAAAAACTGCAAGTGTTCGTTAACAAAAGCATAAGTTCCATACTGAGCATCTTCTGGCCGAACACAATCAGCAACGAAGATTACTCGAAGCGATGTCACCAAAGCCCTTTAGAGCGAGAAATCGCTCAACGACAACGAGTGTGAAAGTGGATAGGGACACACTGCCCAGAAAATAGGATAACTCTGCTATGGTTACGTTGCGTTCACATGGCAGATGAGCGGGTGTAGGCGGACATCGATGGCCATAGGCCTTCCGGTCCACACGTGGCAACCATCGAGGCCGAACTGCGGGTAGCAGGGTTCCGCTGGAGAGTTGTAGAGGACATTGAGGGATGGCGTCGATCCACGAAGGTCCTTTGTATGTACCACTAGGGTACCATAGGACGACAGCAACAAAAACAAAATAATAAGTACCTTAAACTCCTTTAATACCTATGCAGATGCAGTAAATAAAATGTGATATTGGTGGATGACTATAAACTCACAGTCTTTGGACTGTTTATAGGTACAGTTATGCTGCTTAATTTCCTATGTAGTACCTATGAGATGAGTAAGTCTCATAAATAGGAATTGAGCAGGTAGGTATAAATAGGGTCCCTAGAAAGTTGATCAATTTCATTAGTAGAATCAATAAGTAGCCAAGAGGTTACATTTTTAGTTACGTATACTTACTTACCAGTATTCTAAGTAGCAGTCATTTTGTGACATCACCATGAAATGCTTGACTTCCGTTACCATTCTGTTTTTTTTAAATAAAATGCAGTATTTACTAGGGTATTTCTTTATTTGCGATTTTTGCCTATTAAACAGGGTGTTTTTAGGGTTCCGTGCCATATCACGGGATGTTACTAAGTCTACAATGCTGTCTGTTTGTCCTTAACTTTTAAAGGGCTGTTTTTTACCAGAATAGGTAGCCGGCTGAAGTTTTTACAGAATAAGTATGTGCTATTATGGGGGGATCTAATAGCAAATAACAAAAAAAATAAAGCGGAAAATTACATTTGTTTCCACCTGTTCGTTGACTGAACGATTGGGAGTTTTAGTGCACATATCGTTGTTTGTATAATAAGTTTTCATTGTAGTAAATAACTAAACAAAGGCTTAATTTAGTTTTGTAATGAATTTGAAACTGCTCTTATTTTTTTCCATTTTTAGTATATACATCGAAAACTAATTATGTATAAACATTGATATGTCGTCTTATTCAATATATTTGCATTTTACAAAGTTTGGATTCAATCCGGCATGTATTTTTGTATTAAAGCAGAACTATATTAATTTGTGTGGAAACTCGAGCCTCCTGGGGACCCAAAATTTAATTGTAATTTCTGTATTTTAAAAACGGTAATACATCAAAGCGTGAAATTTGGTATGATAGTACTAATTCTAAAGTAATAAACAAATATTAAAAACTGTCCATCAGTCAGTGTAAGTCGTACAAGTCATACTTACTCACTCTAAGGAGTTTGAACTGAAAAAAAAGATCATTTTTGTTGCTCACATTGATGTCTTTTGTTTAAAAAGTATAGTTATCATTGTTGTAGGTAGGTACTCGTGTGGAGAGGTGTAATGGTAAGGAACCCTTGGTGCGCGTATCCAAATCACACTTGGCCAATTTTTTTCAAGCACTCACTAATTCTACTCATTGCATAGCCTAAGGGCCTTGGGTTTGGAAAATGCTGGAAAATAATTTAAATTGTAAAAATTTCTTATAAAATTAAACAATATTTATGGCATAAAATATATTTAATACCCAAAAATATACTTGATGTTATGATTAAGTTAAAAAAGTTACCTTGCTTCAAAACTACCAAAGTTACCTTGATTTTACCTCAATTTGACATTTACAACTGAATTGCTTAGAGAATAAAGGTCATCCCCTCTCGTATATCTACCAGATACGCTAGACTTCCAGGTTTATGATATAGCGTCCCCACTTACCTACCCTAGGGCATAACAGTGGGGGCCGCTATTCCTGCCAACACCATAAGGTGAAGACAAGGACCAGTTACGGTAGGTCTTGCCGCCAAGACGCTTGTCCTGGTACTCTGCAAGGCGAGTGCCTCGTGGAAGAGTACCACTACCTACTGTCCAGGTAGGTCGAATAAAGGTCCAATCAGTTTATTTTAATTAGTGTTTTATTTTTCAAATTGGTGAGTCTTTTACATGGAAAATATTATTTTGTGTTTATTTTTAACTGCCACATTGCAGCGCGCGCCAATATAAGCTTTATTTTATGTAACTTTGGTCAACATATTTTGTATCGTAGCGCAATAAATTACTAATGTTACGTTACTTGGTACCTTAAAAACCATATTCTTAAGTAAATGAATTGGGTAAGTATTTCAGAAAGCCTTAGTCTTTTTGGATTTTCACTTTTTGTCGATTTTTAATATGTGGCTCATAGACATAATACGTGCTACTCAAACAGAAACTAATATTCCACCAACTCCCATATAAAATAAAAGTACCTGTGTTGCAAAAACTCCTTGAAGTACATATTGGTGTTTTTGCGATACACTGAAACTTTTGTCTTTCCAACATGTAACTATGAAACATATGATAGACCTGAAGATGATTGATTGTATTTTTAATAAATAAAAGATGCATAAGAGTATATTTTTTAATTTTTTTCCTACACAAATACATAGTATTTCAGTAACACCAAAAATCAATAATTGTCAAAAAAAGATATAGTAAGTACACTTAGCCAGTTCATTCTCACATTGTGAGACCCCAGGCTGTAAACAACATTTTTTTAAAACAAATAACTAACCAAGGCTTTAACATATTTACACAGATTGTTTTTTTTTATTTCGCAAAACTTTTTTGCACTGGAACTGTGGGGTTTTTAAAATGTCCGATTCAGAATTGGGTATTTCAGGAAGCCCAAAAGTCACACTTTTTTCAATTATAAATTTTTGACGATTTTTAATCTGTGGCTCATAGACGTATGTGATAGTCAAACAGAAACACAAATATTCTACGACCTCCCATATAAAAATATTTAAATCAATTATTGTTGTCAAAAAGTCCTTGGAGTATTAATGTTTTTGAGATACACTAAAATTCATGGCTCATTATTAATTCAGGCCAGCCAACCAGGCAGCCAATTAACCGCCCGGCCAGCCAACCAGCCAGCCAATTAACCGCCCGGCCAGCCAACCAGCCAGCCAATTAACCGCCCGGCCAGCCAACTAGCCAGCCAATTAACCGCCCGGCCAGCCAACCAGCCAGCCAATTAACCGCCCGTCCACCCAACCAGGCAGCCAATTAACCGCCCGGCCAGCCAATTAACCGCCCGGCCAGCCAACCAGCCAGCCAATTTACCGCCCGGCCAGCCAACCAGCCAGCCAATTAACCGCCCGGGCAGCCAACCAGCCAGCCAATTAACCGCCCGGCCAGCCAGCCAGGCAGCCAATTAACTGCCCGGCCAGCTAACCAGGCAGCAAATTAACCGCCCGGCCAGCCGACCAGGCAGCCAATTAACCGCCCGGCCAGCCAATCAGGCAGCCAATTAACCGCCCGGCCAGCCAACTAGGCAGCCAATTAACCGCCCGGCCAGCCAACCAGGCAGCCAATTAACCGCCCGGCCAGCCAACCAGGCAGCCAATTATCCGCCCGGCCAGCCAACCAGGCAGCCAATTAACCGCCCGGCCAGCCAACCAGGCAGCCAATTGACCGCCTGGCCAGCCAACCAGGCAGCCAATTAACCGCCCGGCCAGCCAACCAGGCAGCCAATTATCCGCCCGGCCAGCCAACCAGGCAGCCAATTAACCGCCCGGCCAGCCAACCAGGCAGCCAATTAACCGCCCGGCCAGCCAACCAGGCAGCCAATTAACCGCCCGTCCAGCCAACCAGGCAGCCAATTAACCGCCCGGCCAGCCAACCAGGCAGCCAATTAACCGCCCGGCCAGCCAACCAGGCAGCCAATTAACCGCCCGGCCGGCCAACCAGCCAGCCAATTAACCGCCCGGCCACCCAACCAGGCAGCCAATTAACCGCCCGGCCAGCCAACCAGCCAGCCAATTAACCGCCCGGCCAGCCAACCAGCCAGCCAATTTACCGCCCGGCCAGCCAACCAGCCAGCCAATTAACCGCCCGGGCAGCCAACCAGCCAGCCAATTAACCGCCCGGCCAGCCAGCCAGGCAGCCAATTAACTGCCCGGCCAGCTAACCAGGCAGCAAATTAACCGCCCGGCCAGCCGACCAGGCAGCCAATTAACCGCCCGGCCAGCCAATCAGGCAGCCAATTAACCGCCCGGCCAGCCAACTAGGCAGCCAATTAACCGCCCGGCCAGCCAACCAGGCAGCCAATTAACCGCCCGGCCAGCCAACCAGGCAGCCAATTATCCGCCCGGCCAGCCAACCAGGCAGCCAATTAACCGCCCGGCCAGCCAACCAGGCAGCCAATTGACCGCCTGGCCAGCCAACCAGGCAGCCAATTAACCGCCCGGCCAGCCAACCAGGCAGCCAATTATCCGCCCGGCCAGCCAACCAGGCAGCCAATTAACCGCCCGGCCAGCCAACCAGGCAGCCAATTAACCGCCCGGCCAGCCAACCAGGCAGCCAATTAACCGCCCGTCCAGCCAACCAGGCAGCCAATTAACCGCCCGGCCAGCCAACCAGGCAGCCAATTAACCGCCCGGCCAGCCAACCAGGCAGCCAATTAACCGCCCGGCCGGCCAACCAGCCAGCCAATTAACCGCCCGGCCAGCCAACCAGGCAGCAAATTAACCGCCCGGCCAGCCAACCAGGCAGCCAATTAACCGCCCGGCCAGCCAACCTGGCAGCCAATTAACCGCCTGGCCAGCCAACCAGCCAGCCAATTAACCGCCCGTCCAGCCAACCAGGCAGCCAATTAACCGCCCGGCCAGCCAACCAGGCAGCCAATTAACCGCCCGGCCACCCAACCAGGCAGCCAATTAACCGCCCGGCCAGCCAACCAGCCAGCCAATTAACCGCCCGGCCAGCCAACCAGCCAGCCAATTTACCGCCCGGCCAGCCAACCAGCCATCCAATGAACCGCCCGGGCAGTCAACCAGCCAGCCAATTAACCGCCCGGCCAGCCAGCCAGGCAGCCAATTAACCGCCCGGCCAGCTAACCAGGCAGCAAATTAACCGCCCGGCCAGCCGACCAGGCAGCCAATTAACCGCCCGGCCAGCCAATCAGGCAGCCAATTAACCGCCCGGCCAGCCAACTAGGCAGCCAATTAACCGCCCGGCCAGCCAACCAGGCAGCCAATTAACCGCCCGGCCAGCCAACCAGGCAGCCAATTATCCGCCCGGCCAGCCAACCAGGCAGCCAATTAACCGCCCGGCCAGCCAAACAGGCAGCCAATTGACCGCCTGGCCAGCCAACCAGGCAGCCAATTGACCGCCCGGCCAGCCAACCAGGCAGCCAATTAACCGCCCGGCCAGCCAACCAGGCAGCCAATTAACCGCCCGGCCAGCCAACCAGGCAGCCAATTAACCGCCCGGCCAGCCAACCAGGCAGCCAATTAACCGCCCGGCCAGCCAACCAGGCAGCCAATTAACCGCCCGTCCAGCCAACCAGGCAGCCAATTAACCGCCCGGCCAGCCAACCAGGCAGCCAATTAACCACCCGGCCAGCCAACTAGCCAGCAAATTAACCGCCCGGCCAGCCAACCAGGCAGCCAATTAACCGCCAAGCCAGCCAACCAGGCAGCTAATTAACCGCCCGGCCAGCCAACCAGGCAGCCAATTAACCGCCCGGCCAGCCAACCAGGCAGCCAATTATCCGCCCGGCCAGCCAACCAGGAAGCCAATTAACCGCCCGGCC